>CM048748.1:135831021-137081021 GCA_026315105.1 Locusta migratoria
ATGACACGTGCAGAATTATAATACGATGCTTAAAATCCACTCCAATCGAATGGCTTTACCAACTCGCAGGAATAGCACCACCTTATATTCTAAGAGAAATAATAGTGAGCAAGGAAAGGAAGAAACTAGAGCAAGGAATAATTCATCATTATTATGGACATGAGCTGCATGTGTAAAGACGTAAGTCCCGGAAGAGCTTCTTGAAAATATCAACAGAACTTACAACCACTGACGAAAAAAGCCAGATTGCAATTGTGGAAAGATGCCACGTTGTCCCCTGGGTGGAAAAGAGTATCTGAAACTTTACCACCCGGTCATGAGAAAGAATGGTTGACATTGAGACGTAACAGACCACTTAGGGAAACACCTAAAGACTGTAAATTTGCATGTAGGCAACACCAATACAATTTGTAACTCTTGTAAGAAAATCCCTGTGTGTTAGCCCTATGCTGATCTACAGATATCACATAACTTTGATTTAAGAATGTTACCAGATTGTAAACTCACAACAAAAACTAATAACTACTCAGTTAATAAATTTCCTTTACAGGTTTTGTCCGCCTTGAGCAAACACAAATGTTTTTTAATTTTTCCCAGACATGTTTCGCTGGCGTTGCAGCATCATCAGTCGGATGTTTATTATCTTAATACCATATGTTGCTATGTTTGTGGTTTTTCCACTCACAAAATGTCTCTGATAGGTTTTGACAGTTTGTCATTTTGGTGGATATCCGCTGTTTTACGTGTTGTGGACAGGCACTGTGTCACTTTCACTTTCACTCAATGTGGAAAAAAAAAAAAAAAAAAAAAAAAAAAAACATTGAGTGAAAGTGACACAGTGCCTGTCCACAACACGTAAAACAGCGGATATCCACCAAAATGACAAACTGTCAAAACCTATCAGAGACATTTTGTGAGTGGAAAAACCACAAACATAGCAACATATGGTATTAAGATAATAAACATCCCACTGATGATGCTGCAACGCCAGCGAAACATGTCTGGGAAAAATTAAAAAACATTTGTGTTTGCTCAAGGCGGACAAAACCTGTAAAGGAAATTTATTTGTAAGCAAACACGGTAATTGAAGAGCTTTCAAACCCCAAGATGAATACTCAGTTAATGTTCATTCATTGGTGGGAAGCAGAGATTCTCATCAAACTCAGTACATGGACTTACAATGCCGTCTGATGCATTAATGTAATACTGGCAATAATTTATTATGTGAATTCCGAAGACTTAATCTGAAACCAACATGACCACATGGTCAGCTTTTAAGCATTACTTGGACACTATTATATTTATAGAACTAAAAGAAACTGTCAATAGTTAAGTTTACAAAAACGTAAATCTATAGATGTTAGGAATTATACTCATAACATAATTCTCATGTTATTAATGTCTTTATGAATTCCATTGTTCGAATACATATAATATCATATATTGCTTAATTGTGGCAATTCTTATCAAAGTGATCGTATTTAAAAGAATAAACATTTAATGCTCTACTTACCAATATTAAGTATATCTTGTAACAATTCCATTGTTAATGATAAATGTATAACTTCCTGGTTCTAACAATAATATGTATTGTTGTCACATGTCAACATAGTATATAAGGATCCAAGCAGAGAGACTCGGCGCGTCATTATTGAGGCTGTCTTTGGGCAGTCACTACGTATGTCAGTATGCAGATCAACAATGTAATGCATTATTGAATATAGTTTTATGAAAAGTGCGACTTGTTTTCTGAGTTCACATTAAGTGATGTAGGTCTGTAAGATATCACCCAGCACGCAAACTTAACCCGAATTTCAGGCACGTGGAGAATTTACAAGCGAAACAGACTCTACGAGATACACCCAACCTACGACAATCTGGTAATGTGTTGAACTTAATAATTTTGTAATTGTAACCTTGCTGCGTGGAAGTGACATTTATTTAGCATCAGCTTATGGAAGTTTTCAGTTTGTAGCAGGTACATTACAACATGGAAGTCCTTGAATAGGTTGAGATCCGGAGTGGGCAGATATAAAGTTAATCTATCCAGTGTAGTGGGACGAACATTGGCGATCTCCACTTCCCTACATCAGCCCTGCTTTGCAGGTTGCGAATAAAAATTTAATTGTTTGTATGTAAATGCTATAAAATTGTATATATTTATTTGTGTCTAAATGCTGTAATGACATGATGTGATACTTAAAAAATTTTTTGTTTGTTTTCTTGCTGTTCTATGTTCGATCGAGGTCCGCAATGAACAAGGACAGCGTCGTCGCCGCCGCAGCCAACATTGCTGTATCTGGTCACTGTGGACATGTAACAGATGGCTACGGGGCTTCGAGTCCGGCTGCGCCTTCTCTGTTGTCGCGCGTCGATCGTCTGCAAAGAGGGGAAAAAACTATTTTAACATTAGTGTTTGTTGTTCTGAGTTGACGTTTCATACGAGCATTGCTTTAGCTCGACATGTATTATATCAGATGTCAATAACTGTGAATGTATTATATTGAAAGGCATTTTGAGTTTATTATGAAGATTACTTTAGTTTGGGTATTATTATTGTAGGAAGATGAATCTGATTTATTGAAAGTATTTAATTCAGTCTAGAAGACAATTGCATGTATCTTTAAATTTTAACATTGACTTACCTTCAGGTGAAGTTCGTAAACTTTAATAAGAGACTTCAACTTTAGCAGGCAGTGAACGTCGATGTGTACGATCGATAGCAATTTTGAGAGTGAACTTAGAGCAACAGTTGAAAATTAATTCTCCTGCCCCGCTCGTAAGCAAGGACCTTTTATTTTATTTTATTTTATTAAAGAGAGTACTTACTATCGTTTTTGTTTTGAATCGTGCTGGTGGTGCGGGAACTTCGGATAAAAGCTGATAATTTTCACGGCCAAAATTGACAGTTAGTGTTGCTAGGTAACAGAAAACTTCGAGTCAACAGCTACCTATCAATCAACTGAGACTTGCAGTGTTCTCTGTATGGAGATCACTGGAGATTTGGCTAAAGCAACGTTTTTCGGAGACGTTGTTCATTTACAACCTTTACTAAACTAGTATGGACTTGAATGACAATTTTATCATCGCCTGTACCCCATCCCACCCTACCAGACGGGGCTACGCTGAGGAAGATACCATCAAGTGTGAGTTTGGAGAAGACCAGACTATGAAATATATGCTTCAATGTCGACTGTGTCCAACGACCAGCACGGAAGATGATCTCTCAGAAAATGTTCAAATGTGTGTAGAGCTTATGGGACTTAACTACGGGGTCATCAGTCCCTAAACTTACAAACTACTTATGAACTAGCTACTCTAAGGACGGCACAAATATCCATGCCCGAGGGGGGATTCGAACCCCCGACCGTAGTGGTGGTGCAGACCGTGACTGGCGCGCCACATTCTTCTCGGCCACCGCGGCCGGCAAGATGATCTTTATTAGGCATCGGAGAATGTATTGGAAGTGGCCAAGTTTTCGTTAGACGTAATATAATGTGTTCAACTATGACATAAAAGTTTTCTGGGTATTGTACCGCGTATTGATGTAAGGCTATTACTTAAATAACCGACGTTTCGGCCAACGTTACAGTGGCCTTCATCTTAATAACTGTGCAAATATGTTTGTTTCTGACACGAGAATATTAACAAATCCGAGATGAAGAGGTTTGTTGAGCATTGTGTGGAGAGCTGCACTAAACAAAGTTCCGTACTGTCTGCCTCACCTACGGATGTCTACTACGTGAGCAATAACAGTTTCAGGGTTTCAACAATTTGTCAACATGGCCGAAGCGAAAGTTGCGACATCGCCTGGAAACGCTGTCATAAATACAACGCTTTGTGTGAATCGCTTTGTGGGGACCGCAGCGCGTTGACAAGTGAGTTTTACGACGCGGCGAGCCGCGCTCGGTGGGCAGACAGTAACGTGTTTACTGGGCCCTAAAGCGTGACTTACACGTGTGCAGTTAATTGGAGGAGTCGTCGCCGGCCAGCAGCAGCGGCAGCGGCTCTGAGGTGTACTTTGTGGTAAGCAGAGCGCAGCGCGGCCTTGATACGGGGATGGGCGTTGGCCTCTGACTCCCACCAGCCTCCCATTTCTGCCGTACATGGTGTACACCGCGGTCATACACATTTCTAGATTTCCGAAAGCATTTCGACACTGTACCACAGAAGTGTATTGTAATCAAATTGCGTGCTTATGGGAATTGCCACAGTTGTGCGATTGGATTCGTGATTTCTCGTCGGAAAGGACACAGTACTTTGTAATTGACGGTAAGACATCGAATAGAACAGAAGTGATATCTGGCGTTCCCCAGGGATGTGTTACAGAGCCCCTACTGTTCCTTATTTTTATAAACGGCTAGCTGAAAACCCGGGTATTTATTTATTCCTGACATTTTAAGGTATATATTCATTTTGTATCACGGCTGTATGTCTATAAAACCTCTTGGGAATATAATTAGTAGTACAGACGTAATATATTAAAACTTGGTGCGTGATGGGGCGGTTTTCCATTAACGTGCTCATACCTCATGAACTACGTGTCGCAATGTGATACAATTTAGAAGCCACATTCAACTATATTTGTGTATATGTCTGTAAAATTTCCTGTCGCTACAATTTGTAGTGTTCAAATATATGCTTGTATAGCTTATGGGACTTAACTACGGGGTCATCAGTCCCTAAACTTACAAACTACTTACAAACTAGCTAATACTAAAGACGGCACAAATATCCATGCCCGAGGGGGGATTCGAACCCCCGACCGTAGTGGCCCTGCAGACCGTGACTGGAGCGCCTCAGTCCCCTCGGCCGGCTCTAGTGTTCAAATTATAAATTGTAACGTCATACCGAGAGCCGTAGTTTTACTCAATAAACAGCGGAAAAGTAGTAAGCGAGAAACTTTTTTCCTTTCATCATTTTGCTATGGTTGTCAGCGTGAGAAAGTTTAATAAAAGTTTGAAATTATGTATAAAGTTTGTTGAAAGTCGCTAAGTACTCTGATTCTCGTATAGCGTATTTATAAAGTGTCGCCGCATTATGTGGCAGTTTCCTGCAAGTCCTATTGTTTATGACGTTATATCTTCTGAATCATGTGTCGTATATGATTATTAACCCTGCAGCAATTGTACCTCACGGTAAGGAAAGTGTGTACCAAATTTGGTTGAAATCGGTCCAGTGGTTTAGGAGAAAATGAGCAAAATTGTTCGCTAAATGCAGCACTTTTCTGCGCATCTTATTGTTTATGATGTCATATCTCGTGAACTATGTATCGTACGTGATTCTTACACTTAAGTGACCGTTCTCATGGATTGAAGCTTACGTGTACAAAATTTCATAAAGATTGGAACAAAACTGTAGATTTGTATGCAACACGTACAAATATACGGACACACTGCTTTATATATTAGATAGATTAGGACACAAACTGAGTAGCTCTCTTGCGTTGTTCGTGGATGATGGCTGTCACTTATCGGTTAGTAATGTCACCAGAAGATCAAAAGCAACTGCAAAATGCTTTAGATATCTGCATGGCGCAAAAATTCGCAATTGACCCTTAGTAATGATCAGTGTAAGGTCATCCATACGACCACTAAAAGAAATCCGTTAAACTTCAGTTACACGATGAATCAGTCGAATCTAGAGGCCGTAATTTCAACTAAATACCTACGAGTAACAATTACGAAAAACTTAAATTGGAAAGAACATATAGAAAATATTGTAGGGAAGGCGAAACAAAGACTACGTTTTATTGGCAGAAGTATTAGAAGATGCAACAGTTCTACTAAAGAAACTGCCTACACTACACATTTGCGTCATATTTGGGAGTATTGCTGCGCATTGTGGGGTCCCCGCCAGGTGGGGACAGACTGACGATTAAGAGAAAGTTCATAGAAGGGCAACTCGTTTCGCATTACCGCGATATAGGAGAGAGAGTGTCACGGAAATGTTGCACGAGTTGGGATGGAAATCATTAAAAGAAAGGAATATTCCTTCAGTAAAAAACCGTCTTAATTGCATATTGTTTTTTAATTAATGACGCGTTTCGCCCTTTAGCAGGGCATCTTCAAATTATCTGAGTGACAGAGTTTACACAAAAATACAAGGTGGAATTGCAAACGGGTACAATGGTACATGGGCTTATTTTGTGTTAAGAATACAGTATAAATGGTAAACAAAGCTTACAATGCGCTCACCGTGGTATGACACCGTCAGTTGTTTTGCGGTATTTCTATTTTCTGGAATTTTTTGATTTCCTTGTAGCCCTACAAATGATCGGGTAACAACGAATTAGAGTTGGAATATACTCGGTAAAGATGTGAGAAACATAAAACCGATTTTTAAGATTACCTTAATAGAATCGGTGGTCTCTGATGATACCGCTTCTATTAAGGTAATCTTAAAAATCGATTTTATGTTTCTCACATCTTTACCGAGTATATTCCAACTCTAATTCGTTGTTACCCGATCATTTGTAGGGCTACAAGGAAATCAAAAAATTCCAGAAAAATAGAAACACCGCAAAACAACTGACGGTGACACACCACGGAGACCTCATTGTAAGCTTTGTTTACCATTTATACTGTCTTCTTAACACAAAATAAGCTCATGTACCATTATACCAGTTTGTAATTCCGCCTTATAATTGTGTGTAAATTCTGTCACGCAGATAATCTGAAGATGCCCTGCTAAAGGGCAAAACGCGCCAATAATTAAAAAAAAAAACAACTTGCAATCAAAACGGTTTTTTACTGAAGGAATATTTATTCTCACGGATTGCTGTACACCATGGACTGGAAATCATTTTAAAAGAAAGGCGTTATTTGTTGCGCTGAGATCTATTTGCAAAATTTGTTTCACCAACTTACTCCTCAGAATGCAAACATATATTGTTAACACCCACCTACATAGGGAGACGTGACCATCATAATAAAATAAGAGAAAACAGATCGAAAACAGTGAGATTTAGATGTTCCTTTTTCCCGCGAGCTATTAGAGAGTGGAACTACAGAGAAATATCATGAAAGTGGTTTGATGATCCCTCTGCCATGCACTTCAGTGTGATTTGGAGATTACCCATGTAGATGTAGAAGACGAGCAGCAGTTTCCTGGATAGCTGCATGACGTTCACTCATGGCAAAAATGCGCTCTCTTTCTTACTCACTCAAATGCTAATCATTTCTGGAGAATATACTAATGTACGTGTCCTGTGAATATGAATTGCCGGTCTCTGTTGTTTCAAGGTGTTCCGTATTTTATGACTGTCTTTGTGCTCACATTTAACATATGTACTTTCTAAAAATGAAGTAACGCTATTCTTAGGAAGCAGAGGAGAGCACGAGTAATCCCTGTGTACCGCTGTCATTGCTCTCCTGGGCCCAACCCCTCCTTCCCTACAATTTTCTTTTTCATCCCAGCGCTTTCTCATCGAATCTTTTGTCTGTGCCCTATGAGCCACTTCATCAGACGATTGTATGGAAACGACGCGGCTCACGTCTGCCGTGTTTTGACAACTGTCGTTAGTAAGAGTGCTTCACAGCCCTGGATGCTAACGTCCCATTGTGTTCCGCGGCGATGGGCGGTGGGCGTTACCAGCGGTTACCGAAGATGGGCACGGCTCCAGGGTGAGTGGGAGCGGCCGTATGACTGCCAGTACAAAGGGGGCTCACATCTCGACAAATCGAGGCCAGATCCGTTTTCTCGGGGTTCAAGGGCACTCCTGTGGCAGCACATCACGCTATTCCAGGAGATCTTTGTACACATCCTGATTTGCAAAACTTTTGTACTATGACAAAATGACACGATTCTCTCTCTCTCTCTCTCTCTCTCTCTCTCACACACACACACACACACACACACACACACACAAACATTATTCTACCTCGTGAATACATATTGTTTTCCTTTCGATATAAGTAAGATAGTAGTGAAATTTAATGCTTTTGGTAGCATTACAGTAGAATTTATTCATATTATAAAAAGGGCTCTATATGTTTGGTCTGAAAGTGAACCCCACAAAAACCAAATACACGATAGTTGGAAGAGCCCCACACCCAGAAATCCAGGAATTAACTTTACAAAAGAGTAAAGGATTTTAAATATCTTGGAAGCATAATTTCAGAAAATTCATTGTCTGGAACGGAAATAAAGGCAAGTATTCAAGCGGGTAGTAGATGCTTGCACTCAATACACAACATTTTGACTTCCCGGAGCATATCAAGAGCCCTCAAACTAAGGTTGTGCAAAACATTAATTCCTCCTGTCATTCTATATGGGTGTCAATGCTGGAGCACTAGAAAACAGGAATTAAACAAGCTCGCAGTTTTTGAAAGGAGATGCTTGAGGAAAATATTTGGACCGGTTAAAGACAACATAACAGGAGAATGGAGGAGAAGGCACGATATAGAATTAGAACAACTCTATAGTGAACCGAACATTGTGGGCTTGATGAGAAGTAGAAGATTAGAATGGGCAGGGCATGTAGTACGTATGAGTGAGGAGCGATGGCCTACGGTGGCCACGGAGGTGATACCAACATGCAAAAGACCACTGGGACGACCAAGAAAGAAGTGGATGCACGGGGTAAGACAAGACTTACAAAAAGTTGAGGCCTGACAAACTGGGAACAGACAGCAAAGAATCGCAATGAATGGAGAGCCTTGATTATATCATCGCGCGGTCCACTGGGCCTGATCGCGTAAAGTAAGTAAGTATATGTTTCTGTGTGTATGCTGCACATCTCCTCCGAAACTACTGGATCGATATCAACCAAATTTGGTACACATACTCCTTGCAACAAGCCTCTGCGTCTCGAACACCAAGCTTTTGGCCCTCGGTATGGCGCTGCATCGCGCCTCGGATTGTGGTTAACATGGAAACAAAATCATATACACAAAATTACATTCTGTTTTTTGCATAGACGTCAGTTTTCCTTCTGAAAGATGAGGACACTTTAGCATGTTATTGGTGTGCGTATGTTTGCGTGGTCATTTGAATTTACATTTGATGTGTTTCAGGTAAGAGTGATGCAAGCTGTAAGGCTATCTTTCTGACATGAACTAATACCGTTACATAATTTGACATTTAAAAATCATCTATCTACTATGTACATTTGTTTACAGACATATGTTCATTTATACAGTCACGTGAAGTAGTTATTTTAAAGATTGACAAGTTAAAAAGTCAACAAATATTTTTATCATAATGATAATTTTTTAAGTGCCATAGCATAGTCTTCAGAATGTTTGTAAAGTGCAGTAGCACAGTCTATGCATTTTTAATGTGTTTAATTTGAGTGTAGCACAATCTCTTGATTACATCTCATATTTATGTGTGTGTGTGTCCTGCGTGTGCAGACAGTTCAAACAATACTATTACTTGTTCGTCTCATTTTTGTTTTAAATAATTTTTATGTGTTCACTGAATTTCACTTCTTAGGTTCATAAGTTGGCAACGCGCAAGCGTCGCAGTAGCGGTTAGCTTCAACAATCACGGCCGGGCGGTAGTCGGTCACGCGCTGTGTCGGCGACAGTCCATATTCAAACATTACTACTTGTGTGGTTGCTCTCCGCTTTTCGACTTTCGTAAATCGTAAGTTGTGATTTCTTGCCGTTTTTCCGTTTGTGCACTAAACACTGGATTATAGTTCTCTGCAAGATCCACCGCAGCTCGGTAAGTACACTTTGAGTCTTTTGCGGCAGCACAGCGTTTGGTTTAACGTCCGTGCAGTTTATTAGCCCGTCGTGAGGGTGTACACTTCAGCACTGTGACTATCACGTATTACGTTTAGGATAACTTCATATAGTCTGTTCACAGGACAATTTATCGGTTCATGAGGTTTTATTTGCGCGGCACAAAATAGTCTTTTAATGCAATCGTGTGCAGTTGTCCATAATACATTGTCTATGTACCACATTGTCTTTGGGAAACGAGCGGTACTGGAGTAGTGTCCCGTTCGTTGTATGGATTAAAATGTTTATCTTTCCACACGACACTTTTGTTTTATCGTTCACTAAATAACTGTCACTTGCTACCTTTAGTTCGTCACAATACATTGTTCGACTTAGTAGCCATTACTGGCAGCGCAATAGTTTCTTTCACTTGCAACGACTAGTTCGTTCATAACGTGTTCTATTTGTCACTTGTAGTTGTTGTTGTTATGGTCTTCAGTCCGGAGACTGGTTTGATGCAGCTCTCCACCCTACTCTATCCTGAGCAAGCCTTTTCATCTCCTCATAAGAACGGCAACCCACATCCATTTGAATCTGCTTACCATACGTGTCTCTTGGTCTCCCTCTACGATTTTTCCCCCACACACTTCCCTCCAATGCTAAATTTACGATTCCCCGATGTCTAAGAATGTGTCCTACCAAGCGATGCCTTCTTTTAGCCAGGGTATGCCCAAAAATCCTTTTCTCACCAATTCTGTTCAGTACTTCTTCATTGGTTATGCGATCTACCCACCTAATCTTCAGCATTCTTCTGTAACACCACATTTCAAAAGCCTCTATTCTCTTCCTGTCCGCACTGCTTATCGTCCATGTACAAGGCAACACTCCACACAAATGCCTTCAGAAAAGACTTCCTTACACTTAAATTAATATTCGATGTTAGCAAATTTCTCTTTTTCAAAAATGCTTTTCTTCCCATTGCCATTCTGCATTTTAAATCCTCTGTACTGCGACCATCACATTTTACTACCCAAGTAACAAAACTCATCTACCACCTTCAATGTTTCGTTACCTAATCTAATTCCTTCAGCATCGCCTGATTTTCTAAGACCGCATTCCATTATTTTTGTTTGGCTCTTGTTAATGTTCATTTTATACGCTTCCTTCAACACACTGTCCATTCCATTCGACTGCTCTTCCAGGTCCTTTGCTGTCTCTGACAGAATTACAATTTCATCAGCAAAACGCAATGTTTTTATTTCTTCCCCCTGAACTTTAATCCCTATTCCAAATTTTTCCTTGCTTTCCTTCACCGCCTGCTCGATGTACAAATTGAATAACATCGGAGAAAGGCTACAACCCTGTCTTACTCCCTTCCCATCAGATGCTTCCCTTTCATGCCCTTCGTGGCTAATAACTGCGGTCTGGCTTTTGTACAAGTTGTAAATAACTCTCCTTTCCCTGTATTTTACCCCTGCTGACTTCAGAATTTGAAAGAGTATATTCCAGTCAACATTGTCAAATGCTTTCTCCAAATCTACAAAAGCTAAAAATGTAGGTTTGCCTTTCCTTAATCTATCTTCTAAGATAAGACGTAAAGTGAGTATTGCCTCCCGGGTTCCTATGTTCCTCCTGAATCCAAACTGATCTTCCCCGAGGTCAGCTTCTACCAGCTTTTCCATTCTCCTGTAGATAATTCGTGTTAAAATTTTGCAACCATGACTTATCAAACTGATGGTTCTGTAATTTTCACACCTGTCTGCGCCTGATTTCTTTGGAATGGGGATTATTACATTTTTCTTAAAGTCTGAGGGTATTTCGCCTGTCTCATAAATCCTACCCACCAGTTCAAATAGTCTTGTCATGGCTGGCTCTCCCAGAGACTTTAGTAGCTCTGAGGGTATGTCATCTACTCCTAGGTCTTTCTAGGCTCTGTCAAGTTCATCTCTCAGTATAGCATCTCCTATTTCATCTTGATCTACTTCCTCTTTCCTTGCTACAACATCGTCTCTAAGTTCATTTCCTTTGTAGAGCTGTTCTATGCATTCTTTCCACCTTTCAGCTTTCCCTTCTTTGCTGAGAACTGGTTTCCCATCTGAGTTCTTGATATTCGTAGATTTGTTTTTCTTGTCCCCAAATGTCTCTTTTATTTTCCTGTAGCCGGTATCTACTTTTCCCCTTCTTATACATTGTTCTACAGATTTGCATTTGGCTTCTAGCCACTCCTGCTTAGCCATTTTGCACTTCCTGTCAATCTCATTTTTTAGTCGTCTGTGCTCCATTTTGCCTGTTTCATTTACTGCATTTTTATATTTCCTCCTTTCATCAATTAAATTTAGAATTTCCTGTATCCAAGGATTTTTTGTAGGTCTTGCCTTTCTACCTATTTTGTCCTCTGCTGCCTTCACTATTTCATCTCTCAATGCTACCCATTCCTCTTCTACTGTTTTATTTCCCCCTGTTTCTGTCAATTGTTGCCTAAATCTCCCTCTGAAATTTTCCAGAACTTCACTTTCCTTCAATTTATCTATGTCCCATCTCCTTATTTTCCTACCTTTCTGCAGTTTTTTCAGTTTCAGCCTACATTTCATGACTAACAAGTTATGGTCAGAGTCTCTATCTGCCCCTGGGTACGTCTTGTAGTTTGTAACCTGGTTCCGGTACCTATGTCTTACCATTATAAAATCTATCTGATACCTTCCGGTGTCTCCTGGTCTCTTCCACGTATACAACCTTCTTTTGTGATTCTTAAACCACGTGTTTGTTACGATTAAATCATGTTCCGTGCAAAATTCTACCAGGCGACTTCCTCTTTCATTCCTCCTGCCCATTCCATATTCACCTATTATTTTTCCTTCTCTTCCTTTTCCTACTACCGAATTCCAGTCTCCCATCACAATTAAGTTTTCCTCTCCCTTAACTGTCTGAATAATTTCCTTTAGCTCCTCATGTATTTCTTCGATCTCCTCATCATCGGCAGAGCTAGTTGGCATATAAACCTGTACTACTGTTGTCGGTGTTGGCTTCGTATCTATCTTTACAATGATAATGCGATCACTGTGCTGCTCATAGTAGTTTACCCGCATTCCTATTTTGTTATTCATTATCAGTCCTACTCCTGTGATACCCCCAATTGATTTTGTATTTATAATCCTGTACTCACCTGACCAGAAATCCTGTTCATCTTGCCATCGAACTTCACTAATCCCCACTATATCTAACTTCAACCTATCCATTTCCCTTTTTAAATTTTCTAATTTTCCTACCCGATTAAGGGATCTAACATTCCACGCTCCGATCCGTAGAATGCCAGTATTGTCTTTCCTGATGACAACATCCTCCTGAGTAGTCCCCGCCCGGAGATCCGAATGGGGGACTATTTTACCTCCGGAATATTTTACTCGAGAGGATGCCATCATCATATTTTCATACAGTAGAGCTGCATGTCCTCGGGAAAAGTAACGGCTGTAGTTTCCCCTTGCTTTCAGCCGTTCGCAGTAGCTGTGTGGCAAAGCCACATTAGCTGATGTTACAAGGCCAGCTCAGTCAATCATCCAGACTGTTGCCCCTGTAACTACTGAAAAGGCTGCTGCCCCTCTTCAGGAACCACACGTTTGTCTGGTCTCTCCACAGATACCCCTCCGCTGTGGTTGCACCTACGGTACGGCTATCTGCATCGTTGAGGCACGCAAGCCACCCCACCTCGGCAATGTCTGTGGTTCATGGGGGTGGCACTTGTAGTAAAATATATATATATATATATATATATATATATATATATATATATATATATATATATATATATATATATATAAGTGGAAGGAAAAAACAATGGATACTGAAAGTCGCTGATTGTCGTCCATTCACATCCGTTCACTGTTTTTTTGCGTTCGTTCGTACGTGCGTTGCACTGCTGTGATAGTCATTTCAGTTCAACACACGCAATCGTACACACGTTCACTATGATCATAAATGTAGATAATCTTTTACAAAACAAATCTATAAATAAAGCATGTTCAAGTTTGATGTTGGTACTAACTTAGAAAGTTTTCGTGACGCATTGATCACGTATTTTTGTCTTTACAGGCAAGATAATTGCAATCTCTTTTTTAGAACATTATACAGATACATACATATATATATATATATATATATATATATATATATATATATATACATCCGTTATTTATTTACAAAGTTACACAAATTTATTTCGGGCTGTGTTCATGTCAGCTTAAAGGAGAATGTTGGCAAAAGGGACTGTTTTTAGCACCTCCATATGATCTACATTACCAAATGTGGTAACATTGCGTCTCATGACATTTGTTTACATATTTTATTCGTCTTAATGTCATATTTCCTCTCGTGATTTTTTACTTAAATTCATGAGTGTCAAGTTGTATGTCATTTTTGTACATAAAAGAAATTAACCATTAACTATTTAAAAAAAAGGTAGCAATTACTGTAATTCTATATTATTTATAATAAACATAAACAATTACTATGAAACTTTGACACAGGTAAAGTCAGACCAGCAGGTATACTTGGTGCAGGAGGGCTTGCACTAAAGCATGCGGAAAGATAAAGATTTAAAAAGAAGAGTTCATTACATAAGACAGAGAGAGAAAGGCATCGCTAAAATAAGCATACGCATTGCAAATTCAGCATTACAGTTCCTAACTACATCAAATACTACTGCCACAATCATAATTTACAATAAAGTTACAATTCAAGTATTAAGTTTAAATAAAAGCATCGCGTTCTCTCGCTCCTCCCTTGCAGTACCCCTCTGCATCTCATACGTTTTGTTGCTATTGTCTGACTAGTGTGAAACTGCTGAGTACAATGTGTTAGGGCGAAAATCCTGTGTCAACCTTACGAAGGTTCATGTGGTTATCTAATCCATGTTTGTCCGTGTGTGTGTGTGTTTTGGTGTAGACACCGTGTCAAATTAGTCATAGCTCTATCTCATGTCTCTCCGAAGTAGCTTATAGTTCTGACGATCTCGCTGGGATGACGGCGGCACCAAAGTTCTCGTAGACGATGGCAACCAGCTGAAAGAGAAAACTTAATCTATTCTTACGCTATTGATATGCTGATGTATGTCTTATCGTGTTATAGATAAGAAATGGCACAGTTTTACATACATTATTTTACGTAAACAAAAATTGGACTGTTTGTCCAGGATTAAAATTCTTCTCACAGTACAGTAAGCAAGACCAGATACTACTAGGTGTAGCATGTGTGTAAACATAAACAAGTAACCAGCTGATTCTATTTACATCTCCTATTCCTAGGTATTCATGCACTTCCGTGGTTTCCGAAGTCACGTATTGCTGTTGTACGTCACTCTTACATGTTATTTTTATAAGAGCTAGTTGATAAACAGATAAATTTATAATGATTCCTGTCATGTGTAACAAAGGTTTCTACAAAATATATCTGTTATGCTTACATCAAAATATTTGTTGCTTGACCTACAATGACATTCTTGCAAACAGGTCCTAATCTAAACTCTTCCATTCACTCTCTCACACTTACAAACTAAACCTAGGTAATATAAATTAATTACGCAGTAGTGGGTTCCCTAACAAAAATAATCAGAGTGTGCTTGTACGCTCGACCCGCATAATAATAATAATAATAATAATAATAATAATAATAATAATAATAACAATGTTTCCCAACTACTAGCCATAACAAATTGTTAATTATATTAAACCTTCACATAAATAATAAATGATGCCATTCATTCAGTTGCAAAGTTACACTACCCGTTTGAAGAAACATTACTTAGTATATTTGTCACACAGCATAAATGTTGATAAGTTATAGTGCTCACAAGCTTCTCTGAAAAGTGTTTATTATTGTGTCGGTAGTTAAAAGTGGTATCTGTCAATCACTGAGAATTTCAAACATAACAATACATTCTAGGAAGGCTTATGGTAGACATTAAATCATAGAATCAGCTTACTAACAATTTATGCATAATATTTCTTAAGATCTTTGTGTGGATAGATTCCTCTAGGTCGTGTCGTGTGTACAGGTGACAATAAATAACTTCCTTCGTGAGGAATCTGTAGTATTCTGTACGGTCCGGAATAAATGTATTACCATTTTTTGTTTCTCTTTTGGACAGCTGAAGACTTTGGATGTACCCTTAGCATTACCACATCATTAAGTTTGAATGACTGTGTACGTTTTAATTGTTTGTCGAAATAGCTTTTACGTTTGAAAGCTGCGTTCGTTAGCGCTGTTAAAACTATCCTTACCTTCTCTTCCAGCGATGGCTGCGCTCGTGGGATTTTTGGTATTGGGTTTACCCACTCATTGTTTTCTTTAATTTGCAGAACTAAATCATTTGGTGTGTATGGTGTGGAAAAAGTTACGAGATGTCACTAGTGTCATCGCTCAACGTTGGAGGGCATGAGTTGAGCGCAATTAATTTGTTTGAGTCATTTTATTCTGTCTTGTCGATTGAGTAGTGCTGTCTGTTACGTCAGTAATTGTCACAGTCGATCCGTTTTGTGTGTAGTGTGTGCTTTGCGGTGGGCGGTTAATTGTCATCGTAGCCACGGGGACGTTATGAATTTCACTGTTATTGTTTGGAGGGGGCTGTGGATAATAGTTCTGTGCAGGTTGGCCGTTCCCGTTACCGTAAAAATTACGGTTGCCACCATTACGGGGTTGACCATTGAAATTAGCATTACGCCACTGATTATTTCTGTTGTTACTGAAATTATTATTGTTGTTGCTGTTGTTGGAGTTTGTCGTTTGATATGGGAAACTGTTACTATTTTCAAAATAAACTGGATTAAATCTGTTGTCTTGTCATAATTCCCGCCATTAGGTGCATTGCGTGGCACATTTCTACTGCGCGAATCGCTCGTCATCTGTTGTGTCTGTTGCTGGCCAGAGGTGTTAACAAATGCTGGCTGCTGCGGCTGAGGTGGGTGTGGGGCTGGGGAGTAATACGGAACAAGCTGGCTATTACCATTATTATGATTGTTACGGAAGTTTCCGTTCTGATTGTTATTCTTGAAATTTCTGAAACCGTATTGGTTTGCACGCTCGTTACCAAAATGTGCACTTCAAAAATTAAATCCAGCTTGTCCACATAATTTAGAAAACTTTCTAAATTGTGGTCGGGAGCATGTGCGAGTTCCAGTCGCAGGTGTGTTGGCAATTTTGCCATTACTACCCGAAGCACTTCTCTGTAGCCCAGAGGTTCATCGAAGAATTTTGATTTATTTATATACTTTTCAAAATACTTCCTGAGACTACCACTGCGTTCATTAAATGGCTGCGGATTGTAAACTTCATTCCGCAGGCGCTCCTGCGTAACGGGGGACAAAAATTTCGCAAGAAATTCTTGTTCAGATTCTTCCACGGTTTCACAAGTTTTGGAAGCCTGATTTGCCCATACTTTGCTCACACCTTGTATATATATCCTGTGATAAGCCGTATCTTTCGTTATTCTGACCAAGATTCTGGCAAAATGTCTTGGAAGGATTGAATAAAAACAACAGGATGTACACTTTTACTGTCACCCGCGAAAATTTGAAACTGATGATGTTTGATCATGTTTTCGTCCATCATGACGTTACTGATATTGATTCCGTTATTAGGCACGGAAGGTGAGTGCTGTGGTGACATCAGGTTTCTACTACCGGACACAGAAAAATCAGGGAAATTGTGACGTGCGTTTTGCATGTCACGTAGCGGACACGTGTGTGCCGCCTGACTCGGACGTGCCCGCCCACTACTTATGTCTGTTTGTCGGTCTTTAAAGTCACAAGTCGGTTCGGTTTCCTGTCTATGGTTTATGTGTGTTACAGGTTTTAGTTCTTTAACTATAGATTTCAGTTCAGTCAAGTCATCCTGCATTGCTTTCACAGTCGTACCGTGCTTTTTACAAACTTGTTCAGTAACATTACTTATAACAATATTCAGCTCAGAGTCTATCTTTTCATTAAGCTCGATTTCTGTTTTTTGTAAGAATTCTTGTACTTGATTCTGATTGTCTTTAACAACAGCTTCAGCCTGACTAGTTATTTGTGCGACAACAATTTCAAAGCTCTCTTGTTTTTGTTTAAGTTGCGTTACGTCGCGTGTAAGTGATTCAATAACCGGTGGAATAGTTTTCACAGACTGGCCTAGAGTAGCAACTTTGCTGACAACAGAGGAAAATGTGCCATCAACTGATTGTAAAATTTCTTTAGTAACCTTTAAAGTCAATAGCTTGTTCAAAATTTTGCATTTGAGCACTGATTTGCCGATTAACTTCTTCAGATATTAAAGTAGGCAAATTTTGTTGCACTTTTTCTAGTTTTACAATTTCCTCCTTTGTCTGCTGTTGTTGTAATTCTACTCGTTCAAGGTGTTCAGTAAGAGTAGAGCACAAAACAGAAACTTGATTATTCTGATTATTAATTTGTTGTGTAAGATTTGATGACAAAGTAGTAACTTGATCATTTATCTGCTGTGTAAGATTTGAGGACAAAGTGGTAATTTGATTATTCTGATCATTAATTTGTTGTGTAAGATTTGTTGACAAAGCGGAAACTTGGTTATGGATCTGTTGTGTAAGACTCGAGGACAGAGCAGAAGTGTCATTCTTTTGGTCATTAATCTGCTGTGTAAGATTTGAAGACAAAGCAGTAATTTGATTATTCTGATCATTAATTTGTTGTGTAAGATTTGAGGACAAAGCGGAAACTTGGTTCTTTTGTTCATTAATCTGTTGCGTTAAATTCGCTGACTTGTTTCTAAGTAATGCTTCAAATTTCCTTATCCAATCATCTGGTGGATTATGTGAACTGCTCCCGGGTGTAGAAGTGTTATCGGACGCTATAGTCGTGACCGATTGCTCTGTGCCGAAATTTTCTGTTATTAATTCCGCCGGCCGGGCCGCCATACTGACCTCTGGGGACGGAACTAATTGTTGTATGTTACTACTACTTTCTTCGGTATTCATTGCTGGGGTTTGGCTACGGGTTTTGACCATACTAATTGTGAATAAAATGAGAGAAATTGATTTCTGTCTATCTTCACACGCTCAGTTAATTTTAAATAAATTAATAAACATCGCACTGTAATGGCAGACTTGATACAGAACGGAGGACAGCACACGGAACAAGCGAGAGTCGCGAAGCTAATATTTGCGCACGGCAACCATGTTTGTGCACTTCTAGAATTTTCCTAACAATGAACTGGCTAACTATAGAAAAATTTGGAAAAAAGACAATATTGCTAAAAGAAATGCTGAATAGAAATGCGCATACAAACGACAGATAGGAGAATCTATTAAAGCACCAAATAAGCCAAATTGCTGGTCCGTCCTTACCTGTGTGATGTGATATCTTGTTACGCGACGTGTCGGCTCCAGATAATACAAGATTTTATGGGTCGGTCTTGCAATCTCGTTTTCTTTAAAACATCGGTTCAGGAACGGCTCGTACAATATTGTAGTTGTAGTACATGAAATAAAATAAAATAGGATTAGACACATACAATGGTGGTATGAAACATTGGTAACAATATTACGTAAATCTTAATTATTTTCATATACTAGCTATTTTACAAAATTCACAGGGTGGATATTAATGAAAAGGAAACAATTTTTTTTACCGACATCCAGTCCTGTCGCAAAGGGAGCCAATTATAACGTTGCCCTTGCTTCGTATGATGCCATAATTGTTAAAAGTAGATTCCGCGATTATATTTTTTGGATAAAGAATTGATGGTACCGAATGTTTGAATTTAGAAATAAAGTACAGCACAAAATGAACATTAAAGCAAATAAACCGCGGATTGCATATTAAAGTTGGGCACCATACAAGCAACAGCACGTTATAAAACTTACGGAAAGCATCTAGCTGGATCCTGCACTTCGTATTGTAGAAAGCTAAAGAAAAAATAAACAAAAATTTCAGTGTATCGTTACACGGTTAAGAGAAATAACTGTGAGGAAGGGAATGTCCTCCCTCGGGCATTAATGCGTGTGTTGTCCTTAGCATGTAAGTTTAAGTAGTTAGTAAGTTAGGGACCAATGACCTCAGCAGTTTGGTGCCTTTGCTTTACAGACATTTGAACATTTTACAAGTATGAGAGGAATACATTTACAGCCATATCTACACAAATACTCGACATTCCATCGTTAAGTGCATGGCGTAGGGTACCTCATGCGTCGCGCTCACTCCAGCGATTCCCACTTGAGTGCCGGAAGCATCTTTGTAACACTAACGGATTGAACGCACCTGCCAGTAACAAGCCAAAACAAAAGACATGGGCAGTGATGAGATGTTTGGTCTCGGAATCGAGATGCTCCGTAGCTGGAAACAACGACGATAATTACTTCGGAAAGGAGCATATGTTGTTCTACAGGCATTTGTTTGATGTACACACCTTATCTTCTCAGACAAGTTCCATTAAGGAGTACAAGACCACACTTTCACAGACGAGAATTCAGGACGGAAGACGCCACTCCTCACACGGACCGGGATGCACCCAGTAACTCTCGCCGCTATCGGGGTTCGCGCTTCGCGCTCTCTCTCTGCGGAGTGTGGTGGCCGCTTCGGTGATCTCTAGCGTCCGGTTAATGAACGGTACTCAGGATAAGAGCGAAAGCGAGGTCGCCGGGTATCGCAAACACCAGCTGTCGGAGCCAATCGCGGTCGAGTGCGTGGAATGCGTTGCTGTAGCGAGTGTTGTCAAGTCTGCTTTCTTTTAGAACAAGATCTCCTTACGTTTCTACTTCCACTTATCTGCGAAGATGCATAATTCCCTTCTTTTTCAAAAATCCACACAGAAATCTACTAGCAATAATCCTTTTTTAAAGGATAATTCATGATTAGATTAGCTTAAGTACTGGGTGTACATAAAGTCCTAAAATACTTTCAATTGTTTGTTGCACAAGAACCAAAAAATGTACAGATATCAGACATATGTCATTTTGAAGAAAAACACTGAAAGTTGTTTTTAATTTTTATTTTTTCCCTCCATGTAACTCGCCAGAGCGTAGTTTGGAAATATGCGGATAGTCAGCACTAGTCGTAAACATGGCGAGTTCAGGTGCGGAACGAGCTTTCTGGGTGTTGGAGCTCGGCAAAAACAAGTATTTTTGGAATCAAGTACGGTAAGAAGCCACCATCAAGGAAGACCATTTACTACTGGCATAACAAATTCTTTACCACGGGTTGCTCGTGCCCGGCAGAGAGAAGCGGACTTCCCAGTGTGAGTGAAGTGAACGTGGAGCACATACGAGAGACATTAATAAGGAGTCCAAAGAAATCGGTGCGTCGTGCATCCCGTGAAGTCGAATGGCTCTAATGACAGTGTTGAAAGCCCTGCGACAGAAGCTGTCTATGAAACCATTCAAATTGGAGCTAATGCAGAAGGTCAATGACGACGACTAAGACAAGTGTTTTGACTTTTTTTCACAGTTGCAACAACTGAATGAGGATGGGAATGGCATTGTTGGTCGCTTAATTTTTAGCGACGAAGCCACTGTTCACACTGATGGGAAAGTGAATCTAGTGTACAAAGTAACCACACGAATGCATTGAATTTGAACGTAATTCCCAGAACGTAAATGTTTTTTGTGCCGTAACTGTACGGGCAACTCTTCTTCGCCGAGAGCACTGTCACTGGATATTCCTACTTGGACATGCTTCAGCCTCTTGAGTGTGTATCCCGGTACACCATTGTGCCATGAGTGTTGCCTATCGGTAGGGGCCGCTCCACGGGCGGTATAATACCTGAATTCACCACTCTGCCTCCTGCCCCTCACTTTTGTCTTCTAACTCACTCTACATTCCTCTACTTACTCCTTTCAATCACTATTCCGGTATCCTGCCACTTTCCTAACGAATAAACACTCATCACAGAAAATTATAATTACGTCACTACTCCATCTCTCTTACATAAAAAAATGAAAACATTTTAACATAATTTAAAGTATTGAAAGAAAAAAAGAAAAGAAAATTTCAGTTGCATTGTTAACAACACTACAAAAACACACTGTGCATACTCATTCACGTTCAAAACAAAATACACATGATGTATGAAAAACGTAATTATGGACAGTGAAACACTGAAAGTGGATATTAGGAGAAAAATAGTGATTCGGACAGAAGAATCTACAGTACTGCAGGGAACAAATCGACTCTGCAGGATGTAAGGTGAAAACCAAGACCCAAAATTTCCGTAAGTAACCAAACAGTACTTTACATGTTTTGATAACGAACTGTTTTCGATCCAAATAACAAAACAAATTGTAAATGTCTCTGATTACAGACCACTGAAGGTGTTTTACTATCATTAAAACGAAACGCGTCTGGTAACAAAAAGTCGCCTTTTATTTGTAGTTGCATATACAGCCAAACACTTCCATCATAATTCCACAAGAATTAACTGATGAAACTGTCAATAAAGTCTTTCATAAAATCAGTAAGTGTTTGTCTGCAAATGGACATTAGAAAAAACACAGTATACGAAACTTCCTGGCAGATTAAAATTGTGTGCCGGAACCGGGAGTCGAACCTGGGATCTTTGCATTTCGCGGGCAAGCGCTCTACCACTGAGATATCTCGACACGACTCACGGTCCGTCGTCACAACTTTACTTCTGCCTGTAACTCGCCTCCTACTTTCCATACTTCACAGAAATTGTCCTGCGAACCTTGCAGAACTAGCACTCCTGGTGGAGCTGTGAGGACGGACCGTGAGTCATGTCGGGATAGCTCAGTGGTAGAGCGCTTACCCGCGAAAGGCAAAGTTCTCAGGCTCGAATCCCGGTTCCGGCTCACAATTTTAATCTGCCAGGAAGTTTCATATCAGCGCACACTCCACTGCGGAGTGAAAGTTTCATTCCTGAACACAGTATACAATTCTGCACAGTATAGAGCATGGCTCAATTAATAAACATGGACTTTGGACAGAAGTTTGTAGCTTTGGTTGAATACTCAAATTTTTTTAGGTGTGTGCATTGATGATAGAATGAATTGGAATAAACTCATTGATGAACTGCTGAATCATTTCAGCTCAGCTACTTATGCTGTTAGGGTTATTGCTAACTTTCGTGATTGACATCTCAGTAAATTAGCTTACTATGCCTATTTTCATTCACTTCTTTCATATGGCATCATATATTGGGGTAATTCAGCATTGAGAAAAAAGTATTCCTTGCACAAAAGCGGGTAATCAGAATAATTGCTAGAGCCTATCCAAGAATTTGCTGAAGACATTTATTTAAGGAAGTAGGGATCTTCGTAGTAGCCGCATAATATATAAATATTCACTTGCCAAATTTGTTATTAATAACCGTTCTCAATTCAAGAGTGATAGCATCGAGCATAACTACCACACTATCAGAAATTATGGTCTTTACTATCCAAGGTTAAATCAAACTTTTGCCCAGAAAGGGGTGAATTATAATGGCACAAAAGTCTTTGATCACTTACCAAATTACATCAAAAGTCTGACAGACAGCAACTGCTATTAAAAAAATTAAAATAATTGTTGAATGGCAAATCCTACTCAGTAGATGAATTTTTATATATGAATTAGTAATAAAAATAAATGTAATGTTGAATAAATATGCATGCCTTTTAATATCATGTACAGATACCTTTTATTAAACTGATACGTTCCACGTCATTTAGAAATGTTGTATTTATGATCTGTGGAACAAGTACTGAATTCATGTCGCACAGACTCCATTAAAACGGATTTCTTTTAGTTCTCATATGGATGATTTCACATTTTCATTATTCAGGGTCAACTGCCAGTTTTTACACTAAGCAGATATCTAAATCATTTTGCAGTTGCTTTTGATCTGCTGGTGACTTTATTAGCCGATAAACGAACAGTCTAATACATTTTTCATCAAATGCAACATACTGTGTCCTTTCTGACAGGAAATCACGAATCCAATTGCACAACGGTGGCGACATTCCATAAGCACGCAATTTGATTAGAAGACGCTTGTAAGGTACAGTGTCCCAAACCTTCCAGAAGTCTAGATAAATGGAATATATTTGACACCCTTTGTCGATAGCACTCATCACATCGTGTGAATAAAGAGCTAGCTGTGTTTCACAAGAACGATACTTTCTGAATCCGTGTTGACTGTGGGTCAGCAGATCGTTCTCTTCGAGGTAGTTCACGATGTTTGAGAAAAGTATATATGTTCTAAAATCCTGCTACAAACCGACGTCAATGATATGGGCCTGTAATTTTGCTCATCACTCCTATTGCCTTTCTTGAGCTGTGCAACTCTCCAGTCAATGGATACCGCTCTTTCGCTGAGCGAGCGGCTATGTATGATAGCTGGGTATTGAGCTATTGCATCAATATATTCTGAAAGGAACCTAATTGGTGTATAATTGGGACGGAGAGACTTAATTTTTTTAAGTTGCTTTAATACTCAAGGGATATCTACTTTTAAATTACCCGTGCTGGAAGCTGTCCTTGATTCGTATTCTGGAGTATTTTTTTCGTCCTCTTTGGCGAAGGAATTTCGGAAAACTGTGTTTAGCAATTCTGCTTTAGTACAACTGTCATCAGTAGCCTCACCGCTGCTATCACGGAGTATTTTCTATAGGTTTAATAAAAACTAAAACAAAAAATAGATAGACGAGGTACAAATAAAGTTTGTGGCCAACGTGTGGCACAAAGAATCTGTCATTCATTAGTGATGGACGGACCTCAACAGCTGGGGGTGTCTGTGAATTGGTAGGTACAAGTTAGGGAGGACAGTAATTAACGACTGTGGCAACGCTGGAGGAATCTACCTATGGTTGCTAGTTGCCAAGAACTTATACTGGTGATTACTTCAGAACAAAATATGATTTAACATCGAACTTTTACTTACACCTAAAAAGCCAAAATCACACAGCTGAAAACATTGAAACTGTTTTAAAAATTCTACACACAGTTCCTAAAGGCCATATTCTAAATATTCTGGAACAACTAGAAATTTTGACACACACGAAAAAATACCCGTTTGATATTCTCAACGAACAAACAGATTTAAAGGATAAATATTATCTAGAGAACTTTACTGAAATTTTGTAAAAGGAAAACGGATAAAAAATTTCACACAAGAAAAAGAAACGATGTTTCCATACTATTGTGTTATCCATGACACACGAGTACACCCTCTGACTGGCACAGATATATTTTACTGTAAACATAAAGGATCAACAGAGTAAACACTGCCTATATCTGTCAAATATAAAAAGTAATGAGAAAACGTGACCTTACCATCTTGACACAAAAAGACACTAACTGTAATATGCTTTATGGACGTCAGTCCGCCGGCCGCGGTGGCCGAGGGGACTAAGGCGCTCCAGTCACGGTCTTCACGGCCACTACGGTCGGGGGTTCGAATCCCCCCTCGGGCATGGATATTTGTGCCGTCCTAGTTCGTAAGTAGTTCATAAGTAGTTTGTAAGTTTAGGGACTGATGACCCCGTAGTTAAGTCCCATAGACTATACAAACATTTGAACATTTTTTTTTTTTTTTTTTTTTTTTTTTTTTTTTTTTTTTTTTTTTTGACGTCAGTCCAACTTGAACGTAAGTGAATTTGTAATGAAATATTTTTTTTTTAATTTTTTATTCAAATTGTATATTGTAAACGTAGGTAATTATTTTATTATACATCACCAGGTACACTTGAAAATGGCAAAAGCCGAAACAAGCTTGTAGTGGACTCAATTTGCACAAGCTGAATAAATATTGTTAGCAGCAAACTTGGATTTCTATATTACGATAATGTCATATTTTGACCTTGTATATGCTGCGGGCCCAGTAGAGAAGAAACCATAATTGTTGTTACGATGTAGTGACGGATTTAGGGGAAGGAGAGGCACAGGTAGCAGTCTGCGCTGGGTATAAAGGACAAGTGAATAATGAAACAAACAAACAAAAATCATCACATCACCTTCCTTAAGAAAGACTGTGCGACGAACAACTGTAGGAATTAAAAAAAATACGTAGTCTTTGGTAGTCGACAGCCTTTGTCGTTGGAATACTGATTTTCATTTAAGGAGATCTAGATTTAGGACAGTAAGTAGCCATTATCAATGCAGCATTTCAAAAGAAGATGTAAAGTATTTTGTTGCACGCCACGGACATGTCTACGTAACTTGTCGCATTACCTATGTACAAATTGACATTAATTTATATCAATGTTTTTCAACCTTTTCGAATCTGCAACCCCCAAGTAAAACTATTTTGGGGACCCCCTCTCCGAACAGTAACAACTATGAGTTATTTTTAAAGACAACGATTTTAATTTTTTTTTCTGTTGATATAACTTTCTTGTAGAAAGTTCACAGTATTAGCCTGTACATTATAGGAAGAATTTTGTGTGTTTTTATTTCGGAATATAACATATTATCGCCTTTTTTCATGAATTTCGACAGAAAAATGTAGAACGAATGTTTCGCTTTGCATGTAAGACTCTGAATCGAATTATGCTCATTAAGCAAGATGACCCTGTATAGTGCATTTGAAACGAAGTAGATCTTTCTTTACAATTTTTCAAAATTGCTTATACGACTTATTAATTTAGTAATCGATTGGTTTCTGAAAATAGTTTTCAAGCTTTTCGTTTATTCGTCGTAAAAATGGGCTATTTATTATAACGAACTAGGTAATGTTAATATAAAATAAATTTCAATTTCATAGGCCTATCTTTTCGTATTATGTAATCCCCATTATTTAGAGCTGCACTGGTCTGGTTATTTTATTGTGCAACTACCTCTTCCTCCGTCGGCGACTCCCCGAGAAATGCTTTGCGACCCCAGGTTGAAAAACACTGATTTATATCAATTAAGTGTAATTTTTCAAAACTGATTGTGTTCACTACATTTTTTAGCTTTTACAGTTCACTTTGTGTGTCCGCTTTGTAAACTGATACATCGGTTATCTGATGTTGGTCCTCCAGCCAATGCATGTTTGTAGTTCCCGCTCCGCCCTCTCGGAGTGGCATCTGTCGCATGGTCTTGTGCTTCCAGTATCCTCCTTACAAAATAATAATTTCTATGTGGCTGTTTCTATGGACACTCCTAATTGTGTACGTTAGTCTATAAACCCTGTCGTCTGTTGTTCCCTAAGGAATGGTAAAGAAGTGGGGGCATTTTTAACCTACAGAAAAGTACAATTTGCCGTATTTAATATACATTTATTTCCAACCAATACCTCAGCTCACAGAAACAATAGGAGAAAGAACAGGCTACATAAACACATAAAGTCTCTCTCATTTGGAGATGGGTATTTTATTATAACACACATTTTCAATAACTTCCCATCAATTATAAAACATTAGTTACTACAAATGTCGAAAAGTACCTTAGAAGATTTTGTTGCTTCCCTATTGTTCAGATGAAAACAGATTGTTTACATTTTGCTTGTGCTAACAATCAGTCTCCAGTTAGCGTAGAATTTCACAACTTTAAGATCTTGAAAAAAGAGCACTGACAACGTCATAGCTCTCTGGCCCGACATCACAGAAAGACCTACTGGTTTCGAACTTCCCCGCCAACAATGGAAAGCGCTTAATAGGAACCGAACACCACAGTTTCTCAGTCAGGTTTCTCCGTAAAAGTGGGTCATATCGCCATATCAGTGCTACTGTGATGCTTGTTTTTATTGTGTCTGACAATAAATCATATCGTGTATGACAGCAACATCATATCGTAACCAGGACCTATATAAAGTGACAGATGCTGCAATTTCGTAACTGGATGTTTTAGACATGTTTGATGCAGTCTCCACATCTTCCTTAATTCAGTTAAATTGTGTAAATTCACTGCTCATTTCATTGTTCTTTTTTATTACGTATTTCACTGGCTCTTCTTATAGCATAATGTCACTGAGCCTTTTAAAATTCCACTGCATCACACATTGTGATGGACATTTATCTGTATATCTATGTGTTTCTTTTGTAACGAATGCACTTGAAGTCTGATATAAGCTGTTTGGTATCTCGGCATCCCACCTGGAGAAGTGTAATTGTCTAATGTACCTCACATGCCCAATTGTTTATTTACGATAAATAAATAGTAGTAAAGTAATATTTAAAAATAACCTAAAAGAATCATTGATTGTAAACTCTTTTCACTGTATTAATAGATTTCTTGGAACAACCAAACGATACTTTAATTACAGGATTGGACAGTTAAAAGTAGCTTGACTCCCCTTGAATGCAAATACATTAAATCGTCTTCTGAATAGAGTAAAAAGCTACAACAAGGGACAATTGTGTGCAATTATCGATTGCTTGCATTATTCTGTCAACAGCAAGTTTATTTCAACAGAGGGAGTATACGTTTCTTTATGCGGTATGAAAATGATTTTCTCCATAGAAGAAAGAATTGTAAGTGTGGAAAGATATGTGAAAACAGATTCGAGTATGGACTTTCGCGAAATTTTCTGGGTGAAGTATTCGGATAGAAGTCTGCCAGCAAAACAAACTCTGTACAAAAATTTGTACACCTAGAGATTTGTCAAAATGTAAAACGACAAAAAATTTCTTCATTTTGCATACCAGAATTATTACCGACATGTATTGAAGAATTATCCACAACTCAAAGAAGTCTACATGTAAATTGTCCCAATTGTCGGCACAGAATTTCCGATCTAGTTTGTCACATCTATCAACAACTCCTAAAAATACATACTGGTAAGATGCGATTTTCTTATCGCTTCACGAAGAAAAACCATTGGATAATAAAATCCAGTAATAAATACATGGCACGCAAATAGATGACAAAAAATTTTGTGCAATATTTAAACGTTCCATCAACGTATCAACATTAACTAACTACTTTCAGGTTTATAAATTCACAAAATATTGCGATGTTTTTGGTACTATAGTATTCATTTTCTGATGACAACTGTATTAAAAATACCATTGTTGAATTGGTTATTTCGAGACGTGTGTTACTGAAGACGATGAGAGAATAAAGGAAGGAAGGAAAGAAGTTTAGAGTTTCACATTCTGCGAATGTCATAGACATCGGAAACGCTCGGGTAGTTTTTGTCAGAAATGACGGCCACGTCATCTGAAAAGGTACAATCCCGGCATGTGTTTGCAACGCTTTAGGAAACCTAAATCAGAATGGCCGTTCTCCAGAATGCGAAGCCAATGTGAAACCACTGCGCCATGTCGCTTTATGATAAAATTTAATGCTGACACGCAACTGGCTCTTCTAGATTAATACCTAGACAGTCGCTAAATTAGCACTAACGTTGTACTAAATAATCACTGTTTACAATATCAGATGTCATTTTAAGAACGAGAACGTCATACGGAAGAAAGAAATTTTACCCATAAACTTACTACAGTTATACTATGCCCGCGATGCGTCCCGTACATCTATCAAAAGACGAACTCTTGCTTGTCTGCTATGAAAATTTCCTGATTGTGGGATCGCTGAAAACGGTTGCAGGTTTCTCTAGTTGTGACTTTTTTCGGGAGAAAGAAAGAGATGGAGGGGGTTGAATTGTAGCTGTCTTGTGTTGCAGCTAATGAGACTTTGGAGCCAGTTATTTCTGAATCTAGCTTGCTGTTAACTTCTTATAAAACAGGAAGCTGTTACGAGACACTGGCATCAAATTAGTGTCATTCGGGGCAGGCGATCACGAGAATAAAAAGCAGGCACAGGCTGAGACACTCCAGAAGTTGCTACGGGCGTACTCATGTGAGACGTATTCTGAAAAATCCAACTCACGTCTGTGGTTTCCAGCTTGGATCACGCGGTTCGTGCTCATTAACGTGTTACTCTATTAGCTGCAGCTGATGTGGAAATCATAAAGGATACGTCCGCAAAGAATATGAATTGTTTGGGAATCTATGGGACTTAACTACTGAGGTTATCAGTCCGTAGGCTTAGATACTGCTTAAACTAACCTAAGGACAACACACACACACACACACACACACACACACACACACACACACACACACACACACGTCCGAGGGAGGACTCGAACCTCCTACTGGGAGCAACCGCGCACTCCGCAACAAGGCGCCTTAGAGAGCTCGGCCATTCCACTGTGGCTCACCAGAAAGAAGTACAGCATGATACAGACGTGTTGTGGAGGTGTTATTGGTATGGCGACGTAGGTAAACTTTAACAGATAGTAAAATGTGAAATTTATTACAAGCAAATGAACACTACACTTTGGAAGTTGTAGAAGTACACTCATTTCAAATACCTACCAGCAGACTCAAATCCAGAAAACCACCATGGCTAATGCAAGATGCGCCTCTTGTTTACGATGTCTGTCAAGAATGGAAAGATGTTTGGAAAAAGTTTCCTCCGACTATAGTTTTATAACTGAGCCTACAAAACGTGTGACTGGATTCGGTCTTCCCAGAAAACTAGGGACGTCCCTGAGCCGATTCCGCACAGGGCATGGAAGATGTGGTGCCTGTTTGTATGAATGGGGATACGAAGATGCCCTAGCGTGTGATGTGGTGCTCCTGTGCAAACTAAGCAGCGATTGAAGAGTGTGCACTATGGATATTTCCTGAAGGACTCAATGAGCTGCATTTAGTGACAAGAAGAACTGTAGAGTGGTTAACAGACCTAGACATTCAATTATAATATTTTCTCTGGTTTGTTCATTTGCTTGTTTTTATTATGTGTATTTGTAGATAGCTTTTGTATATGTAATCCTTTATATCTGAAAATTTTTAAATAAGACTTAAATATGACAACGTAAGCTATACCAATAAATAAAAAAAATATTCAAATTGATAAATTCCAGCCAACTGAATGAATACTTCAAAATTCCCTTGACTGTCCGCAATAATTTCTAGGTATCAGTTCGTAAACAAGTCTTGAGACACTGCTAAGCACTGTTTTAAAGTAATGTTCAAATGTTCAATTTAATTAAATAGTCGGTGTACACAGCCTCAAGACAGTGTGCATCGGGTCAGCCGTGAACATCTATTCAGAATGGAGTGCACCGTTTCGTCAGAGAGTGTTACGCTACGCAGAGCACAGTTCTCACTTTAAAACGCCAGCCGCAGTGGCCGAGCGGTTTGCGGCGTGCCAGTCACGGTCTGCACGGCTACTACGGTCGGGGATTCGAATCCCCCCTCGGGCATGGATATTTGTGCCGTCCTTAGTATTAGCAAGTTCATAAGTAGTTTGTAAGTTTAGGGACTGATGGCCCGTAGTTAAGTCCCATAAGCTCTACAAACATTTGAACATTTTTTTTGTTCAAAACTATAAAGGTTTGGTGACAGTTTGATCATTGTGTGAAGTTTATGTTATTGTAAGCGAATAAAAGTTTACTCTTAAGTCAACTCTACGTAATTTATTTTACATTTATTTCGTCTGATGAATTCTTTTCAGGGCCTACAATGCTCTTTTTATTACCAAAAAATCGCGGTCTACTAATGACTCCAAGACGGCTGGAGCAATTTGATGGCATCTTCAGGAAAACTTCAGATTAGGCCAACGGGTGAAGTTTTGTAGCGATCTGATCAAGAGATTTATTAACATGTGCATAAAAGTTTATGTCTGGCACTTTTAACGACACTAGCACCCCTAGCGCAGAAAGAGGCAACCGTTTGTATCGTGCCAGTCTTTTGTTACTTCAGTGCTGCGCTTGCAGCGCCAGAGTCACATTCATGATTGTTCTGTTCGACTGTAAATTGATAGTGCCGTTAAGGTTGAGTCTTTTTCCACTAGGTGCGCTACTGTCCTTCAGATGTAAACTTTTACATATACGTTAGACTGTGATATCAGTATGTATATATAAATTAAACACAGTGAGGATTGTATAAGCATGGTATTCATTATGTTCATATTACGTAGAACAAGTAACCAATAACGTACAGTTAACAGATATGAAATATAAAGTCCAACAATGGGAAGCCGGAGCGGATCGCTACTATGTCGTAATACCAAGAGGAAATTCGCCCTCAAACATAGTAATTGTTTTTCTTTTTTAAATTTTTCGATGCCAGTAATTACATTTCCGTTATTTCTGCCATTCCCACAACCGAAGCTTCATTCCTACACCATCTCTATCTAATGATCCTACATCGTTTCGGAAACTCCATAATGAAACAGAAAATAAATAGTATAAAAAGCGACAGGTTGCATTTCATATCCATATCGTTAGTGTTTTGCGTCGTGGCCGTAAGTGTTGTTATTAAGTGAAACCTGTGTAACGGTTATTACCGCAAAAGAACTTGGCGTTCGCATGGTTGGCACGCTACGCTCGTTTTTTGTGTCCTCTTCCTTTCTATCCAGAGCTAACAGCTGCTGACACGCAGTGCTCCTTTCCTAGAAACAAGTTTTGAGGGGTTCTCTCACACCAGATGTAACGCAGCGACTGGGCGACAATTGCTACAGTTTTAAAAATACATTGTAGTTAAAATTACCTTGCATTATAACAGTTTCGAAATTGACATCAGTTCATTGCTGCTGTAGTTTTAACGGACTCTAACTTTACTATTGGTATCTACCTTTCATAAACAAAGAGTGTACAATGAGAGACAAAAAAGAGTACCCGGCCCGAATAAAGTCAATTGCGCATGCCCTAATTCCGAAGTGGATCCGATATCTATCCATACCCGTGCAAATGCCCTTTCTTTTTCTTTCGTTTAATGTCTGAACGGCTGAAAGCAAGGGGAAACTACAGTCGTTACTTCTCCCGACGACATGCAGCTCTACTGTATGACTATACGATGGCGGCATCTTCTTGGGTAAAATATTCCGGAGGTAAAATAGTCCTCCATTCGGATCTCCGGACGGGGACTACTCGTCATCAAGAAAAACAGAACAGGCATTCTACGGCTCGGAGCGTGGAATGTTCTAACCCTTAATCGCGTAGGTAAGCTAGAAAATTTGAAAAGAGAAATGGATAGGTTAAAGAGACATGGTAAGGATTAGTGAGGTTCGGTGGCAGGATGAACAGGATTTCTGGTCAGGTGAGTACAGGGTTATCAATACAAAATCAGTTGGTGGTAACGCAGGAGTAGGTCTGATAATGAATAAGAAAATAGGAATGCGGGTAAGTTACTATGAACAGTATAGGAACGCATTATAGTAGTAAAGATAGACACGAAGCCAACACCGACCACAGAAGTTTATATGCCACGGTAGTTTATATGCCAACTAGCAAGGCCGATGATGAGAATATCGCCGGCCGCGGTGGCCGAGGTGACTTAGGCGCTCCAGTCACGGTCAGCACGGCCACTACGGTCGGGGGTTCGAATCCCCCCTCGGGCATGGATATTTGTGCCGTCCTTAGTTGTAAGTAGTTCATAAGTAGTTTGTAAGTTTAGGGGCTGATGACCCCGTAGTTAAGTCCCATAAGCTTAACAAACATTTGAACATTTTTGATGAGAATATCGAAAAAATGTATGATGAAATAAAAGAAATCATTCAGAAAGTTAAGGGAGACGAAAACTTGATTGTGATGGGGGACTGGAACTCGGCAGTAGGAAAGGAAAGAGAAGGAAATGTAGTAGGTGAATATGGACTGGGAAAAAGGAATGAAAGAGGAGATCGCTTGGTAGAATTCTGCGCAGAGCACAATATAATGATCACCATCACTTGGTTCAAACATCATGAAAGAAGGCTGTATACGTGGAAGAGACCAAGAGACACTGGAAGGTACCAGATTGATTTTATAATAGTAAGGAATAGATTTAGAATCCAGGTTCTAAGCTGATATAGGCAGATATAGACAGGCAGATATAGACTCTGACCATAACTTATTGGTGATGAACTGCAGATTAAAACTTAAGAGACTGCAGAAATGTAGAAAACTTAGGAGATGGAACCTGGACAAATTGAAGGAACCAGAGGTGCTTCAGAGTTTCAGATTGAGCATTAGGCAAGAATTGGCTGAAACGGGGGAAAGTAATACAGTAGAAGAAGAATGGGTAGCTCTGAGAGACAGAGTAGTGAAGGCTTCAGAGGACCATATAGGCAGAAGGACAAGGCCTAATAGGAATCCCTAGATAACACAGGATAAACTGAACTTAATTGATGAGAGGAGAAAATATAAAAATTCAGCAAGTGAAACAGGAAAAAGGAGAGTACAAACTTTTGAAAAATAAGGGATCTTTGCCTTTCGCGGCCAAGCGCTCTCCCAACTGAGCTACCCCGACACGACTCACGTTGCCGCCTCACAACTTTACTTCCGCCAGTACCTCGCCTCCTACTTTCCAAACTTCACAGAAGCTCTCTTGCAAACACGCAAGACTAGCACTCCTGGAAGAAAGGATATGGTGGAGACATGGCTTAGCCACAGCCTAAGGAATGTTTCCAGAATGAAACTTTCACTCTGCAGCGGAGTGTGCGCTGATATGAAACTTCGTGGCAGATTAAAATTGTGTGCCGGAACCGGGACTCGAACCTGGGACCTTTGCCTTTCGCGGGCAAGCGCTCTACCGACTGAGCTACCCCGACACGACTCACGATGCCGCCTCACAACACAATTTTAATCTGCCAGGAAGTTTCATATCAGCGCACACTCCGCTGCCGAGTGAAAGTTTCATTCTGGAAACATCCCTTAGGCTGTGGCTAAGCCATATCTCCACCATATCCTTTCTTCCAGGAGTGCTAGTCTTGCGTGTTTGCAAGAGAGCTTCTGTGAAGTTTGGAAAGTAGAAGGCGAGGTACTGGCGGAAGTAAAGTTGTGAGCGGCATCGTGAGTCGTGTCGGGGTAGCTCAGCTGGTAGAGCGCTTGCCCGTGAAAGGCAAAGGTCCCAGGTTCGAGTCCCGGTTCCGGCACACAATTTTAATCTGCCACGAAGTTTCATATCAGCGCACACTCCGCTGCAGAGTGAAAGTTTCATTCTGGAAACATCCCTTAGGCTGTGGCTAAGCCATGTCTCCACCATATCCTTTCTTCCAGGAGTGCTAGTCTTGCGTGTTTGCAAGAGAGCTTCTGTGAAGTTTGGAAAGTAGGAGGCGAGGTACTGGCGGAAGTAAAGTTGTGAGGCGGCATCGTGAGTCGTGTCGGGGTAGCTCAGTCGGTAGAGAGCTTTCCCGCGAAAGGCAAAGGTCCCAGGTTCGAGTCCCGGTTCCGACACACAATTTTAATCTGCCAGGAAGTTTCATCTGAAAAATAAGATTGACAGGATGTGCAGACTGGGTAAGCAGGAGTGGCTAGAGGACAAATGCAGAACCGTAGAAGAATGCATAACTAGAGGAAAAATAGATGCCGCATACAGGAAAATAAAAGAGACATTTGGAGACAAGAAAAGAAGCTCTATGAATATAAAGAACTCAGATGGAAAACCAGTTCTCAGCAAAGAAGGGAAAGCTGAAAGGTGGATATATAGAGGGGTTCTACAAAGGAAATGAACTTGGGACAATATTGCCTTAAGGGAAGAGGAAAAAGATGGAGATGAAATAGGAGATAGGAGAAGAATTTGACAGACTCCTGAAAGACCTCAGTTGAAACAGGGCCCCTGGAGTGGATAAAGTTCCCTCAGAACTGATAAAGTCTCTGGGAGAGTCAACCATGATAAAACTATTTCACCTGGTGCGTAGGATGTACGAGATAGGGGACATACCCTCAAACTTTAAGAAAAATGTAATAACCATTGCCGGCCGCTGTGGCCGAGGGGACTGAGGCGCTCCAGTCACGGTCTGCACGGCCACTGCGGTCGGGGGTTCGAATTCCGCCTTCGGGCATGGATATTTGTGCCGTCCTAGTTCGTAAGTAGTTCATAAGTAGTTTGTAAGTTTAGGGACTGATGACCCCGTAGTTAAGTCTCATAGACTATACAAACAAACAAACAAATAATCCCCATTCCAAAGAAAGCAGGTGCAGACAGGTATGAAAATTACAGAACCATCAGTTTAATAAGTAATGGTTGCCAAATTTTAACACAAATCATTTACGGAAGGATGGAAAAGCTGGTAGAAGCGGACTTTGGGGAAGATTAGTTTCGATTCAGGAGAAACGTAGGAACACGGGAAGCAATACTCACTTTACGGCTTAGATTAAGGAAAGGCAAACCTACATTTCTTCCGTTTGTAGATTTGGAGAAAGCTTTTGACAATGTTGACTGGAATAAACTCTTTCGAATTCTGAAATCAGCAGGAGTAAAATATAGGGAACAACTTGTACAAAAATCAGACAGCAGTTATCAAAGTTGAAGGGCATGAAAGAGATGAAGACGTTAGGAAGGGAGTAAGAAAGGGTTGTAGGCTTTCTCCAATGCTATTCAATTTGTACATTGAGCAAGCTATAAAGAAAAGCAAGGAGAAATTTGGAGAAGGTATTGAAGTTTACAGTGAAGAAATAAAAACATTGCGTTTTGCCGATGACATTGTAATTTTGTCAGAGACGGCAACGAAATGGACAGTGTGTTGAAAGGAGCATATAAAATGAATATTAACAAGAGCAAAATAATGGTAATGGAGTGCAGTCTCAGAAAATCGAACGATGCTGAAAGAATTAGATTAGGTAACGAAACAATAAAGGTGGTAGGTGAGTTTTGTTACTTGGGCAGTAAAATAACACGTCATGGTCGAAATACAGAGGATATAAAATGCAAAATGGCAATGGGAAGAAAAGCGTTTTTGAAAATGAGAAATTTGTTAACATCGTATATTAATTTAAGTGTAAGGTAGTCCTTTCTGAAGGCGTTTGTGTGGAGTATTGCCTTTTATGGAAGTGGAACAGGGACGATAAACAGAGCGGACATTAAGCGGATAGAAGCTTTTGAAATATGGTGTTAAAGAAGAATACTGAAGATTAGGTGGGTGGATCGTGTAACTAATGAAGAGGTACTGAACTGAATTAGGGAGAAAAGGAATTTCTGGCATACGTTGACTAAAAGAAGGCCAATGGGCGTTCAGCATTGCTCTTAGCACTCTGCTGTGAATACTGCACTTATTGCAAACATGTAACGCGACTGAAGCGTGTTAGTTAGTGTATTGTATTGTATTTGTTGAAATTTGGCATCGCTATATGTAAGCAAGCAATATTTCTTCAAGCGCAGAGCACAGATATACGCATAAAGCAACTGTAGCTTGAAACCAAGAGCAATGATTATCCCTTCTGTGCTTCCGAATGCGCCCAAATTTGAACTGTGCATTACGTAAGTGACACGGAGAACATTCAGAAGAACACGGTGTCACTTGCACGTAATCCCAAACTCAGTACAATGCTACACAGCACTAGCTGCTTGTTGTTACGACTACAATTGACAGGCAGCGCAGAGGCCTATAGTCGGCGACACATTCGAAGGCGGTCCAGTTTTCAGCCGTTCTGCGCATCCCCCTCCATTACCACATTGGCAGTCAATAATATTCATTGGCTAGGTTCGTGGCTGGCCGCGAGTTACGCAATGTTTCTCCCGCAGGCTCCACTGTTGGCGCTCGGCCGTAGCTCCTCCCCTCCACGCTTCCCCTATCGCTCTTCCTGCATGCGCGGAATCACCTTCTTACATGACGCCAACTATAGTAAATGTAGGAATGGGTCGGAAATCGCCTATTTGTTAGAAGTTGCAGTGTTCACAGTCTCAAGTTTACGGAATCTGACTGCGATTTTAGTCACAGTTAAGAAGCGCAGTAGCAACTAAGAGGAGCAAGGTAGCAAGTAACAACTACGTGTAGCAAGTAACAGTTTACTCTCTTAGCACAGTCTGCCATTTGTTGGTCGAGGTCTGTCCTAACTGCATTGGGCAGGCTATAGCATCTATTTGGAATCCAGTGACAAATCGCGTTTAAAAGTCGCTAGCAGCAACTAAGAGTCGTAGTTTAGATCACGCCGTCCACCATCTGTTGGCCGAAATTTGTGTGTGTGACGTTAGACCTGTTTTAGTTCAAATCAAATGTTCAAATGTTTGTTAAGCTTATGGGACTTAACTACGGGGTCATCAGTCCCTAAACTTACAAACTACTTACGAACTACCTTATACTAACGACGGCACAAATATCCATGCCCGAGGGGGGATTCGAACCCCTGACCGTAGTGGCCGTGCAGACTGTGACTGGAGCGCCTCAGTCCCCGCGGCCACCGCGGCCGGCACCTGTTTTAGTGAAAAGTCGCAACTACGAGTTGCAAATAGCAACTGAGAGTAGCATTTAATATTTCGCCTTGTGTTACCTGTTGGCCAACTGCTGTACTTTCACGCGTGTGTTGTTTAGAGATGTGATCGAATTAATAAAAAAAAGGTAATTTGCTTTGTTAAAATGTTTGTACATAGTAGCTTTATTTTACCTATCGGCAGCACTTAGATGTTTGTTATGAAGCATAGCCTGGCATCTGTGTTTTTAGGTTGAAAGGTGATCATATGATTTATAGTTGGTAAAGACAACGAATGTGAATGCCAAATAAAGATTGTGTTACGGACTTGTATCTGTTTAAAATCAATTTCGTCATAAAACATAAAAAAACTATGTAAATTCAGAATATGTATCTTTCATTGCAAATCTGGTTTCGACGAGTATTTTGACATGCATTATACATTTATACATCGTACATAAAATAAAAGTTCCAAAGGGGTGGGATCAAGTGGTCAATAAGTAGTTTTACTAGATGTTTAACAGTTGCCTAACTCTATTTTCAGTGTGGACTGTGTTAGGTAATACGATATAGGAGTAAACATCTATCTTCAAGGATTCAATAAAAAATTTACACTTGAAAATACAAAAATTTTTCCCATAATGGAAATTTTAATTTTATCAGAATTGTTTTAGGTTTAGGAATGTTGTTTCCCGTCTTTTTCCTTTTAGTACGTTCGCTCCTGTGATGATATTAGTAGAGGCTCTTTCAGTATTATTAAAACTTTTGTTTATGGCAGTGGTGGCAAAGTGTGCTTATGTTGGCAACGACTGATGAATGATCTAAGAAATCTAAATCACACAGAATGATGGAAATAATATTTTGTTTATCGTAAAATAAATAAATAATGATATTCATGGTCTGTGGTTGTAGTTTCTTGTGTGTAATCTTGTGCAGTCAGTAAATTAAATATTCTTATAAAGTGAAGATTTCGTTGCCAACAATAGCACACTAGGAAGGCACTTCCATAAGTAAAACATAACGCAAGCTCTTATCAATAGTTACTTGGTGGATTATTTAATGACAATGGAATGTTTCCAACGGAAAACAGAATTTTCAGAAGTCACTAACGGTGACTTTCATTTACTTTCATCTCTTTGAAATTGGAAAGTGACTTATACCACATAATGTTAAAAAATCAGTTTATGCATTTTTACAGATAGGAACATAGCACTTTTGTTGCACTGACACAGTTGCTGTAATCTGGCCGAATATTTCTGTTAAGATAGGCTATATGCCTAGTTGCCAATTTTTGTTAGGTACTACTAGTGCATAACCTCAGTTTCAATTATACGTTGTACATCAAACATTGAAATAGATTTTAGTAGATTAGGGTAGGTGGGCCAAATAAGGCCATTGTCCCCAATAAGATTACCCCCTTTATTTCAGAAACTTCAAATCCGTCGAATGGCAGCACCTATATGTCTGGAAACGGCGACCTATTGACAAATGAAAAACAAGAAGCTCCATGCTTTACGTTATTAGTTGCAGAAGTGTGGTTTTGGAAATTTTTGTTAAGCTACTGAGGTACGTTTTTGCTAAGCTCTGGAGTAATTAATTTTTGTGGCTACTTTATAAACTGGTGATTCTTTTGAAGCATATTTTGAAACCTTTGAGGTATTTTGAGATTAGCTTGTTAGAAATTGCAGAAATATGTACGGGATGGACAAAGAACTGTGTGTAGACCAATAAGGCCACACTGGCCTTATTAGGAAAACTTTTCTTATTCGGAAAACTTTTCTCAAGTGTGGCGAAGAGCTTTGATACCAAGCAACATAACTGCTGGGTTCCGGAGTGTTTTGGCGTAAAGTCAGCGCCACACGCCAGACGCAAGATCGTCAAGAAGGTAGCGGATGACCAGCAGCCAATCACACGCCGGCATCGCACCTCCTGGAGGAAGCAACCGAGAAGCGCGCCCTCTACAAGCACAGTGCAAGAAGACGACGCCGCGAGAACAGACAGACAGACAAAGTTGAGTATATTGTATACCTTAGTAAATAAAACTTTTATTACTAATCTGTATAGTTGTTTTAGCTGACCACACGTCCCACACGTCCTAAACATATCCTTTCCCGAAAGACAGGCCGACGAGGACAAAACAGGGGGCACAGGAATCTACCCATTTGACCCGAATGTCATTCCTCCTGAATTTTTTTGCTCCCAGTGAAGTCACTGAGAAAGAAATGCTGGAACTTACACGGACGTTCTAAGTGGAAGATTTCATGACAAGAGTAATAGAGGATGATGACTCCATAGATGGTGATGAATATGCTACTTATCTGGCTGATACAAGCTATGCCTTCATTGGAACCTGCTGAAACCGATATAGCTGATGGAGTGAAAGTGAACAAACCGACTTCACAAGACAAATGTGAAATGCCTCCTGAAAAACAACTGTCAGGTAATCTTTCATCATCTGCTGGGAGATCCTTCACCGACGTCTTAAAAACCCCTAAAATGAAGAAGAGTCGCACCCAGAGAAGAAAAAGTTTGAATTACGTAGGGAACAATGTAACTCGAAGTTTATTCAAAGAGAAACCTCAAACATCAGCACGGGGACAACAGAACACGATGTAAAAAACTTTGAAGAAAAGAAGCTCTCAAGCAGCCGCCAGCTCCTCAAAATCCGATGTGTCTTCTTCTTGGCATTGTTTTATCAGAACTGAGGATTTGGTAGAAGATATGATTCGGTGCTCACTCTGTGGACTATACATTCATGAGCTTTGTGCCGGGATCGAAAAGAACTCTAGAAAAATATTTTTGTCCCAACTGTGAAAGAGAGTAATTAGTTTCTGGCTGTTTTTTTTAATACGTAATACGTTTTTTTCCTGAATATTCAGCATTTCACTGTCCCAAACCTCGCCTTTTGTAGATATGACCTTGTTGGGGTACATGGGGTGGCTTCATTAGGAACTCCGTGTATCCCAATAAGGCCATTTACTACATTTTTAAACTTCAGTTTGGAACATACTTCCACTGATTTGAATGATCAGAATTTTTTTTTCTTAGTAGCTCAAGGGCTATTACTAAGAAATGGGAAGTTTCAAGTTAATCTGCTGACTAGTTTGGCGGTGAAAAATTGCTAAACCTTAAGGTGGCCTTATTTGGCGCAACTACCTTAATTGAAATTTGCTGAGGTGCAAATAATCAGAAAATTACATGAAAATGGAGCATAAGTATTCTTTATTTCTACATATTTAAATGAAGGGCGATTATATATATAGCATCTGCCACACAAATTGCATGTCACGGGAGTTCAAATGTTTGTAAATCTATCGGACTCAACTGCTTGGTTATTTAAAATGTTCAAATGTTTGTAGAGCTTATGGGACTTAACTACGGGGTCATCAGTCCCTAAACTTACAAACTATTTATGAACTACCTTATACTAAGGACGGCACAAATATCCAGGCCCGAGGAGGGATTCGAACCCCCGACCGTAGTGGCCGTGCAGACCGTGACTGGAGCATCTCAGTCCCCTCGGCCACCGCGGCCGGCGCTTGGTTGTTAGTCCGTAGCTTACAAACTACTTAAACTAAGGTAAACTAACCTAAGGACAACACAAACACCCATGACCGAGGGGGGAATCGAAACCCCCGACGGCGAACGGCCGCGCGCACCGCAACACGGTGCCCCAGTGCGCACGGCTAATCCGCCGTGGCGTCACGGGAATAGCAGAAATGGCAGAAGTATTTATAGCAGTAGCAGAAATCGCAGAAGTCGCAATAGCAGTAACAGAAGTAGCAGAAATCACAGAAGTAGGAGTCTGAGTCACGGAAATAGTAGCTTGGGTGCGGAGGGATACAAGTTGAGCTTTTGGAAACTACGACTGTAAACAGTGATAAATCGCACCTAACAATCGCAGGTAAAAGCAGCAGTCACAGAAATCACTGATATCGGAAAGACGCAGTTTAGCCCGTCCCTAAGTAAATGTAGGGTTACCATGTGTTCTTCATCAGAAAAGAGGACAATTCATATAAAAAAGAGGACACTTTATTGTTAACATACTGTAATTTACAAATTAATTAATAAACCACGTAAAACTACTACAAAGTAAATCAGTAACCTTGTGTGGCTATTGTAAAACAAAATATTACGAACCTTGACAGTTTATTCATCATCACTAGAGACAATTGTCTCATTCTTGTCTTTTTCACTTTTTGAACCAACTATATTTATTATCCAGTATTAAACCTCACATACTTCTACGACTTAGCTTTGTTTACAATGAATATGTACGTGCCAGTAGGGAAAATCAAACATTACACTTCATGTTCGTTTCTTCCTCCCTTGAATGATTTGCGTTTCTCCAAGAGCACATCTTTCAACACTGACTTTTTTTCGGCTTTTTGTATTTGTTTATTTTGAAGCAAAAGCCTAAATACGATCTCGAACACACAATACAGCTGTAACCTAAACCACAAAGTATATCAAAAGGAACGCCAATGAACATAATGCAGAATACAGAATGATAGACAATTGGGTTCCTTCGCAGAGGAATTTCGAATCGTTTGCAACTGGCAGACCCATGAAATTGTGAACGGCAACATGAAATTGTGAACGGCAATTTCTCTCTGAGTATGTGCGTGATAGTTGCGAACAGTTTGGACTTGCAGTGAGAACGAATCCGTTGTCGCCAATGACACAAAAATAAATTTTCTTTTCGGAACACACACACAAAAAAGGACATTTTGTAGAATTTTATAAATTCGTACCGGACACATTTTCTTACCTCAAAAAGACTATGTGTCTGGGAAAAAGAAGACGTATGGTAAACCCTAGTTAAGCGGTTCTAACGTGAAATTCTTAGAAGCCGGTGTATCTTGCGTTGTTGTAGACCTGTGTTCTTAATTGGCTGCCTCGCAACTATTATTCTGCGACAAGTGCCATGCCAGTTATTCCAATTGTTCTAAAATAGCTTTACCTGAGAGCAGCGCCGGCGTGGAGAAGAGAGAATTCTAGAAAAAAAATACATTGTTTGAAAAACGGTTAAATTATTTAGATTTAGTGAGTGTGACACTTCCGAGAGTTGTATTTACGCATTTTCAGATTGAAACAGTTGCACAACGGAAAAAAGAGGACATTTCCCCATTGTCCTAAAAACCCGGCCGGACCATTTTTAGGATCCAAAAAAGAGGACATGTCCGGGTAAAAGAGGACATCTGGTAACCCTAAGTAAATGCACGTGGCGTTGGTATAGTTGGGTGTGAACGCGGCTGCAGGGGAGAGGCAGCGCCGGCCGGCGACTGTTTGGAGAGCGCGCCGGCAGAGGCGCTGCGAGCGGCAGGTAGCGCGGTGCGGCGCGGCACACGTGTAGGCCTGCTGCCTGCTGCGGCGAGGGGCTCAGAAAAAGCGGGGCCCTCGTTAGTCCTTGTCAGGGGCGTACAGTCGCTGCCACGCGCTCACCTGTTGCTGCCCGCCGCTGCCACGCCGACGACTGTCGCCGGCCGCATTACGACCTACTCAGCAATAATTCCGCGAGTTACTGCGCGGGTAGGGGTAGGTCCCCCGCCTCGCGCGCGATGGGGGCGTCGCACGCCAAGTTGGGCACCGGCCCGGCGCCGAAATGGGCACTCATCCCGCATGCGAGGCCTCCTACCGCAGCCCCGTGTGTGTACTTCAGTACCTGGCCTTAGTTTACCATATCCATCGTCGGATGCGAAGTTTAATCTTCATCCATTTCCGTTGCCTGCGTAAGTCACAGTTGGATGGGCTGCGGTGGGTTGTTCTTCCCACAAACGCCGTCTGGATTCATTCTTTCCTGGAGGATGTTTGGAGTAGAGGAATGGCGTAAAGTGCCCACTCTTAAGGGAAATTCAATTTCAAAATAAATCAAGAACTTACATTTACTGCATTTACACGTTATATCAGTCAAATACACAGGCTTTAAATTTAACTAATGCCTACCACTGAAAAAATTAACTCGAAAAAGGGCACCTAGAGTAGACAATATTCCGTCAGAGCTACTGAAGACTCTGGGAGAGCCAGCCATGACAAAACTATCCCATCCGGTGTGCAAGATGTATGAGTTACTAAAAATTTCCGGGCTATTATGCCGTGGTCTAGTGGATTTTTTTGACGAAACCCAACTTTTCGTCCCCGACTGCGGAGGACATTCTCAAGGGGGATCGAGGCACTTTGAATGTCCGATACACACCCTGGCTCGCTACTGACTAAGCCAAGCTCCGTTTACGAGGGCTCGTGTGCAGAGGTGTGTCGTCAGATGTTTGACATGCACGCGCAATTCGTCGTTGCCGATTGCTGCCGTCAGTTAATATAGTCCCACGATGGAAGACTGTTACATTTCTTCTTCAAAAACGAAAGACTGTACAGGGAGGCTATAGAAATCGTAAAACACCCCAATAATTTCAATAGGATGGAGGAGAGTGTGAAACTAAATGACATCTGGATTCCGGTTTTGAAGAAGAAATGTAACAGTCTTCCACCATGGACGGACGGCGGCAATCGGCAACGACGAATTCTGCGCGCATGTCAAACATCTGACGTCACACCTCTGCGCGCGAGCCCTCGTAAAAGGAGCTTGGCTTAGTCAGTAGCGAGCCAGAGTGTGTATCGGACATTCAAAGTGCCACGATCCCCCTTGAGAATGACCATTTTGACCATTCCGGCCCTGAAATTTTACATTTCACAAAATGTATGAGACAGGGGGAAATACCATCAGATTTCAAGAAAAACGTAATTATACCAATTCCAAAGAAAGCCAGCACAGACAGGTGTGAAAATTACAGAACCATCACTTTAATAAATCCTGGATGCAAAATTCTAAAGCGATTTATTTACATAAGAACGGAAAAGCTGGTAAAAGCTCTTTTAGAAGAAGTGAAGGAAGATTAGAGTTTAACGTCCCGTCGACAGCGTGGTCATTTGAGGCGGAGCTTGCGCTCGGATTGTTTGGGTAAGGATGGGGAAGGAAATCGGCCGTGCCCTTTCAAAGGAACCATCCCGGCATGTGCCTGGAGTGATTTAGGGAAATAACGGAAAACCTAAATCTCGATGGCCGGAGGTGGAATTGAACCACCATACTTTCGAATGCGAGTCCAGTGTGTTACTACTGTGCAACCTTGCTCGGTGAAATACCATCAGACTTCAAGAAAAAATAGCCAGCACAGACAGGTGTGAAAATTACAGAACCATCAATTTAATAAATCCTGGATGAAAAATCCTAACGCGAATTACTTACAGAAGAACGGAAAAGCTGGTAAAAACCGACCTTGGGGACGATCCATTTGGATTTAGAAGAAATGAAGGAACACACTTGGCAATATTCACATTACGACTTATCCTAGAATATAAATTAAGAAAAGGAAAACCCACCTTTTGTAGATTTGGAGAAAGCTTTTGACAGTGTTGACTGGAATACACTCTTCCAAATTCTCATGTCAGCAGGGATAAAATATAGGGAACGGAAGGCTATTCACAATTTGTACAGAAGCCAGACAGCAATGATAAGAGTCGAAGGGCATGAATGGAAAGCAATGGTGAGGTAGGTAGTCATACGGGGTTATAGCCTTTCACGAATGTTATCAATCTAAACATCAGGAAAGCAGAGAGAAATTTGGAGAAGGGATTAAAGTTCAGGGAGAATAAGTCAAAACTTTGTGGTTTGCTGATGACATTCTAATTCTCTCAGACAAAGCAAAGGACTTGGAAGAGAAACTGAACGAAATGGAGTGTCCTGAGAGGAGGTTATGAGAAGAAAATTAATAAGAGCGAAACAAGGATAATGGTATGTAGTGCTAAGAAAATCAAGCGATGCTGAAGGAAATAGATTAGGTAACGAAACAATAAAGGAGATAGACGAGTTTTGTTACTTGGGCAGTAAAGTAACATACGATGATCGTAGTACAGAAAATACAAAAGTAGAATGGCAATAAGTAGACTAGCTTTTCTGAAAAAGAGAAATTTGTTAACATCGGATATTAATTCAAGTGTTAGGAAGACTTTTTTGAATGATTTTGCGTGGAGTGTTGCCTTGTACGGTAGTGAAAAATGGATGATAAATAGTTCAGACAGGAAGAGGATAGAAGCTTTCGAAATGTTGTACTACAGATGAATGCTGAATAGAATTGATGAGAAGGAAAATTTCTGGTATATCTTGACTAAAAGAAGGGATAGATTGGTGAATTTAGCGTTGTCGGGAAGTGTGTGGGGTAAAAATCTCAGAGGGACAGCAAGAGATGAATAGAGTAAACAGATTAAAATAGATGTGCGTTGCCGTTCTAATGAGGGGATGAAGAGACTTGGTCAAGACAAAGTAGGGTGGAGAGCTGCATCAAACCAGTCTCCGGACCGAAGACTAAAACAACAACTAAGGAATTACAGTTACGAAAAACTTTAATCGGAATGAACACAAAGAAAATATTGTGGGAAAAACGAACCAAAGGTCACGTTTCATTGGCAGAACTCTGAGAAGATGAAATAGTTCTGCTAAATAAATTGCCTACAATACAGTAGTCCGTCCTAGTTTGTAGCATTGTCGCGCATTGTGGGATGCTCAACAGGAGGATGCAGAGAAAGTTCAGAGAATGGTAAATCGTATTATCGCGATTCAGGGGAGAGAGTGTCACGAAAATGATTCAAGAGTTGGCGTCGAAAGCATTAAAAGATAGGCGTTATTCGTTGCAGCGAGATCTATTTGTGAAATTTATTTCACCAACTTTCTTCTCCGAATGTGAACATATTTTGTTAGCACCCACCTACGTAGGAAGACATGATCATCAAAATAAAATAAGTGAATTCAGATAGGAAACAAAGATTTACATGTTCCTTTCTCCAGAGCACTATTAGAGAATGGGATGGAAGAGAAAAATTCTGAAAGCGGTTTGATAAAACATCCAGGCAGTTAAATGTGATTTACTGAGTAAGTATGTGGATGTAGATGAATATAAGTATGGAATTCTTTTCTGCGGGCATTTGTCTGAAATGTAGGCTTGTGTGGGAGTGAAACATGGATTACAAGCAATTCAAACAAAAAGAGATTAGAAACTTTTTAAAAGGAGGGCTACAGAAAAATTCCGAAGAGTGGATGGATACATCGCATAATTAATAAGGTGGCACTGGACTGAACTGGAGAGAAAATAAATGCCTGGCATAACTCCACTAAAAAAGGGATCAATCTATGTGATAAATTCAAAGACAGCTATGTATGTTCAGTTTAGTAAAGGCAAAGAAATAGCTAATAGTAGTATGCCGCGTGGAACGGCCGCGTCATCTCAGGTATCATGCTACGGACTTGGCGGTAGTTCCCGCCGGAGCTTCGAGTCATCCAAAAAATCAAAATGTTCAAATGTTTGAAAAGCTTATGGGACTCAACTGCGGGGTCATCAGTCCCTAAACTTACAAACTTCTTATGAACTAACTTATACTAAAGACAATACAAACATGCCCGAGGGAGGATTCGAACATCCGACGCGGGAGCCCGCGCGTACCGCAACGTGGCGCTCCAGACCGCTCGGCTACTCCCGCGCGGCTCGAGTCCTCCCTCGGGTAAGTTAGTTTAAGTAGTTTGTAAGTCTGATGACAATATCAGTTTGGTCCAATAGGTTTACAAACTTTTGAACATTTTGTAACAGTGGTACAAGGTGGCCTATGTCATGCACCTTACGGTGCATCAGATGGAATTGTGTGTTATTTGTGCGCTGGGAGGAAGCGCAGCGCAGGAGGATACCACGCGACTAGTACAGTAAGCAGATTCAGTTGGATAGGACTTGCCGTTATTAGTGGACAGGACAGAAAGGCTTGTGTAGCCAAATCCAACCGACTTTCGGACTGAAGACCACAAAACACATTGTGGTAAGTTATCACACCAAGTACGAGGGGCGGTTGAAAAGTCTCTGCTAAGTCCGAGAGATGGCACCACCGGCGCGTATCGAGGTCATGTTTAGTTAGTAGCATCTTTGTAAAGAACGCACACCAAGTTTCAGCCATGTTGGTCTACTTCTTTGTGTATGGCATTCGCGAGAATCAAGGAAGTCGAGTGATTGTCAAAGAATGGACGGAAAAGAATTTCGTGTGGTGATTAAACATTGCTTTACGAAAGGCAAAACACCTCAGGTGTCCAAAGAGAAGCTTGATAAACATTATGGCTACTCTCCACCTTCGATTATAATAGTTTATAAGTGGTTTCGAAATTTTCGTAGTGGCCATATAGACACAAGTGATGCTGAACGTTCTGGACGCCCTGTGAGGGTTACGACTCTATAAATCATTGATAAAATTCACGATATGGTGATGGATGTCAGAAGAGATAAGGTGCGTGAGATTGCTAGTGCTGTGGGCATCTCGAATGAATAGGTACATAATATTTTGCATAAACATTTGGACTTGAGAAAGCTATCCGCAAGATGAGTGCCGCGATTGCTCAAGCTTGATCGAAAATGGAATTGTGTGAAGTGTTGCAAGGAAGGTTTGCAGCTGATCAGGAAGAATCCCCAGGACTTTAAGCGTCGTTTCGTTACTGCGGATGAAACATGGATACTTTACTATACTCCTGAGCTCAAAGAACAATCTAAACAATGGGTTACCAAAGGACAATCTGGACCAAAAAAGATGAAGAGCGGTTATACGGCACGGCAAGCTTATGGCGACGGTCTTTTGGTATTCGCTAGGGATAATCCTCATTGATTGTCTAGACCAGGGTAAAACTATTACAGGTGCATATTATCCATCGTTAATGGACCGTTTGAAAACCGAGCTGTAAGAAAAATGCAGGCGATTGGCCCACAAAAAACGCCATTTATCCTTCTCGACAATGCTCCAGCACACACCTCAGCAGTTGTTGTCGAAAAATTATTGGAAATAGCATTCCAACTCGTTTCACAGTCCCCCCCCTCCCTATTCTCCAGACTTGGCTGCCTCGGACTACTATTTGTTCCCCAATTTGAAGAAATGGCTGGCGGGACGAAGATTTCATTCAAACGTGGAGGTGATTGCAGAAGCTAATAGCTATTTTGCAGGCTGGGACAATTTCTACTATTCGGAAAGATTCAACAAATTAGAACAGCGTTAGTTTTTTGGGAAAAAACTATATGCAGTTTTCTGCAGGATTACATAATGGTCACTTGTCCCTTCTTAAGTGTATAATAAGGCTCGTGGCTGGTTACCTCTTCGTAGAGGTTCTTAGTATAAGAATGATGTATTTTGTTTCGGTCTGCTAAGTGGAAAACTAATCTCCATAAATCATCCACTGTTTAATCCATAAAACCGATTTTCCATTTGAAAAACATAATTAAGGTTTTCACGTTCTTCTTCGTCATTGAAAACGTTGCTTAAGCTTCTTGCAATGTTTGTACCACCTTACGGCATCTTTGTTTTTGCCTAGAACTCTTCTCCTCAGCGTGTTACGTAGAACATTAGATTTACCGTGAAGCAGCTCCTCCTCTTCCGTGAAGTAAACGGCCGACTGGCTGATACCCCAGCAGTCTCGTCTAATGTTCGTTAACGATTCTTTATTACTCTCGTGTCTTAAGACTTATTGTAGGACGACACTCAGCGAAAAAAAGCACATTAGGAATTTAAATCCATTAATTCTGTCCTATAGTGTTCTAGTAATGAAGATGCTAAAACAAACAAATAAATCTACACATTGCACGTGGAACATTGCGGCTGCGTCTAGTAACTTCAGAAAAAAAAAAAAAAAAAACACATCTGGTCTGGAGATACGTTTCGGTACCGATATGTTCACTGTATTCTTCCCACGGATGAGCCCTGGAAGATAATGACTGGTTAAATTTGACTTACGGAAGCGGTATATTTTGCTAATGTTGACAATGAAACGTTTGCTTTATGAGGATAATTAATTTACTGAGCGTCAAGTGTACATGCCTGAACCTGTCAACCATAGAGCAGCAACAACTTTAATTATTTCATGGATAACATCTCACTCTACATGATTGGGTTTGCAAAGAGAATTTAGCGATCGTTACGAATATTACTACACAACTAAGTAAAATTTTACACTGACTCCATTATTTTTCCGACCTGGCTACATAGTTTTTTGATTTTGTTTAAATGTCACTGGTAGGACCCCGAAGGACCAATAGAACTGTCTCATACTGCTATTAGTTGTATTTTTGTGAAAGTACTTTTACATTATTTTTGAGGGTACAAACTTTCATGTCTTGAGGGTGTGGTCAAAATCTTGCTCCACCTACGAATTAATTTCAGTCAATAAAATCGCAAAAGTTGCGGTTGGTCTCGGATATGGCACATTTGTATCATCCAATCAGAAGTAACCTTTTATAACAATGACTGTAATACAATAGATTTTCCTTTGTAGTAAGTCAGTATCCACCAACATGTTTCGCAGTTTAGACTGTTACACGTAGTGCTGTGAAACCCACTTTCTGTTGTTGTTATGGTCTTCAGTCCGGAGACTGGTTTGATGCAGCTCTCCACCCTACTCTATCCTGAGCAGGCCTTTTCATCTCCTCATAAGAACGGCAACCCACATCCACTTGAATCTGCTTACTATACGCGTCTCTTGGTCTCCCTCTGCTATTTTTACTCCACACACTTCCCTCCAATGCTAAATTTACGATTCCTCGATGTCTACGAATGTGTCCTACCAAGCGATCCCTTCTTTTAGTAACGGTATGCCAAAAATTCCCTTTCTCACCAATTCTGCTCAGTACCTCTTCATTAATTATGCGATCTACCCACCTAAGCTTCAGCATTCTTCTGTATCACCACATTTCAAAAGCCTCTATCCTCTTCCTGTCCGCACTGCTTATCGTCCATGTTTCACTCCCGTACAAGGCAACGCTCCACACAAATGCCTTCAGAAAAGACTTCCTTACACTTACATTAATATTCGATGTTAGCAAATTTCTCTTTTTCAAAAATGCTTTTCTTCCCATTGGCATTCTGCATTTTATATCCTCTGTACTGCGACCATCGCATGTTATTTTAGTACCCAAGTAACAAAACTCATCTACCACCTTCGTTGTTTCGTTACCTAATCTAACTCCTTCAGCATCGCCTGATTTTCTAAGACCGCATTCCATTATTTTGGTTTTGCTCTTGTTAATGTTTATTTTATACGCTCGCTTCAACACACTGTCCATTCCATCCAACTGCTCTTCCAGGTCCTTTGCTGTCTCTGACAGAATTACAATGTCATCAGCAAAACGCAATGTTTTTATTTCTTCCCCCTGAACTTTAATCCCTATTCCAAATTTTTCCTTGCTTTCCTGCACCGCCTGCTCGATGTACAAATTGAAGAGCATCGGAGAAATGCTACAACTTTATCTTACTCCCTTCCCAACTGATGCTTCCCTTTCATGCCCTTCAAGTCTAATAACTGCCGTCTGGCTTTTGTAGAAGTTGTAAATAACTCTCCTTTCCCCGTATTTTACCCCTGCTGACTTCCTTTCTATCAAGTAATAATTGGTTTCAGTGATTTCAGAAGTAGTAATAATGGATTCGAGTTCAGATTCCGACGCTACAGTGGTGTCAGAAAGAAAAAGTAAAAAACTGAAATGCACATACAGTACAAAATATAATGCCAGATGGGAAAAGGATCCAGTGTTTTGTGGGTGGTTACAAAAGAGCAAGAAAGGACCTTACTACGCTTATTGTTGTGCCTTTGATTGCGATTTGAACGTTTCATCAGGGAAAAATGACCTCAAGAAACACGCGACCGGTAAAAAACATCAAAGTAAATGTGCTGGGAGAAAAAGAAATGAAAATTAGTGAGTTGCCGAAACAAAACTTACTGAAATGGTTGAGGCAAGTGAAATACGTTTTGCGAGTTTTGTGGCTGAACATGATATACCTATTAAGGTCATAGAGCATTTACCTAAACTCAGTTTAGGAGCAGTTGTAGAATATTATCGCATGATGCGACCGGTTTTCAGGAATGTCATTGTTTATGACCTCATATCTCCTGACGTATGTGTCGTAGGTGGTTCTTACCCCGACAGCGATTGTTGCCTGATAGTAGGGAACATGTGCACCAAATATGGTTGAAATAGGTCTAGTAATTTATGAGGAGATGTGGAACATACATTCAAACATACAGACGTACACACATACAGCCTATTTTATATACATAGAGATTCGAAAGTGTCTACGGAAATTGTGGACAATTCTCCGGATTTTTCTATTACGACCTCCGGATTTTTTTTCAACACCTGGCAACACTACATTTCAGTAATCATGGATCAGCGGAACGGACAACAGCGTGCGTTAGCCATAAAAATGTTTTATAAAAACAATGATAGTTTGGTAGCGGCGCCGAGGTAGTTTCGACGTGTTTATAATTTAGGACGTAAAAAAATGTTCAAATGTTTGTAAATCTATCGGACCAAACTGCGTGGTCATCAGTCCGTAGCTTACAAACTACTTAAACCTAGGTAAACTAACCTAAGGACAACATACACACCCATGCCTCAGGGAGGACTCGAACCTCCACGGCGAGCAACTAGGACGTCATAATGCCGTTCCGTCGAAACACGTGTTAAAATGTTGGATTAATAACTCTGAAGAGACTGGATCTTCCCTCGAGAAGAAACCAACAGGGCGACCAAGAAGGGTGCGTTCTCCAGTGAACATTGATGTTATACGCGAGCCTGTATTACGGAGCCCACTGCGTTCAATTCATAAGCAAGCATCGGTGGTTGGAATGTCCCGGGAATGTGCTCTCAGAATTCTTCATCCTGTTTTAAATTTTCATCGCTACAAACTGCAGATGGTTCAACAATTGAAGAACAGCGATTACCGGTTACTGTTGGGGTCCTACGAACAAATGATAACAAAAATAAAATATGACGATGAATTGCTAGAGAAGTTGTGGATGTCAGATAAGGCATATTTTCATCTTACAGGTTATGTGAATAATCAGAACTACCGTTACTGGGCAAACACAAATCTTAATGACGTTCATGATCGCTTACGCTCGTAAATTAACAGTAAGGTGTGGTGTTTCATCACATGGAATTGTTGTTGTTATGGTCTTCAGTCCGGAGACTGGTTTGATGCAATTCTCCACCCTACTCTAACCTCATGGGATTATCGGGCCATATTTTTGCGCAAATGAACAGGGAAACACAGCTGACAATGCTGTTCGTTACATGAATACGTTACGAACTTTCGTTACAGTTGTATTCAACAACTTTCCAAACGTTCAAAAAGTCTGGTTTCAATAGGCGACGTCACATGTCAATCAATGGCAAGTGTCCAAGAATTGTTCGGTAACCGTGAGATCTCACGATTCAGTAACATTCCCTGGCCCTCGAAATCGCCAGATTTATCCGTTTGTGATTTTTTTCTTGTGGGGCTACATCGAGAGCAAAGTCTACACGACTCGACCAAGAGCCCTGGCTGAGTTAAAACAGAGAATTCGGAATGAAATTCACAGTATCCCAGCTAAGAATTTTGCAGCGGTAAATGAGGAATCTCCACAGCAGATTCGTAAAGGACGACGCCATATAAAGAACGTAATTAATAAAATAAAATAAAACTGGCATTGTTTGTTAAACTGCAAAGTTGTAGGATGTCAATTACAATGAATTAAATTTCTTTCTTTCATCACTTCTAATTTTATTGAATTGTGGAAATGTTACCGTTTTCTGTGTACCCTGTGTTTAGGTTTAGGACGGTTAATAATATAGTAATTGCTCCTGATAGAGCTGGTAGTGATAATAATAATGCTGTAATTGCTACTTATCGAGCAAATAATGGTGTTTGTTCTATAGTTATGTTATTTCATCGTGTATTAATTGCTGTTGTGATGAAATTAATTGTTCTTAGGATTGACGAAATATCTTCTAGAAGTAATAAAAAGATTATCTTTGAGAGCAGTGCGTGAAATGATGTGAATTAAATTTTAATTCGTCTTCCCAGCTAGAAAATTTAATTACGATAGCACATATTTTTTATTGTTATTAGTCCGCGAGTTTTCTTTGACAAATGAAATCTTTAATCATCTCGTTAGGTATTTGAAATTGTTTAATGCCTTGACTGTAAATATTTCACTGCAATTAAATTCATATCGTTTCCTGTGGTGGAATATGCAATGAAACTTTCCCGTGTCACTTTTGTAAAAGTATTACAAGTCTAATCTGTTAGTGTGTAACAAGTGCAGTTACTATCACAGAACAACGGTTCAATGTTCTTGTTATTAGTTTTAGTACACAGTTTCTTAAGCTGAATGATAAATTTATTTTCATACAAAAGCACAATTCAAAAATTAAAGAACTCTAATACATCAAAATTAATAAGAATAGAGATGTCTGGTCGCCAAAACGAAAAATTTTAAAGCAGAAATTGCGCGTAAAATAAGGTGTAAAGGAATTTAAAATACCCGCTGAAGTTAGTGACTGATTAAAACTGCTATTCAAAGGTCACTTTGCCATTCTTCACTGCCTCAATTGTAATATTTTCAAGGCACTCTGATGCTCTAGTATCAAAAACTGGGTGACAGTAAGTTTCTGTTTTCAGTAATATTTTTGTTCTGTGAAAAATATATCAGAGATGTTTTTAAAAGTCAATTATTCACTCATTCATTTCATCCATCCACACATACATACGCAGCTACATTATCCCAAAATGACATAATAACGGATGGTTGCCCCGTATGTTTACAGTTTACCATATCAAACGTTGCCCATGACATTTAGTCTTCCAATTTCTCTTGCCCACTTCTCCATCATAGGTCACCCATGTCTAAACTTTGGATGGAAATTAACCTATAGTATTATGCATAATTATTTGACAATAATTCGTATTAGGTTAAACAGATTATAAATTAACAGTTGGGAAAACTAGACACTTTTCCCACTCATTGTCGGTATTAGAGATTCACATGTGATACTATCAAACAGAAAATTATAACACCTAACAACATTTCTAAACCTATTACTTAAACGATGGTAGTGTGAAAAGATATTACTCTGCCATAGTGAGGTAACGAGAATAATATGGAAGTCTTAAATCATACGAATGAACATAAAAAAGCAATGAATACTAACGGATGTGGCGAATATGCCATATAATTGCGGGGGGCAAGACTAATGTAAAGATAACTATGTCTTCTCTGGAAACGGCATAACCAAGCACGGATCAGGACATGCAACAACTTTACCTTCTTTTTCCTTTAATAATTAATATACCGTACTTACATTTTTCTTTTTGTTCATTATTTGGAGGGGGGCTGGCCCACCACTTATATACACCACTGTATAACGGAAGAAGCTTCGAGTGAGCCGGCCGCGGTGGCCGAGGAGACTGAGGCGCTTCAGTCACAGTCTGCACGGCTACTACGGTCGGGGGTTCGAATCCCCCCTCGGGCATGGATATTTGTGCCGTCCTTAGTTGTAGGTAGTTCATAATTAGTTTGTAAGTTTAGGGACTGATAACCCCGTAGTTAAGTCCCTTAAGCTTAACAAACATTTGAACATTTTTGCTTCGAGTGAAAAGGCGCTTTAGTGAAGCTGTATTATCAGAATGAGGAATGCGCAAGTTCAGCGTTACGATCCTATCGCATAGGAAGGGGATTAGAACGGGTAAAGGTCCGTTGACAAATGCAGCTGTGGCGAGAATGATTTCAAAGTTCGGAGCCACGGGTTGTTTAGACGATAGGCATAATGAAGCTGAGACAGTTCAGGAAGAAATGGAGACTAGCGGGTTCGTCTACGCACGGGAAAGACAGCGCTTGTGCAGCCAAAACAGTCTTGGTCTAACCGTGCAAGTCGGCGTACCCTTAGATGCTATTCTTACAAAATTCATCGGCATCATGAATGGTTAGCTGGCGATTTAGTGAAGCGGAGGGCATCTGTGATGTGGGCGTTTCAAAAGATGGCGGAAGATGACGATTGGTTGAGTAACGTGTTGTGGACCGACGAAGCTCATTTCACGCTCCGAGGGTCTGTCAACGCCCACAACTGCAGAGTTTGGGCTACAAAAAATCGTAGAACTGGCGTGGAAAATCCATTGCACGACGAGAAAATCACGGTATGGGTTGGATTTACCACCGTTATCGGGCCTTTTTTCTTCGAGGAACTGCGTGATTCTGGTTTTGTAACTGCTACCGTGACGGGTGAAAGGTACGCCAATATGTTACAGAATCGCATCATCAACAGCCTGGCTGTTAAACACCTGCTGGAACGTACGATTTTTATACAGGATGGCGCTCCACCCCAAATTACTAGACGCGTGAAAGATTTGCGCGCTTCGTTTGGTGATAATCGTGTGCTCAGCCGCCACTTTCGTCATGCTTGGCCTCCCAGGTCCCCAAACCTCAGTCCTTGCGATTATTGGCTTTGGGGTTACCTGAAGTCGCAAGTATATCGTGATCGACCGACATCTCTAGGGATGCCGAAAGACAACATCCGATGCCAATGCCTCACGTAACTCTGGACATGCTTTACAGTGCAGTTTACAACATTATTCCTCGACTACAGCTATTGTTCAGGAATGATGGTGAACGTATTGAGCATTTCCTGTAAAGAACATGATCTTTGCTTTGTCTTAATTTGTTACGCCAATTATTACTTTTCTGATCAGATGAAGTGCCATCTGTCGGATATTTTTTGAACTTTTATAAATTATTTTTTTTTATTTTTGTTCCAATTAAACCCCATGTCATTCCAAGCATGTGTGAATTCTTACCTCTCTATCAACATTATTCCGTGATTTATTAAGTTTTCAAATTTATACTGACTTTTTGATCACCCAATATGTTGAAACTAGTTTCACCAGTCTTCGTCAGCCGCGCGGAATGGCCGCGAGGTTTAAGACGCCTTGCTACGGACTAGGCGGCCGTTCCTGCTAGAGTTTCAAGTCCTCCCGCGGTCATGGGTATGTGTGTTACTGTAAGTTAAAGTAGTTTGTAAGTATATGGACTGATTACCACGGCAGTTTGGCTCAATAAGTTTACAAGCATTTGAACATTTGAACTCCACGCCCCGCAGGAACAGTGATCAGAGCAAAAAGTATTCAATGGCCGCTTTTTCAGTTACACAAAAGAAGAATATTTGACAAGAGGCTAGTGTAAGTATTAGTATTTTGCTTCAAGTCTTTGTGTAGGATTCGTTCGCTATGATTTAATGCCGTTTACGATTATTATTTTATCAATCAACGTTTGCTGAATTTTGGAAACAAGTAATTTGGTTTATTCAAGCTTCGCTCGCGAAGACGGTACATGAACTTGGTACGAGGCAGAACTGCGGATGCTGGAGGAGTGAGAAAACACTTGTGGGAAAGCACCGGTGATCCTATTGTAGAGGAGCTGCATGTCAGCACGAGCTGCCGGCAGTGCACAAGAAAGGGCGCCGGCGTTCGCCGACAATACTGGCCATCGGTACAGGGAATTCACCGCGCCTCACAGCCAACGCAGGCGAGTTCTTGCCCACTGACGAGCCGCCGTCAGAGATGTGATAGTAAAATCACCTCCACCTGGGAATGAAACTACGGCAACATAAAATTAAAAGGGTAAAAATGTATATTCATCTACATCTACATACATACTCCGCAATCCACCGTAAGGTGCGTGGCGGAGGGTACACTGTACCACTACTACGCATTTTCTTTCCTATTCTACTCCCAAATAGAACGAGGAAAAAAAGAATGCCTGTATGCTTCCATACGAGCCCTAATTTCTCTTTTCTTTGTGATCACTACGCGAAATGTAAGTAGGCGGCAGCAAGATCGTACTACACTTGTAAGAAAATTGCCTGTTGGAGGTCGTCAAATAATCTCAAAATTTAGAATGCGTAATAATATACTCTAGTAATAATAATTTCGTTATTGAATGTTGCAGCAAATCACAACTAATGGGTCGCAACAACACTTTCGCAGTGAAAGTTAAAATTTTGGATGAAAAAAGATATTAATTAACTTGAAACAGTCACTGTGGTAATTAATTAAGTTTGGCCCTATCTGACTTAGCATTGACTACAGCCTCCAACTAGCACCTCTTACGATTCACGAATAGCACAACTTCACTAATAAATGTGTCAGAATTCATGTAGTGGTGATGGCGTGTTCGTGTTATAATCAAAATTGCAATAGCAGATAGACTCTGATTGCAATGATAATAGCTCAGTACAGTGAAACTCCGTGGTGCAATGAGCTTCACAAATACTACAGTCAAACTTCTCAATAATTTTGATAATATTGTTTAAAGCATTCAAGTTCCTTATAAAACTCTACGTGAACTATATATTTTTTTAAATTGGTTACAGGGCCTGGGAACGTACGCGTGTAACTGGCTGAGCAGAGTCTGGCATTTAACGTATTTCATAAAAAAAAATTACTTCCATTAAGTCTGGTTAATCAACTATAATACTTTGACTACTGTTAGCCTGGTTACTTTGTACATAAATGAAGCCAACTTTACTTTACTTGCAAACTCTCTTGCACTCTCTTGCACTTTAATTACTAGTCTCTGTGGTTGTAAAACGTTTAGCAATTCTTTAACTCATCAATTACTTTGAAAATGATTGAACTTGTTAGTCAATGTACAGGCTTGCATAATCAACATAATCTAATAATGGTGATAATGGGGTGACTACAGCTACTTACAAAATTAAGACTGGTTTCAAAATAAGTCATGTATAATTGAACCAAAGTTCTGTTTGGGTTGACACTACATTTACATGCTTACAAAATAAAATGTTACAAAAGTACTCATCTGCTTTCGTCGTCTTCGTCGTGAAGTCCAAACAAGACAGATATGATTACAATAGGTACTCTTACTACAACAACGATCACACTCGGTGACAATAGACTTGATACCAAACAATTACTTTTCTTGCACACATGAAAAAAGATTACATTGATCACTTTCGAGTGTAAATAAACGTGTTTCGCACTTCCTTCAATACATTAAACAGTACGCCTCTCAGGCTTATTGCAATTGCATTAAACTCGCGCCACACGGCGCCTACCGTGCCTCTGCACCATCAACAAAACATTTATGTGTTTACTATAGCGAGTCCGCTCCGCGACTGCTTCAGCAGCGACTGCTTCAGCAGCGCGGCACTCACAGCTACTACTTCTGTACCAAAGACAGTCTTTACAACAGGTTCAACATTTTCTCTGGCGCATTGCTAACTTACAGCATAAGAATGTCCGTGCATTCATGCGGGTTTACACATACAGTACATGTTTACACTAAATGATTCAATATTGAAAATGACGTTACATAAGAAATATATCTAGCATACAAGAAATGAAAAATACATGAAATAAACAAATTTAAGACAATATATACATTACGTTAAATCAAACTATAAGATACAGCGACAGGTGTACTCTTACACACTCAACTTCAAATTCCGGCCCTCTAAACTTCCTCAACAGAAATTCACGAAAAGAACGTCGCCTTTCCTCCAGCGATCCCCAATTGAGTTGCCGGAGCATTTCCGTGACACTCGCGCATTGGTCGAACCTACCAGTAACAAACCTAGCTGCTCGCCTCTGAACTGCTTCTATTTATTCCTTTAAACTGACCTGCTGCGGGTCCCACATACTTGAGCAATACTCAAGACGTGGTCGTACAAGCGTTTTATTCGCGGTCTCCTTTACAGATGAAGTACATCTTCCCAAAATTTTCCCAATAAACCGAAGTCGGCTGTCCGCATTACTCACAACTATGCTTACATGTTCGTTCCATTTCATATCGCTCAGCAATGAAGATTAGTGACACTGGTAATCTGGGTAACTACTGCCCTTTATCAGAACCTCTTGCGAGTTCAATACAATGAAAGAATCCCTGAGACGGATTTTCGTCTCAAATATGTCAAAGACATTACTGATAGAGCTGAAGCATTGAATTAAAATTTGTGGTGCGGCCGGGAATCGAACCCGGACCTCCATGCATACTAGGCAGACGTCTTAACCGTTAGACTACCACACCACTAACGACTAAGGCGCCTCGGAATAGTCTATGTACGATTTCCCTCCACAACACAAACTTTAATTCAGCTTCTTTGTTCCAAAGATAATTGCCACTACTGCCAAGGCTCTCCATGCAGCGGAATAGCACCTCAGCAATGGACATGGTGGAACAATCCTGTTATGGTGATATAAATATCAATTAAATACAATGAAAGAATCCCTGAGACGGATTTTCGTCTCAAATATGTCAAAGACATTACTGATAGAGCTGAAGCATTGAATTAAAATTTGTGGTGCGGCCGGGAATCGAACCCGGACCTCCATGCTTACTAGGCAGACGTCTTAACCGTTAGACTACCACACCACTAACGATTAAGGCGCCTCGGAATAGTCTATGTACGATTTCCCTCCACAACACAAACTTTAATTCAGCTTCTTTGTTCCAAAGATAATTGCCACTACTGCCAAGGCTCTCCATGCAGCGGAATAGCACCTCAGCAATGGACATGGTGGAACAATCCTGTTATGGTGATATAAATATCAATTAAATACAATGAAAGAATCCCTGAGACGGATTTTCGTCTCAAATATGTCAAAGACATTACTGATAGAGCTGAAGCATTGAATTAAAATTTGTGGTGCGACCGGGAATCGAACCCGGACCTCCATGCTTACTAGGCAGACGTCTTAACCGTTAGACTACCACACCACTAACGATTAAGGCGCCTCGGAATAGTCTATGTACGATTTCCCTCCACAACACAAACTTTAATTCAGCTTCTTTGTTCCAAAGATAATTGCCACTACTGCCAAGGCTCTCCATGCAGCGGAATAGCACCTCAGCAATGGACATGGTGGAACAATCCTGTTATGGTGATATAAATATCAATTAAATACAATGAAAGAATCCCTGAGACGGATTTTCGTCTCAAATATGTCAAAGACATTACTGATAGAGCTGAAGCATTGAATTAAAATTTGTGGTGCGGCCGGGAATCGAACCCGGACCTCCATGCTTACTAGGCAGACGTCTTAACTGTTTTTTTTTTTATTTTTTTTTTATTTTTTTTTTTTTTTTTGCTGGCGGGGATCGAACCCACGATCCTTGGATTTCTAATCTAGCACTCTACCACTGTGCTATCTTCTTTTTTTTTTTTTTTTTTTTTTTTTCGGGTCTCCTTCCTCCCCTACAACCCGTCCTTCCGCTCGCCAAAATCGCCTTCTCCGGCTAGCTTCTGTAGCTTTGATATTTGTGTATTCATTGGCAAATGAAGGGAAACTTCTTATTGATTACGAAATGAAACTGACGCTTAGAAAATAATCAAATTGTCTTGTTGGCTTCTTCATCAACAGACGTGAAAAACTTAATTCCTTTGAAACCAAATTAAGGACCTGCTTTGTAGGGTTTATAAAACCCATTCCTTCCATAAAGGAATGAAATGTGTCTCCAGGTAAATTATAATTATTGTTCCTTTTCTTCTTCTGTACTTTCATGGTTGCACATGCGCTGTTTCGGCTTACCGAGTACTTCAAAGTTGTCTTCACGTAAAGGTTGCTACTGCAGTTTATGCCGTTTCACTCGTTTTCTTTGTTTCCTAATTATCGTTTTCTATTTGTTTGTCTTCTCAGTATACCTTGAAGTATCGGCCAGCAACAGCTCAGGACTACCTTACGAAATCCCAGAAGTTTTAAGGACAAAAAAAAAAAAAAAAAAAAAAAAAAAAAAAAAAAAAAAAAAAGTTAAAACTTAAATATAGAAAATTAAAAATACTTCTATGGGTGCTACCCATCTTTTCTTATGTTATGGTTCTAAGTAGAAAATTCGCATACTTGTCTTTATATTTCTTAGTTCTCGTAAGTTTTTCGTGTTCTGTCGTGAGATAAATCCAATAGTCTTCTTTAGTCTTGTTCTTTTCTGAAAAAATGTAGTACACAGTATGACCTTTAATCCAGTTTATTGCTCTTCGTTTTGTGTTTGGGTAGGGGACTTCGTCTGGGTGGAGCATTCTAGCTGGTGTGATTGTTCTGGGAGAAGTTCGCAGTACACTTGCGAGTTTCGTTATACAGAGTGTCCAGATGTCTTTCACAGCGTCGCATGTGAAACGGTGTTCCTCTGAGTCAACTAAATTACAGGTGATGCAATTAGGCGTTTCTGCGAGATGAATTGCATGCAACTTTGAATTTGTGGGAATTTTTCTGTTAACTGCCGTGTACCATGTCGATCGCACGTTAGTCGGTAAGTAAGGGTCTTGAACGTTTTCCCAGATCTTTTCCCAGTTGTATTCTTTGTACTTCTCTTCTATTCTGTTTCTCGTTTTGTTTTTCGTCATGTTGTGATAGACTTCTTTGACTTTGTATAGATCTTTCTCGGGAGTATTTCGTCGAATATAGCTCAGTTCTATAAGAAAATGTCTGATATGATGGAACGAGTTAGGGATGTGATGCACGTCTACGGGTGCGTCCATACTAATCGGTGTCATTTCATTTAAAAGATGAGCTGTAAGAGAATCGGGCGATTGTTTCCACTGTTTGTAGAACTTGCTGACGAACAGCGCCTGTGATTTACTGTAAATATGTGTCAACTGTAAGCCTCCGTTCCTGAAAGGTAGCGTTAAGGTCTCATACTGGACCTTAAAAATTTGTCCTCTGGTGACAAAGTGGCCGAGTGCTGCTAGCATTTGTTGAGCTATTATCTTTGGTATTGGTAGTACTTGGGCGACATAATTAACTTTAGAAGTTATGTAAGTGTTTGCTAATTGCACTTTTTGGATGGCATTTAGATTACGTAAACTGTGTTGCTGTATGGCAGCTCGTAGTTTTGCCAACAATTTTTTGAAGTTAAGGGCAGCCGTGCGGCGGATATTTGGCGTGTATTCGATGCCAAGCGTCTGGATAGTACCTACGTAATTTATTTGTTCGTCGGCTCTATGTTCTAATCCCCGGCCGATGTTCATTATTCCCGATTTATTACGGTTTAATCTTGCTCCTGACGCCTCTTCATAGGTCTTTATATTTTGGAGCGCTTTCCGTAGTTCGTCACTTTCCGTGATAACGAAACTGACGTCGTCTGCATACGCTTGACATGTTATTTTGCGGCCGTGTATATGTAGCCCTGCGAGGTCCTGCGTCAGGGAGCATAGCAGAGGTTCAATTGCTATCGCAAACAAAATCAGGGACATTGGGCATCCCTGGCGTACTGAGCTCATAATTCTGACCGGTCTGCTTAATTGGCCGTTGACACATATTCGAGAGGTGGAACTCTTTAGTAGGTTTTTGGCTGTAGTGATAATTTTTTGTGGAATGTTCATTGCTTCCATGGTCCGAAAAAGATATGAATGGTTAACTCTATCAAAGGCTTTTTCAAAATCAAGAGATACTATCGCACCTGGAATGTCCAGAGCTTCTGCTGTTGCAATAATATCTCTGTATTCACACAATGACTGGTAAATGGTTCTATTTTTCCCAACACTCGTTTGATATTTCCCGGTAATGGTTGTTATAACCGAAGTTAATCTTTGCGTCAAGATGCGCGTGAAGATTTTGTAGTCGGTATTGAGTAGTGTTATTGGACGCAGGTTGTTGACGGTCTTCCCTCCTGGCGTTTTAGGGACTAACACCACTATACCTTCACAAAATTCTAGTAACATGTCACTGCCGGCGTTCGGAATTTCATTACATATAAGCGTCAGCTTGCTGATTAGCTGTTGTTCAAACGTATGATAAAATTCTGCTGGTAATCCGTCAGGACCAGGGGACTTATTCTTCGCGCTTCTTCGAATGGCGTCTGCCACTTCCTCTTCTGTTACATCTACTGACAGGTTTGCCGCTTCTTCCGGATTTAACTTCGCGGGTAGCCTTGCGATGACGGCTTGTTGCGCCACTTCATTCACTGGTTCTTCAGTTAAAAGTGTCGTAAAATATTTATAGATTTCTTCTCGTATGTCATGTTGTGTTGTCAAAATGTTCCCGTCTACTGATTTCAATTCTGTTAAAATTTTCCGGTTTGTTCTTGTCCGTTCTTGTATTATATGATACATGGATGTTGTTTCTCGTTGAACTGTATTTTGTAGTCGTGTTCTTACTATGCAGCCTTCTAACTGCTTTCGCTTGAGGCTTAAAATTGTGGCCTTTATTCTTTTGATCTGTGTATAATTTTCTATGATGGTAGCATCTTGTTTGTATAGATCTCTGAGGCACTGATAATAAAATTCTATTGTATTCTTTGTCCAAACACCTTTCTCCCAAGAGTAATGTTTCATGGCCTTTACTAACGCGGGTTTTGCGCATTTCACCCACCACTTAAGGGCTGAGTCGTACTTTGGAAACTTTCTCTCGCATTCTCTCCACGTATTCTGGAAGGTATCTTGGCATCCTGGATCTGTCAGATGTGTGACGTTCAGTTTCCATTGTCCTTTTGCTCTGTACGTTCCTTGTTTTTGTAGATTAACGGTGCATATGTAGGCCACATGATCGGAAAATATATTCGGCCATAGTTCTGCTTGCAGAACGTGATGCTGTAAATTCGGCGTGACGTAAATTCTATCAATACGGCTAGCGGAATGGTTGGTGATGTAGGTAAAACCGGCCTTATCACCATGTTTGAGTTCCCATGTGTCTATTAAGTTGACCTCTCTGATGATATTCGCAAGTTCGATACAGTTATTGAAATTTGGTATCTGATCTTTAGAGTTTATGACACAGTTAAAGTCGCCTGCAAATATGATTTGTTCGGGACGGCGCATGAAGAGTGGCACTATTTCTTCTTTAAAAAATTCCGCTCTCTGGTGTTTTTTCCCCGTTCCGGAAGGAGCGTAAATATTAATGATCCTGGTATTATTTACTGTGCAAGCTATGCCCCTGCTGTTCGTGAGCCTCTCGACGTTTGTTGTCAGGATACCTTCTTTTGTCATGATCGCTGTCCCGAGTTCACTGCCGTAACCAGGATTAATTAAGGTGTTGTATCCTGTTATACGTTCCAGGTTAATGTCTGTTACTTCCTGTAATAGCGCAATGTCTATATCTGCGGCGTACAAGAAGTCTTGAAGGTTTTTTTAATTTAAATGTGCAGCTTATTTTATTAATATTAACGGTAGCAATCCGATACGCTTGCAACGATGTCACATGTGCAGGCATACTTGATGTCATGCTTCCTCTTAACTGTTGTTAAAGACACATGACTTAAAAGTATTCTGGATCATCGTCTATTCCACCCGATGTAGCAGCAGTGTTTTGCTGATGTTCAGGTTTGCCTCTACAAACATCAGACGACGCCGCTGCTGTGTTTTCCTGAGACTCTGGCATCTCTTCCTCTCGAGTGTCCTCAACTGTGTCATCTGACCATGCTTTTGGGTTCGTATTTCCCCTGTCTTTTCCATGTTCAAGATTTCCTTCCTGATAGGTTGTTGTATGTTCTTTCGACGTTATTTGCATTTGGTCAGAATCGGATTCCTGTGCTCGGGTTTTCTTTTGCGCTGGAAGGTTTCCCGGAGGGATTTGTGGTGTCCCTTCCGTTAGTGTTTTGCGAATCTGCACGGCTTTCTCGCGCATTATTCGTGCATTTTCTTCGGCACCTTCGCGTGCAATACGGCGTTTTTTATGTTTCTTTGGAGATTTCGTAGACTCATGATCAGTTAATTCGTTTGTTTCAGTTGGTAATGACGGTGATGTCAGGTCTGCTTTTACTATTTGTTCCATACTTGGCTCGTTATTGCTGTTTTCACATACGGCTGTCTGTTTACCTTCTTCCGCAGCCTGGGCAGTAGAAGGAAGGCAATCTTGTGTGCTCGTGTCCATTGCTGTTTCCTGTTCGTTCAGATCGTTGTAGGCCTCCAGAGCTGCGTCTAGGTTTTGTTGTGGGGCAATGTTTCCTCGCGCGGCGGCTACGTAGCTAATAGGCAACGCAGACATGACGCCAGGTCTGTCTTGCTCGCCGGTCGGTATCTGCGTCACGCGCCGTTGTAAACACTGCGCGCGAACGTGTTCTGTCGAACCACATCCAGAGCAAGTGCGTGGTTGCCCGTCGTAAATTACGATCGCTCTATAGCCACAAACTGTAATGTAAGACGGTATGTGCTTCATCATATCTATTTTTACTTGCCTGACACCATTTAAAACCGGGAAGATGTGAGAGTCTGACCATCGTTCCGCGATGTTACTTATGACTGTGCCGTATTCCCTGAGTTGTTCGTTAATTGCTTCAGAAGAAATTTCGAAAGGCAGTTCGAAGATACGTACAGTTTTAATACCCATGCCAGCTCGTGATACCGTAACGTCTCCAATATTGCCGTCTGAATGTTTAAATTGTAAACGTCCTCCACAGGATTCAAATATTTTCTTGCATTTTTCTGGGCTTATCAATTTTAAATACACTGTACTGCTGACAATCGATAAGTGTATTCCTATCAGTTCGTCGATAGTAATCTTCATAACATCTCTAACAAACAATTCCACTTCAAATGATTTTGGTCTACTAAATTTCGGGTCGAAACTCAGTCTTAGCGTGTCTTTTCGTTGTGGTCGATCCATTATGCTCGTGTGCAAGACATTCTAGGAGGTAAATATGAACGCTAAAAGCGCGCACTCACCGTGTAACTCCGCTCGGCTGCCAAATAGCGAGGACGTAAACAAGACGTCCGCACGGCACGGCTGCCCGGCGAACACTGCTGCCCGTTAGACTACCACACCACTAACGATTAAGGCGCCTCGGAATAGTCTATGTACGATTTCCCTCCACAACACAAACTTTAATTCAGCTTCTTTGTTCCAAAGATAATTGCCACTACTGCCAAGGCTCTCCATGCAGCGGAATAGCACCTCAGCAATGGACATGGTGGAACAATCCTGTTATGGTGATAGGGATTCTTTCATTGTATTTAATTGATATTTATATCACCATAACAGGATTGTTCCACCATGTCCATTGCTGAGGTGCTATTCCGCTGCATGGAGAGCCTTGGCAGTAGTGGCAATTATCTTTGGAACAAAGAAGCTGAATTAAAGTTTGTGTTGTGGAGGGAAATCGTACATAGACTATTCCGAGGCGCCTTAATCGTTAGTGGTGTGGTAGTCTAACGTGCCGGGCGCCGTGGCTCAGCGCGCCCGGTCAGGGGGCTCAACGTCCTCTGTAATAAAAAAGCTGAGCCAACAACACACCGAACAAGAACGAACAAAAACGATCAGCGTCCGCAGCGAAGAGAACTACCCATAGACATAAAAAAAAAAAAAAAAAAAAAAAAAAAAAAAAACGGTTAAGACGTCTGCCTAGTAAGCATGGAGGTCCGGGTTCGATTCCCGGCCGCACCACAAATTTTAATTCAATGCTTCAGCTCTATCAGTAATGTCTTTGACATATTTGAGACGAAAATCCGTCTCAGGGATTCTTTCATTGTATTTAATTGATATTTATATCACCATAACAGGATTGTTCCACCATGTCCATTGCTGAGGTGCTATTCCGCTGCATGGAGAGCCTTGGCAGTAGTGGCAATTATCTTTGGAACAAAGAAGCTGAATTAAAGTTTGTGTTGTGGAGGGAAATCGTACATAGACTATTCCGAGGCGCCTTAGTCGTTAGTGGTGTGGTAGTCTAACGGTTAAGACGTCTGCCTAGTATGCATGGAGGTCCGGGTTCGATTCCCGGCCGCACCACAAATTTTAATTCAATGCTTCAGCTCTATCAGTAATGTCTTGCGAGTTCCTCTGCTGGCATAAAAATTGCAGCACCGGTACCTAGAAATGAAATAACGAAAGTTTGCTTATTTTCCGCGTCTAGTTTATTAGATAGAAACTATAAATATTGTAATTGTTATATAAAAATGGATGTATGCGTGTATGTGTGTTTCGCGTCTCTGAAACCACTGGACCGATTTGAAACAAACTCTGTAGACTTATTCCTTGTTGTCAGACAACAACCGCTGCGGCGTTTAACAACCACATACAACACAAAGGTCTGAATATATGACGACATAAACAATAAAATTCTCGAAAAACTAGCGCATCATGCGGCAATGAACAAAATGTTCAAAAGTTTTTAAACCCATTGGACCAATCTGCTATGATCAGTCCACAGACTTACGAACTACTTAAACTTACACTAAGGACAACACACACACACACACACACACACCCATGCCCGAGGGAGGACTCGAATCTCCGACGGCGGGCAGCCCCGCGCTCCTCAGCAAGACGCCTTGGAGCGCGCGGCCACTCCACCGAAGTGGCACTGCATCAAATATCCTCCTAAACTAAAGGATCGATTTCAACTAAACTCATTTCAAATATTGTTTAGCGATTCATGTGCCGCGGTGGAGTAACAGAACGCTCTAAGGCACCTTTCTGCTTAGATTTACAAACATTTGAACATTTTGAACAATCGATGTGGGAGTAACACACTTTACTGATAATATGATGTCAAAAATAATGAGAGTCACACAAAACTGGCGCAATACACGACGAGTGAGAACGATACTGCCGCGGTGGAGTAGCCGAGCGGTCTAAAGCACCTCGCTGCGGAGCGCGCGGTTGCTCGCCGTGGCATGGGTGTGTGTGTTTGTTCGTAGGCTATGTTTACCTAGGTTTAAGTAGTTTGTAAGCTACGGAATGATGACCACGCAGTTTGGTCCGATAGATTTACAGACATTTGAACATTTTTTGATAACGATACTTTATTCATTCGCTATTTGTAAATGAGAGCAATTCGCAACTTGCAAACAAATGTTACTCATATTGCCAAACTTTTACACAGCTTTTCTTGCTGAATACCCCAGCAAAATGATGATATTTCACCGGTTTCTACTTTTCCGCTCTTTGTATAATAAAACTATTCCATTCGGCATGACGTTACAATTAATTACACTATAGACACATTGTACCGTCAGTATACACGTATATCACTCAATGTACCTTCGAAACTGCATCATAGTACGACCCAAAATTAATGAGATATGAGTTCATAAACAATAAGGTTCGTTAAAAACCACCTCATCACTTTTGAACTTTCGATTTATTACGTCGTAACTACTAATTCTATTTGCCATATGTTTTGCAGACAGTATGTATGTATATCACTGAATGTATCTTCATCATTATAACATAGTACGAATGATAGTTCAGGAGATAAGATGTCAAGAGCAATGAAAAATCTGCCCTCACGCAAGAGATTGTCTTCTATCGCATCTTTACTACCACCTTTATTCACAAAACATTGTTCAGAGGTTCCTATTATTCCACTCTAAGTTCCTACAAAATTATATTACTGTAGGAAAGAGTGTTCAGGAGAAATGACGTCAAATTCAAAAAATTTCAAATGTTTGTATAGTCTATGGGACTTAACTACGGGGTTATTAGTCCCTAAACTTACAAACTACTTACGAACTAGGACGGCACAAATATCCATGCCCGAAGGGGGATTCGAACCCCCGACCGTAGTGGCCGTGCAGACCGTGACTGGAGCGCCTTAGTCTCCTCGGCCACCGCGGCCGGCAGAAATGACGTCATAAGGATTAAGCGGCATAAGATAAGTGGCATAGTCCGATGAACAGCTACCAGTACCATCAAACATCTGCCAACCTGACCTCCGTCAAAAGGCTGCTCATTACAACCTTTGTCAGCAAATATCCAAAAACAACTCGATCCCTATTCTCGAGACTTACTATCACTGTCCAGAAAACGCCTCAAATCTATAAGACCAGCATATGAATAGGAGTCAAAAACGCTCTCCACAGGTTTCAACCAGAATACAGATTGGAAACGTGAATGACAACTTTCGAGATCACGGAACTTATAGGCTGTTCCAGGCAGTGCTAGTTCCTGACTTTCATCAACCAAGGGAGGTGTGGGCACAGCTGAATATGTACCGGACTGAAGAAGGTATGTGCAAATATAACATGCACAAGTGGGGCTTCTCCGGCGACAGTATGAGTGGCTGTGGTGATAAACAAAACAATGAGTCACAGTGCAAACGTCACAGTGCAGACGTTTCCCTGGTGGGATTAAGAAGCTACATGAAGCATCCGACGAGGCACACATCCGTGTGTGGTCTGGGCCATTTCATTTTTATTTATTGCAAAAAAATTTGTAGTCTTGTTTAAATGTAATTTGAACGTACTGGTTGACCAGTGCGAATAGTTCGCACTCTATCCTGATCAATCACAGGTAGCTAAGATAGCAATGGAGAAAAGGCAGATGGAAGTACATATGTATAAAAGATAAGAAACTTTGAATAATAGTAACAAATATTAGTCTCATTGTAAGAAAATCTATATAATTAATCAGATACCGACTTTTTATGTTTATTTCATTTTTTGAAAACTTGTTTATTTTACAAAACTTCTTTGAAAAGAATGTTAGTAGTACACAACGCTTGCTTGAATAAAGTGAACGATTCCAACAACTGTTCTGCATCGACGTGTGAAACAGAAATCTCGTGATAAAGTACGCTAGCGTAAAGAATCTGAACAACTGCAAGAGCTGTCGTACCTATTAGTAAAATTGTGTGTGTTTCGTCGTTACATCGACATGTATAATCGAAATCGTGCGATAGACTACAGGCAGGTCCACACGCAACGATCTGCCTGCGCAGGTTTCTGTGCAAATGTCTGCGCACATCGATCGTCATGTATGAACGGGTATTTTCATCGCTGCAAATTCTCCCGCCAGCCATCTGGCGGTGTAGAAAAACACTTCAGCAGTACCTGTGAGTAGTACAGACTGTAGTCACATTGGAATGGGAATACGCTGTTTTTCGAAGTATGTTTATTTTTATCAATGATGGAGGGAAGTCTGTTCGCTGTTTCAAACTTGTCTTGCAAAAAGAATGCAAACAAAGCCCTAGAAACGGACAACCGGAGAAAATGGTCTAAGATTATATGAACAGTACAGTTTTTCTTTCAAAATAAAGTTTTTCGTGAAAACAATAAATTTAAACTGTCTGTGTATTTTTCGTCATTAGTGGAGAACGAAACCTTGAAAATAATACCTCAGTCATTAATTTTTGGATAAGTAATACGAGAGATATGGTGTAAGCAAGAAAAAGAAGATAAAAAAAGAACAACGGTGAGAAATAATGTATATGATTGTTGGTGCGTACCGGAATAATAATCTGCATGAAAACGAAAGTGAAATGGACAGAGTGTCGGAAGAAAGCGATATTTAGGCGAAAAGAAGGAGATGGAATATCATAATAATGGAACACGCACACACACATACACACACGGACAACATCGGGAACTAACGGTATTACGGTCGCGTCGCGACAGTCGTCTGTCTTTGTTTTGAAACAGTTACAGTTTGTTTACTCCAGTCAGTCGCCCAGCGGACGTCGTCCAGAGCACACCTCTCCAGTAGCGTAGCAGTAATTTATCAGTTGTAAGTGTAACCGGCTTCTCTCTAGAAGCTACATATTTTTACTTTTCAGTGCGTTTTCCCTTGAGTGCATTAAATTTATTGTGTGCTCGCGTTTTTGTTTGATTCATATTCGCGTTAAATATCTGGTTAGTGTATTATTCCGCCGTGTGAATCGCGTCGCGACAGTCGTCTGTCTTTATTTTCTGATTAGAAGCGACATATAGTATTTTGATTTTCGTCTACACTTTCTCGTCTCAATTTGTAAAGTTATACTGAGCTGTCGTGCGTATTGGATTCACATCCGCGTTCTAACGAACAGTTTAGTTTTCCTTTGAACGCATCGCGACTGTAGTTTTTGCTTTTGTTGGCACTGTAATCATGAATAGGGACTGTGACTGCTGTATGCGGATGCAGTCTGAGCTGGTGACACTTCGCTCCCAGCTTCAAGCTGTGTTAACCTCGGTTGCACAGTTGGAAGCTGCGATCGATGGGCGTCGTTGTTGTCGGCCGGCGGTGGGGACCGAACGGACTCCCGTCGTCTCCACCGATCGGCCTGCGGCAGCGACATGCCCTGAAACTGCTAGCAGTGAGGCAGACATCCCATCCGTGGTTGCGTGGGAGGTTGCTCCAGTGCGTGGCAGGAGGCGCAAGACATTCCGGGGGACCGATCGTGAGGCCTCCCCGGTTCGTCTTGCGAACAGGTTTGAGGCGCTGTCTGCTCAGGACGACGTTCATGAGTCGGATGGTGTCTCTCACCCTGTCACCACCCAGCCTGCAAGATCCGGGCTTTCACAGAGGGTGGGTTTACTTGTAGTTGGGAGCTCCAACGTTAGGCGGGTGATGGAGCCCCTTAGAGAGATGGCTGCCAAGGAGGGGAAGAAGGCCAACGTGCACTCCGTGTGCATACCGGGTGGAGTCATTCCAGATGTGGAACGGGTCCTCCCGGATGCCATGAAGGGTACGGGGTGCAGCCAACTGCAGGTGGTGGCTCACGTCGGTACCAATGATGTGTGTCGTTTCGGATCTGAAGAGATCCTCTCAGGTTTCGAGCGGCTAACTGAAGTGGTAAAGACTGTCAGTCTTGCTTGCAAGATGAAAGCAGAGCTCACCATCTGCAGCATAGTTGACAGGACCGACTGTGGACCTCTGATACAGAGCCGAGTGGAGGGTCTGAATCAGAGGCTCAGACGGTTCTGCGACCGTGTAGGCTGCAGATTCCTTGACTTGCGCCATCGGGTGGTGGGTTTCCGGGTTCCGCTGAATAGGTCAGGAGTCCACTACACGCAGGAAGCGGCTACACGGGTAGCGGGGGCTGTGTGGCGTGGACTGGGCGTTTTTTAGGATAAAGAGCTTCGGGGAAATAGAAAATGGGCAATCTCAAAGGGTTCAGGTGGATCGCAGGAGAAATGTAGATCCGGAAACTATCGGTATAACAGTTGTAAATTGTGGTAGCTGTGTCGGGAAAGTTCCAGAACTGCAAGCGTTAATAGAAAGCACCGAAACACACATCATTATAGGCAGCGAAAGTTGGCTCAAGCCGGAAATAAGTTCAGAAGAAGTATTTTCAAAAGATCTAACGGTATTCAGAAAGGATAGATTAAACAAAATAGGTGGGGGCGTGTTTGTCGCCGTCAAAAGTAGTATTTCATGTAGCGAAGTTGAAGTTGATAGTTCGTGCGAGCTATTATGGGTAGAGGTTGTACCCGAAAATTGTAAGAAGTTAATAATCGGTTCCTTTTACCGGCCTCCCGACTCTGACGATACAATAGCAGAAAGGTTCAAAGAAAACCTGAGTCTAATTACAAAAATGTACCCGACTCACACGATAATAGTAGGTGGTGATTTTAATTTACCCTCGATCTGTTGGCGAAATTATATTTTCAAATCAGGAGGTAGGCATAAAACATCGCCCGAAATTGTACTCATCGCATTCTCTGAGAATTACTTCGAACAATTAGTTCATGAGCCAACTAGAATTGTAAATGGATGTGAAAACACACTTGATCTCTTAGCAACAAATAATCCTGAGCTCATAATGAGCATCAAAACGGATACAGGTATTAGTGAACACAGAGCTGTAGTAGCGAAATTGAATATCGAAAGTCCCAAAGTTACCAAAAATAAACGCAAAGTATATTTGTTCAGGAAAGCAGATAGAAACAAAATACATTGCTTCTTGAAAGACAGCTTCCACTCGTTTCTAACACTAAACGTAGGTGTAGACCAGAGGTGGCTCAAATTCAAAGAAGTGGTATCGACAGCAATTGAAAGTTTTATACCTAATAAATTAATAAAAGAAGGAGGCGATCCCCCTTGGTACACAAAACAGGTCAGGACACTGTTGCAAAAGCAAAGGAAAAGGCATACTAAATTTAAACGAACACGAAATCCCCAGGATTTGCGATTGTACTCAGAAGCACGAAATTTAGCGAGGATTTCAATGCGAGATGCCTACAACATTTATCACAACGAAACTCTTTCTCGTAATTTGACTGAAAACCCAAAGAGATTTTGGTCATATGTTAAATATACTCGGGGAAAGTCACAAACAATACCTTCACTACGTGATAGTAATGGCGATCCTGCCGATGACAGCGCTACTAAAGCAGAGTTACTAAACTTAGCTTTTAGAAACTCATTCACTAAAGAAGACGAAACCAATATTCCAGATTTCGAATTACGAACAGATGCCGTAATGAGTAACATAGAAGTAGATAAAATCACTTAATAAGACCAAGTCTTTTGGTCCGGATTGTATACCCATCAGATTTCTATCTGATTATGCTGAAGCGATAGCTCCTTACTTAACAGTCATATACAACCGATCTCTCATAGAAGGATCTGTACCAAAAGATTGGAAAGTTGCACAGGTCACACCTATATTCAAGAAAGGCAGTAGGAGTAACCCACTAAACTACAGGCCTATATCATTGACGTCAATTTGCAGCAGGGTTTTGGAACATATCCTGTATTCAAATATTATGAATTATCTCGAACAGAACGATCTATTGACCCAAGGTCAACACGGATTTAGAAAATATCGTTCATGCGAAACACAACTAGCTCTATATTCACACGAAGTGATGGGTGCTATCGACAAAGGTTCGCAAATCGATTCCGTATTTCTTGATTTCCAGAAAGCTTTTGACACCGTACCTCACAAACGGCTTTTAATCAAATTGCGTGGTTATGGTATATCGCCCCAAATTTGCAATTGGATAGGGGATTTCTTGTCAGAGAGGACACAGTTCGTAGTAATCGATGGTAAGGTATCGACTAAAACAGAGGTGATATCGGGCGTTCCACAAGGTAGTGTTATTGGTCCTCTGCTATTCCTTATTTACATAAACGATTTAGGGGAAAATCTAAGTAGCTCTCTTAGGTTGTTTGCAGATGACGCCGTCGTTTACCGTCTAGTAAAATCATCTGAAGATCAAAACCAACTGCAGAACGATCTGAATAAGATATCAGTATGGTGTAAAAATTGGCAATTGACTCTAAATAATGAGAAGTGTGAAGTCGTCCACATGAGTACGAAAAGAAATCCGTTAAACTTTGTTTACAACATAAATCAATCAAATGTGAAGGCCGTAAACTCCACAAAATACCTAGGAATCACTATTACTTCAGACTTAAAGTGGAAAGAACACGTTGATAATATCGTGGGAAAGGCGAACCAGAGACTGCGTTTTATTGGCAGAATCCTTAAAAGATGCAATAGAACTACTAAAGAAACTGCATACACTGCGCTTGTCCGTCCATTTTTGGAGTATTGCTGCCCAGTGTGGGATCCTTATCAGTTGGGTTTGACGGAGGACATCGAGAGAGTCCAAAGAAGGGCAGCTCGTTTCGTATTGTCACGATACAGGGGAGACAGCGTTACGGAAATGATACAGGATCTGGGATGGGAATCATTACAACAACGGCGCTTATCGCTGAGGCGTGGATTACTTGCGAAACTCCAATCGCCAACATTCTCCTCCGAATGCGAAAATATATTGTTGACTCCCACTTACATAGGTAGAAATGATCATCAGAATAAAATACGAGAAATCAGAGCTCGAACAGAGAGATTCAGGTGTTCTTTCTTCCCGCGCGCTATTCGAGAATGGAATGGGAGATAAATAGTATAATTGTGGTTCGATGAACCCTCTGCCAGGTACTTAAATGTGATTTGCAGAGTATCCCATGTAGATGTAGATGTAGGGAGCACAATTTTTGCATAGTATTATAGAAAGTCCTTTTGCCTCTTTATTTGCGGTAGAACGCTATGACTTCAGTGTACAGTGCGAACAACATTTTAAGCATGCAACATTTCGTAATTATGTTGGTGCATGATTTATGAAATGGCTCAATTAATATATTCCTTGTGAAAATACAAAATGTACACAACATTTCCACCAAACGTGTTAGAGATATATTCAGAAGGCGTAACATTAAAAAAATAATAAAAATAGACCACAATTGCTAGTTCCTCCCGAAGTACAATGATAAATGTGTCAGGGCATAGCAGGATCAGATGAATGAACAGCGTGTAAATGATAATAATAGCCTACTAAAATTCAACTACGAAAATACGCCAATTTCTGTTTAAACATTACTCCACATCCCCGTAGCGCGCAACAGGACGGAGAAACCTGCTAGCTCGACTGTCAAGACAGTTCACCTCACAGCACCTCCCGCCGGTGGACAAGAGAGTCACTTTGAGGACTAGTTTTTTTAATTTTTTATTTTATTAATTCATGGAACCGTTTAGCCACGTCAGACGCCTGAGCCCCAGTAGCGCGATACCATCTCAGAATGTTCTGAAAGCTGAGTCCAAAGTTCTTGCGCTGGTGTTACCTGTCGTCGCAGTTGAAACTAGTATTCTGCTCTCATCAGTAACCATGACGTTCTTCCACTGTTATTCATTTACAAACGTCGACCCCTTTCCTCTGTGCATTTCGCTAATGGTCAGAACTTTCCATTAGCTGCGCCGTTATGATCTACGTCGCTGATGAATTCCATTTTTTGTTTTAGTATAAGCTTCTTCTTGTACGCGTTGTTGTCTTCCATTAGACATCAATTTTAATGACAGCTTTCAAGATTTTGACTACTAAAAACTGTTAGCAACTCCTCTGGGCGAATCAATAGTACTCGTATTGTAATCTCTGACAAAAATTCTTAAAATTCAAGTGCACAGTATGTAAATATAAGATTTAAAATTAAATGCTAGACGAATGTTTGTAAAAATATTATTGGCATTATTAATATGATTATTATCCTAATGTATAAACATCGTTATTTTAATAATTAAGATACAGGGTGTCCCAGCTATCTAGTCCACCTAAAATATCTATGAAGCAATTACAGCTATTGGAAAACGACTTTCACATGTATCACTGTACGGCTGGGGCCCATGAATGTACACATTTGGAAACATTCTAAAAAGAAGCAAATGTGTTTTAACACAAACATGTTTTTTTTTAATGGACACCCTATATTTTTTCTTCAGCGATCCATAGCATGACAAATCACAAACAATGGCGTTGATTGCATCACAATATTCCAATTACATCCCGAGATATTGCGACGCGAAGTTGACGCTTGCCTGAGTCTCAGTGCGTACGCTAGCCGCGCGTTTCTCGTATTTCAAGCGTCAACTTCGCGTCGCAATATCTCGAAATGTAATTAGAATATTGCGATGCAATCAACGCCATTGTTTATGTGATTTGTCATACTGGAAAAAATATAGGGTGTCCATTTAAAAAAAACATAAGTTTGTGTTAAAAAACACATTTGATTTCGTTTTAGAACGTTTCCAAATATGTATATTCATGGGCCCAAGCCGTACATTGATACCGGTGAAAGTCGTTTTCCAATAGCTGTTATTGTTCCAGAGATATTTTGGGTGGACAAGATAGAGAGAGAGAGAGAGAGAGAGAGAGAGAGGAAAAGGGGTCGACGTTTGTATATATATATATATATATATATATATATATATATATATATATATATATATATATATATATATTGGGGAGGCAAGATTAATACGAAGATGAGTAATTTTAAGTATACACCCCGTGATATGATATTTTGTATGTTTTGCTGCTCATATTCAAAGGATAATTTGCGCTGAAGCTCCTTTTATTTTATTGAGATCAAGCTGTTTTATTGTTGATATTTAAATCACAAAAACGTTCAAATGTTTGTTAAACTTATGGGACTTAACTGCGGCGTCATCAGTCCCTAAACTTACAAACTACTTATGAACTAACTTATACTAAAGACAGCACAAACATCCATGCCCGAGGGGGGATACGAACTCCCGATAGGAAACGGCCTCGCGAATCGGAGCATAGTGCCTCAATGCGCTCGGCCGCTCCGCAGCGGCATTAAATCTTAGAAATTTAATATTTTTCATATTCATATTTCGGGTGGGGACAGGCCGTCTGACCTTCCTCCCCTGACAAATTTCCAGAAATGTAATATCTGTTTTATAGAAATGTGCACATTGTAAGCATGTTGTATATTGTGGGTTAAGGTTGCTGCAGGTACAGCATTTTGTGTGTAATGTGTTGCCTGATATCATGCATTAATCTAATGCTAACAATTTGAGCGTTTAAGGAAATACATCATAAGATGCAAGATTTTATTAAGCAACTGGAATATATTTAAATATACTATTTTACACAATTCACAATGAAAACATTAAAAATATAAATACACTAGTTGTATGCCCTTGCTTCGCAACAGCCGTTAAAGAAAGGCCTGTGACATTACAGATACAGGGGGAAGCTGATTGTTTCCAAGTGAAAGGCGAGTTTTGTCAGGCTGTTGGGTTCCCCAGGCGGCCAGCTAACAGTTTGGACCTAGTGAATGGAATACGGTAGTTACGGTTTTCCTAATCTGCTCGGAAACACGAAACGGCTATCTTGGATTAGTGAGGGCGACTATTCCAGATTGTAATTGAAATACAATATAACCACACATATTATTCTAAAAATCCATATAGAATCAGGAACGGTCATACGGCAAATATAATTATATGAATGGGTTCAGGAGACTTGAGACAATCAAACGCCGTAATTACAATTTCAATATCCCTTACAGATAAAAAGCCGATAAATTTCAGTACTATAATAATAATATTATATGACTTTTATTTACAATTATTGAAACGTAGCGTTTATCAGTAACAGTTTAAGAAGCAAATGGGCAGCATTGCACAACGCTACCTATCTTAAAAAACGCACCATGTTATTTCTGTATTCTTTCAATAAACTTTGTTTTACTCTCTTGTTCTGCTTTTCGTTGAGGAAGCAATATTCTTGTGTCAGAACGTAGATTCCTCCACAGAAACACAAAACATGAACCCAGCAAAGCGCATTACATTTATATATATGTATTTTATTATATTTAATATTATTCTTAGTAACATTCGTTTTATTTTGGAGACTGCCACATAAATATTTCATGGTCGACAAAAATAGTAGATATGCATCAGATAATTTATACATAAACAATTATATGTATTAATTACTTGAGACTGCTGGACTAGAACTGAATATATTTTCATTAAAAACCAAGCTAAATTCAATATTAATCGTGTAACTACATTTGGACAGCGGCAGTAAATTTGAACAGTGACACACCATGCATAATAGCTACCAGAAAAGAGCTTCAGTCTCAACCGATTTTAGAATTGTTAAACATGTATTTGTTTATTAAAAGGTGGTCAAGGCATTTGATTCTGTGATATTCAAATGTATAATTTTTCGAAGGGAAATTGTATTTTAAAGATGAGGCGTTAGGATGAGCGAAAGGATACAATTTTGGGAGCAGGTAGAGCACGCTTTCGTACGCTTGGGAAGGGACTCGTAACTTGAACGTGGTGGTTCAAAATGTTCAAATGTTTGTATAGTCTATGGGACTTAACTACGGGGTCATCAGTCCCTAAACTTACAAACTACTTATGAACTACTTTCGAACTAGGACGGCACAAATATCCATGCCCGAGGGGGGATTCGAACCTCCGACCGTAGTGGCCGTGCAGACCGTGACTGGAGCGCCTTAGTCCCCTCGGCCGTGGTGGTCAGAGGTTGTGACTGGGCGGTCTGAAGTCGCGTTATGAACTTGTGTTTTGAAAAGATAGGCATGTGTGGAGTTAGAGAATTTACGGGACTGTGACTGCAGAACTTAGTCTCTGGTTGAAAAGTGGTAAACTATGGACGTTACTAGGGCTGTGGAACTGTGATAATTCAGTAATCGTGTACTCGTGTGATGACAAACTGTATTTTATAACAAATACTGTAATTAATCATGGGTTAATTTGGAACTGCAATGTTCGATGGACTTTACGAGTGATAATTTGGAACTTTTATTCTCGAGTGTGCGTGATAGTTATTGTGGCTCTCATAAACAACAGTTGAGGAAATATTCAGTTATTTACCGATGTATAAAGTAGGACCACCTCCACATTTTCATGTCCAAACAGAGTAATAAACTCCCTGTATAAAAATTACTTTTTGAATGACTCTTCTCAACATTATCTCAGAATCCTTTTTGTTGGTTATTCAGAGCTTTAATTTATGTTTGTTTAAATATATTTTTCGCGTCACCATCTGCAGATCGATAGACTGGCTAAACTACTGATTAATTATTGATCTTGTTTGGGTAGCTCTTTAGGGCATAGAAGCTGACATATATAACTCACCCCTGTGAACAGAGACAACGAGCCATAAGCCTTTTACTACCCTGAGTTATGTATTGCCCAATTCTTATTGGTGAGAACCGATTGGATGGTCGCAGGCCTCTGCATACCATCGCTTTTAAGGATTCCGGACGTCAGTCAGTATAAATGGAATTCTTGTTAGATCGCTTTGTCATTTAAATCAACTATCCTAGCCAAGAGACCGCATAATCTTGAGCCCTGTAGACCCTTTAGCGTATTGCGAAAGTAAAACAGAAGTGATATCTGGCGTTCCACAGGGAAGCGTTATAGGTCCCCTACTCTTCCTCGTGTTTATAAATGATTTAGGAGACAATCTGAATAGCTCCCTTAGACTGTTCGCGGATGATGCTGTCGTTTATCAGATAGTGAAGTCAACAGAAGATCGAAAGCAACTGCAAAGCGATTTAGACAAAATTTCTTCTTGGTGCTAAAATTGACAATTGACACTAAATAAACAAAAGTGTGAAGTAATACACATGACCACTAAAAGAAACCCGCTGAACTTCAATTACGCGATAAATCAGTCAAACCTTAAGGTCGTAAATTCTATCAAATACGAACAACTTTGACTGGAGAGAACACATAGAAAATATTGTGGGGAAGGCGAATCAAAGGTTACGTTTCATTGGCAGAACGCTTCGAAGATGCACCAGCTCCACCAAAGAGACTGCCTACATCACACTTGTGCGTCCTCTCCTGGAGTACTGTTGCCCCTTGTGGGACCCTCACCAGGTGGGACTGACGGAAGATATTGAGAAGGTTCAGAGAAGGGCAGCTCGTTTTGTTTTATCGCGTTACGGGGGGGAAAGCGTCACGGAAATGTTGCACGAATTGGGGTGGAAATCATTAAAAGAAAGACGTTATTCATTGCGGCGTGATCTGTTTGCGAAGTTTCAATCACCGACTTTTACTTCTGAATGTGAAAATATTTTGTTAGCACCCACCTACTTATAGAGACATGACCATCCCAATAAAATAAGAGAAATCGGATCGAAAACGGAACGATGTAGGTGTTCTTTCTTCCCGCGCGCTATTAGAGAATGGAACGGTAGAGAAAATTTATGAAAGTGGTTAATGAACCCACTGCCAGACACTTAAATGTGATTTGCAGAGTATCTATGTAGATGTAGATGTAGAATCGATTCTTTACAAGTCACGGTTATTCGTAAACAGCAAAGCCTCAAAATCTAATAAGCACGTATAGAAATCATAAAGCAGAGTATATAAATTCGATTCTCCTGGCAAAGAATTGTTACATAAATAATAACTATCGATTAAAGCGAGGGAAAGTCGTTATGTTTCATATCCAAATTTAACGTGTCGAATGAAACAAAGAAATGTCTTTATGTTTTTAATACATAAATCGATATCAGTAAATCGTAGTTCAATGTTTCAATGTTAGTTGTTATTCGTAGCGATAACACTGTGGCGCTTAACTCAGTCAGTGAGGTAGGCTTGCCACAATACTTCTGTTATTCAGGCAATGCACGCGAAGGGCCGTCTATAGTTCCATGGTGCACTAAGAAACTAGCAGAGTGTACATTAGATCCTTGATGTAGTACACAGTACTTAATAAGCACCACATACACCTAAAACTTAATATCTTGATGTGTATCTTTCTTTCCCTGATCCGATTTTGATGAAATAGTGCATCTAACTGTATTGTACGCTTAAGTAAAGGTAAAAAAGGTAAAGGTCAACAATCCGAAGATTGGTTTGAACACCACAGTGCTTTACTAGGCGTGGTCCTGTTTGGAGGTGGTACGCCGTTGCCTTGCTCCGACCTTCGAACTGACTTACCCAGCCAGTTATAGGGGGACCTACAGTTTAACGTGGGTTCCGAACCACGGTGCTACTCGGTATTTTTCACATGAGCAATACTGCCAGAGGTGAAAGAAGTGGAAAGTGACAGATAAAAATCCTAGGATCTGACGGGATCGAACCCGCGACCTTTGGATTTGTAGTCTGGCACTCTACCACTGTGCAACCAACCCGTTGAAATCCATGAAAATGCGCCTAGTAGTTTTGAATATTAACATGTTCAAAGATAGAGAGAGTCATGACGGTCATAGGATTTTTTCATTAAAAAAACCCTTTAGGCTACAATACCTTTCTCTCTACCTTCTCTCTCTCTCTCTCTCTCTCTCTCTCTCTCTCTCTCTCTCTCTCTCCATGATCCCATTTATATTAAACTGAGCGTATATATTGCCCCAAGGTAAGCACTTTTGAATATAGAAGTGTACAACATTTACGATTTTATTAACAATACAGATGGTCGCCTTTGTAGATCAGTGGACAGCGTAGTAAGTTGGCATGCAGGCGCTCCAGGTTCGATTTCCGGTCGCGTTAGAGATTTTCTCCGCGCGGGGATTGGTTGGTTGTTGTGCTGCCTTCATCATTCCACCACCACCACCACCATCATCATCATCATCATCATCACCACGCAAGTTGCTGAAGTGATGTCACCTGATAAGACTTGCACCAGACAGGCTGAAAACAATCGCAGCTTGCTAACGGCCAAAAATGACACACGATAATTATCATTAGTAAAGATTGATTATAAAAGATATACCTTGACATTACCTGACATTGCATGTTGTGGAGGCGATCCGATAGATTAATAATCTTCAAATGAGAAAATCCAAGATCGCAAAATACTTATTTATTTAATGACGACCAAGTTCAGTGGGCTCTGCCACCATAATCGGATGATATCAAATTATACAAGTTGGTCATCATATTTAAAAATGGAGATTAAATAATACTTGCAACATATTATCGGCAAACTCTGAAAGCAACCTAATTGGTATACAATCTGGACCAGAAGACTTGCTTTCGTTGAGTGTTTTATGTATACTTATAAGTTATGCATGATGCAGCTGTTCTTGAGTATTTACACACTCGCTCCATTCACATCTAACACACTGGACTCGCATTCGGGTGGGGATGGTGGCTCAAATCCACTTCCAGCCATCCAGATATACGTTTTCCGTGATTTACCTAAGTCTCTCCAAGCAAATGCTTCCTTTGAAAGAACACGGCCGATTTCCTTCCCCGTCCTTACCAAAAACTCCGAGTGTGAGCTGCGGCTCTAACGACAAAGCTGTTGAGGAAACGTTAAACTCTAAGCTTCCTTTCTTACATTACAAATAACAATGTAACTTAACGTCTAGATGTGTAATTGACGTTTGTTCAGGCAGTACACCATTAATGCTGTATTGTAACATTAAAGACCTGTTTTTCCCACTCATTTGAATAAACGTAAATCGTTTACATTTAGCTATTTTCTTTAACTCAGATTGTATCCTACAGTCACTCAATGACGCCTGCTTCCCGTACATTACAGCATTCTCAACGACAAGCAAATTGTTAATGGTCCAATGAGTCACATGTAGAAAGACAATAACAGCCATCACATTTCCCAGGCCACTACTGACCATTGTCTCTAATAAAATGTCACCATCGAAGACAACATACTGGGTTCTGTCACTAAACCAATCTGGACGTCTTTCACATCTCTGCATACGCTAGCCTATTGTGAGAAAAATGTTAATTAAACATTTGTTTCATTATTATTATTATTATTATTATTATTATTATTTGAATTTGAAATTATTATTGAAATTAATATTTTGTTAGTTCTTTAATGGTGGTGCATAAAAATGATTGCATATTACTGAAAGAGACTTGTATCTTAAGATAACAAAAAAGATATTTAAGTACTCGGGTACAAATATTGAAGTTAATTGCAATCTTAGTTTGCCTTACAAAAATGATGGTAAATTATCCAAACTCATTTGTAGCAGTAAGCGTATGTGTTTGTTCCGATAACCCCACTAATCAACCAACCAATAAAGGTTCTGTTTCTGCACAATGGAGGAAAATAAATAAATGAATAATAGCTGCACCTAGAAGTACTCGTGAAACTGCGTCAGCGCTGACGTTGTAATCGTTACTTCTAACATTATCCGTCCCTGTTTTGTGTCTTCGTCCGTGTAATGTTAGGAGACTGCGAAAGTGTAACACAGGTATATTTTTCTTGGTTTACTCGGTATGTAGACAATAAATGCAGAACACTGACAGGTAGTTAATGACGCAGATATCATTGATCGACTGTGAGCCAACTCAACGAGAAACAACAAAACAGAAATTCCTAACTTTTATGTGCTGGTGCAATTTCATACATTAGTAAATCATCTCATTCCTTTTGAAAAAAAAAAAAAAAAAAAAAAAAAAAAAAAAACCTTCTTCATTGAATGATATAGTGTCTTTCTTTTGACGACATATTCTCCACGAATTCGATATAACTTTTAAGTAGCATTTATGATGTTCTAACGGCGAACAACAAAAGTATTAATTACGTAAAAAACTTCCAACGTGCGACTACTTAAAGCTCTGGTACGATAAAAGCGAAGATGCACTACATAGAATCAGTTACCCCGGTTAGCAACACGGGAATAACCAACATGAACGAGCGTCTATAACTCGGAGCTAGAAAACTTCGCAGCGTAAGAAAGGTTTATGCTTGGGCAAGTGGCGCTGTACTAGCACCTTCATTAGCACTCTGCAGTGGAACTTCGACCTGCGAGACGACGCGCAACTTGGCACAACTCCAGAAGACATGTAACAGTCCAATTACCTTCAGAATGATTACGACACACCAACATTGGACAGCATTACGTGCACTATTTACAGTTCTTACAACGCCTACAAGTGGCTATTAAGGAATTCTACCGATGACCTCCACACTGCAAAAGAGAATGACATTTCAGTCTCTCCAAAACACAATATTCGCTTTTCCTCGGGAAAAGATGGATTTTATTTGTTTTACTTGAACCTCGAGGATTTCGTTTCGGTTGGTAATACTCCACCGTCTTGTAACTATTCCCTCCGCGATCTGACGTGACGAATATGCCTATCGGGCACGTGTGCATGTCTACTGAAAGGGAATTCTCGAATACAAAACCGCACCGTGTCCAATCAGCATTTAACGCTGGATTACGGTATACAGCGTCAAGGGTAAAAAAACACGTCAGGATTGCAAATAAAATAATAAAACACGTATAGGTGCGATGGCAGGGTTAGACTCAACGCCTGACATGCTACTTCCGTGTATTAACAGTCAGTGGCGAAAAAGCAAAATGAACAGTAAGAATTTACAACAAGAAAAAAAAATTATTTTTTCGTCATCACACAAAACGTTGCTAACGCGAACAATCAGGCTAACATGTTGCAGGTACAACAGAGCCTATTATTGTCATTGTGAGCGAAAAGACGAATCACGGATATTTTATCGCGTATTTTGAGATAACATAGACAACTGTATACTCCGTCCGACAGGCCTCAGGGGGCCCACTGGGTACTGACCGGCCGCCGTGTCATCCTCTGCCAGAAGGCGTCAACGGATGCGGTATGGAGGGGGGCGTGGTCAGCGCCCCGCACTCCCGGTCGTTATGTGTTTTCACAACCGAAGCCACTACTTCTCAATCAAGTAACTCCTAAGTTGGCCTCACAAGGGCTGAGTGCACCCAGCTTGCCAACAGCACTCGGCAGATCCGAACGGAAACCCATCAAAGAGTTAGCCAAGCCCGACAGTGCTTAACTTCGGTGATCTAACCACAAAACAGTGGATCAGGTGAGATCCTACACAATATACATATAGTAATGTATTTTATTCAGATATTAGTTACAGATGTAATTTGTGTGTGATACAGTAAGAGTTCAGAAACTCTTGACTTGAGAATCACATGGCGTTTAGTTAGAGCGAGTCACCATGGGACTACCTTGATACTTAAAAGATCGTCCCCGTTTCTCTCTGATACGGTGTGTGATTACACACTGTATCAGAGAGAAGCCAGTACAGCTACACACCTACGTGGCATCGACAGTATGAGGTTATCAAATCAACTCTTGAGGAATATTTGGCCATTCTTCCATGAATGCAATATCCAGTTCTGCAACGTTTGTGGGAGGTGTTAGTCTGGCTGCAATGCGTATGATAACTGCATCCCTGTCATGTTCAATTTAGGTAAGTCTGGTGAACAAGCTGTCCACTCCATTCGTTCAATTTCCTCAGCTTCAACGATGCTGTGCACCATTGTAGCTCTGGGGATACCAGAAGGAACGTCCTATGGCACCAGCATAGGGCACAAAAAAGGTCAAAGGATCTCTATACCTCTGAGCAATCAAAGAGCCATTCTGAACGACTTGGAGGTACTGAATCCTGCCCACACTATTCGTCTGCCACCACGATAGGGTGATGTTTCCTGCACATAAGCAGGATTGTTCTGAGTTCCACATGAGGGAATGACAATTGTCTAGCTGAACACAAAATCTTCACTTGTCTGTGAACGTAACCTTGTGTCATTTGTTACGACAACAATCCTGATGGTCCTCTGATCAGTTTCTGCGGACTGGTTTTAACTGGACGCACACCATACGATTTCCGTGCCTGGAGGCCACACTTGCGAAGACTATTTCGGACTGTTTGTGTTGATCGCGTTCTGTAGATGCCTGGAGGGTGCGTTGCACTTGAGTTGCATTCGAAGGGCTGTTAACCAGAAATAACGGTCATCTCTTGCTGATGTTAGCCGGGGACGACTTTGGCCTTGCCTTCAATTAACGGTTCCTGTTCCTGGAAATTACACTTTTGGACACTCCAATAGCTGCAGCGACCTTCTTCTGTATCTATACCGCGTCCAACGCTTCTATGGCTCTCCATTTAAGGTAAGGCACGTTGTTGTTGCATTACACTGCCTGCTCACTACACTATTTGAACCCAACTGCTTGTGCAATTCGTTTGGTTAACAAAGTCAGCACCACCACACTCTGCAGCAACTTTCCGTTATTACCACTATCTTGGTTGCCATAATCTTGTTATCTCCGCTCCGCAGAACCAACAGAAAGACGTCGAATCATTTTAGTCCATTCTGCCGATGACAGTACTTCAAAACCCAGAAAACTCAACTGAATCCCTAATTGTTTCGACCAGTGTACATCTAATCGGTATGGCCAAGGAAACGCTGTTTGCAACAAGAGTTTCGACAATCCCGTAATAGACTGCGCAGTATGAAGTCAACCACGCTTGTAGAATCTGATTGGTCCAGTGATAGCTAAATGGTCGTAGCATACGGTCTGTAGACTAACTGCAACGTGTTCATAGAGGCTGCTACGTGTTCATCCGTACGTGCATCGTTTCTTCGTGGGTACTACGAGTCAGCCATGCTACGTTCCAGCAGATAAGAGTTCAACGATTTAGGACAAAGCTCACGCTATGCGGAATACTGCCTCAAGATTTTTCTATGTACTTAATTTCAGAGATGCTAACTCGTTGGTGTGCAATTAGTGAGAGCATCTGTGGCGAAAACGTCTGCAACTGCTGGGTCACCAGTCTCTAAATTTATAAACTACTTATAAACCAATTTATAAACTAACAGCATAAACATCCACGCCCGAGGGATGATTCGAACCCCCGACAGAGAACGGCCTCGTGCATCGGAGCATTGCGCCTCAATGCGCTCGGCCACTTCGCCGCGGCTCATCTGTTGTAACTGAGACGAAAAGAGGTCATGTACAGTGTTGCCAACTTAGTGGATTTTCCACTAAAACTGGTGGTTTCTATCCTCCCTTTAGTGGCGAAATTTGGCTTCTAGTGGCTGGTGGATTTTATAATGGTTTAGAAGAATTCAATTCCAGTTACTGAAAGTGCGATCTCAAACCACTACGCTTTTTATGTGTTTAGAAATATTTTACTTCTACTCCAAAGACACCAGTGTGCATTACAAAATGACATCAAATAAACCATCACACTCCACAGATTACATACGGTAATCCCTGTAAAATAACCAGTATTTAGTAGCAGCTAGTTTATTTGACGAGGGAAGGCGGCTTGCGCAGGTTCAGGAAATGCAGCAACCGGTTTCAAACAATGGGGGCTGACTTATTTACATTGTCGCTCCGAATAGCCACTGAGCGCTTCTTGGCTCACGCAAGGTGCGTCACGTCACTTGTGCAGAAAAAGTACTCGACTGTCGTCGTTCGTGGTGTGTACTGTAAATTACTGTGGACGGTGTAAGGTATTATTTCACGACTTCATACGTGTTTAAGTATGCCGAAACAATATATGCAAAAGTTTCGGGATTCTTGGCTTCAAGACCCACATTTAAAAGATGGGCTTCAAGTTACTGCAAGTGCCACGGGTCAGGTAGCGAAGTGTAAATTTTGTGGTACATTTTTGTCTCATGCGAAGTCAAACAAGCATCTACAAAATAAAAAGGTAACCAATCTTTCTTTTGTTAAATTTTAATTCCTATCAAAACGTCTTGCGTGATAATGTTGGCAACAGATGCTGAATCCTGGCAATGTTAATGGTGTGACAACGCGAATATTTTGTCACGAAATCTTTGTTTTACGTGGGAAATGAATTTTATTGATCGGTATAGGATACATAAAAGAATCTTTTAACAATAGATGGTGATGCTGATAAATGTGATTCTTCTTCAGAAGACGAATTAATTTTAATAACTAACAGTTCTATAAGAACTTTTTGTATATGCTTAAACTTGAACTGCTGGTTTATTGTACTTTTAATGATTGTGAATATTTTATTACTTAAGAATAAAGGAAAATAATTACTAATATACTTAATGTTTTCTTACATAATAATAAAAATAAAACATTCAATGGAAATTTTAGCGATTATGAGACTAGGGGCATTTTTATTAGTGGTTTTCTAGTGGTTCTGCACTTGAAACTGGTGGGGTGCTCACTTCAACTGTTAGCAACACTGGTCATGTAAGTTCACATTCTCACAAAAAAGCCGTCGGCCGCAGTGGCCGAGCGATCTGATGCACGCCAGTCACAGTCTGCGCGGCCGCTACGGACAGGGGTTCGAATCCCCCCTCGGGCATGGATATTTGTGTTATCTCTAGTATAAGGTAGTTCATAAGTAGTTTCTAAGTTTAGGGACTGTTGACCCCTTAAGCTTAACAAACATTTGAACATTTTTCTCAGAAGCCAAAAAACACTTTTCGAAGTTAGGCACAAAAAAAAAAAATGGAAAATTCGTAAAGTAACTTGCCCACTCTTTGAATACACACTTCGTGCGTTAATCTTCAAAGTTTCTTACCTGTCCGTAATATTCGTAGTCTTAGTGTGAACACCTACAGAGTGCTGTCAACTTGCAATAAGTGTAGTATTCTACACGGTCTTCAAATAATTTTTTCTACAGTTCGTAAAAAAAAAAAAAAAAAAAAGTTCAAATGTTTGTAGAACTTATGGGACTTAACTACGGGGTCATCAGTACCTAAACTTACAAACTACTTATATACTACCTTATACTAAGGACGGCACAAATATCCATGCCCGAGGGGGAATTCCAACCCCCGACCATAGTGGCCGTGCAGACCGTGACTGGAGCGCCTCAGTCCCCTCGGCCACCGCGGCCGGCTCGTATTTTACATTACCAACATAGCGAATTACATATATTTCCTTTCTTTCTTCAGATTAACTGGGGCTACGGGATACTCGTATTCCTTTTCGACACGAGCTACGAACGATTATGTTCATGTATGTAGAGTGCGAAAGAACGCAGTAAGCTGACAGTTACAGCCACATTTAAGGCGTGCCAGTAGCACGTCACCGCGTACCCATAACTATATTTGCTTTGAAACTTAACAAGGGGTCCCTCTGCGCATGCGGCAGTACGCGTTTCGAATTATCGCGTCGTTATATGGACTCCGACAGGAAAATGCGCAGTGTATCTCAGGGCCTTCCGCCAAGAGTGGTCCCCTTTCCGGGAACGTGTTTACTGAAGCGCACAAAAAGACATTGTTTGACGCGGCGGCGGGCGGACATATCCTGCCATATATCACACACTGTTTGCTTTGGTAGCCGCCTGCACATCGGGGGCGACACGGCGTCTGGTCGCCATGGCGACGGCGCGGGTTATTTTTCTCTCTGTTGAAGGAGGGCTTCGTTATCGACTGCCACCGCCCACGCAGCCGCCCAACACGACTGACTGCACACGGCTGCGCGAGGCGGACCAGCCAACGTCGGAAAAAAATGCCCAGATTTGCGAGGTCGCTATTTGGAGCTGCTGTTCATTTATTTTCTTCATTAATTTTGCTCTCCACTCCAACGAATGGAGCGGACTATTTGAGATCCGGCTTATAAAAAGACGCATATCTGCTCGGCAAATTGTCGGACAAGCTGATTTTCGGGCACTGAGGGATCTGAAATTGGAATAAGTGGAAGAGACTTACCAGTTCTGGCGTATACCTGACAACGAAGGAAACCATCCCGAAAACCTTGGTGGGAACCAGGGGGATTGAAACCATATTATTACAAGCCGACCGCGGTGGCCGAGCAGTTTGCGGAGCGCCAGTCACGATCTGCACAGCCACTACGGCCAGGAGTTCGAATCCCTAATTGTGCCATCCTTAGTCTTAGCTAGTTCATAAGTAGTTAGTAAGTTTAGGGACTGATGCCTCCTTAGTTAAGCCCCGTAAGCTCTATAAACATCTGTACATTTGAAACCATATTATTACTATTATTGATGTGGTTTATGTTCTTTCGGACATCTTCAACCACCGCCGATATTTCGACCGGAGCAGGCCCTGCCATTCTCCAAGGCAGAACTGTACTCAAGGAAGAAATGTGAAAGCGAATTTAATACCTCGGTTTGCAAAGGATAAAGAAGAGCCGGCCGCGGTGGCCGAGGAGACTGAGGCGCTCCAGTCACGGTCTGCACGGCCACTACGGTCGGGGGTTCGAATCCCCCCTCGGGCATGGATATTTGTGCCGTCCTTAGTATAAGGTAGTTGATAAGTAGTTTGTAAGTTTAGGGACTGATGACCCCGTAGTTAAGTCCCATAAGCTTAACAAACATTTGAACATTTTTTGATAAAGAAGAAAGATAACTGACACAGTACAGGTAACGGCAGTCAACACAACCAAAGACGACTAATTGCTGAATGACGTCGACGACGATCCAGAATTTTTAAAGATTGTTATGATAGCTGACGAAATATGTTTGTAGAGGTATATCATCGAAAAGTAGGTCACTATCGTCCCTGTGCCAGAAGAGTGAAGACGGAAAAAAATTTCGGTAAGTTCAAATAGGTTTGAAGGGGGAAAATGTAAATAAAAGTTATGTTTTACATACTGGATCTTGCGAACTTCGCGGTCGTTAAAAATTATTGGTGAATAATGCAACCAACCACATATGCTTTTAAAACGTTTTATTTCAGAGCCATTATCTTGCCAACCTACAGATGGCTACATTTTCTTTGCCGCGGCGGAATGGCCGAGCGCATTGAGTCGCTATGCTCCGATGCGCAAGGCCGTACCCCGTCGGGGGTTCGAATCCTCGCTCGGGCTCGGATGTTTGTGCTGTCTTTAGTCAGTTTATAAGTAGTTTGTAAGTTTAGGAACTGATGACCGCACATCAATCTCAAAATATACGTTTTTTTATAGTAATATATGTATTTCCACGCGGACGGGGGGCCTCATTTTGTTTTGCCGCCGCCTTGGGCCTCCGGCGGCCTTAATCCACCAGTGGTTGTGTATCGCGAGATTGTTTCTGTATCTGTGGCGCGAGTTTTAATATGTAGTTTTGATACTTTATGTTGTAGTACTCAGTGTGTGTGTGTGTGTGTGTTTTTTTTTTGTTTTGTTTTGTTTTTTTGTTTGTTTGTTATTGACGCTCTGTGTTCTGTGTTCGTTTATCTAAGACACTGAAGATTGTTTTGTTGCAAAGTGTTGTGTATTCGTTCATTACGTTTTTGCTTTCGTTTATGGCTTTTTTATTGTGAGAATTTTCTTCTATCGTGAGTTTCGATAGTTCTGAGATGGTGGTTCTCTTTTAGCAAATGTTCTGCAAAAGTTGAATGTGTACTTTCGCTCTTTAGAGGTCTTACGTGTTCAGTGTAACGTGTTCTGAAATTCCTGCATGTCTGTCCAATGTTATGTGACTGACAGGAGTTACAAGTGAGTTGGTATATTCCTGCATTAATGTATTTGTCTGGAGTACCTTCATTGTACTTCTTACACTACTAAATATTAATCTGCTAAGCGACTGTGTTATCAGTCACCTGCTCCCCTCTTCACACTTTTCTTTTCAACACATCGAGTATTACTGTTTTCCAAAAAATGTTCAAATGTTTGTAAAGTCTATGGGACTTAACTACGGGGTCATCAGTCCCTAAACTTACAAACTACTTATGTACTACTTACGAACTAGGACGGCACAAATATCCATGCCTGAGGGGGTATTCGAACCCCCGACCGTAGTGGCCGTGCAAACCGTGCTGGAGCGCCTTAGTCCCCTCGGCCACCGCGGCCGGCACTGTTTCCTCTTTTACTATGAGGCTCAACCATAGATACTTTGTTAGCAGCTGATTGTTATTCATTGCATAATCTCTGCACTTAGTGTTGATTCTCCTACTAGCATGTACATCCATTAAGCAACAATACTAAAATGTAAGTGTTAATTTTATCCCATCATATGGACATATCTTTTATTATAATCTATTTGGTTCCAAACTGCTTCAGATTTCTGTAACCGACTTTTGTACGTTTTATAGCATTTACTGTACACCAATGCACTTGTTTGTATAGAGACCAGAAGAAGGGCAATCAAGCGTCCGAAACCGGTCGTCAAAAATAAATAATCACAAGCAACTGGTTGCTGCAATTTATTAATTTATAACCTGAACAGTTGCTGAAATGGATAAAGTACTTCAGTGTGTAAGTGTAAATAGCGTAATGATGAAAGGTACGGAAATCAATGTTTATATAGTGATACAACGAAAAAGACGTCTATCCCTAAACTAAAATTTGTTTCACAGTTTTGTAATTATGTCTTTTATATATTCTTTTACATTAAATACAAAAACCCACTGAGGATGGTGGGTTTTCTCCCGAAACTAGTTTGGGAAAAAAATAAAAATAACAAGCGTTTTACGTTAAGGCGGATCCACAATCCCGCACATATATGGCGAGTTGCGTTATTCATCGACAAAAAATACAGATTATTTAATAAAAAAAATCTCGTGTCTTCTGATTACATCTCGCATGTCTCAATTATAGGCATTAGGGACTGCAAGAGATTTCCGTTCCTCTTTGACATTAATCCTAAACGATTTGTCCTGCAGAGCGTACGCAACACGCAACGGTCCTACGCATTTGTAGTTGTCAGGGAGATCCCTCGCCGCCCAGAGAACGGTAATTGTGCCTTTAATTCCCGAGTTTAGCGCCGCGGCGCGGCGTCGCTCGGATTATCCACACCGTCATTTCACGCGCCGCCTAGCGAACGGCGACGGAAACGCCCGATTTGGCACGACGAATGCGCGCCGCGTGGCGGAAGCGGCCCGGAGCGCAGCGCGCATGCGCGTCGGCGCGCAGCCACAGCGCGGTATGACGTGTGCCCGCGCACGCGTGCCGCCAACCACTGCACCTGAATTAATTAGCCGCTAAATAAAACGCAATTAAGAGCGACGGCGGCGCAGTGAGTTCTCTTTGTAACGAACCACCGGCGGTTCCCCACGGCTGCTGATTGCCCTCTGGAAGAGCAACTACTGCCGGCGTCGGACCGCTACAAAGGCCTTTTTGTGTTCCCACTTGGCGCAATGGGAGTGCGGCGGAGAGGCACAAAAGGGAAGGTATGCCCTTCTGCGGGCTGGCACTGCGCTTCCGAGCAAATAAAGCTGGGTCGTGAGTGCGTGAGGGTTGTTAGCATTTTGTAGACCGTACCTTCACATCTCGTCCGCGGTGCAGTGGCCGAGCTAGGGATGGGAAAAACCGACCGGTTAAAACCGATACCGGTATTTTAGTTTTGAATAACCGGATTTTTCGGTATTTATTTGTTGTCGGTTGTAACCGGTTTATTTTAGTTTTTGCCAAGAACCGGGTAAAAGAACCGGTGCGACTACTTCCTGTAATAGTAGTTCACTTTTTTGTAAATAATTTTAAAAATGAAAACTAGTAGACCCTAATATTTAGGGCTATTCCTACGACTACTTCCTGTAATAGTAGTTCACTTTTTTGTAAATAATTTTAAAAATGAAAACTAGTAGACCCTAATATTTAGGGCTATTCCTAAAATTTCCACTGCTCTGAAATGTCATTTAAGGAGAAAGCATCCAAAATGTTCCTTGGAAGATAAGTTAAATTCGATTCATATACCTATTATGTAAGTGATGTACTCTAAGCTTGGAATACTAACTTTTAAAGTATTATCATATTGTTATGCTAACAAGTTTTATTAATGTGATTCCTTGAAAGCGAGGCGCTTTTTTAATAACCAATATGGGTTTAGGTAACATTGATCATGTGGTGCGTCGCGAGGTAGCCGTGCGGTCTGAGGCTCCATGTCACCGACTGCGCTGCTGCTCCAGTCGGAGGTTCGAGTCCTCCCTCCTACCTCGGTCATGGATGTATATGTTGTCCTTAGCGTAAGTCAGTTTAAGTTAGATTAAGTAGTTTGTAAGTCTAGAGACCGATGACCTAAGTATTTAGGTCTCATAAGAACTCACACCCATTTGAACATTCTTTGATCATGTGGTACAGAGCTTTCCTATTTCGATTTGCATAAATTTACACTGACAACAATCATACTGTCTGTCGGAACTGTGACTTTATTTTTCGAAATACTTCCGCAGCACTGACTGACGTTTATTTACTGACTGTAACTTATATATGTTGTTTGTATAACGAGATATTCGTTGCGCTGGCTCACAAGTCCAACTTACGGAGTGGTTGGCTCACTCAATATTCACAACTGCCGGATGGAAATACTAGGCCAGTAAATCTGTATGCTTCGTATATCGTCTTCTACAGACTTCTGGCTAGGCTTACACACACTCAAGAAGGCGTAGTATTGGGAGGGGATCTTGCAAAATATGGAAAGACTAATGATGTGTCGTATAACGTAAATTTACCTAAATTTTAACTAAATTTCGTAAGTTTCGGTTTCGGCCAAAACTAGAAGAACCGACGATTATGGTTTCTGTTTCGGCCGCAAAATAGGTTTCGTTCGAACTCTACTGGAAATAATAGCAATAAAAACCGAAAACCGGTTATTTCAAAAACCGATTATCTTGAGCAATTTTTAAACTGGAGATGAAAAGAACCGGTATAACCGAAAACCGGTTGTTTCAGCGATAAAACGCCATCCCTAGACCGAGCGCTCTAAAGCCCGTTTTAGACTATCAACGAACATGTAATAGATTGATAACAAGTTGCGTTAATGGCGGCCGTCTGTCGTTTGAACGGCTCGACTAGTATCATCGCGCTAGTATCGACTCGGGATAATCGTAGCGATAACGAAATAGGGCCAGTTCTAAATTTGGTACTAGTGGGTTCACTGCGCATGCGCGAGCTAGCAGCTGTCTGCTGCAGTCACCTCTCCAGTTAGTCCACCATTTTCCTTCGTATTTATGTATATTTTGCGTAATGTCGAAGTTTATGATCAGAATGTATTCCAAAATGTAGTTCTAATGTCGGCATTCACAGTGTCCGTCACCAGACCGCCACCTAATGTCAACGTCTCGTTAAGCTTTCTCGAGATGATTGTTTTGATTGAATGGTCGTCTGCTGACATCGGAAGTTAACCTATTTTCGTCATACGATTTTCATATTGTAGTCGACAATTACACGGTTTGCACGCAAATTTATGTTATTAATCTTTATTATATTATTATACATTGGTTTAGCGGTAAATTGCAAATGTTTCAAGACGACTTCAATATTTATCTCAATTATTGTCGACTGTAAAGCGAGGTCGTACATCTGAAACCGAAAAATGATTTATGTTTTGCAATATTGTAAGCCAATTGTTTATTTGAATAAGATTGTAATTTGATTATGCAATTTTCATTAAATAGCATTTTAAATGAAGAAGTCAGTCCAAATGAAGGACAAAAATTCAGTAGTGCATGGCATTATTAACAATGTCTGTGGGCAAATCGTAGTAGATACAGTAAACAAGGTCTATTTATGCTCTTATAAATATTATTTGCTGTGTTCATATATTTATTTTTTTCGCTTGAAAATAGATGTGAATGTTTTGAAATGCTGTTTCACTTCCCAGAACATTACCACGCTAAGTTGACCAAAAACATAGATTGCAAGGTTTTCTTTGGCCGTCAATAATATTTAGCATTGTTTCCTTAATTCCAATATTAAACTTACTTCCTACATAACAGATCACCTGTCATAACCTCACGTTCAACATCAGGTATTACTTTTCAATTACGTTTATCGTCTAAACACGCCGCCACAAGATCTTGCATGAGATTGAAGTTTTATCTAGTAATTATCTATCTTGTTCACTTTCGTTCATCGTTTAAAAAGGGCTTAAGGCGCCCTGCTGCGCAGCGCGCGGTTATTCGCCCTCAGATGTTCGAATCCTCCCTCGGGCGTGTGCGTGCGTCTTTTCCTTAGCATAAAATGTAAGGCAGTCAACAATCCGAAGATTGGTTTGAACACCACAGCGCTTTACTAAGCTTGGTCCTGTTTGGGGGTGGTATGCCGTTGGCTTTCTCCGACCTTCGAACTGACTTACCCACCCTGTTATAGGGGGACCTACAGTTTAACATGGGTTCCGAAACACGGTGCTACTCGGTATTTTTCACATGAGCAATACTGCCAGAGGTGAAAGAAGTGGAAAGTGACAGATAAAAAACCTAGGGCCTGGCGGGGATCGAACCCACGACCTTGGATTCATAGTCTAATTTAGTTTAAATGACACTTTCGACGTATGGACTCGTGGTAGAGCTTGAAACATGGAGAGTGAAAAAGATGTATCTTTACCATTTCGTGAAGTGCTAGTACGACGTGGGACACTCTGTGTACAGGAAACATACGCAAACAGATCAATACCTCTAGACGTCCAGCTGTCATCATCCCGCGCAAACCGCTGGTGTTCTTAGTGCATTAAGACAGTGGGCGCCCATAATATCGTACGAAGAAAATCTTCATGCAGATCCAGAACACTTGGAGAAAGTGTTTAAAGAGTATGGGTATATTCCACGCCAAATAAGGAAGGCCAGTTGTAACTATAACAACAAGAAGCAACGCACCTAAGACAATGAAGAAGATTATAAATCAGTTGCTTTCCTTCCTTATGGTGGCAATGTGTCCTCTAAACTAGGCAGATTACTAAGGGAACACAGAATCTAGGTCATCTTCCGTCCACAGGCGAAGAAATTGGCCCTACTCGGATCTGTTAAAGACGATTTGCAACTGAAGAAATCGGTCGTTCACAAAATTCCCTGCGTGGTTCTGCTTACATAGGCCCCACCACTCGCACAGTTCAAGAACGCTGTGCGGAGCACGAAAGGCACACCCGTCTACAGCATCCGTCGAAGTCAGATGTAGCAGAATACTGCATTTCTAGGGGGCACAACATGAAATACAATAAAACAATAATTTTAACTCCAGTTTCCGGTTTTTGGGACTCAAGTTATCAAAGAAACGGCGGAAATACGCCTTGATGAGAACCTCGTAAATCGAGACAACGGCTTTCAGCTGGGTAAAAATTGGAACCTTGTAATTAAAATTGTCGAGGTACAGCGAAATCGGCGGGATCATTCGACTCTTCAATGATTAGAGGCGCTTTTCACTTTCACCACCTAGGGCAACACACACAACTCGGTCGAACACATGCGCAGAAATATACAGCGTATTTCGCATGCACAAAAAGCGGCATAAATATCGCCACCGTACCTAGGCTGTTCAATAGTTGCCTACTCACCTGAAGATGACCGGGCGTCTCTGGGCCGAAATAGCTTGTCAGAATGTCAACGGGATCCGGCTGCATATACGAAAATTACTGGAAGATTAATTGACGCGCTGGAGTAGCCGAATGGTCCTCTACTTGCATCACGTATGGCGCCGTTGATCAGCGCGCCCGGTCAGTGGAGTAAACGCTATCTGTAACAAAAAAGCTAAGTCAAATATTCAACGAACTGAACGAACGACCGCAAAGCATAGATTTACAACACGAAAAAAGCTGTCTCCAGCGCCACGTTACGGGCCGCGCGGCCTCCCGCGTCGGAGATTCGAATCCTCCCTCGGGTGTGTTGTCCTTAGGTTAGTTTAAGTAGTTTGTACGACTAGGGACTGATGACCAACGTAGTTTGGTCCCATAGAATTACATTTCTGGACACTAAAATTGCTACACCACGAAGAAATGCAGGTGATAAACGGGTATTCATTGGACTAATATATTATACTAGAACTGACATATGATCACATTTTCACGCAATTTGGGTGCATACATCCTGAGAAATTAGTATTGTGACGAGCCAGCTGCTCGGCCACCATTGACCAGACGTTTTCAGTTGGTGAGAGATCTGGAAAATACGCTGGCCAGGACAGCAGTCGAACATTTCCCGTATTCAGAAAGGCCCGTACAGGACCTGCAACATGCGGTCGTGCATTATCCTGCTTAAATGTAGGTTTTCGCAGAGATCGAAAGAAGGGTAAAGCCATGGGTCGTAACACATCTGAAACGTAAGGGCCACTGTTCAAAGTGCCGTCGATGCGAACAAGAGGTGACCGAGACGTGTAACCAACGGCACCCTGCACCCAAGTTCGTCGTTGAGTACACCATCACAGGCGCTCCCAGGGCCGGCGCAAGCCAAAGTGCCGCCCCGTGCGAGCTGCTAAATTGTCCTTAGGTTAGTTTACCTTAGTTTAAGTTGTCTGTAAGCTACGGACTGATGAACACGCTGCTTGGTCCGATAGATTTACAAACATTTGAACATTTGAAATTGTTTCCTGCAAATATTCATTACCACCGGAAGAATGACTATCCTGCTTAAATGTAGGTTTTCGCAGAGATCGAAAGAAGGGTAAAGCCATGGATCGTAACACATCTGAAACGTAAGGGCCACTGTTCAAAGTGCCGTCGATGCGAACAAGAGGTGACCGAGACGTGTAACCAACGGCACCCTGCACCCAAGTTCGTCGTTGAGTACACCATCACCCAGGGCCGGCGCAAGCCAAAGTGCCGCCCCGTGCGAGCTGCTAAATTGCCGCCCCCCACCCCGAATTAACACAAAAATAATTGTGGAATTTTATTTAAACAAATCCGTGGGAAGTGTCAGCAATCAATCGCAATTTTTGTTTCTACTTTTCAGATCTACCTAGGTCTCGGCCACTGAGTGGCCAATCTCAAAGCTTTTAATGTGTACTTACATTTAAACCGTCATGTTACGTTCAGCATGACGCTATAGATGTAATCATAGCTCAAGGTATTGAGAACAGCCACACTGTGTACGAAATCTATGTACATCCGGAAAATAAAAACAAAAATTGCGACTGATTGGTGACATTGTCTACAGATTTGTACAAAACAGTTGTTGGGCACCAGCTCAAAAATGGAGTCTAACCTGATAGAAGAAATCTAGCTAATTTTAATAAGCCTTGGGAATTTACAAAAATGTTCAAATGTTCTGTCTATTGATTACGTTGTAGAAGGTGTCAAAATTAATGTTTCGTTTTGTGCGGACGAGAGTGCATTGTTGCTAAAAGAGCATACTTTCTCAGGTTTGCATCAGAATCAAAGCGACTAGTAGTTTACTTAGATGAAACATGGATTCACATGCATTATATAGTAAATAAATGTTGGCAAAGTGGTTGTATTGTCAAACAAAAGTGTCGGTCAGAGTTTAATTGTTGTTCATGCAAGGGGAGACAGGTGTTTCATGGCTCAAAAACCAAAACGTCCGAGTATCATTCAGAAACGGATAGCAAAAATTTTCAAAAATACGTCGAGACCTAACCAGGCTAGTAAGCCGATGTCTTTATCCCTTGTAATAACTCGCAGCGTATTTACCCTTTCGGAATACTTCTACCCATTGTAGGTGTTGGACATGTTTGACTGTAGTCATGTTCAACCATTTATTTCCATAATGCAGGAGGAATAAAACACTCGGAAACTGCCATTGAAGGGCTTAGCAAAATTGCTTCAGTCTTAACATGTAACCGCAGTATCGAACATTGCATTCGAATTTCCAAATTACATTTCGTTTTTTGCAAAATTAGGTTGCGAGTAAACGCACGGCGCGTAACACGCTGGCAGCGCTCCACTCATAAGAATACTGGCGTGTGCTTCCACCTCTCTGTGCCTCCGGCGTAAACACGACGGTGCCAGAGTTGCCAGGTTTTTCCAGTGCTCTGTCGCCAAATTTTAAACAAAAAGTAGCCAAAATATCGCCATCTTTTCATCAATAAAATGCCAAAATATAACCATCTTTTCATCAGTAAAAATAGACAAATATCGCAACCTTTAATCTGTTAACATTATTATGCTATGTTAATTATGACAAGTTACTCGACAATAATAATCCTGAAATTCAGGGAGTAAGCTGGTTACTCAGTAAAAAGTAACACAAACTGTGGCACTCTCACATTCGCAGACATCAGACTGAACTTTCCAAGGAAACTCGTACTTCACAGAAACATTTAACTGAGTCCATCCAAGAACTGAACCCAGACACACCACGAATGAGGCCAGTTAAAATATTGTCACATTGTAAATATAACAGAGAGACTCCGGAAATTCAGTTACATTTAACTGTCACATTTATTAATTTCATAACTTACAAAAATTACAACACAAAACTGTTGAAGAATCATTCTATCAAACTTACACAAGGGATGTTCTCATGCATAGTTTCGATTACCAATCACTTTCATCTTCTTAAAAACAAATATTTGCATATGTTAAATAGAGTTATTGAATCTTTCAAACATTTCTTTAATACACACAAAATCATTAGAACATTTTGAGGTGAGGTAATTTATAATAATGCACTAAGCAATCCATACTTTGATGTGAGATGGACTTTAATTCGTAATAATGCGTCATGACACACTGATAAATCAGCCATCAGAACGACAGGGAAATCACCGCGAGTTCTCCATCGACATTTATACTATGCAAACCATTGTTACGAATTTCTGTTGTGTTGAAGACGGAAAAAATTACTGTTTAAATGCCTCCTTGCGTGCTGTAATTTATATATTATCCTCATGTTCTCAGCAGGAGCCATGCATACGGTGTTGTAGTATACTTCGAGATATCATTTAAAGTGTGTTCTTGAACCATCGTAAGTAGGGTACGTGAGGTAGTTTACGTCTGTCTTCAAGAGTCTGTAAGTTGAGTTTGCTTACTTCTCTGTGACACTCTCCGACGCATCCATGATACTTGAAAACATTTGTGTTAACTTGTGTTGGTTGATTACATTTCCCCAGCATTCCACCGAAGTTTAGCCGGCATCATTCACGCAATGTCTAAAGAGTGATTGCTTTACATTCGTTGTATTTGAAGTAAAGTAAAATAGCCACTAAGTCGCCAATCAATTCCTTTAATAGCCAAATTTAATCGCCAGTCGCCAAACTGCTAGAATGGCTACTATTATAGGAAAAAGATAGCCAAGAATGCGAAAAATCGCCATACCTGCCACAGTGGCGAGGAAGAAATTAGTCCTCCTCTCTCCCATTGTTCAACAGGGGTGGCCAGCAAGTAGTCGAGGCGCCATGCCATGCCACAGTTCCCGAAGCCGCTCCCTCCGAGGTTTGGTTTAGAATCCCCTCTTGGGCATAAATGTTGAGTTTATCAAGGAAAAAAAGAAAGGGGAAAAAAGGGAGGGCGTCAGATTTGCCGCCCCTCGGAAAGTGCCGCCCCGTGCGGCCGCACGTTTCGCACGTGCCTTGCGCCGGCCCTGGGCCCTCCTGTCTGTGATGCAGCGTCAAGGGTAACTGCAGCTGACAGACCATGCTGCTCCAAACGTCGTCGAACTGTTCGTGCAGATGGTTGTTGTCTTCCAAACGTCCCCATCTGTTGACTCAGGGATCGAGAAGTGACTGCACTATCCGTTACAGCCATGCGGATATGATGTCTGTCATCTCGACTGCTACGGCCGTTGGGATGCAGCACGGCGTTCCGTATTGACCTCCTGAACTCACCGATTCCATATTCTGCTAACAGTCATTGGATCGCGACCAATGCGAGCAGCAATGTCGCGATACGATAAACTGCAATTGCGATAGGCTACAATCCGACCTTTATCAAAGTCGGAAACGTGATGGTACGCGTTTCTCCTCCTTACACGAGACATGACAACAACGATTCACCAGGCAACGCCGGTCAACTGCTGTGTTTGTATGAGAAATCGGTTGGAAACTTTCCTCATGTCAGCACGTTGTAGGTGTCGCCACCGGCGCCAGCCTTGCTTGAATGCTCTGAAAAGCTAATCATTTGCATAACACAGCATCTTCTTCCTGTCGGTTAAATTTCGCGTCTGTAGCACGTCATCTTCGTGGTGTAGCAATTTTCATGGACAAGAATTTACAAATATTTGAACATTTTTTGGAAGATTAATTTAAGTGGTTTGTAAGCCTAGTGGCTGATAACCAAAACAGTGAAGTCCCATAGATTTACAAACATTTAAACATTTGATTTTGAAACAACTTTTCAAATATTCCCATGACCATGATGTCACAGGTATAGTGTTCCACTCCAGCATCGTAAACGTCAAACACTTTTCATGTTCATTTAATCCAGAGTCGCAGACTTTTGTGTATAATGCTACGATCAAATGAATTGGCATTAGGTAGCAGCATAATTTTTTCCCCTTCTGTGCGAAAGTTAGATTTAACCGTGTAGATACTCTTTTCTCCTAGTGTTGTAGCTATGCACACTGCTATTACTTAATTGGGTTGGGTTATTAATAACAAATTTCATAAGTGAATGTATGTATATATTGTCTGCAGGATGATCTTGGGCGGGCTCCAGAAATTATTCTAATTACACACTTTTGTGCAATGAATACTTTCTTGCTCAGTGACGAATCACTTCAAAATATGATGCCACATCAAAGCAGTGAATGAAAATAGGCACAGTAAGTCAATTTTCTGAGATGTTTGCCACCAAAATTTGCTATAAAGCTAGTAGCATAATTTGCTGAACTCGGCGTTTCAGTATATCATCAATGTGTTGCTTTCAATTCAATATTCATCAATGAACATACCTAAAAACTTAAAATATTTTTTTTTTTTTTTTTTTTTTTTTTTTTTTTTTTTTTTTTTTTTACTTTGCGACGCCAGTAAGTTTTTCTCAGACAGACATTGTTTAAACATTGACAGGGGCCATAATGATTTTTTACGATGAAACAACTAAGTTGTACCTGAAGCTAAGAGAAATTACTGATCTGATTCAGGATGAATCACTGTTGTTCAATCAATTAAAATTTCAGACTAACAGAATAAATGTGTGTTTCGAATGTCATTAACAGTCAGACTTGCAATTTGAAGCTTTATATGAGAATATGAATGAAACTTATATAAGAACAAATGTCATCGTAATTTTTGTCAGCTATCTCAAAAAATGCAAATGATTCGTAAAACTTAAAAATCGTGTCGGCTTAATCATTTCTGTCAGATCACGTAAATTTATTATTTAATCCAATGGCATAAAGATCATACAGTGTAATTATTCGCGGCGTGCACCATTGTATTAAGAGAGCAGAGTCGCCGTTTGCAGTTGGAGAGTAAATTAATGTTGTCTATAATCGTCACTTATTGTCAGGGCCACACCACTGTGTTTGATAAATTTTTAAAAAATTCTATCATGGTTCACTTAGGTATGTTACAGTTGTTATCAATAATATTTGTATTATTCTATTTTCAAATCAAATGTTTGGAAAGCTTATGGGACTTAACTACGGGGTCATCAGTCCCTAAACTTACAAACTACTTATGAACTACTTACGAAGTAGGACGGCACAAATATCCATGCCCGAGGGGGGATTCGAACCCCCGACCGTAGTGGCCGTGCAGACCGTGACTGAAGCGCCTCAGTCCCCTCGGCCACCGCGGCCGGCTATTCTATTTTGCTCAGGTGTAGTTACATAAATACTCACAAATCCAACACGTCATTACGAACTTAGACTATCACTATTGTACACTCAATTAACGATATTAGCCACACAACATTAATTTATTGATTTCGATTTGTTCACGTATACAGTCAGTCATTTCCACAAACACAATTGCAGACACCGGGATAACTATACACTGGATAACTTTGAACACTCTGCAAATTTCAAGTTTCTCTCGACGGTGGTTTCGGCTAGTCATTAAATAATTCGAGACATTGCGTTTCATATACAGAAAATAATTGAACTTAACTGCTGGAAAGTTTATTTATTTCATAGAGTGCGAGTATTTTGGCGAAGTAAGTTATGGAAACGTAGACGCTGTATTACAACATGGCACAACGCCGAAATAGCCCCATAGTATCAAACAATTTTTTCCAAACATAAGTGGAATTAACACTTATATGAAAGTCATACTATGATATACATTATGCCAGGGCGGGGCGGCCGAGCGTATCCGGGCGCCGTGGCTCAGCGCGCCCGGTCAGAGGGCTGAACGCTCTCTGTAATAAAAAAAAGCTGAGCCAAAGAACACGTAGAACCAAAACGAACGAACACGATCAGCGTACGCAAGGAGAAAAAAAAAAAAAAAAAAAAAAGAGAAAATAGAAAAAAAGCGCATTGAGGCGCTCTGCTACGATCGTAAGACCGTTCCCCGTCGGAGTTTCGAATCCCCCTCGGGCATGCATGTTTGTGCTGTCTTTAGTATAAGCTAGTTCATAAGTAGTTTGTAAGTTTAGGGACTGATGACCTCACAGTTAAGTCCCATAAGCTTTACAAACATTTAAACATATATTATGCTATAAGTTCTACAATGCGTTAATTTAATTCAAGATAGTTAGTTGTCAATACAATCTTTTACCCTACACTAATCAAGTCGTAATTTTCACAAATTATGCTAAATGGAATTCGAAATGTGTTGTCTGCCCGCTGTTCGGATGAAAGTGAAATTCCAAGTTTCATTGATCGTTTGCGGACTAAATGCGTCAGTGAGAGGATACAAGAAGAGCAGCTGGGCAGCTGTATAAACGTACTATTTTAATCTCGTGCGACAGTCCTCGGCAGGGCGTGGTGTACGTTCCACAGGTCACAACAAACGCGGAGACATACCATCCTAACGTTTACTTCTTTGTTAAATTTACGATCAATAGAGTGCATTTTCGGGAAACATGTCCGAGCTCAACACATACAACGGCTAGAAACGAGTCAGGTGCACATCAGTTTCTTCAGGTATTTCGGGTGTTTTCCCATACTTGTTGAATGATGCACTGAAGAAGACTCACACAACGCATCAGTCGAGGTGATTAATTGGTTGAAGATGTCAGAAATGCGGAAAGGGTTTCAAGTTAGTACTTTATACACTGACTTTGTCATTAAAAGAAAATAACCAAGTGGGAAGGTGCAGATTATTAGAAATTATGTCGTTTCTCACAGGGAAAACTATTATCAGAAGCGTTTCTTGGTGTTCCACCATCAGTGATGTATTACTTTAAGGAATGACAACGTTTACTAGTATTACCCCTAAACATTAAATCGATGTGATGGGCTCCAGAATTTTAGCACTAATTCTATAATCGAATACTAATGGACTCTTCCGTTATATTATGGGCTTGCATTTATCCGCATTTAAAGACAGTTTCCGTTCATTACAAGTAAACCTCCCAGTCGTTATGGATATCTGTATTATTACCCGTCTTTGGTGGTTTCCTGTAGACAACAAAACCATCAGTGGTTAATTGATAGTGTTAATTGCTACCGATCTGTTCCACTGATCGTTGTCACTATAAACGTTATGACATGTGAACAGGAGAAATATAGAAAATAAATACACACACACACACACACACACACACACACACATGCACACGCATACACATACATACACTGCGTAAATACTTTTGCTATGTTTTACATATTTATTTTTCTGGGTAGGATGTCAAAGAGGTTTCTTTCCAGGCCAAAAAAAAAAAAAAAAAAAAAAAAAAAAAAAAAAAAAAAAAAAAGAATCTTTAGTCGATTATGCTGACAGTGTTTTTCTTTTCTTCTTGCGGTTTTACATGTCCATATCCAAGACGTATTTGAATTCTTGAACAAATTTGATTGGGGAAAATTTACCGTGTTTTAGGGAAGTGCATTGTGGTAACTCCTTGCTTAGGCAGAACGTTTAAGTTAATATCTCAGCCGCTTTGTGAAATGCCTGAAAAATATAGGCGTAGGAAGCCAAAACATTGTCTAAATATTTTTTTCTGAAATAAAAGCTTTTTTATTGAAAATTTGGAAAATATGTTACTGATTTCTATATTTACGAATTTGGCAATTATTCTCATGGCAAAATATTTTACTTATATTAATAATAATCTGGTCTAACAATTAGGGGATCAGATAGCTAGTTTCTGAAGCAGTTCAACGCCTTTCTGTCGGTTCTTCGGAGACAACATTACAGCAACTGGGACAGAAAGTTGTTGCAGAGGGAGTTGGTGTTGATTTGTGTTTACTCTACCAAACGTATTACGTAAGCTGTCCGATTGGGATTGTGTAGAGAGTAGATAGTGAAATGCAACAGCAAATTGATTTACCCCTGTCTGTGGCATACAGAGCCATAGGAAGGTTGGAAGTGCGATAGCAATATGCCGGATTCTGATACTGCGCAAACTAGTTCAACCAGTATTGCTAGGCCCGTGTGCGTATCTGATACGACGCTAAGCAACCTTATGGCATTCACGAGAGAAATAAAAACAGGAATGGAAGCGCAGAATGCTTCTGTTCTGGAACTAAAAGCAGAAATAAAAACAGGGATGGAAGCGCAAAATGCTTCAGTCCAGGCCGAACTTGTTAAAGTTTCTGCCCAATGCCGGGAGGCGCAAACTAATACCGTTCAGGTTATTACCAATAATCTGGATGGGTTGCGCACCGATATAGTGCGGCTAGTTCAGGAACGGCATGAGGTAGCAATGAATGGTATCTTAGAAAATGCGACCAAAATTTCAGGCAATGCAGAATCTATATCTGCCCTCTCCGATCGTGTAGATACTAAAATCCACTCTCTTGAGGAGAGAGACGAATTAGTTAAGACCGAGGTCCACTCTCTCAACGAGAGAGTCGACTTGGTAGACGGTCGGGCGAAAACGTGCACCGATGAACTAGGCGCACGCTTTGAAGAATTGGCCACCTCGGTGGCGCAGCTTCTACAGACCGGGGAGACAGCGGCATACAGGGCAGCTCCCGCTGTTATATATGAATCGGAAGAAGTTCGCGACTTACTCCGATTCAAGAAGTAACAGTGGAAAATTAACCGTAGGCGTCGCGATGTGGCGGTCAAGTTAGAAGAATGCGTCTTGAGCAAGTCTCCGTTCCACCCCCGCCTACCCCGTAAGTAGAAAACGCCTGCCGAAGTTTTTATGGAGGTCGGCCCTGCCTCGTTCCGACCGTGGAGATGATTCGGCTTGTGAGGAGGAGGATGAGGTAGAACCTCTGCGTGCCCGTCCTCCCATAAGAGAAAGAACGAGTCGAGTGCCTGTGCGAGAGACAGTGCAGGCATTTGATTATAACCACTTTCTCACTGTAAAAAAGTACCAGGGCTTCCGAAACTCTGCAAGCGGGATACACCCGCGTGCGTGGCTAGAGCAATTCGATTACTCTCTGCCTCCGAACTGGCCAGAAGAACAGAAAATCGAGTATGTGTGCTGATATCTCGAGGGGGAGCCTGCCACGCGGATGCGACCTCCCTTAAGATATTGCCGCTACTAAGATGATTTTAGGGAACATTTCCTGTCTGCCTACTGGTCGGAGAGGAAACAGGGCCGGCCGCGGTGGCCGAGGAGACTGAGGCGCTCCAGTCTCGGTCTGCACGGCCACTACGGTCGGGGGTTCGAATCCCCCCTCGGGCATGGATATTTGTGCCGTATTTAGTATAAGGTAGTTGTTTAGTAGTTTGTAAGTTTAGGGACTGATGACCCCATAGTTAAGTCCCATAAGCTTAACAAACATTTGAACATTTGAGGAAACAGGAACGAGTGGACAGCAACATTCTAGTGATGCCCCACTTTGCTAACAACAATGTTTGGAGTCTCGGAGAACTCTTTCGAGGAATAATGCAGAGAAATCAATTCCTCAATTAGCCATACCCTCCGCGTGAACTGATCAGAATTTGCACGTCGAAGCTCCCACGAAATGAGTGCAATGCCGTTCTTGCGGGAAGTTGCAAGGACATAGAGTCCTTCCAGGCTTACCTGGAAGACTTAGAATATGACGAGGATTACAGATCTAGAAAAGACGACAATGGCTCTTCTAGAAGAAGTAATCGGACCAACAATAGTACTAGGCACGACCGCGCGGAAAGCAATAGCAGCGCAGTGTCCGGTCCTTCCAATGCGGAAAATCAGCCGCAGCGGAGGAACGGGCAGGATTATTGGTGTGATAAGCGTGAAGACAAACGCTCAAAGTTCGGGGACGGTAATAAGGGCTACCGACCCGACCGCGAAAACGACGCGACCCGCCAACAGAAGACGTGGAAATCAGGTCCGCTGATCCGCGCCATAACAAACCGAAGGATCCCGGTACTAGAACAACCCAATAATAATTTGCTGTTGATCGTCACTCGATCAACCTGCTCGAAAAGGAGCATATACTGCCTAAGTGTGTCATAAGTTTTGTTTAATTTTCTGTTTGCTAAGGTAAATTTAAGTGATATTCTTACCATCCATGTCTTTTGTATTTGTAGATTTATGCTGTATTTTGAATGTCTTTTGTAGTGTTTTCTTTGAATGGTTGGTTTTAATAGTGTATTTTGTTATATGTGTCCTTCTATATGTATATGTTTGTTGTGCGATTTCATTTCGCCATAACGCATATTCATGTTGTATGCGTGTTTTGTGTACTATAAGGTACACGCCGCTACTGGGGTGGATAACAGCAACTTGCCAGTTCCATCTGGTCCTCTGTTCGACGTACGTTGCCTTGACGCTCCGTTTCGTACATATAAAAAAATATTACTGTGACATTTTCAAATGTCTCTGTTAGCTATAAGGCTGCCTGCCTCACATAGTCCCCCTTTTTTTTTGTCCATGCTTTTATCTTTTTGTTTCCATCATGAGGATTGATGGTGCATAATCTAAGTCCTTTAGGCCATGTTAAGTATTTTATTGTGTATATTTTGTATATGTCTTGTCTATGGTAATTTGTGTCCCTGTATATCGTTTTAAGTGTGTGCTCTTCTTCACTGTGCGTGAAACTAGCCTTGTTAGCAAGTGCGTTAGTTGCTACCTTTACTGTAAATTTTACATCGGCAATCTCCCAGTTAGGTAGCATGTTTATAAGACGCCATGGTAGGCGTCAACGCCGTAATTCATGGGATTTTTAGTTGCATGTATATGCGCTGTGATGTTCATGCTCAGGAGACTAGATAATTTTGTCTAGGGATTGTCCGTTTGACTAACAGGAGGTGTGCGATTCGACCGGAAGACGGTAGCGGCATAGAACTAACGAAGGGGTTCATCAAAATTTCATTGACAATATACACCCTGGCTTATTAATAGCACCAACTTATATTTTTCAGATAAGTTTTGCAGTGCAATTTTGTAAATTAAAGGACGGAGCGTGATCTGTAAAAGAGGCCAGACTAACATTCAGAAGAGAGCAGAATCACAGATGTGAGGAAATACAAACAAAAATAAAGGAGCTGAACAAAGGCAAGCTCCACTTCGAGGAACATCCGTCCTACATGTACCAGGAGGACATCTGAATCGGTAAAACATTAACTTTTCAGCAGGATGGTGGTAAGGATACGTTACATTGTAAGTAAATTTTATCTTAGATTATTTTATTTAATTAGGATTGTTAACTTGTGTCGATTTCTAGTGTTTATTTTATGTGTTTGATCCCACTCCCATGAACCACAGACGTTGCCGAGGTGGGGTGGCTTGCGTGCCTCAACGATACAGATAGCCGTACCGTAGGTGCAACCACAGCGGAGGGGTATCTGTGGAGAGGCCAGACAAACGTGTGGTTCCTGAAGAGGGGCAGCAGCCTTTTCAGTAGTTACAGGGGCAACAGTCTGGATGATTGACTGAGCTGGCCTTGTAACATCAGCTAATGTGGCTTTGCCACACAGTTACTGCGAACGGCTGAAAGCAAGGGGAAACTACAGCCGTTATTTCTCCCGAGGACACGCAGCTCTACTGTTTGAACATATGATGATGGCATCCTCTCGGGTAAAATATTCCGGAGGTAAAATAGTCCCCCATTCGGATCTCCGGGCGGGGACTACTCAGGAGGATGTGATCATCAGGAAAGACAATACTGGCATTCTACAAGTCGGAGCGTGGAATGTTAGATTCCTTAATCGAGTAGGAAAATTAGAAAATTAGAAAATTTAAAAAGGGAAATGGATTGGTTGATGTTAGATATAGTTCGGTGGCAGGATGAACAGGATTTCTGGTCAGGTGAGTGCAGGATTATAAATACAAAATCAATTGGGAGTATCACAGGAGTAGGATTGATAATGAATAAGAAAATAGGAATGCGGGTAAACTACTATGACCAGCACAGTGATCGCATTATCATTGTCAAGATAGATACGAAGCCAACACCGACAACAGTAGTACAGGTTTATATGCCAACTAGCGCTGCCGATGATGAGGAAATCGAAGAAATATATGAGGAGCTAAAGGAAATTATTCAGACAATTAAGGGAGAGGAAAACTTAATTGTTATGGGAGACTGGAATTCAGTATTAGGACAAGGAAGGGAAGGGAAGATAGTAGGTGAATATGGTCTGGGCAAAAGGAATGAAAGAGGAAGCCGCCTGGTAGAATTTTGCACAGAGTATAATTTAGTCATAACAAACACCTGGTTCAAGAATCACAAAAGAAGGTTGTATACGTGGAAGAGACCAGGAGACACCGGGAGATACCAGATAGATTTTATAATGGTAAGACATAGATTTCGGAACCAGGTATTACAGTGTAAGACATACCCAGGGGCAGATATAGACTCTGACCATAACTTGTTGGTTATGAACTGTAGGCTGAAACTGAAGAAACTACAAAAAGGTAGAAAAATAAGGAGATGGGACCTGGATAAATTGAAGGAACCTCAGGTTCTTAAGAATTTCAGAGGGAGCTTTAGGCAACAATTAACAGAAACGGGGTAAAATAAAACAGTAGAGGAGGAATGGGTAAAATTGAGAGATGAAATAGTTAAGGTAGCAGAGGACAAAATAGGTAGGAAGGCAAGACCTACAAAAAATCCTTGGATATCACAGGAGATACTAAATTTAATCGATGAAAGGAGAAAATATAAAAATGCAGTAAATGAAACAGGCAAAATGGAGTACAGACTACTAAGAAATGAGATTGATAGGAAATGCAAAATGGCTAAGCAGGAGTGGCTAGAAGGCAAATGCAAGGATGTAGAAGAATGTATAAATAGGGGAAAAATAGATACAGCCTACAGGAAAATAAAAGAAACATTTGGAGATAAGAAAAACAGCTCTATGAATATCAAGGACACTGATGGAAAACCAGTTCTCAGCAAAGAAGGGAAAGCTGAAAGGTGGAAAGAGTATATACAGGGGCTCTACAAAGGAAATGAACTTCGAGACAATATTGTAGGAAGGGAAGAGGATGTAGATGAAGGTGAAATAGGAGATACTGTACTGAGAGAAGAATTTGACAGAGCCCTGAAAGACCTAAGCCGAAACAAGGCCCCTGGAGTAGATGATATTCCCTCAGAGCTACTGAAGTCTCTGGGAGAACCAGCCATGACAAACCTGTTTCACCTGGTGTGTGAGATGTATGAGACAGGCGAAGTACCCTCAGACTTTAAGAAAAATGTTATAATCCCCATTCCAAAGAAAGCAGGTGCAGATAGGTGTGAAAACTACAGAACCATCAGTTTAATAAGTCATGGTTGCAAAATATTAACACGAATTATATACAGAAGGATGGAAATGCTGGTAGAAGCCGACCTCGGGGAAGATCAGTTTGGGTTCAGGAGAAATGTAGGAACACGGGAGGCAATACTCACTTTACGTCTTATCTTAGAAGATAGATTAAGGAAAGGCAAACCTACATTTCTAGCTTTTGTAGATTTGGAGAAGGCTTTTGACAATGTTGATTGGAATAAACTCTTTCAAGTTCTGAAGCAAGCAGGAGTAAAATATAGGGAACGTAAGGTTATTTACAACTTGTACAAAAACCAGACAGCGGTTGTCAGAGTTGAAGGGCATGGAAGGGATGCAGTGGTTGGAAAGGGAGTAAGACAGGGTTGTAGTCTTTCCCAATTGTTGTTCAATTTGTACATTGAGCAAGCTATAAAGGAAAGCAAGGAGAAATTTGGAGAAGGAATTAAAGTTCAGGGTGAAGAATTAAAAACATTGCGTTTTGCCGATCTCATAGTAATTCTGTCAGATACAGCAAAGGACCTGGAAGAGCAATTGAACGGAATGGACAGTGTGCTGAAAGGTGCATATAAGATGAACATTAACAAGAGCAAAACTAGGGTAATGGAGTGCAGTGTAAGAAAATCAGGCGATGCTGAAGGAATTAGATTGGGAAACGAAGCAATAAAGGAGGTAGAAGAGTTTTGTTACTTGGGCAGTAAAATAACAAATGATGGTCGCAGTACAGTGGATATGAAATGCAGTATGTCAATGGGTAGAAAAGCGTTCTTGAAAAAGGGAAATTTGTTAACCTCAAATATTGATTTAAGCCTAAGGAAGTCCTTTCTGAAGGCATTTGTATGGCGTGTTGCCTTGTATGGGAGTGAGACATGGACGATAAACAGTGCGGATTGAGGCTTTTGAAATATGGTGCTACAGAAGAATGCTGAAGATTAGGTGGGTGGATCGCGTAACTAATGAGGAGGTACTGAATAGAATTGGGGAGAAAAGAAATTTCTGGCATACCTTGACTAAAAGAAGGGATAGATTGGTAGGACACATTCTTAGACATCAAGGAATTGTGAATTTAGCGTTGGAGGGAAGTGTGTGGGGTAAAAATCGCAGAGAAAGACCAAGAGATGGATACAGTAAGTAGATTCAGACATATGTAGGTTGCCGTTCTTATGTGGAGATGAAGAGGCTTGCTCAGGATAGGGTATTGTGGAGAGCTGCATCAAACCAGTCTTCGAACTGAAGACCACAACAACAACAACACATTTGATCATCTGTTTCTTTTGTCTAGCACTGCTTGACATGTGTAAATTTCTAGTGTTTATTTTATGTGCTTGCACAATTGATCTTTTTTTTTTTAATTTCCAAAATGTATTTTGTTGTTGTTGTTAATATGTGTCATGGTTATATCTCGCCTCTGCGTGAGCGATTTCCGTAAGACGGTTTACAGGCCCTAACCACGAATTTGCGGCGTTGGAACTAGACCGGCGGGCTCAAGAAAACTCCCTCCCCCCTTCGCACTGTAGCTAGTTAATTAGGTTGCGCCTGGGCAGTAGGTAGTTATGCAGTAGTTAGTTTGCGTAGCGTTGCATAGAGCTTGGTAGTTTTGTGTGTGTGTGCGTGTGTGTGCGTGTTTGTGTGTGCATAGCACTGCATGCTGCATGAGTAAAAGTAGCTTTGCTTCACTAACACTAACCCTGAGAGTCCTGACTTAAAGTATAAGTTATTTATTCAAAATGTTCAAATGTTTGTCATTCTATCGGACCAAACTGCGTGGTCATCAGTCCGTAGCTTACAAACTACTTAAACTAAGGTAAACTAACCTAAGGACAAGACACACACACACACATGTCCTAGGGAGGACTCGAACCTCATAAATTTAATATGTCCTTTAGTAACATGGTGCACCAAAGTGTTGGCAGATATCTGAGGGTGCCAGAGGCCAAGACGGAGGCATGCGTCCGTGGACTTCACGCCAGCCCGACCTGGGAGTTACCAGAGTTAGGCGGAGATGGAGGACGGGCGGCCGCCCTACCAAAATCGCTAACTGTGTCCGGTCGAGCGGTTCCAGCGTGGTACACAATGCTACCGGCCCTAGGCGCACACAAAAGAGTTGTGTGATTAGCAGCAACACACGAGCTGCGCGGCCGCCGTTGGTGCGCAGCCGTCCTGATCCCGGACGCTGGTCCGTTAATCTCTTCCGGTGGCGAGCCTCTCGCCGACGCCCCGCACTTGTCGGGATGCCTGTCACGGGTACAAGGGACACCAGGCCAGGTGCACTAACCACACCCTCCTACTAGCGTCGGATGCAGTTGAATAGCTGAGGAAGAGACACAAAAGTAAAAGTATCTTCTTATGTGTGCGGGCTTTAGATTCCTCCCAGTACCTTCTAGAAGATTGTCTCCCTCCCTCTTCAAAGGCCCTAGTCGACGGTTCGAACTAATGAGAATAGTGATTCTTCAGTTTCTCCCGGCGTATTTGATAATCAAAATATCCAGGGGTGTTCTGCCGGTCTATAGTGTCCAACGGGCACAATATTTCGGCGATCATGCATGTCGCCATCATCAGGTGAACTGACGGACTGAGCTCGTGGAAACGCGCCGGCACGGAGATCCGCACGCTACGGCTGCTCGCTGCAAGTAAATTGAAACGAGTCAGTTCTCAATTTGGGCCAGGGAACAAGGCTTTGTAGCAGGGAGTAACCATAGTTCACACAGACCGTATTTGCTAATTTTAGTGACTAAGCAAGGCTCTTGTTTAGTACAGTAGTAGACTTTTAAGCTGAACAAACATCTGAACATTTTTGCAATAACGGCTGCACAGGTTACTGGACGGCTGTAGGCGTGGTACAATGACGCATCCACTCAGGTTGTAATTGCCTGTGTGTTTACGATTCACTCTCGCGAGGACAATACGCGTTGCTGGTAATAACAGCAACCGATTGCTTACGTACGTACACTGCCAAGTGGAAGGAATGGAAGGAATCTTAGGGTTTAACGTCCTGTCGACAGCATGGTCATTAGTGACGGAGATCAAGCTCGGACTTATTGGTTAAGGGTGGGGGAAGGAAATCGGCCTTGCCCGTGCATTTACCTAGAGTGAGTTAGGTAAATCACGGAAAACCTAAATCTGGATGGCCGCAGGTGGACTTGAACTACCATTCTTCCGAATACTAGTTTGTGTTACCACTGCGCCACCTCGCTCGCTCACTGCCAAGAGTCTACTTTTCCAAAAACATTATCCTGAAACGGTTGCAAACCAATATTTCAGAGCTCGATCAGAGGTGCAAGGATTATGATATGAAGATCAGCATCTGCAAAACGAAAGTAATGTCTGTGGGAAAGAGATTCAAACAGATTGAATGCCAAATAGGAGGAACAGTAGACAGTTTCAAGTACCTGGGATGTATTTTCTCACAGGATAGCAACACAGCGAAAGAACTGGAATCGAGGTGCATCAAAGCTAATGCAGTGAGTGCTCAGCTAAGATCTACTCTCTTCTGCAAGAAGGAAGTAAGTACCAAGACTAAGTTAGCGGTGCACCGCTCTATCTTTCGACCAACTTTGTTGTATGAGAGTGAAAGTTGGGTGGATACAGGTTACCTTATTCATAAGGTAGACGTTACAGATATGAAAGTAGCAAGAATGATTGCAGGTACCAATAGATGGGAACAATGGCGGGAGGGTGTCCATAATGAGGAAATCAAAGAAAAGCTGGGAATGAACACCATAGATGAAGCAGAGCGAACAGACTGAGATGGTGAGGACATGTTACACGTATGGGAGAAGCAAGGTTACCTAAGAGACTCATGAGCTCGTCAGTGGAGGGTAAGAGGAGTCGAGGTAGACCAAGAAGAAAGTACTTAGATTCGGTGCACAATGATTTTGAAGTAAAAGGCATAACATCAGACGAGGCATCAATGTTAGCATTGAATGGGGGATCATGGAGGAATTTTATTAGAGATACTATGTTCCCGACTGAACGGTAAAAGATATTTTTTTTTTTTTTTTTTTTTTTTTTTTTTTTTGCCAACAGTACGACATATGCAAACATGTTACTAGACTATATTGTCAAGCACTCCGAGATGTACGATCTGTATAATTTTGGCGACTTACACCGTTTACACCTTGTACAATCAAATGTTATGGTACATGAATGTGTCCCGCTCTCAATTTGATTAATGTACGAGATACTGCAGAGCTTCATGTGGACTGAATTTTACGCTCCGTAGATGTACACGTCTGATATCAGTGGCATCTGAATCTCATATTTCAAACAGTCGTGGCATTAGCCTACTCAGGATATTCCCACTCTGCCATACGAAGAGTTAATCCCATTCCGTCACTCACAGATCCTGTTTACCTTGGCACCTGCTGCGGACCACCTCGTTCTGCAACGTCATTAAGCCACTTCTCTCACCTTTACTGACTGCAATAAGTAGATCATACAAAGAAAGCCGGACATGCTTCTCATGTATTACTTTTGAGAGCGTACTATACGCGATGTGGTCACATGTAATAGCTGGTCGTAATAATGAAACCAGATGGTGTAGTAACTTGTCTCTTCATATACAGGGTGTCCCAGTTATCTTGCTCATCCAAAATATCTCTGGAATAACAACAGCTATTGTAAATCGACTTTCACCGGTATCAATGTAAGGCAGACCCTCATGTAAATATTTTGAAACATTCTAAAACGAAAGCAGATGTGTTTTTTAACACAAATTTGGGTGCTTTTAAATGAACACCGTATATTACTTTATCAGCAATCTATACCATGACAAATCACATAAACAATACCGTTGATTGCATAGCAATAAGCCAATTACATCCCGAGATATTGCGAAGAGAAGTTGACGTCTGAGATAGATGAAGATCGCAACTAGCGCGTCCCGAGACTCAAGCGAGACTCACGGCTGAGTCTTAGGACGTGTTCGAGTTGGGTATTTCTCGTATTTAAAGCGCCAACTTCGCTTCGCAATATGTTGGTATGCATTGGCTTATTGCGATACAATCAAAGCCATTGTTTATATGATTTGTCACGTTATAGATTGCTTATGAAATAATATAGGGTTTTCATTTAAAAACACACAAGTTCGTGATAAAAATCACATATGCTTTTATTTTAGAATGTTTCAAAATATTTACATTCACGAGCCCCTGCCTTCCATAGATAACGGTGAAAGTTGTTTCACAATAAGTTTATTGTTCCATAGATATTTTGGGCGAGCAAGATAACTGGGACATCCTGTGTATACAGGGCGGATCGAGAGTCACAGGTCACCCCTACTTGAAAAATATACCTTAGCAACAAGCTCACTTTCAACGTATCATACATGTGTACGATTTTACTAACGGTAGAATTAATAATTTTAATATAATTATTTTATATTGATTTTTCCATAATATGACATTTTAATGTAATAATATTAGTAATAATACCTAAAATTTGTTTATGCCAGTAACTAGTTTAGCGTCCTGTCGGCACAAAATGACACACTTTCTCAGCATAATAATAAAAATGAATAATCTGCAATTCTGTAAAATACTTCTTTTCGAAAATTTATCACGCAGTTAATTTAAAAACGACAGTAGCATATTTGATAACGTCACAATTTGCACAGTGATAAATCGAAGTATTTCAATTAGCACCACGACTGGAGTTTGGTATGCAAGCAGTGTCTATACCATTGTGAAGTAAAATAATGCTGATTATTTCGGTCACCTACGTGGGAAGGGGGGAAGGCGTTCGAAAAGGTGTTGTCATAAGCGGACATTACTCGTATTTACTGAGGATATTTTAAAATGGTTATTTGTGATGTAGAAAATGAATAAATTATTTTAAAAATATATTCCCGTTACTTTTCGTACACGCTGCGTATGTAAAACCAAGCCGCGGTGGAGTAGCCGAGCGGTCTAAATCGTCTCGCTGCGGAGCGCGCGGTTGCTCACCGTGGAGGTTCGAGTCTTCCCTGGGGCATGGCTGTGTGTGTTCGTCCTTAGGTTAGTCTACCTAGGTTTAAGTAGTTTGTAAGCTACAGACTGATGACCACGCTGTTTGGTCCGATAGAATTACAAACATTTGAACATTTTTGTAAAACCAAAAGTATTTCAGCAAAAGAAAAAAAGATTTTATTTTTATTTATTTATTTATTTATTTATTTTTTGGGGAGGTAGGGGGGAGCGGATCTGCCACTGTGTAAAACCCTGTGCTTCTCTGGTGATCAGCCAGCTTCCACATTGACACGGACTACTTTTCGACCGATATTTTCCAGTGAAGCCGGTTTTTCATATTTGGCATTTTCCGGTTTCTCATACGAATAATAAATCGCAAACTATTTCTTAAGAAAATTGTAATATTTGTTAGCTCATACCGGAAAAAACATTTTTAAGTGACTAAGCGAGTGCAAAAAGCATAACATCTATTTTATAGTGAAAAAGTGTCCACACTGCCGCAGAACCTTTACGAATGGCGAAAGGATTCAGTAAAAACTAGGAATTCTCAACGTGACTGAAGGGATTGACTGCATATTTACGTGACCCCTGCTTTAGGAAAGGAACGCCGACAATGAGAATCATGCCCAGGCAGCTTGACATACCACATCAATAACATCTTCGGTGACAGAAGTGTCAATCAGATCACCAATATATACATGCTGCAATTGCGGACGTTTCCATATCTTGACAGTTGCAGGGGGAAACCTTCCACATTCCCAATTGTGTATGAGGTTACTTGAATGCGGCGCTGTCATGTTTACTGCATTGATCTTGGCCATTTGTCTGTTCTAATTGTTTGCTGTGTTCACGAACTTTATGCACTTCCGGGAATAAAATTTCTGCACCTTCAAAATGTTCAAATGTTTGTATAGTCTATGGGACTTAACTACTGGGTCATCAGTCCCTAATCTTACAAACTACTTACTAACTAGGACGACACATATATCCATGCCCGAGGGGGGATTCGAACCCCCGACCGTAGTGGCCGTGCAGTCCATGACTGGAGCGCCCTAGTCCCCTCAGCCACCGCGGCCGGCTCTGCACCTTCAAGGAAAAGGCCATTTACTGATAAGTGGATATTCAAAATGTTCAAATGTTTGAAAATCTATCGGACTCAACTGCTTGGTTATTAGTCCGTAGCTTACAAACTACTTAAACTAAGAGAAACTAACCTACGGACAACACAAATACCCATGCCCGATGGGGACTTGAACCTCCTACGGCGAACGGCCGCGCGCATCGCGCACCGCGCTAATCCGCCGCGACACTGATAAGTGGAGTGTCACACAGTCATTATTGTGGGAGTGTATGAAAACAAGTCCACAGCAAATGAATCAGACGCGTCATTCGAAAGTACGTCACAACAGCCGAATCAGTACAGAACGCACACGTGCATTCTCCCATACATTTGATCATAAATGGCGCGAAATACCATCCGGCGATTTGTTGCAGTGTAATTGTAGTGACATGAATTTATTGTTATCGCTCTATGTAATTATTGCATATATGTTAAAGTTAAAAACATGTCTGTGGAAGAGATTGGCAATTAAGACCAAATGTAAATCTATGAGACTTAACTACTAATATTATCAGTCCCTAGGCCTACAAACTACTTTACAAACTATTTGAACTAAACTAACGACAACACACACATACACACGCACACACAAACACACACACACACACACACACACACACACACACACACACACACACACGTGTCCGAGGTAGGACTCGAACCTCTGACGGGAAGAAACCGCGCGCTCGGCTACGAGGCGCCTTAGACCGCTCGGCCATTCCACCGTGGCGCCAAATAAGAATTCCTTGCAGGTTTTAATGGAAATTTCTGCGTAAACAAGACGATAACATCGAAATGATAGGTTTTATACTCTGCTCTTTTATGTAAGTGGGTATACAGTGAACATGAATACCTCTAATTCCATGTTGTTTACTATATTCTGTTGCCTGCACGAATTCGTCGTCTTAAAATTCGTCTGTCGGTGGTCGCATCTGTGCTCATTGCTTCGGTTCCAAATTATATTTTTCCCACATTATCCCTACCGAAGAGAATAGGCTGGCTATTGGAGTGATCCGTTCCTTTCTGCTTTAAACCAGCGAGCATTGTGTGGAACAAACAAGTAGGGATACTTGAGAGGAAATTTCATAATGCTAACCATAAAATTATACTAAAGTCAAATGCTCATACAAAATCCTAAATGTCTAAACCGGTGTTGACTAATTCGTCGTTTTCATTGGCCACTGATCGGATACTTCTTAACCTAAGACAGAGAAAGAAAATGCAAAGAGTAGGCATTTACGTAAGGCTGCTACCAGAATAACACAAGAGAAATACAAATTGCTCAAACTTTCGTAATCGCCTTCAGGATGACAGATTTCTCTGATTAATGATACATGATTGTGCTTCTCAATATGTCAAGTTCAGTTTATAAGTGCTTGCATTGGAAGCAGACGGATGAAACTCCTGACATGTTTTGCATATTCCATCTCAGCACTGTGTTACGGAACAATTTTCTTGGCTGCTGCTGCTCCGCAACGTTTTCTTAGTGGTGTAAAACAACTGCCCCGCACAGCAAGGTCTCAAGATCTCTCCCCAGATCAACACGCATGGGGCATTATGAAGTGGGGACTGATTCTTTCGTCGTGTGGAATGGCCGCGTGGTCTAAGGCCTCATGCTACGGACTTGGCGGCTGTTACCGCCGGAAATACAAGTCCTTCCTCAGGCTGGGGTGTATGTGTTGTTCTTAGAGTAAGTCAGTTTGTTAGTCTGGAGACTAATGACCACAGCAGTTTAGTCAAATAGGTTTACAAACATTTGACATTTTTTGATTGATTCTTTCTGAAGGATTTGAAAGAACCAAAGCCGAACTGCTGCAAAAACGCAAGGTGTTAACAACCCATCGCAGGATGGCATTCGACATGATGTGACTGTTTTGGCATACTATCAACAGCGTGCCTCTTCCATTTTTGGTTTGTAACCACATCAAATAATTAGTATAGTTAAAAGGCCACGAACAATGTGCCCAACACTATCGAACGTCTCATACAAGTATTCTCGTACACAATTGTGGGACTGGGGATGAGTGCCATCGTGTTTAAAGACGACTTCCTACTATCAGTTTCAAGTTGTGGCAAAAGTCACAGTTGCTCCTTACTTAATTTAGTTAAATCATTGACAGTTATATCAGCGAGGATGATATGTCGATTGTCTTTCTGAACATGGCACTGAGCACATTAACCTTATTTCTAAATCGTATGCGTCGAAATAAACTGAGAGCAACATCTTTTCTTTCGCTTCTTTAATAAACATACAAGATATTAAAATGTGTTTCCTTGTTTCCTAATATACTGAAAATATCAAGTGGGACCAAGAAAACGAGTTGGGACGGAAGATCCACTTTGAAGAAAACGTCATAGTAATGCATGTCATTGAGTGAAGATAAGCTTTCTGGGTATTGTGGACACGTTAGGCTACCGTCTGGCAAGCAAAAGTTTTATCTACTCGGTTCTTAGTTAAGGGCAGTGGTTCGCCGACGATTTTACGAACTTTAAATCCTCACGTTAAAAACAGAAATAAAATAAACTTTGATAATAAAAAAACCGCTGTTTGAAATCCACCTGAAGGTCTCTAGTGCATCATTATTTGTGTTCTGGCCAAAGGCAGGTTTTTCACTTGGTAATCCTCCATGCTATCTTACCAGCAATGAATGGTTGTCAAGTTTTCGACGTCTGGCAAGGTATCGATGTCATCCGGATGCATTGCGAAACCACATAGAGTAGTGAAGAAAGGCCGTGTAACTACGTCAGGCATAGAAATTTATTTACCTACTGACTGGTTTTGTATTAACAACCATCATCATCAGGTGTAAGATTTCCTGTACAAAATGATGTTGGCGCAAATCACTGGTGATTTTTTGCAGCAGCATGTGACATTGCCAAGGGCTTATGCTGTGATTTGCACTGTTGCTAATCGAGCGAATTAAAAACAAAACTCATTTAATATATAGGCTATTTAGAAGTAGTAAAGTATTTACAGAAGATTTATCATAGCGTGTATGTAACTTTCTAGGATTGTTGTGAGTCAGTGAGAAGAATGATGCACAGTGTTGCTTTGCTGGGCTGTTGAAGCAGCTAAGACAACCACGTCAAATTACTTCGCGTCTGAAGGCTCTTACATTACTCTGGATTTTTATAGGTTTTTTTTTTTTTTTTTTTTTTTTTTTTTTTTTTTTTTTACACTGTTGTGAAGGTATTTTTACAGAAACAAAGGTGACTGGAACAGCAACACAAATAAGTCGTAAGTGAATTTTATTATTACCATTGGCTACAGACGGTGTGTTCCTTACACCAAAATACGCTATCCGTGAACAATCTTTGGATCTTTATCGCTGGAGTTATGGTTCACAACGTTTACATAGCCTTTTTCGTGTAACTGTAGAGTATTTCAATATTTAGACAGCAATATTTCAGATTCAGCACGTTATTATACAGCAGTTTGTAATAGTTGATTTGTCCAACATTCATTCCTACTATATATATAAAACAAACCCTAGACAGAACCGAGTAGTAATGAAGATTAACTGTATGACGAACACCAAAGTGCTGTCACCTGCCAAGTACCGTGAGTATGGATGGAACAAGTTTGTTGTCGCTTAGGAATGGCCGCATGGACTAAGTCTTGCCACGGATTGCGCGGCCGCTTCCCGCCGGAGATTCAAGTTCTAAAATGTTCAAATGTTTGTATAGTTTATGAGACTTAACTACGGGGTCATCAGTCCTTAAACTTACAAACTACTTATGAACTATCTAATCCTAAGGACGACACAAATATCAATGCCCGAGGGGGTATTCGAACCCCTGACCGTAGTGGCCGTGTAAACATTCAAGTTCTCCTTCGGGCATGGGCTTATGTATTGTTCTTAGCATAAGTTAGGTTACGTAGTTTGTAATTCTAGGGACCGATGACCAGTTTGATCCCTTAGGATTAACAAGTTTGAACAAGTTTGTTTACAAGCAACAATGCATACCGTCAACAACTGCACTGATTTGCATCATATTCAGTGCAACACAAGTACAAAGCTAATTGGGACAGTAAACGAAATGAAATGCAGTAACTCTGTAAGGACCTGCCGCAGACCGTGGTCCAATACATCAAAATACGCAAAAGGTATCTTGGATATAATATGAAAGTTTAATGCGTTTTTTTTATTCACCCTGCCTTCCGTCTGCATTATAATGTTTACTACTAAACGTGTGAAAGAAATATTTATAAAAACAGCACTTAATGGATGTAACACCCGACAGCCGCGCTTATCTTAATGGCTCATCATAATTGAGTTCAAAGTAAAAGAAACCTGTAAAACCGCTGAAGTTATTACTTTGCCATTCATAGATCCGGCTTATGCTCGTACATAGCTACTAACGAGAGAAGAAATATTGGCGAGTGAAGCATCGCGTGATAAAACATCGTTGCCCAGTTGGACAGCGCAACGAGTCAGTGAAACTTGTTTCACTAACCACTGTACACGAGGTTAACTCAACTGGAAAGATGATCTCAACGAAACTGGCGTGGCCACCTCATTAACGACAGAAATCTCTCCTACTCTATTAACGGAGTATTACTAACACGGGACTGATGCTACTGTATTCGTTTATTCTTTTCTTTCTTCCTTTGCAGTATGGTGTTCTGTCAACACCACCTGATTACCTCCACCACAATAAATTTATCATTGCTTCTACGTTATAGAAGAATCTATCAAAGAATCTACGCCATTATCATAATCATCGTCAACAACAACATAAACGAATCGTGTACCACGTCGTACACAATTCGTTATTATTTTGTCGACTTTCCCCTTGATGAAATGAACGGATAACGCAGTGTGAGCAGATCAATAGATTAGTGTATCAGTGTCATTAAGTTAGGAGAAGATGCTTGCAAGGACAGCTCCTGAGACTGTCATAAATGGTTCATCTGTGATTTTGAAATAGCGGTTGCCTGGATTTACTTTGCCTGATCTGCAATTACCTCACTTCTGATGCAGACTGCACATTTCTGTTAAAATGCTGTGCGTTGTCTCAGATCGGATATCCGTCTCTACTAATGATACAGCGATATCTGCATCTAAAAGCAGAGTCCCTAGTCGGCCTCTCCTGTTAGCGGTGCATAGCGGTATGTAGACGTCCTCGTACATCCGAGACGAACAGCAATGTGCTCTCCTTTGGTCTCTCTCCTTTCGAAGGCAAGCAGACGATGACATTTTAAAGGGCAGTCAACACCTTACTTTATGTTAAAAGGGTAATTTTTATATTTCATTGTCGAAAGTATTATGCGGAAGATGAAATTATTCCGATTGGTTGAATTTTGTACAATAGGAGACGAAAAGTCCAAGAACAAAGGATTGCGCATGCCCAAGCTCATAAGCGCTGGTGTTGCCACGTGCGGTGGCCCGTGCAGCTTCAGCTTGCTGTTTACATCGTCAAATAGAAGCCATACAACAGTTAAGATACAGTATACGTCGAGATTCATTGCACTTCAACTCACGTATCATTTACTTTGGAAAACATTATTTGAGCGCGGAGAAACGGTTGAGGTATCAGAATTCCACGTGGGTACATTTACTACAACGCACTGCTTCTTACATATGTTTCATTGAGTGCATAGATACACTGATGTTTCATGAACGTAACTGGCGAGCGTTCTAATGCTACTCGAGTGAATTTATTTTTTATTTTTTAGATCTCTTGAAGGTAATATTTGAAATATTAATGAGCTAAAAACTGTGCAGTTGTAGGCTTGTATAGGGTTTCAGAGATTCTATTTTATAATAATCTAATCTTTAATCAGACAGACACCTTTTCATAGTAATAATATTGAAAACTTATGTATTTGTTTGTAATTGCTTCGACTACTGATACATTTATCTTATTTATTTAATCACTACAAATCAACCATGTGGCAGTCAAAGTAATTACAAATACATGCATCCATTTTCACAATTTTTACTATGGCTATCATTTGTCTCGTTGTTTAATGATTAGGGTATTAAAAAATGGAATTTCGTATGTTTAAGAATGGGAAATCTAGAAATTCGAAGCGAATGAATGATACAAAATATTATCTGACAGGTCTAAAAAAATAAAAAGACTCCAGTGATAACTTTTTGGGTAGTTCTGTTCCTTGCGGTATCTGATCGTGTTCGTTCGTTGTTTTTCTGATGTTTTCTTGGCTCAGGTTTTAGTCCTCTGAGCGGGCGCGCAGTCACGGCGCCCGACGTCCACTCGGCCAACGAAACGAAACATATGTAACAAGTATTACAGTTAGTCGAATATGCGAGTTGCGGTGTTCGTAATCAAACTTGTTCTGTTTTTATTTCTGATAGAGTATATATTTGTAAACAATGATTCGCAAAATTATATAGATACAGACAAGGCCTTTATCAAAGCCGTACCGTAATACAAGGTATTTCTCTTGAGGAATTAGAGGAGTTTTCGGATTAGCAATACTTTAGAGATACAGACCATTTTGTAAATATTATATCAAGAGCCTCGCCCTATCTTCGTCACTTTCAATAGAAGATATATTCAACAGTTCAAAGCTTTCCTAAGGAAATATTAAAAAAAAAAAAAAAAAAAAAATTGACTACCGCAGAAATAATTTAAAAATCTGAAAACCTATGGTTGACATAATCGCTCAAAGTAGAGATGATGTTTGCGTTACATTCATTGTTACTTAATGAATTAAGTTACCTGATTTTTTTTCTCCAGTTCACTGTAAAAACAACGCTGGGTATTCACACTTAGGGTACAATATTTCGAAATGTATCTCGATTATTGTCTTTCTCAGTAATGCAATGTGGCATTTCTTTCGCCTATTAGAAAGTCCTGCTCACACTCGGAATGTAAATTTTAAACTTTGCGTCTTTTTGATACACTACCTATTATGTGTCAAGTCGTTACATTACGGATGCTATTACTATCTCGGCACAAGATCACGTTTGAATATCTAAGTCACAAAATATCTCGTACATACGCTATAAAAACGCAAAAGTTCGTATTTAATCTCCATTGTTAATAAATACGACAAATTTTTGTCGAACGTAGGCGCATTTTCACTGCTCCAAAACCAAATGTTATTCAACATTTTTGCTTCTGTACTCTCAGTACTCACACCATCTACCAAATCAGCATTCGCGTCCTACCGGTAGATCACGATCGACGTGTTGCCGATCCCAATTCTAAGGTGTGGAATGGCTTACATGGCCGGCAGTCAAAATCAAATGTTCAAATGTTTGTATAGCTTATGGGACTTAACTACGGGGTCATAAATCCCTAAACATACAAACTACTTATGAACTAGCTAATGCTAAGGACGGCACAAATAACCATGCCCGAGGAGAGATTGGAACCCCCGACCGTAGTGGCCGTGCAGACCGTGACTGAAGCGCCTCAGTCCCCTCGGCCACCGCGGCCGGCCCGGCAGTCAAGGTGTTAACGACCAAAGCTACCTGTACTAGGAAGTCAGCCAGCAAACCCGCCGCCGGTATGCTCCCTGGACTGCAGCAGAGACATTAGCGCGTTTTTGCAGCTATTATGAGTGTCGGCGCCTCGGCGCGGATGTCCGTATACGGCGGCGAGCGCATGGGGCGCGGTGTTGGGGCAGGTCGGCGGATTCCGCGGCGGTCTTTTTCAGGTGGCGCGGCCTCTAGCCCGGCTCGGCCTCGGCAGGAATGCGGCCAGGGCCCACCGCCAGCCGCCAGCCACGGAGTAGCCGCGTCATCACAGCAGTAGCCACAGCAGCAGCAGCCGCAGGCGGCCTTGGCGGGGCCGGCCGCGCTTTCCGTTTGCCGGGCGTCAACGACCTAACCGTCGCCAGCCGGCAGGCCGCTGCGGCACGTCTTCCGCCAACGCGGGTGCGTTCCCACAGGCCACAGCGAGACGCGGCCGAAAGTCAGCGTCACGACCACAGACATACACTCCTGGAAAATGGAAAAAGAACATGCATTCGTCGACCTAGCAGAGAGAAATTGTATTGACACATTCTTGAGGATGTATACAACACACGGTCACACAGAGCCAGAAAAGACTGACTCAGTTTTGATTACATAACTTTTTAAATGAAAATGTCAGTGCCAATGAAGGACAAAAGATCAGTCATTTCCGACGGTATTAACAATTAATAATGACCCAAGTGATAAAGTGAACAGGCGTGTGTGTGTGTGTTTGTCTATACGTCCTCTATGTATTCATAAACTATTCATTCGTTTGCAATGAAACTTTGGTGACCTGTTTACCGTACGCCCACAAAGGTTCCTGACCCCAAAACAAAAGAGCATGACACACAGCTTAGGACGTGGCCTACGAGAAAGACAGGCCCCAGCGCAGTCGTCAGGCCACGTAAGCAAGGTAAAGCCGGAGGGATTGCTAGCTCAGTGGCTGCCCGCTATGACGCAGTGGGTGGTGCCCCAGTGGCCGGCCAATTGGCTAGCGATCGCCCAGGCTCGGACCTATCTTGCCACAGACAAATATATACAGAACGGTCTCACGCTCGCGGGTGCGGGGCGGGGGCTGCTGAAGCAGTTCTGTAAGATGTCCCATGATGGTGCTGCGGTCAGAAACAGCTCTTTAAACTGGCCAGAGCAGGTGGCAGGTAGCGGCTGTCCCCACCACCACCTCCCCTCAAACGCCAGCAAGCCGGACCCAGCCGTGGCCTCGTGGCAGATGGCACGAGCTCTCCCCTCAGTCTCCCCTCCACGCTACCCTCTGACGTGCGAGAGGCACCCTCAGTAGTGCCTCTAGTGTGGTCTACCGATACTAAGCCAGGGAACCACCTGACACCTGCTAGCATCTTACGGAACTACGAGGGGAGCGTAGGACCTGGGGGGGGGGGGGGCTGCTTCTCTGTTTATGTTACTCTGTGACCTTGCTTACATGGCATGACGAGTGTGCTGGAGCCTTTCTTTCTCTTAGGCCTCGGCTCAGGACGAGGCCAACGAGAGAGACAGTCCACGGCGCGACATCAAATCACGTAAGCAAGGTAGGCCTGAGCCGGCGCGATCGCTAGCTGAGTGGCCCACTGCTATGAGGCAGAGGCAGAGGGCTGTACCCCAGCGGCCGGCCAATCGGCTAGCGATCGCGCCGGCTCAGGCCTACCTTGCTTACGTGATTTGACGTCGCGCCACAGCCTGTCTCTCTCGTTGGCCTCGGCTCAGGAGATATGACGTCATAAATAATGAGAGGGCACCGCGTGAGAATACCCTGATTTATGCGTAAATTATTGGAAAATGGGGTAGTTAGGGACCTGTAACTAAAGTTTGCATGTAATTTGCGACATTTATGAAGCGTTTTGTAACGCCCCCCCCCTCCCCCAAATGATGAAACGAAAAGAAGTCTTACCGCTCACAACAGTTTCGCTGTAGATGCCGTAAAACTGTGGCATCAGGCATGACATCGTATCAAGTAAAGTTAGCATTGCAGATTTGCATGTTTCTATTTATTTTTGTCTGCAAGTCTCCCTTATTACCTTTCATCCAAAATTAAGCAATGTGTTTTCTTAATCTCTATCTAAGCGAATTCACTGACTACGCGAAATCTCGAAATCTGCTTCACCCATGAAACTGAAATTGGACAGGAATGTAGTTTATAGGCAGAAAAGTCAGCTAAGAAAGGATTTTGTGATAGGTGCGTGGCAGAGCATACTTCTTCTACAGACTCACGAAATCTACACTTTTATTGCGATCTTTACGAAATTTTACGCTTGACCTTCAAAACAAGAGGAAGGACACCGTCTTCTTTAAGTTTTTTACAGCTCATGGTGTAGGGTCGTGCCATAACTTGAACGGATCTACCGATTTGACAGATCTTTTTTGTTTTGTTTTCGTTATTCTAAGAACAAGGGTTGTATGAAATAAAACTGGAATACTTGAGGCCGGCCGCGGGGACTGAGGCGCTTCAGTCACGGTCTGCACGGCCACTACGGTCGGGGGTTCGAATCCCCCCTCGGGCATGGATATTTGTGCCGTCCTAGTTCGTAAGTAGTTCATAAGTAGTTTGTAAGTTTAGGGACTGATGACCCCGTAGTTAAGTCCCATAAGCTGTACAAACATTTGAACATTTGATTTGAATACTTGAGAACAACAAAATGAGTTTTTAAATCTGACCCTGCGTTTTCATTGTATAGAAATTTGTTCCGATATTGATGAAATTTTGCACACTCTGCCTTAAAAACACGAGGAATGTCACTGTCCGTATAAAATTTCGTTCGATGCATGGTGGATGGTGCTTAAGGAATTTTACAAAATGCATAGTTTTGTTCCAATCTTTATTAATTTTTGCCAAATGACCTTAAAACCAAGTGGAAGATCACTGGGTACATAAATGTTTGTGTGGTACATGACAGAGGGTACCTTGCAGAAAACTTTGCAGAGAGAGGAAAAGGTGTAAACGAACAGGGAGATGGGAAAGAGGTGGATGCAGAAAAAAGGGGGAAGGGGATGTGCACTAGGAGAGTGTAGGATAAATAAACACCCGGGCATCGCTGGGTTTGCAGCTGGGACTCTTATAAATATGGTTTGATTTGTTCGTATGTTTATATTTTCGCTTGAAAATAATGTCGAAGGTTTGAAATGGTGTTTCACTTCCCAACACTTTATTACACTACGTTGACCGTATACGTTGTATAATTTTCTTTGGTCGTCAGTACATTTTGAACATAAGAAACTTATATGGAATGCAATACCTACATTATTTAATGTACCAGTTCAGACACTACAGCTGAAGGGAAATCCTCACAAATGTGACAATAAAACATTGAAAGCAAAAACACAGTTTCCCAACAAAGCAGAAATCAATTCCATAATTGTTACTACATCTGAACCACAAAAGGAAAGAATCTTCAAAACATTCATTTTATAACAAAGGAAAGTGAAGTGTAAAAATGTACGAATCAAAGCGAATTTTTACATATTAAAGAAAGTTCCTGTCACGTAGGAACTGACCACAACAGGAATTATTAATGTGTCTCGTCTCTTTATATTCTCTCACTTTCAGTGGAGTAGACTACAAAATATAAACATATTCATAACTATTTCCTCGTGAATATGTTGTTTACATCACTCAATCTGGCAAATTCGGCGTTTTTACATTTATTTCACGATTATTTCTCAAATGTTCAATCGTTTGTTAAGCTTATGGGACTTAAAGGTGGGGTCATAAGTCCCTTAACTTACAAACTACTTATATACTAACTTATACTAAAGACAACACAAACATCCATGCCCGAGGGAGGATTCGACCCTCCGACGGGGAACGGCCCATGGAGCATAGCGCCTCAATGTGCTCGGCCACTCCGCCGCGGCGATTATTTTTCTCTCTCTTGATATTTTACTAATGTTTGTAACGCAAAAATTACAGAAACTATTTGGTTAACTACATAGAAAAGTAATTACAAACAAATATTTCTCTTACTGCAACTTGCCCACCATTAAGAGCGTTAGTGTGGTTGCGACTGTCAGTTGGTAACAACTTTCACAACAGTGAGTGTGGCGACTGTAAGACTGTGCTCAGGCTCAGTGTTGGCGGCGCTCCCGTACCGCTTATAGATTGGCAGCACACTACATATCGCCTAGCCAATGACCAGCATGACTAAGAAAGAGCACATGCTCAGGAGAAGATTCTCATATCAAAAGAACATTCTCCGAGAATGTTCCCAATTTCGCATGAATAAAAAATTCAAAGCATATGCTCTGAGTAGGAAGTTCATTATTTCTAGCTCCCTCCTCCTTAATTTCTCGGAGTTGCCATGTCCGGCACAGAACAGCTGTTCAATCTTATGTTACTTTCAACTACGAGGGTTTGAACTTAAATAGTGACAACTATTTATTCACAACCGATGCAAAAGCGTTAGCCTACATGTTTGCACCTGTTACTGACCTTCAAAGTAGCCACCAGCGTTGTGTTGGACCTGTTGTCACCGATGTGGAAGGCAAGAGTCTGTTCTGTTGACGGTGCGAATGGAGCGGTCTACTGCCTGTCGAATCCTCGAACAGCTCTGAAGCGAATACCACGAAGTGGTTCCTTCATCTACGGAATCAAATCAAAGTCACAAGCGCTTAAGCTTTGCGAAAGAAGTGGCAACACACAAATCATTTTGCAAGACAGTGCGTGTGTGCATACAGTGCAAGCTGTGATTGCTCTGTTCAGACTACGGGACTGGGAAGTACTGTACCATCCACCACACTGTCGGGCCCGGTGGTCTTCGGGTAAAGTGCTCGATTGGAAACCGAAGGGTCGCGGGTTCGAAACCCAGTCGGATGTCGGATTTATTTCAGTCTGCATTTCAACCCATCCTTCACCTCTCAACGATGTGAGGAGTCGCCAGAAACGACACGTGGTTCGGATTCCACGTTAAGCTGTAGGTCCCCTTTCCCAGGTTGGATAAATAGGGTAGGCTAGGGACGCGCAAGTCGCCGAAGTGGCGTCCAATTGAAAGACTTGCACCAGGCCAATGAGCCACACGATGATTCAAAGTACATGATTCAAATGATTCAAAGTACAAATATGGACTAGCCATCTATGTGTTCACGAAGAACTGTACTATCTTTAGATGTTCGATTAATGTGTTGCAGCAAATTATCAAGACTAAATAAGGATTTTGAAAAATGTGTTTTATGCACTATCAGCTATTTATTACACTTACAACTTTTACTGGTTTCGGTTCTAAACATCTTCACGGATTGAAAGGTAAACAGAATGATCAAGTGGATACATCATCTACCATCCTATCCATACTTACAGGCAAGTCAATGAATAAAAATGTGTAAGAAGTCACTTGACATCTAGTCTTCATAAAAACATAAAAGCCGTTTCTATGTTTTTATAAAGATTGGATGTCAAGTAACATCTTACGAAAATTTATTCATTGACTTCCCTGTAAGTATAAAGATGGTAGATGATGTATTCACTTAATCAGTCTCTTTGGCTTACAGTCTGTGAAGATGGTTTAGAACCGAAACCAGTCAAAGTTATAAGTATAATAAACAACTTATGGTTCATAATATGCATTTCCGGAAATATCTTACAGCTGTCGCCTGTTGTTTCAATAAAACATTATATACGGACTGTTTTAGGAAATGTATTTTTCTGGAGATGTTACCAAATTTTTTTTATTGAACTTTGGTCAGCACAATAAGGGAAATAAATTTTAAGAATGTATTACATTTTCATCTTCAGCCAGGAACACTGTTAGAGTTTTGTAAAAGGAAATTCGTTTTGTCAAGTACGAGACACTCAATGGACTCCTCGTAAATGATAAAGTGATAGGCCATGGGGCTTTGCTACGAGAAAGAGATCACTAGGTTTGTAATGTAGCAGTTACCAGAGTCTCTCCAAAAGAAATGCACACTATTTTTTGTAAACTACAGTTTTCATTCTAAATGTTTGAAAGTTTCATAGTGTGTAGATACACCCTTCTAGCTTGTTTTCAAACTTAGTTCAATCTATTCCCATGAGTGGTGCCGTCACAGTATGACTTCAAGATGATCAAAATATCCACGGGTGTACTGCCGGTCTATAGTGCCCGTTGGACACTATAGACCGGCAGTACACCCGTGGATATTTTGATCATCAAATACGCCGGGAGAAACTGAAGAATCACATGACTTCAAGATGGTTGCTACACTTGACGTTCGTCAGAAGCAACGTGCTGTCATTAAATTCCTGTGCTGTGAAAACGAGATAGTGGGAAACATTCACAAGAGGTTGAAAAAGGTGTATGTTGATGCTGCTGTTGATCACAGTACAGTTAGTCGATGAGCAAGCAGGTTACGTAATGAAAGCGGGTACGGCAATATTGAGGATTGCCCTAGGAGCGGCAGGCCTCGTACTGCACACACTGGTTCCAAGATGGCGTAAGGCAGTTAAGAGGGATAGGGATTACGTGGAGAAATAAAAATATTGTTGAGTACGTTTCGTAATGAATATGTAAATATCGAATATGAAATTGGTATGTGCACACTTTCAAAGAAAACAAAAGCAGCAGTACTGTATTTCCCAAAATTGCATCCCCAAAAATGTTCAAATGTTTGTAGAGCTTATGGGACTACGGGGTCATCAGTCCCTAAACTTACAAACTACTTATCAACTAGCTTATATTAAACACGGCACAAACATCCATGTTCGAGGGGGGATTCGAACAGCCGACGGCAGTAGCCGTGTAGACCGTGATTGGCTCGGCTACTGTGGCCGGCTGGCAACACATACCTGTGTTATTATTTTAAAGTAAGATTCGGGGACAGATGTGTAACCCATTTTATGCTTCTGACATGCACTCAACTCCAAATGTTTTTATTGCTTTTCTTATCATGATCACGACATAAGAAAACCTGACACCTTTTATGTAAGTAACCACCTTATCCCACTTGTAATGTGCCTTATATCTGTATTTCATATTACTTTATATTAATTTTAAATTAACTTATATTAATTTATATCAATTTTTAATTATGGACAGCACTTGAGAATGGCCTAAGGCTGAAACCTGGTTGTGAAAATAAATATGAAATTATCAGGCAAATGTCTGTTAATACTTTTAAAAATTGTTGATTATTGTTCGTTATTCATAGGTATGTGTTGAGTTAGATTTAAAGTGGGTAGGTACCTATCTATCTCCTTGCATGGTAAACACATAGTTCGTACTTACATATTGATGAGTACAAAAAGTTAATTATTACATTTTAGAAGAATATGCCTATCTCAACAGAGGAATTTCAAAAGAGACTTGCGAAGTGTGTAAAAACAGACTTGTAAAAATACGGCTTTACATGAAAAAAGTTTTGAACAGGGAATTACTTGACCATGTTAACGACGTTACGGTAGGTGACTGAAATATCCGGAGAGCCTATAAAATATTCGGCCAAGTATCGTTAATTTGCTCCTAACAATTGAAGAGTTCCGTTACTTTGTCATTGATCCCATTATTAGAACCTAACCAAACTCTCATCAAACTACCCTTGAAGTAAATCCTTTCCAATAAAAAATGAATCATCGAAATCGGTTGGCTTGATAATGAGTTAATCGTCCATTTGTCGCGCATATACTTAATGCAAATTTAAAACTTTTCTTATGGATGCCATTGTCAGAACTGGACCAAATTGAAATGGGACCACGCGGAAAGCATCAGCTTTCACATAAAAATAAATAAATAAATAAAATAAATAAATAAATAAAATGAAATAAGAAAAGAATCATGAAAATCGGTTCACACAGTCGACGGTTCTGAGGTAACAAACATAAAAAAATACAGTGGAATTGAGAACCTGCTCCTTTTTTGTAGTCGGTTAAGAAAATGGAATGCAGTCTTAGAAAATCAGGCGATGCTGAAGGAATCAGATTGGGTAACGATACAATGAAGGTGGTAGATGAGTTTTGTTACTTGGGTAGTAAAGTAACGTATGACGGTCACAGTACAGAGGATATAAAATGCAGAATGGCAATGGGAAGAAAACCTTTTATAAAAAAGAGAAATTTGCTGATATCGAATATTAATTTAAATGTAAGGAGGTCTTTTCTGAAGGCATTTGTGTGGAGTGTTGCCTTGTACAGGAGTGAAACATGGACGATAAACAGTGCGGACAGGAACAGAATAGAGGCTTTTGAAATGTGGTCCTACAGAAGAATGCTGAAGATTAGGTGGGTAGATAGCGTAACTTACTAATGAAGAGGTGCTGAACAGAATTGGAGAGAAAATGAATTTTTGGCATACCTTGACTAAAAGAAGGGATCGCTTGGTAGGACACATTCTTAGATATCAAGGAATTGGATGGGGTAAAAATTGCAGACGAAGACCAAGAGACACATATAGTAAGCAGATTCTAATGGATGTGGGTTGCCGTTCTTATGAGGAGATGAAAAGGCATGCTGAAGGTAGAGTAGGGTGGAGAGCTGCATCAAACCAGTCTCCGGACTGAAGACCATAACAACAAAATATCACTCATGTTATATATGTAGAGGCACCTGTTTTTCGCGACGCGCGAAATCGCGAAATTTTCGCGAAATTTTACAGGTTTTACGGAAAGTCGCGAAATCATTGAAATTTACGAAAACTCACGAAATAATCCACGAAATTTAGTAAAATCTCATCAGGCGTTTAAATTTTAAATGTACCGGCGGAAATTTGAGATATAAATGACCATCGATTGTATACCATTTCGATAAATATTGTTTCGAGTCATCACAATCGATTGTACATCTTTTCGATATCTATTGTTTCGACTGCTAACCTGATTTCCCGCGCCGGTTCTTTATTTAATCTGGTGACTGGTACTGTACTGCGTGTTCGTAACTGTTTCAGATCGCTGGTTCTTTCAGTGTTTCGTGATTTGTTTTATCACAGCATTAACATGGTCGTAACAGTTTTCGATCGCGAAAGGGAATTCTCTTCAGAAGGATTCTTCGTTTTTGATAAAACGAGAAAAATTCTGATGTGCAAATACTGCAATGTGCGCATTGAGTGGCAAAGGAAAGACACGTGCCTAAAACATATAAACAACAGTTCTTCCCATAATAAGAACAAGGAGAGAGTGCTGTCGACAGGTGTGAAGAGACAAGTCACACTGACAGACATCAGTGCAGCGGCAGCGGCAAAACGAGCAAAAGTTGACAAAGAAGAATTCGTGCTATCAACAACACGAGCATTCATCGAGGCAAATATCCCCCTGGAGAAAGTGGATCATCCGAAACTCCGAGAGTGGATGAACAAATACATACCAGGTTTGTGTAATATCACCCTTTTTTTTATTATTTTAAAATATTTTTTGAAGGGAATAAATATGAGTTGAACAAAGAGCCAGTTATAGCGGGGCTTCTGATAAGTAACTTCCCTGTGGTTTCATGAAAAATACACTCGTTGCCAATATCAGCAGACTACGTCACTGCCATAAACTTGTAAAAGTTCCCCCGTATAAAGATTATAAAGTGTTTGTTGTACAGCACGAAGTTTTGGGATGGTTTATTCAAGTTTGCAACTTTGCATTTACAGTGTGCGCGAGTCTGCCGCGATCAGCACTTGCTTGCTTTATTTGCTATTTGAAACTGTATCCATATTTTTTGGTAATATTATCTAGTTACATTGAAGTGCAATCGAAGTGATTACGCTTTCTGAACTCTGTTACAATGACAACAAGAATGCGTCCTTTTTTTCCGCCTTATATACGATTCGGTGTTGTGAGCATAATTACTTTTTACGATATTCATTCAGCAATAAACGGTAACGTATTTTTTATGAATTTCACGTTTCTGCCATGTATTTCTCGTAGAAGATATTTACTAGTATGTCCGCAACAGCGAATTATTTACAGTGCAAAACGTAAACACACATTCTCATTGGGTGTCTGCCACTCGTGATTGGCTACTTCACCTCCCGTCATTCATTACACCGCTACTAACAACTGCATGTCAATAAGCGGCCGTTGACACGTCTGCTGAAGGACTCAAACCATTAGACGCGGGAAAATACAAATACATGTGAGCTGAAACCATAAAACAAAAATTTAATCTTGGTCGAAATAAATGAGAGTTGATCGAATATCCGCAGTTCTACTCTATTTCAGTACCCCAGGTAAATGATTAACTGCATATTTATACCATTTTTTCTCGTTTAATGATGTTTAGACCTAGGTAATGCATGACCTATACATTTGAAAGACAAAGATATTAATAATTTATTTCCGTAAAAGGTTGTCTAATGCCAGGTCTCTTGAAATTTTTAAGGTGCTGGAGACTTGCCCTCAGCTGGAAGACTCCGGGAAAGTTCTGTGCCTCAGATCATAAAAGAAGAGGAGGAAAGACTGAAAGAAGCCGTGAAAAATGAGAAAATTTCCATCCTCTGTGATGAAACAACTGACAGAAGAGGCCAATGTGTTTTTGTAGTTCTGTTAAGAGTACTTGCTTGTGGTGACGATAAAGTGCAAAAGTTATTTGTGGGAGGAGTAAAGGTTATTGAAAATGCTAATGCTACAGAGTGTTCTCGAGCAATTTTGAACGTTATCCAAAAACTTGATATTCACTATGACAATATTATTTCAATAACATCAGATTCAGCCCGTTATATGGGAAAGTGTATCAATGCGGTTCGGGTTCTTGTTTCGGAAGGATTAGTTCACACACAGTGCTGGGCACACAAACTAAACTTGATAGGCAGCGTGTGGGCCATGGAGCTAAGTGAACTAAACCATTGTATTGTGCAGACAAAGCACATATTTCTTAATACGCGAAAGAGGAAACATGCTTATATTGCGTAAATACGAAGGTGAAACAAAAGCAAAACTTTTTCCGATACCAGTTATCACTAGGTGGAACTCTTGGTTTAAGAGTGTTGAATACATTAGTGAATACATCACTGACATTGTAGAATTTGTTGCAACTCTGGAAGAAGATAGTGTTGCTGTTAGGTACTTTAAAGCTTTGTCATCTAATGATGTGAAAAAAATCCATTGCCTTGCTGTCTTTCTTGTTGAGCATTGCTCAAAATGTTGCAATTTGTTGCTGACGCTAGAAAGCTCCAAAATCCCATTAATTCATTTATTGGGGTCTAAGCTTAATGATCTTTGCAAAAGTTTCAAATTACTAGAGGATGCATTTTTTTTAGGCAACTTCGGCTAAACTTAATGAACTCCCAAAGCAAATTAAAGTTGTGTTAACATCACTTTTTCAGGCTGTTGGTAGAGCAAGTCTCAAAAAAATTAACCTGTTGATAGAAGGTGACGCGGGAAAGGAAGTTATTTTTTCTAGTGGCAAACTATTTGACCCTAGAAACATAATGAAAGATGATTTAGATGCTGCTGAAATATCTCGCTTAATCAAGAACATTCCTATTCTGCAAGGGCTTCCAATGTCTGAATACCTGCAACCATATACAGTATTTAGGGATTTAGTAAAGAGTTCTTGCAGAGAAGGTAAAGATGTTGATAGCCTTGCTATTCTCCTTTCTCTAAGATCAGAGTATGGGCATTTTGTTGAAGCTGCCGTAAAGGCATTGTGGATTCCTGTCAGTAATGTAGACAGCGAAAAATCGTTTTCAGCATACTCTAATATAATGTCTGACAGGAGAACAACTCTTAAACCAAGTAATATGGAAATCATGTTATCTCTCTCTGTCTCAGACTGACTGACTGTACTGTTTTTTTTTAAATTAATATTGAGGAAAATATATTTGTTCTTTACCAGACCCCCCCCTCTCTCTCTCTCTCTCTTTTGTAATTATGTACTTAAGTGACTTAAAACTTGTTAAAGTAGCCCGATAAGTGTTTGTGAAACATTTTTTATTATGTCTTCATCAGATGTAAAATTGTCATGTTTTTGGAATAAAATATAAGATGTTACACTATAATGAGGCTATAATTGATTTTTGCTTTAGTTTTTATTGATTAAAAGTGAAAATAAAATTAGCGAAATTATTGACGAAATAAAATAAAAGTAGCGAAAAATATACCGAAATAGCTTTTTAAAAATGACGAAATCGAGCAAAAATTTTCACCACAAACAGGTGCCTCTATATATATGTTACTTTAAAAGTAAATGAGTAGGCCAATTCTGCTCGCCTAAATTTCTTTCCTGGCTTCAGAATAACTGGCACAATGAGTCACGTGATCTTAGGCCTCCTCCACATTCTCGAAAAGCCCCGCACTGAGTTTTGAAAAAGTTGAGACTGAGGAACATAGCAATTTGGTCCAATAGGCTAGCAAACACTCGAAATAATTTTTGCTGGGGAGATTATAGCAAAAATTCAACTAAAGCACTAGAACTGTTACCAGCAGTTTACAAACAGCATCTTTTGCAACTGCAACAATATTTTGCGTGTTATTCTTCATCATCATCATCATTAGAGACTGATTATTCCTTTCAGAGTTCAGTCTGGAGCATAGTACATCTAATAAAATTCCTCCATGATCCCCTATTCAATGCTAACATTGATGCCTCGTCTGATGTTATGCCTTTTACTTCAAAATCAATCTGCACCGAATCTAAGTACTTTCTTCTAGGCCTACCTCGACTTCTCTTACCCTCCGCTGCCGAGCTTATGAGTCTCTTAGGTAACCTTGCTTCTCCCATGTGTGTAACATGACCCCACCATCTCAGTCTATTCGCTCTAACTGCTTCATCTCTGGTGTTCATTCCCAGTTTTTCTTTGATTTCCTCATTATCGACACCCTCCTGCCATTGTTCCCATCTATTAGTACCTGCAATCATTCTTGCTACTTTCATATCTGTAACCTCTACCTTATGAATAAGGTAACCTGTATCAACCCAACTTTCACTCCCATACAACAAAGTTGTAGTCTTGGTACTTACTTCCTCCTTGCAGAAGAGAGTAGATCTTAGCTGAGCACTCACTGTATTAGCTTTGCTGCACCTCGATTCCAGTTCTTTCGCTATGTTGCCATCCTGTGAGAAAATACATCCCAGGTACTTGAAACTGTCTACCTGTTCTAACTTTGTTCCTCCTATTTGGCACTCAATCTGTTTGAATCTCTTTCCCACAGACATTACTTTCGTTTTGGAGATTCTGATCTTCATATCATAATCCTTGCACCTCAGATCGAGCTCTGAAATATTGGTTTGCAACCTTTCAATCGAATCGGCCATTACAACTAAGTCATCCCCCTATGGCAAGACTGCTTATTTTGTTTTCGCCTATTTTCATTCCGCACTGCCAGTATACTGATTTCAACATTTGATCCACGAATAGTATGAAGTGTTATCCTTGGACATAAATATTTTTTCAAGTGCCACGATGTCGACCATCGATTGCGTCAGTTTGCGAGTGCTGTCGGAAAGGGAGCGCTGACAATGACCGTCAGTGAGGCATTGGAGCGCAGCGGCCGTGTGGCAGCCGTATTCACGTCAGCACCGGCGTCCACACAAAGGCTCTCTCTCTCTCTCTCTCTCTCTCTCTCTCTCTCCCCTCTCTCTCCCTTCTTCCCTCTCCCCCCCTCCCTCCCTCTCTCTCTCTCTCTCCCTCCCTTCTTTCTCTCTCTCTCTGCCCCCTCCCTCCCTCCTTCCCTCTCTCTCTCTCTCTCTCACCACGGCCTCAGAAACGCGGACGGCGCTCACGAGGCGACGCCAAATTGCTTTCAGGCCGGGCGATTAACGCCCGCTAAACGCTACAATAACCCGACTCATGTGAGGCTGTCCTGTTCGCCTGGCTCAACGTTTCTACTCCGCACCTTCGAGGTGCTAACACTGACTTTCACCAAGGACACACAACCTCGACGAGATTTTTCTTAGTAACACCCAACAGAAGTCCATTCCTCTCAGCCCCTTTCGTCTCCCACATTTTTTTTTTCTTTCTTAGGCATTAACGTGCTTGTACCATGACGTACAACATGTTGGAAAAATATCTTCCTCGAATTACATTAAAGATGCTGAATTTCAGAATGCTGTCTATTGTGGAGAATCAAATTTCGTCCTTTTAGTGTTTGAGGATAACTGACATACAACTAGCTGGCTAAAAGCCTTGAGGACAATTAATATTGTACGTCACGTCATGTTACGTCCCGCAATGGATACAATGAACACCGTCAGCTGTATTTTCACTTTCTTATTTACTGGCAACTAGTTTCGATTGACCAAGCCATCAACATCAGGCCCTGTACAAGGAACAAATACATAAGTGTTATACAATCCATTGTTATACAGAAATGAACCAACTCCAAGCAGTATATGTTAACATAAATGTACACAAGCTTCTTTCTTTCCATGTTAATTGTAAATTGATAAGAAACAATGAATTAAAATTTGTGATGCGGCCGGGAATCGAACCCTGACCTCCATGCTTACTAGGTAGACGTTTTACCGTTTTTGTTTTGTTTTGTTCATTTTTGGGGGGGGGGGGGGGGTAACTTGCCAAAACCTTGTCCACTTCAGGTGTTGGGTCCTGCCTTATCCTAGTCCCAGTCCAACTAACCTAATTCTAATAAAGGGCAAGGAAAGCTAATAGGCTACCAAAAGCAGAAAAATAATAATGAAGAAAATGAAATAAAATAAAACTCATGAGATTTGGAAGGAAAAAACTGGGAAAACTTCTTCTCTTTTGTATTATTTTTTTTAAATTCTTTATGTTTATATATTTATTTAATATATAATAAGAGGTGCGCCGTAGTGTTGCCGCCGGCATACTTAGAATCGTCCAAACGTGTCTTCTCGTTGATTATTATGTTCCGTTGTGGATCCTGTTCAGTTCAGGTTGGTTGTGTTAAGATTTATCTTCTCATCGCTTGGACGTTCCAGCTGCGAGGTGGGTCGTGAAAGGCACTCCGTAAAAAGTTGGAAAAATATTGCTGGTACTTTGGGTTACGGGTTAGGACGCAGTGTCGTTCATTAAGAAAGTTCCAGTATCCAAGTACTGATTTCTTACCAGGATCAAAGAGGTATCGGATCGTGTAGCCACGAATCCAATTTACCGAGTGTGTTTTGGTGGTGGGAAATAAGAGCATGTTGATGTCGATCTGGGCGGGTGTTTGGCGAGTAAGGAACGCCAAAATTCGCCGCGCGAGCGTCTAGACATCGTTTGCCTGACCACAGTGGAACCTGTGGCCGTCTGTGTCGTCCACTCCGCAGTGAATTCAGAGGGGCGAATCAGCGAGATGGATCCGATGCAGGCGATGTCGGTTTACTTGTTTTCCGTTCACAATGAGATACCAAGCTGACTGGACGTCTGATTCGAGAAAACGTTCGTAAATAGCTTTCCATATATGCCGCCACACATACTGTGGATGTATAATTTCGATCGGGTTGGATGGTCGACACTGTTGTAACAGATCATATACTGTTTTAGTCTGAGACAAACGAGCAGGTGGTAAAGATCTGTATACATAACTAAGGTCCAAGAAGAATCGTCGGATATGATGGAAGGCAACTGGAATGGCTGCAATCGTCACTGGGGCTACCAAAGAGTCCGGGGCAAAGGCATTGAATAGGATACCGGTGAGACTCTGTGGGCAATGTCGCCAGATTTTTAATTGAGAGCTGACGTAGAGCGCCGTGACTCTGGTCGGCACATTTGTTAATCCCACCCCACCACGTTCCCACGGGAGTGCAAGGGCGTCGTATTGCACTTTGAATATCAATCCGGAGCTGACGTAGGAGCCTAACGCAGCCAATATACGCCGTGCCAGGGGAGTGGGGATCGGTAGCACTTGAGCAACATGGGGTATGCGAGAGGCATGATAGATGTTCACATATTGTGTACGTTGAACTATGTCGAGGGATCGTAGCCGGTGATCTGCCAGACTTCCCCTGATTCTCTGAAGCAATCGCCGATCGTTGATCGCTGCTGAGCGGCGGAGATCGGCTGAAAAATCTACGCCAAGACATCTGACGGTGGTGGCTACACTTAGAGGAGCGATGCTTCTCTCTGGTAGGCCCTCGCCGATGAGCAAGACCTTGGATTTTGAGACGTTGAGCAAGCTGCCTGATGCCTCGCCATAGGTGGCCACCCACGTCAGGGCTGCCCGTACGTCGTTCTCAGTGCGTAGGTAAAGGACGATGTCATCGGCGTAGGCTGTACAACAGAAGCGGTTCCCATGTAAACTCATACCTTCCAAACGTTGGCGTAGTCCCTGGAGCAATGGTTCTAAAGCAAAGGCGTATAATATAGTTGAAAGTGGGCAGCCTTGTCGGACGGATCGTGTTATAACCACGGGTGGGGTGAGGCGACCGTTGTACATGATTTTGGAGGTCGCGCCGTTCAGAAGGCGCATAACTGCTGCAATAATGTCGCCAGGGAAACCCATGTGTTGGAGAACTGTCTGTAAGTAGGAGTGATCAACACGGTCGAAGGCCTGGCTAAAGTCAAGTGAAGCCAGGGCACCAGGAAGTCGTTGATATCATGTCTCGATAGCGGCAAAGAGCCGTATGGATATTGTTGTCTCCTCCTAGGGACGTCTGGTCGCAGGAGTGAGGCCAACAACCGTGTAAATATTTTCATATCGCTGTTAAGCAGAGTTATAGGTCGATAATCTTGTATTCTGGATGACCCGTTCGGTTTGTGTACAGGAATAATTATGCCTTCAAGGAAGGTTTTAGGGACCTCAGTCGCCGGGGACATTAGTTCTCCAGCGATTGTCGTCCATGTAGGTGCTAACAAATAGTAAAACTTTTATAAAATTCAACGGGAATACCGTCGGGCCCAGGAGACCTATTGTTATGCCCCATTTTCAAAAAAAAAAAAAATGTTAAAATGTTTGTTAAGCGTAAGGGACTTAACTATGGGGTCATCAGTCCCTAAACTTACAAACTACTTATGAACTAACTACAACTAATGACGGCACAAATATCCATGCCCGAGGGGGGATTCGAACCCCCGACCGTAGTGGCCGTGCGGACCGTGACTTAAGCGCCTTAGTCCCTCGGCCACCGCGGCCGGCTGTCCCATTTTAATTGCTCCTAGTAATTCATCCGTGGTCACGTCTTCCTGGAGTTCTCGTGCCACCTCCACTGGGAGATTACTTGGAATAAGTTGTGCAACTTCTGAAATCAGTTCTGGCGAATGCGGAACAGCTTCATATAGTCTTGTGAAATGGGCATGAAACGCCTGACCGATGGCGTGTTGGGTATCGTGCCGGTGACCTTCCGCGTCAATCAGGACGTGTATCAGAGCCCGACGTCGTTTTTGTCTTTCCTGGAGGAGATGGTACATCGACGGATGTTCTTCACCTATTCTATTATTTGTACGAGATCGGATTACAGTCCCAGGTGGCGGCGCATTATCAAAGATATTTGGACCTTCGTATGGTGAACCATCGTCTGCCTGGCTGGTTAAAAAGGCATCGTCACACATTCTCGAAGAATGGAATAATAAAAATTCAAAGTGTTGTTTCGCCATGTCTTGATGTCTTGGCCGTAATTCATCAGAGACTTGCGCAATGTTGGCTTTGCACATGAGACCCACCAAGATAGAGTGGAGTTATAGGCGTTAAGACGGCGTAAACACTGTGCCCACGCACTTTCGATCATATGTCGACAGTCTGGAGCGGTCAGGTGAGACATTAGTTTCCACAGGCCACGACTATGCCACAAACGTTAAGGCGCCTTAGCCGTTAGTGGTGCGGTGGTCTAACGGTAAGACGTCTGCCTAGTAAGCATGGAATTTTAATTCATTGCTTCTTATTTATCGTTAATGTCTTAGACATGTTTGAGACGAAAAACTGTCTCAGGGTATTTGAATTTAATCCGAAGATTGGTTTGAACACCACAGTGCTTTAAATTTACTAGTCTAATGTTTACTGGGTTCTTAAGTAATTACAGTTCATTTTTTTCTACCAATTTCACACATGATACTCAGCTTTTCAACATTACGATGTGTGGGGGTTCTGCTAGCTGCACAATTAATCTCCTGGGGCGTCGTGGTAGAAATAAATACTCGTAGGTACAATTTTTCATTTCTTCTTTAATTTCCAATCAAACTGCTTCTCCACCAAAAACATTACATTTCATAACGTACACAATGGAACATAGCTGATAGTACTTTTATTTTACAACGCTGACTGACATAGCTTCCAGAGCACTTGACAAACGACTAAAACTCGAACTCCCCCACGCAAGGCGGTGAGGCAAATATATAACATCGACAATAATGACATTACTTTAGGTATTGTTCATAACAATTGAATATACTAATTTACAATCACCAAACACACAAGTAAAACATTTCATGTACACAAAAATAATCACAATATAAAATGAAAACTATACACACAATAGTTTTACATGCCACATATCTTTTTATGTCGAAATCTCCGATCTTTCTGTTGACAACAAAGAGCAAAAAATGTTCAAATGTTTGTTGAACTTATGGGACTTAACTACGGGGTCAGCAGTCCCTAAGCTTACAAACTACCTATGAACTAGCTAAGACTAAGGACGTCACAAATATCCATGCCCGAGGGGGGATTCGAACCCCCGACCGTAGTGGCCGTGCAGACCGTGACTGGAGCGCCTCAGTCTCCTCGGCCACCGCGGCCGGCCAACAAAGTGCGATGTTAAATGTCAATTAATTAGTTAATGAGTACATCATACATGTTCCTAACATATAGTGAACTATCAAATATATTGGCAATTCCTAAACTAATTTTAAAATCTCACGTCAGTCCATATATACAACGAATCATAATATTTATATCTCGACTATTACATTAATTAACACAATTAACTGGTCAACACAATTTGTTTATGAGCCTAACATATATTCAATTTATTTTGATTTACATAAAGTTTCTAAAATTCGTCTACCTAATTCTTGAAATAATGTATAATGACAAAACTATTGTTTATAGAACTGTCTGGAAAGCATCTAAACGAATCTCTTAATTAATGAAATCTATCACTTGTTTTAATCACAGTATCACCGAGCCACTGTCCTACACTGATTCCTAGGCTGGCTATTTCGTTTGTAACTAACTTCACACGCAACATATATCACTATTAAACCACACGATCCCGGGTCCGACGCAGACGGTATCGTACGATAACATTCAGATGAGAGGGCCAGCAGTATCATCACACTAGGCCTGGTCCTGTTTGGTGGTGGTATGCCGTTGCCTTCCTCCGAGGGGGAGGAAGGCAACGGGACTTTTTATTTTTTTAATTTTTTTATTTTTTATTTATTTATTTATTTTTTTGCTCTATGGATGCTTCGTAGTTCTTGTCCTTGCGGACGCTGATAGTGTTTGTTCGTTTTGCTTCTACGTGTTCTTTGGCTGAGCTTTTTTTTTTTTTTTATTACAGAGAGCTTTCAGCCCTCTGACCGGGCGCGCTCAGCCACGGCGCCTGGCTTGGTGGTGGTATGCCGTTGTGCTACGGTATGAAAATACAGCTTATTGTGTTATTATTCATTGCTATGTATACGGCTGAAGCTCCAGCGTCCATGCATTATTCCATACTGTGAACTTTTTTGATCCCATATCCCAGTTTTAATTCATAGTTGTCCCATATTCAGACTTGTATTTACAGATTACACACATGAAGTACTATTCAAATCTTGCCAATGTTATGAACTGATTATACATATGTGATTCAGATGAAGAGTTCTAATTATTTCCACTTTATTTTGTTTAGACTCAGACGAACTTTATTATTCGATAATATAATCCAAGCGAGATCTAATTTTAACATAGTGCTTTGTACATGACTGACTATGCACATGCTGAATCATTTAAATCCGGCAACGTCATCCAATACTGTAACTATACGACCTATCATTTGAGATCCAATCGATGTCTTTATTCTCTCTGATTTATTATGTTTAGACTCAGCTGAACATGTTAAATTTTACTGTTGTTTTTTAATACACTCAAGCCAAAGCTTATTTCAACATAATACTTATATCTTTGTACAGACGACTTATATGTATACATAATTAACAAATTTATATTAATATGGAAAGAAAGAAGCTTGTTTACATTTATGTTAATATGTACTGCTTGTAGTTTTTTTCATTTTTGTATAAAATGGTTTGTGTAACCCTTATGTATTTGTTCCTTGTACAGGGCCTGATGATATGGCTTGGTCCATCGAAACTGGTTGCCAGTAAATAACAAAATGAAAATACAGGTAATGGTGTTATTATTCATTGCATTCATTTCTATATATACGCCTGCAGCTCCAGCGTCCATGCATTAGATGGACAAAATCAGCCTATGTCAAACCTTTACGCAATGCATTTCAAAAGGCGGCATTGAAACTGTCCGTCGCCCGAAAGTCACGTCACGTCACGTCAAGTTTCTCGGAAAGAATATTTTGACAGAACCATCCTCTGCTAAAAGTGCACGTTAACCAATTTTAGCCGCGCCTACTCAAGTTACAGTAGACGTTTACAAGAATAACACCCAATTATGATTTCTCAATCTTTATATTACTACTGGCATCATTTCCCGTCTTTCCCCGTATGTGTATTTATTTAATTCTCAAGTTACTACATCTCCATATTGCTACTTTGTCCATCGCCTTCTACCCAACGCTCTGTCTAATTTCACTTTTGTTTCCATGCTGTTGAATCATTATGTCATCCACACACACACACACACACACACACACACACACACACATGCGACGTCCCTAGCAGAGGGAGGCCAGCATTATGGGAGCTACGAGAAAATACGGATATCGTAGTCTCATCAGCAGCCAAAGGTAACGTAACTGACGTCCTATCTCATCAGGATTACACTGAGAAAATGGGAAGCCTCTAGAAGACAGTGCATATCGGAAGATCGACACTGATACTATCAAGACGAGAAAGACCGTGGCTCTGCTGAAGGAATCCAGACGACGAAAGCTACGACAGAGATCACCTGTTCCACCGAGACTTTATGGACCCGCCTGAAGGTACACAAGAATGGAGCGCCGTTTCCTCCCGTTGTTAGTAACGTTCGTGCCCCGGCGTAGTCACTTGCTAAATACCTAAAGGATATGCTTAGTCCTTATGTTGGAAGACACATCATATTCGCAACTCAGTGGATTTTGTGGCGCGTCTTAGTAATTTCAGACTTCGTAATTCTGACATCCTGACTGCTTTTCACAGAGCTGCTCTTTTCAGTACAGTACTGAAAATGAGTCTTCTCTCTCGCTTATTTTGTCCACACTCGCAGATGCGCTAATCGCGACCACAGAGTGTTCGCTCTTCATCAACACGACGTGTCGTCCGCAGAGCAAGAAGCGAGAGGGTATCGCTGGCTCGCGCATCTGCACAATATATTTCGCCACTTTTTTCCTCCTCCTTGCCACGTCACGTCTCCATGTCAACATCCCTCGCGCTCGCGAGTAACGTAGTATTGCACCATACTTTACAACCACATAAAATACTGTTGCCAAGTACTGTCTGCCATGTTTTTAAATGATAAATTGTAACCAAAAATATTCCCTCAGTGTGTATGTCTGTAATGTTACTTGCTCCAGCCTCGAGAAAAGTTAATTACCGGACTCGCGATCTAATGCCGTACTTCGAATAATAACTTCTTTAAAAGCAATAAATAAATTAATTAACCCGTCAGACTTTAACTATAAGCAATAAGTACTGTTTTCAAGTACCGAATATGTAGGAAAATATGTCTGAGTGACTTAACTTCTTTAAAAGCAATAAATAAATTAATTAACCCGTCAGACTTTAACTATAAGCAATAAGTACTGTTTTCAAGTACCGAATATGTAGGAAAATATGTCTGAGTGACTTGACTTCTTACATGGTTCCTCGGCGTAACATTCCGCCCCGTATGCTGCCTCTCGTCGTCGGTGGTAGTCCGGTGCCCTGGCGACCAACGGCGAAATACCTCGGCGTTATTATCGACCGTCGGCTGACGTAGAGTCAACATCGCGACGTGCGCAACAAAGCCCGATTCCACCTCCACATCCTCTCCTCGACCCTCAATCCCGACTCACTCCCTGCCTTGGAGTCATCTTGTATAAAGCTCTTCTATGTCTCCTCCTCGTCTATGCTTGCGTCGTCTGGGACTCAGCTGCTGAGTCCCACACCAAGAAGATGCAGTCCCTGCAGATTCGTGCACTCCGTCTGGCCCTGCACCCTGTACCATACTAAAGACAGCACAAACATCCATGCCCGAGGGAGGATTCGAACCCCAGACGGGGAACGGCCTCGCGTATCGCTGCAAATCCCCTCAATGCTCTCGGCCACTCCCTCGCGACCCCTGCACCTTCCCAGAGATTTCCCCTCTGACCACCTCCGTGACCTAGCAGAGGGGCCGCGAGTCTGACATTATATCAAGAGGACTTCTATGCATAGGCCGCTCAGTTCACAAACCGCCAAATCCGCACGCTGAGCAACCCCCTACAGCGCAACGACAACACACGTTGGCTACACCTCCTCCTCAATTCGGAAGTGCTTTCCATTCCCATCGCTCTGAACACCGTGAGGTCAGTCTCCACTGAAGTTCCCACGATCCTGATGAATTGGGAGGAAAAGCACAACAGTGCTGCGAACTCCATCGTACCTCCTTCAGTGAGTCATAGCCGTCAGCTCGTCAGCAGCTCAGCGCACCCGATAATGACAATGAGGTCGCTTTCCGAAATCTTGTGCGCATTGTACATTGACACCTAACTGTTCAAGCGTGAATGCTTTTGTTATTAATTTTGTTTTTAGGTGTCAGCCTGCCGCCGCGAAGTACTTTGAAAAAAAAAATAAAAAATCATTCTTGTGCTAGAGCTGTAAGATATTTTTATTTGTTGTGTTTGATCGGTTTCGGCAATTGCTGCCATCAACAGGAAGTGAACGAAATATTTTACATCGAAGGAAACAAGATAACATTTTTACTGAGTACAGCAACGTCAAATTTACATTAAATATTGCGATCGTTTAACAAAAAACTGTCAATTTTACTTCATGTACAAAGTATTCCTTCGTTTAATCCTCAACTATTATTAAGAGCTAAACTTCCACGCAAGATTAATTCCGCAGCCCTTGGCAGCAGTCGATTTCATCCCGCTCTGACATTGTGGGTGGGAACAGAAAACAAATACCCTTATAATTTAGTAGTTGGAATTGGCGTTCATGATTTTGTTTTCTTAAGTAAATCCACCTTTCTTCCATGGAGTGTTTAGATTTCCATTCTTCCGATTCATGCTTTTTTTTTTTTTTTTTTTTTTTTTTTTTTTTTTTTATATATAATCTCTTCAGATACATTCCCACTAATGGAGAATTCTGCTATTTTTATTGAATTTTGACGCTAGATCGTCGACACAAAATACACATATATAACGACGTATGTCAGACGACTTTGTTAACACAAATTTGTTGAGAGAAATAAAGTAACTGAGGCTGCACTTAGATATTGTGCATATACGGATGTTGCTACTTCAGTTCTTGCGCTAAGGTCCTAACAGTATTTTGCAAAATCGGAACAAAATTGGTTCTTGTTGGGACATAAAATTCCATAAAGGTAATGGTAATCGCCTGCAAGAGCCATAGTCGCAATGCAACAAAAAGCACAATATGATAAATTTGTAGCAAAATAACCAGTTGCGTTATGGTTTTTCTACAAATTGATACTATTCTACCGTTCCTGAAGAGCAGCCATGTTCTGAGGCACAATTCTCCTGGGACAATCTATCGCACGGCCCTTTTTAGGTTTTCTTGTATGATTTTTTGCATAAATTTCGGACAAAAACAATAAATATATAAATAATAAAAATTATGGATGCTACGATTACGTTCAAATGTATGTAAAGCTTATGGGACTTAACTCGGGGTCATCAATCCCTAAACTTACAAACTAATTATGAACTAACATATAATAAAGAACACACAAACATCCATGTTCGAGGTGGGGATTCGAACCTCCGACGCGGGAGGCCGTGCGGCTCCTACGTTTACGTCTCTACTATTGTGATAATAATAGATGAAAGAAGAAAATATAAAAATGCAGTAAAAGAAACAGGCAAAATGGAGTACAGACGACTAAGAAATGAGATTGACAGGAAGTGCAAAATGGCTAAGCAGGAGTTGCTAGAAGCCAAATGCAAATCGGTAGAAGAATGTATAAGAAGGGGAAAAGTAGATACCGCCTACAGAAAAATAAAAGAGACATTTGGGGACAAGAAAAGCAACTCTACGAATATCAAGAACTCAGATGAGAAACCAGTTCTCAGCAAAGAAGGGAAAGCTGAAAGGTGGAAAGAGTACATAGAGCAGCTCTATAAAGGAAATGAACTTAGGGACGATGTTGTAGGAAGGGAAGAGGAAGTAGATCAAGATGAAATAGGAGATACTATACTGAGAGATGAATTTGACAGAGCCCTGAAAGACCTAGGTCGGAACAAGGCCCCAGGAGTAGATGATATACCCTCAGAGCTACTAAAGTCTCTGGGAGAGCCAGCCATGACAGATCTATTTGAACTGGTGTGTAGGATGTATGAGACAGGCGAAATACCCTCAGACTTTAAGAAAAATGTAAAAATCCCCATTCCAAAGAAATCAGGCGCAGACAGGTGTGAAAATTATAGAACCATCAGTTTGATAAGTCATGGTTTCAAAATTTTAACACGAATCATATACAGGAGAATGGAAAAGCTGGTAGAAGCTGACCTCGGGGAAGATCAGTTTGGATTCAGTAGGAACGTAGTAAAAGCTGTGTGTGTGCTATGGATGTTGAACCTATCGTTAAATCAGACAACAAATTGTTCATCAACACAGCAATTTGGTTTAATTATGGCCCTGATATTGATGTATATATTATTACATAAGGAACAGTACATTAAACTGAATATGTGCGCAACGGATATTTTAACAAAACAACTGTGGCAAGTCACCATTTGAAACAGACCCTGACTATACTCAAAAATTTTGACTGCGAGAAAGATACTAAAAAAATCACCACCACTTTCTTTATGCTTGACTGTGAGAATTTTATGCAGATCAGTTTCTAATTATTGAAATTTAGTATCATAGTCAATTAACTATCATTTACTATGGCACCAACAACGAAATCTGTTCAACAATATTATTAAAGACAATACTGCACTTTAAATCCACTAATAACTAATTATCAAGTGAAGGAAGTAGATTAATTTTCTAACTACGTAAATGAAACAGGAAAGAAAGGTCAAGTTACTTATTATTAATAATCAGCATTACATTACCTACATAATACAACTTCAGACTTGCTGGCAAAGCAGCCTCTGCTCTACATCGGAGACATACACACAACTCAACCGCTCTCTAAGCGAGCTGAACCACAAGTGCTACTCTCTCTCAGTGCGAGCTACAATGCTATGCAATACATGATATTTGCCAAAGATGAAACTTCACACATATCGATACATACAGTAGAAGCGATATTATACATTTTCTTGCAAGCAAGTTACTCGATACAAAACAGGAGGCACAATATTAGACATTTTCTTACAAAAATAATTTTTATGGACACGTTTCATCACCCCCCTCCTACCTATTAAAATTTTGTAGGTTGGGTGATGCCAATGGCATTGCCTAGCCAACAAAATTACTGAATTTCAAGTCCCAAAAATCCATCAATGCATCCAAAATATAACATGAAAAATATGAAAACCTGATAATCATTTTTATACAAGATATTCAAGATTAAAACAAGATGGAGTTCATAGAAAATTTAAAAAAATGTGACAGTCATAAATACATGCAATTTTGCAAACGAGTACCAACAAGAGTAACGCTTGGAGTGGTACAGGATGTGACAGGCATAAGCAAATGTCAAAATTTACAGAACATCAGCAATAAATGGAATATATGACAAATATACATAATGGTAAACATAAGTATATATAGAATTTCAGAGAACATAGTTTGACAAATGATATAGTGGAGAAAATGAGATAGCTAGAAGTAATACACAAATGGAAAAATATACAATAATAAACATGAACATATACAAAGTTTTACAAAAGATAGTTTAACTAATGTCATCATTGTTTTGTTTTTTCGAGAAAATAAGATAATTACAAGTAATACACAGTAGTTTTTTTTAACATAAAATGAACATTTGTATCTTGTGCACAATGTAGTCTATGTAAATTTTTTTAGTGCACTTAGTATAAGATAAAGTGCCAGTTTTGTATTCTGTGATGCATTTAAGATGCTATACTTTCATGGATGCTAGAACGTACATGTAAAATTTTTTGACTACATAGGTTTCTGAACATGTACAAAATAATGTCACTGCTTCGGCACAATAGGATTTCAATATAACGTTTGTCAATCGAATAGGCACAATGACATTTCAGACTAAAGGGTATTGACTCATTATAGTTCTGAAAGCATATGTATCTATCAAGAGCACAATTTTATTTTGGTCACTGAATGTAAAAGAACCATGAAATATACCTAAACACTGGTAATGAACCTGTGGACAACGTTTACAATGGGAGGCACTGAATAGTATAAGCACACGAATAACACATTAGCTCCTAACATTCATTTTAGGTCTGCACACGATTAGCCAATTATCCCCTAAAATTCATTTTAAGTCTGCACACGAACACAAAACACTGTAAGATTACACCACACTGTAGGCGAGCTGGCTGGTTGCATTGAAGCTTAAGTCATGGGGAAAAGGTTCTGATGTATTCCTCCATGCAATTCGACAACCAAGTGTGCTCCAACCAACGGAGCTATTAGCAGACTGCATCAGCATAGCCAAAATTAGAGCAAAATGGTGGTGGTTGGCCAAGGCTGCAATGGACAGTACTATGTGGCCAAACATCATCCAACAAACATCTTCATTAAAAGGCCCAAAACCAGTGGTGTATAAAAGCACGTCTATTGTTCTGTGTGCATTCTGGAATCTCGTGTGCGAAATCGCCAGTTCCCATGCGTGTCCAAAGTACATGAAATAAAGCATTTTACACACAAATTAGTAACATAGTCATATTTCGGTTTACACTGAAAGAAAAGTCGTTGATTAGTAAATGTCTATAATTTGCCTCAAATTCAAGTGGTACAGATGGGGTCATGGTATTAAACCATATTTTTACATTACAAGTAGTGTCTTGAAGACGGATACATTTGAATACTAATGAGTAATTTAATTCTTATACTAGAGTATCTACAAAATTAGTGTCATTTCATATAGGCATAAGGCTTTACATACTATGTACATATTACTTTACAAACACATAATCGTATGAAATACATTCAGGGTGCTTGTCATCAATTTGGCATTAGGTCATGTAAAGTAAATTTGTTGTCATAATTAGATTAACGTGAAGCCACTTCAAATAACTTGACATTCCAATTACCACTAGTCAATTAAATTGACATACATCACTATGGTGGGGATTGCATTACCACCAAATTATAACAATTAAATTACATATGTTGCCATGGCCAGGCTTTTAATTTAGCTATATATTTCATTGCCTTAAGGTATAACACATCAGGGAAAATTCATGAGAATATCAAAAGAGGTTCAAGCCATCAGGTCATGTCTGTGTCTGTCTGAGTCAACAGTAGGGTCAAACAAAACAATTAAGGCAAGTTTTGGCACATTAATAGCTGTACATCACAATAAATCATCCAATAACGTAAACATAGACGAAACTACTTGTTGGGCATAGCTGCAGATTTTCATCAAAAAGTTCATCAATAAAATTTTGAAGATAGCAGTAAGCAAAAGCAAAGTATCTCTGTGCATTATCTTTCTAGACTTAACTAGGCGCAATTTATGGCATAGCTGCAAGTTTGCATGAGACATGGCTGCGTGCAACGTATAAGCATAACCATACATTGTCACTGAGCTTCATTATAAAATTAATTAGCATAGTGGTAGGGATTAGGTATATAATTAATGCGTATAGCGGTAAGCTTTGATTACAAGAGAAATAAGCATAGCTGCAAGCATAATTAGAGATATTCATTACACATAATTACAAATAATTACAGAGCATCAGAAGGATATGATTCTCACCAATCACACATGCCATTGAAGGCACAATGCATGAACATACAAAATGGTGCACATAAGCACAAAGAGAAAACACAAAAGGGCAGTGCGAGTAAGCACATAAGAAAAGAACAGAGCATAGCATCATTAGCAACAGAGCGATTCTCCTCATAATTGCTTCATAATCATTGTATACTCTCGTCCACATAATTACATTTATCAGACATCTTTGACTGTTACCAATACCTTCCTTACCATCATTTATCCATAAACAATAATGCATTTTAAAGACCACCATGACATATTGTGTATTGCCTTACTCATCATCCTCCAGAATGTCCTTTTTCTTTTTTACTGCTTAATTGGCTTACAAAATGCTTATGTCAACTCAAAATCTTCTTCACTCGCTCAGAAGTTCGTAAGTTATGCAATTAGTAATACAGAAGAGAAATCTGATATTTTCTGAAACATAGGAAATTAATTAGATTAATCAATCAAAAGTTTTCATTAATTTTATTTGTCTTGCACAGCCACAGAGTTCGTTATATGCAAATTGCAAGATAGTCATAGTTTCGTATGGCAATATCCCAGCGTAGCACAGAACATAAGTATTCAGAGTTAGAGAAAAGAACAGTGAGAAAAAGAGGTAGATAGAGCGCACTAAGGAAAAGCGGAAGAATAGTGACAATCAGCTCGAGAACGGGGCACCAATCGTCACTTGGTGTGTTGTGTCCAAAACAGATTAATGGACTCTCTACCCCAATTTTATGCCATGAAAATTTTAATATTAGAAATGTGGTGTATGCCTTTCGACTTGTGCGTCTTTAAAGTTTCTACCTCAACGTCGTTGTCGTGGATGATACGTTGCAACGATGTTTTGTTTACCAGGAATGTAAATTACAGAGAAATCAAATTCTTGAAGGAACAAAGCCCATCGTCTAAGTCTATCATGGTTAAGTTTTGCCGACATCAGGAATTGAAGTGCACGGTGATCCGTGTAAACTTTAGTGTGTCTGCCAAACAAGAAATAACGGAATTTTTCGAATGCCCAAACTACTGCCAAAGCTTCAAGTTCAGTCACGGAATAGTTCCGCTCTGACTTGGAGAGTATGCGACTAGCAAACGCAATGGTTCTCTGAGTGGCAATGCCATTTTCTTCATCCTCTTGAAATACGTGAACGCCAAGTCCGAATTATGAACTATCGGTAGAAATGCAAAAGTTCTTAGACAAATCTGGGTGGTGCAGAATAGGTGCGTGAAGGAGTGCATCTTTTAAGCAAAGAAATTCTCTTTGGGCAGCCTCATCCCAGAACCAAACAGTATTCTTTCCAATTAATTGATATAATCTGGGAGTAGTTAGGTCTTTCAAATTTATAAAACGGCGATAGAAATTAATTAAACCCAAAAAAGCTCTTAATTGGCGTTTAGTGGTGGGAACAGGCATTTTCATTATCGCCTCTAACTTTTCGGGGTTGGGCTGGATTCCATCTTTAGAAATAATGTGCCCTAAAAATTTAATCTGAGAACGACCAAACTGTGACTTTTCTAAGTTGACAGTAATCCCGGATTGAGCAAACACTTTAAGTAAAGATTCCAAAGTACTGTTATGTTTTTCCCAGAAAGATTCTGCAATTAAAATATCATCAACGTAAATTGTGATTTGTTGTTTTAAGTGCTCAGGAAGTGTGGCATTCATCGCACGGATGAAAGCAGATGAGATGTTCAGTCCGAAAGGCAGATTACGGAAGTGATAACAGTTTCCGAAGTAGAGAAACGCGGTGTACTTCCTACAGTTGGGGTGCAGTTTCACTTGCCAAAAACTAGACCTAAGATCTAACGAGGATAAAACATTGACACCATAGAAGTTTGGAACAATTCTTCAAGGGTTTGGGGTCGGTCGGTTACAGGTAAAATGATAGTATTAATTTGTCTGGAATCGAGCACTAATCGAATTGACTTATCTCTTTTTTCAACAATATGTAGGGGACTGTTATATGAGCTAACTGCAGGTTCAATTACACCTTGCTTGAGCATGGACTGAATTTCAGCCTTAACTCTTTCCCTGTATACTATAGGAATGGGATATGGAGGTACAAAAAATTTATTATGTTCTTTGATCTTAAATTCATAGAGAAAATTTTTTATGGTACCAGGACTGTTAGTGAATACACGGGAATAACGCCGCAAGATAAGGAACAATTCTTCCTTATCACGTTCTGAGGCACTTCAACTTCTACTAATTTGTTCTTAATGATGTCAGAAATCAAGGCAATTCGTTCAGTCTCGAAATGTTTATCTGTTATATCATCATCAGGTTTGACATCCTGCGTCACATTAGAAGTAGATAAAAATTTTAAACAACTGGCACCTTCTTCATATCTGGTAATCCAGTCTTCGAATTTAATTTGAATGGCATTTTCCTGAACAAAAGCAATGGCACTAGCCGTATTGAAATCTAAAATAACCTTGTACTTGGATAGGAAGTCCACACCTAATATTATCTGTGTAGTTAAGCGGGGGACAATCAATAGGTTGGCAGAAAAGAGATGACCTTGACATAAAAATTCTACGTATGTTTGCTGTCGAATTTCGACAGGTTTGCTAGAAATGACGCCACGAATTTTAGTGCAATGCAAAGGCAGAGTGGGACCATTAAGCAAGTTCTGATATTTCTTGAAAGTCACTTCACTAATTACTGACACTGGGCTACCAGAATCTAAGACAGCAGAAAGATTGATTTTGCCAATTTTGACAGATACAATTGGGTGAATTGGAATATCGAGACATTCTACCTTCTCTTCTAATAGTGTCTCTTTTATGTCATCCAACTGTACAAATTTTACGTCTTGTTCGGTGGAAGATTCATAAGAAATTTCTTTGTTGAGACAAGTGTTACCAAGATTAATGAGGCTTTCACAAGATAAATGCTTTTCAAATCTTGAATGTTCCTCAACTTCGCATTCACTATCGTCGTCATTAGAAGACATGTAATTGTCTATCCAATCAGCGACAGAGGTGTGCTGCAAATCTAACTGTTCGAAATCAGTTTTTGCTGTTCCAAGGTTACTGTTAGTTGCATTATTGTGTGGCAGTACCGTATGTTGCATTTCAAAGTACATGATCGGTCTGTCATATGCAATTGTTGGTTGATACTGTAAGAATTTTATTTCATATATAGTGTCTTCCTCAGAGTCTGAAGACGAAGCTTCTGTCTCCCACTCTGAATTGTCGTCATTATATTGCTGATCGTCAATTATCTCGTTTAACCGTTGGGCAGTATAATGTTTATTCGATGCCTCTTCATTTGTTTCGTTAAATTTGATAGTACAATTTTTGTTACTGTCATTACTTTCAGGAGTAACGGCTTTAGGTTTTGACACAATTTGTGTCGGTTTTGCCTTATCACTTACTGAGGTGCTACCAGCATCAGTATTGTGCACTTCCGCACAAACTACTATACTGTTTTGTTCGGGAGGTTGTTCATCGTAACCTTCCTCTCTGTGAGGACGTTCACAATGAACAAGTTTCAGCGTATAGTTAGGATCACATAAATCCTGTACGGCCGAATTATTTGCCGTCGAGTCCGCTAGTCATACCTGACGCAGTCCCTTTTTTGACGAATTATAGCGTGGATTAGCAGGTCTGATGTCAATGTTTTGCTCTTGTCTTTCCGGGGTACGCGATCTGTTTTGGCCCCGATTTGTGTTTTCGTGTCGCGGAAGGCGATCACGAGAATTATCGCGTGTGCCCTCCCGACTACGCTTCTCAGCGTTACTATTGTTATTTTCAGTCTCGCGATCACTATCAGTATTGCGTCTTTCACGCCAATTAGTATCATTTGAGGTATTGCTGTTATGATTATTATTGTGGCGTCCTCCGCGACCATAGCCACCACCTCGGTAACGGCCACGAAAACTTCCACGGTAATTTTCACGATCTTGAAAATCACCGTTCTCATTGTCACGACCTTGTTTGTAAGTTTCATTAGTGAAAGAATTGCTTTTTGTTTGATCCTCGTGTTCTGGATGACGTTTAGAACGCGGCGGGCTTTGATGCGACCGGCGATTATATCTGTTTGTTTAAAAATATCGACTGCGCGAGGAATTTTCCTCGTCTTCTTCCTCTAAGTCTTGTAAGAGGTTTCTAAATGCTTCAATGTCATTCTTGCATCGTGCCGCAATGGCAATTTGACGCAAGTGTAGAGGCAATTTGTTCAAACAAATTCTAATTAATTCGGCAGGGCAGTAAGGTGCCGATAAAAATTGATTTTTGTATACTAAATGTTGGAAATATTCCACCGGGCTAGAGAAATTTGATCGTTCAAAAGTTTTGAACGTCGCAATACTGTTTTTAACGCGGTCTTGTGCCGCTTCCGACCAGTATGCGGATAGAAATGAGCGTCGGAACTGATTCTCACTATGGCATTCTTGAGCGATAGCTCTCATTCTGGTGGCTGGCTCGCCTTCCAGATAACCACATATAAATTCTAGTCTGTGCTCAAGTGGCCAATTCGGGGGAAGACAATATTCGAATTGTTGCAACCACTCTTTAGGGTGCAAGTCGTTCGGAGAGTTTTTGAATATTTTGAACTTACGTACAATCAGGAAATGCTTGTAGTCAAACGCTTCCCTTCGCCTGTGCGCCGTAAGTGGGCGTAAACTACGCACCGCGACTTCATTGATGTTATTACAAGGAACACTTCGTTCACGTACCAAGGGACCTACTTGGTTCGAATCATTATTATTGTCATTTTCGTTCAAATTTTCTTCTACGTCTTCGTATGGATTTCCAAAAGTGTGGTCAAATTTCCTCTCTATTCGCGCCATGCGATCATCTAATTTTCTGACCTCAGCCTTATATTGCTGATTAATGGTCATTTGACCTTGTTTGAAACGGTCAAGGGCGAGATATTCATTAGTTTCATTAAACGGGGTAGGATGCGTTACATCAGAACTTTTGTCAGTGTTATCACTGATTTGGGTCATCTTAACAGTGAGATCCTGAACCTGTTTATTAATTTTGTTCATCTGTTCCGTCGTGACTGATTGGAAGTTCTGCAACTTTTCATCAAATAGATTACTCTGCTGCTTCAATTGAGCGAGTTCGGTGGTTTCTATATTTTCGACTCGTGACGCAAGGCTTTCCACGTTTTCGACTCGTGACGCAAGGCTTTCCATAACCGGATTAATCTCGTCGCGAATATCTTGTCTTATTTGCTGAGATTCACTTTTGAAAGTATTGAGCAGTTGTTCCCTGAACCGATTGTTGTCCTCATTTATTTTATTAAAACTACTTTGAATACTCACAAACCTCGAATCGCACGTCTGTTCTATTTTCACAAATTTTTCACCTTGTTTCTCAAGTTTTTAATTTAATTTCTGAGATTGTTTCTCAAGTTTTTCACCTTGTTTCTCAAGTTTTTCACCTAATTTCTGAGATTCCTGAGATTGTAATTGACTATTCTCATTAAATTTAGAGAGCTGTGACAATAAAATTTGCATGAAATCATTTGGTAATACGTTTTCCATAGCCGTCGCACAAGTATTTTTTGTAGCAGAGCTAGGCGGAACCGATGCATTATTTTCCGCAACCACGTTACAAGAATCGGAATTCTGTATTGTCGAATCCTGTACTGTATCATTATCCATATTGTCTATTCCTGAACTAATCTGTTCCGCGTTTTCGGACACGGTATTTACTGTCGTATTTGTATCAGTGCAGTGAGAAGACTCTTGTAAAAATTCAGCTTCTCTCCTTGCATCATTCAAGGTCTCATTTTCGGAAGCAGATTTAGCATCAGCGCGGACTCTCCTATTCTTCGACATTGTTAACAGAATTTTGCAGTAAAGTGACCAATAATATTTATTTTCACCTACTGCATATTTTTTGAAAATTACACACAGTAATTATGAGAGAACAATAGGCTGAATCGGGCTAGTGCAACATACAGTCACAATCGAGATTACGCGAACCGTTAATTATCACACGAGTTCCGCGGTACTAGAACTTTCGACACAACAAACATCAGACAATGTAAATGAGACTTTTTCAGTAGTATTGCAATTATTTGTATATTCAATTAATCTACTATAAACAATGCTACACAATATCAAGAATGGTAAGTAACAAACTACAGAAACAATTACTATGCTACTGTTGTTGTAACAGAGGGTGGTGCTACGAAAATTAAATTAAGAGCCAAAAGTTAAGTTGGTTAGTGGAAAAGACAAACTAACTGAAATAAGACTACGTATCTAACTACATCACGATCCTGTTTGTGAACTATCCTGGCAGAAAGGGCGCCAGATAAAAGCTGTGTGTGTGTTGTGGATGTTGAACCTATCGTTAAATCAGACAACAAATTGTTCATCAACACAGCAATTTGGTTTAATTATGGCCCTGATATTGATGTATATATTATTAAATAAGAAACAGTACATTAAACTGATTATGTGCGCAACGGATATTTTAACAAAACAACTGTGGCATGTCACCATTTGAAACAGACCCTGACTATACTCAAAAATTTTGACTGCGAGAAAGATACTAAAAAAACCACAACCACTTTCTTCATGCTTGACTGTGAGAATTTTATGCAGATCAGTTTCTAATTATTGAACTTTAGTATCATAGTCAATTAACTATCATTTACTACGGCACCAACAACGAAATCTGTTCAACAATATTATTAAAGTCAATACTGCACTTTAAATCCACTAATAACTAATTATCAAGTGAAGGAAGTAGGTTAATTTTCTAACTACGTAAATGAAACAGAAAGGAAAGGTCAAGTTACTTATTATTAATAATCAGCATTACATTACCTACATAATACAACTTCAGACTTGCTGGCAAAGCAGCCGCTGCTCTACATCGGAGCCATACACACAACTCAACTCTCTAAGCGAGCTGAACCACAAGTGCTACTCTCTCTCAGTGCGAGCTACAACAGAGTTGCCAGGTTATTCCATTGCTCTGTCGCCAAATTTTAAACAAAAAGTAGCCAAAATATCGCCATCTTTTCATCAATAAAATGCCAAAGTAAAAAAAAAAAAAAAAAAAGCCAAATATTGCAACCTTTAATCTGTTAACATTATTATCTGTGGTTATTATGGCATGTTACTCGACAATAATAATTCTGAAATTCAGGGAGTAAGCTGGTTATGAGTAAAAGGTAACACAAACTGTGGCACCCTCACATTCACAGACATCAGACTGAACTTTTCAAGGAAACTCATACTTCACAGGAACATTTATCTGAACCCAGACACAACACCAACTGACAATGAGGCCAGTTAAAATATTGTCACATTGTAAATATAACAGAGAGACTCCGGAAATTCAGTTACATTTAACTGTCACATTTATTAATTTCATAACTTACAAAAATTACAACACAAAACTATTCAAGAATCATTATATCAAACTTACTCAAGGGATAGTTTCGATTACCAATCACTTAAAAACAAATATTTACAGATGTTAAATAGAGCTATTGAATCTTTCAAACATTTCTTTAATACACACAAAATCATTTCAATTTTGAGGTGAGGTAATTTATAATAATGCACTAAGCAATCCATACTTTGAGGTGAGATGGACTTTAATACGTAATAATGCGTCATGACACACTGAAAAATCATCCATGAGAACGACCGCGTGTTCTCCATCGACATTTATACTATGCAAACCATCGTTAGCCACTGTGAAGTGCGAAGCAAAGGGCTCGCTTCACAGTAGCAGTTGTTATCAATTTCTGTTGTGTTGACGTATGGAACGCGGAAAAAAATTACTGTTTGAATGCCTCCTTGCATTCTGTAATTTATGTAATCTTATCCTCATATACTCAGCGGGAGCCATACAAACGGTGTTGCAGTGGACTTCGAAATATCGTTTAAAGCCTGTTCTCGAACCATCGTAAGTAGGGTACATGAAGTAGTTTATGTCTATCATCAAGAGTCTGTAACCTGTGTTTGTTTACATCTCTGTGACACTCTCCCAAACATCCATGATACTTGAAAACATTTGGGCTAACTTGTGTAGATTGATGACATTTCCCCTAGGGTTACCATATCTTCATCACCAAAAAAGAGGACAGTTCATATAAAAAAAGAGGACACTTTACCCTTAACATAATGTAATTGACAACATTATTAATGAACCACGTAAAACTTCTACAAACTAAAACAGTAACACTATGTGGTTGTTCATTCCTCATCACTATTCCCAATTGTCTTATTCTTGTCTTATTGAATTTTGAACCAACTATATTTGGTGGACGACGAAATCTTTCTCAATAGCTTTTTGTTTTTTAATAAGGAATTTCAAATGTTTGAAAAATTAATTACAGTATATTTTAAATCTATTCCTGTCTTTTGTACACTGTGTATTCACAAGAGAAAACACAGGTTCTGTGTCGGCATTATGAATAGTTATAGAAAAAATACAATTTTCAGCAGTTCAGAATAACTAACAACACTAGATGACATTTAAATATTCACGCCACACTTCAGCTGCTGGTATGTTCTGCTTCCTTTGATAATCTTTAAAAAATTTTATGAAATTACAAAGCTGATCGGAGCACAATGTATCATTAATTATTACATTCGTTTGATCATTCTCTTGAATGATTTGTATTTCTCCAGGATCACATATTTAGCACTGTCTTTCTCTTCGGTATTATGTTATATTTAACATCGTAATTTATTTTGAAGCAAAAGGCTTCCTACGATCTCGAACACACAATATGGCTTTAACCTAAACCACAAAGTATATCAAAAGCAACGCCATAGAACGTAATTCAGAAGACAGAATGCACTGGTTGAATACAGGATAGACAGTCGGGTTCTTACGCAGAGAAGATCCGAATCATTTGCAACTGTCAGAGCCATGCGGAGTGCGAAATTGTGAACGGCACTTTCACTCTGTGTATGCGCGTAATAATAACTGCAGTACGAATGGACATGTTTTCAGTGACACAAAAATAAATTTTCCTTCTCGGGACCCAAAAAAAGAGGACATTTTCTAGAATTTTATAAATTCCGGCGGACACATTTTCTTGCCTCAAAAAGAGGACGTGTCCGGAAAAAAGAGGACGTATGGTAACCCTAATTTCCCCAGCATTCTACCGAAGTTTAGCCGGTATCATTCAATGTCTAAATAGTGATTGCTTTACATCATTAGTTGTATTTGAAGTAAAAAAATAGCCATTAAGTCGCCAACCAATTCCTTTAATAGCCAAATTTAATCGCCAGTCGCCAGACTGCTAGAATGGCTACTATTATAAGAAAAAGATAGCCAAGAATGCGAAAAATCGCCACACCTGGCAACCCTGAGCTACAATGCTAGCAATACATGATCTTTGCCAAAGATCAAACTTCACACATATCGATACATACAGTAGAAGCGATATTATACATTTTCTTGCAAGCAAGTTACTCGATACAAAACAGGAGGCACAATATTAGACATTTTCTTACAAAAATAATTTTTTATGGACACGTTTCAGTAGGAACCCGGGAGGCAATACTCACTTTACGTCTTATCTTAGAAGATGTTTTAAATGTTTGTTAAGCTTATAGGACTTAACTACGGGGTCATCAGTCCCTAAACTTACATACTACTTATCTACTACCTTATACAAACGACGGCACAAATATCCATGCCCGAGGGGGCATTCGAACCCCCGACCGTAGTGGTCGTGCAGACCGTGACTGGAGCGCCTCATCCATGTTTAGTGATGCCTTAACCTGGATCAGTGGCGTAGCTATCATAGGGCTAGGCGGGGCAGTGCCCCGGGGCCCCCGAGCTCCAGGGGCCCCTCGGGCCTTGTGAGCGACGAATTTTTTATTTTATTTTATTTTTATTTATATATTTTTACTCTCCCGCCCTATTGTCCATCATATCCCCTTTCCCTGTAACCAAGTTTCCCACAGTAGCCGCAATGGGCCACCGGCTGGTGGAACAATGCTTCTAATTGGGCCTTCACAAGACACACTGCTGACAGGTGAAGCTGCCAGTCAATGTGTCCAACAATCGGCACACTTCAGTCGGCAGAAGTAGCGGCAACATCAAAGCTGCTCACAGCAACAGCTGCGTCTTCCAAGTGTTGCGGCGTGCCGGCTCGACACAGTATTAAGGATAGCGTTCCTCCAAATACAGTATAAATACATTTACTGTACAGTACTTCTTATTGGCAAATAGAAGTGTACAATTCGAATATCCGAATAAACCGGTTTTCCGAATATCCCCAAATTACTTTGGATATTAGACGTTATACTGTATATAATATTTTAGTTGAAATAAATCGCAATTTGCTATCAGTTATGACTTCGCTGTACTAGGTTTAGATGGAATACCAAAGTGTGGGGAATGGAAATTTGTGCCCGTCCGGGATTCGAACCCGGGATCTTCTGCTTACTAAGCAGACGCGTTGACCACTCCACCACCGAAGACACAGTGACCAACCCGACTGCAGTAAAGTAAATGATCTCCGGGGGTCGGTAACCCAAGTATACCTTTGGCAGCCAAAATGTTAATATACTTATTGTTAAACCGAATGGACTAAGACAAAATATTAAACGTATACAGCATATTTAAGTACAGTAGAACAGTATTGTGCATATGATTTGTTGTGGGGATATGACAGGTGACAGCAGGAAGGGTTGGAAGGGGGGAGGGTTGGAGGGCGGAAGGTGCGGGAAAGGGCAGACTGCTGGAATGGTCAGGCAGTGCCGTTCTTTGTGCGCCTGCAAAACGAATATCGAGAAAGCGAGTCCCACTCTGTCTACCCTCTTACGTCGCAATAGGAAATTACAAGGTGTTTTACAAAATTATACCGACCCTTCCACAGTGCACCTCATAAAACACAGATGACGTACTGAGCAGACACACTTGGAGAGTGCGCATTTTCCACAAAATGTGTTGCGCCAGGAAACAGGCATGTTTATTTTCCACGAATGCGTTAAACCGAAAGTAATACCGAACAGAATCTACACACTTTTCTACACACTACTTGGCAATGGTAGGCGGGAAATGGATTCGGCATTCTGTGTCTTTTTTTCTGGGAATGGCGCCTTCTCATACCATAAGAACTATTCGCTCTTCAATTTACGTTCATATTAACACTATACCCTCCGCCGCATTCTGCTCAGTTTTTCTATGTGAAAAACATACAACTTCACTGTGTTTTAAAGTAATGGTGAGAATTCAGCACTTCACACAATCTTTTAAGGTGCGTCTCTACCCGCACACTATTTGTTTATTCTGCCATTTAAAGATTTAATTACATTCGCGGATCAGATGTTTCATGTAATAATTACTTTGTCCCAATAGTGAATTGTGCATCAAGACGCTGCCCTCTACCCCACTGTCACGATAATAAGCGAAGATATCGACTTAGTTATTTTACTTATTACTTTTTCCTGGCCAGACACTAACATCAAGAAGCCTGGCAGAGGCACGGCTCAATCCAAAGTGTTTAATCAAACAAAATCCGGCAAATTACTTTTGATGAAACCATCCTACACGAATATTTCCCCTATTTTCCTTCTTTGACTGGGCTATCCAAAGTGTTTCATCAAACAAAATCCGGCAACTTACTTTTGATGAAACCATCCTACACGAATATTTCCCCTATTTTCCTTCTTTGACTGGGCTATCAACGAAATGAGCTAACAGCGCAGTAGTTGAGAGTGAGTTGTCGGCACTGACAACAGTCCGACTGCTGATACCGCTGACGAAAAATATCCCATGGGGTATTTTCACCTGTATGTCCTACCCAGGTCTAGCTCTGTTTCTAGCCCTCTGCAAAATTTCATCCAAATCAGCTAGTAATTTTTGCATGAAAGCATAACAAACAAGCAAACTTTCACAATTATATTAGAGAGTACGATTAAATATTATCTGCTGCGTGACACGTAATAATTTACTTAGTAGTATTTAGGTGTACCTTATTATGTCTTCCAGTGGGCGGTAAGAAGCTGATGATGAGATAGTTTTGCATCTGTACAGTATTAGTGTAAAGAGGGCCCCAATGTCATTTTGCCCCGGGGCCCTCGGTGACATAGCTACGCCACTGACCTGGATGTACTCTTTTAGTATATAAAAATGTCGTGAAGTTATGTAAATAACGACAGGTCTGAAGATGGCGTCGAGCACGCCGAAACCGGTAACATGATAAATGAAAAATGCTATCTTGGCTGCAAAACCATTATATTACACTTTAGCTTATGCTGCAGTATCTGCCTTGGATGGAAAAGTGATCACATGTATGTTGTGTGGAAACGCAATCACGTCGACGCTGTCTCTTACGGAGATCACCTTCGGCGTCTCAAAACGAAGTTAGAGAAGGCAATCTCATTTTCTCCGCGCTGTTCTCGAATGCTGCCTCTGTCGCGTCACCGAAAATTTCCGATATCCTTCGGAATAGGAGAAGCGGTAGACAAATTGCCTATCTCGCCCGGATATACGCGGCGGCCTCTGATGGAGTAGGAGGCCGTCCACGCTAAGAGAGTGCGCTTTTTTTTCTTTCTTTTTTGCACATTTGAATTATTCCCCAGTAGACGGGTAGTATGCCAGCTCCGTCATTCACTATTCTTAGCGTCATATCACAGACAGTCGCGAAAAACTCTAGAAAGAAAAAACTACAGCTGAAACGATACTAGAGCTCCAAGCGGCTAGTAGGGAATAACAGTGGAATAGCATGACACAAACTAAGAAGTTTCCGTTTTTAATGCTGTTACTTTCATATTTTCTACTCACTGAACCTTGTTGTGAACTTTCTAATACAAATATAAAAACATCATTAAAGTTATATCACTGCTTCTTATAGTCTATAATAACAAATCGTCAGTGTAGTGTAATTCATACAGTTCAGAATACCCGAGTCATATTTATATCGTCAAAAGTTTTTGAAAGCAGAAATGAGCTGCAATCTGATGTGCTGAAGTATATAAAAGGAACTGATTATGTTCGCGTGCTCGGTGCGTACTGACACGTTGTACGAGTTTTGTTTTAGCGGATTTCGGACATCGTAGTATTTTCAATAGTACACAAGATTTTTACATTGTAGGGACTAGATTCTACATCGCCGTATAAACCATGTTTTCACCTTGCCCTTGCTTCAGTGCCTTTCGTGTACCTATCATAATTTTTTTAGCTACTTGGCAGTTATCAAACTGAATATCTTTAAGAATGTGACGTGCTAACATTAATACTTTATATATGGCCATATTATTTATTTGTAGCTACGTATTCACTTTATAAAAGTAGTAGGTAACCGCCAAAGCATGTTAGCATACAGACTAATAATTTGTGTGCAACTGAGGTAGGAAACTAAGCAGGATCTACTGAAATAGTTGATTAACTGCTACTGAAAGCATTCAGACATTACTTTATACAGTAGTAATATTATGAAATAGTGGCCAAGTATTTGCGATTCTGATTAACAGCAGAAATTTGGACGTGAATGCCTAAAAGTATAACTAACCACCGTAAACGAACCCTTGTTATTCATAACATTATTCTTTTACTTCTGAGCATCCATTCCAAATGAGAGATTTCCGAATCATATTTTTGATAGTTGCTACAATTTGTAGCGCCACAAAAGTTCGTAAATACGGAGGTATTTTGAATATGCTGCTTCACTCCAAATACACATTCATTAGTCAATCGTTTCACAGCATGTTTTTACGACACAGCCGCTTGGCAGCGCTGCAGTCACGAAGTAGCAGAAATTCACTGTGAGTTTCGTAACTCTTATATTTGACCCTGGTCATATACTCATATACGCATGAAATTTTAATATAATGAGTGTACTGTTCCATTTAAACTTCATTCTAATGCACCTTAAAAAGTGTGTGGAACGCATTTAAACTGATATGTGAAGCGCGGACTATGATGCCATCCACTACTTCAGAAAATGAACAGAAGAGTGTCAGAATGATGTCTGCTTCAGGACATATTTCAATATATTGTTAGCAGACCAAACATAATGAAGTGCACGATAAGTGTAATAGTTCTTACATGGAATGAAATCATAGTGTACTAAAAACTACACGAGGTAACGAAACTATAAGAGCTAAGATAATGAGTGATGGTACTAGTTGGGTTGTATTAATTAGAAAGCTATTCATCATAGCTACATCAAAGGCTCAAAATACATCATAGTAATCAGGAAAACAAAATTTAAACTAACAATGGAAAATGCTATGCGATCACCTTTACATAAAAAGTATACGAGGGTTGGAACTTAAATAGTGGCAACACTGCTGAGGAGACACTATGCATCGGAATCTGCTATTGTCGCTGACAGCACACTTTGTTGTCATACCAACCTTACCTCCGAGCAAATGGACTCGCCAGTGCCACGTCACATGGGCCACATCGTACGAGCCAACACTGAAACGCCAATTCAACAAATGGCGTCATTATGCTTCGCCGCGAAAGTCGAAAGTGCGTCAGAACTCCAGTATGGTGAAAGTTATGGCGATTGTCGTGCACGACTGTGATGGTGTTATCCTAACGCATTACGTTCCTCCACAGGGACCGACAATGCACAGAATTACTGTACGGTTTTGAAGCATCGCCTGCGAGCAGCTTTGCCAAAGAACCAGCAACACTTTCTGCGCAACCAACCCATCATTTTGCACGACAATGCGCGGACGCATACAGCGCAAGCTATGGCTGCTCTGTTCGGTCGATGGCACTGGGAAGTACTGTATCATCCATCATACTCCCCGGACTTAAGTGTTTGTGACTTTGATTGGATTCTAAAGATGAAAGAAACATTTCGTGGCATTCGCTTCAGAACTGTTCCAGAGATTATACAGGCTGTGGACCACTCCATTCGCACCATCAGCAGAACAGGCTCTGCTAACGGTATACTACGCCTTCTACATCGCTGGCAACGGGTTCTACACAACGCTGGTGACTACTTTGACGGACAGAAAACCGAGCGAGGTGGCGCAGTGGTAAGACAATGGACTCGCATTCGGAAGGACGGTGGTTCAAATCCACCTCCGGCCATCCTGATTTAGGTTTTCCGTGATTTCCCTAAATAACTCCAGGCAAATGCCGGGATGGTTCCTTTCGAAAGGGCACGGCCGATTTCCTTCCACATCCTTACCCAAAACTCCGAGCGTTAGTTCCGTCTCTAATGACCAAGCTGTCGATGGGGCGTTAAACCCTAAGTTTCCCTTACGGACAGTAACAGATAAAAACATGTAATGTTTTTGTATCGGTTGTGAATAAATAAAAAATGTTAAATGTTTGTTAAGCTTATGGGACTTAACTGAGGGGTCATCAGTCACTAAACGTATACTACAGACAACACAAACATCTTTGCCCGAGGAAGGATTCGAACCTCCGGCGGGGAATGGCCTCGAGTATCAAAGCATAGCACCTCAATGCGCTCGGATACTCCGCCGCGGCTGTGAATAAATAATTGCCACTATTTAAGTTCCAACCCTTATATATTCTAAAGCAGACCCCAGAATTTTTTCCATACTAATCGACGTCATAGGATGCATTGTTTATGAACCGAACTGATACCCAGATGAAGAATGAGCAACAAATTTCTGGTTTCTTACAGAATTTTTTATTGTGGAAAATTGGAATACATTAGCACTGGACACTTGCCACTCCATTTTAAAACTGCAATATCGTGATATACACTGACTTTGCAAATGGCAGGCGGAAAACCAGAAAACTAGAAAAACAATTGCAAATATCACGGCAATTCAGGGGTGTAGTTAACGGTGGCGGCATGGTGGGGAGACCCCACCCTCAAGAAAAATTCATTGATGGCTTTTGTTTTAGTCACTTACAACGCAATCAGCAGATGCTGTTCGAAAGCGGTGTGCTGGTCGCCGCTCGACAGATGGGAATTTCGATTTTGTTAGATATTCAGCCTCGCATATTCAGCCATATCCAGCGTGTATGGTAAATGGTTGAGTGTGTCACAGTCCACAACAGATGAACCAACCACCTTGAGCGTGGCAGGCTACTTCCGGACGGTTCGTCAGAAGGGACAGTGCAACAAATCATGGCTGGATTTAACACAGGACGTGCTGTCCAGTGGACAATCCGTAGGAACGTGTGTTCCATGGGGTATGGGAGGCTTCGGCGCACACGTTTTCCACTATTAACGTCATACTGCACAACGGCTTGTAATTGTTGCCGCTTGTCAAAGATGGGAACAATGGGAAAAGATAGTGGGAAAAGTGCAACCTTTTGACGGCTGAAACGATGCCAGCGCTTCAGGAGGTCAGTAGGTTTAACAGAGGAAAGGTATGATGGAAACGTCGTTTTTAATACTGTTACTTTAATGTTCTCTAATCACTAAGTGTGGTGCTGAATTTACTAATATATATATAAGAAAGTAATTCAACAAAATTACCTCTGTAATTACTAAATTTCATTTCATTATAATACATTCGGCTCACATAGCAGAGTCCCTCACTGTTCGGTGATGACACCACAAATTTTGAAGCACAATCGAGATGTGACAGGGTGAGGGAATATTCAACTACCAGTCTCATATTCTTTGAAACCGATGAACATTTCCGTCGAGAAAAATAGAAGTTTCAACAGCACACTCGTCATTCAAATGTTGACTGAGAGTACCCGTCGCAATGTACTCTCGCTTACAGTTCGGGATGGACCTTCATTCGCTGCTCCAGCAATTCCGGTCGCATTTGGAAGCTATTTTAATTCACAAACCGTGAAACGCGTCTACGGTTCCTCTTCGTCAGGATCTTTTTCTGACCGAAATCCTGGAGTTGCATCGTGGTTCGCGGTCACGTTTTTTACTCTACCGCAGTTCGCTGCGAAGCACCAACGGATCCAGCAGCTTTACATTCCGTACGACCATTGCTAGGCCAAATACGATTGACTTTTTTTGCTTCTCCGTCACGTCCTTACATTTACACAAGCTTACGTACAATGCCATGAAACTTAATTTTCTCACGGGTGGCTGCTGCCTTGTAATCATGTAGAAGCTGTTGTGGGCCTGGTTGAAGACAAGAGTCGATTGTTGCACCATCGACATCTACATCCACACTCCGCAAGCCGCCTCACGTTATATGGCGGCGGGTACTTTACACACCACCGTCACTTCATCCTATTCCAGTAGCGAATAGTTCGCGGGAAAACATGATTGCCTGTATGCCTGTAGGGATGCAAACGATACATCGATGTTTTGAAAACATCGATGTTTCGTCCATAAACATCGATGTTAACATCGATGTTTTGAACAGCGATATATCGCCGATGCATCGACGACAGAAGTCCAAAACTATCGACATCGTTCAACAATTGATTGGCAACTCCATTATTACTTAATTAGTTGCTCAGCCAGCATCAGCTCAAGTGTTGTGCTCCTGCTGTCGTCGCTCGTTTCTGTTTTCATACTTTTGAAATAGTAGGTAAGTGAAATATGAAACAATCTGATGTTTCTCCAGCACGGGCTGCTGGCATTACTGAAATTTCAATCTCCAACATCAGTGGAATCGAATCTTTTTACAGTGTTACCCAGTCAGACTGTCACAACGTCAGTTAAAACATCAAACAAAAGTCGACGAAAAATCCGAGACAAAAGCCAACAAGCCAAGTATAACATAGATTTTCATTTCAGCAAGGTACATGATTTAATAAACGTCATTGATGAATATTCATTTTAAAAATACATTATTAAGTAATAACTGAAAGATGCATAATGTTTAATTTTCTCCACGTCGACCTAAGAAAAATGCAATATGTCAACAAAACACAAGTTATTTCGCGTGTAATGAACAAATCGATGTAAATCCCAAGTAAAATCAGCGCAATAGGTAGCGAAACCTTCTTTTTCATTCTAATCTGCCATTTCGCTGTGTATTCGTAGCCTAGTGAAAGAAATAAGGCAGATACTTTCTGCCAACACAGCTTCATTTCAGTGTGTTTTTCCTAATATTTCTTAAACGTATGGAAACATCGGAAAACATGGATGTATCGTTTTTAAGAGCGATGTTTTTTTAACGTCGATATTTTTCCACAGGAACATCGATGTCTGAACATCGATGTTTTTATCAACGATGTTGCATCCCTATATGCCTGTGCGTGGGCCCTAATCTCTCTGCTCTTATCTCTGTGCTCGCGTCTCAAGATATACGTAGGTGGGAATAATATACTGGTTGACTCTTCATGAAACGTTTGGTCATGAAACGTTTGGTCATGGAACTTAGACAAAGGCGCGTACGGCGATACAGAACGCCTCTCTTGCAGCGTCTGTTTCTTAATCACCTCTGTGACTCTTTCGCTATTACTAAATGAGCTAGTAACAAAGTGTGCTGCTCTCTGTTGGATCTTGTGTCTTCTATTAACCACACCTGGTACGGATTCCACACAGCAATGCTCAAGCTATAGGATGAAAAAGGTTTGTCCGGTGATCTTACAACACTGAATGTGATTATAAATCAATGAATAGACCTAACCACCTGAACGAGGGAACAGACCAGATTACGGTCGTTTGCTGAATATACTTGTCGTCAATTGTGAACAGTGGAGGGTCTTATTTTACACCTATTTATCTGTGTGGTGATCAGATGTGATACACCTCGCCTGCCAAGTTCAGTATTCTGAAGGTCTACTTCTAAAAAATGATAAATAATTTGGTTAGCGAAATGTTCTCACTATCTCTTCTGGTTTACATCTTTCAATAAGCACCATGAACTTCAAACATTTAAAGCGAATTTTGTATACTTCAAACTTTTTTTGAAACGCTTAGACGTTTTCAAATCTGGGTTTCATTGCATAGTGAGAAAAAATTTTAGTGAGGATAAAAATTTCTTGTACGTTATACATCATTCCACTTAGCGTTTCCGAACAATATAGTCGAAATCATTATTGTTCTAATTCCTGACACACAGCTGTGTATGTAAAGTAAAGACGAAACCGAATATAATAACTGTCAATTGGTTTTGATGATATTTAATGTGGTTGGCAAGTGGTTTTTAAAATATGTTACTGAAGAATGCTGAAAAGTAGATGGGTGGATCGCGTAATTAATGAAGCAGTATTCAACAGAATTGGGGACAGAAGAAATTTCTGACATATCTTGACTAAAGGAAGGGCTGGATTTGTTGGACACGTTGTGAGACATCAAGAATCGTCAGTTTACCATTGCAGGGAACTGATGGAGGGGTAAAATCGCAAAGGGAGGAAGATGAATACCGTAAGAATTTTTAAAAGATGTTCTTATTTAGATATGAAGAGGCTTGCGCAGGATACGTTAACGTGAAGAGCTGTAGCAAACCAGTCTTTTGACTGAAGACGCCAGTAACAAGACAGTTGTCAATGATTATTGAGTTACTCTGTTAACCAAACATAAATTAAAAGAGAAATTATGGTATTTGATAAGATACGTCGATTACACACGTGATGTGATGAGTGCTATCGACAAGGGCTGTCGAATAGATTTCGTATTTCTACATTTCCGGAAGGTTTTCGACACTGCACTTCACAAGCGTCTTCTAATCAAATTGCGTGCTTATGGAATATCGCCACAATTGTGCGATCGGATTCGTGATTTCCTGTCAGAATGGAAACAGTACATTCCAATTGACAGTAAGTCATCGAGAAGATCAGAAGTGATATCTGGCGTTCCCCAGGGAAGTGTTATACGGCCCCTACTGTTCCTTATTTTTATAACCAATTTAGGATACAATCTGAGTAGCTCTCTCAGGTTATTCGCGAATTATACTGTCACTTATCGGTTAGTAAAGTCACCAGAAAATAAAAGTCGACCACTGTACGTAACAATAGCCTTGTTTTATCACTAAATTTAGTAAATTAGGTCCGTGTGAATTGCTGGTTAGCCGGCCGCGGTGGCCGAGGGGACTGAGGCGCTCCAGTCACAGTCTGCACGGCCACTACGGTCGGGGGTTCGAATCCCCCCTCGGGCATGGATATTTGTGACGTCCTTAGGATTAGCTAGTTCATAATTGGTTTGTAAGTTTAGGGACTGATGACCCCGCAGTTAAGTTCCATAGACTAAAAAAAAAAAAAAAAAGAAAAAAAAAATAAATTGCCGGTTACTCCCTGCTATAAAGCCTTGCTCCCTGGACCAAACTGAGAACTGACTCGTTTCAAATTACTTCAATAACAGGAAGTTAATACTACAGTGGTCATTATACATATCAGCTCACACGTTATTACACACAGATATTAATAAGCAAGCCACCACAATTAAAGTTATCTTAGAAAGGTGGCTAAGAAAATATTTATGGCGCAACGGAATTTAGACATAAGAAAAATTGCATCTGAGCTTGTTCTCAGCACTTGTGAAGTACAATATAAATAAAAGAGGGAGGTGCTCTAAAACTACAATTTATAGGCAACTTATGGATTATGCTGAACTTAAACTTGTTCATTCAGATAGAAAACAAGCAAAATGGGGAACCAATTTTTTTAATACAATAAAAATGCATCTCTTACATGGATTAATGCGGACGGTGCCCAGCCTAAATTGTACATGATTTAACGCTACTGGGGGGAAGGATTCATAGACAACACTCATTCTCTCACACACGCGCAATGCCTCAGCGAAAGTCACCAAAATCAGCATGCCGAGACGAGTTGGACGCAGGCGCTGCTGTCGTAGGCGAAATTCGGCAAGTCGGGGGTAGCACAAAACACAATATACAAAACACTTTGAAGCTGGCTCTGGTCTGTCGTGTCTGTTTTAGGATGGTGCGCGTGTATAGCCAAGTTAAATTACATCTGAATTGGACCGCGAGCAAACACACTAACGGCGACACACGGCTACGTTATATCAACGCACTCCACTGAAGGTGAAGTGGTTGAAAATCGGATAAATTATACTAAATCACGGTGGATTCGTAAATTACAATCTGTTGGAAATCGATCTAAGTACTGGTTTTGTATGAGACGTGGTGTGAACTCAGGCGACTAGCTGCAAACCCCGGAAGTCGGAACTCGGACCCACGTGATTCCGAAAATCGATAAAATTGAATAAATTCAGATTCCGAAAAATAAAGAAAATTAACTACAGCATGCAACCCATAGAAATGTTTAGAATTACATGAAGAATCGAAAGAAATAGAGCTACACGCGATATGGAGCGACTACAGAGACAGATGAAGTCCAGTCTCAAAATACTCGTAAAAGTGAAATAATTACAATGTTGGAAAAATAAAATTAAGAATTACAGCATGCAACCGATAGAAATGTTTAGAATTACACAAGGAAGCTATTGACGGAGGTTGTACAAGGCTCAGAGTGAATTATTGACAAAGACAGAGTACATACTACAAGTTGGAGAAGAACAGCTAAATTAAAATAGGCGGGGAGAAAAGATCGCGAAATATTAGTGGAAATCAGAAGGATATCCGTATAGTTACTTGTCTGATGGGCATGGAACAAACAAGAGTGGAAGCTGAAAGCTTTGTTCTATGAACCGCCACATGGAACACATTTCACTCTTGGAAGGAAGGGTGAGAAGATTTTTACATGCACTGTACAAAAATGAACATATCACCTATTATAAATCGGGTCCCACAAAGCTAGAATGTATTTACACAGAGTTCATGCACCGCCACATGATCACAAAAGGTTTTAACATACCAAGCCGTTATCAAACTGCAAATAGAATCACACACACTGTGTTTATCTATTGGAAATCACTGAATTGAAAAATGAGATCACATTTCTTCACACGATCAAAGACAATATTAAAAAAAAAAAAAAAAAAAAAAAAAAAAAAGATTCTAAGTTCACGAATCGAAGTTAAACACACTAGTCAATGAAACGCTACCATCTCCATAAACAAGAGCAGAACCTACCTCACCTCACCAGACGACCAGCCCAGAATGATCAGACCGGCCTCGGAAAACGACCGGAAGCCGGAAAATCCAAAAAACAGCAGTGGTGGGGATGGAGAGAGTACACTCGCGCTAAAGAAGGCTCGCTGACTGTACTGTAACCAAAGGGTGTAGAAACCTCTTTGGTAGCATGAGCAGCTATCGACTCTGTGCCAGAGAGAACGATGCAAAGCGAGCTATCACTCCCCACATTCAAACAGCCATAGATTCTTGCACACACTTAAAAGTAAAACAACTGCACATTCTCACAGGCACAGTGGCGTATTGGAGAAGCTGTACTTATGCCACATTAATTAATATAGTAATAAATTATTAACATAACAAAATAAGAAAAACCTAGCAATATTAACTAATATTTCAACACATGAAATAAAAATGCTATTCCTCCAGCCTTGAAAAGAGTGGGGTTCAAGTTTTAACAAAATGATAATCTAGCGACATTAAATAAATTATAACTTTACAGAAATATACAAAAAATATATGGAAGACGACAGACGGCCGTCTTTCAAAAATCAAAAGCAACTGCTAAATAATATAGGTAAGATATATGCATGGTGCAAAAATTGGCAATTGATCGTTAATGATAAGTGTGTGGACATCCATTGGACCACTAAAAGACATCCGTTAAACTTCAGTTACACAATAAATCAGCCACATCTAGAGGCCGTAAATTCAACTAAGTACCTAGGAGTAGCAATTACGAACAACCGCCTACATTACACTTGTACGTCCTATTTTGGAGTATTGTTGCGCACCGTGGGACCCCCACCCAGTGGGACTGACAGACGATTTAGAGAAAGTTCACAGCAGGACAGCTGGTCTTATATTATCGCGATGTAATGGAGAGAGTGTCACGAAAATGTATTGTTAGCACCCACCTACATAGGAAGACATGACCATAAACCAAGAGAAATCCGATAACAGAAAGATTTAGAAGTTATCCCCGTGAGCTATTAGATAATGGAACTATAGACAAGTATCATAAAAGTGGTTCGATGAACCCTCTGCCGTGCACTTTACTGTGACTTGCAGAGTTCCATGTAGAAGTAAATGTAGAAGGGCTAGTTTGTTTGGACAGATTCTGAGTCATCAAGGACTCGTCAGTTTAGTATTGGAGGGGTAAAAATCGCAGACGGAGAAAGATGAATACATTAAGCAGGTTTGAAGGTTGCCGATCTTATTCAGATATGCGCAGTATAGGTTTACATGAAGAGCTGCAACAAACAAGACTTTCGACTTTAGACCCCAATAACAACAATCAATTGTCATTGATTATTGAGTTAATCTATTAAAAAGATGTAAATTAAAAGAGAAATTAAGATATCTGATAAGATACATTGTTTACGAGTAATCAGAATGTTGAATTTCACGTATCTATTGAACTTTTGAACTTAGAGCTTGGAAAACTTTGGCAGGCTTCTTGCTCTTAACCCATTATTTGCCATTGTTATTTTTTTGGGATGCAAGTATTTAATTTAATTCTATACGACCAATGTAACTTTTAGATTTATCTGTTGTACCTGAACGAAGAAATGACTCGTATATTACCTGGAAATACGAAATAAATAATTTTTCTTTAGTTAATTAGGTTTAGCAAAGGACTTTATTTTTCTGTTTTCTGTACTTTTCCTTAGCTACACTGTTTGTCTGCTGGTGGCTACCGTGCAACAGTGAATTGTTATTTAGTGGTTTGGATGTATTTATGAGTAAACGGACATCCATGTAAAATTCAATTTTTTTCAGATATCCTGGAGTAAATGAAATATCACTTTATTTTTGTGTCCCAATAATGACACACAAGCATGTTACATAATCAGTATTTTGTTGAAGTGCCTTATTAGGGTATGAACGTCTTATATACAAAATTACTGTATGAGTTCTTGAGGTCCGATTTGTTTATATTGTATGAGATTCTCCCTCATTCACATTTTACGATTCCAAGAGGAAGAAAACAGACCGCATGGACTTCTAGAGGAACTGCATAAGGAGGAATTGAGTGAATATGAAATTAATGACTTAAAACTAGTGTTCATTGCTTTCAATTCAGATAAAATATCAGATGAAGCAGATATTGACGAAAATGTCTCAAAAATTTGACGGTCTGTGATTTTTGTCTAGTATACTGAAATTTATTTGAACAATTTTTTCTTTCATTTGTCATCCAAGGTATAACATAAATCTAAACAAGCCGCGGTGGAGTAGCCGAGCGGTCTAAGGCGCCTCTCTGCGGAGCGCGCGGTTGCTCGCCGTGGAGGTTCGAGTCCTCCCTGAGGCATGGGTATGTGTGTTGTCCTTAGGTCAGTTTATCTAGTTTTAAGCTACGGACTGATGACCACGCAGTTTGGTCCGATAGATTTACCGACATAAAAAAAATAATCTAAAAGAATGCTGCAAAAAAGTAAGTAAAAAGTTTTGGCAAGTAATGGGTTAAGCGCTGAATACGCAGCTATTGTTGTGTTGCTGTTGCCCTCTGAAGTTCGAGAGGGCGTCTGCTACCTTTTCTCATCGCGCGTTGGGAAGCGGCATCAGTAGCAAACAGTGTTTGGCCAACAAGTACAACTTTCTCTGCCGAGAACGCTCGCTCGCTCCATAGCGCAGCAGTTGGGCTGCACACTCCTGGAACTTAAAACTGCTCTTCAGACGGAGCTCGAGACCCAAATTAAATTATCGGAGAGGTAGAGAATGAGGGAGAGAGAGAGAAAGAGAGAGAGAGAGAAGAGGAGGAGGGGTGGGCAGAAAAGACAGGAGGAGGGGGGAGCGAGTGAGAGAGCCGGTTCTTTTGTCGCAGGAAATTAAACACTTCGGCCTTCCGCACTCACCACCCCTCGCCGAGAACTGCTTGGGGGGGGGGCGTACTTGTCTGCGGCGCGACCTTCTCTTGTTTAACACCGCGCGCCCCGTAACGAGCTGCAAATTAAGTTCCAGCAACAGTAACAGTAACTCCACCGGCACTGCTGGAATTCACCAAACGGAGGCAACCGCCAAAGGTGCCCGTTCTTCCAATTATTACGTGTCAGAAGGCACTAAGGCCCCGCAAATAACTACACTTGGTAGTAACTCTCTTGTTTCAAAATATAGTTATTTGCCAGAAGTGTGAAGTACCCAAAATTTTCGGATGGGCTTGAAATATATCACATCCAACCATCACGTTAATTTTTTAAACACATTTGAACATTTATATGGGACTGCGAACTCTTACGTGACGTATTTGACACTTCCGCTTGCTTTTTTAGCAGTACAACTGAACTTTCCATTTACACAATGTACCCGTAATTTTATTTCAAATGTTAAAGTGTTTGTAGAGTCTATAGGACTTAACTACGGGGTCATCATTGATACCTAAACTTACAAACTACTTATGAACTAGCTAATACTAAGGACGGCGCAAATATCCATGCCCGAGGGGGGATTCGAAACCCCGACCGTAGTGGCCGTCCAGATCGTGACTGGACCGCCTCAGTCGCTTCAGCCACCGCGGCCGACGTTTAGATTTAGTGTAATTTGTGTATATTGGGTAACATATTTCCAGGACTTCTTCATCAATATTTCTCTTTTCTCCTACGTTGGAGCCCTTGAAGAAATAGTGGCCAGTGATTAATAATTTACATTGAACGCCATCAACCATATTACGGAATTGTCTTTAATTGTGTAAAGAAGGGCCGCGGCAGAGTGGCCGAGCGCATTGAGGCGCTATGCTGCAATGCGCGAGGCCGTGCCCCGTCGGGAGCTCGAATCTCCTCTCGGGCACGGATGTGCTGTCTTTAGTATACATCTACATGGGATTGCAAATAACATTTAAGTGCCTGAGAGAGAGTTCATTGAACCACATTTATGCTGTTTATCTCCCACTTCATTGTCGAATAGCGCGCGGAAAGAAAGAACACTTGAATTCTCCGTTCGACCTCTGATTTCTCGTATTTTATTCTGATGGTCACTGCTACCTATGTAAGTGGGAGTCAACAATATATTTTCGCATTCGCAGGAAAATGTCAGCGATTGGAGTTTCATCGCGCAGTGATAAGCGCCGTTGTTGTAATGATTCCCATCCCAGATCCTGTATCATTTCCGTAACGCTGTCTCCCCTGTATCGTGACAATACGAAACGAGCTGCCCTTCTTTGGACTCTTTAGATGTCCTCCGTCAAACCCACCTGATAAGGATCCCACACTGGGCAGCAATACTCCAAAACCGGACGGACAAGCGTAGTGTATGCAGTTTCTTTAGTAGTTCTGGTGCATCTTTTAAGGGCTCTACCTATGGTTCGCCTTTCCCACGATATTGTCTACGTGTTCTTTCCAGTTTAAGTCTGATGCAATAATAATTCCTAGGTATTTTGTGGAGTTTACGACCTTTACTTTTGATTGATTTATCTTGTAAACAAAATTTAACGGATTTCTTTCCGTACTCACGTGGACACCTTCTCACGTCTCATTATTTAGAGTCAATTGCCAATTTTTACACCATATTGATATCTTATTTAAATCGTTCTGCAGTTGGTTTTGATCTTCGGATGATTTTACTAGACGGTAAATGACGGCGTCATCTGCAAACAACGCAAGAGAGTAAGAGAGCTACCTAGATATTCTCCCAAATCTTTTATGTAAATAAGGAACAGCAGAGGACCAATAACACTACCCTAAGGAACGCCGGATATCACCTCTGTTTTAGTCGATGCTTTACCATCGATTACTACAAACTGTGTCCTATCTGACAGGAAATCCCCTATCCAGTCGGAAATTTGGTGCGATGTACCATAACCAAGTAATTTGATTAAAAGCCGTTTGTGAGATACGGTGGCAAAAGCCTTCTGGAAATCAAGTTGATTCATGCGTAGTTTGTAAGTTTAGGGACTGATGACCCCGCAATTCCCATAAGCTTCACAAACATTTGAACATTTTTATAGCAGGAGGAATCGGGACACAACAAGACGTCGATGGAATAAGTCAGTGGAATTTCTGGTACGAATAGCTGGTTTATTTCGCTGGCAGAAAAAGTCCTCGGGTGAATCTATGTGAGGACGTGTTCGAAAAACCCCATCGACTGCGTCACCAAGACTAATCGCGAGTAGGCGATAATAGATATTAAGTTGTTAATCACTTTGTACCAAGAGGATCCTATTTCCACAGGGTGAACGAGAACACTGATATTGTCCATACAACTTTCCAATTAATATTGGGTGAGAAGAATTCACAGGTTTGGGATGAAGCACCTTTCTCTGCGACCAAGTAAAAATTGTGTTGTGAGCATTTCAATGTTCAAATGTTTGTGAAGCTTATGTGACATAACTGCGGGGTCTTCAATCCCTAAACTTGCAAACTACTTATGGACTACCTTGCAGCAAAGACAGCACAAACATCCTGCCCGAGGTGGGATTCAAACCCCCGACGGGGAACGGCCTCGCGTATCGCAGCATAGCGCCTCAATGCGCTCGGCCACTCTGCCGCGACATAGACGGCCGTAATTTGAATTACGTAATAATAGACAAAATTTTAGAGCTTTTCATTTCTGTTTTAATTGATTTTGCACTTTGTATCACACATAAAATAGCTTTAAATCCATAGTATCCTTAAATGAATATTAATCACACTTCCTGATGTTGTGCTTCAAAATAAGGCGAGAAAAGGGTATTATTTAATGAGAATATTATCAAATACACAGAAAAAAAAATAAAAAAAAATGCCATGAAGGAAGTTCTAACCTGGATCCACAGTCTGACAATACAAGTTCTGTACCGCTCAACCGGCGTTGCCGCTCGGAAGTTTCCCATGTTTGCGAGTACCCAAGCTACATAATGAAAATACCAAAAACGTTAATTGTTCGAATGCCATGAAATTTAACCCCATATACACTACTGGCCGTTAAAATTGCTTCATCAAGGAGAAATGCAGATGATAAACTGCTATTAATTGGACAAATATACTAGAACTGACATGTGATTACATTATCACGCAATTTGGATGCATAGATCGTGAGAAATCAGTACCCAGAACAGCCGTCATACGCCTGGTCATTGAGTCAAACCGAGCTTCGATGCCGTGTACAGGTACATATGTCTATGCAGCTTTAACACGATACCACAGTGCATCAAGAGTAGTGACTGGCGTATTGTGACGAGCCAGTTGCTCTGCCACCATTGACCAGATGTTTTCAGTTGATGAGAGATCTGGAGAATATGCTGGGTAGGGCAGCAGTCGTACATTTTCCGTATCGAGAAAGGCCCGTACAGGACCTGCAACATGCGGTCGTGCATTATCCTGCTGAAATGTAGTGTTTCGCAGGGATCGAATGGTAGGGCCACGGGTCGTAACATATCTGTGGTTTGTACATTTTATATATAAAGAACGGTCTAGAGCGCAATTTTTTTACTAGTTTCGGTCTTCTTTTAGACCATCTTATATGCGTCAGTGACGCACTAGAAGGCTCCAAGTTTCCTGCCAGCTCCACAACATCAATGGAGCTAAATTTTGTAAAGATGGTGTAAAAGAAGACCGAAACTAGTCGAAAAAAGGTTTTTTTTGCTCTAGACTGTTCTTTATACATAAATTTAAATAACAGTGTTGTTGCCCAATAAGTGAAACAAAAATGTTTCCAAAAATATGGTTTGTACATTTTGTTTCTTAGAAGGAGAGCGTGTGACATATCAAATTTCATCAAATTTTGCATGGATGCTCTATATTGAATATAAAGGGACATGAGTTTCGGCTTTTTGGTAGACACTCAGTATCAGGGTCAAAGATGATGATTGAAAATCGCATTTTCAATGGTATACCTCGTAATTTTTTTCTAATATACACTCCTGGTCATTAAAAAAGCTACACCACGAAGATGACGTGCTACAGACGAGAACTTTAACCGACAGGAAGAAGATGCTGTAATATGCAAATGATTAGGTATTCAGAGCATTCATACAAGGTTGGCGCCGGTAGCGACATGATGCTGACATGAGGAAAGTTTCCAACCGATTTCTCATACACAAGCAGCAGTTGACCGGCGTTGTCTGGTAAAACGTTGTTGTGATGCCTCGTGTAAGGAGGAGAAATGCGTACCGATTCCCACTTTGATAAAGGTCGGATTGTAGCCTATCTCGATTGCGGTTTATCGTATCACGACATTGCTGCTCGAGTTGGTCGCGATCCAATGCCTGTTAGCAGAATATGGAATCGATGGGTTCAGGGGAACGCCGTGCTGGATTCCAAAGGTCTCGTATCATTAGCAGTCGAGATGACAGGCATCTTGCCGAGCGCGTTGAGGCGCCATGATACGATGCGCGATGCCATTCTCCGTAAGGGTTGGAATCCCCCCTCGGGCATGGATGTTTGTGCCGTCTTTTATATAAGCTAGTTCGTAAGTAGTTGTAAGTTTGGCTCTGCCTGCGAAATCAACTAGCTATTAATACCAGAAATTCCGCTGACTCTTATTCCATCGACGTCTTGTTGTGTCCCGATTCCTCCTTCTTTACAAATTTTCAAATGTTTGTGAAGCTTATGGGACTTAACTACCTGTTTGTTCGTAAATACATGGTACTTTACTACTGTGGTTATCAGTCCCTAGGGTTACAAACTACTTAAACTAATACTTACCTAAGGACTACACACACGCTTATGCCCGATGGAAGAGTCGAACTTCCGACGGGGACTAACGGAGCTCTCTGCATCAAGGCGCCTTAGAGTGCACGGCTATTCCACTGCGATGAAAATGCAGTAAAAAGGCCTTTTCACTATAGTTTTCATGTCATATTATCTTGCTAACGGTCAATTTACATCGAAAATAATGTTGTCAATCATATTTATGACTCTATTAAAACTCGTTTATGTATTCATACGTAGTGGAAGCTCTTCCCAGTAAAACGTAAATATCTTTATAATGGTAGATATTTCGTCAATTTCGTAGGATAACGCTAGTAGAAATACTGAGACTAAGCTGTGGTGCAATTATTATTATTATTTTTTTTCGGTTTGATGAGAACACAAAGCAGGCGACACTATGAAGTTTAAGAAGATGCGGAACCATTCCTGTAATTCGAATAGATTAACTACCGATGTCAGCAGTTTCTTGATTCTGCGCATGCGCTGCAGTACAGTCGTAAAAAGCCGAAAAATTCTGGTCCTATCTAAAATCGGTAAGCGGATCAGAGGTCTGTATCCAGTCACTCGTTGATCATTCTGTGTTGGTAATAGAAGAAAGCAAAATGAAGACAGAAGTTTGAAATTTAACATTTAAGAAATCATTCACGCAGGAGGACCATGCAAAAATACCTTCATTTGATGGTCGCACTAACTCCCAAATGGGGACACAATAATAGGCATAGTTGGCGTAGAGAAGCAGATGAGAGAGTTGAAAACAAACAAGTTGCTACCAATCCGGTTTTATAAAGTGTACTCGGCGGCATTGGCCCCTACTTAGCTTGCACTTATCTTAAGTCTTTGACCCAGTGCAAAGTGCCAAGCGACTGGAAAAACGCACAAGCAACTCCCTTGTATAAGAAAGGCAAAAGAACAGTTTCACGAAATTACAGACCTTTATAATTAAAATCAATTTGCTGAATACGTTCTTTACTCGAAGACTACTTAATTAATAGAACCCAGTATGTAGTCCTCGATGGCGATTGTTCATCAGAGACTAGAGTGTCGTCAAGAGTGCCCCAGGGAGGTGTGATAGGACCGATATCATTTTCTATCTACATAAACGTTGTGACGGCCAGAGTGAGTTGCAATCTTCGGCTGCTTGCTGATGATGCAGAGGGTATCGTCATTGAATTACTGTAGTAGGATGCAGGATGATTTGGACCAAGTTTCTAGGTCGTGTGAAGAATGGCAACTAGCGCAAGGTGATGCAGATGAGTTGGAGAAACAATCCCGTAACGTTCGATTACAGCGTTACTAGTGTGCTGCTTGACAGAGTCACGTCATTTAAATACCAAGGCATAGCTCTGGAACGAGCATAATAGGTCAGTCATGGGAAAGTCGAATGGTCTACACCGTTTTATTGGGAGAATTTTGGTAAAGTCTGTTTCGTATGTAAAGGAGACCGCATATAAAACGCTTGTACGACCCCCTATTGCTTCTTGCTCAAGTGTTTGAGATCTTCACCAAATTGGTTTAAAGGACGATATAGAGGCAGTTCAGAGGTACGTTGCGAGGTTTTTAACTGTTAGATTGGATCAATGCACGAGTGATACTGAAATGCTTCAGGAACTCAAATGGGAATCGCTGGAGGAAAGGCGACGTTCTTTTTGATAAACACTGTTGAAGAAATTTAGAGGGCCGGAATTCGAGGCGGACTGCAGAATGATTCTACTGCCGCAACCTAAATTTCGCGTAAGGTCCACAAAGATAAGATTAGAGAGATTAGGGCTCGTACAGATGGAAACAAGCATTCGTTTTTCCCTCTTTCTATATGGGAGTAGAACAGGAAAGCAAGCAATTAAGACTGGTACTGAGAAGGAAAGTGCTTGGGCTCGAACAAACACATATACATCAAAATCGTACGGGAGATAATGTAAAGATCCCTTATAACACTAGTGACACTCCCGCATCTGCAAAACCCTGCAGTCGTCCGTTAGAGGCCTCTGCGCGTACCTTGCCACATTGCACTTTGACCTGTCGGTTCGTCAGTAGGGACGGTGCAGTGTGCCTCCGAAGTTGCGTTTTGTGACGTTATTTCTGTGGTGAAGCGTCAGATGGGACGGCGATTGATAATCAATCCTGCTATTGTATTGCGATTGGTTGAGATGAAGTCACGAAGAATCATTCTTCGTGAAGATGGTATTAGTGTAGAAGATGAATCATTCGCATGCTTTCTCGTATCTCTTATGGTACAGAAATATGAGCATAAGTTAGATACTGTTGTAACACTAACACATAATGATGGTAATAGGGATGATAATGACGAAGAACTCATTGCTAGCGGTAGTTATACGGTAAGTGCGAGAAGAGACGATGGAAGCAGTGGCAGTGAATACCAACAGTCTTCCGAGAAGAAGGTTAAAGTTGCAACTGTCATCACGGCTTTTGATGACAATACGCTAGAGAACAAAAATGTTCAAATGTTTGTACAGCTTATGGGACTTAACTACGGGGTCATCAGTCCCTAAACTTACAAACTACTTATGAACTACTTTCGAACTAGGACGGCACAAATATCCAAGCCCGAGGGGGGATTCGAACCCCCGACCGTAGTGGCCGTGCAGACCGTGACTGAAGCGCCTCAGTCCCCTCGGCTACCGCGGCCGGCGCTAGAGAACATGTACGGCGATTATTACATAAGTTATAGTTACGTATGACGCCTACAATTACATCTACAGTGCTATCTAGAGCATGATTGCAAAGTTTTGCATAAAAACGACACCCACCAGCACATTTAGGTGTACGTAGATATACTGTAACGAACCGTTCATACAGATATGTTTGTTCGAGCCGAAGTACTTTCCTTGAGAGTACCCTTCGCCACGCAGCTTTGGGTGGATTGAGGAGTATGTATGTAGATGATTTACAAAAAAGCACGCCCTTCGAGTAGTAAATTTTCAGCACGAAGTCGATCGTTCAAAACGGGCTTTACGCTGTTCTGGCAGGTAAAGAGGAGGGCGAGGCTACATTTGGGACAACGTTGTCGAAGCGCTGGCCTCAGCTGCGTTACAGTGGGTAGGAGCGGGCGGCGCTCCAGCACAGGCACCGCGAGAGGAACCGACGGCCGGGGCGGCGTTGTTTACGGGCGCGCTTCCGGTCGCAGGGGCCGTCAGTCAAGAGGCGGGCCGTCGTTTGGACGGCAGCACGCGCCAGTTAGGGCCGTCTCATTACGCCCCAGCCGCAGGGTCAACTGGCCCAACGAGGGGCGCGCGTCGCCTTACCGCCAGATTACCCACACACATTAAGACTGACGCCCGTCTCCGCAAGGCGGCCTCAAGTTACATCGAGCGCTCCCTGCATTCCTGCCGAGCGCCATGTACCACGCAACAAAGCGAAACCAAACAATGGACCCCGTGGCCAGCAAAGGGACACACGACGCAGCGTCAATGGGCGGTATGAATAAAACCATGGAGGTAAGAATAAACGGAGGTGTCCTGACGCCACAGCTGTGAAGCCAAGGTAGCCACCTTGATCCTACCAAATCCCTGCTGTATTTACCTTATTTGCGTATGATTGTCGCTCGTTTTCGGAAGGATTTTGCACTGTTATGGTAACTTGTGTGATGTTTATGGGTACCAATCGTTCTGAATGTGACGCGATATTGAAGGGAATACCATTTCATGTGTAAATTGTCTCGCTAACGCTTGATTTTACCACTTTTATTATGAACGAACATATTGATTTGATTTGATTTTCTCAGGGAAGCCAAAACAGTCTTGGTCCAACGCGCCACTGCCCGCACCGAAACTAAGTTTATTGTACCCTTGAACAGTGCATGGAGTTCCTTTACCAGTTCTTTATTAGACGCAATTTCTTCGGGTCTGGTTGTCCCAAATGTTCTGTGCCTTTTACTCTCCAATGCAATGCATTCGAAGATTAGATGTGATACAGTTTCATCACCGTCATCACAGATCCTACATTATGGTCCTCTTCTGTTATTCCCATTGTATGTAGGTGTTTTTTGAAATTCCATGGCCTGTCAGCAATCCAACCATGAGTCTAATCTCTCTCCTGTTCAGGCCCAGGGTTGCAGAGCTTCTTTTAAAACATGGCTTTGTTTTTGTTGATAGACTTTGGTCCAATATTCTACATGTTGTCTCCTGAGCCAGTTACGTAGCTCCAATTTGATCATTGCCTTGGTGATTGTCAAGACAGGTTCCGGTCCAATAAATGGAGTCTCTGCCTCCATTCTCGCTAATTTATTTTATTATTTTATCTGACGATCGTCAGATTAGCTAAAGAAAGAACACACATTTGTGATTCATAATATTGTAGTAACAACTGTTTTTAAATAGAATAAACACGAATTTTTTTCGTTTTTCGAGATTTTATTTTAAACAAAAACTTGAAACAACCAATTGAGGACGTTACATGCGTATATGATGCAATTAGCGACTGTAAATACAAACACAGTTATAACACACTGTCAGTGTTTTGGTCAGAGTGTCATGGCGGCCACGGCTTCAAAACTTAGTACGGCTGGGATACGTAGCGTCATCTGCCTTTATTCTTACCTCCATGAATAAAACAGAGTATCTACTTTATACTATGGATTCCAGAGAACATCATTAGCTTCGCATAAATAAAGCGACTCAGAGAATATAATGATGTTAATGTCGAAGCCCTTTTTTGGTCCGTGTTTGCTATATAAATAATCTTTTGGATAAAGATCTGCATTGAGCAAAATACTTTTCTTTCTTTGTTTTTGTTTGCCCATACATGTATCACTACAGAAGTAGCATCTTTAGTAGGTCCTTTTTATTGGTTTAAAGTGAACAAGAGAAAATATTTTTAGTTTTACAGTTATTACAAGTTCATTCTGTTAATTACAATTAGATACAAGAATTTCATATATGTATATATACCTTGTTTTACATGTTGGATTGGCTCGTTTTCTTACATCATCCCCGTATGTCTTTGCTCACATTTTGTCATCTGCAACCATATGGCCTTGTATACAAAAGTGTTTGTTGCTGAAATATTTATTCTCGAGCGCATTGAGGCGCTATGTTTCGATGCGCGAGGCCGTTCCCCGTGTGGGTTCGAATCCTCCCTTTGGCAAGGATGTTTGTGTTGCCTTTAGAATAAGTTAGTTCACACGTAGTTTGTCGCGTCGGAGTGGCCGAGCACATTGAGGCACTATGCTCCAATGCGCGAGGCCGTTCCCCGTCGGGGGGGGGGGGGGTTCGAATCCTCCCTCGAACATGGATGTTTGTGTTGTCTTTAGAATAACTTAGTTCTAAGTAGTTTATAAGTTTAGGGACTGATGACCCCGCCGTTAAATCCCATAAGCTTAACAAACATTTGATTTGATTGAAATATTTGATCTGCTTTCTTGTGTTGTTTTAAGGTTAGGTCTACTACTTAATCTTATGTGAATGGCATGTGTGTGTGTGTGTGTGTGTATGTTTATTGTTTACTAATGAAATATGTTCAACTTACAAAAACACACACACACACAGGAGAGAGAGAGAGAGAGAGAGAGAGAGAGAGAGAGAGAGATGCCATTCAAATAAAATTAAGTAGTAGACCTAACCTTAAAACAACACAAGAAAGCAGATCAGATATTTCATCAATGGTTGCAGGTGCCAAACTATAAGCAAAGACCTACAGGGATGATGTAGGAAAACCAACCAATCCAACATGTAAAACAAGATATATATACCTATATGAAATTCTTGTACGTATTTGTAATTACCCGGATGAACTTGTAATAACTATAAAAACTAAAAATATTTCTTGTTGGTCACTTTAAAGCAATAAATACATACTGAAGATGCTACAACTGTAGTGAAACATGTGTGGATATACAAAAACAGTGTTTTACTCAAGGCAGATCTTTATCCAAAAGCAACTAACTTCAGAGAATATACTTCAACCAAGTATGCACTCAGCGTGAGTAAAATGGCGGAGAAAGTAACTTACAACAGAGTTCATTCTCCGATTCCGTATGAATAAAAGTAGAAAAAAAAAAGTTTGTAAAGCTTATGGGACTTAACTACGGGGTCATCAGTCCCTAAACTTACAAACTACTTATGAACTAACTAAGACTAAGGACGACACAAACATCCATGCCCGAGGGGGGATTCGAACCCCCGACCGTAGTGGCCGTGCAGACCGTGACTGAAGCGCCTTAGTCCCCTCGGCCACCGCGGCCGGCAATAAAAGTAGAGAAATTTCTCACGACCAGAGAACGTTCTTTATTTTAGAAGTGAGCACTCTAGCATACGTCGAGGTGAGTAACTTCTATTAAAGTTATAATTATGTTGCTGTGGTTTATAACAATAGTAACAAAATTTGTGTTGATTAAAAAGCAAAATATGCTTCTTCATATGATGTCTGAAAAAAATACGAGAGGCTCTAATAAGTTTATGCAAAGAAAAACATTTTGCTGACGAGTCGCTTTCGACACAAAAATGATAAATGTGACACTTCAAGCATTTTATATAGTGATGACAGTGATGCCAGGGGAATTTTTTCATTAACGGCATAGAAATGAAACATAATTGTATTTAGCTGCATGTGTTTTACCTGTTTTTTGGAGTGCATATTTACAGCCGTAAACAGCTACATAGCAAAATAATGTTGTATGTTTTTACTTGTGGTCTATCAATAAGAACGTATGAAGTTAATTCCAAATAAAGTGCATTCCAGGACTCCAAAGTCTGTATCACAAAATAAATATTGCTGCAATTCCGGATAGTGAATATTGTTTTTTGTACTGCTGTTGTTCATTCTACAAAAACTGCTAGGCCTATTTAAGACGCTTTTTTGATTTCGTAATCGTAACTTCAGTAATGTTAGTAGCAAGTGGACACCACTGGAAAATTAATAACTGATTAATTACACACCTGGCATTCTGTTCATGTAACACAATCTCATGACCTACCGCTTTATGAGCAGACCATTGGAAGTCATATTTAACAAAAAAAATCTCCTGTTAGAAGGCTCTGATATCGTTCCACGTTGATACAGATGAAAATACATGCATTCGTAAAAGTTCGTTCCCAGATTGTGCTAATTCAACTTCAATAACAAAAGAGTTTCTCGTATTACGAAAATTTTGTCACATTGTCAGAACAATACATGTTCGTAAAAAGTTCATATTTAGTCTTAACAACATGCTGCTGCACAGCAAAATTATACCATTGTTCCTGAACACGTAGACGCCTACTCCATATTTGTACACTGAATAATTTGCCTCTTTGGGTTAGTTAAATTTGTTTCGTATGACACATTTGACGAAACTGCACAGTAAGAAAATGTCTGTTGCGAAATTATTTATGATGGTAGAATGTGTGCTACATTACACTTGCCGTTTCCAAACAAGGCTTCCACACATTCTAAATATCCAGTGTCGTTATATATTCTGCTTTGTTGTTAAGATCTTTTCTTTCTTTTTTGAAGAGGAGGGACAATAGATTATTTATTTTTTAGTTTAAGAACAGGATGCACTGCCTGATTTTCGAATTCGAAATGTTGAAACATCTCGACCGCCTTAGCTATGTTCTAAAACCATGTTTAGTTTTGGTAATAGTTGCATCATGAATTAGCACGAACACATCTTATTGTTAGCTATATCTTCGCCACGTATGTGTTGTTTACGAAAGTTGCAGTTATCGCTTACGGTATCATTTGCGCACACATTTAACAGATGTAAGTGACATCACATGGAAATAATTCCGTCAGCGTCAGACGAAAAACAGAATTTAACTGTTTATATCGAGTTTTTGAGGGCATGAGAAATTGTTTAAACATATAGCAGGAGAGATACTGTTTTCCCCCCAGGACGCCGATCTCTGGTGGAGAAAAGTTGGACCTTTTTTTTATAATATCTATGATATATCTATTCTCCCGCCAAGGGGGCGTGTTTGGATTATCATATTTCCCACCGGCGGCCACCATGTATCCATCATCTTGGATGACGTCATAGAGGTAGGGGGAGGTAGTGGGCATAACTCTGGGTTTTCTTCGGAGGTCATCTTGGCTTCGGAACTGGTTCTGACGCCATCTTGGATGGCCTGATGGTCACCTTCTTAAATTTAAATATGCAAATAATAGCATTAATTAATTTTATATCCATTTTTTATCAAAACCTACCAGTACTGACTGCCCCCCTCCCCCATCACCTCCCCCCCCCCACTTCTGTCATAAGAAGGAAGGAAGCTTAGGGTTTAACGTCCCGTCGACGGCTTGGTCATCAGAGACTGAGCTAACGCTCGGAGTTTTGGGTAAGGATGGGGAAGGAAATCGGCCGTGCCCTTCGAAAGGAACCATCCCGGCATTTGCCTGGAGTGATTGAGAGAACTCAAGGAAAACCTAAATCTGGATGGCCGGAGGTGGATCTGAACCACCCTCCTCCCGAATGCGAGTCCAGTGCGTTACCACTGCACCACCTCGCTCGGTAAATACATTGTAATCAACGAACATGTCCCTGATGAAATGCATATTGTGTGAATCATTGTGCTGGATCGCAATCTAAGTCACAACAAAGTCGGTCTGTTGCTCAGCAAGCAGTGTCGCCGGCCGCGGTGGCCGAGGTGACTGAGGCGCTCCAGTCACGGTCAGCACGGCCACTACGGTCGGGGGTTCGAATCCCCCCTCGGGCATGGATATTTGTGCCGTCCTAGTTCGTAAGTAGTTCATAATTAGTTTGTAAGTTTAGGGAATGATGACCCCGTAGTTAAGTCCCATAAGCTTTACAAACATTTGAACATTTTTTTTGAAGCAGTGTCCGCTCGTGCTATTCTACTTTCTTTGCAGCAGAGTGGACTTTCCGCAAGGCCTCATTTGCTGCTTTTACCACACCGTCATATCACAGAAGCACAGACATGGACAAGCGAACGGAATGGCATCGTTTTTAACGAAGAAACCTGATTCTGTTTGCACTAATACGATAATGTGTGTAGATACCATGATGCGACATTGTTGAACTGTCCCCCTGCCTGTTTTTGGAAAGAAAAACGTCCTTTTCCTGCTGCAATTTATTTCCTAGATCCAGACGCGTTTCGTCCCATCTATTTCAAGGCGTCATCAGTAGCTGGTCTGCAGTCTTGCGACTTTGGTCTTTGTTGTTCCTTCCACCTGGTCACATGCGGAAGTCGCACAACTGGCCTGGAATAACTCCTCCCGCTGCTACAACAGACCATGTTTGGCAATACACGGAAGAAGCATGGACTGCTATACCTCAGCATCACATCCAGGGTCTCTTTGACTCTATTACGAGGCGTGTAGAAATTCATAACATGTGGATTTCACGGCCGGCGTCAGTGAGCTAATTTATCTGAAAGATGAATGAAACCATTTGGATATGCTCATAAAGAGATAGATTGAGCACTCCATCCTAGAAGACAAGTGTCCGAAACTATGCGACAACAACTACTGTCGGCTGGAAAAAATTTCTTCCATTTATCCACAATATCACGGACCGTATTGGCCAAGTCAAGTTGAAACAATCTTTAGACCTACGAAGATAATTGTTGAATATTTAAGATCGGTGAAAGATGCACGACACCCCCTAGCAACGCCTGGGTTGTGTAAAATACCGTGTAGCTGTGGCATGGTTTATACTGATACAACAGAAAGGAGTGTCAATACCCGCTTAATTGAATTTAAATGGAACTGTCGACTGGAACAAACCGACAAGTCAGTTGTATTTTTTTTCTGCATTGTCATTTTAATACCTACATGACATAGGCTTGCAGCAGCTCGTTACGTTTTTCTTCTGCCGAGTGAATTAAAACAATGACATGAAGCGATTAAAAAGTTGACAATTGAGTTAAAAATTAGAGAAGTGAAATTTGACAAGTCGGAAAATTTGGTGATATGCATTTGTCACATATGATAAAGCACGCAGTATAAGTTAAAATGGTGTAACGGTGGCGTTAAACAACCACACTGATGAACAGTACACTGGACACGAACGGAGATACTGACTAAAAGAACATGAGCGGCCCTTGTCTTACTTTCGGTGGACCCACTGTTAAAAGACACTCGAACGATGCACTGTACACTGATTAAAATTGACGGTACGTTGGACGCCTTAGAGGAGTCAGTTGTAGCGGAACATGTCTTTACAAATGGTGATCATGAAATAAAATATAGCGAAACGAGCGTGCTAGCCAAGACCTTGCATTATTATACTCGCATGCATAAAGAATCCGTAGAGATCCAGAAGCACCACAATAATTTCAACAGAATAGAAGAAGGTCTACAATTAGATCTGGCGGTGGACTTTGCACCAACGATATGACCATAGCCAGGTTACTTGTAATTGAGATAGATGACGCTGGTCAGAGATAGCTTCATAGACGGCAGCACGTTACAAGTAGTGGCGCCCTCTATGCGCCCTATACAGGGTGTTACAAAAAGGTACGGCCAAACTTTCAGGAAACATTTCTCACACACAAAGAAAGAAAATACGTTATGTGGATATGTATCCGGAAACGATTGATTTCCATGTTAGAGCTGATTTTAGTATTTCTCTTTAAATGTAAATTGAAATAATTCGTGCAGACAATTGTCAAAATACCCAATTGTTTTGTTAGTATGTACTGTACTTACTCGATTCAAGTCATAAACACAGAATTTCTGTGAACGTTTGGGTGGAATTGTTGGTGATTTCTTGATTGGGCCTCATGTTCTTCCACCTACGCTCACTGGAGCAAGCTATCATGATTTCATATGGGATACTCTACCTGTGCTGCTGGAACATGTGCCTTTACAAGTACGACACAACATGTGGTTCATGCACGATGGAGCTCCTGCACATTTCAGTCGACGTGTTCGTACGCGTCTCAACAACAGATTCGGTAACCAATGGATTGGTAGAGGCGGACCAATTCCATGGCCTCCGCGCTCTCCTGACCTCAACCCTCTTGACTTTCATTTATGGGGGCATTTGAAAGCTCTTGTCTACGCAACCCCAGCACCAAATGTAGAGACTCTTCATGGTCGTATTGTGGACGTCTGTGATACAATACGCCATTCTCCATGGCTGCATCAGCGCATCAGGGATTCCATGCAACGGAGGGTGGATGCATGTATCCTCGCTAACGGAGGACATTTTGAACATTTCCTGTAACAAATTGTTTGAAGTCAAGCTGGTACGTTCTGTTGCTGTGTGTTTCCATTCCATGATTAATGTGAGTTGAAGAGAAGTAATAAAATGAGCTCTGACATGGAAATTAAGCGTTTCCGGACACATGTGCACGTAACATATTTTCTTTCTTTGTGTGTGAGGAATGTTTCCTGAAAGTTTGGCCGTACCTTTTTGTAACACCCTGTATAAGCAGGATGTCCAGCACCTAGCTGCCAGTCGTCTACTCATCTCTGAAGATGTCGCTCGCAGTAGGCAACGAAACGCCGGGAGTAAGAAGTTTTATAGATGAACCACAGCATCTTACCCCGTAAGTTTTAATTAATCGTGTAACAATTGTTACAGTTAGCAATGCCGGCTACACTGTACACTGATTTTATCATCTCCGTCACCTGATACGGAGCTGTATTTGTAATCACGTGACTTTGGTACGACGTGCTGCCTCCCAAATGAACTTGGCTGCGATGTCTCCGGCCCCTCTTGGTGCTGCGTCGTAGCTGTGGAGTTGCCCACTTGTCCAGTGTCGGCTTGGGTCGCCTTGGCTTGCCGGTCGCAGCTGCGATGGTGTCGGCGTAGGCCGCGTCCGGCTGTCGGCGTTCGCGCAAAGGCGGTGCGGAGATTTAGGAGCGCATAAACGACGCCGCCGTAAAGTGCCTGCCGCCTGCACCAGGCTGGCTGGCTGGACGCGGCCGCCTTTTGCGAGGGCCGCGCCTCACCAACAGGATCCGACAGATGGCGCAGCCGCCGTGTGGAGGACAACCGAGGCATATGGCTGTGCGTCCGCCTTATTTGAGGCAGAATGAACGCTATGACCTTTAGGGTAAAAACAATTAATACACACACCAAAAAGGTGTTACATCACCTCTATTCTGGAGGTGTATGACCATTCCCATAAACACGGAATAGAAACCTAGAAAAAATCACATTTCAGTTTTCCTCATGAAAACAGAAATTGACAAGTTGAACGACAATTACCTAGACATTCTGTATTTGTGTACAGTAGTACCCCTAACACCCGTTAACACCTCCTCTTACAATGATGTATGCCTGTATTCGTCGTGGCATACTGTCCACTAGATCATCAATGAACTGTTGGCCCAGATTGTCCACCCCTGGCCATCGAGATTTAGGTTTTCCGTGATTTTCTTAAATCACTGTAGCCAAATGGCGGGATGATTCCTTTCAAAGGGCACGGGCGATTTCCATCCCCGTCCTTACCCAAAACTCCGAGCGTTAGCTCCGTCTCTAATGACCAAGCTATCGATGGGACATTAAACACTTTCTTCCTTCCATATTGTCCCACTCGTCAATGGCGAATCGGCTAGATCTCTCAGATTGGTTGGTGGGACGTCTAGTCCAAAAACAACCCTTCTCAGTGCATCCCAGGCATGTTCGCTAGGGTTATTGTCTGGGAGAACTAGTTGCTCATTCTGATCTTGCGATGTCGTTATCATGAACAAACGTGTTAAACGGTACCTCCATCGGTTCCTGCTAGAGGAATTCATTACGAAAATTAAAAAAAAAAAAGGAAATAGAAATACACAAAATGTTGTGTTTGTCCTACAGGGCCGGCCGCAGTGGCCAAGCGGTCTGCGGCGCGCCAGTCACAGACTGCACGGCCGCTACGGTCGGGGGTTCGGATCCCCCCTCGGACATAGGTGTTTGTGTCGTCTTTAGTATAAGGTAGTTCATAAGTAGTTTGTAAGTTTAGGGACTGATGACCCCTTAAACTTTTAACATTTAATTATTATACAGGTTCTGTTGAGCATATTATGAATGAGGGCCACAGAGCTACATTTACATACATACTCCGCAATCCACCGTATCGTGCGTGGCGGAGGGTACACTGTACCACTACTATGCATTTTCTTTCCTATTCCACTCCCAAATAGAGCGAGGAAAAAATGCCTATATGCCTCCGTACGAGCCCTAATTTCTCTTTGTGATCATTAAGCGAGATGTAAGTAGGCGGCAGTAAGATCGTACTACACTCAGCTTCAAATTCCGGCCCTCTAAATTTCCTCAACAGAAATTCACGAAAATAACGTCGTCTTTCCTACAGTGATCCCCAACTGAATTGCCGGAGCATTTTCGTGACACTCGCGCATTGGTCGAACCTACCAGTAACAAATCTAGCAGTTCGCCTCTGAACTGCTTCTGTTTTCCTTTCTTTCAACTGATCAGCTGCAGGTTCCGAACACTTGATCAATACTCAAGGCATGGTAGTACAAGCGTTTTATACGCGGTTTCCTTTACTGATGAAGTGCATCTTCCCAACATTCTACCAATAAACCAAGTCGGCTGTCCTCCTTACTGTCCTTACATGTTCGTTCCATTTCATGTCGCTCTGCAATGTTACTCATAGATATTTGAAGGACGCGACTGCATCAAGAAACTCACTACTAATGCTGTATTCGAACATTATGGGATTGTTTTCCCTACTCACCTTACATTTTTCTACATTGAGAGCTAGCTGCGATTCTTCACACCAACTAGAGTATTTGTGTAAGTCATCCTGTATGGTATTTCGGTCAATCAATGAAGACAATCTCCCATACACCAAAGCATTGTCTCAAGGAAATTTACTATATTCGAACTGAGAATATGCTCCAAAATTCTACAGGACACTGATGTCAATGATATTGGCCTGTAATTATGGGAGTCAGTTCTCTTTCATTTCTTATAAACGGGAGTCACCTGCGCTTTTTTCCAATCACTAGTAGCTTTGAGGTGATTTAAAGAATCGCGATAAATGCAAGCTAAGTAAGGGGCCAATACCGCAGAATACTCTATGTAAAACCGAACTGGTATTCCATGCGGACCAGGAGTCTTTTTTGTATTTAGCTCTCCCAGCTGCTTTTCTACACCGGAAATACCTATGTCCTCCATTTCGGAGTTGGTACTACTAGACGCCTTAGAAATAAATCATCTGGCTCAAAGGCCAGACTTAATATTAAATAATCAAACAGTCCTCAATACATCACCACTTCAGAATTTCCATTACAACTCACCAGGTCCGTTCCATTCATTCCTCCAATTCTTTTATGTCCTTATTTTACTTTGTTTTTGAGTCAGCATCTGTTTGTAACAGAATTCTGTACGCCGCGCGGGAGTAGCCAAGCGGTCTGGAGCGCCACGTTACAGATCGCGCGGCCTTTCGCGTCGGAGGTTCGAATCCTCCCTGGGCCATGGATGTGTGTGTTGTCCTTAGTTCAGTTTAACTCAGTTTAAGCAGTTTGCAAGTCTAGGGACTGATGACCAAAGCAATTTGGCCACATAGAATTACAAACTTTTGAACATTTTTGGTTTCAGTACTTTGGTCTTACAATTACTTTACTGGTGTGAAGTTGTAAATCTAATTTATATTTGGTACAGCCACTGTTTAGCTACATTCTGTGTTGATACCAGTCCAGCTTTCCAATGTTTTGTATCATCCCTTGTTAGTACTAATATTCCAAATTCTTCTGTACTCTGTTCTTATATTAATTCTTTATTTAATTCTGAATATGTTTATTTTCACCGATTTTCATTTCGAGTCCATATCTACAATTTGTTAAGCTTCACAATTCTCCAATGGATTCCACCTATACTCTCCCACCCATCCCTCTATTTTTGTCTATTTGTTTATTTAGTTATAAAAGTGTTGCAAGTTTCTCATATTTATTCTATATTTCTTAGGTTTTTGTGTGACCTTGTGTTTTGAACAACCCTTCAAGCTTCAGATTCTTGTATAATTATATTCACTGTAATTATTTTTGCCATGAAATTGTTATGAGTGCAGTGTTTCTCAAGTTATAGTGTTAATGTTTACTTCTTGCACTACTATTAATTTACAAATTTCATTTAAATATTTATTTACATTGTAACTGCTCCAACAAAGGTGATAATTTATTTCTCTGCATATAAGATCTCTTCTGGTTCGTTGAGAATGCAAGTTCTTTGAGTAAACTTCAGTAAATGTCTGATGATGGCCTAAGAAGTCGAAAATCAAGGCACATAATAAACAAACCTGTAGAACAAACACAAAATTGTGTGTTTTTTAAAATTATTATTATATTTTTATTCTATTTTCATTATAAAGGAACGTATTCACAAGAGGTGCAAGATGAGCCCGAGAATTGTCAACTACTAAGTCGAATCCCTGAACGAAATGCTAGCCGATATGTTTCCACTTCACATCGCAGATTGCCATCCTAAAGTATAGTCCTTTGATTCCTTCTACGACTATCAGTGGCTTAGGTGGCCACACATAATGCCACCCCCCAAACATCAAGGAGCCACCACCGTGCTGGACAGGAGGTCTAAGACGTCCAGACTGGTCAGACTGCCTCCAGAAATGTCACAGACGATTATATGATTGAAGGCATTTTTGAGTCTCACATGTGAATAGCTTCAGATGACAATTCTGACGAGTCCATTCAGCATGCTGTTGGGTTGAACTGTACCACACTGAATAGTGTCTAGGTGTCAAGTTGGACCTTGCCATTGAAGTTGCATGTCATGCATCCTACGTACAATTTGAATGAATCACAGCGTCCTGTAGCTGCACGAAAATCATTACAAGCCGGCCGCGGTGGCCGAGGGGACTGGGGCGCGCCAGTCACGGTCTGCACGGCCACTACGGTCGGAGTTCGAATCCCCCTTCGGGCATGGATATTTGTGCCGTCCTTAGTATTAGCTAGTTCATAATTAGTTTGTAAGTTTACGGACTGATGACCCCGTAGTTAAGTCAGATAAGCTCTACAAACATTTGAACATTTTTTGAATCATGGTGGCATATCTCTAAGTGTTCCTCCGAGCATTAGGTACTGGTCATCAGATACTGTGGGCAGCCAGATCGAGGCAAATCATCGACAGTTTTTGTTGATCTCTTCCTCCTCCACGTCCGAAGAACATTGCTTACGTTAAATGAGAGACGTCTGCGAATGTTCAAATGTTTGTAAATCTATCAGACCAAACTGCGTGGTCATCAGTCCGTAGCTTACAAACTACTTAACCTAGGTAAACTAACCTAAGGACAACACACACACCCATGCCCCAGGGAGGACTCGAACCTCCACGGCGAGCAACCGCGCGCTCCGCAGCGAGACGCGTTAGACCGCTCGGCTACTCCACCGCGGCAGACGTCTGCGAACTTCCTTTGATAAGAGTTCCTCCTGTCACAAAGTAGCAATGCGGATACGATCGAACTTCGGAATTGATTATCCAGGCACGGCAGAACTACAGTCAACACAAGCAGTGACATTCTTTCCTGATGTTATGACTGGAATTGATCGGCTGTCTCGCCCAAACCGTCGCGTTGACACCGCTTTTGTGTGGCTGTGTGGCTGTGTTCAGTGAAGTGGACAATGTAAGGATCTGTGTTCTTGATGCTATATTCGTTCAACGTCAGTGTTTAGAAGATCTTGGAAGGAAGGTGATTGAAAAACTTTTTCAATTTGTTCATTATAGAGAACTAAACATATGTTAATGTAGAAAAGCAGTGTGAAACTATAAATTTAAATCCCACGTTATTTTATTTTGAAAATGAGAACGTCGTTTTCCTGCAGTAATTTCTTTATTTTATCCAGACGCGTTTCGCTCGCTTCTATTAAAGGGCACCTTCAGTGGATTCCTTTATCTGGAAATTATATTTCTCTTCTTAGAATTATAAGCCGGAAAAATAAATAACAACAGGAAAATTTCATTTTCATTTCCAAAAGTAATAATTATACTCTTGCTACGGAAGATGAGCCGCGCGGTAGTAGTCGAGCGGTCTGGAGCGCCACGTTACGGATCGCGCGTGGTCCCGCGTTGGAGGTTCGAATCCTCCCTCGGGAATGGATGTGTGTGTTGTTCTTAGGTTAGTTTAACTTAATTTAAGTAGTTTGTAAGTCTGGGGACTTATGGCCAAAGTAGTTTGGTACCATACAATATCAAACATTTAAACACTTGAACGGAACATGAACACACAAACTTGTTAAATTATACACTTTACAATGTGCTAATAACTACTTCATAAGAGTATTTTTTTTTTTTTGAAATTGTTGCAACTTTGTTCTCTTGACGTTCACCGTGTAGTTTTACTCGTTTTTCGTAAATTACGTGGAAAATTAAAGACTATTGGGATTGCTTTGAACAAAAGACAGCTCTCAGCATTTCTGTTAACCATCTATTTATCTTCAAAGTTAGTTGGGTGTATGTAGCTTGTTGTAGTCTAAAAAATAATCTTTCCTTATTGATATTTCCTTCTCATGTATCTAAGGAAACCGGTAATTGCTGCATTGCCTTCTTGTACTTATTTGAAAGGTAATTAAAATTGCAAGACGGCCTTAAGACTCTTCTAGTAAGTAATATTTAGTAGAATGTTATTTTCACTGTGCAGCAGAGTGTTCGCTGACATGAAACTTCCTGGCAAGTTAAAAGTGTATGCCGGAACCGGGATACGAACGTGGGAACTTTGCCTTTCGCGAGTAAGCACTCTACCGACTGAGCTATCCCGGCCCCGTCGGAGGTTCGAATCGTCCCTCAAGCATGTGTGTGTGTGTGTGTGTGTGTGTGTGTGTGTGTGTGTGTGTGTGTGTATGTATATATGTCTGTGTGTGTGTTGTCCTTAGGTTAGTTTAAGTATTTTGTAAGCCTAGGGATTGATAACCGCAGTAGTTGAGTCCCGTGGATTTACAAACATTTGAACATTTGAGCTATCCTGCACGCTTCACGGTCCATCCTCACAGCTTTACTTCCATCAGTACCACGCACCCAACTTTTAAAATTCCAAACTTGACGCAAATTCTCCTGCGAACCTTACAGGACTTACTCCTGAAAGGAAGGATATGCAGGGGACATGATTTAGCCACAGCCTATGGGATGTTTTCAGAGTGATACTTTCACTCTGCAGCTGACTGTGCGCTGGTATGTAACTCCCTGGCAGATTAAAACTGTGTACCGGAACCGGGATTGGAACCCAGGACCTTTGCCTTTCGCGGGCAAAAGCTCTACCGACTGAGCTATCCCGACACGCCTCACAGCCCGTCTTCACAGATTTTTTTTTACGGAAAGGTTCCGTGTTCGATCCCAGCACACATTTTTAATCTGCCATGAAGTTTCATATCAGCGCACACTCGGTTACAGGGATAAAATATCATTCTGGTATAATACTACAGCTGTCAAATACTTCCCAAAACATTGAGTTGTTGTGGAGGATACACTAAGTAGAGGAGGCACTTAGTTGTCAAGAAATAATTATTGAACTATTCGAGAACAATTACAATTCAGAATAAAACACGATTGTACAATCTGGAAGGTCGACGATTAGTGGTGCCTGTAGCTTCAGATGACTGGGAGTTCACTTCTTTGAGTGCCGGAACTTTATAGTTGCACCCCCTCCCCCTGCCCTGCTCGGCGCGTCGATGTTACGGCACTACCCCCCCCCCCCTCTCCACACCGCTCGGCGTGCAAAAAGAGACAAGTTGGCGCAACTCTGCGAGGTTAAAGATCTGCAAAAAGTCTTACCTTGGCTTGTTTGCACTTGCTTCAACTCGAGCTGCGGCGTCGGCCTATTAAGCTTCTTTATTTCACCCTTCTCTTCCAAGCTGAAAGCTGAGTAATTTGTCTCTAAAAGATACTGAACGTTGTTCATTTTCTTTGATAATAAACATCAAGAACATGTAGATGTAGATTGGAATGTGCACTTGAACACTGAAGCACAGTAAGTAACTGATTACACTATTAAGTGACTGTAAGAAAATTAATCTGTTAAGATGAAGAGACAAGCTACCTTTGAGTGACATGATGCTGTAAGCTGCGCCAGTTCCTAACCTTACGCATGCGTAAAGGCTACTTTCCCCCACATCTTTTCAAACAGTTAAATATTTGTTACAACGAGGAGTATAAATTTCATTTACCCTGGAAATCGCGGCACATTTGCTCAAACGCCCAAAGATATGTAGCAAGTAACAGTACAAAAGTCATTGATGTTCCCATATCTGTTAAAAAGGAGATTGGGTTTAAAAAAATTGCTTGCTGTCGGTCTCGAACCCACTACCTTCCACAGCGCAAAGCGATGCTGCTAACCACACGGCTATTCTTGGCAGGCGGAAAGTAGTGACTTCAGTATTATTCATGATCGGCTTCTCTGAAGGACTTTTACGGTTGATGCGTCTTTACTTTATAGTTACAAGATGCTTCACCAATTATGACATGTTTTTGATGAAACTTCAATGCACAAAAAACAATATTAAGGGCGGGTGTTGCCTTTATGGAGGATTTGCCGATACGCAAGGGGAGGTGTGGAGTAGCTCCTTGTCTTGCTTCGCGATCATTTGTGCGTAACTGCCAGAGATGGAGTATGTAGGAGCTGGCGTCTGTACCAGCTCCAACGCCAACGTTAAAAGCGGCGTTTCTCCTCGCCCCTCCCTGCCGCGGAAGCGCCCATATGCTGCCTCCAGGGGGTTTAGAAGAGAATTTGAACCTCAGCCGCGCATGCGCATTGCAACACTGCGGTCACTGCCGTCTGTATTTAAGCGTCCGCGCTACGATTCGTATACGTGCTGTCTCCGCGACGCAGAACGTTTCTCATGCGATAAAAATACTTTGAATGTGCATATAAAATAATCTGATAGAAGAACAAAACGAATGATAGTTTAAAAGCACTTTTATATATTTACTTTCTTATCAAGACGAGATTTTGTCCGGAGGTTCACTGAACCAGTGAACACAGGACGCTCCGCCACTGGTAGGGGCACAATCTGCCATGAAGTTTCACTTCAGCGCACAGTCAGTTACAGAGTGAAACTATCATTCTGGGATAATACTACAGTTGAGAAATAATTCCCGAATAATTACGTTCTTGAGAAGAATATTGTTACAGAAGTTGGAACATTATGGAATACGGGGAGTAGCTCACAACTGGTTCACCTCTTACTTTAATAATAGACAACAGAAGGTAATTTTCCCCAGTGTAGAAAATAGCTATGACGTAGAATCCCAATGGGGCGCAATTAAGTGTGGGGTGCCCCAGGAGTCTGTTTTGGGACCAATGCTGTTTCTTATTTATATAAATGATTTGCCTTCGAGTATAACAGGTGACTAAAATATTTTGGTTTGTTGATGATACTAGCTTCATAGTGAAGGATGTTGCTCACAATATTGACACAGTATCAAATAATGTAGTTCAAGAGATAAGTTCATGGCTTGTACAAAACAGGTTGATGTTAAATCACAGTAAAATTTAGTTTTTACAATTTCTAATACATAATTTGACGAAAGCTGACATTTTGATTACGTATAATGGGCATATGATAAGTGAGACTAAACAGTTCAAATTTCTAGGTGTTCATATAGACAGTAAGCTGTCATGGAAAGCCTATGTTCAGGATCTTATTGCAAAACTAAATTCTGCTATATTTACCAATAGAACAATATCTGAAATCAGTGATTTCTCAACACGAAAAGCAGTCTATTACGCTTACTTTCATTCACTTATGACGTACGGCATTGTTTTTTGGGGTAACTCACCTGATGTAAAAAGGATATTTCTGGCTCAAAAACGGGCGGTTCGAGCAATATCTGGTGTAAGTTCACGAACGTCATGTCGACCCCTTTTCAGTAGTATGAGAATTTTGACTCTGGCGTCACAATACGTTTTTTTTCTTTAATGTCGTTTGTTGTTAATAATATTAGCTTATTCCCACGAGTTAGTAGCTTTCACTCGGTGAATACTAGATAGAAGTCGAATCTACATTTGCATGACACCCTGTTGACACTTGTGCAGAAAGGTGTACAGTATTCTGCGGCATCCATTTTCAATAAGCTGCCACAAGAACTAAAGAATCTTAGCACTAATCCACACGCTTTCAAATCTAAATTGAAGAGTTACCACATGGCTCACTCCTTTTATTCTGTAGAGGAGCTCATAGAAAAGTTAAACAATGAAGCTAATTCATTTTTTCTTCTTTATTGATTCTTTTCACTTTGTCTTAAGATTATCCTGTGCATAGGACTACTTAAAAATTTTCTATTACCGTTCTAGTGTGTCAATTAATGTATTGACTTGTTCCATGACCATGGAGTCTCACTCCTCAATTGAGTCCTATGGAACAGAAATAAATAAATAAATAAGATTCTTAAAAACTCTCAGCGATACTCTAACTACAGAAGGCACTTACTTGTCGAGAAATGATCATTGAACTAATCGAGATCAATTACGATCCTTGATAAGACACGAGTGTACAATCCGGAAGGTCGACGATTCTAATGAAGGGCGGCTGATTTCGCGTCGGAGGACCACGTGATCGCTCGCCGGCTGGGAGTAGTTATGTCGGCGGCGCATCAAAGGGCACCGCCGCGGAAACTTCCGTGCCAGCCCCCCCCCCCCCCCCCCCCACCACGACGCTACGCCCTCACACCGCCAAGCAAGCCGCATTCAGCAACGCAACGTGTCGTGTGTGAGTCGTATTTCGTTTTGACAGTGAGCTGCGTCACTGTCAAATGCGTGGACCTCAAACGATACACACTGCCGTAAATAAAAGTTTCTGCACCCTCTTAGTCTTCCAACTCACTCAAGATTCGATTTGACACAGAGTACGCGATGGAACTTGCCCTCCTTCTTGCAGCGATGTACCGTAGATGAGATTAGATTAATACTTGATCCATAGATCATGTATACGACATTTCGTAATGATATGGAACGTGACAGTTTAGTAAATGTTGTCTATACATGGCAATCAATATTTAAGGAATTTTTATTTACTATTTTTATTTATTACTCTCTTTTTTATGTTTTATCTAAAAATTCATCTACATTGTAGAAGGAGTTGCCATTCAGAAATTCCTTTAATTTCTTTTTAAATACTAGTTGGCTGTCTGTCAGACTTTTGATGCTAAGTGACCGAAGACTTGTGGCAGCATAATTCACTCCTTTCTGTGCAAGAGTTAGATTTAACCTTGAATAGTGAAAACCACCCTTTCTCCTAGTGTTGTAGCTATGCACACTGCTATTACTTTTGAATTGGGTCGGATTGTTAATAACAAATTTCGAATACTTTTTTACTGGGTGTTGAATTGCCCAGAATATGATCCCATATGAAAGGAGTGAATGAAAATAGGCATGGTAAGCTAATTATATGAGCTGTATATCACCAAATTTTGCAATGACCCTGATAGCCGAACTCAAGCGTTTCAGGGGATCGTCAATGTGTTTCTTCCAATTCAATCCCTCGCCGATGCAAACACCTAAAAATTATGTATATTCTACCTTAGCTACAGATTTATGTTCAGAGTCTAAATTTATTAATGGTGTCATGCCATTTACTGTATGAAACTGTATATACTGGGTTTTATCAAAGTTTTATGAGAGTCCATTTGTAGAGAACGACTTAATAACTTTCTGAAAGATATAATTTACAATTTCATCAGTTAATTCCTGTTTGACAGATGTGATAGCTATATCATCAGCAAAAGAACTAGCTTTGCATCTTCGTGAATGTAGAATGCCAAGTCATTAATATATATATATTAAGAACAGCAAAGGATCAAAGACCGAACCTTGTAGGACACCATTTTTGATAACTCCCCAGTTAGAGGAATTAATTGTTTCATCTAAATCATGTAAACTGCTTATGTCAACTTTCTGCACTCTTTCAGTTAAGTATGATTTAAACCATTTGTGCACTGTGCCACTCATACCATAATACTTAAGCTTATCTAGAAGAATCCCATGATTTACACAATCAAAAGCCTTTGAGAGATCACAAAAAATCCCAACTGGTGATGTCCGGTTATTCAAAGAATTTAATATTTCATCAATGAAGCTATATATAGTATTTGCAGTTGAAAACCTCTTTTGAAAACCAAAATGACATTTTGTTAGAACTTTATTTTTTCTAATATGTGAAGCAACTCGATAATACATAACTTTTTCAAAAAATTTGGATAAAGCTGTCAGAAGTGCTGGAAATGCCATCAGTTCCATGTGACCTTTTACACTTGAGAGAGTTTATTATTTTCCTAGTTTCTGAAGGAGAGGTGGGTGGATTTTCTATTGTATCAAATTGTGTAGATATGGCCTCTTCCATTAACTGCCTTGCTTCTTCTAATGAACATTTAGATCCTATTTTCTCTATAACATTTAAAAAGTAATAATTAAAAAATAATTAAAAATGTTTTCAACTTCGGACTTTTTGTTAATGAAGTTTTCATTTGTTTTGATGGTAATACCCTCTTCTTCTGCTCTTGGTTGCCCTGTCTCCATTTTAATAATATTCCAATTTGTTTAAATTTTATTATCAGAGGAACAATCTCAGACATGATGCACATGCTTCTTGTTTTTTTAATAACTTAATGGAGGACAGTAGGTTTTATAATATTTTATTGTTTCTGGGTTATGACTCTTACTTGCAGATAGATATAGTTCCTTTTTTCGGTTACAAGGTATTTTTATTCCTTTAGTAAACCATGTTTTTTTTGCATGGTTTCTTACAATTATATTTAACTAATTTCTTGGGGAAACAGTTATCAAAGACGCTTACAAATGTGTCATGAAATAAGTTATATTTTGAATTAACATTATGTTCCTTATAAACCTCATCCCTGTCTATCTGCGGTAGACTTTCTTTGAAATTTCTAGTTGTTAAGTCATTAATCGAGCGCACAACTCTGGAGGACTGTTTCGAATTACTGAACGGAGCTATGTGATGTACTGTAGGTCTCTAGAAGAGCGTAGCGATCCAAAGGATTGAATGTGGCGCAGGTCATCCCCGTTTTCAAGTAGAGATGTCGAAGAGATATGCAGAACTGTTGGCCTGTATCTCTACCGTCAGTTAGTTGTACAATTTTGAAACACGTATTTTGTTCGAGTATAACGACTTTTCTGGAGACTAGAAATCTGCTCTGCAGGTATCAGCGTGAGTTTCGATAAAGGCGATCGTGTGAAAGTCAGCTCGCGCTATTTGTCCACGAGACTCACAGTGCCATAGACACGGGTTCTCAGGTAGATGCTGTGTTTCTTGACTTCCGCAAGGCGTTTGATACAGTTCCCCAAAGTCAATTAATGAACAAAGTAAGAGCATATGGACTGATAGCCCAATTGTGTGATTGTATTGAAGAGTTCCTAGATAACAGAACACAGCATGTCATTCTCAATGGAGAGAAGTCTTCCGGAGTAAGATTGATATCAGGGCAGTGTCGTGGGACTATTACTATTCACAATATATACAGGGTGAATCACCTAAAACTTGCACCGCAAATATTGCGGAAACGGAAAGTGCGATTGATGTGAGGTTTCCACAGAATGGATTGGTAGCAAGGAATTATTATTGTTAGCCAATAGTTACGTGTGGAAACCCCATGAAAAATCGTCAAGTAGTTTTGGAGATAAACGTTTTCAAAGAGACAGACAGACATGACGGTCGTAGATAAAAAATTCAAATTTCGATATTTTTTTTTTCCGTGATCCGATTTTTATGAAACGAAGTCTACATGTTGTCCAGAGTTACGCTAAAGTTACCTGTAAAAACCCCATGCAAATTAGTGAAGTAGGTTTGGAGATAAGAAGTTTTAAATAGTTGAACAAACATACACGACGGTTACTGAAAACGCTTAAAATTACGGTATCTTATTTTTCCGACATCCGATTTTGATAAAATTATGCCTATATGTTGCCCCTAACTTTTCTCATGTTTGCTATGAAAACCGCATGAAGATTCGTCCAGTAGTTTTGAAGATTGGAGTGAATAGCGACAGTCCTACATTTACAGATTTATTATTAGTATTGATTACAATCAAGCGTATTATTTATTTCGAATCCGCAGATGCAGAAATTTCAAATTTATCTTTGGAACAGTAAGTTTGATTTATATGTTAAGTAATTGGTAAGAACAAAAAAGACATTATTTTAAACGGGCATTAAACCCTTTCCGCTGTCAAAAATTCGATTCACCACCAAAATATTGCTGGAAAAAAAATAGCCTTACAATGTGCAGACAACACTCAAATTGTGAAGACTAAACATTTGTAATTGTAATTTTCAAAATATTTGCTTGAAAAAATTTTTTATTTACTAATTGTTGAATGTTATATAAGACGCACTGGCAGAAGTCATGTACGCTCAGGTTTTGGAAATATTTTGAACGACAAACAAGTAGCAGATTGTTTGTAATAAACCTGATAGAAAGGAATACTGTGTGAAGTTTAATTCAGAGCGAGTCTCACCCTATTACCACAAAAATTTTACTGCAACAGTCATCTTTGGACAGCAGCGAGCGGATCAAAAGGAAATTAGTCTTTGTAGCCTGAAATAACACTCGACAGGCGCTCTTCCGATATATGCAGCATATAGCGCTTGTGGACCGCGCATTCAATAGGTAATAATTCATGGAATTTGCCGAAATGTTTGTGTTATTGAATTTTGGGCCAACAGACAACTCATTAGCGCTCTTGATTATTCGATTTGTTTTCGTTAATGCCTGCGATAATTAGAAGGATGGAGGTTAGTACGTTTACCAGAGTGTGTCCAGGCGTGCAGCGTAAATTTTAAGCAACAAATGGAAAATTTAAGCGCTACACTCGGTACTAAGCTCGACGCCTACGGATCGGAGTCAAAACATAAATACCACGAATACAGTCTCGCACCACATGTATGAGAATCTCTCTAGGAGAAACAAGAGATAGATACCAAAATAAGCAACTTAAACTAAATTTAGCCGCTTTACTGCGGTAAAACAGCCGCAAGATTTTGTAAGAAATGAGCTTCTGGAAACGCTCAAACAGGTAGGTCAGAACATGAAACAAATAAAATAATTAACTGAACAAAAATTTACAATAGTAAGTTAACAGATCTCAGACAGGCAGTTACGGTTAAACATGTTAGAGCAAGGTAAAGATCCGGCATTTCTACGCTCGACTTTCGCGATCTCAGAGGAACGAGTAATTGATTTAATTACTCAAGATGTGCAGGAAAAGATAGATTCGTAGGTCAAGTACACCGCTGTCGTCGGTTGGTCTAGAGAAAAAAGCAAAGGAGGGAGTACGGAAGCTTTAGGAGGAAATTAATAAAACTGAAGAGGAACTTAAAAAAACGGAAATTTAATTAAAGTAATTCAGCTTTCACGAGAACTACTGGAAGAGGGGAACGAAGTTATCCAAGCAGTTTCCTGAGTTTAAACAGGGAGGCGATTTCACCCTATATCCTTCTAGAGAGTATTTTATATATTGTTACAGAACTGTGGAACGATAATAAAACAACTGATTTGTTTTTAAGCCATTTATAAGGGAGTTCCGCCGAATGGGGAAACCTTATTGGGAGGAATTCTCTTCCTGGAGTGACTTTAAACGTAAATTTAAAGTGAATGTGGGTCCGCCAATAACCAAGATATCCTTTCAGAGTTAATCATTAATCTCACACTGTTACATAGTCTCATCAGAATAATCAGAAATTCGCAGCCACTATTAATAATGCATGTGATACTGGGAATCAGTCATTAGTGATCAAACCCTCGGAAAATACCGAAAGTTTTCGAGGAAGGACAAGGCTCTTTGGTGTGACGATGATGATGTAGGTAGATTTACGAAGATATTAGCGACCCTAATGTACCTAGTTTCAAGAAGAGATAGTTTCCTAGAGGTAAACAATAGAGATCACCAGCGTAAAATTCGCTGAAGTGAAACTGTAGATATATCTAGTGGAATATTGATTACATCTCAGAAATTAATGGGAACTCTTCGATGGAAATTCGTGATCGTTATACTTCCTATGGTTATCACAGGGAACGTTGATAAAAGAGGAAATGCGATTGCTCGTGAAACTAAATAATTCTGTTCTTAATTGCTACATTTTGCTGAAATACATCAAAATTTGTGACGGACTAGGTTTCGAACCCGTATATCCCGCATACAGTTGAGGGGTCCTTTGCCATGTGATTCAAATCCCCAACTGCCAAACGTTACTGATGAATCACCCCTGCCCCCTCCATTATTCCACTTGCTCGAAAAAGTGTTCAAATATTTGTCGAACAGATACACTTATGCGATATCTCTACACTTTGGGAGATATCGAAGCTTTTAACTCTGATCCGGAAGGAAATGCATTGTATTGATTTTCATCACGATTTTAAACAATTAAACAAAGCCGCAGAATGTATACCAGTGAGTCTATCATAAGCGACCACACTTCATTTATAAGATTAGCAATGAGTATTGCAGTGTATTGTGTAAATATGTGTAGTAATGAATGATTTCTAAATATCGTGTAGTTGAAAGCATTCTGTTAGCTATGTTGTCCTGATGAGCAAAAGTTATGTGACTCTTTGCCTAACTGCAGTGCCAACTCTTATTCGTCAGATTTCGACATCCTCGCATGGGGCGATCTCAACATGTTGACTAAACCCAAAAATTCGGTTTTTCTGCATTTAAGTATGGTTTAAAATTATTTATTCTGACGGTGTCTATAATGTCTCGCTGGAATAAAAACAAAGAAATGTTTTGTCTGTGGAAGTCGGAGGATATGGCAGCCACTGTACAAGCGAGATGCCCCTTGGAACTGACGTTAAATGATTCTATGTACCGATAAAAGGCAGCATTCAAGAGTTCTGAATGGTAACGTGTCTAATCGACAAAATAGGAAAGGACCCACCCTACTTGCTGTTGTAGAGGATGAAGTAATAAGGCATCTATTACTGCTGCATTATGACATATTAGAGAACTCGCTTTCAGATATGCAGAAAGAAACAGCATTACTGATAAATTTAATTGTTCGAAACAAATGAATGACCATAATTGGGTTTATTCTTTACCAGAAAGATATCCAAATTTAAGTGTGACAAAAGCTCAGGGATTGTCATTGTCCCTCAAGGGGACTCAGTAAATGAGAAGTGGGATTTTTTTTACAAACCTTTATATTTTAATACGGACATTACATAACCTGTGTTAATTAAATATTTTATGTATAAAAATAAATAAGTTGAAGTCTATGAAATACCTGAGACAAGTGTGTTGTAAAATGTTTGAACGGTTGTCCCACAATTTCCTTTTTCCTTTTAGAGTGCTGAGTTATCCCAAAATTATCTTAATTCATATAACAGATGGATGTTTTGCATTATTCTAAGAAAGAAAGAAATGTCAGAGCTTAACGTAGAGTTGAAAACGTGATCATTTATGATGGAACACAAACTCAGGTTGTATGTGGTGAAGTTGAGATATATATGCCAAGATTGATGTTTAATATTTTGTTTCAGATTACTAGTTTCAACAAACTTGATTGTCTTTAGCAGATCTGATACTGTTACTCAATAATTTGAACTATGACTTCCATACCATATTATTACATTGCAATATATATATATATATATATATATATATATATATATGTGTGTGTGTGTGTGTTATAGATATCATAAGTGATGAGCAGATGTAAATTCTTGTAAATCTTGTAATTCTTGATTTACAAGAATTTACATCTGCTCATCACTTATGATATCTATAACATCATTTAGGCTAGGTGTGTGCATAGCTCATTCCTACTAAAATCTATCACAACATCAATTGATTGTAGAGTAACTGTATAAAGACTGAGCAGGTGTGTAATGACAATCAAAGATTTTGCTATGTACAGAGGTTGAAACCCTAGTATTGATACGTAAAAGCAAACTACTTTTCTGACGTTTTTTAAAGTTTTTCTTAATATTTAGAAAAGTATGTATGGTGCCATGGTTATGAAAATGTAGTACATAAGTAATAGACTCTATTATGGTACTCAGCTGATTGAGTGCTCAATGTCTATGTTATGTAGCCATCTATTATAAAATTATTATTATAACTATGTGCAAAATATAATATTACATTTGTTTTATTTCTCTTTTTCTCTCATACCACGATGATTGACGTTCCAATAAACAGAAATGAAATAACATAACACGGGGTTCTCGCCTGAGTCTCAGGACGTGCGCTAGACGCGCGTTTCGCTTATTTCAAGCGTCAACTTCGCGTCGCAATATCTCGGGATGTAATCGGAATATTGCGATGCAATCAACGTCATTGTTTATGTGATTTGTCATGCTATGCATTGCTGAGGAAAAATAAAGGGTATCCAAAAAAAAAAAGTTTGTGTAAAAAAACACATTTGCTTTCGTTTTAGAATGTTTCCAAATATGTACATTCATGGGCTCCAGCCGTACATTGATACCGGTGAAAGTCGTTTTCCAATAGCTGATATTGTTCCAGAGATATTTTGGGTGGACAAGATAGCTGGGACACCCTGTATAAGAATCACTAGCTTATATGCCCGTGCTTCGCAACGGTTCTTGGAGGGCCTGTGTGTATCATGGCTTTTTAGGGTTCTGGACCTCAGTCAGTAAAAATAGAAACCTTGTTGGATTCTCTGTCAATAAACTCAGCTGTCCTAGCCAAGAAGTCAAATGTAAGTAAAAGTCATTGTCCAAAACGATGTACCTTCATAAAGTTTTTGATACAACAAGTGAAATGTGCACAATAAGCAAAGAAAAATCAAAGCGAAATGAGTAACACTATGTTCAATGTTTTTTGGTATTCGTAGATATAAGATTGCTTAATTCTCTCACAGACTTTCGCTTCCTTGTTGTACTACCCCATACTTGTTATGCAGCAGCGGTGTTTATTAGTTCTTTGGTGCACTACAGCGCCTTTATTGCTTGTTTGCTGTACTATGCAATCCATACTTCAAGCATAACCTACATCTAAAACAGTTTCCCTGATTCCACTTTTATGAAACGAAGTAGCTCCATGCAAATTCGTGAAGTGGTTTAGATTAAGTGTTTCTAATAGATGAAAATAGAGTTACTGAAAACACTTAAGATTGCGACTTATCTTTTTTCCGTGATCTAATTTTGATGAAATGAACACTATATGTTGCCCCAGGATATTCTCCATTTATGTGTGATACCACCATAAATGTTCATTTATGTACTTTTGGAGATTACTCTCTACAAATAGACACATGCGATTGCTTTCAGAGAAATGTTTAAATTGTGATATCTTACTTTATCTTATTCGATTTTCTAAACTGAAGCGTTTCTGTAACCGCAAGATACCCTCACGTTTCCCGTGAAAACTCCCTGAAAATTCGTATAATAGTTTTGGAGATGAAAGAGAAAGATAGACATGACGGTTGTCGATGAAAAACGTTAAATTGTGATGTTCTTCTATCCGTGATCCGATTTTTATGAAACTATATGTTGTCCCAAGGTACGCTGAAATTATCTGTGAAAACCACATGCGAATTCTTGAAGTAGTTTTGGAGAATGGTTTCTAATAGATGAACAGACAGACACGACGGTCTATGAAAACACTTCGTGATTCTATTTTGATGAAATCATGCCTTGATCCTGAATCAATCTTCGTTCATATTTCCTGTGAAAACCGCATGAAAATACGTCCAGTAGTTTTGAAGACTGAAGCGAACAGCGACAGGCCTACATTTACAAATTTTTTATTAGTAATATGATGTACAATTGTAAAATTTTGCTGGAATATATTGATTTGTATAAGTGCTGTATGTCGGTAAAATCTGTTACGAATATAGATAGTAGTAAAGAAGTGATAGATTAAAACGTGATGCTTGATGGGGCGTTTTTCATGGACGTTACTCTTTACGTCCTCATATCTCATGTACTACGTGTCGTACTGTGATAACATTCCGAACGTACATTCAGCTTTAAGAGTGTATTCTGTCTGCAAAATTTCCTGCGAGTACAATTTGTAGTGTAGAAATTATAAATTGTAACGTTATACCGAATGCCATAGTTTTGCTCCATGAACAGCGGAAAAGTAGTAAGCGAGAAACTTTTTTCCTTTCATTACTTTGATGTGGTTGTCTGCGAGAAAAAGTTTAATAAAGGTTTGAAATTATGTTGAAAGTTTTTTGCAAGTCGTCAAGTACTATCATTGTCATATAGTGTATTTGTAAAGTCTCGTTGATTTATGTAGCAATTTTTCTGCAATTCCTATTGTTCATGACGTTATATCTCCTGAACCATGCGTCGTACGTGGTTAGTACTCCTACAGCAGTTCTTACCTTACGTACGAAATATGTATCCAAATTTGGTTTAAATCGGCCCAGTAGGAGGAGATGTGGAACATACATACATACATACAGACATACACACATACAGCCTATTTTATAAGATGTAAGATTAACTACTTCCTGTGCTATGTACACATGGTAATCTATACACTCAAGACAAATGATCTCAAAAGTCAGGATATATGGAAAAATATTACAGTTTAGATCATCTTACAATATGAGGCCAACTTCCAATACTGTGCTCCATGACTACATTAAGAAATGCAATATAATTTTAAAAATGTAAAAATGTTATAAGAAAATGGTATAACTGAATTTATGTATGTATATATAGGCATGCCATATTGCTCTACATACATACGCAACATATACCTGCACATACACATTCATGTATGCATGTCAGATTCTAAAGGAGTAAGATCTAAATTGGACAAAGTTTAGTATAACATCAAGATGGCTGATGATACTGATAGGGTGCTCTTTGCCTATGGTTAGAATTGCAATCTTCACATGCTCTGAAATTACATGTGTGTATATGGCGCTCTATGTTGCAGTCCCATGAGTTCTCACAGCGTGTACCTCCACTTGACTGCAGTGTTTTGCATGATAGGGATACTTGACATGCTTACAATGTATACTTACAGGCACCTTATCCTCAACAGCGCGGTTTGTAAAACATGGGATCATTCACTGAACTTTTCAGATGCACCTTGTATTTCTACAGAAAAGTTCATTTGACACTTCGCTGCACTTGCTTCTCTATTACTCTATAATAAAATGCCAATTGACACCAGCAGTGAGTAGACGCAAACATCATCTGCATCATCTGCATAGGCAAGTCTAGTAATTTTACTGTCCTGTAGCTGGATCCCTTGCAGATTAGTTTTGGTAAATTCTCTTTCGATCTTCTATAGGACAAGGTTAAATAAAATTGGTGTAATGGCATCCCCTTGTCTCAGTCCAAAGTACGCCTTAAAATTTTCAGTTTCTCCTACCGATGTCTTTATGCGACATATAGTTTCGTCTATAAACATTCTGACTAAACGGATTAAATTCCGTTGTTATATTTAGGAGTATCTGTGTAAGCTATCGTATGGCTTTTTAAAATCTTCGTATAATATGTGGATGTCTACCTTGAACTCCCACACCTTTTCTGCTTCTAAGTGATGTGGATCTGTTTCTGAGGAAACCGCATTGGTAGTCTCAAATTAATTCTTCTGTTACTGGAATCAGCCTATTCAATAGACAGATGGATAGGATTTTGTAGGTGACATCCAATAAAGCATTTGCTCTGTAGTTGTCAAACACGAGAGGATCATTCATCTTAAATGTAGGGCATACAATTGCAGTTTTCCGGTCTGCAGAAATGGTTTCTGTCTGCCAAATTGTCATTATTAAAATCTGTATTTCTTCTTCCAATTGTGGTCCTCCATTCTTTAATAACTCAGCGTTTATATGATCTTCGCCACAAGCCTTGTTATTATTTAATTTCTTTATTGCTTGTATTTCATTATTGATGTGGTTGTGACTTCTACCTCAATTGTGGCAGGTTCTTCAAATTTAAAGTAAGATTGTGAATCATTGCAGTTGAGAAGTCTTCCATCTTTAATGTATACCATTGCAGTTTTCAATTACGTCACTGAATTTAATTCAGTGTCCTGAAACAGTCGAGATCTTGAAATATTTATAATTCAGTTTTTATTACAGAAGCTGTACAACTGGCAAGGTAAGGTGTAGGCGAGCCGAAATTTTATAGTACCGCTTAGTTCTTGGACAGGTGTTCGTCTGATTCACACAGTGGATAGGCTATCGCTACGCTTGGTCACGAACTGGCGCACGTCCTTTTAGTGCCGAGCTGACGTCACAGCCGAGTCCAAACAGCAGTTGGTGACACGCCCACCATGGTCACGTCCTGACGCTCTACGAGGGCTGTCTGCTGCATACGCAACACCAGCTCAGTTGTTTCGTTCAGTGTGATTGTTCTGAAAATAAGAGCTAACGTGACGCAAGGTTTATGAGCAACAATAAGCAAGAAATTAGGATACAGTTTGCGACGCTCCTGCTATGGGAAGAAAAGCGTTTCTAAAGAAGCGAACATCCAATATATGCTTACATATACACTACCAAACTTGTTTGTATCAATAGGTGACAACTGTATATTTTCAAATAGACTATCTGCTTTAGTGGTAGAACACTTTTCCTACATTAATAATTTAGTTATATGGGACAGCATTTCCATGTTATTCAAATAAGATCACTTTCAGGCTAAATAGTTTCAGTTTAAGAGTGTAATTATCTTCCACTAATTTTATTGTTACCTTTCAGTAAAATCGAATGACTGAAGGATAGTTAATTTGTAAAGCAGAAAAGCCTACACTGATATACCAAATCTGAACAGAGTAAGCTACTTTCTGAATCAGTAAGCAGTAAAAAGCACACTTTACAAACTAACTAAACTACTGATTGTTCATAAATTTAATACCACATCTACTAAAATCCGAACATCTGCTCGGTAGGCCAAGTACAGAAAGGTAATTCACTACACCAAAGGACTGTCGTAGCGTTTGTTACGACTTGACCGAGGGAAGCCACGGAGAATTTAAATCAAGTGATTGCCGAAGAATATGAATTTCGCTGTTCCGTCACGTTAGAACTATCCCCTTCATTGTGTACCACTACACAAAGACAAGTCGTCGTTTATCATTGTTACAAAAAATATTGAAAATTACTTGACCGCTTAACTTCAGATCTTTACATGGTGCTATAATGAACATTTTGACAGACAGTATGTTTTAATATAGATTGGGAGGACAAAGAATATGAACACTGCAGTATACTACATCCTGTTGCACGTTGGCAGCACTGTGTATGTGCAACACTGTGTACGTACAAACACTTGAACTTTACCTTGCAGTATATTATACTTTTCGTCTTGCAACAGTCAACACAAATGATCGGCGAAACGGGTGTTCTCTTAAACTTCCAAAGAGACCAGCTTGGAGGTGGGCAGTTAGTGGGGCCATCTGTGACAAAAACGGCTGCACTGTTTCACGCTTCTCTAGCGACGGTATGCTCATAATGACCGCTTACGCAGAACAAGGTAAAACATCTCTGACGAAGACGAATAGTGGGCGAAACCCGAAGTTAACAGACAGCGACCGAAAAGCATGAAGAACGATTATGGCTACACAGCATAAGACTACCACGCCAAAAGCGACTGCAAAAATCAGCGCTCACTTGAGTCAGTTTTGATAAATACAGCGTAACTTTCGCAGAAAGGCTGCAGTTGTTAAACGATTAATAAAAGAGTTCAAAGCAAAGCTCCGTAGAAAGTGGTGCTAAGATCATAAAACCCTGGACATATGTTGTGAGATGAATGAAGTCTGCAAAAAGCTACATAGGTCGCTGTATTGATAAAAGTCATTAGTTGGCTCCAAAATGACTTCATTTGAAGCGTTTCGGTCAGAACCATCATCGGAATCTGTTAAATGAATAACAATAATAAGTATACAGAGTGACAGAACATAAATATTACAAAATTCGGCGCACATACCCTGTGGTTGAAAGTAACCAGTACGCATTAGTTACAAGTTGGTCAGTAATATTCGTTACATATTCTTCAGGTAACGTCAGAGAGCAGACTGAGCAAGTACAGTAATGGCGCAATACATGAGTACAGATGTCAATCACCAGATGGTGTGCTACACTCGTACATATTTTCTAGTGGTGCCGTGCCAAGTGAAGACAATGTAGGTACAATTAGAAGTTAAGCAGTACAAAAGTAAAAAAAGGTAATCAAATAAAGTGAACAAATGTTATTTACGTCCTGTCCTATCAAAAAGAGTGAACAAATGCCAGTTACATCGTTTACTAATGAATAAAAATCAGGGATGGGTTAGAACTGTCCGGAAGCCATAACATTACAACATCTTCATGAAAACAGTTCACAACCTTTGTAGTACCAATTATACGGAATACTGAGCAGACTATAATAACGATCAGGGATGGAAGTGTAGGGGATTGAATAGAAATTGCTGTCTATAACAATAACAGAGTGACAGAGTTTTAACATTATAAACAATAATGACAGCAGTTGCCAAATAATGTAGTAAAGAGTCCACAGAAAATGGAAGTAATAATAATAAAGCCGAGGCGGAGCGGCCGAGGGCGTTGAGCCGCTATGCTCCAATGAGCGAGACTGTTCCCCGGCGGGGTTCGAATCCCCCCTTCGGACATGGATGTTTGTGCTGTATTTAGTATAAGTTCATAAGTAGTTTGTTTGTTTTTAGGACCGATGACCCCGCAGTTAAGTCCCATAAGCTTTACAAACATTTGAACATTTTTGTAATAATAAACAGCGTAACAGTGGTCTTACATATACAATATATTGTTATTTATTGTAATTAAGTTTTCTGTATAGGTAGGGCGCTAGGTTTGAACACATTACTTAGGTAATATTTCTGTTCTGTCAGTCTGTATAGTGATCTGAGAGATTCTGATAATGGCCCAGACAGAAACGCGTCAAATGAAGTCGTTTTGAGCCAACTAATGACTTATCAATACAGCGACCTATGCAGCTGTTTGCAGACTTCATTCATTATTCATCATGGCCGGCTGCCTCCTCTGTGTCAGAATTATGTGTATGTTGTGAGGTCCGATGAATCATCCTTTACATTGTTTCCTACAACAACCGTGCTAATGTATCTAAAATCCCAAAATGAGTTTATGATATAGCATGCCTCATTCCTACAGTCAAGCATGGGGGAGGTTTGGTTATGATTTGGGCATGTATTTCGTGGATACAACTTTTTCGATCTCTTCCATCACTGGTCGGATAACTGTCTATGAATAATACCTCACGATCCTCGACAACAAACAGCTTACTATGACTACCATATTGCTAACAATCACTGCCATATTCCAAAATAATAATACGCCTACACACACACACACAGCCAAAGAGGTTCAGGCGTGCTTTGTACAGCATGAGAAGATTGTCAAACGTCTCCCCTATACAGCAAACCGCCATGTCTTAATATAATTGAACCGTTATGGGGAGCGGAGAGTGGAAAGTGGAGAGTGGATTTAGAGTTCCAACATCGTTCAAGTAATTGGCGGATGTTTTGGTACAAGAATGGATAACATTCTATTGGTAACTATGAAAACATAAAATGCATTCTTTTATTGACGACCGGTTTCGATGGGCTATGTAATCGTCATCATGATCAACCTGGTTGAAACATCCTGTATCAAACATGATCACATTATACAATTTACACGACCAGATGATGATGGCATATCTCAATAGGTGGAAGTGCATGCCAGAATCTGTGTTGTTTAATTCCATAGGATCGGGTGCCAAAACAGTGATCTGCAACGGCGGATTTGCTCGGCTGTTCTAAGCATGTGTGGCGGTTGTGTCCAGTACACTGACCTTCCACAAACCTGTTGGCTGACCAATTTATGACATGCCACAACTGCAAGGAGTACGATAGATACCACCCTTACGAAAACCAAGTGTTGGTTGAGGAGGGTTGATGGTACGCTGGGACATGCTCTTTATAGGAAGCCTACTCACACTGATTTGTATCTTCGAGCTGATGGATTTACCATGCAACTCAGTGTGAAGGAGTACTTCGTAACTTGGTCCGCAGGGCCCATGTCATTTCAGACCCTGAAAGTTTGTCAGCGGAGTTGTCCCATCTCGAGGTCACCTTTCGTCAGAATCGTTATAGTGTTAGGTAAAACATGGGTTGCGCTATCAGTGGAACGTGGGAAAGACGATAATAACGAAGTGGCACATAAATCTATGGCTTCTTGCCTTACGCAGGAAACAGTTCCAACAGGATTGGTCGTATTTTGAGGAAATATGATGTGAAATATATTTTTTGACTACCTTCTAAGATAAAGGCCCTTTTGGGGTCCGTAAAGAATGGTTTGCGTAAGTCTGGTATCTATCATATTCATTACAGTTGTGGCATGTCGTATATTGGTCAGACAATCAGGACTGTGGAAGGCTGGTGTATTGAACACAAGCGTCACACACTCTTGTAACAGCCAAGCAAATCTGCTGTTGCAGAACATTGTCTTGGCACTGGTCTTCCTATGGAATACAACAACACAGAGATTCTGGCATACACTTCCACCTATTGGGATAGTGTTATTAAGGAAGCTGTTCAAATGAAACTAGCAAGCGACTTTATAAATATATATGGTGGGTTTTGTTTAAATTCTGCTTATCCGACCCTATTTGTCATCAAAAAACAGAGAGCCAGAATTAATACTGTCTCACCTATTGATTAATAGTCACTATCGATATTTATGATGTTGGTCATCTTTGGCAGTGTTGACTCTGCGCTTACATGTACTGTGTACGTTATCTTCCGTGTTTACCTTTTGCAAACCGAGGTATTCATCTTGTGATGGTGCAGCTCCTGTATCTTCCATGCTTGCTGTATTAGATTAGTGGTTAAATCCGCCTTATGCAAGACAGCTTGTTTTGTTTTTACATCCAAACATGTTTCGACACTTATTGTGCCATCTTCCGTGGATTTTTATTTTATTTTATTGTGTCATTCACAGTATTTGTATCTGCTTTAGTTGAGGAATGACAAGTTTAAACAGCATGTCATATTCGAGCTATGGTGTTGCTATTTGTTTGGTTGTGGCGTGTTCTTGATGTTATGTGACATTTAGTGCGCTTTTTACTGTGTTTTGGCACTGTTTATCTCGCCATTTCTATTGCTGTGATAGTATTTATCCCAAAAGGTTTTTTTCGCTCGAGAGAAGTCTCTAGTACATACCTAGAGGTTGTCAAAGAATTTTAGACAACCTCTCATTCAAATTCCGCAGCCAGTCGCTCAGTAGCAGAACGCCACAGGAACCTTCATGTTTATTCATATTATGCCAGGGACTGGTAATGTCGCCCACGCTTCTGACATCAACAGTCAAGCACAGTAATCGAGGAGCTCGTCGTTTGGTATTCAGAACGTAGTTTTCGTTTTGCACGTCGCTGCCTCCAAGGCCCGTACGTGCCAAGTGATCGCTGCTGTCAGCAGGCCACCAGCCGGCTGTTTACACAAACAGAGGATTCCTCCACGGCCCGGCGCGCGTTGTTAACTGCGCCGATGACAGCGGCTGGGATGGGCTCCCAGACTCGAGATGCGTGCTTCCCAATTCTGGCGTTATAAATCTTGGAGCAGTGACCTGAAATACACTGGTAAAATAATTAGGGGAGCAGTTGGTATAAACATTACACAAATGGTAAAATATTTTATACAGACATTGATTACAATTGTAATTTGTATGTGTTAGCATGTGATATTTTGATGTCCCAACTCTTTCAAATGTTCAAATGTTTGTAGAGCTTATGGGACTTAACTACGGGGTCATCAGTCCCCAAACTTACAAACTACTTATGAGCTAATCATAACGTGTAGGCTTTCACGGCCGGCGTCTTCAGTAATTAAAACTTCCGGGCTGAGAGGCCGTGGTCGAACAGTAGAAATTTCTTCCCCTGACGTTTCGTTGCCGGCTGCGGGCAACATCTTCTGAGGTGAGTCGACGACTGGCTGCTGGGCCGTGGAGATCCTGCATATATAGAGGGCATAGAGGGCGCCACCACTCGTCACGTGATGTCAACAGTAAAACTATCTCTGGCTGGCGTCATTACTCTCGATCGAAGGTAATCGATTGTCACGTCTTTGGTACAAAGCAGACCGCCATATCTTGTCTAAGACAATCGATTACCTTCGATCGAGAGTAATGACGCCAGCCAGAGATAGTTTTACTGTTGACATCACGTGACGAGTGGTGGCGCCCTCTATGCCCTCTATATATGCAGGATCTCCACGGCCCAGCAGCCAGTCGTCGACTCACCTCAGCAGATGTTGCCCGCAGCCGGCAACGAAACGTCAGGGGAAGAAATTTCTACTGTTCGACCACGGCCTCTCAGCCCGGAAGTTTTAATTACTACTTATGAGCTAGCTAATACTAAGGACGGCACAAATATCTATGCCCGAGGTGGGGATTCGAACCCCCGACCGTAGTGGCGGGCCGGCCGCGGTGGCCGAGGAGACTGAGGCGCTCCAGTCACGGTCTGCACGGCCACTACGGTCGGGGGTTCGAATCTCCCTCGGGCATGGATATTTGTGCCGTCCTAGTTCGTAAGTAGTTCATTAGTAGTTCGTAAGTTTAGGGACTGATGACCCCGTAGTTAAGTCCCATAGACTATACAAACATTTGAACATTTTGTTTTTCGTAGTGGCGGTGCAGAACGTGACTGGCGCGCCGCACACCGCTCGGCCACCGGCCAACTCTTTACTTGAGGTTTCCATGGCGTTTAGTTAGAGCGAGGCACCGTTCGGCTACCATAATAGTAAAAAAGTTTTCGTTGCCCTCTTTATAGAGTGTGATCATCTCGGAGGCCAGTACAGTTACACACCTGTGTGGCATGGACAGTATGAGGTTATCAATCAACTCTTCAGGGATATTTGGCCAATATTCCATGAATGTAGTATCCAGGTCTGCAGCCGTTGTGGGAGATGTCGGTCTGGCTGCAGTGCGTCTGCCAAGTGCATCCCCGACATTCTCAATCGGCATGGGCGCCGAAATGTTCAAATGTTTGTAAATCTATCGGACCATACTGCGTGCTCATCAGTCCGTAGCTTACAAACTACTTAAACTAAGGTAAACTAACCTAAGGCCAAAACACACACACACACACACACATGCCCTACGGAGGTCTCGAACCTCCGACGGCGAGCAACAGCGCGCTGCGCAGCGAGGCGCCTTAGACCGCATGGGCGCCGCCAGGATTATTTCCAGGGGGGGGGGGGGGTACATCTCGACCTGCAATACCATAGGATCACTAGGTACTGAATGCTGGGCGGGAGAACGTTTCTACAATTATAGAGCACTTTTAACAGACCGTGACAAGATGTTTTCTCGTTTAGTAGGAAAAAGTACTATTTACTGGTGGCGACTCAGGGTCAGTTTGCCGAAAATGTAGTGTATAATGTTTTGGAGCTCTGGTGGTAAGCTAGTTCTTGCTTGTAATATTTAAAAAGCTTTGACAAACCTGGACAGTGTTTACGTAAAATTAAAAAAAAAAAAAAAGAAAAAAAATTAATAGCAGGTTGATGACAAATATACAGTACAGCTTGTGGCTACAAATTAAAATAATGTATTAGTCTTTTTTATATTCTTAAAGCAGCAGTCAAACCCTGCTGATCTGAAAGCTATCATGAAAGAGAAATGCATTACATTTTCTTCTCGAGTGTATGACATTATAACTCTTTATTAATATTGTACAAGCTCTGAAAGAACTTCAACGCATCAAACTCTAAAAGTGAAACCAAGGCGTATCAACTTTCCAGGACTGCAACTGCAATTAAGTCAAATAAAATGTTTGTAGAGCTTATGGGACTTAACTACTGGGTCATCAGTCTCTAAACTTACAAACTACTTATGAACTAGCGAATACTAAGGACGGTACAAACATCCATGCCCGAGGGGAGACCGTAGTGGCCGTGCAGACCGTGACTGGCGCGCCGCAGACCGCTTAGCCACCGCGGCCGGCATGCAATAATTCCAACGTACATTGTGATGCTCATAATATGTGCTGAGTATTCCGCCAAACTTGAACCCATGTGCAATCAACTGTAACAGGTAAATATCAACATTAAGGCAGTACACGATCACACAAATAAACAGATATAATTCAATCTAACCATAATAATGCCTCGACAGAGTTTCGAAAACTCTCTGAGAAAGCTATAACAATTTCCAAGGAACCACGGGTTGAATTTAAACGCCATAGATTACTGTCAAAACAAATCTACAGATCAAATCAATCATCTGAAAGTATGGAAAACTTCAGAATATATATATATATATCTTCATCCCATACTTAGACTATCACCAATTCTTTGAGAGAAAGATTTTTTATATACCCACGATAAATCATTTTCGATTAAGCAGCTGCATCCACAAAATTTAAGAAAATTAGACAAATCTATTTTTATAATCACTGCAAAAGATATACGTAACTTTTATGGAAATTTCTTTAAAAAATTTGTTGCTAAAGCTCCCACGTGGTACGAACTGTGTAAGTCAAACGATGCGAGTAATTTAACTTTAAAGTTTGTTGACTATTCAGATTTGATTGTACAAACCATACCATTACACCCATCTGTTAGCAAGGCAACAAAGATTGGCCTAAATATTTCAGCGACGACATATAGCATAGAGCGTTTAATTAGTACTCTACGACGTGTCAAGACGTGAAATCTGTCTACAGTGGGTGACGTGTAGCTACGAGCTCTGTACGAGTTCAGTGTTCACAGATAAACGGTTGAATAGGCACCGAATTCATTGAAAAGGTGTTGAACACTTTTGGACAACAGCCTAGACGCCTCAGGGTACTATTTAGACTGTGATTTGCACCAAAGCTTACGCTGGAATAAGTATATTTTATATTACACAATAATAAAATTTCAGTTCTAAATCATTTACTGTGTGTTTTCCTCCAATCTATGGGGGTGCAAGTGTCTTGCATCCTGTGCACCCAGCTCGTGAAATTTCGAGAATCGTATCTCAGTTCTTGGTCGTCTGTGTCGTTTAACACCGTGTAGAAAAGTGACAGACCTCTTTTTTCTGTATCAAAAAGATCCACAACATTGTGATTCCATTACATTTGTGGCTATGGAATATCAATGTTATGTGGAATAATCATCAATCTGAATTATCTGCGTATGGCTTACATATATTTTTGAACACGAGTTACATTTTATCGACGTTAACAAGCGCATAAGTGGCCAACATTGGCACAACGTATTAACTTCTTTATATTTTACCTAGTATGCAGTTAAGGCGCAGCTGGTTAAGATGAACGTGACTGTAAGAGTCCGTCTCATTGAGCAAAACATATTGCAACCTTGATGCCGTGCAGTAGTTCCTGAAATCTGCGGGTATTTGTCCGTTTAATTATTCTTTGGTGACGCAGCCATTTTTGTGGTAATGGATTTAGCACGTTATCCGAAGTTATTAGCGGGGTTAGTGCAATGGACAGCGGTTCAAATCCACCTCCGGCCATCCAGATTTTGGCTTCTGTTATTTTGCTATATCACCTATGCTCCTTGAAGAGGGCACGGCAGATTTCGTTCCCCGTACTGAGTTTGTATTCCGTCTTTTATAGCCAAACTATCGACGGAACGTTGAACCCTAATTGCCTTCCCTCCATCCCTTGTCGAAACTTTAGATTGCAACCCTCTTTGGCAGTCATATCATATTGACGATCTTAAATTCTGTCCAAGCTGAATTTCGTAATGATAGAAGTCAATGGTGCGTTCTCGGTATACATATTGCCCGCGGAAGAGTAACTGCGTTGTATGCTGACGAATGGAGTGTCAAAGGAAGCTGCCAACGAAACCAACATTAAAGTTCTGTAGTATGTTTACTATTAAAGCGCCTCTCAGGGCGTTTTGAAAGACAAACTATTTACTTGAGATTCTTCGTTCATATTTTAATCTTACGAGAAAACGAGGCGCTTTCTTGAAACTGTATAACGCTCTAAGAGTTGCCAGATGGTGTCCCGAAATTTCCGTATTATGCCCAGATCCCACAGAAAATACAGAATCTCTCGATGAACATCTCCCCTTAAAGTTCTATGGAAACAACAATTTCAATCTGCCACGCACTTTTATTTGCTGCAATGTCGAACGGAACAATTTTCCAAAGCCCTGAACATGTTAGATGACAAAATTTGGGCATGATTCTTTTTGCATAAATGCGAACAAAATGTTTCAAATGTTTGTTAAGCTTATGGGACTCAACTGCGCGGTCACCAGTCCGTAGCCTACAAAGTACTTAAACTAAGGTAAACTAACCTAAGGGTAACACAAACATCCATGCGCGAGGGCGGACTCTAATCCCCGACAGCGAAAGACCGCGCGCACCGCAACACTGCGCATCAACACTGACAAGTATCAGTCCGCACGGATAATCCGCCGCGGCGAAGTGTAGAAACCGTTGCCAGCGATGTGGAAGACGTAGTACACCGTTAGCAGAGCCTGTTCTGTTGATGGTACGAATGGAGCGGTCTACTGTCTGTTTAATCTATGGAACAGTTCTGAAGCGAATGCCACGCAGTGGTTCCTTCATCTTCGGAATGAAATCCAAATCACAAGCACTTATGTCAGGGGAGTATGGTAGATGATACACTACTTCCCAGTCCCATAGACCGATTCGAGTAGCCACAGCTTGCGCTGTAGCGCCCGCGCATTGTCGTGCGAAATGATGGGTGGGTTGCGCAGAAAGTGTTGCTGTTTTTTTCTCAAAGCTAGTCGCAGGTAATGCACCAAAAACGAACAGCTATTACGACCTCCCGGATGCATGGTTGTCACAGTTTGACGACCTTCGTTGAAGGCTTTTACCAAACATGCCACTTTTCTGTACGGCAATGCCGATTCCCTGCATGCCTGTTGAAGACCTCTCGCGCTGTACGACTTCTGGCACCTTCAATCTTGATCCAACTCCGTTGTTCTTGTTTCGAAAACATATTGACACCGTTACGTTAGAGCGTTCGCTCACAAGTGGCTGTGTTTCCATCGACTGTGGCCACGCCGATGACGTGGGACGGGCGAGTCCATTTGCTCGAAGGTAAGGTAGGTATTCAACATCGTGTGTCTTCAGCGACAATAGTAGATTCCCATGCATAGTACCTCCACAGCAGGGTTGCCACTGTTTAAGTTCCAACCCTCCTATTTTCGTCGAAGGCATGGAAACCACCCAGTAGCCTACAAGATTAAGGAACACATAAACAACGTCGACAGGAATGGACGTAGTGTCTCCATGTGTTGGATTAAAGCACGCAACAACACTTGGTAAGGAAGTGGTTACCACTGGTGTGGAAGATTATAAGCATGTTCCAGCGGAGGATCTTTCACCAATTTACTGATAGACAATTCATACTGAATGGACAAAGAATGGCAAACTTCCCAGACAACTAAAGGAAAATATTATGCTACCAACCAGCACTTGGTACAAAGGACGTATGTGTTCATGGAAGCTTTCAGTCACCATAGCGCGACCGTCCATCTGCGCAGCACCTACATCTCATCTGCATAGTGACATCTACATTTTGTAACTGCAGACAAGTGGAAGAGACAAATCAGTTTTTTTGTTTTGGTTCATGGACAAGTGATATCCCACATCAAAGTTCTAAGGTATGTGAGCAGGAACTACCAGTTGCGAACATCTATGTCAACATTATTGGTAACCATAGAATTTGCACTTAGAAGAGAGAGCTACGAACTGGATTGCCAAAGACAAAACCATGGTTAATCTGAATATGTTATTTCAAATTGCTCTTGCCTTTGTTTTCTGTCATATCTTTAATGTGTGATTGTTTGCTTTTGCCAGTTTGCTTTTATAACTATACCAGTGTATGTCACTATGATTTTCTTTGTGGATAGCTGTATGGGGACTACTTAAAAGCCAATAAAAATGTAAATTATTAGTCAATAGTGTTATATTCGCCTTGTAGCTATTTTGATTTTCTTTGTATGTATTTACTCTTACAATCTGGCATCCCTAGTCACACTATATCTTTTCTTCGTTTTAAGAATGTTCTGTGTAAAGATCTACGCTCAAGACATAATGAACTGACCTTGAAGACCTGCGGGCACTGATACAGTTCTGTTAAAAACTGAACAACCCCAACTGGAAAAGTCATCTCTTCAGAAACAGCAAAGTCAGCGATAAATGTGCGCAGATTTCCCGCCTCTGAAAGGAAGTTACAATGTAAGCGTTTGGATTTATGTGTGTAGAACCAGCATTCATGGTTTATGGATCCCGCCAGTGGCGGCTGGTGCTTCAGATGACTGGGGGTTCACTTCTTTGAGTGCCGGATCTTGATAGTGGCGCCCCCGCCCCCGGTTTTCTCCCCCCCCCCCCCCCGTCTTCTTTTCCTGAAAAGATGTGCAGAATGTCTTACCTCGGTTGCTTCAAATCTAGATGAGGCGTCAGCCTACCAAGCTTCTTTATTTCACACTTTTGTTCCAAGCTTGAAGCTGAGTAATTTGATTCTGATACGTTGTTCATTTTTCTTTGATAATAAACACCAATAACATATGGATATGCATATGAACACTAAAACACATTAAGTAGCTGATTACACTGTTAAGTCACTAACAAAATGAATCTGTTAAGATGAATAGACGCCGGCTGCGGTGGCCGAGGGGACTGAGGCGCTCCAGTCACGGTCCGCATGGCCACTACGGTCGGGGGTTCGAATCCCCCCTCGGGCATGGATATTTGTGCCGTCCTTAGTATAAGGTAGTTCATAAGTAGTTTGTAAGTTTAGGGACTGATGACCCCCGTAGTTAAGTCCCATAAGTTTAACAAACATTTGAACATTTTTTCAAACAAAAGAATGTTCAAATGTTTGTAAAACCATATGGCTATTCCTTCTAGGCGGAGAGTAGTGAATGCATTATTATGTTTGGATCTTCTGGAGGCTTTTGCAGTCTTTGCGTCTTTAATTATAGTTACAAGATATTTTACCAAATATGACGTGTTTCTGATGAATCTGCAATGCACCAAAAGCAAATATGAGGGCGGAGGTTGCCTTTATGGAGGATTTGCCAATGCGCAAGCCGAGGTGCTTTGGGACCATTCGTGCGTAACCACCAAAGCTGGTCCAAAGCAGGTCCAACGCCAATTTTAAAAGTGGAGTTTCCCCTCCCTCTCACTTTCGCGGAAGCACCCATGTGCTGCCTCCAGGCGGTTCATAAGAGAATTTGAACCTCAGCCGCGCATGCGCATTGCAACGCTGCGGCCACTGCCCCCTATATTGAGAAGCTGCGCTAAGACGCGTATACGTGCTGTATCCGCGACGTAAAATGTTTCTCGTGCCATGAAAATACTTTTAATGGGCATATAAAATGATCTGAAAGAAGAACGAAACGAAGAATGATAATTTAAAAGCACTATTTATTTTTTACGACGAGCTTGGAGGTTCACTAAACCAGTGAACACATAACGCGCCGCCACTGGATCCCGCGGAGGTGCACAGCGAAGTAATTACCATACTTTCAACAAAATATTGGTGCCTGGTTAACCTCGGCGGTGCCGCTTTTCTTACAGGCCGTGGGAAAATGCTGACGCCATTGCGCGAGGGCGAATGTCTAGTTACCTCCGACCTCGTGGAAATTGTGATTCTGTCAACATATCGAGCGCTATCAAATACAAGAGATTGGAATTTCCGATAGCAAAAGCGCAAAAAAAGACTGCAAAATGCTATGCGCCCTGCAAGCCTGCAATTTCGGCCGTGGTGAATTCTCAGTGATTATGCTGTAGTGTAAAATTTTAGACCATTACGGGTGAACCAAACGAGTTAGCAAAGGAAGTAAATAAAAAATCCGCGTGATCGCTTACGTAGAGCATGTTGCCGTGATTACGGCCACAACGCAGTTGAGGCGTGGATAATGGTGGAGACCGCTTTATTAGCCGAGGAACAAGTGGCTTCCATCAAACGGGGAACGCGTCAGCCGTCAGCAAGGGGCATAGGCGGCTCCGCTCAAAGACACGAGTGCGTCGCGCTTTAAAATGTAGCACGCTGCGTTCACTGAACGTGGGAAACTGTCCATGAGCATACTAACGAGAGACAATTTCCTGGCGGTCAAACAAATTACAAAGCCTTTATCTGGGTGATGAGCTGAAAAGTATAACTTTTTTTTTCTCTTAAGGGGAAACAGAGCCTCTAAATGTTTACTGTTCTACAACTGCGGGCAAAGGATCCAAATGATATGCTTTCAGTGCTGCTAACTCCAAAGAATATTTTCTAACAAATTTACATTCAGAAAGTATCAAAATTCCTTATACGATTGGTGAACTTTTCACCACCTCTTCACAAGTTATTCGATTGTGTTACGTAATATTTCAGGCCGATGACCTTTCTTTCTTTCTTCATTTGCGTTTTCCTTTTATTTTTGTTTTCTTGAAAATTATAGACAAGAAATATACCACACTCTGCAGGTTTATCTACGGTTGCTTTTTTCCAACCGATATCCTCTCTGGAGGAACACTGGAAACAAGAGTTAAAGGAAGAAGGAAATGAAGAAAGAACAGGGTTTAAACCCCCCCCCCCCCCCCCGTCGACAGCGTGGTAGTAGAGGTGGAGCTCACGCTCGGATATTTTGGCTAAGAATGGGGAAGGAAATCGTCAGTGCCCTTCCAAAGCAACCATCCTGGCATTTGTCTGGAGTGGTTTAGGGAAATCACGGAAAACCTATGGATGACAAGAATCTGATTTCAACCACTCTGCTCCCGAATGCTGTACTTGGGACCACGAACGGCGGTGGTCGATTTTAGGCTTAGTCTGCACATCTACGTCATGCATTCGTCGACAGCCAATGAGCGGTCAGTAAAGTTCTGACTGATGCTAGTATCGTAGGTATTGCCAAAATTAAACTTGATTGTAGCGAGTTATTCAGTGTATTTTATTTGTCCAAATTGTCATCGTCGATGGTGCTGGCATATAACAAATTCTATTCAAGGAAGCGAAACGGTGGAATGACCGAGCGCTATAAGACGCCTTGCTGAGGAGCGCGCCGATACTTCTCGTTGGAGGTTCGAGTCCTCTCTAGGGGATAGGTGTGTGTGTAGTCCTTATGTTAGTTTAAGTAGTTTGGAAGCCTAGGGAGTGATAACCACATTGATTAAGTCGCATAGATTTAAAAACACTTGAAAATATTTTATCTAAGCAAGCGAAAGCCATTACTAGGGGGCTATAAAGTTTCTTCAAGAACAAAGCACGTATATATGCGTATTTTAACTGTCGCGTGAAACCGCCAAAGATGCTGTTGTCAAGGCATGCGCGACCCGCCATCGTTCGTGAGTTCAACTTAGTCCATTGTGTTATCATTGCGCCACCTTGAGAAATTTGCAGCAGCAGATGATTCCTTATACCATAGTGGTGGACGAAACGACAAAATACTTTACGTATCTAACACAAACGTCACTAACGACAGTCACCTTCAAAATTTATTTTGGGTATAGACCCACAACTGAAGTATTTTTTTTAACATCTCACTAATTGAAGGTTATTAATCCTCGTTTTCTTTCGCTTCCTCTTTTCAGAAACTAGTCTAGATATTGTATCAGAATTTCTTCTTATTGCCTCGAACAGGAGACTCAAAAAATTGCTGGTTGGAGTTACTGCAAGTATAATTAACTTGTCTGACTGCTCTGTACGTCGTGTCACGACGTGACACCTGGCTATAAACGTGGATGCCGAGATAACAGGATGCCATGTTCTGTTGCCGCTCTGTTAGATTATAGACCACTAACCAAGAAAACAAATAAAGAAACACACAAGAAGTATGAATAATAACTACTTCAAACTCAATTTTGCGCCATGTTCGTCTATTATCGGGTGCAATCCATTTAAATACAGTATTAATTCTGATTTTTAGTGACGCGATGTGACATTTATGTCACTGTCGAGGGAAGATGTTATATTTCTTAATTCGCAAATTAAATAACAGAAAATGTAATGGGAAACAGTGAAAAACTTGCCGGAAGCTCCAGGAAGGACAATTTTAAAGCTTTAATGTCTACAGGCGTTGACTGATCCCTTTCTGGATTTTTCAGTAAGTTATTCAGTGTTTCTAATAATATTTTTTGTTATTGGGCTCGAAAAATTTGAAAATGATATTTAACCTTCTTACAACAAGAGCTGGAGTTCATATCGCGCTATTCGACGGTAGAAAAATTGTGAAGACTGTTAAAGCGAATTGAAGCTGATGACCGACCTATGGGGGTCGGAAGTAATGTTGTGATTTAATAAAGCAGGAAATTTTGCGATAGCAAGCAATTTACATACCGTGAACCTTGAGGTTCTCCCGGCATTTTGAATGTTTGATCAACTAACTTGTATAGAGGGTAACAGCATCGATGACCGTCGATATTTCCGTAAGAGGACACCCTGACATTTTCAAGGGAAAACTTAAGAGAATTTAATAGGCCGTTCAGGAATGATCGCGCGGTGTAAGGCGCCGAGTTCGTTTACTTTGTTTGTAATTCTAATGACCGATGACCAAAGCAGTTTGATCCTTTAGGTTTACAAACACTTGAACATTTAGAATTTAATACCTCGCGTCACAAATGAAGATAGGAAAGATAACACACACGAACTAAATAAACAAAGAACTAAAGAGAGGAGCTTCTAAAGAAGTATCCTACTCCACGGGGCAGCCAAGCTAAGATGAAAAACCTCAGAAATATCAATGGTGACCACCAGTAATCAATGTGTGAGGTGGCATTAATTCTATCCCTCTGTTTTTGTCATGAGGGAGGGTAGGGTTATATGCAGAATTTAAGCAAAAACCTCTACCTCTATTTAAAAGATTATTTACTGGTTTAATTTTTACCGCTTCCTGAATAACACTATCACAATACTCGAAAGTATATGTGTGAATCTCAGTGTAGTTTTATTCCATGGAGTGATCTGTGTCAGGGAAATGTTTTACAAGAGCAGATTTCCAGGATTTTGCAAAGTATGTGACACTTATTTTAAGTGCACCGGCTTTGTTCTCCACACTGCTTACAAACTGTCCATGATTGCCACAACTGAATGGGATACAATAGCCACCCGCTTTATGCAAACCCAAGATCTTCTGTTGCGAAAAGTAACAACGCATTAATCTTAGATTGTTGTATACAAACACATTTCACATCATATTTCTGCAAAACACCGCCGAGCCTGTTTGAGATGCTTCCTGCGTAATTAAAACGAGTCGTTAACTTAGGTGCCACCTCGGTACTGTTAACATTTTATCGCTCACTCGTTGCCCAGCACAACGCTCGTTTGATCAATTGTTCAGTATAGCCATTGTGACATAAGATGAACTTCCAGATGGGTTAATTCTACTGACAAACTTTCACAGTTTGAAATCACGTACGCCCTGTGGACCAAGTACGAGCCGGATGGTGACAACAATCAGGTTGTTCCAATGAACCATCATCCTTACTACTGACTGCCACATCATGGAAGGAAAGGCAGCCGTTCATTTAAACCTCCACTTTGAGTCGAATATCAGGGTGGATTTAACTTAGGTTTTCCAAAAAGCAGTTTAAAATATCTGTATCATGAGACCAAACAGTGAAGGTATTGTATAAAAAAAAAAAAAAAAAAAAAAAAAAAAAAACACCCTATCATTCTCCAAGTTTTAATCTATTATTTCTTCACTACTAATTCTATTCGAAAAAGATTTTAGAGACATACAGCCCTTGTACAAATGAATATATGAAAATTCATCGTGAAGAGGGGGCAGGATCAGCAACTGGATATGCAATGAAAACCATTTATTTTTTTATTTTTTCGTCACATTTGCATTATTTAGAAGTTACTTTCAGACTAGTTCGTCCATTTTCAGACCATAGGCCTTATTCCAACCAAAACAATACACTGCATGAAGCAAATGACTGATGAAATCTGTACATTGTTCACTGTTAATATATGATTACATTGAAATTTAAAATAGGTTAATGATGCGTTCACGGGCCTCCAACGTGTACTATGAATATATACCTGAAAAATTTTACAATTGTACAACATACAACTCAAAAAATATGAGATCGTGCGAATTTTATATGCCATTTGTATTTTGATTGCTATCTTGTTTGGATACTGAACGTATAATTAGTACGTTGTGAAAGACAGCCTTATTTCTTATATATTCTCCGATAAATATAAGATGTTTTTAGAAAAAAGGAGATAGAGAGAGAAGGGATAGGAGGAGTACTAACTCAAGGCAGGAATATATAAATACTCGGGCATCGCCGGGTTTTTAGCTAGTCATTTATAGAGACACAAAATAATAGCGGTCCTATGACACCTCCCTGGGGCACTCAAATGTTCAAATGTTTGTAGAGCTTATGGAACTTAACTACGGGATCATCAGTCCCTGAACTTATGAACTAGCTAATACTAAGGACGGCACAAATATCCATGCCCGAAGGGGGATTCGAACCCCCGACCGTAGAGGCCGTGCAGACTGTGACTGACGCGCCGCAGAACGCTCGGCCACCGCGGTCGGGCCTGGGGCACTCCTGACGATACTCTTGTCTCTGATGAACACTCGCCATAGAGCACAACTTCAAAAGAAATGGCGTCTAGAAAAATTCCAAAACCGTATCATGGCCATATCACGGCACCCACGTTACTCGTAACTTGTTCGATAATGAGGAAGTTGATGCATTGGCTAAACAAGCGGCATCCTTAGGCACTGTCTTGGACCTACAACTACCATACACGGACTTATCAAGGAATACGCCAAACAACAGTGGCAACAGGTGTGGAACGTTTCCCAAGAAACGAAAGGCGCTTCCTACGCTGTGCTGCAACCTCGGATTTCTTTGCAGCCGTGGTTTATGAGGATTCATCTGGACCGATCCGCGATTGCTACCATTATTCGTCTTCGCTTCAATCACGCCTCTTATCCAAAACATCTACATCGGATCAACGTCTACGATTCGGCGGCATGTGAGTGTGATCCTGAAACAGAAGCTGATGTCAACCACATCCTGTTCAGGTGCCCCAAATTTGACCGAGAATGTTTGAACTTCCTGCAGACGTTGGTGAAGATGGGATATCCCCTTCCCCAGTCAGCTTTTTCCCTTTTGTTTACAAAAGACATTTGTGTATATAAAATCATAGTTAAGTTTATTAAGATTACTGTACACAATCTATAAGCATAAAGTGTGTTGGTAATATAAGGTTTTGCTTGTGAATATGTGAAAATGTTTAAATTGTAATGTAATGCAGTTTTCGCTTTGCTTCCACTTTCCATTTTGACAAAATGTACTTCTGTTTTGTCTGTTCATTTAAATATATGTACTTTTCCACTGTGAGTTGTAGATGGCCATATTGAGTTAACACTCAGAAGGCAAAATAAAAAAAAAAAAATAAAAATAAAACACTTGACGCTTCCTGTGCGCCGAATGCCGTCAGCCGGCCACGGTGGCCGAGGAGACTGAGGCGCTTCAGACACGGTCAGCACGGCCACTACGGTCGGGGGTTCGAATACCCCCTCGGGCATGGATATTTGTGCCGTCCTAGTTCATAAGTAGTTCATAAGTGGTTTGTAAGTTTAGGGACTGATGACTCCGTAGTTAAGTCCCATAAGCTTTACAAACATTTGAATGCCGTCATGACCACAAGAGTAAACTACGGACGGAAGGAGAAAGAAAACTTTCCATTTCTGTGCCGCGTCTGTCCGCTACGTCCAGGCGGCGTCATCTGACGCGCTGATCTCCCAAATTCGGAAAGTGGGTTACTGAAGAGCGCGCCCCTAGACGCCGGCGGCGGCTTATCTCGCGCAGCTGCCGCCGTTTTTGTGTCGGTTGTGGATGAGCGGCGTGCCGCGACCAGAGGCCTAAAAACAGGCAGCCCGACAAGGCGGCCCTTGTCGACCGAACGCCGCCTCATGAAGACCGACTGCTGTCCTCTGACTGATAGACGAGCCGCGAGGGGCGGGGAAAAAGTGACGCAGGGCCACGCCTGTGCACGGTACCCACGGAAATGAGCCGAGCACTACTGATCGTTGCTACGATACAGGGACTCTCAACCATAACATTTACGGTAGGGGAGACCGGTTAAGGTGGTCACACGGATTGGCTGTCACGAAGTTTAGAATACGGTCGCCTGATGTCCCACTGTCCTGGAATGACTTCAAATGTTTGTAGAGCTTAAGGGACTTAACTACGGTGTCATCAGTCCCTAAACGTACAAACTACTTATGAACTATCAATAAAATTCTTCTGGGTATGAAACCGCGTCGTCATTTTATAAATTCCATCGACGTTTCGGCCGCTGTTGCAGGCGGCCTTCATCAGGGTCTGTGTCTGACACAGACACAGACCCTGATGAAGGCCGCCTGCAACAGCGGCCGAAACGTCGGTGGAAGTTATAAAATGACGACGCGGTTTCATACCAGAAGAATTTTATTGATAGTGACAACAAACGCGGAAGCCTACGTTTGTACTTATGAACTAACTAAGACTAAGGACGGCACAAATATCCATGCCAGAGGGGGGATTCGAACCCCCGACCGTAGTGGCCGTGCAGACCGTGACTGGAGCGCCTCAGCCCCGTTGGCCACCGCGGACGGCGGAATGACTTCGTTATGAGTGAAAGCACCACCTTCATCTTCTGTATGAAGTTTCGGTTGTTTCCGTAAAGTGAGTGAGGAGCTATCCGTATTTATCTGTTAATGCTGATGTTGAGTGAAATTTAAAGCATTATTACACAATCCTGGATACCAGTCAGTGTCGATGCGTCCTATATGTTCACTGGTTCAGTGAACCTTCAGAAAAGCTCGTCGTGAAAAAAAGTAATTAAATAAAGTAAATAAGAAGAGTTTTTAAACTATAATTAATCTTATAGTTACCTGACATTATTATTCAGGTTTAGGAGGCGATCTAAAAATTGGTGATGATTCTTCTGTGAGATTTTTTTATTTGTCCAGATCGCATAATTGCTTGATGACTAGTGTCAACTCATTAAAGAGCCATTTTCGAATCTGTAATATTTAAACAAAACTACAGTGACTTGCTGATATCTACAATAGATGTTATAAAAGGCAACTAAACATACTATAAACGAGTAAATGTTGTCAATTTACAGTAACTGAATACTATTATAAATAATAGTATTTAAATAAAAATTATAAATAATAGTATTCAATTACTGTACATTGACAACATTTACTCGTTTATAGCATGTTTGGTTGCCTTTTATAACATCTATTGTAGATATCAGCAAGTCACTGTAGTTGTTTTAATATTACAAATTAGAAAATGGCTCTTTAATAAGTTCAAACTAGTCATCAAGTAATTATGTAAATAAGCGATCTGGGCAAATAAAGAAATCTCACAGGAGAATCATCACCTATCATTAACCGTTTCGTTCTTCTATCAGATCATTTTATATGCACATTCAAAGTATTTTTATCGCATGAGAAATGTTTTAAGCCGCGGAGACAGCAAGTATACGAGTCGCAGCACGGCCGCCAATTACAGGCAGCAGTGGCCACAGCGTTGCAATGCTCATGCGCGGCTGAGGTTCAAATTCTCTTCTGAACCCTCTGAAGGCAGCATATGGGCGCTCCTGAGGCAGGGAGGTGCGGGGGAAAATGCAGCCTTAAACACTGGCGTTAGCCAGCTCCTGGCTACTCGAGCTGTGGCGGTTACGCACAAATGGTCACGAGCAAAGACAATGGAGCTACTAGACTTCGCATTGGCAAATCCTCCATTAAGACAACATCCGCCCTTCATATTTGTTGTTGTCGCATTGAAGATTCATCAAAAACACATAATATTTGGTAATATATCTTATAATTACAAATTAAAGACGCATCAACTGTTAAAGCCTTCTGTAGATCCAACCTGAATCATAATGAAGTCACTACCCTTCACCAGAGATTCGACAGATAGTAGACCACTCCATTCGCACCATCAACAGAACAGGCTCTGCCAACGGTATACTACACCTTTCACATCGCGGGCAAAGGATTCTACACAACGCTGGAGACTACTTTGAAGGAAAGTAACAGGTGCAAACATGTAACGCTTTTGAATAGATAGTTGCCACTATCTACGTTCCAATCCTCGCATATGGTTTTAAACGAAAGAGAAGTGTAAAAATTTTCGCAACATTAGACCCCGTACCAAAATATTATTACACATCAAAGAAAGTGCCTGTCATTTTGAAACGGCTTCAACACGAATTTATATTTATATTCTATTACTTTAATCTGAATAAGCTGCAAATATACCCATAATCGGGAAAATTGCCTCATGAATAAATCGTTATTTACATCACTAATTCAGTGATATTCGGCTGTTTTTACATTTATTTCAGGATTATTTATGTCTCTCGATGTTTTACTAGTATTTCGAAAGCAAAAAAATTACAAAAACTATTTGATTGCCGGCCGCGGTGGCCGAGGGGACTAAGGTGCTACAGTCACGGTCTGCACGGCCACTACGGTCGGGGGTTCGAATCCCCCATCGGGCATGGATATTTGTGCCGTCCTAATTCGTAAGTAGTTCATAAGTACTTTGTAAGTTTAGGGACTGATGACCCCGTAGTTAAGTCCCATAGACTATACAAACATTTGTTTAATTACGCAGAAACATTATTTACTAACACGACTCTTACGGCGCCCTGCTCACCAGAAGGAGCGCTAGTGTCGTTGCGACTGTCAGTTGGTAACAACTTTCACAGCAGTGAGTGTCGCGACTGTGTATGTTAGACTGGTATTTTAGGTTACATGGAGCACCAACCGAGGGCCAATTTTGCGCCTGTAAATCCTGTAAAATGCTTTTCTTTTAAGTAATCTGTTTCCAATGTAAGATCGCTGCCACACTCCTGTGATGCAGTGGAAGATGGGGTCTGATAGGAACTTTGAATTTTACTCGTACGCAATTGGAAATCACCTCGACTTGTTTTGGCGGGAAAAAGTTAAAATTTTCACCTCTAGATTTCAGCACCAGAACTAATTCCGCTGCCTTCCCCAAAAATCAAATCTTCGGATGTTTGTAAATCTATCGGACCAAACTGCGTGGTCATCAGTCCGTAGCTTACAAACTACTTAAACTAAGGTAAGCTAACCTAAGGACAACACACACACCCATGCCCAGAATTCGAACCTACGACGGCGAGCAACCGCTAGGCGCCTTAGAGCGCTCGGCTACTCCACCGTGGCGCTCCCTTCCTCCACTGTGCCAAGAGACAGTCCAGTGAAGACAGTCTCCAGCAGAACAACCATCAGCGAAGCCATGCTGGACATAAATATTATTTATAAGCATTCAAGGACAATTCAAAATTCAAAATTTCGAGTAGACACCTTCATGGATTACTTCAATAGGAGGAGGGGGGAAGGTGGCATGGTACTGGCCATTATTTTCTGGAATCGGTAGTGACGCAATGTTGATGATGGCCAGGTGGCTGAAGAAGGGGGAGAGCATCAGGCAACAATGTACTGTTCTACGTTCGCGTAGGAGGTTGTAGGGAAGAGAGCAAGAATTTTAATTCTCTCCATAGCGGATGGTTTGGGACGCAGCTGATTCGATTATATGGATGGATGAAAATACCAGCAGCTGTATTCAAAATCTTTATTAAATTCTGTGCGACCGGTTTCGGTGTTACATTACAACATCTTCAGGCTCCCGTTGTGCGATTATTATTAAAAGTACATTTGGATTGGGTAGCCATTAAAACCAGTAGCACAAAATTCTTGATTTGTTAATGCCACACTCATATCTTGGAGAGTGTGGCATGATCAAAGCAAGAAATTTACGGCTACTGGTTTTAATGGCTACCCAATCCAAATGTACTTTTAATAAGAATCGGACAACGGGAGCCTTGTAATGTAACACCAAAACCAGTCGCACAGAATTTCAAAAAATGTTCAAATGTTTGTGCAACTTATGGGACTTAACTACGGGGTCATCAGTCCCTAAGCTTACAAACTACTTATGAACTAGCTAAGACTAAAGACGGCACAAATATCCATGCCCGAGGGGGGGATTCGAACCCCCCGACCGTAGTGTCCGTGCAGACCGTGACTGAAGCGCCTCAGTCACCTCGACCACCGCGGCCGGCGCACAGAATTTAATAAGGATTTTGAATACAGCTGCTGGTATTTCCATCCATCTATATAAAGCAAGAGTTTTTATTTGCAGGTTTTAAAATGGTAATCACTGAAATAGTGAAGTACCTTATAAGGTGACAAAAAGAAAAGGCCCATAAACAAAGAAGGTCTATTATGATATTTGGATGGTTTGATTTTTAAACACAAATATTTATCACAAATATTTGTCGATATCATAAAGCAGGTGAAGACCCAAATGACGTCGTGGTCAGCCTCGAGGTGTCTCTCTGTTTACTAAGATACCAGAGGAAGACACCTTAAAAATGTTAGCTAATCATTTTCACCTGAAATTAACTACAACTTATTTCTTCTATGGTGGAAAGTATTACGAGATGACAGATGGGATGGCCATGCATTCGCCACTGTCATCAGCCATTGCCAATTTCTTAATGGAAGATTTTGAAAAATGAGCGTGCTCAGTGCCCGCTCCACCTATCACTTTTTTTAATCTGACCACATGGCAGTGAAACACTGCAGCAGTTCGTTGATCATTTGAATGGTAAACACCCCAACACAAAATTTACAGTGGAGATAGAAAAGGATGTCAGATCACCTTTCTTAGATGTGTTTGTGGAGAGGAAACCTGACGGATGACTCTGCCATTCCTTGTATAGAAAACCAATACATACGGATTTGAACCTCAATGGACGTAGCTTTCACCATCCTGCTCAGAAGGGAGCTATGCTGAACACCTTAGTAGAAAGAGCAAGAACTATTTCAGACAAGGACCATCTTCGCTCCAAGATCAACCATCTGAAGACGGTGTTCAGAAAGAATGAGTACCCTGGACGTGATATTAAATCAACGCCGTCGAGCAAAATAAGACACGGATGAAACAAGCCAAGAAGACCAACACACAGCACGGCTGCCATTCTGAATGTTTAATCCACACACTTCCCTCTAATGCTAAGTTCTTGATTCCATGATGTCTCAGAATGTAGAAGGACTACGGTTATCAGTCCCTATGAATTTTGAATAGAAGTAAAACCTAGGGGCAATTCTTGGCCGTTTTAGGCGCTTGTAGGGTTAACTATCATCGGAACATCTCAAGCTGACACCTAAACCTGGCAGAGTAGTGTGTGACGCCATGCGACCAGCGGCAGGTGTTGGCTGGGTGGCTGGCGCCTACTGCCGCGGCGCAGGCGAGGTCAGCGCTCGGGGCGCTTGGCACCGCCGCCACCACCGCCTGTTTACCGGCAGGGCCTAAATCTGGACCAGCCGCTCTGCGCGTGGGAGGGCGCGGCTCCGCTGCCGTCTGCCTGCTGTCTTTTAACGCCTCACAGCTACCACAGTCAAAATCGACAAGGCATCTCAAATTGATTCCGTATTTCTAGACTTCCAGAAGGCTTCCCAGAAGTGTAAATGGATGTCAAAACACGCCTGATCTCTTTGCAACAAATAATCCCGAACTCATTACGACCATCAAAACTGATACAGGTATCAGTGAATACAGGGCTGTCGTAGCGAGATTGAATATCGAAAGTCCCGAAACATAGCTTGCCCTTTATTCACATGAAGTGTTAAGAGCCATCGACAAGGGATCTCAAATCGATTCCATATTTCTGGATTTCCGGAAGGTTTTTGATACTGTACCCAACAAGCGGCTTCTAATGAAATTGCGTGCTTATGGAATATCTTCCCAATTGTGCGATTGGATTCACGATTTCCTATCAGAAAGGACACAGTTCGTTGTAATTGACGGTAAGTCATCGAGTAAAAGAGAAGTGATATCTGGCGTTCCACAGGGAAGCGTTATAGGTCCCCTACACTTCCTCGTGTTTATAAACGATTTAGGAGACAATCTGAATAGCTCACTTAGACTGTTCGCGGATGATGCTGTCGTTTATCGGTTAGTGAAGTCAACAGAGGATCAAAGCGATTTAGACAAAATTTCTACTTGGTGCGAAAATTGGCAATTGATACTAAATAAAGAAAAGTGTGAAGTAATACACATGACCACTAAAAGAAATCCGCTGAACTTCAATTAAGCGATAAATCAGTCAAACCTTAAGGTCGTAAATTCTACCAAATACCTAAGAGTTACAATTACGAACAACTTAGACTGGAAAGAACACATAGAAAGTATTGTGGGGAAGGCGAACCAAAGGTTACGTTTCATTGGCAGAACGCTTCGAAGATGTACCAGCTCCACCAAAGAGACTGCCTACATCACACTTGTGCGTCCTCTCCTGGAGTACTGTTGCCCTTTGTGGGACCCTCACCAGGTGGGGGTGACGGAAGATATTGAGAAGGTTCAGAGAAGGGCAGCTCCTTTTGTTTTATCGCGTTACGGGGGGAAAGCGTCACGGAAATGTTGCACGAATTGGGGTGGAAATCATTAAAAGAAAGACGTTATTGATTGCGGCGTGATCTGTTTGCGAAGTTTAAATCACCGACTTTTACTTCTGAATCTGAAAATATTTTGCTAGCACCCACCTACTTAGGGAGACATGACCATACCAATAAAAAAAAGAGAAATCAGATCGAAAACGGAACGATTTAGGTGTTCTTTCTTCCCGCGCGCTCTTAGAGAATGGAACGGAAGAGAAAAGTTATGAAAGTGGTTAATGAACCCTCTGCCAGGCACTTAAATGTGAATTGCAGAGTATCTATGTAGATGTAGATACCAAAAATAGACGAAATGTATGTTTTAAACGTGTAGGATTTCACGGCCGGCGTCTTCAGTAATTAAAACTTCCGGGCTGAGATGCCGTGATCGAACGGTAGAAATTCTTTCCCCTGACGTTTCGTTGCCCGCTGCGGGCAACATCTTCCGAGGTGAGTGGAAGACTGTCTGCTGAACCGTGGAGGTCCTGCTTATACGGACGCATAGAGGGCGCCACCACTCGTCTTGTGATGTCAACAGTAAAACTATCTCTGACTGGCGTCATTACTCTCGATCAAAGGTAATCGATTGTCACATCTTTGGTACAAAGTCGACCGCGATATCTTATTTAACTTCACGGTTCAGCAGAAGAAGTATTAAAGAGACTGCATATATCACGCTTGTCCGTCCTTATTTGGAGCACTGCTGCTCAATGTGGGATCCTTATCACGTGGGTTTGACGGAAGCCATCGAAAGAGTCCAAAGAAGGGCAGCTCGTTTTGTAGTGTCACGATACAGGGGAGACAGCGTTACGGAAATTATACAGGATCTGGGATGGGAATCATTACAACAACGGCGTTTATCGCAGTTGCGTGGTCTAATTACAAAACTCGAATCGTCAGCATCCTCTGAATGCAAAAATATTTTGGTGACTCCCACCAACATAGGTAGAAACGAACATAATAAAATACGAGAAATCGGAGCTCGAACGAAGACATTCAGATGTTTTTTTTCTTCCCGCGCGCTATTCGAGAATGGAATGGTAGATGAATAGTGTAAAAGTGGTTCGATGTATCCTCTGCCAGGCACTTAACTGTGATCTGCAGAGTATCCCATGTAGATGAAGATGTAGAAAACGAACTCTTCCAGACTGATGGCTACTGCTAACCGTTGCCGAAATGTGCACAACAGTCGCTGTTTGGCAGCAAGATGAAGTTGTCGACCAGCTGACAGCGATTACAACAGCGAAAGTGGATCGATCGCATTAAAATTTTCGTATTAAAGGTATTTCGACGTATGGTCAAATGAATGTGAGTTATACGGAAAGAAATTCTAACAAACACAACCAATAAAAGTGCTGCGTCACCATGATTGTAGGGGTTCATGACCTTTTACATAAAAGTGGAATACAGATATACAAAAAGAATATTTCAGTTTATAATATTACGGGGAATGAGCATTAATTTAAATGACGATAGTGTAACTCAATACGTGGGTGGAACTTAAATAGTGGTAACTACTTCTTCACAACCGATAGAAAAGCGTTACACGTTTGCACCTGCTACTGTCCTTAAAAGTAGTCACCAGCGTACTGTAGAACCCGTTGTTTGCAATGTGTTACTGTTTGTTAAGCTTAAGAGACTTAACTACGGGGTCATCAGTCCTTAAACTTACAAACTACTTATGAACTACCTACAACTAAGGACGGCACAAATATCCATGCCCGAGGGGGGATTTGATCCCCCGACCGTAGTGGCCGTGCAGACCGGACTGAAGCGCCTCAGTCCCCTCGGCCACCGCGGCCGGCTTTGGAATGTGGAATGCGTAGTATACTGTTAGCAGAGCCTGTTCTATTGATGGTGCGAATGGAACGGTATACTGTCCGTAGAGTCTCTGGAACAGCTTGCGCTGTATGTGCCCGAGCATTGTCGTGTAAACTGATGAGTGGGTTGCGCAGAAAGTGTTGGCGCTTCTTTCGCAAGGATGATCGCAGGTGATGCTTCAAAAACGAATAGTAACACTGTTCATTGACGGTCTGCAGTGGAGGAATGTAATGCGTTAGGATAACATCACAGTTGTACACAAGAATCCGACCCCTCCCCCCCCCCCCCAATCAGTCCACACGCCCAACTGTTAGGTGTGTAGCGCTACCCGACCAAGCCCCTACTACACCGTAGCGGAGAAGTGACGCAACTGTTCCCGAATTGAAGCAGCTGACCGCCGCCATTTGCAGGGAAGATTCCTAGTACTGGGGTTGTCATATGAAGTGTATGAGACGCAACAGGAACAAAATGAAGCACAAAATAAAAGTATGTTTGTTTAAAAACAATTGCTGAGTGCTGCAGTCTGTTTAAAAAGTATTGTTAAATGAATGAAGTTTCCCAATTTATAAGGCTCTTTTCTAAGACGGTGGAGTGATTTTGCATCGAGATATTTGCAGATGATTATTCCATAAAACTTGTAAAGTAGCAGAGAGTGCGATCATTATTTAATTCAGGTAATTTTCTGTCAGGTCCTGTTTACGTTTTGCCGATTACTCTGTACGTTTTGCACGCTTATTTTTGCATAGCATAGTTTTGTATACATTTCTTTCCATATTACATTGATTTTTTTCTTTCAGCTTCCTCGAATTTGGGAATGAATAATTGTGATAAACCATACAACTTTAAGTAGGAATTTCATTTGCATATTACTTTTTAACAGAGATAGTACCTCTCAAAGTGGCTGAGTATGCAACATTCGATCAAATATTGGCCATTTACGAAGTATAATCACCTCCTGTTAAATATCTAAAAGCATTATTCGGCCTACTTCTGCATCATATATATATGATTGAAATAAGCCTAGTTCTTCATACAGCTCAACTTAGTACATAAATCGTTTTAATATTTGTAGTAATTAGTATGCAAATAAAATATAAATACTTGACATGCCACAAAGTACTTTTCTCACTTTTAGAGAATCATTTGTTAGAGAAAACCTAAAGAAAAACAAATGTTCATGATTTATTATTTCTGCATGAAAATAATATTCTGTATGCAAGTAATGACTGATCTGTGAAATATAACATTGTTCCCGTCATCGTCTTTGCTTCCATACTTACTGTTACAATTAAAAGCAGCACACGAACGAACCGTGTTTACGCACTGTTTCCCTGCAAATGGCGGCTTCCGTCACGTTCAATGTGGGGACGCGACACTAGCGCCAGCGAGCGGTCTAGTTTTTATTTAGTAAGTGTGTACCAGACCAACTTCCTGCCCGCGTTCGTCTGCTGTCTGCACAGCGAACACGCGAAAACAAAAAGAGGTCGGCAAACAGACACCAGAACAGGGAGTCGCTGCAATCGCTACATGCAGTTGGTCGGAACCCGTGTAGGCTGCTACGAATTTGCTTGGTTAGCTGGTCAGTTTGTTGGTCGAAAGATAAATCGGAACGCGTGTAGGCGCCTTAACAGGGCAACAGTGCAACTGTCTCTGACCAGGGTGTGTGCAGACTCAAATACGAGTCAATAGCGATGAAGCCGGAATCGGGACACGTCGGCAAGAACAATTTAGTTCCACTCAGCTGTCCAAGTCCATTCTTCATCGCACCATTACCGGCGCAAACACCTGTTGCAACGAGTCAGTGGTAACCGCCTCGCAGACAGACCACTCTGCTGCAAACGACGTCGAATGCTACGTACGGACACTGTTTGATGCGTAACAAACCGAATTTGTTACCATATGGCTCGGTACGTGACAGAGCGATCGGTCACTGCCATGCGCACAAAACGCCAGTCATCAGGTGTAGCGGTGCCACGAGGTGGGTGCAGTCTCTGCCCTCCCGTCTCTCCCGCATCCAGCGACTGCAGATGCGTATCACAGTTCCTGGATACGCCCGACACGATCACCGATTTCTCTGAAGGATAGTCCGACTGGCTATAGGGATCTGTTCTCCTCGCTCGAAAGCAGAAACATGTTCCAAACGCGCTCGCTGTCTTCTAAGAGCCATACCCAAAACAACCGCAAGAAAATTTACTATTATGTCTGTTCCAAGGGCACAGACGCTGGCAGAGATGAATATATCCATATATATACTTCGCAAATCGCGAAATTTTCCAACGATCGTTTGTCCATCTTACAGGAGTAGCGGAAGTCGGAAAATTTCGCGATTTGCGAAGTATATACATGTTTATATTCATCTCTGCTGCGGATCACCGCCAACGTCTGTTCCCTTGGAACAGACATAATGATAAACATTAACGCCATGACAAGCTTACGGGTGTAGAATTGTGTCTCTTCCTCCAGCGGGACTCACACTATAAAGTGTGCGAGCATGTGAGGGATAGAGACAAATGTAACACATGAAATTTGGCTCTAGCCGGGTAGCATGCATGGGTGGCCGAGTGGTCAGTTGGGCTTCGGCCGTGCACCGGCTCGGGCGTTGTTTACGTCCCGGCCACAGGCGCAGCGCGCGAGTTGTTTACGCGGAGTGCGTAGCGGTGTAATTTAGTAGTGCACAGATCGAACTATGGCTTTTTCATACCGTAAATCGACACTGCGATTCACTTTCAATAACGAATTTGCACGACCAAAGGCCTACGAAATAGAACGCTTTCTACGAGATGAGGTAAAAATCGAGCCGGACGTTCTGGTAGGAATACACTTGTCCATAGTCAGTAGCGTCGTTTACTGCAAGCTCATTGATGAAGCGGCATGTGATAGAATATTACAACGACACCAACAGGGTCTCCGTTTTTGCCATTCAGACGGAAATGTCGGAACGGTTACAGTGGATCACGCCGGAATGGGATTAAGAACAATCCGCGTCTTCGAGCTACCGTTCGAATTGCCTGAAAAACTGGTGACGGAGGCTTTGAGCCCGTACGGCACGGTTATCTCACATGAAGCCGAGAAATGGGCGACTTTTGCAACATACCGTGTCCTGAACGGCGTAAGACAGGTAAAGATTGAATTACGCAAACACGTTCCGTCATACCTGTATATCGGTGGCTGTAGGGCAATCGTCATCTACGACGGACAACCGAGAACTTGCTCGGGGTGTGGAAAGGAAGGACACGTGAGGTCTGAGTGTACGCAAAGGAGGCTATTACAACTGCCACGTGATGATCCACAACAACAGCAGCATGCGACGGTGCTCCCCTTGACGTATGCTGCGGCCTTTCGCGGGGATACGAGAACCACACCAGAACCGAACCAGCGTGTAACGACGGAAGACCATTCTAACGAATCAAAGCCAGAAGAGGCGGAGATGGATCATGAAAGGCGGTCGCAGGACGTTATGACTTCGCCACAGCCCTTGCAGGACGCGGCGGAAATGGAAGTTGACAGTGCGAAGGAGCAGGACGTGGACTTGAAAAACGACGATCAGGAGGCTGTACAGACCTCAGATTCGGAGGTCCGACAACGGAAGCAGCGAGCGCCAAAACGGCGGAGGAAACGCCGCCTTTCGTCCGACAAAGACAGCAAGGAATCAGAGACGAATGACGAGGTGACCCACAGCAAGGAGCAACAAACAACGGCCGCAGAAGAAATACCGAGCGAAGAGAGAAGTGGGGCGGCGACCAGTGTTCAGAGGAACGACGTAACACAAGACAGGGTGGAAACAGATAAAGGATCCTTGACTGTTGAGAACGTCAACGGACAACAGAACATGGCGCCGACAGAACGCATTTGGACTGGGCAACAGAGGCGACTCAGTACGCAGACGAAAACGAAGGAGTAGCAGACCAGCACCCCGGCGGAATGAGTCCGGGCGGCCGTTTCGACTAACGTATGACAGCAAATGAGGGCGGTGGGGAATTGGGATGGGGCACAAGGAGGTTAGGAGGTGTTAACTGTCAGACTGTGACCCCCCTATGATACATGCCATGCAACAGGCGTACCGGATAGGGTCCATTAACATCAGTGGCATAAAAACGCCCGTCAAGATGAAGATGCTCAGTGACATGCTCAAGGCGGCGGATATAGACATAGCGCTGCTGCAGGAAGTACGAGTCCTTCACACCCAGGACTTCTATGGATACGACATTTACTGCCCACCGTGCGACGAGAGAGGCATCGGCACGGCAATATTACTCAAAGAAGGGATACGTGCTGTCGACATAGAGTATCTGCCCACAGCACGCGGAACAGCCGTCACCATAGGAGGCGTACGACTGATCAATATTTATGCACCATCAGGCAGCGATAAGAGGAGGGAACGCCAGGAATTTTACGCCCAAGAGGTGACCCCATTGTTCAGGGGCCAATACGAGGCTTGTATCATAGGGGGAGACTTCAACTGTGTACTAGACAGGAAGGACCAACACCCTAACTACACGACATGTCAAGAACTCAGAGCGCTGGTCAACGGGATGCAATTAATTGATACGTGGGACCTCAAACATCCTGGACAACAGGGATACACGTACATCACCAGCCACTCGGCGAGCAGATTGGATAGGATTTATCTTTCAAGAAGACTGATGACGTCGACAGTGGATGCAGAAATTTGGCCTACAGCGTTCACCGACCACGAGGCATATATCTGTACAGTCACCCTCGCCCGGCAAAAGGTATGGAGGCGAAGGAGTAATTGGAAGTTGAATGTTTCTCATCTTCACGACGTAGAATGTCGACGTATGGTAGAGGAAACATGGCAAAATTGCCTAAGGCGCAGAAATGCATATGGTTCTGTTCTCCATTGGTGGGTCACGTGCGTGAAACCAGCCTTAAGAAGAACGTTTATTTTTTATGGAAAGGAGGCTTCTCGTTGGCAGCGCATGACCTCTGAATTTTATTATACGACCCTCCGGGAACTCTATTCCCAACCTCCGTCACCAGAACGCCAAACAGCCGTACACCATGTCAAGGCAAAACTAATACAACTCACAACATCCAGAATGGCAGGTACAATGATACGTGCGAGGGTGCAGGATGGACTCCACAATGAACAGCCCTCCATGCACTATGTCATACGGGAGAGACAGTGTAGACGTCGGGGATTAATTCACGAGGTTGAACTCGACGACGGCCGGAAATATACAGCACAGAAAGACATAGCCCAGGCGTTCCAGGACCATTTCACCAGATTTTATGGGGCCGACGAGGTGGAACAGGAGGCAATGGAGACCGTCCTTAATGAGATCCCAGACATGACATACGCGAACTCGGAAGCAGACATCCTACAAGCAATAACGGAAGAGGAGATGGTGGAGGCCATCCAACGAGGAGCTCCGAACAAATCCCCGGGTCCAGACGGTTTCCCATTGGAATTCTATCGCACGTTTGTCACTATTATGGCACCGATGTGGTTAAGTATGTTTAACGAGATAATCTCGCAGGAGTTACCAGTCCCCACTGAATTCACAGAAGGGTTGGTGATTCCAATTCGGAAACCACAGGGAGGCAAGCGACCATGCGATTATCGGCCTTTGACCCTCCTAAATAGCGACTACAAGATCCTTATGCGTATAATAGGATGTCGCTTAAAAACATTGCTAAAGAACCGAATCAATAGGGATCAGACATGTCTCGGAGGTACAAGCAATATTCATACGGCCTTGGGAGACTATCGTGATGTTATCTGCCTTGCCAAGGCGTGTCGTCTACGTGGAGCATTGATAGGCATCGATTTTGACCATGCCTTCGATAGAGTGGATCACACCTACCTCAAGGCAGTGATGCTCAGGATGGGTGTTCCGTCTACTTTTACCACTATGGTGATGAAGTTGTTGCATGGTGCCCGGTCAGCGGTGTTGATTAATGGAGGGAGAACAGAACATTTCCAGATTTTACGATCAGTCAGACAGGGGTGTCCGTTGTCCATTATCTTGTATGCCATCGCACTAGAGCCATGCCTTGCAGGATTGCGCCAACGACTCACAGGTATCACTCTACGGAATCAGTCCTTCAAATGTAGAGCATATGCTGATGATGTTGTGCTTCTAGTGAAGACAGCAGAGGAGACACACACAGCAATGGATTGGCTACAGAAATACGGGGAGGCAGCTGGTAGCGTGGTTAACTTTCGAAAATCACAATTCATGAATGTAGGCCGAGGACTCGAACCAGGAACTGAAGGACCCTTACCTGTGGTGCAAACCCTACGATGTTTGGGTATCACTTTCCATACGGAGACGGCACGAACAACAGCGGACAACTACCGTAAGCTGTTGTGTCAACTACGCACATCAGTACGACTCAACGCCCTGCGCTCGATGGATATGCTGCAGAGAGTGACACTGGTCAACCTCCACCTCGCACCCACGATGTGCCACGTGGCACACCTTCTCCCTTTGCCACGTACGATGGCCACGAGGATACAAGCAGCCTTTGGATACTACGTGAGCATGGGGCAGCTCTTTAAGGTGCAATACGAGTCGCTCACGCTGCCGACGCGGGAAGGTGGTGTTGGCCTAGTCAATGTCTACGAAAAGGCTCGGGCAATGTATATTAACACCATGTGCAAACTATGGCGTAACAGGAACTACTCCCTAACGGGTGCGATAATCGAAGAACTAGCACCGCCATCGCTTCTTCCACCGGTTGGTGTTGGGCACATTACGCCTCCATTATCACACATCCGAAAGTTCTTCGTGGAACACAGTTATGTGCGAGCAGATTTACCAACTACCCGATCACCGACTTCCAAAGATGTGTATAGACTGCTTGTAAGAAGCATGGAACGGAATAAGATGGAACGGAGGTACCCTGCGATTAATTGGAATGTTGTGTGGCGCACAGTGCACCACCCCCATCTCCCTACATCGGCCAGGTCAACGTGGTACATGGTGGTTAACCGGAAGTACCCGACGAAGGAGAGACAGTATGCTATCCACATGACAGACACGCCCGTATGCCTACGATGCGACACGCTCGATACGGACGAACATCGGTTGGTCTGCGGCACAGCGCTGGGAGTGTGGAATCTGGCACGGAAGATCATAGCGTTCATGATACGCACCGTACAGTCAGAAATCTCAACGGACATAGTATTTTTCCCAGATAAAACATATTTCCCACGTCAGAAGACGAATGCGGTGGCGTGGGTAACGGGCATGACGGTACATTACATATATCATTATGCAAACACGAACAAACTGGACTATTGGCACTATTTACAGGATGAACACACGAAGCTACGACGACTTGGTAAATACAAGGAAAGTTACGCAAATTTTTTAGAGGTAGTGTTTACTGACCCGCCACCTGGCTGGGGTGTACTGGGTACGAGAAGATGATAGTGATAGTTTAACGAAGATACCGACCAATTGAACGGATCAAACTTAATAAGTTCGAGAAGATCACCCAAGAACACCGACCGGATGGTGCTACACTAACAGAGGAGGCCCCAGTTTATTTTACATTATATACCTTTAAGTTCGAAAATGCCACGAATGATGCAGCATGCCGGAAGTGGCATCATTTATACAGTTATTTTTCCATTATGTATTAGTTGACAAATTTCTTCCAGATGGGGCACTGGGACTTCATTTGATTTCATGATTATAATAAAGGCTTCAGTTTGTAAAAAAAAAAAAAAAAAAAAAAAAAAAAAAAAAAAAAAAAAAAAAAAAAAAAAAAAAAAAAAAAAAAAAAGTGGTTAAGGCGACAGCTCGCGAAAAGCAGGAGACCCGGGTTCGAGCCCCCTTCCGGCACAAATTTTCATGTGTTGCAGATCGTTTGTCCATCTTACAGGAGCAGCGGACGTCGGAAAATTTCGCGATTTGCGAAGTATATACATGGATAACCGCAAGAAAGGATAATTCCAGTACATCCCCACGGCCGTCTTTTCCTTATTTATATCACGCTGTCTCCCATGTTGTGAGCCTTATATTAATACATAATGAAAATGAAATTATTAGTCTTTCGTTGGTGAATTTTTTTATAATATTACAAATATTTTTACAAAATATAGTCCTTTTATCATTTTGTTACTATTTTTGTTTTAAAGTTGGTAATTGAAGGTAATGAATTACATGCTTGAATAACAACAATTTATTATTTCTGGATACTCAGGGCTCGTGGGCTGGCCAATTATAAATGAATTCTTCACTAATAAATGAAAAGACTTCTTTCTTGAGAGAAAAACTTAAGAAAATTTAATAGACGAAACTTTTACAAAACGAAACTCTTACAGGATTGACTTACTCCCAACACTTCAAAAAATTGAACAAGACTGACTAATTCCATTCTTATGTCTTGTTTGTAAATCTTATGGGACTTAACTACGGGGTCATCAGTCCCTAAACTTACAAACTACTTATGAACTACTTACGAACTAGGACGGCACAAATATCCATGCCCGAGGGGGGATTCGAACCCCCGACCGTAGTGGCCGTGCAGACCGTGACTGAAGCGCCTCAGTCCCCTCGGCCACCGCGGCCGGCACTCTTATGTCTTTTTGTTTTCTAAGATTAATTATATATATATATCATTTTATGAATTATCCGTGGTCTATCAACTGATAGTAAATATATCGTAAATTAATCAGTTAACTAATTAATTATGATTTTATTTTAAATTCAAGTGAAAAATTCCTCTCTCCTACTCTCCTTCTTACCCAAATATCTCCTGCGTCATGTATCATAACAGCCTACATTAAAATGGTAATGAAGCGCATCCTTAGTCACCGGAAACACATGCTACAAATTTTACCTGATTTGGATTTTTCCTTCAGGATGTTGCACTTTTGGTGGTATAACCACAGTCTAACATATACAGCCACTGATTTTTGTTATGCACTGCGACAGAAGCGCTCCAAGAGGCTGGTAAGCTACGTCTGAAAACGATATTTGATGAATGGCGGTAGTAGCGTTTTTATTTATTTTAACCTATTTTTTACATTAGGGAACGTATGTAGTGCCATAAAAATAGGTAATAACTTGAAAATAGCTCCACGTTTGTCTTTCTAAGATGTCCTAATCATTCTTAGGACACCTAAGGAAGACAAAACTGGCAACGTAAGAAACGGTACTGAGAGGGTGGTTGTGGAAGCGGTGGGTTGTTGGTGGGCGAAGGTAAGCGGCATACTGAGTTCAGGTTCCATTTGTTTCAATTAAGTTTACAATCAAAGGCTGAAGGCCCAACAAGACAGCTCAGATAAATGATGCAAGGCAGGAGGTTAAGTTAATAAGACTCCAAATTTGGTAAACCAACTCTTTAAAATGCAAAGACACAATGAGCCCACCAATTTAAACAAGAGTGGAAAATTTTAAATGGAAGGCAAGCCTTGTAAATAAAATATTACTTACAAATGACCACTGCCAACTAAATGAAACAGCTCAGCTTAATTATCAAAATCACACTAAAGTGGGGCTCCAAAATTTAAGCAAACACAGTCCTTTAAAACACCATTACCAAAACACTCTAAAGACGAGCTAGAACATTTAAGTATGAGTTTGATTATAGAGGCTGCTAACAGGAAACCGTGCTCAATAATATCAATAGGCAGAAGGCCAATAAAACAACACAATAAAATTTACAAATGAGCCATGCACTTTAAATGAAAAGAGCTCAGTTTACTTATCAAAATCACACTAAGGTGAGGGGGCTGGCTACCCGTTAATTTAATACCACCAGAGCTGTAGCTGAAAGAAAAACGTGACAAACGTGGCAAGAAAACAGCAAAAGCAATCACATTGTTTCCCAACAAAGAAGAAACCATTTCTACAATAGATGCTACAGCTGAAGCGCAAATGGCAAGAATCTTTAAAAAAAAAATGACTTTGAAACTAAAGTATTCACACTTAAAAGCATATTCGCGCACAAGAAAGACGAGTGAAGTGTAAAAATGTACGAATCGTCAGACTCCATATGAACTGATAAACGTCAGAAAACTAGTCATAGTAAGAACAAACAATAATAGTAATGTATTTTTCTCTTGTGTTTATATTCTACTTACTTTCAGTGGAATAAGCTGTAAATGTACTCATATTCGTAAATATTTGTTTATGACGATGTTATTTTTATACCACTGTTTTTACTTTAATTTTCCGATTACGTATGTCTCTTGATATTTTGCTAATGCTTGTAAAACACAAATTGTAGTAATAATTTCGTTAATTATGTTCAAAAATAATTATAAACAATCATTACTCATTCGGCAGCTTGTCCACCACTAGGAGCGCTAGTGTCGTTGCAACTGTCAGTTGGTAACAACTTTCACGACAGTGAGTGTCGTGACTGTATACGTTAGACTGTGGTATAACTGTGGCCTGTAAAGGAGACTGAAAAGTTTTTATAAAATAATAAAAACTAATATTTTTATGAATTTAATTAAGCATATATAAGATGAATAGTTTACATGAGACTTAAAAGAGGGCTGTATAAGATGTTTTTGAAGAGAATTTATTTTGTTCTGTATTACTACCGTTGATTGTTTGGAGATTGATGTGGAGTTCGTTGTGGAAGGATCGATGTAGGGTAAGGTGAATATTAATGTAATTTATTCTGAGTAGAATGTTCAAAATGGTGCATTTTTCTTATTCATAAGTATTTTATGTACCCTCATGTCACATTTTGTGTGTTTAATGTTAGTAAAGAGAATTTATTTAGCTGATTTTTTTTTCAAAATGTTAACTACGGGGTCATCAGTCCCTAAATTTGCAAACTACTTATGAACTAGCTAATACTAAGGACAGCACATATATCCATGCCCGAGGAGGGGATTCGAACCCCCGACCGTAGTGGCCGTGCAGAACGTGACTGGCGCACCGCAGACCGCTTGGCCACCGCGGCCGGCAGCTGACTTTGGACCACGCCAGAGATGTTAGACTAGTGGCATTGGCTGGTCTCATCTTGTGCGAAAGTTAAACTTCTACGAATAATTCCTTTTCTATTCCAGTTAAAACAACCAACATTGTAGCAATAGGCAGCCTACTCTAGAAAGGAGGATAGTCAGAACATACATAAACAGAAAATACCAAAAAAGATGGGGTTTGGAGAAAAGCTGCAAATGAAACCGTTTATAAAGAAGCAGAAGCAGTGACAAGCACAATGAAAAAGAAACAGATCTCTTTCCTAGAACATTTGATGTGGAAAAAAATAGAATTAGCAGTAAAGTAATTGAGAATAGCAGTAAGAGCAGCATAAGATGGATCACAGAGGTCAAGGAGGACATGATGAAATAACAGATAATGGTGGAAAACTTGAGAGGCAAGACAGACGCATTCAAAATACTTTAGGACAAATGCGACACATTACCAATGAAAATTAACATACAGAGTCTGGGAAGGGTGATTTAAGAGTGAAAGGCATGATCTGAATAAAATGAAAAAGTATTGCGCAAACAAAACAGAAGAACGTAATGCAGGCAGTAAAGTTGTTCAATGTATCCACAAATTAAAAAAAAGTCTAGTTATACTTAATAAGGCATTTAAATGTAATTTCAGGTAGAAATAACAGATCTGCAGTTAAAATGACATTGGATTTAATTTAATTTACGAGGTTCTGTGATAGGTTCATAGATACGTAATATGGTTTACAGTACATACAATTTGAAATTCTTATATGTTGGTAATGTCAGTCGGAACATTTGCTATGTACAACCTGACATAACGAAATTTCCGGTTCTATTGCGGGAAAGGTATAAGTAACAGGCACATTAATACGTTTAAGATTCAAGAGTGGGACAAATACACATACGCTCAGAGTTGTGAAAGCTCATTACTTACTTATAGCATCGTTCCCATCAGTTTCAGTAAGCTTCATAAACTCATCCACCAATTGCAAAAAGTCAAATGATGAGGGAGAATGCTGTTTTTGCGGTATCTCGTCGTGCCTCCTTACGGATCTCTGCTGCCTTGGCTGTAACACCTGAAAGAACAGCAAGAAAACTCTAATGAGTATTTAATCTACATCATTAGAGTAAATTACAGCAGGCAGACGACATCTCGTCGTTTCTACTACTCGTCATCTGCTCTGGCGAGTTATCACTTGCAATAACAAGCGCAAGAACAAGAACAAATTTATTATAACAGACACACACACACACACACACACACACACACACACACACACAGAGAGAGAGAGAGAGAGAGAGAGACAGACAGACCTGCATCACGTCCTGAAATATGTCTTCAAATGACAACATTGTTTTAATGTTTGTACTCACACCAAGCCGCGCGGGAATAGCCGTCTAAGTTTGTAAGTTTTATGGTATCACATATTTTTGGACATGTCGATGACTTGAAATTAAATATGTTAATTTGCAAAAGTCATCTTGTTGTGGAGTGCGGAGACGTTCCTCGTCGGAGGTTCGATTCCTCCCTCAGGCAAGGGTGTGTGTGTGTTGTTCTTAGTTCAGGCACCGATGGCCACTGCTGTTAGGTCCCAAAGATTAACAAACATTAAAAATCTTTACCAAAATTAGTTCATCATATATACATACGACGTATTGGTGTGCATAACTGGTGGATGTAAACAGAAAATAGGTGAAATGGTATTGCAGACTAATAGACAACGCCAGCTACGCTACTGTTGAGGCCTTTACTAGAACCAAGATTTCGCATTCACGGTTGGTAGCTTCATCAATTCGGAACCAAATGGATTTCTTCGTGGCGAACGCATACCCACGAAGCACAACAGATCAGCCTCTCACAACAAAGTGGATAAAGTATGAAAGAATCTTCAGGATATGCCGTCCTCTAAATGCATTGATTTCCACGTTATCGGCGTATATATATTAACACTTAACAGCCGTTCATTATATTACACAAACAATTCTCTCATTATATAAAACACTCTTACTTCAGCCAAGATCGCTAGTTTATGTTATTTGCTGTTTCTTTTTTACCGTTATCGATGAGCTATGTCATCTTCGGATTCTTTTTTACAGTGTTCTCCTATTTTAAATAAAATAAAGAATTACTCGTGAAAATGTAATACAAGAAAAAGAACACTGTCAAACGATTAAAATTTGCATCACCAAAGGAGCTCCTTGTTACTTGTGTCGAGAACACACACAATTTTTAAGTGTGTAATGCAGATGACGATCCAGTTTGGGGATGCAAATTTTAATCGTTTGACAATGTTCTTTTTCTTACATTACATTTCACAAGTAACTATTTTATTGAAAATAGGAAACATTGTAAAAAAAAAAAAAAAAAAAAAATCTGAAGATGATGAAATAGCTTCATCGAAACCGGTAAAAATACCAACAAATAAAATAAACTAGCGGTCTTGGCTAAAGTAAGTGTGTTTCATAAAAATTTTCGGTCGCTCTCCATAGGCGTAATATGCCACTTAACTATTCTCTCATTGGCTGTCTCTTCTATATGTATCTTCTATATACTAGTAAAGATTGTAGCATGTGTATGACTCTCTGCAAAATTTAGCCTCTATTAATATAAAACTTGTAAGTTTTATGGTATCATATATTTTTGGACATGTCAATGACTTAAAATTAAATATGTTAATTTGCAAATCAGATGATACCAAATAGATGTAGTATTGAAAGCCCTATATGTATTCAGTCTTCACATGTCATCGACTTGTGAAAAGATTCTGAAACAAATATTTGAGTACCTTTTTGTTTACTTTGTCAAGTGACACTGCCACGACATCTTCATCACGAATCTTTAATTTCAACAATAATTGTTATAGTATCAGACTTTCGATTCGACGTTAGGGTACCAATTACAAAACGGTTGATTTTAACTTCTTCCTCAACATTAAATTAATTCATGAGTTTACTCTTTTTGTCTGTTCGAATACGCCTACAATCCAGTTACGAATTGAAAACCTCTGGCCTTTACAACAGACCGCCGTTAAAAGAGCCAAAGAAATCAGTGCAGTGCCTTGAATAAGTGCAGATCGATTGCACCAGTTTGGTTTGACTTGTCCAGCGTCGTCCTACGATACTATGTTGCTTTGAATTCAATAAGTACCGGGACTGCAGATATGAAATTATACACGAAATTTTGTAACTAACAGTAAAAACAAATTTAATGAAGTTTCTATTATTAAATCTACTCACTAGGAAATATTTTGAGTTTTTCACTGATACTGCAATTAATTTTATACACTAAATTTTTGCTAGCGTTGTTACAATCCTATTTGAGATTTGAGGTTTCTTCCTATCCAAATGACACCAACTTCACAGCCGTTTGCGCTAACAAACATTTTCTATGAGTAGGAGTGATCTTCACATCACCTCATATTGGTCCCTTTGTGTCTGCTTTGATTCCTTTCACATATAATAGTTTTTGTGGAGCAATTTTTATATTTCCTCGGCCTATGCAGATCTGCCGAATTACCAGACCTAAAGATATAAACACTGCGATTGCCCAAATGAATGATAATCTGTCTTTAGTCGTAACATGGACGAGAAACCTGGGGCTAAAATGAAATACAAAAAATTCGCAAGTTATCTTAGCAGCCCATTAGGAATGAATAATTTCCGAATTATGCGACCCGTTTTCTCTTATTCAACTCGATGATATCCCAATACCATAACAGAAAACACTTAAGAATCTGGGTGTAATTATCGACGAACATTTAAATTGGGGAGATAATACAGGAAGATCACCGCTCGCCTCTATGTCCTCAAAAAGTTTCGTAACATCTTTTCGCAAGATGTAAAATGCAAACTGCTATAACCTCTCTTTCTACCGAACCTTCACTATTTTAATATGATTCAGAGTGGTGTAAGTAGCGAAAATACAAGCTGGTTAGAGTTAACAATGAATGCAAGTGTACCGGTACGCAACATTCGAATATATGACTATATTAGCGTTTTTATACACCCAGTTAGGCTGACTACGGCCAAACAAACTACGGGACCACCACACGCTCTGCCCTCTCCATCGATTGCTGAGTGACAAGCATCCCAGTACTTCGCCTCAGAATTTAAATATATTTCGTGTCATCATAATATTAATACCAGATCCCATTTGTCTAGTACCATAGCTGTCCACGTTCAAAAACGAAAACTTTTTTCAAACTTTCCATCTCACTGGTGTTTGTCTCTGGGATACTCTTCCCTGCTGTTTTTGCACAATTCATTCTGCTGCGTTTAAGAAAAAGTCGAAACACTTCCTCTTAAAACTCTCCCAAAAACTTACATATACGGTCAACTTTCTCTCTGTCTGATAGTAGAACCAATGCTCTTTTCTCAGTTATTTCTCTTCCTCCTCTTTCTTACATCATAAATCACACCACCTGCCCCTCCGTTATATCTCCTTATTTGTTTATTACTATACTCACTTTTCGCTCCCTCTTATCCTCTTTCTCCATGGCCATTGCTGCAAATAGTCAAAATTAAGATCTTCCGTTTTGTAATACCTGGCGTGTTTGTTATTGATGAAATACGAATGTACTCTGTGTATGTATTTTTATTACCTGTACTGTTAAAAACTTTTAATTTTTCTAGGTTTAGTATATCCACTGTAATATTGGAAATATAAAATAAGCAGAACGCCTGGTTGAAGGCCTTATTCTTGCCACATTGAATAAATAAATAAATAAAAAGATGAAGGCACCAGTAGTAACTCTTGCCATTTGGACCCCTATAAAACTGCCGGATGAAGTTGGAGCGCAATTCGTCGTCAGACTGCAACAAGAGGTCTCTGTGGAAGATAATATCCTGGACAATGATTAAACTGTTGTGGGGAGTGCTGGAAATATAAGCATCACCCAGCTTGTAGAGGCGTACAATGCGTGTGACTGGGCCGGGATGACGTCATTATCAGCACTGACGCAGATCTCACCTCTGATATTTTCTCCACCTCTCCAAACTTGTCCTCTAGTTTCTCAACGAGGGAGAGGCTTTGTGGACATAAACGATTCACCACCTATTCTGGAATAAACCAAAAATCCTGGAGCATTTGTCAATCCTTGACTGCGGGCCCTATGTTCCTTCCCTGGGTTCCCCATGTAGGAGAATGTATGTGGGTTACATTGTCACACAGTGAAGTCTACCTCACGACGCTTACAGACGCTTGTGGCCGTTCGATAACCAGCTATTGACTTCTGATGCTTCATGGTGTTCCCACGAGCAGCTAGAGAAAATGGTTCACCCTTTAATACTATTTATGGATCATATGCTGAAAACAATAGACTGGACGACTTAGTTGTGATGACAGATTCAATTGAAAGGTTGGAATGTAATATTTCAGAGCTAGATCAGAGGTGTAAGGGTTATGGTATGAAGAACAGCATCTCAAACACAAAAGTAATGTCTGTTGGAAAGAGAATTAAACATACGCACTACCACACAGGAGGAACAGAGAACAGGTGGAGAGTTTCAAGTACTTAGGATATATTTCTTTACAGGACACAGTGAAAGAACTTGAATCAAGCTGTAGCGAAGCTAATGCAGTGAGTGCTCAGCTACGATCTACTTTCTTCTGCAAGAAGGAAGTCAGTACCAAGAATAAGTCAACAGTGCACCGCTCTTTCTTTCGACCATCTTTGTTGTGTGGGAGTGAAAGCTAGGTGGGTACAGGTTACCTTGTTAGCAAGGTTGAGGTTATAGATATGAAAGTAGCAACGATGATTGCAGGTATCAATAGATGGGAACAATGGCAAGAGTGTGTGCTTAATAAGGGAAAAAAATGTTCAATGTGTGTAAATATATGAGACTTAACTGGTTGGTTATTAGTCCCTAGGCTTACAAACCACTTAAACGGAGTTAAAGTAACCTAAGGACAACACAAACACCCATGCCCGAGGGAGGACTCGAACCTCCACGGCGAATGGACGCGCGCATCGCAGCACGGCTCCTCAGTGCGCACGACTATTCCGACGCGGCGCATAATAAGGATTCAAAGAAAAACTGGGAATGAACAACATGGATGAAGTTGTTACAGCGAACAGGCTGCTAACGAGGGTACGAGCTTATGGAATGGGTATCCAAGTATGTGAGTGGCTCGAAGACTACTTAAGTAATAGAACCCAGTTTGTTGTCCTCGATGGCGAGTGTTCATCAGAGTCTAGGGTATAGTCAGGGGTGCCCCAGGAGAGTGTGATAGGACCGCTGTTATTTTCTATCTATATAAACGATCTCACAGACAGAGTGAATTGCAATTTGCCGCTGTTTGCTGATGATTCAGAGGCGGGCAGCTAGGTTTGTTACTGGTAAGTTCGATCAATGTGCGAGTGTTACTAAAATACTTCGGGATCTCAGATGAAAGTCACTGGTGAGAAGGTGACATTCTTTTCGAGAAACAGTGTTGAAGAAATTTAGAGCCGGAATTCGAGGCGCACTACAGAACGATTCTACTGGCACAACCTACATTTCGTGTTAGGACCGCAAAGATAAGATCAGAGAGATTAGGGCTCGTACGTATGCATACAAGCATTCATTTTTCCCTCGTTCTATATGGAAGTGGAACAGGAAAACAAGTAACTGGTATTGGTACTGAGTACCTTCCGTCACGCACCTTTGGGTGGATTGCGGAGTATGTACGAGTATGTAGATGTAGTTGGTAGGATCCATGTTACATGCATGGGAGAAGCAAGGGTACTAATGAGTTCGGCAGTAGAGGCAGACGAAGTGGAAAGTACCTGGATTCTGTCATGAATGATTTTGAAGTGACAAGTATCAGAAAAGGCATCGAATAGGGACAATGGAAGAACTGAGTGCCAATTTCGAGACACTCTCTCCTCTGTTTCGTGATATACGAAAAGGTACGGACATTCCATTTAATTTTTCTATTTCTTCCGTCAATATCACCTGATACTGATTCCAAAGCGCGCGGGAAAATGCCAAAACAGGACAGACTAGCGTAATGTAAGCATCTCTTTAGTAGTTCTGTTGCATCTTCTAATTTTTCTGATAATAAAACGCAATCTTTGGTTCAGATTCTCCACAACAATTTCTGTATGCTTTTACCAATTTTAAGTCGGTCATAACTGTAATTCGTACGTATTTAGTTGAATGTACAGCCTCTAAATTTGATTGAAAAATCTTGTAAACTAAGTTTAACAATTTTCTTTTAGAACTGCTGTGAACAAACTCCCTATTTTCATTACTTGTAATCAGTTTCCAATTTTCACAATTTCATGTGATGATCTAATGACTTCACTAGACGATAAACAACAGCATAATTTGCAAACAACCGAAGAGGGTTGAACAGACTTTGTTCTAAGGAAGAGCGGAGGATCTATAATACGATCCTGGGATTGAATAATATTTGGATATAAATTCTGCTCCAGATTTAAAAAAGTAAAGCACTACTGCTGCTTTACTTCAAATCAGTCGTTGTAGCTCTCCATAACATTGCCCATCTCGGTGAGATATTATACAATTTCAGTACATTGGTTGCTTTCATACAGTAACTTCTTGTTAGACAAACGCATGTTGAATGTAAGAAAATAATTCAGTACCCGTACGATTAATTTACAGACTTCTATTTACGGAGCTAGATAGTGGATTCCAGCCTCAGTGTACTTACTTTATCTCACAGTGTTTTTCCGTAAGTAATCTGTAGTGGTGAGTCAAAAGTCTCATTACACCGTTTTATTTCAAAAACTCTGCATGAACTGGGAAACCTGAGTATTCCAGTAAAATATCTGTGAGGTGGTATATCTTTTACGATATGTACCGAACGTCCATCTGGAAACTGAGTAATCTATTTTAATTGAAAGGAGGTCGTGTGATATATCAGACAATACCAGCATTTTTAGATAAATTCAATCTTTTAAACAGGTTTGACGTAGCAGTTACGGCTCAAAAGATACAATACATTTCGTCTGGAGGTACAGATTGGACTGTTCTCCAAGAAAGTCATTTAATGTGTTCAATATACAGTCACTCTTGATCAATGCACATTTGTAGACGCTGATTGCAATCGTCGAACACTCGCAAAAGGATTTCCGCAGAGATGCTGGCACACGCTTCTTCAGTGCTTTTCTCGAGATGTATCTTATTTTCACTTCATATACGACTTGCTTTAAATGGCCCCACAGATAAACTTCAACCATTTCCGAAAACGGATGAAAAACAATATTATTAGTGACTGTCTGCACTCGATTCATTACTGGCCGTGGATGTTTCCCGTGCTCCTTCGCGCCGTTGCCAACATCCACACGACAAACAGAGAATGCCGACACCTAAGACATGCGTCGAACATTCTCTCGTTGTTTCTTTTGTAATAGCTGCCGTTAACATATCTACATTGGTGTTACCTGAAGTGAAACACGATCATATATGAAAATGAGTATATTATCTCAACATCGCAGTATGGTTCAGAATAACGATATAGACACCTGTGTGTAGCGCGACTTTCAAGGCATCATGCTACGGACTGGTCAGGCGGAGGTTTCTAGTCCTCTCTCGCTCGCGTTTGTGTGTGTGTATCTATGTGTGTGTGTGTGTGGGGGGGGGGGTGTTGTCTTTTCTGTAAATTAGTTTAAGTAGTTTGAACATGTAGACACCTGTATAACAAGTATTAGATCAGATGATTCAGAGAGCAGACTTTTAAAAATAAGCTGCATTTGTATAAAGAAAAACTGATAAGATTGCATGAATAAAATCCAGTAAGAAATCGATTCAACGTAGCAATTGGTAGCTGTTTAAGTCCTGTATTATAACAGATACCGAATTATTCGATGTAAATTCACGATACGGTTGTTCCAAACGGCAGGTTTGGTGTATTCCATTTCGCAGACTCTCGCAGTCCGTAGAACAGGATGTGTAAGCAGGGACGCGTTCCCGCAATATGTGCAGCCGTAAATTCTGCGACGCGGCGTATTCGTGAGCTACGAGGCACTACATCGTCAAGAGGAGCCGCGACATAACGCCACACATCCCATAAAGTGTGTTGCGTACTATGGTAATGTGGAGGGGCGGCGCATGGCTCATACCAGCGCAAGTGTTAAGGCTCATCTGCATTCAGTTACTCTGCAGTCAAATATTCGAAAAAATTTAGCGATACCACAAATTTTCTGTTGGTAGTTTGACATTATGTATTGCACCGTGGTGTCAAACACAAAGAATTATGATATTGCTCTCGGGAAGTAGTAAATGTTCTAATCAGTTAGTACCAAACCACTAAAGAGGAAGCAATGATCTGTTGTATGTAAAAAGAGATAAAATGCAACAAATAATTTTTTTCATATTCACTTTATATTCCAAATAATCTTTATTTATTTATTTATTTTTTCCTAATCTGAGTATACAAAAGCAGCGGTGTAGATGTTCCTACATTTGTATTCATTGTTGTTATAGTCTTCAGTCCGGAGACTGGTTTGATGCAGCTCTCCACCCTACTCTATCCTGAGCAAGCCTTTTCATCTCCTCATAAGAACGGCAACCCACATCCACTTGAAACTGCTTACTATACGCGCCTCTTGGTCTCCCCCTGCGATTTTTACCCCACACACTTCCCTCCAATGCTAAATTTACGATTCCTCGATGTCTAAGAATGTGTCCTACCAAGCGATCCCTTCTTTTAGTCAGGGTATGCCAAAAAATTCCTTTTCTCACCAATTACGTTCAGTACCTCTTCATTAGTTATGCGATCTATCCACCTAATCTTCAGAATTCTTCTGTTGTACCACATTTCAGAAGCCTCTATTCTCTTCCTGTCCGCACCGTTTATCGTCCTTGTTTCACTCCCGTACAAGGCAACACTCCACACAAATGCCTTCAAAAAAGACTTCCTTACACTTAAATTAATATTCGATTGTTTACATTAAAATACACATATATTACATTAAAATATTATTTCATTGGTCACGCCTGTCTTCCTATTTCCTTCACTTTAAACAGCCTGCGACTCATCTACTCACCTTCGTCACGAGATTCAGTGCCTGAAAGTTAACTCATTGTTTCGTAATCAGTTGGAATAGCATTTACGATGGTAATGTTGCACTCAAGATTGTCGTCTTCATCTGAGTCGTCAACATCGAGAATCCTCAATGCACTCTGAAATCATAACTTTTCTTGTGTTCGCGGACATACTCAGTAAACTGAAAATATTGCACAAACTGCACCTAGGTGTTCCTTGATTACAATGTATTTACCGAGCGAGTTGGCGCAGTGGTAACACACTGGACTCGCATTCGGGAGGACTGTGGTTCAGATCCACCTCCGGCCATCCAGATTTAGATTTTCCGTGATTTCCATAAATCACTCCGGGAAAATGACGGGATAGTTCCTTTCAAAGGGCACGGCCGATTTCCTTCCCCATTCTTACGCAAAACTTCGAGCGTTATCTCCGTCTCTAATGACCAAGCTGACGTGACGTTAAACGCTGAGGTTTCTTCCTTTCTTCCTATAATATATTTATTAATTCCCTCACCAAGGGAAGATAATACACGCAACTAAATGGGTAACTATCTGATAAAAAATACGAAATTTGGTTGCTTGGTTGTTTGGCTGGTATAGGGGGAGCAAACTGCTATGGCTATCAGTCCCCCGGTGGAGACGGGGTAAGTCTTATTCCTCTTTGTCTTACGGTAACACGTCATGGTATCATACAGCTATCAGCATCTGGATTGGATGGAGATTCGTAAAGCCATTACAAAACATACTATTAGCAGCTTATTGGTGTTTCCAGACCAATATTTCATGAATGGTTTATCTATACCAGGACAAAAATTGCACACAGTCACTCTTGTACAATACACATTTCCGCATACAGTAATTTCTAGCTGTCGAACATTTCGAGCCTATTAGTGAAACACGTTTATTGTCATAAATACGTTTGCCGGCTTTCGTCTATACAATTGATCGAATATGCAATCTCCAGATGCAAATATTGTTGCAGTGGACCTCATAATTACATGCCATACTTTGAGCGCTGCGGACGATGGCGTATTGTCGCACTCACGGCATGTCTGTTATTACAATGCGTACGTTTGTTAGGGTTGTAAGACTGACTCTATAGTGAAATTAATAATAATTTTAAAAAATCTCCCCTGTTTATATAGTACATGTACTGTAACTAAATGTTGTGTGTGTGTGTGTGTGTGTGAAAATTGCCCGTAATACATTTAGTTTAAGCAGATTGTTAGTCTAGGGGCTGATTAAAATAGCAGTTTGGTCCAGTAGGTTTATAAACATTTACACAGTTTTTGAAGAAGCTTGACCACAACAGAGTAGCATGGAGAGCTGCTTCTAACCAGTCTTCTCAGTGAAGACCACCACTACTACATGGCAAAAGACACCTATAATGATTTTTTGAGAATGTCGCAGTACTATGATTTAATTTGTGACTTAACAGTCTGAAATTGACAAGAAGTAATATAATAGTTACCTCTTTAAGGAAGAACGGTGGTTGGAACTTAAATAGTGGAACACTACAGTGGAGACACTATGCAATGGAATCTACTATTGTCGCTGATCACACGTTGTTGACATACCTACCTTACCTCCCAGCGAATGGACTCGCCCGTCCCACGTTAGAAACCGGAACAACGGAGTTGGACCAAGACTGAATGTGCCAGAGATCGTACAGCACGACAGTGTCATCGAGGTCTTCAAGGGGCGTGCAGGGAATCGGCATTGCCGTTCAGAACAGTGGTACGTTGGGTAAAAGCCTTCAACGAAGGTCAGCAAACTGTGGCAGTCATGCATCGGGCAGGTCGTCCTAGCGTCTGTGAAGAAGAGGAAGTGCATACTGTTGCCCCGTTAGTGTATAGTGATCGTCGTCAGACGATTAGTGAGATCACTCACGAAACCGGATTAGCAAGCGCAAGCAGTGGCTGCTCTGTTCGGTCGATGGGACTGGGAAGTACTGTACCGGTCACCATACTCCCAGGACTTAAGTCCTTATGACTTTGATTTGATTCCGGTAATGAAGGAACTACTTCTTGGCATTCGCTTCAGAACTGTTCCAGAGATTCGACAGGCAGTAGACCGCTCCATTCGCACCATCAACAGAACAGTCTCTGCTAACTATACTACGCCTTCTACATCGCTGGCACCGGCCTTCTGGCAACGCTGGTGACTACTTTGAAGGACAGTCGCAGTTGCAAACATCTAACGCTTTTGTATCGGTTGTGAATAAATAGTTAAATAGCTATATTCTTAGCGAAGAGCTGTTCGCTAGATGTTAATACGAATTTTATATTACATAGTATTGATTAGAAAGTTCGATATTTATGTTCTCCATAGATAAATAAGTAAAAAATATGTATTTGGACGGGGTCCGAACATGTGCACTTCCATCTTATTGAGCCCCAAAGGCATAGTTTGTCGTTTCTTCAGTATGCATGAAACTTAAACTTCTGATGGATATTAAGCATAAATTACAACTTTTCCCTGTTCATTACTCAAAAATATTCTGTGACCAAGCTATAAGATTGTATCTGTTTGTAGCTTGGAAATTAAACACCTTTTAAATGGTGAGAAACCATGTAATATATTTTTTTTATTCACGTGGCAACTCTTTTAGTCTGTGAGAGGTAGGTTTGCTTTAAATAGAAGAATGAGTAGTGGTTGATTGAGGAATAGATCTTTTGATTGGAATTACTGCAGTACTTGAAACAAAATGAAAATCAGATTTTTACGGATTATTTTGAAAGACTTTGCATTTCACACGATCATTTGCTGCACAGAGGAAGTGGCCATACATATGTTGCAGTGATACATATTGATTGTTGTTATTGAACAATTGTGCTGATTGTTTGACTGGGATTTATGCCGTATCAGCTACGATAAAACAACGTGTCTGCCGCATAACAAGCGTTATCTGTAGTGTGTATGTTAGTGCAATACCGGATAATTATTGCGGTTTAGTTGATACCGTCATCCTAGTATTTTGACACAGAGCAGGAAGCAGTGCAAGACTAAATACGTAGGAGTAACAATTACAAACTTGGAAAGAACACATAGAAAATATTGTAGGGAAAGGGAACCAAAGACTACGCATCGTTGGAAAAACAGAAGATGCAACAGCCCTACTAAAGAAACTGCATACACCACACTTGTGCGTTCTATTTTGGAGTATTGCTGCTCATTGTGGAATCCCCACCAAGTGGGAGTGACCGACAATTTAGATAAAGTACAGAGAAGTACAGATCTTCTGTATTATCGCGGTAAAGGCAAAAGTGTGTCACGGAAATGATGCACGAGTTGGGGCGGAAATGATTAAAAGAAAGGCGTTAATCGTTGCGACGAGATCTAGTTGCAAAATTTCTTTCATCAACTTTCTTTTCCGATTGGGAACATATTTTGTGAGCACCCAACTTCTTAGGAACAAAATAAAATAAGAGAAGTCTGATCGAAAATGAAAAGATTTAGTTTTTTCCCCGCAAGCTATTAGAGATGGAACTGTAGAGAAACATCATAAAAGCGGTTCGATGAACCCTCTGCCATGCACTTCAATGTGACTTTGCAGGGTATTTATGTAGATGTAGATGTAGAAACGTATCTCAAAAATACTTTAATGCCCTAATAAATAGAGTGCGAGCCATTTATAGATAAACTGGATGAGTATGTGTGTGTGTGTGTGTGTGTGTGTGTGTGTGTTTGTGTGTGCGTGCGTGTTTGGTAGACCGAGATAGACCTCAACGGTGTGGTTGTCAGCTAACTCAACAATATCAACAGTTAGTATAATAATGTATCTTGCTATTAAAAAAGAACTAAGATTGAATAAAACTAAGGATTATGAAGATATAAATGCCAACGGAGTAAGAGCATCGCCTTAGACTCTAAACGCGTTCTCTTAAGTATCTTGGATCGTATTATTAACGTAATTATGTTTCTTTCTCAAAACGAAAGAGACAGACTGTCTAGTCGTAAACTGGTTTCGTTCTGCTACATTGGCGATGCGAGTGAAGGATCTGGTTTGAAACGAGTTCCGTTCCGCTAGAGCTGAACGTGCCAAACTGTTCAACATCGAACTGCTTAGCTCCCCCGACAGAGAAGAGTGTTTTCTTGGAAAAGCAGCCACCAGAGGTAATTGACGAGCTGAGGTATTTTCAGCTCACATTTTTTCCTTGGTTGTTCACTTTCTAGAAGGAAGGATGATTACGGTTTAATGTCCCGTCGACATCGTGGTCAATAGAGACGGTGTTCACTTTCTAGATTCAGATGTTTGTATAGCTTATGGGACTTAACTACGGGGTCATCAGTCCCTAAACTTACAAACTACTTATGAACTAACTACTATTATGGGCGGCACAAATATCCATGCCCGAGGGGGGATTCGAACCCACGACCGTAGTGGCCGTGTAGACCGTGACTGGAACGCCTCAGTCCCCTCGGCCACCGCGGCCGGCTCACTTTCTAGTTCGGGTGTATTCCATTAATCAAAGACTCTGTTCATTTTAAACAGGCTTCTATATGGAGCTTTGTACTATCCAAATGACTTTCTAATTACACAATAACTTTGCTATGCAAACTGTATTTCAAATTGTGGCATTATTTGCAGTTCTGTATCATGTCTTTTGGAAGGAAAAGTGGTTTGTATAATAATGCTAGTGTATTATGTTATTTCTGAAGACAGAAAATGTAATAGCCTACGTAGGAATGAACGTAAATTCTGAAGACAGAGATCGTGTCAAATGCAGCTCTCACTGTTCGTAAACGTGACCTAGAGACCAGCAGGAATGGGGCCACCTACTGCGCGGCCACTACGGTCGAGGGTTCGAATCCCCCCTCGGGCATGGATATTTGTGCCGTCTTTAGTATAAGATAATTTGTAAGTTTAGGGACTGATGACCCCGTAGTTAAGTCCCATAAGCTATACAAACATTTGAACATTTTGATTTTTGGGGCCACCTAGGTGGATGCTGTTTCCTTCTTCGTACAACAAGGCGTTCGACGGAGTTCTGCATTGCCACCATAACAGCCAAATACCAGCGTACATCAGACCACGATGTCAGAGATATAGCCCATCTGTTCGATGATCCTCTTTGAAAACGAAAAGTCTGTGTTTTTTTCTGGTAGTTAGTAACTCTTCAGTCTACCACGGACTACATTGCACTGCTGCTTGAAGGAGAGCAAATTCCGTCAAATGTATACTTTATGTACAGAATCGTATTTCTATCCTTGCTCTGACTAATCCGGCACTTTAGCAAATCCGAAATCTATAAATGCCACGAACGGCCGGATTTGCGAGAATGTAGTGTATGAGGAGTGCACTATTACACTGTCATCCGAAAGATATGATATACCATAAGGCATTTGTTTGACAGTTACCTTGTATGTAATCAGCAGTGGAAAAGTAAATGTTCTCATAGCAAAAAGCAGGAAGAACAGTATTTGTCAATAGTATCATCATATATATCTCATCGGTGTATTTATGTGGGTACGCCATATCTCCCGTATTACTTACCCAAAATTAATAATTTAGGTGTCATTTTCAAGGTTTTGTTCTCCACTAATGACGAAAAATACACAAAAAAACTTTATTTTGAAAAAGTTGATACACGGTGAACGATCGTAAATGGGACATGTATTAACGGTTGCTCGCATCAGCCACATTGCCGTGATAATTATGTTAATTAGAGATCCTAATGCTAATCAGAGATTAGTTAACGGTGCAAGATTAGTGGTAACTTATTTAGGCGAGTACATCACTGCTACATTCATGAACTCAGATAAAACTATGCTAATACACCGCATTAACGTCACACCTTCTGATCCAACCATGCCTTTCGAAATGATAAGAAGACAACTCACAATAAAAATAGCCTCCGCTATGACCATAAATAAATCACATGGTCAGGCGCTTCAAGGGCAGGATTATATTTACCAGAACATGTTTTTCTCATGCGCAGTTATATGTGGCTTCTTCACGAGTTCGCTCATTCAGTGATATAGTGATATTTATGTTTGCGCTAAAAACACATTATAATTACTAACAATTTTTTCAAAGAATATTTGTAACCTAAACAAGTTTTCAAAAAAATAAAATAAACATGCAAAAGACAATATCCAATTTTTAAATATGTTTCACAATTAATCATATTGTATTTAACTGTATGAATTTTCTTACAATGAGGCTAATCTTTGTTACTACTATACAAAGTTCATTACATTTTTTACATATGTACTTGCATCTACATTTCCTCCATTACTTACGTGTCTTTGACTGATCAGGATAGAGTGCAAATTATTCGCCCGGTCAACTAGAATTAAAAAAAAAAAAATAAAAAAAAAAAAAAAAAAAAAAAATCTCTTTCGCAGGCTAATCGAATGCATACATAGAAAATTTTAAAGCATGATCAAAGGCAGAAGTGAGTCTTAAGCCTTTTGTTGACCATCATGAATAACTGAAACATTAAGTAGTTACTTATTTTGTAATATATTGTTCCGCAGGGCCCAGTTAAGGAACAAGACTATGGTCATGGAACGACCCAGTACATGAAACTTTAACAGAAGAATAGCAATAGATAAATGAAATGTACAGGAGTCATATGCAGACGAAAGCTTAAGTAAACGCAGTAATCAACGTAACTCAGGAATTAACTTGATTTCTTAAAACGTTTTTCAGGAGTTTCTCGAGAGTAGGCAGAGTGAGCCATGAAAACACTCTTCAGTTCAGATTTGAAAGTGTGTTGATTACTGCTAAGTGTGTTGATTACTGCTAAGATTTTTTAATTCTTGTGCAGCCTATTGAAAATTGGGTCTGTGGAACACTGCATGCCTTTCTACACATGAGTCAAAGATGTGTAATCAAAATGTAGATTCGATTTCTGCCCTGTTTTAAATGAGTGAAAGCTGCTAACACCTGGGAATAAGCTTATAATATTAACAACAAAAACATTAACGAAAATATGTATCGAGAGGTCAATGTACGAATTCTTATACCAATGAACAGGTTTCGACAAGCGTCATATCCGCAACCACGTGCTGACCTCCAAACTTCCTTCACGACTGACCATATTGTTTTAATTTTATCCAGCGAATTAGCTATTTTTTGTATACTTTTCGCCTTCCTAATGTCATTTTTTATTACCTGACAGTACTGTTTGTAATGGTCTACTGCAACTCAGTGACAATTGCTTCTAGCATTTACATATAATCCCGCTTTGTTTTCGTACATTCTCTTCTTATCCCTCCCCTACTCTCAGTCAGATAGGCTGTCTGTTTGTGGTAGTACCCTCTTTTGAATGTTCTAACGGAAAGGAAAGCAACTTTCAAAGAGCATGACATATGTGATGAAGAAAGCATCATATACGACATTAGGACAATGCCGCTCTTGTTGCTTAATGAGGACTTTACTGCGACTGGATTAGGATTTGTAAATAGTTTATATTTAACATGTGTTTGTGCACGTGCATGATGATCTGAAAGGCCATTCGCTTTTTGCTAACAGAATGACCCTTTGTTAATGAAGGATGAACAAAAGTATTTATTGCTTATTTATTCTGACCCTCTCTTAGCATCTGACCAGAAAACAACACACACAAAAGATATTATAAACATTTTTGAAAAACAACAAGAACAACAATAATGGAAATAATAGTCGACACTTGTAATGACAAATATAGTATAGGCAAAATGGTACAGATTAGCGCTTTTGAATCATTGTTTAGTATTTGAGGAGGAACAAGGTAGAGGGACAGAAAGAAATAACAGTGACAGTGGATGTTTGGGAAAAGCAAAATACATAGAGAGAAACTTTACCAACAAAGGGGAGGAAAAGGTCGAGGGGAATCGGGAACTGACAAAACAATTGCGGAGAGATGGCTGTTATGATAGTAGGCGGGCTATTAGTTTGGGAAGGGATCTGATTTCTCTCCTATTTTGTGGAGGTTGATCAGAAGTCGGGTTCCTGATACAAAAAATCATTTAGAGAACATGGCAATATTTTTTATTTGGTTGTGAAAGAATAGTAGTTTTGCGCTGCTCAGAAAGCAGACGGAGGATTGACGATAAATAAGATGCAGTGGAGAGATCGAGAAAACGATAGACCAGGCATATTGTATAATAATCTCTGCGCTTATCAGCACGAATCCATGCTAAATGCTTCTTGGCAGGGGTAATGCGGTCGAAAAAGTGTACTTTACAAATGTATCGTACACAAACGTTATAGCAGTTGAAGTCATATATTCTACGAATATTAAATAATAACAGCTGCAGGATCAGAATGTGACGTCTGTTCTTTCCGAACAGACGCCACATGTATATATATAATATGCCGGTGACGGGCAATGATCCTATCGTTAGTGGGGAGGGGTGGGCAAGTTTGAAGCCCTTACTCTTACGGGAATTAGTTAAACTACGAGTTTGAGTACTATGGGCAGGGCGAAGCTGGGAATTTGTATCTGACGGGAGGCGTGCATGGGTAGTCCTTGCAGGTGCGGTGATCACTGTGTCCCCAGTGGTGTAGGGGTCAGCGCAACTGCCTAGAAAGCAGGAGACCCGGGTTCGAATCCCGGCTGGGTACACATTTTCAGCTTTGCCCAATAGCAGTTGAAGTCATATATTCTACGAATATTAAATAATAACAGCTGCAGGATCAGAATGTGACGTCTGTTCTTTCCGAACAGACGCCACATGTATATATACAAACGTTATTCGACAGTTTATCTTGCACGAACTTTCACATGAAAGTTCTTGGATAATATAATTACCAGGTACATCTAGACCTATACATCGACATAGGGAACTCTGCGAATCACATGTAAGTGCCTGGAAGAGGATTCATCAGACCATCTTCATACTTACTTATCTAGCATTCCATTCTCGAATAACGTGCAGGATGAAAGGACACCTACATCTCTCCGTGCAGGTTGTGATTTCTAGTATTTTATTATGATGATCGTATCTCCCTATGTAGGTGGAAGTCAATATATTTTTCGGATTCTGAGGAGAATGTCGTCGATAGAAATTTCGCAAATAGATCATGCCACAGAGAAAACGACGTCGTTGTAATGATTCCAGCTCTTCCAAAAGAAACTTACCACTGTATCTGGATAGTACAACAGCAGCAGTCCTTCCTTGTACCCTTGCAATGTCTCCGTCAGTCCTACCTGATAAGGATCCCACACTGCGCAGCAATACTCCAAAAGAGAAGCAGCATCTGCTGCATCTTCTAACTGTTTTGTTTGGTTCGCTTTCCCCGTGACGTTACATATGTGATCTCTTCAGTTTAAGTCTCTCGTAATAGTAATTATTAGGTATTGAGTTGAAGTTACGGCCTCCAATTTTGATTGATTTTTCTTCTAAATCTTAGTCGCGTATGCTAAATCGGAAATTCTTCTCTGTATCATGGTGCAGATTTCCATTTGTTTAGTTGTCTACTGTTGTTCTATTGTTCCCCCCGCACTTTTGTTGGAAAGAATAATGCTTACATCAGATGATAAGAATTAAGGAGATTTACCAGCAGCCTCTTTATTGTACAGTTACTTACACAATTAATATTACAATCACCAAATGCATTTACTTTTTTTACTTCCTATAAACTGAACTTTCAAACCTGTCTAACTTGATCAGAACGTTTTGAAATCAGATTCAGGGTGCTGATAACAACAATTAGATGCTTAGTTCCACTAAATTCAACCGCACCTGTACAATATTCAGCTGTATTTTCCGTGCAGTGTTTTGAAACATCGATAGACACAACTGGAATGCGCGTTTTTAACTTCACTTCCCCACACTAAAAAGAACTTGTAGAAAAACCGGCAGCTAACCTATAAATTGTAGCCTTTAAGTTACCTCATTATGTAATTACTACTCTGAAATATCAGGGTAGCAGAGTCAAAACTGCATACCTGACCTTCTGAAAGTCATGCTAAATATCTATTAACGGCAGAAAACATCATGACTGGCTTAAAATCGCTTTCAGATCACAAATATCCGCGGATGTCGGAGCAGGTCAAATCAGATGGTGTAACATCTGATGAGTAGGAAAAATATTTCAGTAACACTCACTTCAAACCTCTCAGCTTCCTCGTTGTGAAATCACTTTTGTTGTGACATGCACTATGCTAGTGATAGTTGATTTTCTTTCGTGATTCAGTTTTTTTTATCGCCTACGGTTTCATGTCATTTGGTCATAATACTTAGGTAAGATTATTTCACCTTTGGCAGCAACAACGTTCTCCAAGAAGCCATTGACTATAATTTCTCCGACAAATGACATTGATTTCATGCATGCATTCCAATAAATGTGTGGATCGAATTCCCTATCGCCAACTAGGTTATGGCTTACGGTAATTTCTCTACATCGCTTAAAGTGAATACCAGAACAGTTATTGGAACTTTAATGGGACACGGCCGATTTCCTTCGCCAACTTTCCCTAACATCAGCTCGTGGCTCATATCTTATGACTTGTTGCCAACGGACGTTAGACCATAATCATTTTCCCTTCAGCATGAGACTTGATGGACTGTATCTGAGTAGACCGAAAGCAGCTTAAATTATATATTGGGAATCTCAATAACTGACTGATGTAGATCCTTGGAAAAAAACAACACTGCCCTCTTATCACAGGCTTGTCGGGCCGCATGAGTACATCAGCCATAATAAATCACAGATAACGTAGTGGGTGACTAACTCGTTCTCGGTATGCGTCGAATCTAAATACCCATTTGGGCTTGCTGTTATAATATCCTCGCTTTTTACAAATAACCACATATGAATTCTTCTATAACGTAACTGGTACACACACGTTCTCCTATTCCATATTTTTATAACTCCCTGGTCGACGACGAGGTCCTTGTTCAACCATTAACCATTTCAAAAATAACCGCTACTATGTTTCTCTTTTCAAGTGGGAAGTAGAAACCATACTTGCCCTTTGGAACTATTTTTGTACATTACACAGTCGTTACTATCTAACGTGAAACCTATGCTGTTGAGATTTTTATTCTACTCTTCCAACTATTTAAAGTGCGCATTGGACTTGTACCCGAGGGTCCTGCAAGGAAGACATCAACAGCATGTCACGTAGAAGTCAGAAAGATGTTCCTTGCTACCTACAATCAGTGAAACATTATCACTATGTAAAGATAGACTTAGATGACGTCTCCTGTAAGAAATGAAAAGAAAGCGAAACCAGTGAGGATCAGTTCGGGCACTGAAGTGATGTTGCTAGTTACTTTAATAAAGATACTGATTGTGAATCACTTCTTTTATTGTTTAATCTTTTTAGAAAACTCAAAGTTGCGGGTAGGTTGACAGGATAGATGAAACGTATAAGCAATTTCAAAATAAAACAAAATAAAATAAAGTTGGTAGAATGGCTGAACAACCGCACCTACTTGACTTTAAAATGAATTCAGTTTCGTCAGTTTACGTTCAAGGCTGTCGCAAAGTTGGAAGTGTTACAGAATGGTAAAAATATATTTAATAATGGAAAGTCCAGGTTGGAATTAATAATATAGTGAGGACAGTTTACAACTCACCGCAAAGACGTGACGACGAGCTGCGACAGGCACATACAAAAGACACACACATACAACACATTTAGCTATCGGCCATGGCCTTCTTCAGAAAATAGAGCACTCACGCAATCACACAGGCACACAACACAGTCATACAACCATCATCTCCGACTGCCTTATATATATATATATATATATATATATATATATATATATATATATAACTGCGTCGACGGCTGCTAACTGAATCTTCACTGAAACCAAAACTAAATATTATCTGTCTTGATCCACTACTGCAGATCGCGCTTGTCCTGCATCTTGATGGTGTCAACAATGGCCTATAAATGGTAGTCTGGCTATAGATTGGTGTAGTGCATCAGACTAACCCACCACGTTCCCACTCAATAATGCTCTTGCATGCCTTAACTAATGCCTAATGCACTCTGTGTTCACACCGGATATGAAGTATCTCGGCCAACCCTATGAACACCCAACCCTATGAACATCGCGCAAACTTCGTTACTCTTCCCCGATTCACAACAGAAATGCTCCATCCGTACAATAAAAAAAAAAAAAAAAAAAAAAAAAAAAACTTATCTCTTTTCATTCTCCACTCCGAGGAGTGGAGCGGGCTGTTTGAGATCCGGCCCATAAAGAGTCGCGGTTCTATTCAGCCAATATCAGACAAGCTGATAGTGGGGCAAAGGGGGATCCCAATTGGGAATAAGTGGGAGGGGCTTACCAGCTCCGGCATACGCCTTACAACCAAGGAAAACCTCCCGAAAACCTTGGTCGGAGCCGGGGGATTGGGACCAATTTAATTTAGCTCCGGGACTTGCCCCGGTCAAAAATGGATTATCGAGAGAACACGAATGCACTCACGACAATCAAGGATCGGACGCACGAGTTACTCTCGTAATCTCGCAGAGATCAGCTCGACCAACAGTGGACAAGCATCTCCCTACAGGAACCGCACCCGTGGGCACGGTATCCTGTGCGTCGATCCGTACAATACTGTGCCGGAGTCTTTATCGCCACTTTGCTCAATAAATCACTGCGAGAACATTGCACAGCTAGTGCGCGAAGACACACAGCCGGCGCGAGGGCAAGTTTGTCTTAATTTCTTCCGCTCCGCTTGATGTTTCGGGGACGATGGCACTTCCCCGCTAGTAGCCCACCTACCAGTGGGATAGTGCGTTTTAAAACACCGTATGGCTCACCGGCCAATAGTGAGTCAGCTAACGTCCCTTTCAGGTATTCCTCTCAAACTAAACGGTGCCGGCTGGAATTCACTTCCTTCTTGCGTCCCAACAAGCTGCAAGTAAACATGGTTTATAGAGAAAACCGCTATTGTCTTGGCTCTTTTTAAACGGCTTTCAAAAGGTTCTCGAAAGCGTCCGTGTTTCCCCAAAGTGGAAGGAGAACTTTTAAGTTGCTTTTGTGCGTAAGACCGCCATGGGTGCCTGTGGTTTCTCGCCAGCCGTCAGCACGCGGGTGCCTAGTCTCCGCTTTACAAAAACGGCAACGAACGATTGGTAACTAAATCATTAATCTTTGTATTTTTTTTATTCTGATACTTTATTTTGCTCTTAGGACGCACATCTTCATTAAAGTCAGGCATAGACGATCGTACTCATAAACCACATTCACTTCCACATAATCGTCGTAACTAAACTGAAACTCCATTTTTAGTCATAGATTATGAATTTAGTTCCTTACAGCTTCGTCACAGGTCCATTTAGTAAGCGCAGAACTGCCACAGAGGAGCTCATCTCCAGTGGCAGACGGTACCAGAGAGGCATTATGCAACACAGTGTAATTTACTGTGAAAATTGTGAGAGTGTACCTTCCTAGAACAGTCAAACAACACTTAGTTTCTGCCCGCTTAAACAGCATGAGGCGGGAAGAAAGGTACGTACTTCGAGGACTGGAACTAGAATTTCATATGGTACCGTGCTCCCTAGTACAGTCTCAATATGCTAAAAAATGCAGCATGCCAAAATTTCTTTCTTGGGGTGGGACTTACTGAACACAGAGATAAGGAGTTGAAAGATATCGGTAAGAGCGCTTTGGATTCTCATGGAGTTTAAGTAGTTATTTTATTATCAATTTTTTCTCTGCATCTTGTGGGCCCGGAAAGTTTACCGGGACACAGATTCTGCATGCATTGGGATTTCGTGAGGTTGACCAGTTCCCCGCTGTTATGCCCGTTCAAATGTTTGTAAAGTCTATGGGACTTAACTACGGGGTCATCAGTCCCTAAACTTACAAACTACTTATGAACTAACTAAGACTAAGGACGGCACAAATATCCATACCCGAGGGGGGATTCGACCCCCGACCGTAGTGGTCGTGCAGACCGTGACTGGAGCGCCTTAGCCACCTCGGCCACTGCGGCCGGCTGTTATGCCCGTTTTAAACGATGAACGGACTTGTAATAAACTGATAATAAGTTGCGTTAATGGCGGTCGTCTGTCGTTTGAACGGCTTCACTAGTATGCTCGCGCTAGTATCGACGCGCGATAATCGTAGCGATAAAGAAATAGTCCTAAATTCGGTACTAGTGGGTTCACTGCGCATGCGCGAGATAGTAGCTGTCTGCTGCAGTCACCGCTCCAGTTAGTCCGCCATTTTCCTTCCTATTTACGTATATTTTGCGTTTTGTCAAAGTTTATGATCACAATGTATTCCACAATGTATTTCTAATAGCGGCATTCACACTGTCCGTCACCGGCCCCTCACCTCACGGCAACGTCAAGTTAGCTTTCTCGAGAAGAATGTTTTGATGGAACAGTAGTCTGCTAAATCCAGAAGGTAACCTATTTTCGTAAGGCGATTTTCATGTTATAGTCGATAATTAGACGGTTTACTCGCGAATGTGTGTCATTAATCCTTATTTTATTATTATACTTTGGTTTAGCGGTAAATTGTAATTGTTTTATGACGACTTGAATATTTTTCTCATTTGAGTGTCCACCAAAACGTGAGGTCGTACATCTGAAACCGAAAAGTGTTTTATGTTTTGCAATATTCTAACAGAAAAGACTGAAGCCAATTGTTTTTTTTAATAAGATTGTAATTTGACGACGCAATTTTCATTAAATAACATTTTAAATGAAAAAGTCAATCAAAATGAAGGACAAAAATTCAGTTCTGCACGACGGTATTAATGTCAGCGGGCAAATTGTAGTGGATACAGTAAACAAGCTCCATTTATGCTCTTATAAATATTGCTTGATCTGTTCATATGTTTATTTTTTCGCTTTAATATAGAAGTCGGTGTTTTGAAATGTTGTTTCACTTCCCATCACTTTACCTCACTAAGTTGACCAAAAACTACATTGTAAAGTTTTCTTCGGCCGTCAGTGGAATTTAGCGTTGTTGTTTCCTCAATTCCAGTATGAAACTATGACTTTCTACAAAACTCATCGCCAGTCATATCCTCACTTTCAACATTACGTACTGGGATAAACAAATTGACGTGACGCACAGTGTGAATACAGCTAGTTGTGACGCTTCCGTGACATGACGTTGACGTAACGGACAGTGTGAATTGGCATTTGGAAGATGCAACACTGGTTTATAGCTCCGAAAAATAACAACAAACTAGACTCGCAAAATATTCGCTTGTAGCTTTTACTGCATGGTTTACTGTCTACGTTTATCGTCTAAACACGCTGCCACAAGATCTTGCATGAGTTTATAGTTCGGGGCTAATACGCTAGCAGCGCTTCAGTAGACTGTTAATTATCTTGTTCACTTTCGTTCTTAGTTTGAAAAGGGCTTCAGACACACAGAGATAGAGCATCGTTAAAAGCAACTCATCATTATTCATCAGCCAGTGTGGCCGCCTCCGGAAGTAGGCCCTCCTCGGTCAGGTAGTACACCGTTCCCTCTGCTCTCGTGCAAACCCCGCTGGGCCGTTCTCTGAAGCTCCATACGGCATTGTCAGTCCAGACGCTATCTTTTATGTTTTGTAGGTATTTGGAACGACTTTGGCCTTTAGACTGGCATCACGGTCGGTGGCGTCGTCCGGACGAGAGGTTCTTTAGAAAACTCTCTGGAGTTCAAAGAAAGAAGTCCGTTGATTTACAAGAAGAAACTCAGGACGTTTATGGTGGGCAATTTTCTGGTGGAGGGGCGCAGGCGACGAGATGGCGGCCCTAGTCATGGTGGCGTAGTTCTAACCGCGCGGACCGGGAATACCGCTGATTGGGTGCTCGAGAAATTGGTATCTTGTGAAGGCGACCCCCGCAACAAGATTTTGCGATCCTCCTGAGTGTCGCGATCCACAGTCTGAAAAACACTGCTCTATGGGGATTCGTCGTGCGCTAGTCTACGGGGGAGGTGGAGGGGGGAGAAGGAATTTTAGCGGCGTGTTTGACACTATGCCTCACCCTGTAAACCGTAGAACATTGTGGTCTGAACAGTCGCCTTGTAAAGACACACCTTCGTAGCCGTGTGCAAATCTCTAACGAGAAAGAAGGAACTTTGCCTTGACCTTTGGAGCGTCTTTTGGTGCTTCTCCGATCTGGTGGTGGCAGAAGAGTCCTTGATTGAGGGTGATACCAAAGAACTTGACGTTGAATGACCAGTCGTTATCGCTGTTGAGCACGAGACGTGGGCTTTTGTCCTAGAAGTGGATCGCCCTCGTCTTCGCGTACTTGCTGTGATGTTCTCTCCCCTTTTCAGCTTGTGTACCGACACTATCGCCAGCAGTATATGTGCTTGTCGCTAGCTCCTCTGACTTTTTCCACCTCAGAGTATTCGAGATAACATTTGAAAAAATTAGACAAATGTAGGCCACCATATTAGGGAATACCAGAGCGACTTATAGGTATGGATGATCACATTTTTTTCAAATTATTATTGAAATGTACAGGGTGATTCTAAAGTCACTATGTATTTCAGTGATGTAGTAACGGAATATTTGTTTCTTGCTGGTACTTCGACAAAATGCTAACCAAGGAAGAACGACTCGCTGTTGTTTCTGCTTGTCTTCGTGGACTGACGTAAGAACAGGTGCGGGCAGACTTTGCCCGTTGATTCTGGAAAATAGGCCCCACCAGGCTTGCTATCATAACCCTAGTCAATAAATTCCAGCGTACTGGTAATGTTGGAGATGAACGTCCAGGGAGGCCAGCCATAACACTAGACACCGTGCGATCACACGTAGCCGTTCCGCATCTACCAGGAGACTTAGTAGGGTGCTTGGTTTTCCTCATACTACAGTATGGAGAGTTCTTCGTTACAAGTTGCAAAAACACGCGTACCATATCCAGGTCGTACATAAGCTTGAAGCGGAGGACTATGCAGTCAGACAAGCTATGTGTCATGACCTGCCACAAGCTACATAGGAATCCAGGTACTTGAATTCTCCAACTGATTATTTGTCGACATAAATTTTTCATCGCTTCCATCTCCACCAAACCACAGGTATTCGGTCTTCTTCCTGCTAACTCTGAGACCTCCATTTTTCATTTCTTCCCTCCATTTCTCCGATGTTCTTTCGACCTTCTCTTTGCTCTCCTGCACCACGTCAACTGCGATACAACAGGACCATAAAGCCAGGTCCTGCATTCCTTCTCTCAACACATCCAACACTATATTGAAAAGGGAGGGACATAGTGCTGACCCTTGATGCAGTCCCACAATGATAGGGAACTTTTCATTCACTCAGACACTAGAAGTTACATCAGAGCAGGCACCATCATACATGTCTTTGACTAGTCGAACATACTTTTCTGGCACACCCCTCGCTCTCTGATTTCTCCACAGTACATCTCTTGCTACTGTATCATACACCTTTTTCAAATGTTTGTTAAGCTGCCGGCTCATCAGTCCCTAAACTTACAAACTACTTATAAACTAACTTATACTAAAGACAGCACAAACATCCATGCCCGAGGGGGGATTTGAATCCCCGACGGGGAGCGGCCTCGCGCATCGGAGCATAGTGCCTCAATGCGCTTCGCCACTCCGCCGCGGCATCATACACCTTCTCTAGGTCTATAAACACTAGGCGTAGGTCTGTTTACCGCACCCCATACTTTCCCATCGGTTGTCTCAGGATGAAGGTTGCATCCATCATTCCTCTGCCTGGCATAAGCCATGGATATTAAATGCGGATCTCAAAAGAAGACTAATACCTGTGGAAATGGATTATTTGCTTAGGAGTGCCAGAATATCAAGAATCGGAAGAAAAACTAACGATGAAGTAAGAGCTACAATAAAGGCAAATGATACAGTGTAAGACAGAACCGGGGAATATATATATACAGGGTGTCCCAGCTATATTGTCCAGCATGGGGTTCTCGCCTGAGTCTCAGGACGTGCGCAAGCCGCGCGTTTCGCGAATTTCAAGCGTCAACTTCGCGTCGCAATATCTCGGGATGTAATTGGAATATTGCGATGCAATCAAACACCATTGTTTATGTGATTTGTCACGCTATGGATTGCTGAAGAAAAAATATAGAGTGTCCATTAGAAAAACATAAGTTTGTGTTAAAAAAAACACATTTGCTTTCGTTTTAGAATGTTTCCTAATATGTACATTCATGGGCCCCAGCCGTACATTGATACCGGTGAAAGACTTTTCCAATAGCTGTAATTGTTCCAGAGATATTTTGGCTGGACAGTATAGCTGGGACACCATATATATATATATATATATGGTGTTTCAGTAAGTGTGTTTGACTCTGTAACTTATAAAATAATAGGTGACGGGAAATTTTAATTCGGTAGGTCAACACAAGAAATGTTACACTTTCTGCGGAGCTATGAACATAGTTTATTGTATCATTTTCCAAAGAGTTACACCACAAAGATATAATTTTTGAAATGGAACAATAGATTTTTCTATCGTGTATTGGATTCGTTGAAGCCAGCTGCGTCCAAATCAATTTAAACTACATTCCTACCACTGTTAGCTTGGGAGCTACAACCCTTCAAAGTTTAGGGGGCGGAGGCTACGACAGCGTAGCCAACTGGCTGGTGGTCATGAGACAGTGGGCCGTGCCCCAGGGGATAGCCACTCGGCCAGTCAGCTACACTATCGCAACCTCCGCCCCCGGAACTTTGAAGGGTTGTAGCTCCCAAACTAACAGTGATAGGAATGTAGTTTAAATTGATTTGATGCATCTGGTTTCAACGAATCCAATGCACGATAGAAAAAACTATTGTTCCATTTAAAAATTATATCTTTGTGGTGTAACTCTTTGGAAAATGATTCAATAAACTATGTTCATAGCTCCGCAGAAAGTGTAACATTTCTTGTGTTGACCTACCGCATTAAAATTTCCCGTCACCTATTATTTACACGCACTTAGTGAAACACCCTGTATATAATGATACGGTGTGATGAGAATGCCATATCATCGGTGGCCAAAGAAGGTTTATGAATGGAAACCACCTGGCAGTGGAAGACCACGACGTTCTTGGACAGACCAAATAAATGGAGTAATGGAACATCGAAGCATCGACAAGGAAAATGAGCTGCATAAAGAGGCTTGGTCGAGGATAACAGGAATACAAGATGTTGCTATTAATTAATCTTTGTATTGATTAATCCTGTAATAATAATAATAGAATATTCGAGAAGTATAACGGTACTGCCACTGATCCGGTGGTAACCTATCCCATAGGTAGACGCCCTGCAGACGGTCTGGATGCGAAGCACCTGCGGCGTGTCTGGGCGTCAGCGCCGTTGCCTGGTTACGGGGCGTTGCTGGTAATAACAGCCACAGCAGGCGGCGCTGCCTGGGGCGACACCCACAGCTCGTGATCGCCACTCGGCACTCCGTTTATCGGCCACCTGTGCGATCGCTCTGCGGCATCCGCTCACCCGCAGTCTTCTGATTGGTCAAGCACAGCCGCCGAGCGTTTCCGGTGTGCGCTTATATCCCAAGCAAAAAAACCTTTCTCAGGAATACTACTTGTTGGCATTAGACACAGATCTAAAACGTGCTTAGAGTACAAACGTAGAGATGCCAGCAGACGCCGGTGTTCTGAGTATCTCTACATATAAAAATGAACTGTTGTTGTTAGTCTCGGTAAAACTCGAGAACGGGTAAACCGATTTGACTAATAATAGTCTTGAAATATTCGTGTACCCAGGGAGGGTTTAAACGGTGATAAAATATGGAAACGCTGTCCTAAAAAGAGGAAAAATCGGGAAAAACTGAAACAGCTTTTTCCAGTGAGCTACCAATACCGTTCGTCCAATTGCGATAAAATTTTGTACATTTCATATCGAAAGCAAGATGAGCATCAAATAAATATTTGTAAAAGTCCCGAAAGTAGGAAAATTTAGGAAAAACCGAAAACGATTTTTTCTACGAATAAAAATAGTCACATGGTTGTAAGAGCATCACTTGAGTACGGCTTACCAGCACGAGGTTTATATTTTTATTTTTATTTTATTTTTATTTTTTTAATGGTAAATCCACCGGAAAATTGGAAAAATTTGAGGAAAACAGAAAGTGCGTTTTTCATTGAATTCAGCGCTATAACTGACTATTCACACGACAGAGAGGGGTAATTCTTTTGTTGTCTTGTTCATTACGGTCTTGGAAAAGTTTTCACTAAAAAAATAGAGACAGTTAAAAAGGAAAGTCGAAAAATTCGAACCCAGTTTCTTTCTCAATGTGTTTCTAAATGTACTCAATACTATAAGTTGAGAACCGCTCATCCGCTTGCGATAAAATTTTGATCATTTGACGTTCAACGAAAGATGAACGTTCTTATGAACTAAAAAGTCGGGAAAGTTACCCTGAAAAATTGGAAATTCGCGAGAAACTGAAAGAGCTTTTTTCAATGGGATATCAATATCATTCGTGCGATTGCGATAAAATTTTGCGCATTTGACGTTCAAAGAGAATGCCTTTATAAAGCTACTGGGTCTAAAATACATATGATTGAAATTAGTATGATTTATATTAAGAGGTCAGTGATACAAAGTTCACCGGGTCATCTAGTGCTGTATACATTTGCAAAAGAAATTGAAGTTATCCTCTTAGGATCACGGTTAACCACACCCAGTAATCGTGACATATTCAGAAATAAACTACTAAATATTGGTGACAAGTAAGGAATACCGGTAAAACCATACACTCTGAAATCGCGACCTATTCGAAACTAACCAGCGAAATATTGAGGGCAAACAAGAAATATCGGCCTAACCTCTGAAATTACGAGATATTAGGAAATAAAAAGCCAAATGTTTCTGACCAGCAAATAGTGTAAATGTCACTGATACTCACTTCACTCAGCAATTTAATCTTTTCCTATAGGTCTGTCTCTTACAATGTTCTAGGAAAACGCAACATATTTAGAACAAGAGTCCAATATTTTTTGACGGAAAAACAGAAATATCATTAATAGTCCTTTCAGTTGCAGCTGTATCATTCACTGTTTTTTTGTCACACACAAATTTCGAAATCGATAACACTCATTCCTGACACAGCATTGTGCTACAAGTAACATCGAGTACTGGGTAACATACTAACGTTATATGAATAAGAAAGTACCACAATGTGATAGAAACGATGAGATTCAAGTAATATTTTCAGGGGAGAAGATTTGAACACAGTTCCTCTTTCTTGGTAGTTTACAGCACTAACCACTACAACTACGACAACTTAATACCAGTAATAATTCTAGTATTGTATACGCTATAGTCTTTGCAGGGTTTTTTCATTGTTAATGTATGTTGTTATTTACATTTCGTTATAATACAATAATCCGGATATGATTTTGTTATTCATCTTTGATGCGCTGTTACCCTGAAACACCTTACTGCGTGAGTTAGAAAACTCAAACTGAGTGATATACTGCAAATCAAGATGGCGTGCGTTGACATGCAAAGAACAAGTGAATGTCACTTTCCAGCGAATTTCATTGGTCAGAAAGAAATTTTTGCTTGGGGTATAAGAACTCGTGTATTTCCGTAGGCCAACGGCTGGGGCACGCATCTGTTGTCGCTCTGAATTTCCGATGGCCATAACACTTATTCCGCGATTGATGCTTTCTATGTCTAGTAATTGAGTACCGTTTTGCAAAGTATAATGACTTTCTTTAGAGCAGGTAGGTAATTCGTTTTCAGTAATTTAGCTGCCTTGAGACTGCAGCTCAGCTGTTCAGAACCTGCTTCAGTGTCAATGGTAATACCATCCTCATGTGGGGCATGATATCCCACGTAGACTGGGAGCTGGAGCCCAGCTGTGTGATGTCATGCCGGCCGCGGTGGCCGAGGGGACTGAGGCGCTCCAGTCATGGTCTGCAAGGCCACTACGGTCGGGGGTTCGAATCCCCCTCGGGCATGGATATTTGTGCCGTCCTTAGTCTTAGCTAGTTCATAAGTAGTTTGTAAGTTTAGGGACTGATGACCCCGTAGTTAAGTCCCATAAGCTATACAGGCATTTGAAATTGAAATATGTAGTCACATTCACAATAAACCTGATAGTATCCCACCAATCCTACCAATTTTTCCTCCAAAATTTCATACAGCTTTCATAATTTCAACCAACAAATATGACATTTGACAGGAAAGTTTCTTCATTGGTCATTAGAAGCTGTTTTAAATTGTAAAAATTAAAGGTATTTTTTAACAATGAGCATAAGTATCTTTGCTCTTGCACTGCAGTATGCCACATCTATAATTGTGTCATGTTCTTTGGTGCATCAAATCAGCTGATGAAACAAACGTCACCATCTTGAATTAGTGTACCTCACTGTTCAACATGAAGAGACACAAATACATATTTCTTTCTCCCCTAATAATGTTTAAAGAAAGCCTTTCTGTGAAGTAAGTTCAGTGTATAAGCAATTGATGTAGTCTTAATTCAAGTGTAAACTCTACAAAAAAGAAAATTTTGCTATATTTAGGATAAAAATATTTAACCTTGTAACCTAACGTATTCACATAACTTCGTTCTTTTAGGACTAGCGTCTGATGATGGGCTCAGGCCCGAAAAGGGTAACGGTGAAATAAATTGTATAAAAATCTTGTGGCTGGTTGCAGTATTATTTACTGTAGTATTATTACAAATACAGCTGCGGTGTTCTCTAACCAAAAATAATGGATAAAATTATTATGTTTCACAAGTAATGTTAGGAAAGTTGAGCCTCCATTAGTTTCTGTATAATTAGCGTTTATTCCGAAGTAACTGTTTAAAAACCTATTTAAATGTATTTGAAGGTGACGCAGTACTAATATAACAGAGATTTGTATATCAATTTATTCAGTATTCTTTACGCTACCTTTTACTATAGTCAGTTGCAGGTAATTGTTTACTTTTCCATTGTAATGCGTTTAATTTACCTAATTAACAATACGTAATTTTCAGTGACATTTTTATTGATATAAATAGGATGTGTAAATGAGTATTATTTCGCGTCTGATGGAGGGCACAAACCACGTTACGCTGAACTCTAATTTGAAGCATTATGTTTGAAGTTCTTCAGTGTTAGCCATGTGAAACTTCTTCTACCAGTACAATGAACTGATTAGTAATATTCGCACCACGCTAACTGTACACCTCAGACTTTTGAATTCCACATACGAAGTGTGTAAATTTGTGTTAATGATGTATGGAATGTGCGTACTGCGTTGCAGTAACTGTTGTTAATGAGACTTGTACGCTGGCCATGAATGGGGACAACTGGGCACTAATGATTCATTACAATACAGTTCTACGTGTCGTCTACATAATTTGTAGGAGACTAGTTTTGTCCCATGAAATTTCAACCAGTCGTGAACGAGAGCGCCGATCAATGAAAAATTCAAGAAGCAACGAACTACGACTACAAGGAAATGCAACAGTGCATCTACGCAGGGCCGGTTTAAGGTGGAAATGATACTAGCGGCCGCTTGGGGGGACGTCGATGACATGAACATGGAATACTTTCCTCAGTAGAGACTCTATATTGGACATTGTATATGTCTTGATTTATTGTATCTTCCGAGTAAGTAGTAACTATTGAAATTGTACATCACGTGGATGTCCGCGCGGTCAGAATTATGTGCACACACACACACACACACACACACACACACACACACACACACACACACACACATGTTAACAGATTATATATATCGCGCCGCAGCCAAGAGGAGGCGATGAAGTGTATCCATACAGCCTCCCCCCCTCCTTCCCGAAATTATGTTGTAATGCTTTACAAGTTGAAATTATCCCATACACTTCCTTCCAATGCTAAGTGGGCGATTCCTTGATGTCTCGGAATGTGTCAAACCAGCCTATCCCTTCTCTTAGTCAGGATATGCTAGAAACTCCTTTTCTCCCGAATTCTGTTGAGCACCTCCTGATTTGTTACGTGATCTACCCCTCCAATCTTCATCATACGTCTGCAACACCAGGTTTCGAAAGCATCTATCATCTTTTCGTCTGAACTCCTTATCGTCCATGCTTCACTCCCATACAATGTTACACTCCAGACAAATGCTTTCAACATATTTCGCTTCTTCAGAAACGCTTTTCTTCCCTTATAGGAAGGGAAGAGGATGTAGATGAAGATGAAATAGGAGATACTGTACTGAGAGAAGAATTTGACAGAGCCCTGAAAGACCTAAGTCGAAACAAGGCCCCTGGAGTAGATGATATCCCATCAGAGCTTCTGAAGTCTCTGGGAGAACCAGCCATGACAAAATTGTTTCACATTGTGTGTAAGACGTATGAGACAGGTGAAGTACCCTCAGACTTTAAGAAAAATGTTATAATCCCCATTCCAAAGAAAGCGGGTGCAGACAGGTGTGAAAACTACAGAACCATCAGTTTAATAAGTCATGGTTGCAAAATATTAACACGAATTATATACAGAAGGATGGAAAAGCTGGTAGAAGCCGACCTCGGGGAAGATCAGTTTGGGTTCAGGAGAAATGTAGGAACACGGGAGGCAATACTCACTTTACGGCTTATCCTGGAAGATAGATTAAGAAAAGGCAAACCAACATTTCTAGCTTTTGTAGATTTGGAGAAGGCTTTTGACAATGTTGATTGGAATAAACTCTTTCAAGTTCTGAAGCAAGCAGGAGTAAAATATAGGGAGCGTAAGGTTATTTACAACTTGTACAAAAACCAGACAGCGGTTGTCAGAGTTGAAGGGCATGAAAGGGATGCAGTGGTTGGAAAGGGAGTAAGACAGGGCTGTAGCCTTTCCCCAATGTTGTTCAATTTGTACATTGAGCAAGCTATAAAGGAAAGCAAGGAGAAATTTGGAGAAGGAATTAAAGTTCAGGGTGAAGAATTAAAAACATTGCGTTTTGCCGACGACATAGTAATTCTGTCAGATACAGCAAAGGACCTGGAAGAGCAATTGAACGGAATGGACAGTGTGCTGAAAGGTGCATATAAGATGAAGATTAACAAGAGTAAAACTAGGGTAATGGAGTGCAGTGTAAGAAAATCAGGTGATGCTGAAGGAATTATATTAGGTAACGAAACAATAAAGGAGGTAGATGAGTTTTGTTACTTGGGCAGTACAGATGATATAAAATGCAGAATGGCAATGGGTAGAAAGGCGTTTTTGAAAAAGAGAAATTTGTTAACATCGAATATTGATTTAAGCCTAAGGAAGTCCTTTCTGAAGGCATTTGTATGGAGTGTTGCCTTGTATGGGAGTGAAACATGGACGATAAGCAGTGTGGACAGAAAGAGGATAGAGGCTTTTGAAATGTGGTGCTACAGAAGAATGCTGAAGATTAGGTGGGTGGATCGCGTAACTAATGAGGAGGTACTGAACCGAATTGGGGAGAAAAGGAATTTCTGGCATACCTTGACTAAAAGAAGGGATAGATTGGTAGGACACATTCTTAGACATCAAGGAATTGTGAATTTAGCGTTGGAGGGAAGTGTGTGGGGTAAAAATCGCAGAGGGAGACCAAGAGACGCGTATAGTAAGCAGATTCAAGTGGATGTGGGTTGTCGTTCTTATGAGGAGATGAAAAGGCTTGCTCAGGATAGAGTAGGGTGGAGAGCTGCATCAAACCAGTCTCTGGACTGAAGACCACAACAACAACAACAACAGCTATTCTGATATTATTTCTTCTTTATTTCGGCGAACAGAAATTATCTTGCTACCCAAATAACAAAACTCATCTACTACTTTTATTATATCATTACCTAATCCGATTCCTTCAGTATCGCTTGATTTTCAAAGACTACATTCCATTACCCTCGTTTTACTCTTGGTACTGTTCATCATATACCCCCCTTTCAAGACCACTGCCCATTCCATTTAATTGCTCTTCCATGTCCTTTGCTGTCTCTGACAGAATTACTATGTCATCACCAAAACGCTAGGTTTTGTTCCCTCTCTCTGGACTTTAATTCTCTCTCCAAATGCATCCTTTCATTTTTTCACAGCTTGCTCAATGTACAGATTGAACAACGTTGAGGAAAGGCTCCAACCCTACCTTGCTCCCTTCCCAACCGCTGTGGCCCTTTCGTGCCCTTCGATTCTAATAATTGCGGTATGGTTTTTGTACAAGTTTAATATAGCTCTTCGCTTCCTATATTTTACTCCTGCTTCCTGCAGAATTTGGAAGAGTGTATTCCACTCAACAATGTCAAAAGCTTTCTCCAGATCCACAAAGGCTAAAAACGTGTATTTCCCTTTCCTTGTCTTCTATATGAAGTAATTTACAATTTTTATTAACTGACCCCCCCTCCCTCGACATCCCGGTCTTTTATATTGACGAACGCTAGGTTTACTTTTAGAAGTCTTACCAAGAGCACAGAGGAGGGGAATGCCAAATGATATGCCTCTTGTGTGTAAAAATGTTCTCTATTCAGCCCTGCAACTATGTCGAAAACAGTACTCGGAAGCACCAAATTGAAATTAATTCGTCTGCAGCTGAATCCAAATTGGTTCTTTATAATACAACTTACAGTTGATGAATATACGCTTTTCGAATCCTCTCTCTGGCATGAGTGTATTGTCCTTCGGTTAGTTTAAGTTAGTTTATGTAGTTTGTGCGCTTAGAGACATAACCGCAGTACTTAAGTCCCAAAGATTTACAAACATTTGAACATTTTATACACTGTTTCAACCACCGACACATTGAGGATCTCTCGAAAAACACATTGCTTTTGGTAGGAATGTTACAATAAAATGACGAGAAACGAGAAATCGACGAATTGCAGAAGGATTGACGTATAAACATTTAAACATCTCAAGCCATTTCATGGTGTGCAGTTGTGGATACATTGCGTACGACTGTTACTTTCTCCTTTTCCTTTTCCGTCACGCATGGTTTGCAGGAGAAAGACCTGACGCTAAGTAAACGAGTGGGCTCCAATACCTCTAGTCTGGTAGTCATGCTCTTTTCCGGAGTAAACGTAGATCGTTATGAGTGGTAGTGTTTGTCCATCAATGCAACTACAAATAATATGCGATTTTTCTCACCAGACGCGTTTCGTTTTAATGACAATAAAACATCTTCAGTGGTCTGTATTCATAGAAATCTACACTTAGTTTTGTTTTTTGATCAAAAACCGTTCGTTAGCGAAACAGGTAAAGCAGGCCTAATATTTTGTTACTTACGTAAACTTTAGTCTTGTTTTCGCCTCACATCATGAAATGCCAGTCTGTTTCATGCAGCACCGCCGATTCTTCTTGCTGATCATTGTTTTGTCCACTAATTTCACTTTCACTATTGCACTGTCCATACTTGCTTTTCACAGATCAGACGTATTTGTTTTGATTGTGACCGAGACTGCACAGTGTGTTGCTAACATCAAAAATGTAATTTTTTGATGCTTCATAATAGATTATGTTGTAGCATATTTAATTTTGATGTAAGATAAGTAGAGTAGTAACAAAATTAAATTCTGTGAAATGGGTGGTGTGTTTTATTTATTTTACTTTATTTATTTATATTATTGCAGACCACTGCACATGTTTTACTGTCATTAAAACGAAACGCATCTGGTGAGAAAAATCGCATTTTATTTGTAGTTGCATAGGGGAAATTCTAAGTACTCTCTTAGGTTGTTTGCAGATAATGCCGTCATTTACCGTCTGCTAAACTCATCTGAAGGTCAAAACCAATTGCAGAACCGATCTGAATAAGATATCAGTATGGTGTAAAAATTGACAATTGACTCTAAATAATGAGAAGAATGAAGTCGTCCACATGAGTACGAAAAGAAATCCATTAAACTTTGTTTACAAGATAAATCAATCAAAAGTGAAGGCCGTAAACTCCACAAAATACCAAGGAATTACTATTACTTCTAACTTAAATTGGTAAGAACACGTAGATAATGTCGTGGGAAAGGCGAACCAGAGACTGCGTTTTGTTGGCAGAACCCTTAAAAGATGCAACAGAACTACAAAAGAAACTGCATATACTACGCTTGTCCGTCCGTTTTTGGAGTATTGCTGCCCAGTGTGGGATCCTTATCAGGTGGGTTTGACGGAGGACATCGAAAGAGTCCAAAGAAGGGCAGCTTGTTTAGTATTGTCACGATACAGGGGAGACAGCGTTACGGAAATGATACAGGATCTGGGATGGGAATCATTAAACATCGGCGCTTATCGCTTAGGCGTGGGCTACTTACGAAATTCCAATCGCCAACATTCTCCTCCGAATGCGAAAATATATTGTTGACTCCCACTTACATAGGTAGAAATGATCATCACAATAAAATACGAGAAATCAGAGCTCGAACGGAGAGATTCAGGTGTTCTTTCTTCCCGTGCGCTATTCAAGAATGGAATGGAAGATAAATAGTATAATGATGGTTCGATGAACCCTCTGCCAGGCACTTAAATGTGATTTGCAGAGTATCCCATGTTGATGTAGACGAACACTACCAGTCATAATTGTAAAAGCAACTACACCATGGCGACAAAAACGAAGAATTAAACGTAGACTGGAACACTGCATCGGTTGACACTTCGAGAAAGGTTACGGTCCATTAATTTTGACATAAGCCCATACCGTGTGCAAGGTCTGCCGCTAGAGCTGGCTGATCATCTCGGTGACCCTTTTGTGCTTGTGAATTAAACGTCCAACGAAGCGAGCTACTCATCTTTAGATTTTTTTACCTCCTCTGGTACGAATCTGCAAATCTACGAGGAACACGTAAGGATTCCTCGAACGAGTACTTTGAAAGCTACACTTCCTGAGGATTTTTTTACATGAATCTGTCTGCTACCTGCTTCACTCACGATTAATATTATATGACAATAATGTATCATTTTATTGGGCTGTTGAACTCCGTGGCTATGGATTATATTTTATTATTTTAATAAAACCAGTAACTATCCAGTGCCAAAATGCATTTCAGATTTGCAGCCATCTTCCGTTGTCATTACAGTTTTCTTTCAGTAAGTAAACGTCGACAGCAGTTTCGAAGCTGCAGATGGCAATTCCTCTGAATTTTGGCTTTTGTTTTTCTTCTTTGGTGTTTTAGTACAAACACATTTTAACTCGTGTTTTGTACACACTCACTGCACATGTTGTCACATGAGGTCATAATAATTTTATGTGCCTTCCTGAAAATTGACATTCTGTTCCGAGGATCTTATTATGTTAGCGTGGTCGGCACGGCAGAATATCGTGGGCAATTACAGTTCATGTATTTAATTGAGCCGCGGTGGAGCGGCTGAGCGTTCTAAGGCGCCTTGCTACGAAGCGCGCGGTTCCTCGCTGTCGGAGGTTCGAGTGCTCCCTCGGGCATGGATGTGTGTGTGTGTGTGTGTGTGTGTGTGAGAGAGAGAGTTTTTCCTTAGGTTAGTTTAACTTAGTTTACGTAGTTTGTAAGCCTAGGGATTGATAACCAGAATAATTAAGTCCCATAGATTTACAAATATTTCGTTTCTTTTTACAACATTCCAATTCTCCAACGGCCTTCCAGTGAAAATAGTTAGGGAATGGAAACAAAAACTAAAAGAACATATGCTATTACCAATAAGACTGAGGACTTAGAACAAACACAAATAATTTTGTATGAAGGGCAACCACAGTTAAAATATTTATACATAATTATTACACTCTCACGCAGTTAAAATTTAGGTGTTAAAATTGGTCTGAGTGAAAGGCCTACTTAAGCTGTTTTTTTTTTTATTATTTATTTATTTATTATTGGAGCTGTGGAGACCCGCTCAACCGGTTTCACAGCTAATAGTTGCATCTTCAGGTGCAATTAAATGTTTTCCATATGACTTTTATGTTGGATAATGGGGATTAATGGTCAGGTCCGACCCCAAGCACCTTCCCCAAACATAAAATCAGTTGACCATCCGATTCGTGTCATTTTAAGTAAAAGTATTAAAACGTCGGCAATGAGGTTGGTAAAAATGACAAGCCAAACAATTTTTACCAAACTGATTGCCGACTTTTTAATACTTTTACTTAAAATGACACGAATCGGATGATCAACTGATTTTATGTTTGGAGAAGGTGCTTGCGGTGGGACCTGACCATTAATCCCCATTATCCACCATAGAAATTATATGGAAGACATTGAATTGCATCTGAAGATGCAACTGTAAGTTGTGAAATCGGCTGTGCTGGTCTCCACGACTCTAATAATAAATAAATAAATAAATGAAACAGCTCAAGTGGACCAACGGCCTTTCACTCAGACAACTTCAATTTTAATACCAAAATTTTAACTGTGTGGAAGTGTCTTAATTATGTTAGAGGCCGAGGGGACTAAGGCGCTCCAGTCACGGTCTGCACGGCCACTACGGTCGGGGTTTCGAATCCCCCCTCGGGCATGGATATTTGTGCCGTCCTAGTTCGTAAGTAGTTCATAAGTAGTTTGTAAGTTTAGGGACTGATGACCCCATAGTTAAGTCCCATAGACTATACAAACATTTGAACATTTGAATTATGATAGAACGAAGGTTTTGAAATTCACTGTCTAGCATTTGCGGATGATTTTGACATTCTGAAATCCTAACAAATACAGGAATCTCAATCTCTTAAAGAAACGGCTTTTTCATGCCCTGTGTACGTGGTACTACCGCCAACTCTATATTCATAACTCAATCTTATGGGTTTTGTCACGTCAGTTTAGGTATGTATTATACATTGTAGTGTTAGATGTATGACTGCACTGGTACTTCAGATATTCTCAAGTATGTAGGATGTGTACCGACGTCCCGTATCACCGACTGCGTGTTTGAGGATCACTACTCACCTCTCAAACAGGACGAGAAACCGCCGCTACGCAAACCCGGATAGGCAGGGGCAATACCCGTCACTTGTCCAGTCCAACAGCTATTTGTTTGTAGTGATCTCAGTAGTGACGTGAGGCTATTTTTCCATTACACAGTTAACTGGTGGTGTGCTAACACTGGAATCATATTCAAGAAGACAGGATTTTAGATATTCCTCCAGTCATCCTATTTTATTTCAATACGAGGGCGGTCGAAAAGTTTCTAGCCCGACATAACTACCGCAATGTCTCTTACAAATAATATTATCTACTTTTAAAGTGATGTTTTGTGAGTATACAAGTCAAATTTGGCGGGTCCAGCTTCGTATACCATATTTATTTAATGCTCAGAAAATGTTTGTAAATCTATCGGACCAAACTGCGTGGTCATCAGTCCGTAACCTTCAAACTACTTAAACCTAGGTAAACTAACCTAAGGACAACACACACATTCAAGCCCCAGGGAGGACTCGAACCTCCACGGCGAGCAACCGCGCGCTCCGCAGCGAGACGCTTTAGACCGCTCGGCTACTCCACCGCGGCTAATGCTCAGACATTTGATACACAGTCATTAGTCTTCTAACTTCCCAGTATAATTGACCATCTGACATCCAGTCACAATACTGCAGTCTTTCACAGCTTCTTAGATGCTCCCAATTCGTAATGGTGTTTCGCATATGACACACTTCTGTGAGGGGAGGGTTCCAATCCTGTGCAGGTGTCCCGCAAGGCAGTCTTGGCCAGTAATTCTTCGAAATGTTGCACCGTTTTCCTTCTGGGTGTTCGGAAAGTGCGTTCTTCTTTTCAAACTGTATAGAAGCCATGTTTTTGCTTGCCCTTGTGTTGTCAAGTGGTCATAAAACTACTTCTTAAAACTGTTATTAAAAAGTCTTTTAATGTATGTTCATTTTTGGCAATGTGTTTGAGAGATCTTGGTTCCTTTTTTTGGCTAAAAGGTCTGTCATTTCATTCCCATGGATACCTGTATGTGATGGTATCCATTGAAAAACTATTTCAGTTCTAGCTTCTGTGATTGAGGAAATAGAGGATTTTATTTCATTTATACAAGCACGTAGAGGTGTTTGGAATGATGCTATTTGCCTGTATTGTAAAAGTTGAATCACAAGATATAACAACCTTTTTGTGTACTTAGGAGACGGACTAAATTGTTTTAGTGCCAGGTTTATTGCCTCCAACTCTCCATCAAACGAGGAGTAATACTGTGCTACAGGTTTGTAAAATCAAAATATTTCACTGTACAGTCCAGCACCAGCATTTGCCTCGTCAAGGATCCATCTGTATATATATGTAGCCATTCTGTTTGCGTATAGTCAGGGTGTATCATTCCTAGAGTCATATTTCTAAGAAATTCTTTACTCATTTCTGTTTGAACAATATGAATGGGCATAGCTCAAGAATACTGACTGGTGCAGCGAAGTCTTCTTTACTGATTGGTGGACTGATCTTTTCTTACTGCATCAATGCATTGCATAAAGCCTTTCGGTGTTTTTAGCCGGTTAGCATGACGTTGGTAGTTGCTCCAGTATGTGTCATTGGGTAATCTGGTTAATTTTTCATATTGGAGTAGTGCCAGTCTCATAAATTCTGATTTTAGACGTGGAATGGCAGTCGCTGCTTGAAGAGCCAAAATTGGTGTTGTTTTTACTGCTCCTGTAATCAGGCGTAGAGCTTGATTTAAAAGTACTTCCAATTTAGATATATTCTATGGGAGTAATACTTCACGTCCTTACAAAATACTAGGTTTTATATAAATTTTACAAGTGGAGTTTAGAACTTTAGAACTTACTATAGTGCAAGTAAAATGGCAAATATAAAGAGAATCGAGAACTGTGCTGTTATTGAATATCTCCATTTGAAGGGAATGACACTCAAGGAAATTGCAGACGATATGCGGTATACTTATGGACAGTTCTCCGTCTTATGCAACAGTTAAAGACTGGGTGTTTGACTGCAAACGTGGAAGAGCGACTGAACGAATGTGGAAGATATACCAAAGACCAGAAGGCCTGCCACCGTTGCCACTGATGGAACAGTGACTGCAATTCACGATTCGATTATACAGAATCGTCGAACAACGTTGCTACGCATTGAAACCACATTTGTTGCGGATATTTTGCAAAGCGGAAATTTCATCTCAGAGGTCCCGAAAGAGTTGAATGCAGATAAGAAACGGGAGCGTGTGCACTGTTATGATGAAATCGTCCTCCAATCTGAAGAGGCTGAAGACAGATTTCTTGCAAGATATGTGACAATGGACGAAGCGTGGGTCCACCACTTTGATACTGGGGCAAAACAACAGTCACAACAATGGAGATATCCTTCATCCCCTACCCCCAAAAAATTCCGGGTGTAAAAATCAGCCGGCAACGTGTTGGCATCGGAAAAGAACAGACACCATATTATATATCTGCCTCAACAGGTAATTGGCAATTTCAGTGCGGACGCATTAATACACTCGATCCCCTGCGGGAATTTGGACATGTACGAAAAGAACAGACACCATCTACATTTCAATGCGGACGCATTAATACGCTTGATCCCTTGCGGAAATCCAGTATAGGCTGCGAGCAAGTGGAATCAAATGGGCAGGTGGCACTACCATCTCAGTGTGCTACAAGGTGAGAATTTGGGTTGGAAGGGAAGCGTGCCTGGATAGCCCAATTGGCTAAGGCGACCACTGAACCAAAGCGGGAAATTAGGGTTCGAATCCCGGTCCAGCACAAATTTCCATCTTTGCCAATGGATTTATTTCAATGTCCTGTAACGGTCGAAATGTTTAAATATTTCGAATTCGTAAAATTAAGGCTGTTAATGTCAATAAATGGTGTTTATTCTTTCGGACATGTCCGAAAAGAACAGACTCCATATAAATAATTGAAGATATCCCCCTGCCTAAAACACTATTTTTAAACTGTAAATTACCCTCCGTAGTTTACGTGGGATCCTCTTCGACATCATAAATATACATAAAATAATAACCACCATAGTGCATATGTCTCGTTGAGAACGTCCACCTCAGTGTATTTTACTGGTTAATTTTGACCAGCCATCAATTTTATATCTGGCTATCCACCACAACTTGATTTTATACATAACTATCATCCAGTACACCTACCAGATTTTATGTGGAGTACTATAATGAGCAGTTTAATGTCAATGAGAGCCAACCACAAAGGCCGTGCGATCTGCAGCGCGCCAGTCACAGTCTGCACGGCCGCTACGGTTGGTGGTTCGAATCCTCCCTCGGGCATGGGTGTTTGTGTTGTCCTCAGAGTACGTTAGTTTAAATTAGCCAAGTAATTAGTGTGTATGTCTAGCGACTGATAACCACGATGTTTGCTGGCATAAGACCTCACACACATTTGAACATTTGTCAATGAGACCGTATGATGACACCATAAAGTGTCGAAGCAGGTCGTCATGAATAAATAAAATAAAAATAAAAATTGCGATTTTGGTATCTATCCTTGTATTTATACAATAAGATGGCTCCCTAAGATGAGTAAATTCTTCTTCTTCAGTGTTCAACCCTGAGGTTCGTTTGCAGCAGAGCGCCATTCCTCTCTTCTGTCTGGCTTCCTCTTCATTTCCATATAAGTGTTACAACCAACATGATCTGTTGCGTGTGTGATATTCTTGTCCGCCCCCGTCGGTTTCTACCCTCAGTAGCTCCTTCTGCTATTGTTCCATTGATGTTACTGTGTCTTAGGATGTGCACTATAAGATTTGTCTCGTCTTGTTTGGATGTGCCTCCATAGGGATCTGGTTTCCTGTACTCTTCTAAGCAATTCTTCATTTGTCAGTCTCTCTTTCCAGCTGATCCTTCTATAACACCACATCTCCAGGACCTCGAGCCGTCTTCTCTCCTCTCTCCCCATTGTCCAAGTTAGTCACACTCCAAGAAAAAGCTTCCATTGTACGTTTTCTTATCTCCATAATGATGTTCTTGCGGCTGAGTAAGTTGTTCCTCAGATTGAATTCAATTTTGGCTTGTTGTATTCTGCTCACAACTTTCCGGCTTCTATCATCCCTTGTGATCTTGCTTCCTATGTAAGTAAATTCCTCTATCACTTACAACTTCTCTCTTCCAATTCTTATTCTTGGAGGTTCATATTCTGTTTCTGTACTGCATACCATCACTTTAGTCTTTTTCGTGTTTATTCTCATACCATACTGGTTGTGGAGAATCCTTTCCTTTGTCGCGGCGGAGCGGCCGAGCACATTGAGGCGCTATGCTATGATGCGCGAAGCCGTTCCCCGTCTGGGGTTCGAATCCCCCCTCGGGCCGTCTTTAAGCTAGTTCATAAGTAGTTTGTAAGTTTAGGGACTGATGACCCCGTAGTTAAGTCCCATAAGCTCTATAAACATTTGAACATTTTTGAATCCTTTCCTTTGTTCTGATGACTTCTTTTAAGTCTTCTTTTGTCTCCGTGACTATAGCAATATCGCCTGCATAGCGTAGCATGTCTATTCTCTGCCAATTAATATTGATCCCCACCTTTGTAGTTTCACGAACTTCGTCTATAGCTTCCTGGATGCAGGCGTTAAATAAGAGAGAGAGAGCACATCCTTGTCTTACCCCTTTATGATATTCGCTTCTTGATCCTGGTGTCAGTTCCTAATGACTACCACCTTATCCTTGTACAGACTATCACATGGCTTTGTATTTCATTCCACTTTTCCTCAGCACTCTGAACATCTATTGCCAGATAACATTATCAAATGCCTTTTCCAGGTCTTCAAAGGCAATATAAGTTGGTTTATTTTTCTGTAATTGCTTTTCGATAAGGAGTCTCAGTGCCAGAATTGCTTCTCTTGTTCCCAATCCCCTTCTGAATCTGAACTGCTCGTCAGTCTTCTCAGAATTATTTTTATGAAAATTTTTGATGCGTGTAATATTAGGCTCAAAGTTCGGTACTGTTCACATTTTGTAGCTGCTGCCTTCTTTGGTATAGGAACAATGATGTATTTCTGGAGGTCTGTCGTTAATTCTCCTGTGTTATATATGGACCTAATAAGTTTAAGCAGTATTTTTTTTCACTCGTACTTTTTTCCCATCACCATCTTGCTTCTCATATCCTCCTTCTCATTAGTGCTGGAGACGTTAACGATATTGCAACAATCGAGTAGGTGAATAACGCTTCTATTATTCTATTGATTTTGGACGGGCCTAGGGTTAAAATAAAAATTGACACAAGAAGGAACTTGTTCCCTACAATTTCCAAGAATTAAACGATACAAGGATGATTTTCGATGTCTAAATAATTGATAAAACTGGGAATAAGGAACTGTTGATTTTGATCGAGTTTATATTTATTTGTAATGTGCACTACTTCGAGCAAATGCATTTCCCGAAATCTGATTTCGGAGGTTAGTTGATTGATTTTTTTTATAATGTCAATTATCAACAAAGTTCCGAGTAAGGTACCTCCATTCTGAATTTCTGACGAGAGTTTGTTCAAATATTTGTAAAGCTGTGTGAAGTGCGGTAGTTATTAGCCCCTAGACTTACGAACTACTTAAACTTACTTACGATACGCTGTAAGCTGTAACGTGTCTGCTATTTGCACTCTTAAAAACCACCAGGTGTTTTAACAGTACTACCATTACAACGAAGAACAGCAACAAACACTCGCTTCCGTGTTGCGGAGTTCCTTTGTTAAATATTGCGAAATTTACAACACATCCACAAAATGAAGTAGGGCCTTGCAATATCACCTGGGCTCCTACATTTGTGTCAAAATCCATATGCCATATGCGTTAAAGACCAGCAAAAGACTTCATCATTGAATACTCACAGAGATGTCTCGCTATAGGAGAAGATTTAGGCAAAATCGTTTGCCTGTCTATAAAGCAACTGACAATTTCTATATTTCTTTTGACAAGAATGTAGGCGTTCAGGTGATATTGCAAGGCCCTACAACATTTTGTGGGTTTATTGTAAATTTCGCAATATTTAACAAACGAACTCCGCAACACGAAAGCGGATGGTTGACTGTTGCTGTTCTTCGTTTTAATGGTTGTACTGTTACAGCACTTGGTGGTTTGGAGAGTGCAAATAGCAGAGATGTTACAGCTTACAGTACTTTAAATATATTTTTGAATTTGGTAATAACAATTATGGTAAATCATATTTCAGGAGAACCATGCCATTTGTTATTCAAACTGTGAATCTTTCAAATATTGATTGTCATGTATAAACAACATGTACTAAACTGACACGTTCCACATCATTACGAAGTGTCGTATGTATGATATATGGAACAAGTATTTATCTAATCTACGTAGAATGCAGTGGAATGCATTGCTGGATGGTGATTGTATTGGCGGTTTTATCTTTGCCGTTCCCTTGTCAGTAATAACCAGAAGGGGTAATTGTCATGCCTGGTTTTTGGTACAGAAACACAGAATCTGCTCCTATTGCTTGAGAAACATTCATTAACATCTATAACTGTAAGACGGGAACTATAAGTTTCAAGGTGATGTAATGTTTCTAATCGGTCGCTTCAGAGTGAATTGTGAGTTTAGCCTTCCGTAGATGATGGCAGACCAATACGTCGACAGGTTTACAGTCCGCATCCGTCATCAATTACGTTTTTTAGGCGACAAGTTTCGTTCCGAAACTTTTGGAGAGGAGCTCTTTTCCGATGCCTGAATTGACGAAAAAAACCGCAGCTGCTGCGATAACAGTTTTTTTTATTCCGATTAATTACCCTATTCAGAGTTCTCGTTTGACGGACGATGAAAACCGTAACTTTGTGTCAGCTCGAGGGGCCCTAATGATGCGCACCGGAGGCGGACAACAGAATGGAGGCATAAATCTGCAAAGTGCGCCTAGGCGTGCGGTCGGCCATTGTCCCGGCTGGGCGCAGACAATGCCATTATACACCCCTCGCTTCCGGCCGGTTGGCCGTTCGCTGGCGCACCCACGTCCACGCCGGAATCGGCTTAATCCGCCGACTTCGCGACGCCCAGATGTGGTGTTATTTGAGCTGCGAGATGTCGCGATAAACGTCGGCATTAACACTGCCCACCAGCCCACGGGGCGCTAAACCTGTTTTCTTCCTCTGTTGAGGTAAACATAATCTGTTCCTTTTTTATGAACCACAACTCACGGCTTGTGGTTACAGTCTTAACTGCTTATATAAAGAAGCGAGAAACGTGCGGGGACACGGCAGGCGAAGAAAAAGTACGTTGTTTTGAGCCCAACTGCAATCCTTTTTCTTTGCGATTCCAACTAAAGAGAAATATTGTGCTTCTTACCCGCACACACGCCTGGAAAACACGACTTCAATTTAGGCAGAATGCAATTTTGTCGGAAATTGACATTCTGAGGCCGTGGCTGAGCACATAACACAGGTTGATTCTTGCAAAGAAGGAAACAGCAACCAGCCATTATTAATCTACACCTTAAAAGTCGACCACTGTCCGGAACCATGCGTACCATCAGCGGATGCATCAAAAGCACACCTGTGCAATGATTACCTGTACTGAGTCACCTTGCTCCACCTCCGCTACGAAGAAAGGGCTGCTTGGTCCGACAGCTGAAGAGGATCCAAAGTGACCCAGACCTACAAGTGCATAAGGACATTCCTTATCTAGCACTGAGGAGGTTGAAGTTCAGGAAGCCTCCACTAGTCTCAGCGCAACTACTACAAGACGCGGATTTCAGCATCACTGAGCAATGGCGAACGGACTGGAGCACTGTCAACTTCACAGCTCTCTGGCCCGACCCCACAGAAAGACCTACTGGATTCGAACTTCCCCGCCGACAATGGAAAGCACTTAAGAGAATCCGAACATCTCACGGAGTCTGTCAGGATTCTCTATACAAGTGGGGCATATCGACAAGTCCTCAAATGTTCAAATGTTTGTTAAGCTTATGGGACTTAACTACGGGGTCATCAGTCCCTAAACTTACAAACTACTTATCAACTACCTTATACTAAAGACGGCACAAATATCCATGCCCGAGGGGGATTCGAACCCCCGACCGTAGTGGCCGTGCAGTCCGTGACTGAAGCGCCTCAGTCTCCTCGGCCACCGCGGCCGGCGACAAGTCCTCACTGCGACTGCAGTGCTTCGCGTCAGACAATAGACCATATTGTGTATGACTGCAACATCAGGTCTTACACAGGTCCAAAAACAGACATGTATAAAGTGACAGATGATGCACTTTCATGACTGGCTGGTTTAGACATTAATATATAAGGACCATGTTCGCTGCTAATGTTTCTTAATTCAGTTAATATAAATTGTGCAAACTTACTGCTCATGTCATTGTTGTTTTTCCTATTACTTATTTTAGTTTCCTAACTTAATATTCTTATATTAGTGTTGATTCAATTGTTCATCTTACTGTAAGATGTAATATATCTTTCATAAATTTGTATTAATATTTTATAAATATTCTTTTTTTCCAAATTCTACTGCATCACACATAGTAGTGGACTTTTTACTGCATACCTGTATACGTCTCTGTAATTAATGCACTTAAATTTTGATATAAGCTGTTTGTTGTCTCTGCTTCCCACCTGGGGAAGTGTCATTGTGCAACGTATCTTGCGTGTCCAAGTGTTTATGTCATACGATAAATAAATAAATAGGAGAAAAGATATGTTCATGACAGATTTTTAAAGTTGCTGAGGGCGATCAGGGTCGCTACAGGGAAAGGGCCTCTTAGCAGGTGAATCGTATTTTGCACTCTCAGAGCGTTCACTGTTCCTACTACTCACACCACTTTTCAACCTGATGCTGTCCTTCACACAGATTTTGTATAATGAATCCGATTTTCAACCACTTCACCTTCAGTGGAGTGCGTTCAAGTAACGTAGCCGTGTGTCGCCGTTAGCGTGTTTGCTCGCGGTCCAATCCAGATGTAATTTAACTTGGCTATACACGCGCACCTTCTCAAAACAGGCTCGACGGACCAGAGCCAGCTTCACAATGTTTTTGTAAATTGTGTTTTGTTCTATCTCCGACTTTCTGAATTTCGCCTACGATAGCGGCGCCTGCTTCCGCCTCGTCTCAGCACGCTGTTTTTGGTGAGTTTCGCTGTGGCATTGCGTGTGTGTGAGTGAGTGAGTGTTGTTTGTGTATCCTTTCCCCCCAGTAGCTTTAAATCATGTATAATTTTGGCTGGGCACCGTCCGCATTAATCCATGTAAGAGATGCATTTTTATTGTGTTAACGAAATTGGTTCCCCATTTTGTTTGTTTTCTATCTAAATAAACAAGTTTATGGTCAGCATAATCCCTAAGTTGCCTATAAACTGTAGTTTTAGAGTACCTTCCCTGTTTTATTTAATATTGTTCTTCACAAGTGCTAAGAAGAAGCTCAGATGCAAATTTTCTTAAGTGTAAATTCCGTTGCGCCATAAATGTTTTCTTAGCCACCTTTCTAAGATAACTTTAATTGTGGTGGCTTGCTTATTAATGTCTCTGTGTAATAACGTATGAGCTGCTACGTATATTGACCATTGTAGTATTAACTTCCTGTTATTGAAGTAATTTGAAATGAGTCAGTTCTCAGTTTGGGCCAGGGAACAAGGCTTTATAGCAGGGAGTAACCAGTAGTTCACACAGATCTCATTTACTAATTGTAGTGATAGTACAATGCTCTTGTTACGTACAGTGGTGGACGTTTAACCTACAAAAATACTCTGCAAGCCATATTAAAGTGCATGGCAGAGGTTATGGACCCGATTTTGTGGTATTTCTCCACATTCCATTCTCTAATGGTGGGCGGGAAAAAGGAACACCCAAATCTTCCCGTTTTCGATCTGATTTCTCTTATTTTAGTATGGTGATCATGTCTTTCCGTGTAGATGGATGCTAACAAAATCGCTTTCGGAAGAGCAAGATGGTGAAAGAAGTGTCGCAAATAGATCACGCCTCAACGAGTAACGCCTTCATTTTATCGATTTCGCCGCTCGCGGTGACGGAGGGGACTAAGGCGCTACAGTCACGGTCTGCACGGCCACTACGGTCGGGGGTTCGAATCCCCCCTCGGGCATGGATATTTGTGTCGTCCTAGTTCGTAAGTAGTTCATAAGCACTTTGTAAGTTTAGGGACTGATGACCCCGTAGTTAAGTCCCATAGACTATACAAACATTTGAACATTTTTTTATCGATTTTCACCCCAAATCGTGCATCATTTACATGACACACTATCCCCCATATCGCGATAATACACTACTGGCCATTAAAATTGTTACACCAAGAAGAAATGCAGATAATAAATGGGTAACCATTGGACAAATATATTATACTAGAACTGACATGTGATTACATTTTCACGCAATTTGGATGTATAGATCCTGAGAAATCTCTACCCAGAACAATCACCTCTGTCCGTAACAACGGCCTTGATACGGCTGGGCATTGAGTCAAACAGAGCTTGGATGGCGTGTACAGGTACAGATGCCCATGCAGCTTCAACACGATACCACAGTTCATCAAGAGTAGTGACTGACGTATTGTGACAAGCCAGTTGCTCAGCCACCATTGACCAGACGTTTTCAATTGGTGAGAGATCTGGAGAATGTACTGGCCAAGGCAGAAGTCGAACATTTTCCGTATCCATAAAGGCCCGTACAGGACCTGCAACATGTGGTCGTGCATTATATTGCTGAAATGTAGACTTTCGCAGGGATCGAATGAAAGGTAGAGCCACGGGTCGTAACACATCTGAAATGTAACGGCCACTTCTTGCGACATTTGAACATTTTGAATGTGCCAGAGGTCGTATACCACGACAGTGTGATCAAGGTCTGGTGAAAGTTTGGTGATTCTCGTGTACAACTATGATGGTATTATCCTAGCGCTTTACGTTCCTTCACGGTAGACCGTCAATACACAGTATTAGTATTTGTTTTTGGAGCATCACCTACGACCAGCTTTGCGAAAGAAACAGCAACACTTTCTACGCAACCGAATCATCATCTTGCACGACAATGCGCCGGAGCATACAGCGCTATCTGTGGCTGCTCTGTTCGGTCGATGGGACTGGGAAGTACTGACCATCTACCATACCACCCGGACTTCGGTCCACGTGACTTTGATATGTTTCCTAAGTTGAAGGAAACACTTCGTGGCGTCGGCTTCAGAACTGTTCCAGAGATTCGACAGGAACTAGACATTCGCACCATAAACAGGACAGTCTCTGCTAACGGTATACTACGCATTACACATCAGTGTCAACGGGTTTTATACAACGTTGGTGACTACTTTGAAGGACAGTGACAGGTGCAATCATGTAAAGCTTTTGTATCGGTTGTGTGCCGCAGTAAGAGTAGATGGCAAATCAAGCTCATGGTTCAGGGTAGTTTCAGGGATAAGACACGGCTGTAACCTGTCACCACTGTTGTTCATACTATTCATGGATCATATGTTGAAAACAGTAGACTGGCAAGGCGGAATTAAAATAGGTGAAAACAAAATAAGCAGTCTCGCATATGCGGATGACTTAGTTGTAATGGCTGATCCGATTGCAAGGTTGCAAACTAATATTTCAGAGCTCGAACAGAGTTGCAAGGATTATGATATAAAGCTTAGCATCTCCAAAACGAAAGTAATGTCTGTGGGAAAGAGTTTTTGAACAGGTAGACAGTTTCAAGTACCTGGAGTGTATTTTCTCACAGGATGACAACATACTGAAAGAACTAGAATCGAGGTGCATGAAAGCTAATGGAGTGAGTGCTCAGTTAAGATCTAATCTCTTCTGCAAGAAGGAAGTAAGTTCCAAGACTAAGTTAGCAGTGCACCGCTCTATCTTTCGACCAACTTTGTTGTATGGGAGTGAAAGTTGGGTAGAGGTTACAGATATGAAAGTAGCAAGAATGATTGCAGGTACAAATAGATGGGAACAATGGCAGGAGAGTGTCCATAATGAGGAAATCAAAGAAAAGCTGGGAATGAACACCATAGATGAAGCAGTTAGAGCGAACAGACTGAGATGATGGAGTCATGTTACACGCATGGGAGAAGCAAGGTTACCTAAGAGACTCATGAGCTCGGCAGCGGAGGGAAAGAGGAATCGAGGTAGACCAAGAAGAATGTACTTAGATTCGGTGAAGAATGATTTTGAAGTAAACGTCAGACGAGGCATCAATGTTAGCATTGAATAGGGGATCATGGGGGAATTTTATTAGCGTTACTATGCTCCAGACTGAACGCTATGAGGCACAATCAGTCTCTAATGATGATGATGATGATGATGATGATAGTGAATAAATATTTCCCACTACTGAATTTCCAACCCTCGAGGATGTAGATTAAGATACGGACACACATCGAGTTATATATATATATATATAACAAATGAATTGCTGTTCGTTGGTCTCGTAAAACTCGAGAACGGCTGAACCGATTTGGCTAATTTTAGTCTAGAAATATTCGTGTAAGCCCAGGGAACGGTGATAAAATATGAAAATTTGTCCGAAAAAGAGGAAAAATCGGGAAAAACTGAAACAGCTTTTTCCATTGCGCTATCAATTCCGTTCGTCCAATTGCGATAAAATTTTATACATTTCATGTTGAAAGCAAGAGGAAGGTTCGCATCAAATAAAAATTTGGTAAAGTAACCCGGAAAGTAGGAAAATTTAGGAAAAACAGAAAGAGATTTCTTTTTATGAATAAAAATCAATTGCCACATGGTTGTAACAGCATCACTTAGTACGGCTTCACAGGTCAAGGTTTGTATGAAATAAGTTTATTGGAAAATCTACCGGAAATTGGAAAATTTTAGAAAAACTGAAAGTGCGTTTTTCAATGTGTTTTTGATTGAATTCAGCACTATAACTGACTATTCGCACGATGGAGAGCGGTAATTCCTTTTTTGGTTTGTTCATTATAGTCTTGGAAAAGTTTTCAGTAAAAAAAGTTGAGAACCGTTCATCCGATTTCGATAAAATATTGATCATTTGACGTTCAACGAAAGATAAACGTTCTTATTAACTAAAAGTTTGCGAAAATTACCCGGTAAATTTGAAAATTCGCGAGAAACTAAAAGAGCTTTCTTCAACGGGATATCAATATCATTCGACTGATTCCAATAAAATTTTACATATTTCACGTTGAAAGCAAGAGCAAGGTTCTTATGAAATGGAAATGTGGAAAAGTTTCCCGAAAAATTGGAAAATTGACAAAAAAAAAAAAACAGAAAGAGATTTTTCTATGAAATGTCATTACCATTCATATGATTGCGATAAAATATTGCACATTCAACCTTTAAAGCGAGAGTAAGATTTGAGTGAAGTAAAAGTTTGGAATACTTTACCAGAAAATAGGAAAATTTGTGGAAAACTGAAAGAGCTCTTTTCTTTGGGATATCAATATCATTCGTACGATTACGACAAACTTTTGTACATTTGACGTTCAAAGCAAGAGTATTAGCAATTGGAAAGCATTGCCGGGTCGACTAGATAACACAGCAACGAAGTCATTATTTTACATGTTTTAAATTTAAATTTTCGTCGCAATTTTTCCATATTTTTATCACCGTTTAAACCTTCCCTCAACTTCCACGAACGTGACATGAGGATTATCCTGACATGAGGATTGCCTGATCTGCCCACTCTTTCCGCCCACTTACGAGACAATACTTAGACTATCTGATGAGGCCTTTATAAAGCTACTGGGTCTGAAATACTTATGATTTAAATTTTTATTGAGATGAGTTTCAACAGCCGTAAGATATTTGAGGACATACATACTGTAAACCATCAGCTGTTTAATATTTTTCCAAACTTCTACCGGTTATAAACCATCTTCACGGAAGAGAACTAGGCAGACTGATTAAACAACCAAGATTTGATGCCTAGTGGCGTCTTATTTTCTTTTATTATGTGACATGCATGCCAGTATTCATAAAAAAAGGTGAAGTAGTCAACAATCCGAAGATTGGTTTGAACACCACAGTGCTTTACTAGGCATGGTCCTGTTTGGAGGTGGTATGCCGTTGCCTTCCTCCGACCTTCGAACTGACTTACCCAGCCAGTTATAGGGGGACCTACAGCTTAACGTGGGTTCCGAACCACGGTGCTACTCGGTATTTTTCACATGAGCAATACTGCCAGAGGTGAAAGAAGTGGAAAGTGACAGATAAAAATCCTAGTACCTGGCGAGGATCGAACCCGCGACTTTTGGATTTGCAGTCGGACACTCTACCACTGTGCAACCGAGGCACCCAGTATGCACAAGGAGGCATATAATGATCATGTTTAATCAGTCTGTCTAGTTCTCTTTCGTTAAGATGGTTTATAACCGAAACCGGTGGAAGTTTGGAAAAGTAATAAACAGCTGATGGTTTACAGTATGCATTTCCTCACTTATGATTTAAATTAATATGGTTTATATTAAGAGGTATGTGATACGAAGTTCACCGGGTCATCTAGTAGATAGTTATGAGGATAGCAAAATGGAATTTCCTTGGTAACTTTTTTATTTATTTGGCTTCCGGATAGAAAGTTCTTCGGGGTGGTCCAGATAAATGACGCAGTCTATATTTGAGTATAGTATGCTTTTTCGTATTTCTGGTGAGTCGCCAAGCGGTACGCAGTGTCGCCAGTCGGCTGGCTTTGCTGCAGAACAGGGAGGCAGCTGTCCAGCTGCGAACAGCGCCTGCCGTATTTCGCAGCATGCAGGGCGTTCGCCGAGAGCAGCGACTGGCTACTGGGGAGTCCTGCTCGAGGCGTCTCTTCGTCTGTGGGCCTCGTGTGTGCCGTGTGACGGTAAAAAACCGACCCGTTGTCCTCGGCGTGGTACGCAAAGGGAGGCGGCATGAAAGAAGCTTCATTTGTAGGCGCTGTTAAGGAACCGCTGGCCGTTCATTAGCCGGCAGGGAAAGCGACCGTCTGTGTGCGGGTCTGGCACCACATCAAAGCTGACGGCGGCCTCAGAGCTACGCCTGTGGGCGCCTCTGACGTGACGCCTTTGAGAAAAGATGTTATGATAGCGCCACCATTTACCATCGAGATGCTTCTTCCTCTGGACCTTCCACTGATATTTGAGTATTTCGCCAGCGCTATAGCGACTAGTGTTTTTTAGAAAATTGCTACCTCTATGTACTGGCGGTTGCAGGGTTGGAGTTGGTTTCTCCGATGTCCGGAACCACTTTGTAATTTGGTGACCCCCCTTATAACCTCCCACCCTTACTATTACCGGACAATTAACAATTGAGAATTACCGTGCGCGTAATTGCTGACCTGATGGAAAGGCAATCGTTAAATAAATTAATGACGATAAATGTAGTGGAGTTTATAACTTGATCGATGCCACTGCGTTTATGTGCGTGACATCGAGCGGAAATATGGTAATGAATATGAAAAATATTTTGTAAATTATTATTGCTGTAAAACGTAAACAAACGGCTGAAAAATTTAGAGTTTAGTGGAAGAAAACAATTTACGATTGCCACGCTCACTGAATGAGTCAACAAAATTTGGAAAAAAATCATTTAATTATTTATATTAATTAATGGGGTTTGACTTAATAGGATGGACACAGCAGTTTCACTACGTTAGGTTAAGCCAAGCACAAACCAAAATGACACTACCCAGGCTGAAATATGATAAAGCAATTGCCAGGCAGCGCAGCGATCATACAACTATTATACATTAATGAGCAACATTTAGCAACGTAATGGTTTTAAGATGTTTTCAAACTTATGATTCACCGTAATGCTTATTGTCTTACACACAGTCACTTGAATAGAATACGTAGTTAGCAACTAATTGTAATGACTTGTTAATTTTAACTGTGAAAATTGTACTTGATTAAGATTTTTTAATAAGGCTTGCTAAGCAATTCAAATAAGTACTAATACTTGCATATTGTTAACTATACGAACTCCATAGTCTCAACAATATTTCGTTAACACTTATCATTTATGATATTCAGTGACTGCAAATTTTTAATTAATACTGTAATTAATTTAATCTCTATAAACTGTATGAATTACTCTGTCTTTCAGCAAACTGTGGAATTGAGTAACTATCCAGTGACACACATAATAGTTCAGTAACATTCAGTTTTAATTAATAATACCATGACTTAGGATTTATATAACACCAAATTAATTGACCATATTTGTCACTCAAATTATCACCTTTTATCGTTAGTACTCTTTACTTTCATGATTAAGTCTCGGAATAACAGTGATATGGATAGGACCTTGCCTGGTATAAGTCTCAGGTGAAAAACTCGTTAACACAGATTTTCACTAATTCTGGTCCACTATTGATAATACCAGTTCTACTACGCTGGCTAACCGTACATGCTAATAGATGACTAATTGGCTGGATCTTACTTTAGTGAGGCGGTGTGCGACGTGGTCAGACATTATTGGCACATAATAAATTGGCACAACAGCCTCTTCTTGGCGACGAATTATTTATAACAAATTTAGGTCCACAGTACTCTTCTTCATACACGCATCCACTTGATCAAAGATGTACTGTGCCCACAACCATTAAATCGTGCCTGATTAACAATATCCTGTTGTATTGTGCCGATACTACAAGAACTCCTTGCAACAACCACTCGCTACCACTACCAGTCTCCAACAACTTTTCGTCTCAGCTCTCCAGCGATCCAACTCACAGTCAAAGATCCTACTAATCTTACAATGCTAAAATACCTGACTAGGCCAGCGTGTCTACTACACAGATATAACATTTGACATCGTATTTACAATATTGCAACGTTATCTAAAATTAATAGTATTTACATAACAAAATTGGAGAAAACAAGTCTCTGTTAGTCACTGAGTTGATGTGTTACACCCTCCCCAAACCAGCGCTCCTCACTCCCAACTTAGCGTCGTACAGATGAAGTATGAGATATAAATTTTTAAAAAATTGCTTTTTTTTTGTTCCTTCATTAAGGAAGAGCCAGTACGAATTTAACATACCTTGATAGAAATCTTATATCTTTACACGAGCAAATATATTAGCTGTCTCGGAAACGACTCTAACGATTCCGATGAAATTTTGTATTTACAGTGGTTCTTTCTTTTGAAGTTCACCTACATAGTTGTATATTTCTTTCTATATATATATATATATATATATATATATATATATATATATATATATATATGGGGGGGGGGGGGGTGTGTCAAATATATAATTTCGTCATTAAATACAACGGAATAAATTGAGCTGCCAGAAAATATCGTTTCAAACAACAATTTAATTGAGGAAGTGTTTGGTAACTGTTTTGCAACTGAAAATTATGAGGGAATGAAAGAGCAATGCTCGCTCCACTCAGTATGGCAGTTGACAAAGATATAGTCGCCACGTTTCCAAGGGAGTGCAAAATCTATCACATCAGGATACTACGATGGTAGTGATCCCTGCCCATTACTTCCTCTTGCTCGCGGCCTATACTGGTTTCCCGCTTATGGGACTTAACTACGGGGTCATCAGTCCCTAAACTTACAAACTAACTAAGACTAAGGGCGTCACAAATATCCATGCCCGAGGGGGGATTCGAACCCCCGACCGTAGTGGACGTGCAGACCGTGACTGGAGTGCCTCAGTCCCCTCGGCCACCGCGACCGGCCCTGAAATTACCAATTGGCTGTTGGGGCAGATTTACAGTTATCGATATAGTGTCTGTTCTTTGCGGACATGTGCGTCCACTGGCCCGAAGCGGGAAATCCAGCTGCGAATCCCGGTCCTGCACAAATGTTCAGCTATACCGTTGGACTGAATTGAATGCCCTGAAATGGTCGAAGTGATTAAATATTTCGGATTCGTAAATATATGTGAGTTTTCGTAAATAGGGTGACGAGATGAATAAAAAGGGGCAATGAACGGAGAGGGGACGAGGAGGTGAAGGGGTGAAGTGGAAGAGAGAGACCGAGAGAGGTGTAGGAGGAGAGGGACTGAGAGTTGGGAGAGAAAGAGTTGCACAGAAAGAGAGAGAGGGAGAGAGAAGATGGACTGCAAGAGTATGGTGTAAAAAAATACCCGGGCAATGCCGAGATTTCGGCTAGTATTGTGTGTAACTAAGTTTGATTTGAATATCCCAAGTGTTTTAGTAGGTGAGCCGTGGCGGTCTGTCTTTAACTGATCTTTACGTCAGCTGTTTGGCGAGTTTGGAGGTAGGTTAGGTGGCGCTTCTGATGTTCACTGGCCTGAGAGGCGCGAGCGCGAGCCCCGTGGCAGTGAGGTCCAGCTTGTCAGGCCGTCGAGACGTGGGGCTGTTGGTGTCACACCGGGCGCTGCCGACACAGTCCAAGCATTAGGGAAAATGGGTGCAAAACTATTATATGAAATTAACGAAATATGAGCTTATAGGAAACTCAATTTTAATTAGAGTTTCTGTTTCATGAAATTCGAGCCGAGATAGCGAAATTTGCCCACAACATTCGCTAAGTTGCAAGAAGCGGCTTCCCTAAAAAAAACTCCGATGGAAAAATGTTAAATCAGAAAGTTATAGGCCTGAACATTATCTATCCATTGCTCTTTTGCACGTGTCAATTGCTTTGTTACGTTTCGAGATATATCGAAGAAATACTTAAAAACCTTTAAAAACCCGATTCCTTATAACTCGTCAACATTCACATATCCAGTCGCAAATTTGGGGCGATATACCATAACCACGCAATGATTAGAAGCCGTTTGTGAGGTAGGATGTCAAAAGCCTTCTGGAAATCAAAAAATACGGAATCAATTTGAGAAACCTTCTCGATATCAGTGATAAAAATAAATTCTGAGCTTGTTTCTTTGAAAGCTACAATTTCTTCTGTTGAGCCTTAGCGTTCGGCTAACTTAGGAGTAATTACCTTTTCCATTTTGAAATTTTGGCAATGAAGTAATTTTTAAATGTTTCCTTTTCTGGTGAAGTTTGGTGTAAGGGGTCTCGTAATTATTGTTCCGGTTACTAATTTCATCATTACGGTAATTTAAACTATAAACAGGCTATAGTTCCATTTTCTTTAACACGGAAAGAAATGAGGCTCCTTGCAAGCTTCGTTAGCTTATCATTACTTGAATGAAAACGTTTTATTGCTAAAAGTAATAAACGGCGAATGCTTTTGTACCATTGGATCCAGTTTTTCCATTTGGCTCTGTACGTTGCTTTCCTTGTTGGAGTTCTAATGTCAAATTTCAGTAAGGAATGTATTATTGTAGGAGTTATGCCTTTCCTCCAACTTCTACACTAAGTACTCCAGCCAGATACAGGAGGACCTATTGGAAAGCGTGGATTATGCGTAAGGTTGACGGTGCAAATTGACATCCTGTTTATACCTACGCCAGAGCTGAAATAAGCGATAAGCGCCGGAGGCAAATCTTAGGATTAATGGAGGATTGAGGGTTACACATGTACGAAATGAGTCACATATTACGGGAAAACAGAAAAAAATATTAGAATACACGTAATTTGATAATAACGTTACATATTTTTAGTTCTCCTGGTTTAAATGGAAAAGATAAAAACCGAAGTTAAATTTTTTAGTAAATCCTAATATTTATAGTATTTAACAAACACATTTGACTAAAATATTTTCAGCATTTTAGGCGAAATGATATCAATGTCAAGAGAAAGAAGGATCTTTAATACAGATCATTAGCGCTTCTAGTTTTTCTGGTGCTTGATTTCCTGGGCACATTATTTAGGTGCTTGTGCCCTCGTATTTCCAGGTGCGTTTAATATTAGTAAAAAAATATTCATCTACTGAGAGTAAAAGCAGACAAAAAAGTCTTTTGGCGCAGAATGGAGTAGTGGGAAGTGCGCCAGGGAACAACGGCCACTGTTTGCAGCTACGGCTTTGGTTTCTTGGCAAGCTCTGCACGGCAGTAAAGCTTAAGACAAAATAACGGTTCTGACAAATGCCCCACCCCCCACCCTGCCCTGCGAAAAAAGGTCGACTGTGACTTAATGTTCCCCACATTTGCTAACGCTTAAATGCACCACAAAGCTACCCTCCTCCCTTTTCTGTCTTTAAGCACAACAAATACTCATAATATTCCACACTATGTCGCCTTTATCATTATTTGGCAGAGGACGCCTGGAAAGTTCGCGTATGGCACAATATTTTGAAGTTTCCTGCTGCATTTAACATTTTCAACCGAGTTAGTTACACGTAACATTACTCCCTCGACATAAAGAAACGATACGTTTCGTGTTGCTAAGAATTTGCTTGTATTAATAATAATAAGCAACTGTTTCCGACCTTGAACTTTTCCCTTACTTTGTGAGTAGTTTCATCAGAATCAACTCAGTTTGCTAGAGGTGTGATCTTGCTCTCTGGTAAAGGACAGAAAAAAAAATTAAGCCACAAGCAACAGATCTGCTGTGCTCATTAGGGTTTGTTACCGTTCTGCACTTTTTTTCCCCGTGAAACTTCACAGTAGCTCTAACGTTTCTTCTAGTTCTCTCAGAGCCCACTACCTGCTTGTTTTGTTTAGGGAAACAGGGGATTTTCCACTGAGTGTATCTGTTGTAGGGTATTCCAATTCGCTTTGATTACTATTCCCTGCTGTGAAACTACATTGTTCCTCTGAAGGAAGGTCGAATTTTCAGACTGCGACTCATGAGTTTCGTTGGTGCTTAAGTTCTTGACGTTGTTTCATCAAGTTTAATAAACATGAGAAAGATGTAAGCTTATGTAATAGGTGTAATTTGTCATTGCAATGTAAATGAGAACTGGATAGCCGGCCGCGGTGGCCCCTCGGGCATGGATATTTGTGCCGTCCTTAGTCTTAGTTAGTTCATAAGTAGTTTGTAAGTTTAGGGACTGATGACCCCTTAGTTAAGTCCCATAAGCTATACAAACATTTGAACATTTTTGAGAACTGGATATAAATTCTGCACCCCTACTACCCACTACCCCTGTCCCCTTCTCTCTCCCCCCAACTCATTCCCCTCTATTCATCCTCTTCTCCTCCTTCCGCACATCTTCACATCCCTCTGCCATTCCCTCTTCCTCTCACCCACCCAATATTTTCCCTCAGTTTGTCCATCAGTTCCTCCTTCGCCCACTTTCTGTACATCTCCATCTCCTTACTGTCCCTCTCCATCTCTCCGTTACCCTCTCCGTGTTCATCTTCTCTTCTCCCCATTTGTACGTCCATTTCATCCCTCTATGTCCTCTTACCAGAGAACCTTATTTAGTAGTATTTCAGACACACACACACACACACACACACACACACACACACACACGCACGCAGAGAGAGAGAGAGAGAGAGAGAGAGAGAGAGAGAGAGAGAGAGAGAGAGAGAGAGAGACAGACACACACTGACCCTGACGTTTCCTAATCATCTTCGTGACACTTTCACGCATACTAAATGAGCCAGTAACGAAGCGCGCTGCTCTTTATGGAATCTTATCTTCTCTCAACACTATAAGGTATGCATCATTCAGTAATGAGCAATACTCGAGCGCTGGCCGAACGATAGTTTTGTAAGCTACTTCCTTTGCTGACGGACTAACTTTCTGGAGATTATACAAATGGTGTACAGCAGCAATCAGTCAGAATAAATATTCCTTCAAACCGTCTTGATTGCAAATTTTTTATTAGTTAATGACGCGTTTCTACAGAGATTAGACAGTTAGTCTGTACAAGTCGGCGGAGCAGCACACCACGCCCGCCCACCGCCCGTGAGCGCAATTGTGAACATGGGCTTATCTTGTATCACCAGAGACCACCGCTTCTATTAAGGGCCACAAGGAAATCCAAAAAACATTCAGAAAAATAGAAACACCGCAATAACAACTTACGGTGTCACACCACGGAGAGCGCATTATATTCTGAAGATGTCCTGCTAAAGGGCGAAACGCGTCATTAACTAGTAAAAAATTTGCAATGAAGACGGTTTGAAGGAATACAAATATTAATTGGCAGTTTGCGAGAATTTCCGACTTTAGCTGTTATTCTTTAGTAGGGCTGTGATTTTGCAACACATGAAAATTTGTGCCGGACCGGGACTCGAACCCGGGTCTCCCGCTTATTGCGAGCGGTCGCCTTAACCACTTGGCCAACCGAACACGCTGCCCGGCCAGATCCAAACTTTCAAATGTTGCATTTGCCCAACTAAAGAATAACAGCTGACGTCTGAAATTCTCGCAAATTGCGAATTAATATTTGTATAATTAACATTTATAGCTGCGGACCATCGGCAATTCTGTTCATTTAGAACAGAAGTGTCATTGTTTTTGGAGATTCTTCCAATAAATCTCAGTATTGTTTCTGCCTTACATACGATTTACTTGCATTTCAAATCGCCACTTATGTCTACTCCCATATATTTTGTTGACGTTACTGCTTCCAGTGTTTGTCAACCTACTACGAAGTTATATAATAACAGATCTTTCTTTCTGTGTAAACGCAGGACTTCACAGTTGCTTATGTTGAGTATCAATTGCCACTGTGTTGCACATTCTCTTGCATTTCAAATGTTCAAATGTTTGTTAAGCTTAAGGAACTTAACTGTGGGGTCATCAGTCCCTAAACTTACAAACTACTTATGAACTACCTTATACTAAAGACGACACAAACATCCATGCCCGAGACGGGCCAGTTAGCTGCGCTGTCGTAGCGTCCGCCCCCTAAACTTTGAAGGGTTGTAGCTCCCAAACTGACAATGATAGGAATGTAGTTTAAATTGATTTGGACGCAGCTGGTTTCAACGAATCCAATGCACGATAGAAAAAACTATTGTTTCATTTAAAAAAATTATATCTTTGTGGTGTAACTCTTTGGAAAATGATACAATAAACTGATGTTCATAGCTACGCAGAAAGTGTAAAATATCTTGTGTTGTTGCCGGCCGCGGTGGCCGAGATGACTGAGGCGCTCCAGTCATGGTCAGCACGGCCACAAAGGTCGGGGGTTCGAATCCCCCCACGGGCATGGATATTTGTGCCGTCCTAGTTCGTAAGTAGTTCATAAGTAGTTTGTAAGTTTAGGGACTGATGACCCCGTAGTTAAGTCCCATAAGCTTAACAAACATTTGAACATATCTTGTGTTGACCTACCGCATTAAAATTTCCCGTCACCTATTATTTTATAAGTTACAGAGGCAAACACGCTTAGTGAAACACCCTGTATATATTGTGAAAAGCAACGGTCGTATGACACTCCCATGGGGGCGCGCTTGATTAACGTACAAAGGCATATCTCAGTTGAGAATTACATGCTGCATTCTGTTAGTTAGGAACGTCTCAATGCAGTCATACAGTCGGTCTGATATTACATTTGTTCGCACTTGCTTCATCAATCGACGGAGCAGTACGGTATCGTACGCCTTGCGAAAGTCAAGAAACAGGCTTCTATCTGGAATCCTGAATCTACCGCCCTCTGGCTCTTGTGGGTGACTAACGCGAGCTGGGTTTTATGTGATCGTTGGTTTCGAAAACCATGTTTATTCCCACAAAGGCGATTTCCGGTCTCCAGAAATGACGTAATATTCGAACATAAAATATGTCCAAAATTCTGCAACTTACCGATGTCAGAGATATAGGCCAATAGTTTTGCATACCTGATCGACCACTCTTCTTGTAAACGGGAATCACTTGCGCTTTTTTTCCCCAAACATTAGGAACACATAGGTTTCGACCCGTTTATCGATCTGAGATAGGGCCAAACTTAATTGGGATTTTCTGCCACGTCGGTATACAAAACATTGCACTCAAAGTCTGTGAACGCCTCTCGCATGGCAGCTCATATGTTAATTTTGACATATTTTTAAATTTTTGCTTGCCTTCAAGACTGGCTACATTCTTATTTGCAGTGAAGTTCTTTGCTTTTGTAACGGTTTCCTAAGTTGGTTATTGAACCACGGCAGACTTTTCCAATCTCTTATCTAATGCGTATTGTATGGTGCACCTGAACTTCGTTAACAGTTGGTAACCCAGCGTTAGAGACGAAACTATCGTGTTGAATTGTCAAGTACTCTGAAATCTGACCCTTTTCGCTTTTTCTGAATAAGATCGTCCTACCCTTCTTAATATTTCTATTCATAGCTGTGAAGGCCTATGGCAACTGATTCTCTGATCTACGCTAACTGAATCGAAAGGTTCGGATCACTTTGACATTAGCAGATCTAACAGGTTATTTCCACGAGCCGTCTCTCTGTTTAACTCATCGCAGTAATTTTCTAATATAGCACGGAACAATACTATCCCTGTTATCCGTGTTAGACAAGTCTCCCAGTCTATACCCAGTAAGTTAAAATTCCCACCTAAAACTATAACACGACTAGGAAATTACGGGGAATATTTTCCTAGTTTTCACTCAGATGCTCCGCCACTACTGCTGCTGAACCGGGTGGTTTATAAAAACTTCCACTGACTATGTTTGAGCCACTTACAATGCTGACTTCCAACCAAATCATTTCACATTCCGCATATATACTAATCGATACAATCTTATTCTTAATCGCTACAAACACGCCTCGTCCTTCAGTGATCAACCTATCTTGGCGGTATACGTTCCAGTCTGAGTTTAGGACATCTAGTTTGAACCAGTTTTCCGTCCCTTGTAATATGTGGACGTTGTGACTAAAAGATTTTTTAAAAATTTTTTTAACCGCCCTTAGACTCTTGTTGTGAGTCCTCAAATTTTTTTATAATTTTTTTTAGACTTTGCTGTGCCTCTCGTACTTGAGGAGGGGGGGGGGGGCTCCAAATCTCAAAAGTTACTTTTTATAGTAATACATGTATTTCCAAGTGGCCTCATTTTGTTTTGCCGCCGCCCCGGGCCTCCGACAGCCTTAGTCCGTCACTGGTTTCAGGGATATTTCCATAGACGCCCCTGAAGTTAACTATTACTGTATCATTTCTTCCTCCGTTCTATTCTGCCGAGGACATCTCAGTTGTGACTGATACCAGACAGCATTTGATAGGCAACATTCTGCGTGTACGGAGTCGCGTTTGACGTGGCTGCAGTGTAGAAGAAAACGGGAGAGCGCCTTGACCTCAATACATGTCATCAGGTTTAGAGAGTGGGAGTCATGGCCTCATCGTTACTTAATGTCGCCTCAAATATTCGCGCGATAGTTAAACGCGTGAACACAGCAACGATATTTAATTGTTGTCAGTAATTATAAATCGTTTGTTAGGCGTATGTAATAGTACTCGAGAACAGAAGAAGTGCAATCGTGCCCCAATAGAACACTAAATAAAGCAGTCCTTAACCCCAAGATTGGCTTGGTTACTCCTGCTCGTTGTTTGGGATCTGTATGCCTTTGCCTTCCCCCATAATTCTTATTACAGATCAAGATGTATGGGGACCTGCAGTTACAGTGAACAGTGAAACAAACGGCAACTCCCCATTTTATTCATATTCTTAACATCGGATTAGTAAATGGAACGGTAAGAGGCAAGAAAAAAAAAATTAGTGAGTACGGAACTCCAAAAATATACCTTTCCAGAGTGGCAATTAGCTACCGAGTCAGCCGACAAAAATTCAGGAAAGAGTAAATCCTTGCCAGTACCGGGAATCAAACTCGGTACCTTCGCTTGGCAGTCAGCTTCGCTGACGCTTTTGTTACTTAATTTTCTTACTTAATTCTGTTGCTTAAAAAAAATTAAAATAGGCCTCCTTTGAACCCCTTCAGTCATCATTCAGCTCCGACGGCGGACAATGTTTTTCCAAAACTCATAATATTAATACGTGAACATGAAAACTGAAGTAGGCCTACCGATTTTTAATATGCATTATGCAAAGAAGCTGTTAAGAACGGGATTAAGAATTACATGTTTTCGTATCTATAGCTCTGATGTTACGTTTTCTATCCTACATTAAAATGTCCAACTGACATAATAAATGAAAAACGAAAATTGCGGTGCTACCAAATTCAGTCCTGCGTACCGATTAGGTGGTATTCTACAAATATCACTCGAAGGTAACGTTTCTTGAAAACGCATTGTAGCAACTGTAATGTTTAAATGGATCAGTCTCTGTAATACACTTAGGGCAGCGAGAACTCTAGCTCAAGAACTGCGAAGTCGATGACGTTATCAGCAGTGGAACTCGTAGAAACGAAGTCTGTAAATACTGTCTGTTGTTATTATTCCGTTTACTTTCCTGTAAGAGTAACTTTGTGATCATTTTCCGCCATTATGTCAAAAATTGAATCAGTCTCCACTGCCATGGGGTAGTGGCCGAGCGCAGTAAGGCGCCTTGCTGCTGAGCGCGCGCGCGCGTTGGGTTTCCCGTCGGAGGTTCGAGTCCTCCATCGGGCATATGTTGTGTGGTTTTTTTTTTTTTTTTTTTTTTTTTTTTTTTTTTTTTTTTTTTTTTTTTTTTTTTTTTTTAGCATTAGTTTAAGCCTAAGGACTGATAACTGCAGCAGTTAAGTCCCTTAGATTTACGAACATTTCAACATTTCAGTTCCTATTTTTCAGTGCATAGAGACGAGTGATGGATAGAGGAAGGGGGGAGTAGGAGGAGGAGGAGGAGTGGGAATTGGAGGAGGAAGAGAAAGATGGGGTAGATACAGAAGGAGTAGATGAACAGAGAGAGGGGATGCGGAATAAGTGGGCAGATCATTGAAAATTATGGTATTCTCACGGGGCAATTATTCGTGGTGTGTCTAAAAAGATTTGTGAATGTTATCAGACAACAAAGAAAAGATAAAAACCAATGACATTTATTGTTCTTCAGAGTACGGATCACGCACTATTACGTAGTCCCTGAGAGGAGAATGGTGGGAGCAGAAGCTTGCATTCAGCTCGTAGCCCATAGGCTGTTAGAACAAGCCCCGCTTCTTTCTCACAGTGCTGCCAGCTTACGGCTTATAGCTTACAGGTTTTAAGAGAAACAACATGTAATGGGTTAAAACATCACAGAAGGAACACGAAATTAAGAATAACTTTGGTGTTTGAGTATTCGAAAACTGGAATATATGAATATTTTTAAGGGACTTAGTAAGCGGATCTAGCAACGATTTCTGCCTTTTTTACTGTCACAGCACTGATTATAAATCAGAATTACATTCCTCACACCTCATGCAATGACAGCCTTCCTTTTTCTAATTGGAGTAGTCTGGGTATGTGGATTTATTTTAGCAAATAACAATGTGAAAGGCAGCAATCAATACCATGAATGAATCAACAAGACATTGACGATGTCTACGGTGCACAGCGCTGTTACCTAGGTTAAGGTTGGTAGAAAGCTTAATCATTCCATAGACACACGAACTCAGCCGACTTCCTCCGATCACAGAGGGACCATGTAAAACGGCGTGACATGTAGTCACCACCCGCTACGATACACTTTTGATAACGTTCGTGAAGCTTCTGAATACTATCACCAAAGGCCTCCTGTGGAATCGATCGAAGGACGGCTGCCACGCGATCTTTAATGGTATTCACGTCTGCAAAATTTCACCTTCCATGACCGCCTTCGCCCATCAAGTAGAGAAACAGGAAGAAGGACGCAGCAGCCAGACAGGGGAGTATCTCAGTCTTAACGTATACACTTACTGAACTCCCACTGACTTTTGTTATACACTGCGACAGTAATTCTCCAAGCGGCCGGCAAGCTACATACTTGAATGCGAATATTATCGTTTACGTTGATTTTAACACACTTTTTACATTAGGGAATGTATGTAATGCCATTAAAATATATAATAATTTAAAAACAGCTCCACATGTGTACTTCTTACGTTTACTAAGATGCCTGACAAGCTATTAAACGGTACATTACAGGACAATTTATTCACATTTATCTTGTGAGTTACAGGTTTTTACTGAAGAATTTCATTGTGTATTAAAAAATAAAAATTTGGCTAGGAAAAGCTAGAAGCCCTGTTCTTTGGCAGAAACACGCCGCTTTTCCACTCAGGAATGTTAACGTATCTCCACTACAATTTCAGTAAAATCGGTGAGGGTGGATCCTAGGAAACGTATATAGAATATAAAAACTACTGTATTTAACGTACCAAATCAGCCACCACAGCTGTAGCTAAAGGAAAAACGTCATAGACGTGGAAAAAAAGGAAAAAAAAAATCGGCAAAAGCAGACAAACTGTTTTCCAACAAAGAAGAAAATAATCCACAATTGTTGCTACAGCAGAACCACAAACAGCAAGAATCTTCAAGACAATGGCCTTTTTAAGTAAGGTATTTAACTAAAAAGCATTTGTTGTTGTTGTGGTCTTCAGTCGGCAGACTGGTTTGATGCAGCTCTCCACGCTACCCTGCCCTGTGCAAGTCTCTTCATTTGAGAATAAGTTCGGCAACCTACATCCTTTTGAACCTGCTTACTTTGTTCGTCCCTCGGTCTCCCTCTACGATTTTTACCCCACACACTTCCTTCTAATGCTAAATTCCCACACACTTCCCTCTAATGCTAAATTGACGATTCCTTGATGTATCAGAATGTGTCCCACCAATCTATCCCTTCTCTTCGTCAGGATATGGCAGAAACTCCTTTTCTTCCCAATTCGGTTAAGCAACTCCTCATTGGTTCCGTGATCTACCCATCTAATTTTCATCATTAGTCTGTAACACCACATTTCGAAAGCTTCTCTCATATTTTTGCCTGAACTCCTTACCGCCCACGTTTCACTCCCATACAATGCTACACTCCATACAAATGCTTTCAGAAAGGACTTTCTATCATGTCAAAAAATTTCGCTTCTTCAGAAATGCTTTTCTTCCCACAGACATTCTGCATTTTATATCTTCTTTACTTCGGCCGTCAGAAGTTACCTTGCTACCCAAATAACAAAACACATCTATTACTTTTATTGTCTCATTACCTAATCTAATTCCCTCAGCATCACCTGACTTTCTGACGCTACATTCCATTATCCTTATTTTACTCTTGTTGATGTTCATCTTATACTCTCTTTTCAAGACACTTGCCCATTCCATTCAATTGCTCTTTCAGATCTTTTGCGGTCTCTGACAGAATTACTATCTCATCAACAAACCGCAAAGTTTTTATTTCTTCTCCCCGAACTTTAATTCCCTCTTCCAATTTCTTCTTCACTGCTTGCTCAATGTACAGATTGAACAACATTGGGGAAAGGCTACAACCCTGTCTTACTCCCTTCCCAACCTCTGCGTCCCTTTCATGCCCTTCGACTCCAATAACCACTGTCTGGCTTTTACGCGACGAGTGTAGTGCAAAAATGTGCGAGTCATTAGACTGCATACCGACCTGAGACGCGTAAAAAAAAACCACTTCTTGTCATAGTAAGAACAGACCATAATAGAAGTAGGCTATATGTTACTCTTATGTTTATAGTCTACTTACTTTCAGTGGAATAAGCTGCAAATATACACATATTCCTATTTCTTTATGAATACTTTGTTGCTTAAATCACTGACTCAGTTAAATTAAGCTGTTTTACATTAATTTCCCCATTATGTATGTCTCTTGATATTTTACTGTTGCTTGTAACGAAAAAATTAAACTATTTCATTAATTACATACAAAAATAATTATAAACAAACATCACTCCTTCGGCGGCTTGCCCACCGCTAGGAGCGCTAGTGTCGTGCAACTGTCAGTTGGTAACGACTTTCACAGCAGCGAGTGTCGCGCGGAAGGTCCTCATGGTTTAAGGCGCAATGTTCGAATACAGTATTAGCAGTGTGCTGCTTGACAACTCGCGTCAATTAAATATCTATGTGTAAGGCTGCACAACGATGTGAAATAGAACGAGTGTGTAAGGACAGTCGTGGGGAAGGCGGATGGTCTACTTCGGTTTATTGGTAAAGTATTGAGGGATATGATTCGTCTGTAAAGGAAAGCGCATATAAAACGCTTGTGCGAACCCGTCTTGAATACTGCTCAGGTTTTGGGATCCCCGCCACATCGGTTTAAAGAAAGATATAGAAGCAATTCAGAGGCAGGCGGATAGGTTTGTTACTGGTAGATTCGATCAATGCGCGAGTGTTACTGAGATGCTCCGGGAACTCAAATGGGAGTTGTTGGAGGGAAGGCGACGCTCTTTCCGAGAAACACTGTTGACGAAATTTAGTGGGCCGGAATTTGAAGCGGACTACAGGAAGATTCTACTGAACTATATGTCGTAAGTGGTTCTTATACCTTCAGATATGGTTCCCTCACCTTGAGGAATACGTGCACCAATTTTAGTTAAATCCGTGCACTGGTTTAGGATAAGATGTTCAACATTGTCGCGAGATGCAGTAGATTCACGCTCGTTTTAATTGTTTATGACGGCATATCAAATGTTTGTAAATCTAAGGGACTCGAGTGCTGCGGTTATCAGTCTCTAGGCTTACAAACTACTTGAAGTTACACGAAGGACAACACACACAACCATGCCCGAGGGAGGACTTTAAAGTCCGACGGCAAAAAAAAACAACAAAAAAAAAAAAAAAAAAAAAAAAAAAAACGCGCGCTCCGCAGCAAGGCGCCTTAGAGCGCTCGGATACTCCACCGCAGCTGTGACGCCATATCTTTTGAACTATGTGTTTTACGTGATGCTTACACCTACAGTCATCTTCCTCTTGGTTTCAAAGTCGACTTCCTCCGTATGTAATCAAATGTTCAAATGTTTGTATAGTCTATGGGACTTAACTACGGTGTCATCAGTCGCTAAACTTACAAACTACTTACGAACTAGGACGGCACAGATATCTATGCCCGAGGGAGGATTCGAACCCCCGACCGTAGTGGCCGTGCAGACCGTGACTGGAGCGCCTTAGTCCCCTCGGCCACCGCGGCCGGCCCGTATGTAATACAAATCCACGAACATACGACGGACACTATATATAAAGAAAGAAGAAGATATTACTTGTACCAGCTGTTTCGCAATCTTACGAGTTTACGATGCTTGATGTAGTGGGCTTATAGGTCGTCTCTTGCATACACTGTGATAATCATTTATTTACCCATGTGAATGTGTCTTTTTTATTTCTATTTAATTGCGATACAATTTATGACTAAGCAATTAATCTGTTCTCTGTCCTTCATTTGTTTACCAATGTGCGCCGTTGTCTACAAAATTCTAAATAGTGTATCTGACGTAGATATGATATAATTCCTCAAGCCGACGGGTGTCATCTGAGACTAGAATTTGTCCCAGCACTACGTCGTGTCTTGGAAGTCTGACCGCTACTCCCCAGGCAAGAGTCTCGGAGTACCGCACGCGCCTGCACGGAAAAGAAGGCAGCGAACTCCGACCTTTTTGGAGCTCAAAGGACGCAGCTGCGCGACTCGATAGCCGCAGCTGGTAAGGGACGCAGGATACGTCTTCGGCCATAACGGGGAGACCGTGCCCTCTCTTAAAATGGCCTCTGCGATTTGCTCTCATGGGCTTCCAAAGGTCGGGCTAAGTGTCGCACATCAAAACTCGTGTTTTCTGTGCGGGCAGCGGCGCGGCGCGTTGGAGGCGAGGTTACGTGAAGTGGCTGGATGTGACCTCTGCTATAGCGGCGTGTGGGCCGAGTCTGGGAGAGGGGAAAAAGGGGGGGGGCGACAACAACGCAAAGACTATGCTTAGCGTCCAGGTGGGCACAAGATACGGCAAAGTGGTCGCGGCGGCTACGCACCAACAGACACAGGCCACCTGGGCAGACTCTTGGAAAAATTTGCGACCCGTCTCGCATTTCTACAACATTCTCACCTCTTGCTTCACAAGCGTATTCTTCTCCCTTGTTTCTTCCCGAATTTGCTCGTCGTGAGGGATTTGTTGTTTGCCTAACTGGAACGTACAGGGTGTCCAGAAAAGGGCTCCCTGATTTCAAAATTAAATATCTCGAAAACAAAGATCAATAGAGGAACGCAGTAAACGGTATGTTTATTGTAAAAGCTGTAAGAAGTTTATACAGCAGTTTGAAATAATAGTTACAAAAGCTGCTAACAGATGGCGCTGTACGCTGTACAGCTCAAATCAGTATACATAAGGGAAATAACGTATGAAAACACTCTTTGCAAACAATCACATCACAATGTTTTCAAAATGTTCACCATCGGCACTACATAAGTGGCGCAAACGAAGAATGAAATTCGCCATCACATTTCGTAGTGTTTCAACCGAAATGGATTCACATGCCACAGAGATCGCCGATTCAAGCTCGTCCAGCGTGGCGGGATGCGTCGGGTAGACCATGTCTTTCACTGTGCCCCAAGAGAAAGGTCACAGGGAGTCAAATCCGGCGAATGTGGAGTCCAATCCATGCCTACACCAGTTAATTTGGGATATTCCAAAGCAATGACTCGATTCCCAAAGTATTCCTCAAGAAAGCGAAACACTTGTTCGATCCGATGTGGTCGGGCTCCATCTTGCATAAACCATTCAGTACCTGGTCGATCCTCTAACGCTTGCTGTGTGGCGACAAATTGTTCCAAAATTGCAACGTAACGTGCACCAATTACCGTTTCTCGAATGAAAAAAGGGCCAATAATGCCTCTGCTGCATACTGCAGCCCACACAGTAGCTTTAGGAGAATACAGGGGTTTCGCTTCACACCAATATGGCTTTTCGAAACCCCAAAATCGCCAGTTCTGCTTATTCACGTATCCATTCAGGTGGAAGTGTGCTTCATCTGTAAACCAGATGCAGCCAACATCAAATTCTTCACTATCATTCATTGTGAGCATCTGATTAGGAAAGGCAGCTCTTACGGATATGGCCTGGTGCGTTTGAATTTTGAATGGAAACATGTGTAGGCTCTTTGTCAGTATTTTCTGCATGCTGGAACGCTTCGAACCATTCTCAGATGCAATTCTACGGAAGGATGACATTGGATTTCGCTAAATAATTCCAGAAACTGTGGCGATATTTTCAGGCGTAACTGCGGTTTGCTTGCGGCCAACATGCCCCACTAGATCATCAGTTACGCTGCCTGTTCGTTGAAATTGTGCGAAGAGCGTACGAATGGTTTTCGTTTCGGGTCCTTTTGGAACATTAAATCGTTCTTGAAAACTTCGCCTTGTTGCCGCAGGACTCTCTTCTAACCTGTGGTACTCCAGCCCCAGAAAAACGCGTTGTTCAGTGGAGTACATGGTTTTAATCTCTCACTTCGGTACGCTAACCTCCTTTCTCGTTTCAATAGTGGAATTGATCGCTCTGGGCTTCAGATCACCATTTATACTAGGCATTACCTATGGCGATTACAGCGCCATCTGTTAGCAGCTTTTGTAACTATTATTTCAAACTGCTGCATAAACTTCTTACAGCTTTCACAATAAACATACCGTTTACTGCATTCCTCTATCGATCTTTGTTTTCGAGATATATAATTTTGAAATCAGGGAGTCTTTTTCTGGACACCCTGTAAGTTCATACTTATGAAAAAAGATTCTCAAAAAATATTTAATTGTTTGTTAAGCTTTTGGGACTTAATTGCGTGGTCATCAGTCCCTAACTTACAAACTGCTTATGAACAAACTTACACTAAAGACAGCACAAACATCCATGCCCGAGGGAGGATTCGAACCCCCGACGGGGAACGGCCTCGCGCATCGGAGCATAGCGCCTCAATGCGCTTGGCCACTCCGCCGCGGCAAAAGACTCTGCTATGCAGGCTAGTCGCGGACGAAACGAAAGAAATATTACGTCTGCGTCTCCGTGTTATACATTAGGTACCCGTGATATGACCCCCTTAAATGTGAGAATTGCGCTGCTGTAGTTGGGACGGTACAGCGTACCTCCTAAAATCCAAATTCGTTCCTGATAACCGATGCCTGCCCGACGGGATTTATAAGTCTCTGCCCATTTACAGCGTCATAAAACAAAACGGAAAATGATATCTGATCTGTGTTTCTGATGGATCGTTGGGGTACCTACTATGTATTATATAAAACACTCGCTGGCCGAGATGTTCAGTATCTCTGCTCACAAAGAGCAGTAAACAACGGACTGTCCTATGTCTGCGTACACCATTTAGGAAAGCCAACTGTCATTGTCACAAAAAGACCTTGTTGTGTGTATTCTGTCATTGGTAATTTGGTTTTGCTTTGTCTTAGCTCAAATCAAATGTTTGTTAAGCTTATGGGACTTAACTGCGTGCTCTTCAGTCCCCAAACTTACAAACTACTTATGAACTAGCTTATACTAAAGACGGCACAAACAATCCATGCCCTAGGGATCATTCGAACCCCCGACGGGGAACTACCTCGCGCAACGTAGCATAGCGCCTCAATGCGCTCGGCCGCTCCACCGCGGCTTTGTCTTAGCTAATGGAAACTGTAATTATTCCTGAAATAGAGCTCTTTTTATTTATAGTTTTCGTAAGCGTGCCAGAAGTGTTTAGTGCCGACAGTGTGTCAAAGGCATTTTGTGTATGTTACTATTGTAGTTGTCTTTGTTCCTAGGTGTCAGTAATAAGTGTTTGTAGCTTTTATTTTACGAATTGTGAAATATGAATACGGTTTAGGGATAGCTACAATTTGCTTTTTTTTCTCTTACCACGGCATTTCGTTGTAAAAACTCTCTCTCTTCGTTGCCGGTAAATCCTTATGTAAACAAGGATACGCATTTCACGATGTCCCATAATAGCTTTATATGCTTTTGGAGTTTGAAGTCTCTGTACCAGTGCCTGAAGATTCCTTTCTATTATTCCTATAGTCTCCCAATCATCTCTGACTTCCTTCACCTAGTTGATTCCCACATGCTGCATTCCACATCATCTTAGTCAACCTCTCATCGTCCATCTTTACGATGTGCCCAACAAATCGTAACCTCCTTATCCGTATCTCGCGCGTTATAGGTTCAAAATTTTCGTACAGTTCCTCACGTGTTCTGTGTATTCAGATATCCCTATTTTTCGGTACCCCATATGTCTCTTAAAATTTTTCGCTCCTCCTTCTCCAACTGTATACAAGCTCTCTTACCGAGTGTGATCGTTTCTGATGCATACAGTACAGCATTTCTTACAGTTGCTGTGTAGTGTCGCAATTTGGCATTCCGTGACAGCGTCCTATCGATAAGCTGTTTCCTTTTCCTATCCTGTCCTAAGCCTCTCCTTTTTCCTTACCGTTTTCACTTAAATCGTAGCGCGAAAAGGTCAACGGCTTCATGAGCGGAAGAGATGGCCTGACATTTGGAGATTTCCAACGGTCATCAAGGCGAATGAACCTTCTCAGAATAGAGTGGCGTCTGTACTCCAATGGGGTGACCACAATAGGCATCTGTACTACAGAGGGGCGGCCTGATTACATACTCTGGGGCTAACCACCTCAGCTACGCGGTAGCCAAAGCTGAAACTTCGGCTTGTGAAGCAGTCATTAAGCATGTGAAGCAGTCACTAAGCATGTGATAATTACTGACATTAATGATAATAATTGACGGTGAACTTCGGTACTATGAGTTCAAAAGCAGACGAACAAATCAGCATTTCAACTAGGCAAGTACATTCTTAAAATTGATACCATGCCCAATAATTGCACGCGTGCCACTCGTTCGCTATTCCTGCACTAGTGGGTCACGACCAACGAGCTTAAATTTCATAGAGTGGCTAACACACGAGTTATAGCGCTCTTTGCAGAAACCTGTGTAAACTCGGCCGCCATATTTTTGGTGGTCAATACACTTGAGAATAATCTGTCTATCGTATGTTGTTGTTGTGCTTGAAGTGCTGTACTTATTGTATGTTGCATTTAGTGTGTATTGTCTGTAAAATTTGTGCTGTTGAAATATGTCTAAAGTGTCTTCAACATGTAAATGCACAGATCGAAGTGATAAAACGATAATTACGTCATGCAAGAACACCAAATGTTTTGCCTTGTTTCAGCTCAGACTGTCTATACTTAGACAATATTCCTGACTGAAGGCACTTATCTGCCCCAAGAGTGGAGTTTCAGATGACTTATCCTGTAGTTCTCTTGAAGTACACACCATTAAAAAAATGATCAGTTTTCTACCTAGTGTTGTTGTGTTTTTCAGATATTTCTTCTTCTTCTGCTCCTGTTGTTGATGAAAACACACTTTTGAGTGTCTACACCTTCTTTAAAAATATTTTATTTGTTGTTGATAATAACTGATCGAGCATGGTTGGCATGTAACCAGTTCAAAGTGTGCAAGCAGTAGTAACAGTCAGAATATTTTCACTTGTATATGTCTACGTTCTTTACAACAAATATTTCAGCATGGCAACAACGAACTTTATTAATGATATTTTATTTCGGTGTGGAATGCCTTTATGGCAGCTGACCCAGGCGCATTTTTATTGCAGTATTCTGTTGCCACTTTCGTCTTTCTACTCAAATTTCACGTACCTAACGTTACTTGTCTCAGCATGACAACAAGGAATGTTATAAAAGACATTTCGACGTGGAAAGCTTTTGTGGCAGATGAGGAAAACGCATTTTTAACTGCAGTATTTTGTTGTCACTTTAGTTTTGTACTCAAATTTCGTCCACCAAAGTTCGCAACCAAACACTTGGACTGCAATTTTGCGTTTGTAGACTTAATGCGTTTAGTAAACACAAGATAAATGTGTGCTAGACTTTATGAAAGCAGTTGTTACACACATTAACAACAGAAGCAAATCCGTGGTCATGATTGTTTCTCGTAACAATTACTGTTCACTGTATGTTTCGCAGCTCGTTTAGACCATGTACTTGCATTAAAAGCAACACAAATATTTTCACTGTGGCACATTCGTTGTTATTGCAAACCTCAAATAACTGTTATATTTCTGATTGGAAATGTGTTACTGACAGATTCATGATATTTCATTACTGCATTTTTAGAGAATATATTCCCAGTCTCGTCAATTCGCAACTTAGTCTGACGGAACCTGATGCACATCCGTATTCAATAGTCAGTCTATATACTATACTGCGAGAAGAATTTGACAGAGCACTAAAATACCTGAGTAGAAGCAAGGCCGCTAGAGTAGTGATATCCCGTGTGAACTGCTATTATCGTTAGGAGAGCCACTCATGAACATATTGTTTCACCTGGTATGCAAGATGTATGAGACGGAGGAAATACCCTCAGACTTCAGTTGCTCAGTGACCGGCGGCCAGTGCACACGTGACCAGCAGCAGCTCTACATTGTACGGTAACCGGCTTCTTAATAGAAGCGACTTATTTACATTTCGTGTGTGCCTTCTCTTGCAGCTCTTTATACTTTAGTGTGCTCGCGTGTTTGTTTATTAAGAATCGCGTTTATTTGTCAGCTCAGTTACTGAATTTTTAATTTATTAGCTCGCGTATATATTTTTCAGATTCGCCGTTAATAAACAGTTCAGCGTTAGGTTTATACCTTGCAAAGCTCGTTGTTTATCAAACTTAGATTCGCGTTCAACTGGTCAGTTCAGTGTATTCATCCGCAGTGTAAATCCGCCACTCACTGCTTCTGTTTTGTTTTGATCGTACTCGCGGTTGGTAGTTCTTCACTTCAGTTGCTCAGTGACCGGCGGCCAGTGCACACGTGCCCAGCAGCAGCTCTACATTGTACGGTAACCGGCTTCTTAATAGAAGCGACTTATTTACATTTCGTGTGTGCTTTCTCTTGCAGCTCTTTATACTTTAGTGTGCTCGCGTGTTTGTTTATTAAGAATCGCGTTTATTTGTCAGCTCAGTTACTGAATTTTTGATTTATTAGCTCGCGTATATATTTTTCAGATTCGCCGTTAATAAACAGTTCAGCGTTAGGTTTATACTTTACAAAGCTCACTGTTTATCAAACTACTGAGTCCTCTGACGTACTTACTTGGAAGAAACAAAGATTTTTAGAATGGCTAGGAACTGTGACTGCTGCGAACGGATGGAGGCAGAGTTGATGACTCTTCGCTCGCAGCTTCAGGCGGCGTTGACTACGCTGGCAACGCTTGAGACTGCGGTGGGTGGGCGCCGCTGTTGTGGGCCGCTCGCGGGGGTGCAGCAGACGCCCTGTGCGTCTGTTGTGCCTTCCGATCGGCCTGCGGCTGTGGCCAGCCCGCTCACTGCCCGCGAGGAGGTAGCCCCCCAATCCGTGGTGGATTGGGAGGTCCCCTCAGCGCGTGTCAGGCGGCGTAAGACTTCCCGGGGGACCGAAGTGGAGGCCTCCCCGGTTAGTCTTGCCAACAGATTCGAGGCGCTGTCTGTGGCAGGGGATGTTCCTGATGCGGATGGTGTCGCTTGTCCTGTACTCGCCCCTCTGCCTTCAAGATCCGGGCACTCACAGAGTGTGGGTTTGTTGGTAGTTGGGAGCTCCAACGTTAGGCGGGTAATGGAGCCCCTTAGGAAAATGGCTACTAGGGAGGGGAAGAATTCCAATGTGCACTCCGTGTGCATACCGGGGGGAGTCATTCCGGATGTGGAACGGCTCCTTCCAGATGCCATGAAGAGTACAGGGTGCAGCCAACTGCAGGTGGTGGCTCATGTCGGGACCAATGATGTGTGTCGCTTTGGATCGGAAGAGATCCTCTCTGGTTTTGAGCGGCTATCAGAAGTGGTTAAGACTGCCAGTCTTGCTTGCAAGATGAAAGCGGAGCTCACCATCTGCAGCATTGTCGACAGGACTGACTGCGGACCTTTGGTTCAGAGCCGAGTGGAGGGTCTGAATCAGAGGCTCAGACGGTTCTGCGACCGTGTCGGCTGCAGATTCCTCGACTTGCGCCAAAGGGTGGTGGGTTTTCGGGTTCCGCTAAATAGGTCAGGAGTCCACTACACTCAGGAAGCGGCTACACGGGTAGCGGGGGCTGTGTGGCGTGGACTGGGCGTTTTTTTTTTTTTTTTTTAGGTTAGATGGCCTCGGGAATACACAAAATGGGTTTCAGTCTCAAAGGGGGCAGGTCAGACACGGGAAGAAAGTAGACATAAAAACCATTGGTGTAACAGTTGTAAATTGTCGTAGCTGTGTTGGGAAAATTCCAGAGCTCCAAGCGCTGATAGAAAGTACTGAGGCACAAATCGTTATAGGTTCTGAAAGCTGGCTGACGCCTGAGATAAATTCGGCCGAAATTTTTTCAAAGGGCCAAATGGTCTTCAGAAAGGATAGAATAAATAAAACAGGGGGTGGCGTGTTTATTGCTGTTACAAACGGTTTATCCTGCAACGAAATTGAGGCAGATACTTCCTGTGAATTGGTCTGGGTAGAGGTTATACCTGACCACCGAAATAAATTAATAATTGGATCTTTTTATCGCCCCCCTGACTCAGACGATGCGGTTGCAGAAATGTTCAAAGAAAGCTTGAATCATATTTCAAATAGGTATCCGAAGCATACTGTTATAATCGGTGGCGACTTTAATTTACCCTCGATATGTTGGCATAATTACGTATTCAAAATCGGGGGCAAATATAAAACATCTTCCGAACTAGTTCTGAATGCTTTTTCTGAGAACTACTTCGAACAGTTAGTTCATGAACCCACTAGAATAGTACGTGGTTGCGAAAATACTCTTGATCTCCTAGCAACAAATAATCCCGAGATAGTAAAGAGCATCAAAACAGATACAGGGATTAGCGAACATCGAGTTGTAGTAGCGAGACTGAATATCGAAATTCCCAAATGCACCAAAAATAAACGAAAAATATATCTATTCAATAAAGCAGATAAAAATTCGCTTCACGCTTTCCTGAGTGATAGTCTCCAGTGCTTCAAAACTAAAAATGCGAGTGTAGATCAGTTGTGGCTTACTTTCAAAGACATAATATCAGTAGCAATCGAGAGATTTATACCAAATAAATTAATAAAAGAGGGGGCTGACCCCCCGTGGTACACAAAACAGGTCAGATCACTGTTGCAGAAACAAAGAAAAACGCATGCAAAATTTAAAAAGACACAGAATCCGCAAGACTGGCAATCTTTTACTGAAACTCGCAACCTAGCGCGGACTTCAATGCGAGAATCTTATAGTTGTTTCCACAACGAAATCCTGTCTCGTAATCTTGCAGAAAATCCAAAGAAATTCTGGTCATATGTGAAGTACACTAGCGGCAAAACACAAACAATACCTTCACTACGCGATAGCAATGGTAATACTACCGACGACAGTACTGCTAAGACAGAATTACTAAACACAGCTTTCCGAAATTCTTTCACCAAAGAAGACGAAGTGAACACTCCAGTATTCAATCCAAGAACAGCTGCCAGCATGCGAAACTTAGAAGTAGATGTTCCTGGAGTAGTAAAACAACTTAAGTCACTAAACAAAAATAAATATTCCGGGCCAGATTGTATACCAACTAGATTCCTCTCAGAGTATGCTGATGCAATAGCTCCGTACTTAGCTATAATTTTCAACCGATCACTCAGCGAAAGATCCGTACCCAAAGACTGGAAAGTTGCCCAAATTACTCCAATATTCAAGAAAGGCAATAGGAGTGATCCCCAAAATTACAGGCCTATCTCATTGACGTCGATTTGCAGCAGGATTTTGGAACATATACTTTGTTCGAATATTATGTACTACCTCGAAGAGAACGACCTATTAACCAATAGTCAGCACGGATTCAGAAAGTATCGCTCTTGCGAAACACAGCTTGCCCTTTATTCACATGAAGTGTTAAGTGCCATCGACAAGGTATCTCAAATCGATTCCATATTTCTGGATTTCCGGAAGGCTTTTGATACTGTACCCCACAAGCGGCTTCTAATGAAATTGCGTGCTTATGGAATATCTCCCCAATTGTGCGATTGGATTCACGATTTCCTATCAGAAAGGACACAGTTCGTTGTAATTGACGGTAAGTCATCGAGTAAAACAGAAGTGATATCTGGCGTTCCACAGGGAAGCGTTATTGGTCCCCTACTCTTCCTCGTGTTTATAAACGATTTAGGAGATAATCTGAATAGCTCCCTTAGACTGTTCGCGGATGATGCTGTCGTTTATCGGTTAGTGAAGTCAACAGAGGATCAAAAGCAACTGCAAAGCGATTTAGACAAAATTTCTACTTGGTGCGAAAATTGGCAATTGACACTAAATAAAGAAAAGTGTGAAGTAATACACATGACCACTAAAAGAAATCCGCTGAATTTCAATTACGCGATAAATCAGTCAAACCTTAAGGTCGTAAATTCTACCAAATACCTTGGAGTTACAATTACGAACAACTTTGGAGAGAACACATAGAAAATATTGTGGGGAAGGCGAACCAAAGGTTACATTTCATTGGCAGAACGCTTAGACGATGCACCAGCTCCACCAAAGAGACTGCCTACATCACACTTGTGCGTCCTCTCTTGGAGTACTGTTGCCCCTTGTGGGACCCTCACCAGGTGGGACTGACGGAAGATATTGAGAAGGTTCAGAGAAGGGCAGCTCGTTTTGTTTTATCACGTTACGGGGGGGAAAGCGTCACGGAAATGTTGCACGAATTGGGGTGGAAATCATTAAAAGAAAGACGTTATTCATTGCGGCGTGATCTGTTTGCGAAGTTTCAATCACCGACTTTTAGTTCTGAATGTGAAAATATCTTGCTGGCACCCACCTACTTAGGGAGACATGACCATCCCAATAAAATAAGAGAAATCAGATCGAAAACGGAACGATTTAGGTGTTCTTTCTTCCCGCGCGCTATTAGAGAATGGAACGGTAGAGAAAAGTTATGAAGGTGGTTAATGAACCCTCTGCCAGGCACTTAAATGTGATTTGCAGAGTATCTATGTAGATGTAGATGTAGAGTATAGTGATACCAATTCCTGAGAAAGCAAGTGCCGACAACCGTGAAAATTACAGAACTATCAGATTAATAAGTCATGGTTGCAAAATACTAACACGAATTATTTACAGACGAATGGATAAACTGGTGGAATCCGACCTTGGGGCCGATCAATTTGGATTTAGGAGATATGTAAGAACACGTGAGGCAATAATCACATTACGACTTATCTTTTTAGGTAGATTAAAGAAAGGAAAACCTTACCCGCGGTGGAGTAAATGTTGAAAAATGTTTGTTAAGCTTATGGGACTTAACTACGGGGTCATCAGTCCCTAAACTTACAAACTACTTATGAACTACTTACAAACTAGGACGGCACAAATATCCATGCCCGAGGGGGGATTCGAACCCCCGACCGTAGTGGCCGTGCTGACCGTGACTGGAGCGCCTCAGTCACCTCGAGCGGTGGAGTAGCCGAGTGGTCTAAAGCACCTCGCTGCGGAGCGCGCGGTTGCTCGCTGTGGAGGTTCGAATCCTCCTTGGGGCATGGGTGTGTGTGTGTGTGTGTGTGTGTGTGTGTGTGTGTGTGTGTGTGTGTGTCCGTAGGTTAGTTTACCTAGGTTTAAGTAGTTCGTAAGCTACGGACTGATGACCATGCAGTTTGGACCGATAGATTTACAGATATTTGAACATTTGATTTGGAAAACCTACGTGTACTGTAAATAGGTAAAATTTTCGAGTGGATAGGCGTACCAGCTGTTAGCCGATACCCCAAATAACGTGGCGGACGTCTGTTCAATTTGCATCAAACGTGGCGGACCTAGCGCCACTTTATGAAATTCTAGCTCGCTGATTACGACCAAGACTTTGACAACCACTGATGTAGCACATCAACTCCTCTGTGAGGTGTTCAAACGTCTGAAGCAGTTGTATAGTATAACATTTATATGAGTTTTAAGTAATTACATTTCATTCTACTACTTCCAAATGATACTCATCTTTTCAATATTACGATGTATGGGGGTTCTGCTCGCTGCAACATTATTCTCCTGGGGCGTCGTGGTAGAAATAAATACTCGTAGGTACAATTTTTCACTTCTTCTTTAATTTGAATCAAACTTAGAACTTAGCCGACAGTACTTCCATTTAAAAACAACAGACTGACATAGCTTCCAGAGCACTTGACAAACGACTGAATCTCGAACTCCCCCACGCAAGGTGGTGAGGCAAATATATAATCTTGACAATACATTACATTACGCATTGTTCATAACAATTGAATATACTAATTTACAATTAACAAACACACAAAGAAAACATTTCATTTACACAAAAATAATCACAATATAAAACGAAAACTATACATACAATAATTTTAGATGGCGCATGTATTTTTAAGACGAAATTTCCGATCTTTCTGTTGACAACAAAGTGCGATGTTAAATGTCAATTAATTAGTTAATGAGTACTTCATACATGTTCCTAACATATATTGAACTATCAATTATCTTCGTAAATCTGAAAATAGGTTCAAAATCTCCCGTCAGTCAATATATACAAAGAATTATAGTATTTAAATCTCGACTATTAAATTAATTAATACAATTAGCTGGTCTACACAACTTGTTTATGAGTCTAACAAACATGCAGTGCTATTAATTTTCATTTCTTTTTGTTTTTTACAAAAGATTTTACAATTCGTCTGTTTAAGTCTTCAAATAGCATACAATGACGAAACTATTGTTTATAGAACTGTCTGGAAAGCATATAAACGAATCTCTTAATTAAAGAAATCTATCGCTTGTTTTAATCACAGTATCACCGCGACACTGTCCTACACTGATTCCTAGACTGGCTATTTCGTTTGTAACTAACGCAACTTTTATCACTATTGAACCACACGATTCCGGGTCCGACGCAGTCGGTATCGTAGGATGACAGTGAGATGAGAGGACCAGGCAGACGGTATCGTACGGTAACATTGAGATGAGAGGGCCAGCAGTATCGTCACAATACGTAGATATTCCTACCACGGGTTTTACTAGTGTTCTGTAATAGCTGTCGAGACTTTACCTTACCGTTTAGCTGCTGTATACAATTATCTACTCGCCTGGGTGGCAGCGAGACTGTCCCGTTTCCGGGCTGAATTATCTGTGCCTCGGCGGTCCCTGCGGGCACCTGCTTGGGGTTTGGGGTCCCGCCGTTTGGCGCGCTCGTTACCACAACAGCGTTTAATTAAGCAAAAAGCGGCGGCTGCGGCTGCTGGCGCCAGTGATTGCGGCTCCCTGCCGTAATGAGGCACAGTCCGCTAACAGGCGGCCATTATGCCGGCGCGACAGGCGGCCGCCTCGTATAGCGCCAGTTGTGCCCGCGGGTGCCTGGGCTGCCGACCTCTCCAGGCACTCACACGCCCACACTGCCGGCACTAAACGATCGCACTGGAGTGGTTAACGGCCCACTTTAGATTGTCTGTAGTTTTATGATATCTGAAAATGTCTCGGACCAAAAATAATGAAGATATAAGCAATAGAAAATAATCATATAACGATTAATATTTAATCAAATAATATAAAACAATTTAAAAAAAATACTAATCTTTATTTATAAATGTGAATGTCTGTTCGGTGTACGTTTATCACGTCTGAACCACAAGACATAAAGAGCTAAAAATTTGTACAGTCACTAATGTCTACCCGGGGAAGGCTTTAGGCACGGCTTTATGGCGATCGGATAGCTATATATAAGGTAAAGCAGTCAACAATCCGAAGATTGGTTTGAACACCACAGTGCTTTACTAGGCATGGCCCTGTTTGGAGGTGGTATGCCGTTGCCTTCCTCCGACCTTCGAACTGACTTACCCAGCCAGTTATAGGGGAACCTACAGTTTAACTTGGGTTCCGAACCACGGTGCTACTCGGTATTTTTCACACGAGGTGAAAGAAGTGCAAAGTGACAGATAAAAATCCTAGGACCTGGCGGGAATCGAACCCGCGACCTTTGGATTTGGTCTGGCAGTCTACCACTGTGCAACCGAGGAGCATATATATATATATATATATATATATATATATATATTATCACGTCCGAACGACAAGACGCAGGGACTTAAATATTTGTACAGTTACTAATTTATACCTGGGGGAGGTTTTAGGCACGATTTTATAGCGATTTCATAGATATTTAGTAATTTGAAGAAATGCGGAACAATAATTACCCTTTGAAAATTATATTTTCTCTTTGAAAATGGTTTTATTGGTTGCATTGTTGCTTGAGGGTTGATAATGATAAAAGGGTGGAGTATAGTGGGATGGAAAGTTATCGGTGTATATAAAATTCTACATTGTGTGTGTGTGTGTGTGTGTGTGTGTGTGTGTGTGTTAATATTTCGCTCTGCAGCGAAAGCTACAGGACGCAAACAAATGGTCTGTGTGTAATGGTTGCCCGAAGTCTCCCGTCGTACACCATAGAAACTCCATGCCGATAGCTATAAGGGAGTGGAAGATATGGTGGTTGAAAGTCGTCAAATTATTTAAAAAATTCAGACTGAAGGCCAGCGATGACGTTCGCGACTCTATAGCAAGGTGGTTACATACAGCGAAACCTGATGCCACAGACCATATCTTTGGTCTATGCGTGCTACAATGTCTTCAGCTCTTTCTCTGTAAAGATAAGCATGCGAATAAGGAAATATAAGAATAAATAAATAAAGCAGTAAAAAAGAAATTTCTTTTAATACATACAAATTGCAACACAGGCTATAAGGAATAATGCATGTATTATTTATTGTAAATATTGTAAATAATTTTATTTTTTTATTTAAATGTTAATTAAAAATGTTTGTTTCTAAAGAAGGTATTGTATTTCATTTCATCCTTCAAAACCAGTCTCATAGCACACTACTAAAAGATAGCTGATCTATCTATCAGAATCAACCAACACACGACCAAAGCCTCGGGTTTAAGCTAGTACTAATACGTAATTTATATTATTTATATTTTATTATTTTTTCCTAAGTACTTACAAAAGTGGCCCCAATACAGGTCCGCCAGATTATTGTTTTTTATCTCTTTTCTTTCTTTCTTCGTTTCGGCCATATGAGGACCACGCACCAATTTCAATGATGCCTCCTTTGTTCTTCCTTCTTTTTCATCCAGTACTCTTTCATCTTTTCACTATGCATCCTTTTTCTCTCCTCAGACCACTTTACTCCTGTCTTCTTCTCCCTCCTGCCTTGGAATCCTTCCATTTTTAACACTTTGTTCTTAAAAGTTTCTCTTTCTGTTGCATCTTTTTTACTTGCATTGTTTCTTTCCAAATCTTTCCTAACTTCTTGAATCCACGCTATTGTTGACTTCTTGTCCTAGAGATATTTAAAAATCTGTTTGGTTAACCTGTTGCTGTTCATTCGGTATAAATGTCCCAAAAATAGCAGTCGCCTCTTCCGTAGTGTTTCCGTTATGTTTTCTGCATTACTTCTTAGTTTCCATACCTCTGTATTTCTTAGTGGACCAAGTATTTTTCGAATGATTTTTCTTTCTAGGGCTTCGAGTTTATATAATTTGTAATTCAGTACTAAACATTCACTTGCATAAAGACATTCTGGCTTTAATACTGTGTTGTAGTGCTGTATTTTCAGATTTTTAGATAGAGACCTTTTGTTGTAAATGTTCCTGGTTATACCATATGCTCTCTCCATTTTATGTACTCTTTCTTCTACAACAAATTTTTCTAAACCATTTTCCTGAATCATTTTCCCCAAATATTTAAATTTATTTACCCACTTTATCGGCCAATATCTGTTAGTAGGATTTCTGGAGCATTTATTGTGTTTGTTCATAAATTTTGTTTTCTCAACAGAAATTCTTAATCGTGCTTTGTTGGCTATTTCTTCTAAGAGATTGATTTGGATTGCTGCAGTTGTTAGGTTTTCAGAAAGAATGGCAAAATAATCCGCAAATGCTAGACAGTGAATTATCTCTTTTACTTTTCAGTCTTTTTCGAAAACCTTTCAACTAAATTCAGTTCATATATTCTTACACGAGGGGGTGTTCAAATCAAACGGTACGAAACGAACCTGCGGGTATAATTTAAGTCTTTATTCAGAAGTAATCACCAGGGGCTTGAGCACAACCATTTCACTGTTGAACGAGCCTAAGGATTCGCTGTCCCCAGTTCGTCGTCTGTCTTGAAGCGCTTCCCTTTGAGACCTTATTTTTTAACGGACAAAACAGATGATGTTCACAGGGCAACATGTTCGGGTTGTAGGGCGGATTCTCAAGCTGTTCCCATTTGAACTTGGAGAGTACACTTTGTGTGACTCTGAAGACGTGAGGAGGCGCGTTATCCTGAGCAGCCCAGGCTGTTTGCTCTTGGTGGACTTGCATAGGCTACGGAGTGTCTCACAGTACCTGTCACTGTTAATGCTCGAGAAATTCGATGAGTATCGGACCTCTGACGTCGTAAAAGACGATGAGCATCATCTTGTCTTTACAAACTATTTTATACTTCAGGCATCCACAGCTGAAATACATTGTAAATCAATTCTAGAAAGTAATATAAACAATCAGGATGTCTTTCTATGAATTATTGCAGTCCGCCTTAGCTGTTTTTATACGCCTTTATTGCGTTACTACCGGTTTCGTACCGTTAACGGTACATCTTCAGGTATCTTTTAATTTACATGGGGTGGTTTAAATTGTTGCGTGTCCCAACGTTCATGATAGTTTGCCGGGTTTTATGGAGGTTTTCTTCAAAGATGTTAATTAATTTTACAAGGGACTCCCTTCAGTAAACGTCTATGTGGGCAACGGTTGTGTATACCAACTTTAATGCTTAAAATTTTAAAAGTTGAACGTAGGGGTGGGTTTAGTACCCCCTGAATCTAAAGTAAAACGAATTGTACCAATGGTTTGCGTCATATGCTATTAAAATATTTGACGAAACCAGAAGCTTTTTGGAGTTTGGTCCGTGTTATGATTCTCAAAATTAGAAAATTCCTAGGAACCATTAGGTGCACGTTAGGACTTAAAATTTTTTGTTGTCATTCAAACTATAAAGGGTTGGTGCGACGTTCTTTCCTCAAACTTCACACTCGTGATTTTATTCCGGCAGTCAGTGAGATCCTCGAGATTTTTTATGTTAATCTACAGCAGATCCTTCTGAACTTCTTTCAGCCATTCTGTGCCGCATTTACACTTTGTTATAACACTGAAAAGTTTCTTTGCTGTTCTGGAGTCTTCCATCATGCAGATGTGTGTATAAAATTTGGCTCGGCTTTTTCTGAATTCATCTGTTACTGTGTTGGTCTTGCTATAGAGTTCGTTTTGTGGTCTCTTCATCCAAATGCCATTTTTGTTGATTGCCCCATAAATCTTCCTGAGAATTTTTCTTTCCTGCTTTTGCATTGCCCTAATTTTTGAATGACCATCAATATATTGTTTCAGCTACATAGATTGGGTCTGAAAGAAACACTGTTCTATAGTGACTTAATTTTGCGTCCGTGGGAATGCACTTCTTGATGTAATGCGTTCATGTTAGCTTTTAGGCCTTCTGGAGCTTCGTGATTCTTTGTTCATTGGCGATTAGGTTTAATCCTGAGGACTGTATAGTATCTCCGAGGTATTTAAAATGGCAGACTTGTGCAGTTTTAGCATATTTTGTGATTAAAGGGAATTAATTTTATGTGTGTCTTTCCATATATTGGGTTGTTTTCGTACGACATCTACAGTCCGGTTTTATGTGAAATTTCAAGAAGTGAATCCCTTCGGTTCTGCTATTGGTAATAACTGCAATATCGTCAGCGAAAGCAAGGCACTTGACTTTAATTCGGTTCTCTTTTTTGATACCAATTTGGATGTCTTCTACATTAGGTTATCATTCCCTGATGACCTTGTCTAGAACAATATTGAACAACTAAGAATGGTATTTGGATAAAATACCAAGTCCGAATGAATTGAGGCGTATAAAAAAGTCAAACTGTAATAGAGTTAAAACTGGCTCTATGTACTCATATCAAAGCATTATACGAGAGTGATAGGAAATGTATTGACTACTAGCTTAAACCCGCGGCTCCGCTCGCGTGTTGGTTGATTATGATCGGACAACAATTACACACAGACCATTCGTTTGCGTTCTGTAGTTTTCGCTGCCAAGCGAAATATTAACACACTGAATTTTATAGACACCGATAACTTTCCATCCCAATATACTCCACCCTTTTATCAACCCTCAAGCAACAATGCAACCAATAAAACCATTTTCAAAGAGTAAATATAATTTTCTAAGAGTAATTATTGTTCCGCAATTTGCGTTATATTCTTCAGATTACTAAATATCTATCAGATCGCTATAAAACCGTGCCTAAAACCTTCCTCAGGCATAAATTAGTAACTGTACAAATATTTAAGTCTCTGCGCCTTGTCGGCCGTGGTGGCCGAGGAGACTAAGGCGCTCCAGTCACGGTATGCACGGCCACTACGGTCGGGGGTTCGAATCCCCCCTCGGGCATGGATATTTGTGCCGTCCTAGTTCGTAAGTAGTTCATAAGTAATTTGTAAGTTTAGGGACTGATGACCCCGTAGTTAAGTCCCATAAACTGTACAAACATTTGAACATTCGATTCTCTGCGTCTTGCCGTTCGGACGTGTTAAGCGTACACCGAACAGACATTCACATATATATAGCTATCCGATCGCCATAAAACCGTGCCTAAAGCCTTCCCCGGGTAGACATTAGTAACTGTACAAATTTTTAGTTCTTTATGTCTTGTGGTTCAAATGTGATAAACGTACACCGAACAGACATTCACATTTATAGATATAGATGGAGGGAAGTGGATTACACACATACTGCCCAGAATCCTCATGGAATACCAAGTTCATCTATAATAATTACAGGGGACAACATAACTACTTAGTTCAAACATTCGAAAGATAAATACATAAAGGTAGGTAATACCGGTTAAAGTCATAATAGAGAGTGGCTAGTGTCAACTTACATGGTGATCAGTCAACCGAGGTCGAAGTCTCTATTAAGCTACCCTTCGTCATGCACTTTATGGTGTCTTGTGGACTATAAAACATCCTCACTGGAAAAATATGATATATGCTAATTCGCGATAATCTGTCAAATGGTCAGAAACATATTAAAATCCTTTTATATATGTACATATCCGTTCGGGCGTTTGTTAGAGCTGTGTGTAAAACTAGCGTAAATCGAGCAACTTTTCGTGACGCTTGGTAACAACGACTTGTCCTTTTTATTAGTATAGATTCCGGGGCGTCTTTTTATAATCCGGTAAAGAAGAACTATTCATCAACTTACGAGCCCTAACCGTAACGCTCATACAATGAAAGTGCACAGAATAAATTGCTTCACTGCGTGGCACGCAAGCAAGGAGGCAAGCAAGTTTGCCGTGGCGTGATTGGGTTGGGTTTAGCTTGGCTCGGCTGGGAGTAAAGAGTCTGCGCGTCTTGTTGACAACGTGTGGCAGCCTCCCTGCCTCGGTTCCAGCCAAGCGTGGGTAGATAAAAGCGTAGTGTGCTCACCTCTAGTGTGTACCGGCTCGCTATTTGCCTGCTTTCTCTGTTGGTCTGCGTAAATGTAACTGGAATATTTTCATTTTTTGCTGTTTGTAATCCGCGCTTCTGTGATGCATTTTCTATCCAGTATATTGGTCTCTCTCTCTCTCTCTCTCTCTCTCTCTCTCTCTCTCTGTGTGTGTGTGTGTGTGTGTGTGTGTGTGTGTGTGGAATGATACTACTATGATAAACTAACAGCGTCAGTAAGCAGTTCATGCGCCTGGTTGTTTATCTCAAATCAGTCCGACAAGCCGCGGCGGAGTAGCCGAGCGCATTGAGGCGCTATGCTGCGATGCGCGAGGTCGTTACACGTCGGGGGTTCGAATCCCCCCTTGGGCATGGATGTTTGTGTTGTCTTTAGTATAAGGTAGTTCATAATTTGTAAGTTTAGGGACTGATGACCCCGCAGTTAAGTCCTATAAGCTTAACAAACATTTGAACATTACACTCCGACAATGCTTGTCATAGTGCGCGGTACTAAAGTGTTGTTACTGAACAGTTTAGTGCAGTGAAAATGCCACGGATCTTCACTCATGCAGAGTATACTTATATGATGTTTGTCTGTGGTTTGTCCAATGGGAATTGCAGAGCGGCTGTGCGAGAATACCAACTACGATTTCCGAATCGCTTAGTACAAGATAGCCGGATGTTTAGCAGCGTGTTACACGGAATGCGTGAGAGTCGTACGCTTATAACATAAATATTGTCGCTCAACGTCCCGTTAAACAAACTTTTAATGAAGTTGAGAACATTCTTTCAGTAGTGGAATGCAGCCCAACTCCTTGCCGCCTAGCTTGGTATTCCATAGCTGCGGCGGATTAGCTGTGCGCACTGGAGTGCCGAGCTGCGGTGCTCGTGGTCGTTCGCCGTCGGGGATTCGAGTCCCCGTTAGGCCATGGGTGTTTGTGTTGTTCTTAGGTTAGTTTACCTTAGTGTAAGTGGTTTGTAAGCTACGGACGGACTGATGACCAAGCAGTTGAGTCCGATAGATTTACAAACATTTGATTTTTGGCATTCAGTACATGAGGAAGGTCTGTACCCATTTCATCGGCAGGGTGCACAAAATCTGCACGAAGGAGATGCTACCTCCCGGCAGGAATTCTGTCAGTGGATCCGGGGGTTCGTATCCCCCCTCGGGCTTGGATGTTTGTGCTGTATTTAGTATAAGGTAGTTTATAAGTAGATATTGTAAGTTTAGAGACTGATGACCCTGCAGTTAAGTCCATAAGCTTGACAAACATTTGAACATTTTCTGTCAGTGGATCATTGCTAATCATCTATTAATTCACGTATTCTGTTCACTGATGCGTCAAAATTTACCCTCAACGGAATCAACAACATGCGCAAACAAGACGTATGGGCAGATGAAAATGTGCACGCTACTGTGGAAACGAATTTTCAATGACGCTTCTCAGTCAATGTGTGGTGCGGTATTACATAATCATCGGGCCAGTCATTTTAGATAACTACTGTCTTAATGAGAAACCCTATCTTGATTTTCTTCAAAATGTGTCACCAGAGTACGTCGAAGATATCCCTTTATCAACACGACCTCGTGTGTACTTTCAGCTTGACGCAGCTTCTACACATTTCGTATGGCCTGTGACACAAAGCTCAACGTATCCTGATCGTTGAATCAGTCGCATTGGAGTCATTACTTGGCCACGGAGGTCACCCAATCTTACCCCATTGGATTATTGTTTATGGGGGTGGCTGATGAGCGAAGAGTACAAGCGCAGAGTGAACACAAGAGAGGAAAGCTTACCTGACATCGTTTGGTCTGGAGGCGATCAATTCGTTTTTTAGTTTCCAAATGACAAGCCAAGATCGCAAACTAACAATTTATTAAGTGACGACCGGTTTCGGTGCACTTTGTCACTATCATCTGGTCATATATATGTTATAATATGGTCATCTTGTTAAAAAATTGGATATAAAATAACAAGTGCAACATTGCACTTAGTCACTATATTAAATACATAAGTTAAAAACATGACAGCTTACAAAATACTGACAGCTCTGAAAATTCTAGTTTACATTTTGGCGCAAGGTGGCAGCACCATAGCTGGTTTCACAGAAGTCAGTTATTGCAATAACTGACTTCTGTGAAACCAGCTATGGTGCTGCCAAGAATTTTCAGAGCTGTCATAGTGACTAAGTGTAATGTTGCACTTGTTATTTTATATCCAATTTTTTAACAAGATGACCAGATTATAACATATATATGACCAGATGTTGGTGACACAGTGCACCGAAACCGGTCGTCACTTAATAAATTGTTAGTTTGTGATCTTGGCTTGTCATTTGGAATTTTACATGGTTGTGCTCAAGTAACTGAATGCAGAACTGAGCTCCGATCGACAACACACACACCAGTCTATATAAGAGCAGCAAAATTCACGGAAGTTGACGGTGGACTGTTTGAACATCTTATGTGATGAAACGTAAACAATTAAATACACCATAATATGACAATATCTTAATTTATGGAACCGCGTGGGAATGGCCGAGCACTCTAAGGCGCTTTACTGGAGAGTGCACGGCTGAACCCGTCAGAGATTCGAGACCTCCACCGAGCATGGGTTTGTGTTGTCCTTTTGTTAGTTTAAGTAGTTTGTAAACTTAGGGACTGATAACCATAGCAGTTATGTCCCATAGATTTACAAACATTTGAATTTTTGAAAGCAAAAAGAGCAACCTCAGTGTCTCAAATGAAACATTCTGCGGAAATGATGTTTTGACGACAATAGTGATGCCTTCGAAGATTGTCACTGCTTTAATCCCCCTGAGCTATCATCATCGCCATCATTGTTCACAACATGGTTGTAGTGGCTACATGGTTATGAGTGCATTTTCTGGACAGACGGTTGAAGTGTCTGCATGGTTATGAGTCCATTTCTTCGTAAGGGTGCGGCTCCGTAGCACAGTGGTAGAGTGCCAGACTACAAAGCTGAAGGTCGTGGATTCGATCCCCGCCAGGTCCTAGGATTTTTATCTGTCACTTTCCACTTCTTTCACCTCTGGCAGTGTTGCTGATGTGAAAAACACTGAGTAGCACCGTGGTTCGGAACCCACGTTAAACTGTAGGTCCCCATTTAACTGGCTGGGTAAGGCAGCTCGAAGGTCGGAGGAAGGCAGCGGCAGACCACCTCCAAACAGGACCATGCCTAGTAAAAGCACTTACCTTTTCGTAAGGCTTATCACGCCAATGGCAGTAAGGTATCTCATGCCGCATTTGTCACAAGTATATTTAGCTGCTGAGAGAGGAGCAGTGGTACTATTGCGTATCTTGTTTGCCTTAATCTGTCTGACAGGCCTTCGTCATGCTTCGACATTCCAGATATTTGGATTTTTGTCTCATACTTGCCCGTGTCTCCCACCTGTCGGCGTTGATGCCAACACTCTGCATATCTCTCTTACAGGAGTCCTTGAATTTCCATAAAGGACGTCCTTTGGGTCTTTTGGCTATAGAAGTCCCTCCAAGCACCACCTCACGTGGTACTCTCTAAGGATCCATAAGGTAGACGTGACTCAGACATTCAGGCGCGGATCCAGGACGGCCTGCTAGGGTGAGGGGGGGGGGGGGGAGAGGGCGGTGAAAGAATTATAATCGTCAGTTAAACTCTAGCTCAGTAGACTCGAGTACCGGTCACCCCTTTTTATCTCACAGGGAGGGTTGGGTGAGGAACTACCCTTCGCCCCCACATACCCCCCTCCCCCTAGATCCGCCTCGTCTCTGCTTCAATATGGCCGAAATGCTGTTACAGTCAGTTTTAGATAGCACTACTTCATTGGTCATTCGGTCCCATCAGAACATTTTCATATATAGAGATTATTATTTAATATTTTTAATTTTGTTTATACTTTTATAATTTTTGACCAAAATATATTAAAGAAATCTTAAAACTACAGTAAAACCTACACTAATCATAGACACTTCAGTACACCTCATACTTCGCGAAGGGAAAGTTTCAGTGGACGCGAAGGATAGGAAAACTTTTCCAATTAGGCGTCTGAACCTGCCCTTCGGGGTCTCACAACCACTCATGCCATGGGAATTTACTTAACTTTTTATTTACAAAAATGAGCGAAGTGGCTGCATCGGTCCTTCTACCGACTCGTCATTAACCTTTCTATAATTTCTGCGACCCATTTGTTCGTTTCTCTCATTAGCTATAAGACTCTTATTCCCCGAAAAGGAGGTGGAGGTGGAGGCCAGAGTGCTATAAGCCGATCGTAAGCTTCCACTCGCAGCATTCTCTACGCAGGTGCCAAGTTAAAGTGTGCCGACAGTAGATTTGTCCCACTAGCGCGTGACATCTGCAGCTTAATGTTGAGAGCAGGCGCAGAACGCGGTCCTCACTCACTCCAGAGATATTTCTACACTATGGCCACAGCCCGTCTCGCTCCAAATTCCCCGACAAAGCGAGATGCGCGCATTGTGTCTGGGACGAGGCGTCGTGTCTGTGACAGGCGGGCTATGCAGCGAGGCTTAAGCAGGCCGGAGCGCCCACGATAAACACACAGCGGGCGAGGCGAGGCGAGGCGGCGCTGTGAGCCGCTTAGCGCACGAGTAGCGGCGCGATCGTGACGTTCGTCTGCCGGCAGCGGCGCGACGATCACTCAGGGCGGCGGGGCGGGGGCGGGCTCCCTTTCATCAGCTCTGACGCAGCAACTTCACTGTAGCGCTTAGCGCTGTTGAGAAAATATCTATGTTCAAAATACGTCGATATACATTTTAACCTATTCCGGCCGATATCTCTAGAGTAGCACAGTTATCATCATCATCATCATCATCTTTAGAGACTGATTATGCCTTTCAGCGTTCAGTCTGGAGGATAGTACCTCTAATAAAATTCCTCCATAATTCCCTATTCAGTGCTAACATTGATGCCTCGTCTGATGTTATGCCTTTTTACTTCAAAATCATTCTGCACCGAATCTAAGTGTGGTGTCGCAGAAGTCTGAAGTGCGCGCCACGTACTTTCGCCGCGCGCCGCCATGAAAGCACTGCGCGGCGTTCTTACGACGTCAGGCACGAGCGCCCTCTGCTGCAACTCCGCTCGTGGCCACCACTGAACTGGATCGGTCACTTGGCATTAGGACAGGCACTAGGACTCATCAGTAGGCAGGCCTCTATCTAGTTAAACTATGTACCAGCATTCCGCTAGTCTGCTGCCCTCCAAGTTAAGTATTGTATTATTTCTACGAAATACATATCTTGTTCTAATCTAACTTAGTGTTTCTGCTGTCCCACTGGTCACCTCAGACTGTACCCGCACACGCAAGCATCCTACTTTCCTGTGTCGGTCTCTCTCTACTCGGCCACCGACACCTAGGACAACCGGCGGAAACGAGACACAAAACTAAGTACTTTCTTCCTGGTCTACCTCGACTTTTCTTACTCTCCGCTGCCGAGCTCATGAGTCTCTTAGGTAACCTTGCTCCTCCAGTGCGTGTCACATGACGCCACCATCTCAGTATATTCGCTCTAACTGCTTCATCTATGGTGTTCATTCCCAGTTTTTCTTTGATTTCCTCATTATGGACACCCTCCTGCCATTGTTCCCATCTATTATTACCTGATATCATTCTTGTTACTTTCATATCTGTAACCTCTACCTTATGAATAAGGTAACCTGTATCCACCCAACTTTCACTCCCATACAACAAAGTTGGTCGAAAGATATAACGGTGCATTGCTAACTTAGTCTTGGTACTGACTTCCTTCTTGCAGAAGAGAGTAGATCTTAGCTGAGCACTCACTGCATTAGCTTTTTTGCACCTCGATCCAGTTCTTTCGCTATGTTGCCATCCTGTGAGAAAATACATCCCAGGTAATTGAAATTATCTATCTGTTCTAACTTTGTTCGTCCTATTTGGTACTCAAGCTGTTTGAATCTCTTTCCCACAGACATTACTTTCGTTTTGGAGATGCTGATCTTCATATCATAATCCTTGCACTTCTGATCGAGCTCTGAAATATTCTTTTGCAACCTTTCAGTCGAATCGGCCATTACAAAAAAAAAAAAAAAAAAAAAAAAAAAAAAAAGTGTTCAAATGTTTGTAAAGTCTATGGGACTTAACTACGGGGTTATCAGTCCCTAAACTTACAAACTACTTATGAACTAACTACGACTAAGAACGGCACAAATATCCATGCCCGAGGGGGGATTCGAACCCCCGACCGCAGGGACCGTGCAGACCGTGACTGAAGCGCCTCAGTCCCCTCGGCCACCGCGGCCGGCAATCGGCCATTACAACTAAGTCATTTGCATATGCGAGACTGCTTATTTTGTTTTCACCTATTTTAATCCCGCCCTGCCAGTCTACTGTTTTCAACATATGATCCATGAATAGTATGAACAACAGTGGTGACAGGTTACAGCCTTGTCTTACCCCTAAAACTACCCTGAACCAGCACATTTCTGAAAACAAGGAAAAAAAAAAAAATAGGATCTAGTAAAAGTTGTAAGGTTTGAAGGGGGTCATGGAATGGTTATCTCGAAATGACCCTTATCTCTGTTTTCAAGGTCAAATGGTAACCCCTATTTTTTACTCCGTACAAGCTGGTACCCGTTGCTGCAGCCGAATGTGCAGTTCGTGAACAATTTGCTTCATTGCCCGCTTGTCGTTCCTCTTTTGTTTGAGAAGCTCGAATTCGTTTATATCTGCATGCTATGCTGGTAAATCTACTAATTTACGGACGTTTGTCAGGCACATTTTTTGACGATATACGCTTGTATAACCGAAATATCGTTCGTCGATTCATTGAAGAAATATATAAATTACTGTTTCCACGGGAAGGTTTCGATTAGATATAACACACACTTATCGCCACCGAATTAAGACACAATAAAACGTTGATCTGTTTGTTGCTGTCACATTCAAACACTTTAAACCGCTGCAACCATCTTTCAAATACATTTACCGGGCCGCGGCGGAGTAGCCGAGCTGTCTAAGGCGCCTCGCTGCGGAGCGCGCGGTTGATCGCCGTCGGAGGTTCGAGTCCTCCCTCGGGCATTGGTGTGTATGTTGTCCTAAATTTACCTACGTTTATGTAGTTTGTAGGCTACGGACTGATTACCACACAGTTTGGTCCGATAGACTTACAAACATTGAAAACATTGGAACATTTGCCAGTACGACACGCGCGCCAGCTACTGTAAGTTAACTGTACTATGCTTCTAGCCTTCGCGCAAGTGCAAGCAGTAACACAATATATGCTCCTCCAAAATATCGTTTGCCGGTTCACTGAAAAAAATAAAAATTTTCTATTTGCAATGGAAAATTAGGTGGAACTCACATTTATCGGCATCGAAATGAGTAGGCCACAATAAAACATTGATCTATTTGTTTGTATTACATTCAAGCATGTCACTACTTCAATGGACTTTCAAATACATTCGCCAGTACGACACACGCGCCACCTACTGCACATTAACTGTACTATGTCAATAACCTTCGCGTAAGAGCAAGAAGTTAAAGTTTAAAAGTCCACTGTACGTAACAAGAGCATTGTCTTAACACTAAAGTTAGCAAATAAGGTCCGCGTGAACTACCGGTTACTCCCTGACATAAAGCCTTGTTCCCTGGCCCAAACTAAGAACTGACTCGTCTCTAATTACTTCAATAAAAGGAAGTTAATACTACAGTGGTCAATATACAAAGCAGCTCACAAGTTATTACACACAGACATTAATAAGCAAGCCACCACAATTAAAGTTATCTTAGAAAAGCGGCTAAGAAAACATTTATGGCGCAACGGAATTTACACTTAAGAAAATTTGCATCTGAGCTTGTTCTCAGCATTTGTGAAGAACAATATTAAATAAAACAGGGAAGGTACTACACTTTATTGGCAACTTAGGGATTATACTGAACATAAACTTGTTTATTCAGATAGAAAACAAGCAAAATGGGGAGTCAATTTCGTTAACACAATAAAAATGCATCTCTTACATGGATTAATGCGGACGGTGTCCAGCCAAAATTATACATGATTTAACGCTACTGGGGGGGGGGGGGAGGATACACAAACAACACTCACTCTCTCACACACACGCAATGCCACAGCGAAAGTCACCAAAAACAGCGTGCTGAGACGAGGCGGAAGCAGGCGCCGCTATCGTAGGCGAAATTCAGCAAGTCGGAGGTAGCACAAAACACAATATACAAAATACATTGAAGCTGGCTCTGGTTTGTCGTGTCAGTTTTGAGCTTTGAGATGGTGCGTGTGTATAGCAAGTTAAATTACATTTTAATTGGACCGCGTGGAAACACGCTAACGGCGACACACGGCTACATTACATGAACGCACTCCACTGAAAGTGAAGTGGTTGAATGTCGGATTCATTGTACAAAATCATGGTGGATTCTTAAGTTGCAGTCTGTCAGCAATCGATCTAGGTACTGGTTTTACAGGAGAAGTGGCGTGAACTCAGGCAACTAGCTGCGAACCCCAGAAGTCGAAGATCGGATCCACGTGGTTGCGAAAACCGAAAAAATTGAATAAATTCAGATTCCGAAAAATAAAGAAAATTAACTACAGCATGCAACCCATAGAAATGCTTAGAAGCGAATGAAATACAGCTACCCGCGATAGGGGGCGATTACAGAGCGGCTGAGGTCCTGTCTCAGGAAAACCATAAAAATGAAATAATTACAAAGTCGGAAAAATAAAAGTAAGAATTACAGCATGCAACCCATAAAAATGTTTAGAATTACATACAGAAGATATTGAAGGAGGTTGTACAAGGCTCATAGTGAGTTATTGACAGAGTGCATACTAAAAGTTGGAGAAGAACAGCAAAATTAAAATAGGCAGGTAGAGAAGATCGCGAAATATTAGTGGACATCAGGAGGATACCCACATAGTTACTTGCCTGATGGGCATGGAACACACAAGAGTGGAAGCTGAAGGCTTTGTTCAACCACATGGAACACATATCACTCACAGAAGGAAAGATGAGAAGATTTTACATGTACTGTACAAAACTGAACATATCACCTATTAGAAATCGGGCCCCACAAAGCTAGAAAGTATTTAGTTCATACACCGCCACATGATCACAAAAGGTTTTAACATGTCGCGGTGGAGTAGCCGAGCAGTCTTAAGCGTCTCGCCGCGGAGCGCGCGGCTTGGGTGTGTGTATTGTCCTTAGGTTAGTTTACCTAGGTTTAAGTAGTTTGTAAGCTACGGACTGATGACCAGACAGTTTGGTCCGATATATTTACAAACATTTGAACATTTTTTGTTTTAACATAACAGGCCATTATCAAACTGCAACTAGTATCACACACGCCGCATTTATCTACTGGAAATCACAGAACTGAAAAACGAGAACATTTCCGCACACAATCGGAGAAAGTATTCCAAAAAAATGATTCTAAGTTAAAGGTGCTAGTCAATGAAACGCTACCATCTCCAGAAACAAGAGCAGAACCAACCTTACCTCACCAGACGACCAGCCCAGAATGAATCGCCGAGCAGCCACCGGGGCGCAGGAAGCGACCGGAAGCCGGAAAATCCAAGAAAAAGCGGTGGTGGGGACAGAGCGCGAGTACACTCGCGCTGGAGTAGGTTCGCTAACCGGCTCGCAACCAAAGGGTGTGGAAACCTCTTTGGTCACCTCAGCAGCTATTGACTCTGAGCCAGAGAGAACGATGCAAAACGAGCTATTACTCCCCCCTTTCAAGCAGCCAAAGATTCTCGCACACACTTAAAAGTAAAATAACTGCATTCACACAGCGACAGTAGTGTAGCGGAGAATCCGTACTTATTCCACATTAATTAATATAATAATAAATTATTAACATAACAAAATAAGAAAAACCTAGCAATATTAACTAATATTTTAAGACATGAAATAAAAATGCTATTCCTCAAGCCTTGAAAAAAGTGGGGTTCAAGTTTTAACAAAGTGATAGTCTAGTGACATTAAATAGATTATAACTTTACAGAAATATACAGAAATATATGGAAGATGACAGACGGTCGTCTTTCAAGTTTTACCGCAATTAGATGAACGTTATGCTAGCGCAGAAAATACTAACAAACGAACGAATCTATGTGAGGTTTCCAATCTTTCGGTAGTCCATCTCCTCCTTTCCCTTCCGTCTGTTCACCTGCTTCTCCCTGTCTTGTCACATCTCTTTCTCTGTCCATTTCCTCCTCTCCCTCCCTCTGTTATTCTCCTTTCACCTGTCTGCTATCATCACACCTCTGTCATTCTCTTCCTCTACCCTCTCTCTGTCCGTCTCTTCCACCTACTCCTCTCCCTCCTATGTATGGAAACATACATGTAAGCGCCAAGTTTCATGGTGACTGACAAACGGTGTAAAAGTCGCAAGGTACCATCCGCCACGCTACATTCACTGTCTTGCAGATTATAAAAATTTCCTGAATGAAAACATAATTTATGTGCTGACTTTCATGGTGACCAGTCAAACAATTTGGATGGTTGTTGTAACGTACCCTCCGCCATGCACCTACGGAGACTTAATTAATTCAGAGTATAAGGTATCTTCATTACACATGTCATTCAATTCCGTCCAGCCTCTTCAGCGTGAAGAGTAACAAACTTGTTAAGCCACTGCAAGGTACCTGCCGCCCCGCAACTGACGGTTGCTTACGAAAGGTAGCCCATGTATTAATACAGGGTATAAGCTATCTCCATTCCAAGTTTTATTCATCTCCGTCCAGCCAGTGCAGCGCGAAGGCGTAAGAAACGATTTAACTAATTGTAAAGCACCCTCTGCCATACACCATACGAAGTTAATTTTAGTATGCCTACCTTCACGTGAGTACAAGCAATGAGTTGGCAAAGTATTATCGCAATCGGATGTACGGTATAGCCTTGCATAAAATACGAACTAAAAGACAAACAAACTCTAATTTATATAAATTAGATTAGTATTCTGCGTGAAAAAATAAGTATCATCTGTAGGGAACATTTTTTTTTCTCCTCTCTTAAAACCAATGGTTTGTCGCCAGAGGCACTTCATTGTAAGTTTCCCAGGTTACGAGTCTCTGGAGAATGAAACGAGATCGTAAAAAATTTCTAATGAAAAAGATGATATTGTTGCTGAACTCTATCCATTGGTGAAATTCTCATGAACTTGAAATGGTTTTTCATTGAAAATTTTTCCCAATCTCGCTTCGTTCTCGAGATGCTGCTAACCTGGCAAACTTAAAATTGGACGTGCCCCCTGGCGACAAACAATTGGTTATATATATATATATATATATATATATATATATATATATATATATATATATATGTTTGTCTGTATGTCCTCTATGTGTTCATAAACCATTAATTCGATGGCAATGATACTTTGGTAAACTGTTCACAGTACGCCCACTAAGGTTCTTGACCCAAAAACAATAGATCACGTCACTCAGCTCAGGAGAGATGACGTCATAAATAATTAGAGGCCACCTCGTGAGAATATCCAGATTTATGCATCAATTATTGAAAAATGGGAGTAGTTAGGGACCTGCAACAAAGTTTGCATGTAATTTCGGGCGTTTAGGAAGCGTTTTGTAACTGAACCCCCTCTCCCCGACACACACACACACACACACACACACACACACAAACACACACACACACAATGATGAAACGAAGTCTACCGCTCACAACTGTTTCGCTGTAGATGCCGTAATACTGTCGCATCAGGCATGAACTTGTTTCAAATGATGTTATCATTACAGACTTGCATGTTACTATACATTGTTTGCATTTCTCACTAAATTCTCTTGCATCCAAAATTAATCAATCTGTTTTCTTAATCTTTATCTACATAAAAGCGAGAGGACACTCATTCACTCACTCACTGACAAAACACGAAATCTCGAAAGATACTTCACCAATGAAGCTGAAATTTGGAAGGAATATAGTTCATAGGTAGAAACCGTCAGCTAAGAATGTATTTTGTGACAGGTGCATAGCGGAGCATACTTGTCCTACAAACTCACGAAATCTACAGTTTCATTCTGATTTTCACAAAATTTCGCACGCTTGACCTTCAAAACAAGAGGAACGTCACCGTCTACCTTAAGTTTCATATGGTGCATGGGGGAGGGTACTTTGCAACATAAAAATGGATCCCTTGCTCGCGCCATAACTTGAGAACGGCTCGGCCGGTTTCACAGATCCTTTTTCTCAGAACAAGGGTTGTATGAAATAAAACTGGAACATCACCTTGCCTGCAGAGGGCACAGACTGGAATTTTTTAGGGCAGGTGACGACGCATGCTTCGCGTCCGTAAATTTTGCACTACGTTATCCCAAAGCGGTATTTACAGATTTCAACTGGTGGCTAGTAAAGGCCACAAATTAAATCCGTTGGAGGAATTTGAAATATCCAAAGACATATTTTTTTCTTAAATACCCGACCCTTTTAAACGACCAAATTATGTCGAAACATCAAAAGTTTTTTCGACACAATGATGGGCATCTTCCGGTAACGGCTGGCACACATGGTAAAACTGTTTACATCACACATGCAAATCTATAGCTGTTGTCGCACACAAGCGCGACATCTACGAGCGTTTTACGCACCTTCGACGCGCAGAGTTAAACAGTTACTAGCAAGACACGAACGCGGAAACAGTCCGCGGTTGTGGCAGGAAGCGACTCTTATGTAAGTAAACAAAGCTTCGCGCGGTCAAATTAAGTTTTACCGTTGACTTCGTTGGCCCCCTTCCCATTCTTGAGCAACAGTTACATCTGTTTATTGAATTTAATAATTTGATGCTCAGCTACTTCAGCGATAAGTAATTTTATACGTTAAACTATGCTCTGTAGCGGTATTTATTAGTTCAATCTTCATTCCCCCCAAGCCAAAAAGTGAATGTGGTCTGCAGTTTTATCAGTTTACCCCTTCTAATATTTCTTGCTTAGCAAAAATTTTTACATATTTTTAGTAAACTCCTGTATTTTAAACAAATTTGTAAATTTTCCCACTTTCAACGTCTAATGATGGCCAGAAGAGGCGAAAAGCGTTATGTATAAATAAATGTAACATCGCTTTTGTGCAAGCAAGACTGTTTTTTACCAAAATATCTATTACGGTTGCTATGCCAGCGCCACAGAAATATGGAGTGGAATGATTTTAGTAAAAACCTGGTGGTTTGACGATGACACTGTAATTCTGCCAGAGACAGCAAAGGACCTTGAAGAGCAATTGAACGGAATGGACAGTATCTTGAAAGGAGTGTATCGGATAAACATTAACAAGAGGAAAACAAGGGTAATGGATTGTAGTCTAAGAAAATCAGGCGATACTGAAGTAATTAGATTATTGAGATAATAGAAGTAGTAAATACACAGTCGGACACTAAAGTCTACATTCACCGTAAAAATAACACTTGAAGTCGAAATAAATCAACAAAATAATATTTATTCACTTTCTGTGACATTAACAAACAGGAACTGAAAAACAACTTATACACACAATAATAAATAATAATAATTGAGCATACAAATGAGACAGTGGTCAGGTACAAAAGTATACATACACATGTTCTTTACTTTCAGGTCCTATTTAATATTTTGTATTGCCGCCTTCTGCTTCGATCACAACTTCCAAACGTCGAGGCATACATTCCACCAATTTTTTTGTGTGCGCAAGTGTAACGTTATTCCACTCTTTCACTAAGGCTGCTTTTAAATCATCTTTCCTTTGATGTTATAGTTTTTTATCCTACGCTTTAGTTCTCCCCAAAGATGTTCAATTGGGTTAATGTCTGGTGACTGTGGAGACGAATGCGACTGTTTTGGTACGTTGTAAAGTAGCCATTCTTTTACGACAATGTCCGTATGCTTGGGGTCATTGTCTTGCTGAAACAGCTAGTCTGTTCCTAGTCCCAGTTTCTCCGCAGATTGCTTCAGATTCTCCTTTAAAATGTTGAGATACTTCCATTTACCCATAATATCTTCAGTAAATACCAAATTCCCAAATCCAGCTTCAGACATGCAACCCCACACAAGAATATTTCCACTACCATACTTCACTGATGGGACAAGATTTCTCCTCTTCTAACTTTCATTCCTTCTTCGCCAAACCTTTTGTTGTACACCACAGTGGAAGATGTTAAACTTATTCTCATCCGTGAAAAGTACTGTATTCCAAAATGTGGTATCTTTTTTTCGGTGCAGAGTTGCAAATTCAAGGCGCTTCTGTTCATTTACTCTGCTTATGAACAGTTTCTTCCTTGCTGTTGTACTTTCAAATCCATGATTGTGCAGCAGTCTTCATACTGTTATGGGATGAACACTATTCCCTCTAGTATTTGCAACATCTAACTCCGTAGCTGTAATTCTGAGATCCGCCTTCACTTTTCTAATGATGTGTCAGCGCTCCCTGTTTGATAATTTTGGTGGTCGTCTACATCTAGCTTTTTCTCGACACTTCCTCGATCCCTGTAATTTCTTGTTACGGTTTGGACACTTGCATGGCTCCTTCTAACAATTTCCCCAATTTTCCGCAGTGAAAAGCCCTTATTACTGACCTCAATAATTTTCTCCCTCACCTCCACCGGTATTACGCTTCTTTTTGCATCCATGTTAAGCGATCGACTTTATGTACTGCAATACATGTCTATTATATAAACAAACGACACTACTTGCACTGTGTTTACTGCAACGTCTCTCTTGCAACTGACGACAGACCCGAAGTGTATGTTGACTTTTGTGCCCCAGTAAACAAACGCTGCTGCATCTGTCACGCTCGCAGTGCACGATATCGACCTGAAGACGTTGGTTTATGTTACTGCGGACGTTGAGGCAGGCACAGAATTGCACATCTACCTCTTTGCATCCAGGCTGTACGACATAGGCAACAAATTTGGGGTGTATGTAGAATTTAGTGTCCGACTGTATAACACACAGAATGGCTATGGGAAGCAAATTATTTCGGAAGAAGCGAAATTTGTTGACATCCAAAATTAATTTAAATGTTGGGAAGTCTTTTCTGATAGCATTTCTCTGGAGTGTAACATTGTACTGGGGTGAAACGAGTACAACAAAAAGATGGTAGAAGCCTTTGAAATGTAGTGCTACAGACGACTGCTGAAGATTAGGTGGGTAGAGCGTAATAACATATGAGGTGCTGAACGGAATTGGGGAGAAAATAGATTTCTGTCATATCTTAACGAAGAGAAAGCATCGATAGGTGGGATAGATTCACAGACGTCATGTACATTTTTCGGTCCTACATTAATTGTCCCTATAAATTCGCAATATCGTGTACAGCCACAATGCTGTTGCAGCTGTTATTTTGAATCCTTGGACACGGCGTCTTCCCGGCGAAAAGGACACCACTTGACTGTCTTTACTTCTCCCGTTTTGACTGTCACTACAGGACAGCATCCTAACAAGCGTGGAACCAAGCCGCGTAGGTCGGAACCAATGTTAGTGTTTCCGCTGGAGAGGTTGGCTGCAAGTACCGAACTTTGTTGGCGGACGCATAGTGCGTTTCGACGCATGAGGTAACAAAAGCAACGAGAGATCTTTCTCGCTCCAATTACTCGCTAGTCTTGGAAGGCATCAGTCAAGAAACTACACTTGTGCAAAAGTTTTCGCCATTGTGGCAGATCTGGTACTAACTTACTGCTATGACCGACTACGTGTTTGCTTTATAAGTTAAGCTACCGCGAAAGCCCGGAAGTTTATAGAGGCAACAGTTTGCGTACCGAACGTTAGGCGCGATTAGATTACACATGTTTGCGCTGCCTCTGCTTGGCTCAGTTGTTCGTTCTCTTGGCTTAAAGATAACTTCAATATTCTCCCTTATGTACACTCTCTGTGTTCAAGTTAATGGAATCTTCATTAACTTCGGTATTTTTCTTCCTTATTTTTGTTTTGCTCCATATCAAGACTTTTTCAGTGTTGAGTTGGTTTTACATTGTGTGGTTTTTTTTTCGTATTATCATGTGTAACAGATTATCATATTTTTCAAGATATTAATTTCAGAATATATTGACCATTTGTATTAAATGACTGTCCGACTTCTGATCTGTAGACTTCCCCTGTTGCTATAACCATATATATTATTTCTCATCGTTTTTTTTTTCTTTTTTTTTTTTTTTTTTTTTTTTTTTTTTTTGTGGTTAGGGCATTTCTACAGTATTTAAATGTTCAAATGTTTGTAAATCTATCGAACTCTGCGGCTTGGTTATTAGTCCGTAGCTTACAAACTACTTAAACTAAGGTAAACTAACCTAAGGACAACACACACACACTTCTACCCGTGCGAGGATTCGAACCCTTGACGGAGAGCGGCCACGCTCACCGCAGCACGGCGCCCCAATGCGCAGGGATAATCCACCGCGGCTCTCCCGTGTGACTTATCCAAAATTAATGATTGAGGAATCTTTTTGAAGGTTTCGTTCTCAACTAATGACGAAAAATACACAGATAGTTCAAAGTTATTGTTTTCATTAAAAAAATCTTTATTTTGCAAAAAAATTGTACTGTTCGTACAATCTAAGTTGATACCCGGCGAACGATCGTAAGTGGGACATGTATTTACGGTTGCTCCCATCAGCCACCGCGCGGAGTGTCAACTTATTTTGCGCGGTCGATATAAAAGTAATGTACTTCTTTGGGGGGGGGGGGGGGGGGGGGGGGGGGGGGGGGGGGGGGGGGTGGGGGGGGGGGGGGTGTGGGGGGGGGGGTGGGGGGGGGGGGGATGGAAGAATACTTTATTGTACGATTTTGTTATACGACGAAAATTACACAAATAGGCACGACAGCTCTTGCAGTTGTTTAGATTCTTTCGACAAGGGTAGTTTATCAAACAAACAAGTTTTCAAAAAATAAAATAAACATGAAGAAGTCAATATCAGATTTCTATATGTTCACAATTAATCATATAGTATTTAATTAAATAACTTTTCTTACAATGAGACTAATATTTGTTACTACCAATCAAAGTTTATTATCTTTCATACATATGCACTTGCATCTGCCTTTTCTCAATTAATATCTTACCTATATGTGACTCATCAGGATAAAGAGCGAATTATTCGCACGAGTCAACTAGTATTAGTCATTAATAGCGAAACATAAGAAAGGAGGTCTGATGTTGGCAACGAACATAGCAGCAGAAGATTCTTAGGTGAGTTTACCTGTTATTTGTGGAGCAGAAGTTAAGCAGGCTTCTTAATTCTGGTGACATTTCATTGTTTTCGTGCTTTGACGAGTGCCCAAACGTCGCAGCAGTACATTTGAAACAGTAAGGTATAGCAGTCAACAATCCGAAGATTGGTTTGAACACCGCAGTGCTTTACTACATGGACTTGTTTGGAGCTGGTATACCTCGCCTTCATCCGACCTTCCAACTAACTTACCCTGTCAGTTATAAGGGACCTACAGTTTACCGTGGATTCACAAACAAGGCGCTACTCCATATTTTTCGCATCAGCAACATTTCCGGAGGTAGAAAAGTGGAATGTGAGAGATAAAAATCCTAGGATCTGTGCGAGGATCGAATTCGTGACCTTCGGATTCACGCTCTGCCAATGTAAACGGTAGTATACCATAAATTTACTTTCAAATGTTCAAAGGTTTGTTAAGCTTAAGGGGCTTATCTGCTTGGTCATTAGTCCCTAAACTTACAAACTACTAAACTACTTATGAACTACCTTATAATAAAGACGGCACAAACACCCATGCCCGAGGGGGAATTCGAACCCCCGACCGTAGCGAAATTTACTTTCACTGTGTGAAATAGTCTTGCTTCTTTATAACACAACTGTGTGCTATTTCTTCACATCAGTATACTCGGAAAAGTCTGGCTGAAGGTGATGAATTAAATCTATACGGTGGGCGAAGACATGTGAGGGGAAATGCTGACGTAAACGGCACTCGGCGCTAGCAAATGCAATCTTTATATTCAGCTCGCAAATTTAACACTACAAATGCAACGTCATTAGCATTGGTAGCAATGACAAACACGACAGTCGACGTAAAGTGTACCGAACAAATCCGATATGTGACGAAACCTAACGATGAGCCCTTCGGACAACTTTTATTGTGCCACTTACCTGCAGTTACTACTATCAGCAAAGATCGCTGATCGTGAAAGTGCGTCGGTTTGCTTTCCCGTGATTTTATTGGTGAGGTGTAATCATGTCGTCTGTAGCGCTTTCGTCGGTTTTGTGGAAGAGAAGCTGGACTTGAGAAGCGAACATCGATAAACCAGTTTGGTGTTGAAACTTCCTGGCAGATTAAAATTGTGTGACGGAACCGGGACTCGAACCTGGGGCCTTTGCCTTCGCACTATTCTTGCAAGTTTCGCAGGAGAACTTTTGTGAAGTTTGGAAAGTAGGGGGCGAGATACTGACAGAATTGAAGTTGTGGGACGTGACCGTGAGTCATGTCGGGAAATCTCAGTGGTAGTGCGCTTGTCAGCGAAAGGCAAAGGTCCCAGGTTGGAGTCCCGGTTGCGGCACACAGTTTTAATCCAGGAAGTCTCATATCAGCGCTAAATCCGTTGCAGAGTGAAAGTTTCATTCCAGTTCGGAGTTAGTCAACAACACGATACTGCATTGAGACTGCGAGGTCTTTAATAAAGAGGCGATAATGAATTTGAAGACGCGACCAAATGTTGGCGTAGATAACAATACGGACATTAGTAAAATAAAATCTTGCAAATTAACTGGGTCTCTACGGGTATATAAGGTTTTCGGCACGGTCCATTTTTGTTATTAACGTTATTAATCACATATAAGCATTGGAAACTATCTGACAAAAGTGGGAAAATATGGGTGTTGAGTAGAGTTGTCAATATAATAGTTACAAAACTCACAAAGATTGTAAAAAAGACTCATGAAACATTCATTGCACTTCGTACTCTCAACCAAAATGTGACTTCCCATCTAACCTACGCCTATGATTAGGCAGCCTTTGGTATGTCACCACAAATTTCGTTTACCAAAAATTATTGTTTGTCGTAACGCATTCGTTGGTTACTCCCAACTCGTAACAAGACTATCACATTCCTACCTAACCTATGTCGCTGGCTACGGAGAGACTGTAGCAGAAAAGCCGTATCAGAGAAAACGAACAGTAGCTTAACCCATCAAACTCTGGTATGTCTCTCACTAAAGAAGTTAAACTACTGACCATCGTCTGTTTATATTTTACAGTGCATCGTACCACTATAGATAAGGTAATACATAAACACTAAACAGTAAGGGTCAACTGGGACTAACAGCCTTCTTAAATTGACTATAGCCAACTGTGATATACAGTCAGAGACGTCAAGAACTACTTTGTCGTAGAGTAAGCTTCCCTGTCTGGTTCATAACTAGTTCAGCCGGTTCACACTTGCCTGAATGGAACAAGTCCACTCATCCCTTATATATCATACCGCCTAACTAGGGAGAAGATAAAGACAAAACTGGTTTGCTGGTGTGTATTTTAATATTATTAGTTCGGGATGGGGTAACATTAAAAGTCTATTAAAGTATTCTGACCGTGACGCCTAAATTACAGTTTTAAATTTAACCTATCCAGTTTGTGTCAACGTACTGCTGGTAAAACTTCACACCTGAAACTCTTCGTAACACACTTCGTTTTTAGAAGTAGCCTCCAATTGAAGTCAATGTCTTTCAGCCAAAGAAAATGTTAATGATCTGTAAAAATAATGAAGACCTGCGGCGTGACAGTCACAGTCTGCACGGCCACTAGGGTCGAGGGTTCGAATCCCCACTCGGGCATGGATATTTGTGCCGTCCTTAGTATAAGGTAGTTCATAAGTAGTTTGTAAGTTTAGGGACTGATGACCCCGTAGTTAAGTCCCATAAGCTTGACAAACATTTGAACATTCATATTCTCGATGATAAATGAAAACTCCACTATGACGAGAGAGTCAATTGAATCCACGATACGACCCGTCGGCTTTGATCAATGACGTCATATCTGAGTTAAAGACGATAGCTTGTTTACAATTTTTTTTTTTTTTTTTTTTTTTTTTTTTTTTTTTTTTTTTTTTTTTTTTTTTTCATGATAGGCTATTCACGCGCACTGGCGCAAATCAATTGTACTGCTGGGAAGGAATCTCACGTAAGATCATTGAAAGAGAAGTTGCGCCCATGAGATCATCTGTCTCTCACGCACCCGAATGCCATTGTTATCAACCTGTCAAATAACAACTGAGGTTCGGGAGCAGTTTCTTCTTTACAACCGAAAATCTAAACAAACTACATCAGACTTCAACGTTAGCATTATGAATATAATGGACAAAGAGGGAAAAAAAACACCTACTTTGCTAGTTAAATGCTATCAGTTGAACAACTTCTACGACTACATGAGGAATTCTGGTCTATGTTTATGTTGGATGTCTCTTGTTCGTCTGCGTTCTTCGACTTTGGCGAAGGCCAAACCGCAGCCCATATCATGAAATGCAGCGAATGCTTTTTGAGACGGACAATGGACTAGCAGCAGTTTTTATTTTTATTATTGCTTGCTCCTATACATATACACACATGGGAATATAAACACATTAGGCCGGCCGCAGTGGCCGAGCGGTCTGCGGCACGGCCGCTGCCATCGGGGGTTCGAATCCCCCCTCGGGCATGGATGTTTGTGCCGTCTTTAGTACAAGCTAGTTCATAAGTAGTTCGTAAGTTTAGGGACTGATGACTCTGTAGTTAAGTCCCTTAAGCTCTACAAACATTTGAACATAAACACATTAAATAATTCGTCACTTGGTTTGCGCCTGCTACGATATGGTTCTGAGATAGTTCTTAACTGAATATATCCGTAATATATCACTTGTCCACTGCTCCTTAATCGATCTACTTTGATGAATTTTGTCGCAGCTTAAGAGCGCTGGTGCTTTACAGTACATACCTTTTCAGAGATGCAAGAAGTCCAGCTTTGGAATTGAGTACACGTGCGCAGTTTACATTCTGGCTGTGTATATAATCAGTTGCATATATCCTGTTTAATGTACTTTCCGCTGCCCCCCCCCCCCCCCCCCACCTCCCCGCCAATCTTCCTCTTGCTTTTGGCTCGCGCAAATGTTGCTGTAAGTATTGAGAAAAAATTGTGCAGGAGTGATGCATGAAAAATGTTGTAATCGGAATATCGGACGATCATTCATGCTACTAACATCGTGTATGCTATTTTTCAGCGGCAATACATGAGTGTTCCTTTATCAAATAGGTGTTAGTACTTCATATTACCAATACACACGTTTTCCTATTTAAGAATAATATTAAGGTTCCTATTTTAATAACTCGGGGAACAAGACGCTAAAACATAATTGTCGATTCAATACATATTTGCGGGTACGCAATGTATTATGATGTTTTTATGAATTTTTTAAATACCTATGCAATTTTTAGGTGCCACAAAATAGTCGACGTGGACCGCAACTAATAACATTAGCACCTTTTGCTATTGCAGTATACGGTTTATATAAATATGTTCCGTCATTAATTACTCTTTCCTTTAATTTCTTGTTTTTATTTCGACGCTGTCTGATCAGCACTGGTGGTGGTGTTAAGATACCTAGCAAAAACCTTAGGGTCTTAGGATTTCACGATACTGAAGGCGTAAATTACAGAGTGTCTTAATGAGATTAAATATCTAACTTACTTTCTGTGTGTTAACCAATATTGCCTAAAAACTAATTGGTTATCAAACATATTTTCTCACTGCTGTCTTTCGCCTAAATATTGTTATTAATTCAACAGGTTTTTGTAATTCGATGCAAAATATCTTCAAGAATCATAATTAAATCATTCATGATGTACCGGTAGTCAGACTGAACTAAAAATTTCTTCACACGACGTATATAGCTAACCAACATGATTGCTAAGCTTCTTCCATTTTCAACAAAATAATAGTAATAATAATAATGGTATAAGAAAGACAATATTCATTCAGTTTCAGTCGCAAATATTTCCTATTGGATGACTTGTTTAGATCAATTGGGTTATCTTCAAATTTAGTTTTTAAGTTCAATAAAGTAAATACTGCTAAAAGACTATATGATGTCCCATATGGCTGACACTTATCAGGATCCTGCTTGTATTGGGACTCTGTAAATCTAAACACCGACTGTTGTCAAGTCTGCGACCGTTTGTTACTTTCAGAAGCGAGAATACAATCAGATCTCACACTGATAATAATAGTAATTATTCTGTGATCTGTGAAAACAGGATTAATGCATAACAATTTCTTATCAGTATTAGCGTGCTACTTGAAAAGAATTCTACCGTATATGTGCTAAATCCGGCGCAGATAGTTGGTTTGTTTTATTTTAGAGCGGAAAGCACAGATGAACCGTCAAACTATTTTTACAAGGTCTTTGAACTGTACCTACCAAATTCTCTCGAGGGACAGACATAAGAGGTTTGACTTCCATTGACGACAGACCAACTAACCAATTACAATGCGCCTTTCTATTCGGTCTTTCTCAAACGATATTAACACTGTGGGTAGACGAAATACAATAAGTAAATGTCAAATGCCAGACTGGATTAGAGGAACGACTAGTTGCGATGGGCGTTATTTAAATCTCTTCATATATCTGCAGTGAAGTGCCGTGAAAGATCATGGGGCATTGGAGTACAAGTTCTCTTACATTAACGCATAACATTTCATGCAGACTGACATACCATCATCGTGTAATATCCGTGTGCAGTGCTATACCGTTAACTTTGTTTGAAGTGTAGTAGAAGTCAGCGATGCAGTTAGTCGTAAGTCGACTTATTTGGATAAGGAGACTTTCGCCGTGAGTCATCAACCAAGCTCAATGATGCGAGGTTCGCCTTAAACACCTAGCTGTTAACGCCTCCGCAACCAGCGTTCGAGTGCAATCTTCTGTCACGAGCAGCAGGTGTCAGAATCAGCTGTTGTTTACATTATGAATGTCACGTATACACATCTGTCCATTTTTCCCGAAGTATTTTTTCAATACTAATTTCGCTTTCGGAGAAGTAATTTCAGAACTTTCCAAGCAGAATATGTAGCTATGAAAGTATGTATGTTACATTAACAAATGTACTTGTACAACATGCTAGTAACAAGTAGCTTATAAGACATTTAAGGACGATCTGTAGTATGAGGGGGTATAGCTCAGTGGTAGAGCATTCGACTGCAGATCGAGAGGTCCCCGGTTCAAACCCGGGTGCCCCCTTCTATTTTTAAATTAACGTGTGAAATGTGCATCAACTGGACATCGTTCATTGAAAGACTTTTCTATCTCTGAGTGCATTTTCTGTAAGTTAAAACACCCAAATGTAACACATAAAACAAGACACAGTAATGTAAAATCAGTGTAAACGTTGTTATTTTAACTTAAAATTTTAATAAACGTTATTAAAAACAGATAGTTGTTCCTATGAAGAGCATCTCTTTAAGAACGGTTCATGTAACTCAAAACAATCTTAAAAGATTTATTTTATGAAATGTACGACACGCAGTAAATAATATAGCAGCGGTAGTCTCTTCGTCCTGTGGTATGTGTTGACAAGTAAATACAATCGAATATGCTCTAAAATAATTACTTAAAGAGCTATGGTTCGTTTGCCAAATCCACTAACTATATACATTAGCTTGCATTGTAAGGGCAGTATTTCAGCAGGACGCCGAATGGTGAACATGGAAAGAGACGTTTAGCACGAACGTTAAAGCCCTCTGCCCCACTGCAGGTCGTCGACAGGCGCCTAACGAGGTCGTGTTTATCGGCTTGTCAATCTTCCGGACGCACGCATGCGCAATCATGCGTCCGTGATTTTGTGTGGCTTTCAGATGAAAGCCGCTTCCCCTACTTCGCTGCACGGATCTCATTCCTCAGCAGAGAGGCGTTATGTAACGCTATCTTTTTCCTCTGACTGACGCTACATGATTACCAATATGTTGATTCTGTATCACTTTTGGGAACACTATTAAGGAAAAAATTCACTTCGTTTCCATATTGTTATTAGAGGATTTACTGTATACTGTCCTCTGACGTCACACATTACCTCACATAGGGAAAAGGCAGAACGACTCGAAAATACCAATGTATAAGTGTGAAACGAAAGATGGACTTTCAATATGTGCGTTGAGACGGCAAATATGTTCCTGTGTAAACAACACTGACTCCTACCCAACATGGTTTCAAAAAGTATCATTCTTGTGAAACACAGCTAGCCCTTTACTCACATGATATGATGAGTACTATCGATAAGGGATATCAAATAGATTCCGTATTTCTAGAGTTCCGGGAGGCTTTCGACACTGTACCTCACAAGCGTCTTCTAATCAAAATACGTGCTTATGGAATATCGCCACAATTGTGCGATTGAATTCGTGATTTCCTGCCAGAGAGGACACAGCACGTTGTAATTGACGGCAAGTCATCGAGTAATGCAATGATATCTGGCGTTCCCCAGGGAAGTGTCATAGGGCCCCTTACTGTTCCTTATTTATATAAACGATTTAGGAGACAATCTGAGTATCTGCGAAGACTGTTCGCTGGTGATGCTGTCACTGGTTACTGAAGTCATCAGAAGATCAAAAGCAACTGCAAAATGATTTGGATATCAGCATGGCGCAAAAATGGCAATTGACCATTAATAATGAGAAGTGTGAAGTCATCCATATGACCACTAAAAGAAACCCGTCAAACTTCATTTACATGATCAACCAGTCAAAACTGTAACCCGTAAATTCAACAAAATACCTAGGAGTAACAATTACAAACATATTAAATTCGAAAGAACACATAGAAAATATTGTAGGGAAAGCGAACCAAAGTACGTTTCGTTGGCAGAACACCTAGAGGATACAGAGCGAGGTGGCGCAGGGGTAACACACTGGACTCGCATTCGGAAGGATGGTGGTTCAAATCCACCTCCGACCATCCAGATTTAGGACTTCCGTTATTTCCCTAAATCACTCCAGGCAAATGCCGGGATGGTTCCTTTGAAAGGGCACGGCAGATTTCCTTCCACATCCTTACCCAAATACTCCGAGCGTAAGCTCCGTCTCTAATGACCACGCTGTCGACGGGACGTTAAACTCCAAGCTTCCTTCCTTCCTTAGAGGATGTAACAGGTGTTCCTTTTCCCCCTGAGCTATTAGAGAATGGAACTATAGAGTAACATCATAAAAGTGGTTCGATGAACCCTCTGCCACGCACTTCGATGTAACTTGCAGAGTATTTATGTAGATGTAAAAGTGAGGAGCCAGTTGCCACAGTCGACACTCCGCCTTCCGCAGCATTTTCCATATCCAGAAAGGCCCGTACAGGACCTGCAACACGCGGTCGTGCATTATCCTGCTGAAATGTAGGGTTTTCCAGAGATCTGTGCCACAGATACAAATGTAATTTGCACTAAATGTATACCATCTGATGATGAGCTGCTAGGCAGCTTGAAACCGGCAATGGTACAATAAATCTTAATTAAGAAGAAAAAAAGGCGACTGGTCGCAGTAATTTTTGAAACTTATTTCAAGATACAGTCGCAGGTTCCAACAAAATGGATAAAAGTTTTAAAACGTTATGATTTGCCAATAACATTTAATACTGTTAGAGATGGTAATGGCGATGAAGACTTTAACGAAATTGGTGAAAGGGTGAAAGAAAAGTATCAACAAAATTATAGGAAGTAAACTGGAATATAAATGAATTAAAGGTGGAGATGCAGAGGGAAGTAGATCAGAAAATTGAAAGCTAAGTGGTCATTGAAAAACGTCTGTAAATTCCAATATGTTTGTGGAAGTATACCTGATCACATGGGTAATATTTAAGTAGATGTTTCGAAAGCATATGACGGCACTGAGGTTTCGCGTCGAGCAATAGCTGGTGGCTGGTGCGCCTGCAGCGTGGGTGTCGAACATGTTGGACATAAAATGATTTTTGTGTGACTTTACATGAGGGAATATGAGTTGACTTCTTATTTGTTGCGGACGCCAACTGTAATACTAATATAAGCCGTTTAACAATGCCTGAGCATACTAAGGCGCCATGCTGCGGAGCGCGCGGTTGTTGCCGTCAGAGGTTCGAGTCCTCCCTCGGGCATTGGTGTGTGTGTGTGTGTGTGTGTGTGTGTGTGTGTGTGTGTGTGTGTGTGTGTGTGTTGTCCTTAGAATAAGTATGTTTAAGTAGTTTGTAAGCATAGGGACCGATAACTGCACATTTAACGTCCGATAATTATTATACTGGAAAAACGAAATTAGTAATATTTGTTAAATCGATTGTCAGTCACAATTTCGTTTTCCCAGTATAATAATTTTCGCATGTTAAATGTGACTGACAATCGATATAACATGTATTACAAATCATGTGTTCAGAGTACTGGTAAACTTTCATGTAATCCAAATACTGGCTTATCTTTAATTTCTGCGTGACTCAGCTTGATTGCTTCTGAGAATGTCTAAAGCAGGCATTAAGCCTTAATGTTAAACAATAAAACAGTATTTTACGTTTAACAATCCAGTATAAAAATAGATCTACGAGGGTGAGTCAGCAAATAAGTCGCAAACTGAGGCAGACACGCCAGTACTGCGTTTACAAGCCTGAGAATTGCTTTAATTTTCGTCTGACTCGTCCCATCGTTCGAAAAGGCTTTAAAAGCCTAGAGCTTGGAAAGTTTGTGGCAGCGTTTGCATCTTATAAGTGACGCTCTTGAGCTGTAACTTTATATGGTTCCTTAACTGCTGCAACCAACAAGACGGATGTGTCGTAGTGGTAGAGAAATACCCCTAGACAGCGCGCAGTCCTGGCGTAACTACCTCAGTTTTATTTACCGATTCGTAAATTAACAGTTATTTTCGCAGTTCCCTATATAATTTTTCGCCATAGCATTTGTAACTTGTCATATGTTCGTAAACGGCAGTGCGAATTCCCAATGCATCACAGGCTCTTATATCCGGCGGGTTCTGTTGATCACAGAGTTAAAGAGTAAAGTTTCCTGGATAGCACTTTGTCTAGTGTCATTTGAATACAAATAAGCAGAATGGCAATACCGTAACTGTCCTCCATTACAGGGTCAATATTTAAATTTTACACATTTCATGGAGCCCATACAAAGTGACCAAATCGGTTGGTTTTTGCACATTATGTTTGGTATACGGTGGGCTTTATACGGCTTAAAAGAGCCCCATTCATTCGTTGGTGGTTCCTGAAAAATCACGAAAAACCATAATTTTTCATTACTGAAATTACGAATTGTAGGGATGGACTCTTCGAATTTTCTATTCATTGCAACTGTCAAATTTTTACCATGTGTTCTTAAGACAATATTTTCAAATTAGTATTAAAATTTTTTTCGAGATATTTATACGCTACCGAGATCACAAGATTCAAATTGCTCGCACCTTTGCTCAAATATCAAAATCAAATTTATACCAGTTTTTCAACCGAGGGACGCAAATATCTAAATAACTAACCATAGCAAATTGTTGAAATATTTCCAATATATCCTGTAGACATTTATGTACAAAATGCACTTTCCTGTTTTGAAAAATCTTTCTCCGGTATAAGATGCAATCGAAAACTGTAATGTTTCGCGAGTATTCGGCGTTGATGGTAGAATAAAATCTACTCTGCAAAAAATACTGATTTTTGTACGCTGAAAGTAGCATGTTAAATTTTTATGTAAATTCTCAGGCAGTTGAGATCTACAAATGCAAGTTAAAACGCTCACTGCTGCTCTAAATTACTTATCGAGCGGCCATAGTACTTGCGCACCGGAAAGTTATCTAACTGCTCACTCCTTAAGAGAGCAGCAAACGTTATAACAATCACAAAATTAATGTTAAAAAGGAATGGATAATTAAACATGGGACGAGGAGCATGAAATTATAAAGCAGAAGCTTGATACTTTAAAACATTATCTATTCAATAAAATGAACAAGCAAATAAATATGGGGAGACCAAATTAAGCACAATAAAGCACACATCTTGTACAAAAGTGAATTAAACCATAAAGTTACTATCCATAATAAGATTGTTTTTGCCCTTTATGAAAAGGGAGGCAACATGGGAGGAAATTAGCAAATACACAGTGGATAAAGGAAACCACTTCATTCACTCACAGACACGAGCATGATGCTTGTGAGATATAACTTATGTGGCAACACTTGATAGCAGTGGTGAAACGAAGTGTCAGTGGCATTTTGACTAGGTGGTGAGTGTCTTCAAGCACAATTAAATTACACTATACACCAAACGAACTCATGTGCGGGGAGGCAGCGGCACAGTATTCAGGAGTACCACGGTGAATTACATAAAATTTACAAAAAGAAATTAATTTAGGACAGGCAAGTAAAGCATACGCCAGCACTCATATAGAAGAAAGGTAGTATTAGTAAAAGCATGGCTGAAGGTCAAAGTAAAGATCGTTACAAAGGCACATGGTGCAATCGGTCATACCAAGACAGGAAAGATGGAATCAAACCAGAAATTCTGAGAAATATTTAGCATACTCGTGGATACAGACACGATAAGAAAACATTAGCTAAAAACAGCAAGGAAATTCAAACATACTAAGTTTACACAAAGGCTGAAGGCCACACAAGTGTATTCCAACTTGAGAAGAACTGGACACAAACTCATCACCGGAATGAGAATGCAAATACTAAATTTAAACTGAATTATTAGAGTTCTGTAAATTAAGAAACCCTTCGCATCACAAAGCGAAAGAATTACTCAAGAGAAATATCACTGATAAACCAAGACTGCCTGATCACAAGGAAAGCAAAGTCCTAACAGCGTGCCATCCCCTCAGCATGCATGATTCGACGATATACTCACTTCGGTGGACACGGGAAGCGTGAAACCTCAGGCCACGCCAAAAGCCTTCCCCTCCAAGCACCAGATGTAGGGCGCGCTAAAAGCGATCCAAAGCGCGTTCAGAGCCTACTGTCTACCAACTCTTGCTACCTGAAGAAGATAATAACCTACAAGAGCTCCAGAAAGGTCTCTTTTGTCACCTCTTTCGCCTATGATTGTGGTGGTACTACAATAAGAACAGACCATTTCGCCATCTTGCCAAGAAGCTTGTCTCTGGTCACCCAACAGACGGTAGTGTAGACGACATACGAAGCCATGCGTTCTTAACTAAAGTAAACGAGGACTAAAGAGCGAGGCAGCGACTGTAAGCCATTGCGCAGCAGTCAGTTATTATTAAAAGCAACCTTCTACATTCTTGTGAACTCACAAGTTCAATCACAGGGGTGGAAACATATATAAACATGGTGCATTGATCATTAACAAAGGAATAAAATAATTGGCATACAAATAGGCAATATTAATGGCGGACAACTCTTAAGAGTAATGAATTCAAAATGGAACACGACCATACATTCAGTGGACGTGTTTCAACGTCTTAAAGACATATTCGCTCGATGGAGGGGTGCATTATCCACTTAAATCAATTATTGCAATGTGTTATAATGAGGTCGCAGAAGTAGAAACGCATTGTGTGGACTAGCCGAATGCTTGGTTTTAGTTCACACATAGCGTGGTATGAAATGTAAATGTTCTGGTTTTCCGTCCTTAAACTGGTTTTATGCAGGTCTCCACTTTAACCTGTCCTGTCCAAGTCTCTTCATCTCTAAATAATAACGGCAACCTGCATACTACCTGATTATTGCATTCGTCTCTTGGTCTCCCTCTACGATTTTTCCCCCACTTTCTCTTCTTTTAGACAAGACCATGCCAGAAATTTCTTGTCTCCTTATTTATGTTCTGCAGTTCATTAGATGTTGTAGATGTAGATACGTGATCAACCCACATAATATTCAGCGTTCGCCTATAGCATAAAAAATCAAATCCTTCCATAGTCTTTCTGTCTGAACTCCTTATCGTCCACGTTCCACTCCTATACAATGCGACACTCTAGTGAAATGCCTTCTGAAAGATCTTCCTAACATTTATATTAATTTTAGATGTCTACAAATTTCACTATTTCAGAAATGTTTTTCTTCCACAGCTTTTCTGCATTTTATATCTTCTTTACTTCGGCCATAAGAAGTTATTTTGCCACCCAAATAACAAAACTCATCTATTACTTTTATTCTCTCATTACAGAATCTAGTTCTTTCAACGTAGCCTGTTTCTACATTTCATTACCCATGTTTTGTTCTTTTTAATGTTCATCTTTAACTTCAAGACACTGTCATTCCAATCAGTTACTCTTCCAGGTCCTCTGCTGTCACTGAAAGAATTACAATGTCGTCAGCAAAATGCTAAGTATTGTTTCTTCTCCCTGAAGTTTAATTCCTTCTCTAAATTTCTCCTTGCATACTTTCACAGCTTTCTCAATGTACACGTTGAATAACTTTAGGGAGAGGCTACAACCCTGTCTTACTCCCTTTCCCATCACTGTATCCCTTGCATGTTTTTCTGTTTTTTGTACAAGTTGTTTGTAACTTTCCATTATCTGTACCTTTCTGCTACCTTCTAAATTTGAAACGGGGTATTCCGGTCAACACGGTCAAAAGCTTTCTTCAAATTTACAAAAACTAAAACCGTAGGTTTGCCTTTCCTTAACTTATCTTCTGCGATTAGTCATAATTTGAGTGTTGCCTCGCGTGTTCCTACATTTCTGCTAAATCGGTTTCTACAAGTTGTTCCATTCGTCCGTAAATAATTCGAGATTGTAGATAACACATCGAAATTTTATTTAAGGTTTAGAGCAGAATAATATCTTATTTGGTCCACGAGGTACCCATCTCTGCACGATAGGACGTGATAGCAATAGGTTGGAAAATGCGATGTTTAAAGAGTCGTATCCTTAGACGTTTTCGAACATCAGTATTCGTTACCCTGATACGCTAAAAAAAAAAAAAAAAAAAAAAAAAAAAAACAACAACAACAACAGAGGGCATCAAAAGTACCAGCTGTGTGGATTGCCACATGTATGTCTTCTATTCATGGGAAATCGTCGTAATATTTACGATATGTTCTTCATATGGTGATCTCTAAGCTTATGACATTACAGATAAAGGAGGAAGCTGATTGTTTCCATGTGAAAAGCAAGGTTTGGCAAAGGTGTTGAGTTCCCCAGCTAGCCGGCTAACAGTTCGGTCCTAGTGAATGGAATACAGGTCGTTAGGAAAACCCTAATCTGTTCGGAAACAGGAAGCGGTTGTCTTGGATTACTGAGGGCGACTATTCCAGATTGTAATTGAAATACAATATAGCCACACACATTATTCTAAAAATCAATATAAAATCAGGGAATGGTCATACGGTAAATATAATTATATGAACTGATTCAGGAGACTTGAGAGAATTAAACGCCGTAAATATAATTTGAATATCCCTTACAGATAAAAATCCGATAAGTTACTGTACTCTAATAATAGTATTATAAGACTTATATTTACAATTATTTATACGTAGTGTTTATCAGTAACAGTTTAAGAAGCAAATGGGCAGCATTGCACCACGCTACCTATCTTAAAAGACGCACCACGTTATTTCCGTATTCTTTCAATAAACTTTGTTTCAATCTCTTATTCTGCTTTTCGTTCAAGTAGTAATATTCTTGTGTCAGATCTTAGATTCCACCACAAAAACACAAAACATGAACCCAGCAAAGCGCATTACATTTATGTGTGTATTTTATTATATTTAATATTATTTGTTTTATGTTGTAAACTGTCCCCTAAATATTTCATGGCCGACAAAAATTATATATACATGCAGCAGATATTTTATACATATATGTATTTGTGGATAAGAGCTGAATATATTTGCATACAAAGAAATGATAAATATTAATTGTGTAACTATACTTCGACGGCGGCAGTATATTTGAACAGTGATACGCCACGCTTAATATCTACCTAGGGAAAGAGCTTCAGTCTCAAATGATTTTAGTATTTTTAAATATATATTTGTTAATGTAAACAACATTCGTAGGAAGGTGGTACTCAAATGTATAATATTTTGGAAGGGAAATTGTATTTTAAAGATGAGGCGTTTGCATGTGCGGAAGGATACAATTTTGGGAGCAGATAGAGCACGCTTTCGAACGCTTGGGTGGGGACTCGTAACTTAGACGCAGTGGTGATAGATTGTGACTCTGGGCGGTCTTAAGCCGCGTTGCTGCGCGGGAGTAGCCGAGCGGTCTGGAGCGCCAAGTTGCGGATTGGGCGGCCTCCCGCGTCGGAGGTTCGAATCCTCCCTCGGACATTGATGATTGTGTTGTCTTTAGTATAAGTTAGTGCATAAGTAGTTGGTAAGTTTATGGACTGATGACTATGCAGTTAAGTCCCATAAGCTTTACAAACATTTGAACAATTTATTTGAAGCCACGTTACGAAATTGTAATTTGAAGAGATAGGCATGTGTGGACAGAAAATTTACGGGACTGTAACTGCAGAACTTATTCTCCGTTTGAAAAGTGGTAAAGTATGTGGAACTGTGATAATTCAGCAATCGTGTACTCGGGTGATGACAAACTGTGTTTCATAACAAATATTGTAATTAATCGCGGATTAATTTGGATCTGCAATGTTCGATGGACTTCATTAATTTAAGAGTGATAATTTGGAACTTTTACTCTTGATTGCGTGCGATATTATTGTGTCTCTCATGAACAATAGTTGGGGAAATATTCAGTTATTTACCGATGTATAAAGTAGGACCACCTCCGCATTTATAAAAAATCACTTCGTGAGTGACTCTCTTCAGAACATTATATTAGAATCCATTTTGCTGCTTATTCAAAGCTGTAATTTATGTTTATTTTTCGCGCCATCATCTGCAGATTAATGGCCTGACTAAACTACAGATTAATTATTGATCTTATTTAAACAGTTTGTGTAGCTGTTTAGGGCATAGAAGCTGACATACATAATTCACCGCTATGAACAGAGACAACGAGCCATAAACCTTCTACTATCTTGAGTTACGTATTGCCTAATTCTTATTGATGAGTACCGATAGAAAGGTTGCAAGCCTTTAAAGTATTTCTTTTTTTTTTTTTCTTTTTTTTCATATTATTATCCGTTCCAGAGATGCGTAGGTCCCAAGTTACCGTACATATGCACGTAAAATATGCACATAATATGGTCTGATGTGTAATTGTAGTTTTAACTAACGTAAGGGACGAGTAGCAAGGCTTCTTGATGCGGAGCTCACGAAACTATGTCTATAGGCCCAATTTACTCACCAGTAAAATTCATAAAAGTCGCAAATCTTCGTAAATTTTGCCATTTTATATTTTTCTAGAACATTCCGGTAAATCGCTTCTGTGACGATATATTTTGCCGTTAAGACGTTAAACCAATTGGACAGGGACATTCCCTGGATTCAACGAGTTTTCACATAATCCGAACGTGAGTGAAGAAGTGATGAAATTCAAATGTTTGTATAGCTCATGGGACTTAACTGCGGGGCATCAGTCCCTAAACTTAAAACTACTTATGAACTTATACTAAAGACAGCACAAACATCCATGCCCGAGGGAGGATTCGAACCTCTGAAAGTTTCGTCATACAGATGTAATAGTGCATTTTTAAGGTAATCCTTATCTTCTAGTGCATGAGTCTGATGCATTCACTTTATTTTTTAATTTCATTTACCTTAATAGCTGAAAGTGTCATCAGGAAAACATGAGGAGTTTGCACGACATTGGTAAACAATTTGGTTCACGAAATCATTTCAACCCCAGTATTTCATTAGAAGAAACACACATTTATCTAGGAACATCATTTTCTCCAATTCAAAGATCTTTATGCTTTATCGAGTTACACCAGAAAAACGATGATGCTTGGGGTACCAAAAGTGTTGGTCGTATTACAGACTGTTTCAAACGATAAACGTACTTGTAATAGGTTGATAACAAGTTGCGTTAATGGCGGCCGTCTGTAGTTTGAACGGCTTCACTAGTACGCTCGCGCTAGTATCAACGCGCGATAATCGTAACGATAAAGAAATAAGGCCAGTCACCGCCATTTTCCTTCCTATTTACGTATATTTTGCGTTTTGTCAAAGTTTATGATCACAATTTATTTCCAATGCCGCGGCGGAGTGGCCGAGCACATTGAGGCGCTATACTCCTATACGCGAGGCCGTTTCCCGTTGGGGGTTCGAATCCTCCCTCGAGTATGGATGTTTTTGTCTTTAATATAAAGTAGTTTACAAGTAGTTTGTAACTTTAGGGACTGATGAACCCGCTGTTAAATGCCATAAACAAACATTCGACCTTTTTTTATTTTATTTCTTAATGGCGGAATGAACTCTGTCCGTCACCGGACTGTCACCTCACGTCAACGTCACGTTATGCTCTCTCGAGAAGAACGTTTTGATGGAACGGTCGTCTGCTAACATCGGAAGTTAACCTATTTTCGTCACGCGATTTCCATGCTGTAGTTGACGATTACACGGTTTGCACGTAAATGTGTCTTATTAATATTTATTTTGTTATTATACTTTGGTTTAGCGGTAAATTTCAAATGTTTCATAACGACTTATATATTTGTTTTGCAATATTGTAACAGACAAGACCGAAGCCAATTATGTATTTGAATAAAATTGTAACTTGATGACGCAATTTTATAAATATTGTTTTATGTGTTCATATCTTTCTTTTTTTTCACTTGAAAATAGATGTCGATGTTTTGAAATGTTGTTTCACTTTCCAGCACTTCACCACACTAAGTTGACCAAAAACATATATTGTAAAGTTTTCTTTTGCCGTCAATAATATTTACCGTGGTTATTTCCTCAATTTTAGTATGAAACTATGACTTTCTACATAAAAGATCGCTAGTCATAACCTCTCTTTCAACATCGGTTTGGAATAAACAAATTGACGTGACGGACAGTGTGAATATAACTAGATGTGACGGTGCTGTGATGTGACGTTGACGTAACGGACAGTATGAATAGGCCTTTCGAACCAGAAAAGTTACCACTGGTTTATAGCCCCGAAAAACAACAACAAACTAGACTCGCATAACATTCGCTGGTAGCGTTTACTGCATGGTTTATTGTCTGATTACGTTTATAATCTAAACATGCTGCCACAAGATCTTGCATGAGTTTATAGTTCAGGGCTAGTACGCTACGAGCGCTTCAGTAGACTATTAACTATCTTGTTCGCTTTCGTTCATTGTTTAAAAAGGGATTAAGAGAAGACTTTTAAAAAATCAACTCTCGGAAAAAAACCACAACTGAAACATTACACACATTAACAGTCTAGGATCAGATGTAGTGACAAAACGAGTTTCGTTTTTGTCGCAGCTGTGTGAAAAGCAGTGTGGCAGTTTTATTCGGCCACAGAACACGGGCTGGGAATGACAGACTATTACATCACTGAAGGGCGGTGCCGCTGCCGCATCGCGTTTACCGAAGCCCGTTGCCTAGCAACGGGGGGAAGAGGGCAGAGACCGGCGGCCTGCTCTCAGCTACGTAGCAAGCCGAGGGCAGCCGATCCCAGCCGACCGCTAACGAGCTTCCAGTAATCACGCACCCCCCTCCCCCACCTCACCCCCCCCCACCATCCAGCACACACACGCACACACACTTGCGTGTACGCGTGTTTGCGCGTGCGCGCTGCGACGCCCAGGATATTTTTTGTGGCCTAGGAGCGGGATGTGATGTCTGAGGACGCAGGCCTGGTGAGTTAAACCTCAGACTGCTGTCGGCCCGTTAATTTTCTGGCTGTCGCACAAACTCGGCAGCGTATTTTACCAGGTAATACGATGGAAGGAATGGAAGTGGTCAGCGCGTAGGTCGTTTTGCTCTGTAAAATGTGCCCAGACGACATGGCATCACGCCAGAGCCTGGGGTAGAAGAGTGCTTTGCACGATTCCCAGCTGGCGAACGCTACGGAACGCACAGTCTGGCTAGCGGCAGCAATATATGGAACTCTGGGAACGGACATTCCTTCAATAGGAAGCACGTTACAGACGAGGTATGTCGGCTACGGTACGCAAGATGAAGTGCTTCCCATTACATGTCGAAAAGACGCAGACAGTCTGCTTACTTTCTTAACGTCTTCTTCGTCCCTTAAGACAGAATTTAACTCCGATTGAAAGTACGTCGATAATTGACTTATCAGCGAGTCCATTGGCAGGGGTCAGGCAGCATCCAATAACAGGGTTCTTTCTCGTGGGCTATGTACTCGCTGTGTTGTCTGTTTTGTAGGAACAGTGCGTGTTTTGCCTTCTGAAGCTTGCCTAACTGCTCACCGGCAACAATGCCCCCTCCTCCCTTCCCGTCACCACGTCATACCACAGCAGTCTTTAAGTAATTTTATTATACATATACCACGTTATCAGATTACTTTTCAACTCACCACCAGCCATAAATTCTAGTACTACCCGTTTTCTCTCGCTCTTACACGTTACTTCATATGGAAAAGGGTGTCTCTTGAAGATATAAGTATGATTCGAGATTCCTATGACTGAATTACTGTGCCGAGTGTCCCGATAAGGAACTCGTAATCGGAGAGTCAGTCTGCTGAAAGTAAATTGAAACTTCCTGGCAGATTAAAATTGTGTGCCAGAACCGGCCCGCGAACGGCAAAAAGGTCCCAGTTTCGAGTCCCAGATCCAACACACAATTTTAATCTGCCAGGAAGATACATATCAGCGCACACTCTGCTACAGAGTTATAGTTTCATTCTGAAAACAACCCTTAGGCTGTGTCTAAGACATGTCTCCACCATATCCTACCTTCCAAGAGTGCTAGTCTTGCAAGGTTCGCAGGAGAGCTTCTGTTTAGTTTGGAAAGCAGGAGGTGAGGTGCTGCCGGAATTGAAGTTGTGAGAACTAACCGTGAGTCGTGTCGGGATAGCTCAATGGTAGAGTTCCAGGTTCGAGTCCCGTTTTCGGTACACAATTTTAATCTGCCAGGAAGTTTCGTATCAGCGCACACTCCTCTGCAGAGTGACAGTTTCATTCTGCAGATGTAAATTAATTACTTACACCCACAGATACTGCCCAAGTAAGTCTACTGTAGTGGCCAGCACGAAAGCAGAGGCCTCAATATCACTTCCGCTGCCTGTACTACATAAATGACATACCAAACATTACGGTTCAAAACATATCTAATTAGCATTAAATCATATTATGAGCTTAATTACAAAGTTTTCATTAACAGCACTATTTGCACTCACTGTGTAATATGTTACTTGCAAACCAATTACACACACGTATTATAATGTCATACCACAACAGTCTTTAAGTAATTTTATCATTCATACCGCGTCATCAGACTACTTTTCAAATCACCACTCACCATAGATTCTAATATTACTTGTTTCTTCTCTTTCTTATACGTTACTCCACATGGAAAAATATGTCTCTTGAAGATATATAAAGTATCATTCGAGATTCCTATGACTGAATTACTGTGCCGAGTGTCTTGATTAGGAACTCGTACATGTAATCGTAGAGTCGGTTTGCTGAAAGTAAACCAGATGTAAATTAATTACTTACACCTACAGACAAATAAGTCTTCTATAGTGGCCGCCACGAAACTAGAGACTTCAAGGTCACTTCCGCTGCTTGTACTACATAAATGACATTAGCACACATTAAGTTTCAAAACATACAGAATTAGCATTAAATCATATTATGAACAACCCTACCGTGTTTAATCCACATTTAAATGCTACGGTCACAGTGCTAAGTTTACTTAATAGTTCACGTCCAGCACTTGGAACACCACTAGTGTCCCTAGAAACAGCCAACCGTAGCGTCACTACCAATGCACAGACTAATACGATCAGTCACGGGAGCTACGCTAACACCCCAAGCGGCAGCGCTGCAGTAACCAACGGATAACAAAGCAAATTTTTCATTAACGCACTTTTTGCACTCACGACGTAATCTGTAACTTGCGAAACAATCACACACACGTAATTATGTCAGATGCTTTTAATCTGTTTGAGGAACATTAACACATTAATTTCCATAGTTAAATAAGTTTAGTTCATAGGCAGGGACATTACAAAATTTTACCGGAAAATTCATACAGTAACAGTCACGTCACATATGACCACTGACTCATTCTTGCTTAAATATAGTCGCAGTTTCACGTTCACCAACAAACAGGAAATTTCAAAGTGTGAAAATTACAGAACTCTCAGTTTAATAAACCATGGTTGCAAAATACTAACACGAAATATATATGGAATAATGAACAAACTGGTACAATCAGACCTCGGACATTATCAGTCTAGATTTACGAGAATTGTGGGAACACGCCAGGCAATGCATTACGACTTATCTTGGAAGATAGGTTAAGGAAAGACCAACCTACGTATTTAGCTTCTTTAGAATTGGAAGAAAGCTTTTGACAATGTTGACTGGAATACATTCTTTCAAATTAAGATAGCAGGGGTATAATATAGAGAACGTAAAGTTATGTACAACTTGTACAAGAACGAGACAGCAGTAACAAGAGTCAAAGGGTGATTGGGAAGGAGTAAGGGTTGTAGGCTTTCCTCAGTATTATTCAATCTGTACATTGCGCAAGCTGTGAAAGAATGCGAGGAGAACTTTGGAGAAAGAATACAAATTTTGCAGCCTGTTGATGACATTGTAATTCTGTCGGAGACAACAGAAGACCTGGAAGACCATTTGAATGGAATGGACAGTGTCTTGAAAGGAGCGTTTAAAGATGATCATTAACAAGAGCTAAACAAGGGTAATGGAATATGAAAATCAGGCGACCCTGAAGTAATTATATTAGGTAATGAGACAATAAAAGTAGTAGATTAGTTTTGGATAGCAAAATAACGTTTGATGGCTGAAGTAAGAATGTAAAATGTAGAAAGGCTATGGGAAAATAAAGAATTTCTGAAGTTGATAAATTTATTGAAATCCAAAATAAATTTAAATGTTGTGAAGTACTTTCTAAAAGAATTTGTAGTGTAGCATTGTACGGGAGTGAAACATGGACGATAAAAAGTTTAGACAGAAAAATGATAGTAGTTTTTGAAACGTAATGCTTCACACGAATGCTGAAGATTAGGGGGATAGATCACGTAACTAATGAGATTCTGAAAAAAATTGGCGAGAAAAGAAATTTCTGGCATATCTTAATTAAGAGGAGGGATTCATTGGTCGGATAAGTACTTAGACGAAAAGGAATCGTAAATTTAGTATTGGAGGACGTATGAGGGAGTAATATTAAGCAGGTTCATATAGATGTGGGTAGCCGTTGTGAGGAAGAGATGAAGAGGGTTACACCGGATAGTCTAGGGTTTACATCAAAACTGTCTCAGCAGTGAAAAACACTACAAAAACAACAACAAAGAAATAAAAAATTAAACAGGTACGGATTGTAGAAGAAAAATTTGATTAAAGGAATTGTAAAAATAATAATATCACTTTTTTTTTTTTTACGAACCACTTTTGCAAATATTACGGACAAATATCATAAAAATATAAGTAATATAAAATTAAATATGTAAAATATTTAATAGGATTATCATTACTTTTTTATAAACTTTTTATGTTATTTTATTAGGTATATGCTGCAAGAATTCCCATAGCCAAAGGAATCTCTTCCAATATCGCTGGCAGCTCATTTTCAAGAAGGTGTATATAACGAGTTCCTGTAAGACGATGACGTAACAGAAGCGACCAAGTCAAAGATTTTATATTAAACCACACCACATATTTACAGAGAGACGCTCTTCAAAAAGGGGACATACGGTGACATTTGGGCTTTCTTCGGACCATAGATGTGAATTACGAGTGTTATTGATGTCGTAGTAGTAGCTCCATCAGTAAAGAGTAAAAATGGAATTGCTAGGCGAGTTTCAAGTATCCAACGACAAAATTCCAATCAAAGATATAAATCTGAAGCAGAGGCCATGGTTTTTTTTTTTTTTTTAAGGAAAGAAAAATTGTAATAATTTCCCGGAAAGTTGTAAAATACGGGAAAAACTGAAAGTTATTTGCACTGATGGATGAAACTCAAGAGCATAGCTCATGATTCGAACGTGAGTTACGCGTAATTCTGGAGTATTGGGCTTGTTTTAAGTCACATCTGCAGGCAGTATTGTAGCTGTCGTTCTTAATTTTCGTCACAGTCCTCTTCGATGACACTCTCCCTCATCACTGATCACATACTTTCGTCCACCTTGGCACTCAGCGGGCGATGTTTTTCCAGTTTCCTTGTATGCGGTGTAAATATTTGATGTGATAGATAGCTCTTGAGAAACCAAACACTTCGGTTTCAGAAGCACGCACAATACAAGCACCAACAAGTTTCCCACGTCTGACTGCACTTAGAAGACACACAATGCACTCACCGAACCCGGTCCTGAACTACGACTAACACTGGCAACGTTCCGAAAGCACATCCGGCATGCTTGTATAGTACCTTCATTTATGTTCAACTAGCGAAACACCCGGTGTTGTCAGGTTATTTATTTATTTATTCCTGCCTTGAGTTAGTACTTGTCCTATCCCATCTCTCTCTCTCTCTGTCCGCCTCTCTCCTAAAAACATGTTATATTTATCGGAGAATATATAAGAAACTAGATGATCCGGTGAACTTCGTATCGCTTGCTTATTAATATAAACCATATTAATTTAAGTCATATGTATTTTAGACCCAGTAGCTTCATAAAGGCATCATCAGATAGTATAAGTATCGGTGAACGTCAAATTTGTAAAATTCTATCGCAATCCCACGAATGATATTGATATCCCAAAGAAAAAGAGCTCTTTCAGTTTTCCACAAATTTTCCTATTTTCTGGCCAACTATTCCAAACTTTACTTCACTCAAACCTTCCTCTGCTTTGAATGTCGAATTTGCACAACTTTATCGCAACAGATGAATGGAATTGATATTTCATAGAAAAATCTTTCTATTTTTTTTTCTGTATTTTCCAATTTTCCGGGAAACTTTCGAAATTTTTAATCCACAAGAACTTTACTCTTGCTTTGAACGTCAAATATGCAACATTTTATCTCAATTAGACGAATGATATTGATATCCCATTGAAAAAGGCTTTTCAGTTCATCTTTCGCTGAACGTCAAATGATCTATTTTACTGAAAACTTTCCCAAGACCATAATGAAAAAATAAATAAATAAATAAATAAATAAAAAATACTTCTCTCTGTCGTACGAATAGTCAGTTATAGTGCTGAGTTCAATCGAAAACAAATTGAAACACGCACTTTCGGTTTTCTCAAATTTTTAAGTTTTCCGGTAGATTTTCCAAAAAAATTATTTCTTACAAACCTTGTCCTGTCAAGCCGAACTCAGGTTTTTCTCAAAATTTTCAATTTTCCGGTAGATTTTCCAAAAAATTATTTCATACAAACCTTGTCCTGTCAAGCCGTACTCAAGTGATGCTTTTACAACCATGTGGAAATTGATTATCATTCATAGAAAAGAAATCGCTTTCGGTTTTTCCTACATTTTCCTACTTTCCGGGCGACTTTTCCAAATGTTTATTTAATGCGAACCGTCCTCTCACTTTCAACATGAAATGTACAAAATTTTATCGCAATCGGACGAATGGTATTGATAGCTCACTTGAGATAGCTGTTTCAGTTTTTCCCGATTCTCCTCTTTTCCGGACCACTTTTCCATATTTTATCACCGTTTAAACCTTTCCTGGACTTACACGAATATTTCAAGACTAAAATTTGCCAAATCGGTTTAACCGTTCTCGAGTTTTAGCGAAACTAACGAACAGCTATATATATGCTGTCTTGCATAATGTACAAAATTATACGTGCAGTAGCCAAACAAAGAAATATAGAAATCAAAATACAAATGGCATATAAAATTCGCACGATCTCATATTTATTGAGTTATATGTGTTACAATTGTATAATTTTTCAGGTATATATTCATTTGTATAAGTGCTGTATGTCTGTAAAATCTGTTGCGAATACAATTAGTAGTAAAGAAGAAATATATTAAAACTTAGTGGGTGATAGGGCGGTTTTCCATGAACGTTACTGCTTACGTGCTCATATCTCATGAACTACGTGTCTTACTGTGATACAATTTCGAAGGTACATTCACCTGTATGTGTATATTCATGCGGCTACAATTTTTAGTATAGAAATAATAAATTGTAACGTCATACCGAGTGCGTAGTTTTAGTACATGAACAGCGGAAAAGTATTAAGCGAGCGAGAAACCGTTTTTCCTTTTAGAATTGTGCTATGGTTATAAGCGAGAAAATGTTCAATAAATATTTGAAATTATGTTTAAAGTTGGTTGGAAGTAGCTAAGTACTGTCATTCTCATACAGAATATGACATTATGTGGCAGTGTCGTGCAACTATATTGTTTATGACGTTCTTATCTCCTGAACTATGTGTCGTATGTGGTTCATACCCCGACAGCATTGTTACCTCACGGCAAGAAATACGTGCAGAAAATTTGGTTGAAATCTTTCAAGTGGTTTAGGAGGAAATGTGCAACACTGTCGTTTGATGCAGCAGTTTTTCGCGCATCTCATTCTTTATGACGTCATATCTCGCGAACAGTGTGTTGTACGTGATCCTAACACTTAACAGCGACTGTCCTTATGGACTGAAACTTACGTGTGCAAAATTTCATAAACTTTGGAAGAAAACTGTAGATTTCTATACGATACGTTCACACAAACATAGGGACACGCTGCTTTATGTGTAAAGAAAAAGAACGTCATGCTTTTCTCGCGTTGTCCAATCCTTTGGTCAGCCCTTGTAAGCGAGTCTCTCAATTATTCTTCCTCTTCCTACGTAAATCCAGGATATCTGTGAAGGCTACCTCGAAATGCTGCCTTTTCACCAATGGTTTACGGAGAACAAAAGCGGTTACCATCAATTGCTGCGACTACGTGACCTTGGGTGTCTGTTGCAGGAACTTAGGTCGGCGCTCACATTCAGACCACGCCCTGAATCGCTTAACCTATGAAAACATGTTTGCCAACCAGTTTCTCTATCTAGAATAAGATTTCCTATTCAGTCTGTCAAAGTCAGTACAGAGACTTTCATTTCTCGAGCTCCTATTGGTATTACTCCAGAGGCTTATTAACTTGCAGAAGCATTGCTTCTGACGGCAGAGAAATCTACGACTTAATGTCAGTGAAGAAAAGAATCTCGCCTCTGGTATTGGTGTCTGTTTGACCTTCGTTGTCTTCTAAAACTTGTTTAATTATTTACAGCACTCTTATGGGACTGGAAATAGGTTCCAGCAATTATAATACTATGTCTAGTTAGAATGCACTGATAATAATTCTCAATAATAAGACCGTAACACTGTATTCAAAACAAACTAACACAAGTAAATAAGTAAGTAAAAGTCCCCACTACTACACTACAAGCCAAGATAGCTTTTTTATTCAAGACGTTTTCATGAATATTTTTTTAAATTCTATTGGAACCCGAGTCACCAAGTATCTGTAGCCATCTTCAGATTTTGTAATGGTTAGTAACATTCCGTCACGTTACAGCCTGGACTTAGGCAGAAAGGCGTTTTCTTTTTAAAATACTCTAACTCATAACGTGCTGCATTCATGCCGTATGTCCATAACTGTATCTACGATGGATGTCTACAAAGTAAGTTCCGTTTGGTTATATAAAACAAACGTGTCAGATACGGAGAAAATATTTATTGTACAAAAATCTAAAACTGTTAAACTACTTTTCTACATAACTTCCGAAATTTTGTAGGTGCTTGACATAGCGCGGCACCAGTTTTTGTACGCCTTCTTCATAGAAAGTTGACGCCTGTGTATTCAGCCATGTGGTAACATGTTCTTTCAGCTCGTAGTCATCCTTAAAGTGTTGACCACCGAGGACAGATTTTAGGTGTAAGTAGGAAGTCGCTAGGAGCGAGGTCCGGGCTGTGTGCGGAGGATGATCAAACACGTCCCAGTGAAATTGTTTGGTCACATTTGCTGTGTGAGGTCGGGCATTATTTTGAAAAAAGAAAAAAAAAAAAAAAAAAACACTTTCTGATAGTAATCCTCGGCGCTTGATCTGTATTGCGCGGCGCAATTTTTTAATGGTCTCGCAGTAACCATGTGTATTGATTGATTGGGCTCGTGGTAAGAAATAAATCAACAAAATGCATTTTCTGTCCCAAAAAAACGGTTGGACTTGACTTTTCGAGGAGTCAATATTTGCTTCATCGTTGGGGATGAAGTGTTCCTCCATTCCATTGATTGCCGTTTTGTTTCAGAGGTGTCGTACGATACCCAAGTTTCTTCCCCGTGATTATCCGAGAAAGAAAACAATCGCCTTCTTCATTGTAGCGTGTTAAAAACTGAAGTCCACTGCCCATCCGTTGTTTTTTTGTGTTGTTCAGTAAGATTTTTGGGTACTCAACGTGAGCAAAGTTTTCGAAATTATCAGTTTTTCAGTAACAATTTCAAGAATTAGTGGTCGTGAGTTTATCGGAAATTTCGTAGGAAGGGCACTGCGTGAAAACTTACGATTGTGCTTAATCTTCTCTTCACTTGTGTGAACTAGTTCATCAGTAATCATTTCGTTCTTCATCCTGCACTTGATCACCTCCTTCATTGAACAGTCTGACCCATCTTCTAACCATTGAGACACTCATTGCATTTTGTCTGTCAACCTCGCAGATTTGCCGATGAATTTCCTTTGGTTTAACTTTCTTTGCATTTAGGAAACGAATCACAGATCTGATTTCACACGCAACGACATTTTAAATTACGGATGACATTATAATGAAGCACTACATAGCACACGTCTGCAGCAGCGATCTGAAGATGGCGTACATGTCTTCTCCTTGAGTCAGAGTAACTGCCGCGCATCCTCGGAACTGCGATCGTAGCGCTGCCGCGGATAGAAATAGAAACGGAACTTACTTTTTGACGACCCTCCTATTTTCAAACTTACCTAAGTTGTGCTGCAGAGTAATGTGTAATATAGAATATTGTTATTTAATATGTTTCTGTATGACGACTCCTTTACGAGTCGTATGCGAAAATCACCACAATAATAATAATAATAATATGACTAGAAATTTCAGAGTGATGGTATAAAATATTTATTTAAAAATACTGCATATCGATTTCGTTCATTGCATGAACCTCCTCAGTGCATGGAAAACAAGTTATATGAGTCATATTTTTAACAAGATTATTACAAATGTATAAGGGATTTAGATACCAGTTTCAAGTCCATGGGACTGAGGTACACTGCTTAATTTATTTTTTACAGTTCGAATACAAAAAATGACATGGATCCGATTAACTTACAATATAAACTAAAAAACTGATACTGGAGAAACTAAATTTCATCACTAAAAACATCTACAACAAAAAGAACTTATCTGTCAACACAAAAATAAAGCGCTATAATGCTGTGGTAAAGCCAGTGATACTTTATGGGATAGTATCTGCAACGTTCATCTACATCTACATCTACATAGATACTCTGCAAATCACATTTACGTGCCTGGCAGAGGGTTCATTAACCACTTTCATAACTTTTCTCTACTGTTCCATTCTCTAATAGCGCGCGGGAAGAAAGAACACCTAAATCGTTCCATTTTCGATCTGAGTTCTCTTATTTTATTGGGATGGTCATGTCTCCCTAAGTAGGTGGGTGCTAGCAAAATATTTTCACATTCAGACGTTAACAAGCCCCGAAAAGCTTATGAAAATCGAAAGGAGGATATTACGAAGTGTTTACGGCCCAAGAATAATAAACGTAAACTACAGATGGAGATCGAACAAGGAAGGTCTGAAGTGCAGTTCATGAGTCCGCGAGTAGCGTTTCATGTTTGGACGTTGGCAACGGCGCCGGTGCCAATCAGCAGTCGCGTTCGCGCGGCCAGTATCAAATAGCTTTCTTTTTATGGTTTGTAAACAAATCGGCGTAGTGGATGTAAATATCTTTAGATAAACATGTTGCATTGCAATAAATGTGGGATTTATGTTTACGTTCTGTAATGGAGATTGAGCGTACTGGCTGTACTATGTAGTCAAAATTATTTTCACCAGTGATTTTAGTTTTGGTGATTGCATGACTTTCGCAGCCTTTACGAGCGCAATTACGTATACTGAGCGGTTCTGAACCGGATATTCAGGCGCAAATACGAGACAAAACTTCTTTTGTAACCTATGTCCCTTACCTTAAGGCTGCGGTGGCCTGTTGTTTTTGAAGTTATCGATAGTGTGTTAAAGAGTAGTCTGAAAGTGTGTTGGAAACATCCTTTCATTTAAAAAAGTTATCTGTAGCGTAGCCTTCAGCTGGTTAGGTATACGTTAAACACCGCGGTGGATTATCCGCGCGTACTGGAGCGCCGTGTTGCGGTGCGCGCAGCCGTCCGCCGTCGGGGGTTCAAATCCCTCCTCGGGCATGGATGTTTGTGTCGTCTTTAGTGTAAGGTAGTTCATAAGTAGTTTGTAAGTTTAGGGACTGAAGACACCGTAGTTAAAGTCCCTTAAGCTTAACAAACATTTGAACATAGGTTAAACAAGACTTTTTTTTTCATTTTGAGAGGTGAAAACTAATTTTAATAATGTTCATTATTCATATATTGCCTTTCACTGGAAAAATTGTCAGTCATATTACTTGAGAGAGAAACACTTAACTGAATTTACACTGCAGGAAATTATTAAACCTGAAAAACATGTGAAGAAAGGCCAAATTCACAACACATGAAACGCGGAGTGTGATTGGCCGTCTTCACCAGCGTCATTCATCGCGCCGTTACCAACATCTACGCATCAACCACAACTCGCGGACTCATAAACAGCACTTTTACCCAAGGAAATATTTGAGCAGGTGGCAGATGTGAAAACAACTATAAGAAAGGTACAACTGAGATTCTACGGTCACATGATTAGAATAAATCCTCAAAGAACAAATACAGATCTTCGACAAAATATATAACCTGAAAAGTCAGGGTGGTTATGTTAAGCAGATGAAGGAGGATCTAAGAAGACTAGGAAACACAGATGAGGACTGCCAAGAAGAGATGGATACACAGAATGACTCAACAGCATCAAAGTGCTAGTTGAGGAGGAAATGAAACTTGGGAATAGCCACTGGAGTGACGAAAACAACTATCAGAGAGGATGAAGGCTTTCTGGAGGAGAAAGAAAAATGCGAGGGTGGTGAGAGTGAGAATTAAACAATAATATCTATATAATCCCCATTCCAAAGAAAGCAGGTGCAGACGGGTGTGAAAACTACAGAACCATCAGTTTAATAAGTCATGGTTGCAAAATATTAACATGAATTATATACAGACCTCGGGGAAGATCAGTTTGGGTTCAGGAGAAATGTAGGAACTCGGGAGGCAAACCTACATTTCTAGCTTTTGTAGATTTGGAGAAGGCTTTGGACAATGTTGATTGGAATAAACTTTTTCAAGTTCTGAAGCAAGCAGGAGTAAAATATGGGGAGCGTAAGGTTATTTACAACTTGTACAAAAACCAGACAGCGGTTGTCAGACTTGAAGGGCATGAAAGGGATGCAGTGGTTGGAAAGGGAGTAAGACAGGGTTGTAGTCTTTCTCCATTGTTATTCAATTTGTACATTGAGCAAGCTATAAAGGAAAGCAAGGAGAAATTTGGAGAAGGAATTAAAGTTCAGGGTGAAGAATTAAAAACATTGCGTTTTGCCGACGATATAGTAATTCTGTCAGATACAGCAAAGGACCTGGAAGAGCAATTGAACGGAATGGACAGTGTGCTGAAAAGTGCGTATAAGATGAACGTTAACAAGAGCAAAACTAGGGTAATGGAGTGCAGTGTAAGAAAATCGGGTGATGCTGAAGGAATTAGATTGGGAAACGAAGCAATAAAGGAGGTATATGAGTTTTGTTACTTGGGCAGTAAAATAACAAATGATGGTCGCAGTACAGAGGATATAAAATGCAGAATGGCAATGGGTAGAAAAGCGTTCTTGAAAAAGAGAAATTTGTTAACATCGAATATTGATTTTAAGACTATGGAAGTCCTTTCTGAAGGCTTTTTGTATGGAGTGTTGCCTTGTATGGGAGTGAGACATGGACGATAAACAGTGCGGACAGGAAGAGGATTGAGGCTTTTGAAATATGGTGCTACAGAAGAATGCTGAAGATTAGGTGGGTGGATCGCGTAACTAATGAGGAGGTACTGAACAAAATTGGGGAGAAAGGAAATTTCTGGCATACCTTGACTAAAAGAAGGGATAGATTGGTAGTACACATTCTTAGACATCAAGGAATTGTGAATTTAGCATTGGAGGGAAGTGTGTGGGGTAAAAATCGCAGAGGAAGACCAAGAGATGGATACAGTAAGCAGATTCAGACAGATGTATGTTGCCGTTCTCATGTGGAGATGAAGAGGCTTGCTCAGGATAGGGTATTGTGGAGAGCTTGAAACGTGTCCATAAAAAAATTATTTTGTAAGAAAATGTCCAATATTGTACCTCCTGTTTTGTATCGAGTAACTTGCTTGCAAGAAAATGTATACTATCGCTTCTACTGTATGTATCGATATGTGTCCTTTATGAAGTTTCATCTTTGGCAAAGATCATGTATTGCATAGCATTGTAGCTCGCACTGAGAGAGAGTAGCACTAGTGGTTCAGCTCGCTTAGAGAGCGGTTGGGTTGTGTGTATGGCTCCGATGTAGAGCAGAGGCTGCTATGCCAGCAAGTCAGAAGTTGTATTATGTAGGTAATGTAATGCTGATTATTAATAATAAGTAACTTAAACTTTCTTGCATCTTTCATTTACGTAGTTAGAAAATTAACCTACTTCCTTCATTTGATAATTAATTATTAGTGGATGTAAAGTGCAGTATTGATGTGAATAATATTGTTGAACGGATTTCATTATTGGTGCCATAGTAAATGATAGTTAATTGACTATGATACTAAATTGATACTAAATTTCAATAATTAGAAACTGATCTGCATAAAATTCTCACAGTCAAGCATTAAGAAAGTGATTTGTGTTTTTTTTTAATATCTTTCTCGCAGTCAAAATTTTTGAGTATAGTCAGTGTCTGTTTCAGAAGGCTACATGTCACAGTTGTTTTGTTAAAAATATCCGTTGCGCACATAATCAGTTTCATGCACTGTTTCTCACTTAATAGCATATACATCAGTATCAGGGCCATAATTAAACCAAATTGCTGTGTCAAGGAACAATTTGTTGTCTGATCTAACACTAGGTTCAACATCCACAACACACGTACAGCTTTTATCTGGCGACCTTTCTGCCAGGATAGTTCACAAACAGGATCGTGACGTAGTTAGATACGTAGCCTTATTTAAGTTAGTTTGTCTTTTCCACTAACCAACTTATCTTTTGGCTCTTAATTTAATTTTTGTAGCACCATCCTTTGTTATAGCAACAGTAGCATAGTAATTGTTTCTGTAGTTTGTTACTTACCATTCTTGATAGTGTGTAGCATTGTTTATAGTAGATTAATTGAATATACAAATAATTGCATTACTACTGAACAAGTCTCTCTTTTATATTGTCTGATGTTTGTTGTGATGAAAGTTCTAGTATCGCGGAACTCGTGTGATAATTAACGGTTCGCATAATCTCGATTGTGATTGTATGTTGCACTAGCCCGATTCAGCCTATTGTTCTCTCATAATTACTGTGTGTGATTTTCAAAAAATATGCAGTAGGTGAAAATAAATATTATTGGTCACTTTACTGCAAAATTCTGTTAACAATGTCGAAGAATAGGAGAGTCCGCGCTGATGCTAAATGTGCTTCCGAAAATGAGACCTCGAATGATGCAAGGAGAGAAGCTGAATTTTTACAAGAGTCTTCTCACTGCACTGATACAAATACGACAGTAAATACCGTGTCCGAAAACGCGGAACAGATTGGTTCAGGAATAGACAATATGGATAATGATACAGTACAGGATTCGACAATACAGAATTCCAATTCTTGTAACGTGGTTGCGGAAAATAATGCATCGGTTCCGCCTAGCTCTGCTACAAAAAATACTTAAGCGACGGCTATGGAAAACGTATTACCAAATGATTTCATGCAAATTTTATTGTCACAGCTCTCTAAATTAAATGAGAATAGTCAATTACAATCTCAGGAATCTCAGAAATTAGGTGAAAAACTTGAGAAACAATCTCAGAAATTAAATGAAAAACTGGAGGAACAATCTCAGAAATTAAATGAAAAACTTGAGAAACAAGGTAAAAAACTTGAGAAAATAGAACAGACGTGCGATTCGAGGTTTGTGAGTATTCAAAGTAGTTTTAATAAAATAAATGAGGACAACAATCGGTTCAGGGAACAACTGCTCAATACTTTCAAACGTGAATCTCAGCAAATAAGACAAGATATTCGCGACGAGATTAACCCGGTAGTGGAAAGCTTTGCGTCACGAGTCGAAAATATGGAAACTACTGAACTCGCTCAATTGAAGCAACAGAGTAATCTATTTGATGAAAAGTTGCAGAACTTCCAGTCAGTCACGACGGAACAGATGAACAAAATTAATAAACAGTTTGAGGATATTACTGTTAAAATTACCCAAATCAGTGATAACAGTGACAAAAGTTCTGATGTAACGCATCCTACCCCCTTTAATGAAACTAATGAATATCTCGCCCTTGACCGTTTCAAACAAGGTCAAATGACCATTAATCAGCAATACAAGGCTGAGGTCAGGAAATTAGATGATCGCGTGGCGCGAATAGAGAGGAAATTTGACCATACTTGTGGAAATGCATACGAAGACGTAGAAGAAAATTTGAACGAAAATGACAATGATGATTCGACTCAAGTAGGTCGCTTGGTACGTGAACGAAGTGTACCTCATAGCAACAACAATGAAGACGCGGTGCGTAGTTTACGCTCACTTACACCGCACAGGCGAAGGGAAGCGTTTGACTACAAGCATTTCCTGACTGTACGTAAATTCAAGACATTCAAAAACTCTCCGAATGACTTGCACCCTAAAGAGTGGTTGCAGCAATTCGATTATTGTCTTCCCCCGAATTGGCCACTTGAGCACAGATTAGAATTTATATGTGGTTATCTGGAAGGCGAGCCAGCCACCAGAATGAGAGCTATTGCACAAGAGTGCTATAGCGAGAATCAGTTCCGACGCTCATTTCTATCCGCATACTGGTCGGAAGCGGCACAAGACCGCGTTAAAAACAGTATTGCGACGTTCAAAACTTTTGAGCGATCAAATTTCTCGAGCCCGGTGGAATATTTCCAACATTTGGTATACAAAAATCAATTTTTATCGGCACCTTACTGCCCTGCCGAATTAATTAGAATTTGTTTGAACAAATTGCCTCTACACTTGCGTCAAATTGCCATTGCGGCACGATGCAAGAATGATATTGAAGCCTTTAGAAACCTCTTACAAGACTTAGAGGAAGAAGACGAGGAAAATTCCTCGCGCAGTCGATATTTTGATAGAAACAGATATGATCGCCGGTCGCAACAAAGCCCGCCGCGTACTAAACGTTATTCAGAGCACGACGATAAACCAAAAAATAATTCTTTCACTAATGAATCTTACAAACAAAGTCGCGACAATGAGAACAGTGATTGTCAAGATCGTGAGAATAACCGTGGAAGTTTTCGTGGCCGTTACCGAGGTGGTGGCTTTGGTCGCGGAGGACGCCACAATAATTATCATAACAGCAATACCTCAAATAATACTAATTGGCGTGAAAGACGCAATACTGATAGTGATCGCGAGACTGAAAATAACAATAGTAACGCTGAGAAGCGTAGTCGGGAGGGCACACGCGATATTTCTCGTGATCGCCTTCCGCGACACGAAAACACAAATCGGGGCCTAAGCAGATCGCGTACCCCGGAAAGACAAGAGCAAAACATTGAAATCAGACCTGCTAATCCACGCTACAATTCGTCAAAAAAAGGGCCGCGTCAGGTATGACTAGCGGACTCGACGGCAAATAATTCGGCCGTACAGGATTTGTGTGATCCTAACTATACGCTGAACCTTGTTCATTGTGAACGTCCTCACAGAGAGGAAGGTTACGATGAACAACCTCCCGAACAAAACAGAATAGTAGTTTGTGCGGAAGTGCACAATACTGATGCTGGTAGCACCTCAGTAAGTGATAAGGCAAAACCGACACAAATTGTGTCAATACCTAAAGCCGTTACTCCTGAAAGTAATGACAGTAACAAAAATTGTACTATCAGATTTAACGAAACAAATGAAGAAGCATCGAACAAACATTATACTGCCCAACGGTTAAACGAGATAATTGTCGATCAGCAATATAATGACGACAATTCAGAGTGGGAGACAGAAGCTTCGTCTTCAGACTCTGAGGAAGACACTATATACGAAATAAAGTTCTTACAGTATCAACCAACAATTGCATATGACAGACCGATTATGTACTTTGAAATGCAGGATACGGTACTGCCACACAATAATGCAACTAACAGTAACCTTGGAACAGCAAAAACTGATTTCGAACAATTAGATTTGCAGCACACCTCTGTCGCTGACTGGATAGATAATTACATGTCTTCTAATGACGACGATAGTGAATGCGAAGTCGATGAACAATCAGGATTTGAAAAGCATTTATCTTGTGAAAGCCTCATTAATCTTGGTAACACTTGTCTCAACAAAGAAATTTCTTATGAACCTTCCACCGAACAAGACGTAAAATTTGTACAGTTAGATGACATAAAAGAGGCACTATTAGAAGAGAAGGTAGACTGTCTCGATATTCCAATTCACCCAATTGTATCTGTCAAAATTGGCAAAATCAATCTTTCTGCTGTCTTAGATTCTGGTAGCCCTGTGTCAGTAATTAGTGAAGTGACTTTCAAGAAATATCAGAACTTGCTTAATGGTCCCATTCTGCCTTTGCATTGCACTAAAATTCGTGGCGTCATTTCTAGCAAACCTGTCGAAATTCGACAGCAAACATACGTAGAATTTTTATGTCAAGGTCATCTCTTTTCCGCCAACCTATTGATTGTCCCCCGTTTAACTACACAGATAATATTAGGTGTGGACTTCCTATCCAAGTACAAGGTTATTTTAGATTTCAATACGGCTTGTGCCATTGCTTTTGTTCAGGAAAATGTCATTCAAATTAAATTCGAAGACTGGATTACCAGATATGAAGAAGGTGCCAGTTGTTTAAAATTTTTATCTACTTCTAATGTGACGCAGGATGTCAAACCTGATGATGATATAACAGATAAACATTTCGAGACTGAACAAATTGACTTGATTTCTGATATCATTAAGAACAAATTAGTAGAAGTTGAAGATGCCTCAGAACGTGATAAGGAAGAATTGTTCCTTATCTTGCGGCGTTATTCCCGTGTATTCGCGAACAGTCCTGGTACCATAAAAAATTTTCTCTATGAATTTAAGATCAAAGAACATAATAAATTTTTTGTACCTCCATATCCCATTCCCATAGTATACAGGGAAAGAGTTAAGGCTGAAATTCAGTCCATGCTCAATCAAGGTGTAATTGAACCTGCAGTTAGCTCATATAACAGTCCCCTACATATTGTTGAAAAAAGAGATAAGTCAATTCGATTAGTGCTTGATTCCAGACAAATTAACACTATCATTTTACCTGAAACCGACCGACCACAAACCCTGGAAGAATTGTTACAAAAATTCTATGGTGTCAAAGTTTTATCCTCATTAGATCTTAGGTCTAGTTTTTGGCAAGTGAAATTGCACACCAACTGTAGGAAGTACACCGCGTTTCTCTGCTTCGGAAACTGTTATCAGTTCCGTAAATTGCCTTTCGGACTGAACATCTCCTCATCTGCTTTCATCCGTGCTATGAATACCACACTTCCTGAGCACTTAAAACAACAAATCACAATTTACGTTGATGATATTTTAATTGCAGAATCTTCCTGGGAAAAACATAACAGTACGTTGGCAACTTTACTTGAAGTGTTTGCTCAATCCGGGATTACTGTCAACTTAGAGAAGTCACAGTTTGGTCGTTCTCAGATTAAATTTTTAGGGCACATTATTTCTAAAGATGGGATCCAGCCCGACCCCGAAAAGTTAGAGGCGATAATGAAAATGCCTGTTCCCACCACTAAACGCCAATTAAGAGCTTTCTTGGGTTTAATTAATTTCTATCGGCGTTTTATAAATTTGAAACACCTAACTACTCCCAGATTATATGAATTAACTGGAAAGAATGCTGTTTGGTTCTGGGATGAAGCTGCCCAAAGAGAATTTCTTTGCTTAAAAGATGCACTCCTTCACGCACCTATTCTGCACCACCCAGATTTGTCTAAGATCTTTTGCATTTCTACCGATAGTTCAAAATTCGGACTTGGCGTTCACGTGTTTCAAGAGGATGAAGAAAATGGCATTGCCACACAGAGAACCATTGCATTTGCTAGTCGCATATTATCCAAGTCAGAGCGGAACTATTCCGTCACTGAGCTTGAAGCTTTGGCAGTAGTTTGGGCATTCGAAAAATTCCGTTATTTCTTGTTTGGCAGACACACTAAAGTTTACATGGATCACCGCGCACTTCAATTCCTCATGTCGGCAAAACTTAACCATGATAGACTTAGACGATGGGCTCTGTTCCTTCAAGAATTCGATTTCTCTGTAATTTACATTCCTGGTAAACAAAACATCGTTGCAGACTCGCTATCTCGTTCGCCTGTTGGGCTCATCAAGGCGACGGAAGAGGCATACTTAGAAAATAACTTTACTATCCTCTATATGCAGCAAATTGCTTTCGAAAATTACATATCTGCCACATTTTCTGACATTGCTAAAGAACAAGATAAAGATCCAATCTGGCGAGATATTAAAATAAAATGGCACGATAAATATAATGTTTCCATCAGACAATTTTACATTATCCATAATAACATTCTCTTCAAACGTAAAGCCCCTGACAGTCAATTTTGGTTAGTGTGTGTTCCGGAGGAATCCGTGAACAAATTGATTTGGTATATTCATCTCAGTTACGGACACTATGGTGCCAAGAAGTGCTTCGCGAAATAACGCGACTCTTGTTACTTCATCAACATGGAGAAACGTATACGCAATGTGTTATCTCGATGCAAATTGTGTCAGAAAGCAAAGCCGCCGACCATATCGCATTCTGCTCCACTTTTTCCGATTATACCTTCAAAATTAAAGCAGTTAGCAGCCGTTGATCTGTTTGGACCTCTTCCGAGAACTAACAATGGTTTCTCCTTTGTTTTAGTTGCTATTGAGCTCACATCAAAATTTGTATCTTTTACTCCGCTCCGCCGTGCCACGGCGAAGACAGTAACTAACGCCTTTGTCAAAAACTTCCTGAAAGATGTTGGCCATATAGATAAAGTCATCTCCGATAACGGACCTCAATTCCGTTCTCATGATTGGGCAAGGATGTTGCGGCGCAGAAACATCAAACCTGTGTTCATATCACTTTATCATGCTGCCTCTAACCCTTGTGAACGAGTGATGAAAGAGCTTGGAAAACTTTGTAGGCTGTATTGCTACCGACGACATAACACATGGGATAGATATCTTCTGTCATTTCAAAATATTATCAATGAACTTCCTAATGATTCTACAGGTCTTTCACCAATTCTGGTTCTGAAAAACAAGCAACCTCCCGACCGTATCAAGGAATTGATACCTTTTCCTAAACACAGAAGACTACGTCATCATGAGATCATTGAATTGGCGCTTAAAAACATTAAGAAAGCAGCTGAAAAAAGGAAACGCTCTCAACGTAATTGTTATGCTAAGCAACTCTATGTAGGACAAAAGGTATTAATTAGATCCCACCACTTATCCCACAAGGGAAGATCTATGATTCACAAATTCTTCTTACTGTAAAATGGTCCGTATCGAATCAAACGTATCATCCACGACAACGTCGTTGAGGTAGAAACTTTAAAGACGCACAAGTCGAAAGGCATACACCACATTTCCAATATTAAAATTTTCAAGGCATAAAATTGGGGTAGAGAGTCCATTAATCTGTTTTGGACACACCAAGTGGCGATTGGTGCCCCGTTCTCCAGCTGAGTGTCACTATTCTTCCGCTTTTCCTTAGTGCGCTCTATCTACATCTTTTTCTCACTGTTACTTTTCCCTAACTCTGAATACTTATGCTCTGTGCTACGCTGGGATATTGTCATACAAAACTATGACTATCTTGCAATTTGCATATAACGAACTCTGTGGCTGTGCAAGACAAATAAAATTAATGGAAATTTTTGATTGAGTAATCTAATTAAGTTATTATGTTTCAGAAAATATCAGATTTCTCTTCTGTATTACTAATTGCATAACTTACGAACTTCGGAGCGAGTGAAGAAGATTTTGAGTTGACATAAGCATTTTGTGAGCCAATTAAGCAGTAAAAAAGAAAAAGGACATTCTGGAGGATGATGAGTAAGGCAATACACAATATGTCATGGTGGTCTTTAAAATGCACTATTGTTTATGGATAAATGATGGTAAGGAAGGTATTGGTAACAGTCAAAGATGTTTGATAAATGTAATTATGTGGACGAGAGTATACAATGATTATGAAGCAATTATGAGGAGAATCGCTCTGTTGCTAATGATGCTATGCTCTGTTCTTTTCTTATGTGCTTACTCGCACTGCGCTTTTGTGTTTTCTCTTTGTGCTTATGTGCACCATTTTGTATGTTGATGCATTGTGCCTTCAATGGCATGTGTGATTGGTGAGAATCATATCCTTCTGATGCTCTGTAATTATTTGTAATTATGTGTAATGAATATCTCTAATTATGCTTGCAGCTATGCTTATTGCTCTTGTAATCAAAGCTTACCGCTATGCTCACTAATTATATACCTAAGCCCTACCACTATGCTAATTAATTTTATAATGAAGCTCATGAAAATGTATGGTTATGCTTATACGTTGCACACAGCCATCTCTCTTGCGAACTTGCAGTTTTGCCATAAACTACGCCTAGTTAAGTCTAGTTAATGCACAGAGATACTTTGCTTTTGCTTACTGCTATCTTCAAAATTTTATTGATGATCTTATTGATGAAAATCTGCAGCTATGCCTAACAAGTAGTGTACGTTATCGGATGATTTACTGTGATGTACATCTATTACTGTGCCAAAATTTGCCTTAATTGTTTTGTCTGACCCTACTGCTGACTCAGACAGACACAGACATGACCTGATGACTTGAACCTCTTTTGATATTCTCACGAAACTACCCTGATGTGTTATACCTCAAGGCAATGAAATATGTAACTCAGTTCAGACAAAAGCCTGGCCATGGCAACATATGTAATTTAATTGTTATAATTTGGTGGTAATGCAATCCCCACCATAGTGATGTATGTCAATTTAATTGACTAGTGGTAATTGGAATGTCAAGTTATTTGAAGTGGCTTCACGTTAATTGCTCTAATTATGACAAAAAATTTACTTTACATGACCTAATGCCAAATTGATGACAAGCACCCTGAATGTATTTCATACGATTATGTGTTTGTAAAGTAATATGTACATAGTATGTAAAGTCTTATGCCTATATGAAATGACACTAATTTTGTAGATACTCTAGTATAAGAATTAAATTACTCATTACTATTCAAATGTATCCGTCTTCAAGACACTACTTGTAATGTTAAAATATGGTTTAATAATCAACGACTTTTCTTTCAGTGTAAACTGAAATATCATGACTATGTTACTAATTTGTGTGTAAAATGCTTTATTTCATGTACTTTGGACACGCATGGGAACTGGCGATTTCGCACACGAGATTCCATAATGCACACAGAACAATGGACGTGTTATTATACACCACTGATTTTGGGCCTTTTAATGAAGATGTTTTTTGGATGATGTTTGGCCACATAGTACTGTCCATTGCAGCCTTGGCCAACCACCATAATTTTGCTCTAATTTTGGCTATGCTGATGCAGTCTGCTAGTAGCCCCGTTGGTTGGAGCACATTTGGTTGTCGAATTGCATGGAGGAATACATCAGAACCTTTTCCCCATGACTTCAACTTCAATGCAACCAGCCAGCTCGCCTACAGTGTGGTGTAATCTTACAGTGTTTTGTGTTCGTGTGCAGACCTAAGATGAATGTTAGGGGATAATTGGCTAATCGTGTGCAGACCTAAAATGAATGTTAGGGAATAATTGGCTATTCGTGTGAAGACCTAAAATGAATGTTAGGAGCTAATGTGCTATTCGTGTGCTTATACTATTCAGTGCCTCCCATTGCAAACGTTGTCCACAGGTTCATTACAAGTGTTTAGGTATATTTCATGGTTCTTTTACATTGAGTGACCAAAATAAAATTGTGCTCTTGATAGATAAATATGCTTTCAGAACTATAATGAGTCAATACACTTTAGTCTAAACTGTCATTGTAACTATTCGATTGACAAACGTAATATTGAAATCCTATTGTGCCGAAGCAGTGACATTATTTTGTACATGATCAGAAACCTATGTAGTCAAAAATTTTACATGTATGTTCTAGCATCCATGAAAGTATGGCATCTTAAATGCATCACAGAATACAAAATTGACACTTTATCTTATACTAAGTGCACTAAAAATCTACATAGACTACATTGTGCACAAGATACAAATGTTCATTTTATGTTCCCAAAAATACTGATCTCTTGTACAAAATTTAGACGCATGGAACTTACACTACTGTGTGTATTACTTGTAATTACCTCATTTTCTTTAAAGAATGATGACATTAGTTAAACTACCATTTGTAAAACTTTGTATATGTTCATGTTTATTATTGTATTTTTTTTCACTTGTCTATTACTTCTAGCTATCTCATTTTCTCCATTATATCATTTGTCAAACTATGTTCTCTGAAATTCTATATATACTTATGTTTATCATTATGTACATTTGTCATGTATTCCATTTATTGCTGATGTGCTGTATATTTTGACATTTGCTTATGCCTGTTACATCGTGTACCACTCCATGCATGACTTTTGATGGTACTGTCCTGTAAAATGGCAGGTATTTATGACTGTAACATTTTTTAAATTTTCTATGAACTTCATCTGTTGTTTTGATCTTGAATATCTTGTATAAAAATGTTTATCAGGTTTTCATATTTTTCATGTTATATTTTGGATGTCATTAATGGATTTTTGGACTTGAAATTCAGTAATTTTGCTGGCTAGGCAATGCCATTGGCATCACCCACCCTACAAAATTTTAATAGGTAGGAGGGGGGGTGATGAAACGTGTCCATAAAAAAATTATTTTGTAAGAAAATGTCCAATAATTGTACCTCCTGTTTTGTATCGAGTAACTTGCTTGCAAGAAAATGTATAATATCGCTTCTACTGTATGTATCGATATGTGTCCTTTATGAAGTTTCATCTTTGGCAAAGATCATGTATTGCATAGCATTGTAGCTCGCACTGAGAGAGAGTAGCACTAGTGGTTCAGCTCGCTTAGAGAGCGGTTGGGTTGTGTGTATGGCTCCGATGTAGAGCAGAGGCTGCTTTGCCAGCAAGTCAGAAGTTGTATTATGTAGGTAATGTAATGCTGATTATTAATAATAAGTAACTTAAACTTTCTTGCAAATTTCATTTACGTAGTTAGAAAATTAACCTACTTCCTTCATTTGATAATTAATTATTAGTGGATTTAAAGTGCAGTATTGATGTGAATAATATTGTTGAACGGATTTCATTATTGGTGCCATAGTAAATGATAGTTAATTGACTATGATACTAAATTGATACTAAATTTCAATAATTAGAAACTGATCTGCATAAAATTCTCACAGTCAAGCATTAAGAAAGTGATTTGTGTTTTTTTTTAATATCTTTCTCGCAGTCAAAATTTTTGAGTATAGTCAGTGTCTGTTTCAGAAGGCTACATGTCACAGTTGTTTTGTTAAAAATATCCGTTGCGCACATAATCAGTTTCATGCACTGTTTCTCACTTAATAGCATATACATCAGTATCAGGGCCATAATTAAACCAAATTGCTGTGTCAAGGAACAATTTGTTGTCTGATCTAACACTAGGTTCAACATCCACAACACACGTACAGCTTTTAAGCTGCATCAAACCAGTCTCCGGACTGAAGACCACAACAACAACATCTATATGGTCCTTAGACGGCTGGTTTGCGAAGGCCTAGGGCCCTATGTATTTGAGAATTTTTGTAACAGTTAAATTTTAATAAAAAAGCATGAAATACGTAGTTTTTAAGGGAAGAAGTAGACAACTATAAAAATAAAACAAAAATATTAAAAATATGTTGGCTCCAACGTTAGATAAACAATGAAAACTTTAATAGATAAAAGAAATTAACGTTTGACATTGAAAATCGTTTTTAATATAGTCACCAGAGGGCGCTATTAAATGTTAATTAGATGTAGTTTCAAGATTCATCTGCAACCCTAGTGAACATTTTCTTGTGGTTCATCCACGCCAGGTGTCCCTAGCAGCAACTTGGTTCCCTACGTTGATAACAAACGATAAAAGGCATTCTACGTGGCTACGGTAGCGAAGAGATCTCTTTCACGGCTGAATAAGAGAATGCTGCCTTTCACTGCCGGCAAAACATTTGTCACCGGTGGAAGAGAAAGAAAGAAAATGACACTGCGGATTGTTCTCACGGAACTCGGTGTCGCGTTAAGAACACTAGAGCAGTTAATCAAATCTTTCCAGGTTATCATGAGAGTCACTGCTAAGCGTTGTCGCAACCTTCTCACGAGTCTCTTATTCGGCACTGTTAAGATGTACAAAAAAAATTTTTTTCACCAACAATCCTGTAAATCTCGGCTGATAAATATCTTTCTAAAGGCGGGAAAGCCGTCAGTTCTGAAAGACGCACTCGTTTTAAGCGTTTCGAAATGCACAGGACCAGCAGGGCATGTGTGGAACATTCGTGTTCGGAGAAGTTTCGGTCGCTTCACATGTGCTGTATGCGTCTAAATTTGTGATTAGCGTTATTAAATTCAAATTCAAATGCTTGTAGAACTTATGGGACTTAACTACTGGGTCATCAGTCCCTAAGCTTACAAACTAATTATGAACTAGCTAAGACTAAGGACGGCACAAATATCCATGCCCGAGGGGGGATTCGAACCCCCGACCGTAGTGGCCGTGCAGACCGTGACTGGAGCGCCTCAGTACCCTCGGCCACCGCGGCCGGCTTGGCGTTATTATTTTCTCCGTTTAGATACATTTCTTACTGTGGAACCTACTCATAACACGATGAATAAATAGTCTATCTCACAGACGACAATAGACATATTATCTGTCTGCTTAATCTGCCAATAAAAAGGCACCCGACTGGGTACTCTATTAACGCGCCCTGTTTCGGGACGAGTAGATGCTGAGTCCCCTATTCGTTATTGGTCCAGCGGATTAACGACGATGGCGAGTCTAGGTGTTATTAGGCGGTTTTCCAAATTTCACTAGGTGAATACCGAGTTGTTATCCGGCCCCTCCTCAGCAGGGCCGGCGCAAGGCACGTGCGAAACGTGCGGCCGCACGGGGCCGCACTTTCCGAGGGGCGGCAAATCTGCCGCCCCCACATTTTTTTTTTTTTATTTTTCTGGACAAACTCAACATTTATGCTCAAGAGGGGATTCGAAGCCAAACCTCGGAGCGAGCGGCTTCGCGAACTGTGGCATGGCTCCTCGACTACCTGCCGGCCGCCCCTGTTGAACAAGGCGAGGGAGGAGGATTAACTTCTTGCTCGCCACTGTGGCAGCACCGCCGTGTTTACGCTGGAGGCACAGAGAGGGGGAAGCAGTCTGACGTATACACGCCAGTATTCTTATGAGTGGAGCGCTGCCAGTCTGTTACGCGCCGTGCGTTTACTCACATCTAATTTTGCAGAAGAAGTAATCTAATTTGGAAATTCGAATGCAATGTTCGTTACTGCGATTACATGTTAATCCTGAAGCAATGGCAGTTTCTGAATGTTTTATTCTTCCCGCGTTATGGAAAAAAAATCGTTGAACACTACTAGAGTCAAGCATACACAGGCTAGAAGTATTCCGAATGGGTAAATACGCAGCGAGTAATTACAAGGGATAAAGACGTTGGTAGTAAGCCTGGCATAAGTTGGGTGAGTTTGTGACACTTGCGGGGAGTGACACTTGCGCGGAAAGGGAATGTGTAGACACTTGCGCGGAGACCCGGACGCTGCAGGTAGTGAACAGGGTGTTCCAGAAGTAGGGATACACCACCCCTACTCCTCGCCCTCCAGCCGCTACCTGTGCCGTATTCAGGGAAAGGCCCACCGAGCGAGGTGGAGCAGTAGTAACGGCCCGGAGATATCACAGCCTCATTAAACAGGGAGATAACACGTCATACAAATATCACTCGATTTACAATACAGCACCATGTGAAGAGGAATATGATGAAATCGGAATTGAGCGCAACCGTTGCTAACTACAATTTCGGATTTACTGCATTTTGAGTCAGAATTCGCATCTATATTCGCATTTTTTGTAGGTGGTTTTGAGCAGCTTTTAAATATGTTAGGAACAGCATTATGAAATATAGACAGCTACACCTTATGTTTATTATGAGATATCGATTTCGGCTAATTTCAGGTCATCTTCAAGTCTCAAACAACAGGTGTTACTTGTGCATTTTTCCAGTGGCACTCATAACCTTTAAGTGTTTACACACGCCGGCCGCGGTGGTCGAGGAGACTAAGGCGCTCCAGTCACGGTCTGCACGGCCACTACGGTCGGGGGCTCGAATTCCCCCTCAGGCATGGATATTTGTGCCGTCCTAGTTCCTAAGTAGTTCATAAGTTGTTTGTAAGTTTAGGGACTGATGACCCCGTAGTTAAGTCCCATAGACTATACAAACATTTGAACATTTTGTTTACACACGAGGTCTAACGTTGTTAATCGCGTTAGCGATGAAAACAGAACCCAGAATCTTTGCGTCTAAATGATACATATATTGGTGTGATGTCTTATTTCGAAAGAACAGACATCACACCAATACATATATAGCTCTCGGTAAAGTGGAACGGTACGATGTCGTTACGTAGCACAGCACAGCCGACTGGAAACGCAGGAGAAGTGCAAACAACGTTCTCTCCTCAGAGGTATGATTAGATTCGACGTAGACTTCTACAACATTCAGTCTACACGGCGAAGATTACACCAAAAAATTTAACGTTTCGTGTACTTTGGCGATAGCAACCAAATTTTAAAATCGTGTCTACTATGTAAAGATGTAGCTACACAAAACGCTTCAAATCCAAGAAAAAAATGTTCAAATGTTTGTGTAGCTTATGGGACTTAACTACGGGGTTATCAGTCCCTAAACTTACAAACTACTTATGAACTACATACGAACTAGGACGGCACAAATATCCATGCCCGAGGGGGGATTCGAACCCCCGACAGTAGTGGCCGTGCAGACCGTGACTGAAGCGCCTCAGTCCCCTCGGCCACCGCGGCCGGCCAAGTCCAAGACTTCACTGATTTTCGAGTTCTGAATTTTTAATATGTTTTTAATGTTATTACAGAAAAAACATATTTGGGACTCACACTACAATTTTCATATGGCAGAAATTGTAGGTACATTCACAAGACATAAGTCAACGGTTGTGTGCATTCATGTTATGAGAAATATCAATCATTTGTTTTCAGTGTTTACTTCAAATTTCTCTTTTAAGTTTCTTTAATTATTAGTACGTAAATGTGGTTATGAAATAAATAAATTACGTGTATATGTGTAGTCTTATGCGGCCAAACTACTTAGATCATTGGTCGCTAGACTTACACACTACTTAATCTTACTTAAAATAACTTAGGCAAAGTACAAACAAACATACCTATGTCCGAGGAAGGACTCGAACCTCCGACCGGACCGGCCGCGCAATTTGTGACACAAATTACATGTTTGATAATATTAATGCATAGAAGTATGAAATCACGTCAAGACTACTTCCTGCAAAAATTTCGACAAAAAAAAGTTGGCACTGAGTTTAGAAAAACAAAATTCTGGTATATTGGATTTTAACATTTTATCAAAAATTAAATGTTACTACAAGAGATACAGCCATTCAAATTTACGGGAACCATAACGTTTTCCCTTCCTAAGTAAATGAGCTGCTTCTTATAGTTTCAACACCTTTTTCTTGAATGTTCTGAATATAAATCTTCACACAGACTTTTTGAGGAGGAGAGTGATACGGATATCTGATTGTAAACCACTGCCTATTACCTTAGACCTTTTCGACTGTACTGAACAGTAGTTCCGCGTATTCCGTAATTTATATTTAACAGGCAATGTAATTTACTACCAACTATTGGCTGCCAATTTCGCTTCATTTTTCCTGGAAGTCTTGCAACTTGTTTCTCCCTGTTTGTTTATGCCAAGTTCGGAGTAAAAATGGTTCTATATGACGGTGATGGAAAATAGAATTTATCTTTAGCATTTTCGGTGTGTGACATTCCCTTACACATTCCGTATTTCATATATTTCTTAGATGTATTTGTAATTCGAATACAGCCAAATCGTTTTGGGGTCTACGAATAAACGCTTTAAGTATGTAAAATACTCATTGACTTATTATGAAAGTTTTTTAATTGAAGTTTTAAGGTTGCATCTCCTATTAAAAAGCATAGTAGCTATTTTTAAAGAGATGGAAGTTGCGTGATAGTGGGGTTAACTACATAGCGGTCAATTACATCAACGTATCTGTGCAGGATGCCTAATATATTTATTGCTTGCGCAGTTGTCTTGATATGCTTAGTGTTCTGAATAATATGCTTTTAGGAGGTATGACTGTGGAAAGTCATAGTCTTGTAGTAGCAGAGACTAACTCTCCAAACATTATCACTATTAAAATACCTTTTTGTTTACAGGAGGAACACTCAACGGATTAATATGTAGTTAGAACAAGTTACTATATTGCTCTTCAGCTTGCAAAGGGTTGTGCAATTTCACTGATTTTCCTGTTATGTTGAAAGTGTGGAAACTTGACAACAGCAGTGCTAGACTTCTTGGTGTGCCTGTAACCAGGTAAAGCCTTTCGCCGCCCCAAGGGCCCCGGGTTCCGCGCAAGTGTCACTCCGCGCAAGTGTTACTCCGCGGAAGTGTTCCAACCCCAGTTGGGTTTCGACGTATTTTTCAAAATTTTTGCTATCCGTTTCTGAGTGATAGTCGGACGTTTTGATTTTGAGCCATGAAACACCTGTCTCCGCCTGAACGAACAACAAGTAAACTCTGACCGGCACTATTGTCTGACAATACTACTCGCACACTATAACTCTGCCAACATTTATTTACTGTATACTGATTTCCGTTCAATACATTTATCTGTCCACAACCATTGAAAAATGTTAATTTACGTGAACTGTAAGTTCGAGCGGTGTAAGGCGCAGCAGTTATGGATTATGCGGCTGGTCCCGGCAGAGATTCGAGTCCTCCCTCGGGCATGGGTGTGTTTGTTTGTCCTTCGGATACGTTAGGTTGATTAGTGTGTAAGCTTAGGGACTGATGACCTTAGCAGTTAAGTCCCACAAGATTTCACACACATTTGAACATGTTTGTAAATTTACAAGGCTTATTAAAATTAGCTAGTCTTCAATCAGGTTTGACTTCATGTCTGAGCTGATGCCCAGCTACTGTTTTATACAAATCTGTAGAGAACTTCACCAATCAGTAGCAATGCTTTGAGTTATGTTTACATCTATACCGTCATGTTGAACATAACTGCCAACATGGCGGTTTAGAGGTAAGCACGTATTAAAAGCTTTAAGACTGACCACTCAGTGGTCGAAACCTAGGTAGATCTGAAAAGTAAAAAGAAAAATTGCGATTGATTGCTGACATTTCCTACAAATTTGTTTAAATAAAATTCCATAAACGTTCTGTAAAAAAAAAAAAAAAAAATAAAAAAATAAATAAAATAAAGAAACGGGGGAGGGGGGACGGCAATTTAGCAGCTCGCACGGGGCTTGCGCCGGCCCTGCTCTTCAGTTACAGTATTCACGCGTCTTTAGAAAACTTCTGCACACTTTCACACGTTTAATATAATACGCAGACGTTTCGGAAGTAATTTCCTCCGAGATGTTAGTGGGAGAGAGGATGGAAGGGCACCTGTCAACACCTTAAATGTAACCTTTGAATACACGTGCTGTTTTTGGTAACGTGCAGTCACGTGTGGGGTCTAGAAGTACCCCAACAAAGTTTAGGTATCTATATAATTAATTATTGGAAATAGCGTCAGTATTTATATACTTACATAATAAAGGACAACATATTTATTATTTGAATCGTGTATTGTGCTTATAATAATCAGTGTTAACAAAAACGTTGTCATTTTCGGAAACCTGTCTTTTTTGTGTTTTTATTTTTATAGCTCAGATAAAAATTAAATAAATTCAACTGAGTACTAACTTAAAATTAAACTGTTTGTTTTCTTAACAGTATAAGCGCATAAATTAAATTAAAATTATAAAACAAAAATAACTTATAATTAAAAAGTTACAGCACATTTTAGGGGCCTACCAAAATATTTGTTTCCATTGAGTTCACAGGACAAACAACAACTGATTGTCTTTGAATGAGACTTACAATTTTTCCCCCGTAGTTCTCTGTATTAGTTCATTGTATCTTTCGACCTTGGCCAGGAACTATGTGTTTTAGAAGCACTAGGGCCAGGATTATCTGTATTAGGCGTTGATAAAGTGTGTTCTCTACCAACTAATTTGCACATAATTTCCTGTATATATTTCGCCAGATTTTCTAATCTACTTCAAACGTATGACTTTACAAGACTCATTGCAATTGAGTGTATGTACTCTCTAAGGCTGATTTTCTTCTTACAGTAGTAAAATATCCTTATTACGGAGAAAGTGAGCCATTGTTGTAAATATATTGAAATCAAAGCAAATTACTGTATTAGTAAACTGTAAATAAATACCCCTTAAAAGAACGCGTGGGGTCTACGGATACCCAAGAATGTAAAACAGGTACTTACCGCTGCAAGAGGGTATTACAGTAATTCCAGGCATACAGAGAATACCCTAAAATGACGAGTCTGTAGTGCGCCAACAATGGAAATTATAAACAAAATATATCTCGCGGGGTCTGCTCAGAACCTGCCCGTGTAGTTAAAAGGTTAATATATTGTTGTCCTAGTAACAACGCCGACCTCGGATCAATGTGGGGCAAAGAGATACAGACAAAATAATTAGGCTATAGAAAAAGTCATCGACAGGAATTAAAAAATGCCGAGTTTATAAGAACAAATAAATGTGGAAAATGCTGACGCCTTTTATAGAAGAACTGGGATCGAGAACTGAGTCATCTCAACATTTACTTAATCGAGCTAGAACGACATGAAAGGACTAAGGTTACGCAGAATAAATGAGAAACTCTGAACGGGTAGAAGAATGAATTTGCCGGCCGCGGTGGCCGAGGGGACTGAGGCGCTCCAGTCACGGTCTGCATGCCCACTACGGTCAAGGGTTCGAATCCCCCCTCGGGCATGGATATTTGTGCCGCCCTTAGTATAAGGTAGTAGATAAGTAGTTTGTAAAGTTTAGGGACTGATGACCCCGTAGTTAAGTCCCATAAGCTTAACAAACATTTTAACTTTTTAAGAATGAGTTTGTTTTCATCGAAGGGAAGTGGACATGGAGGAATAGTCTAGCTAAGAAAAGAAGTTTCATTCTCTGTTTAAGGTTAAGTTAGCCACATCTGAGGTCTGGCAAGTTAAATGTCTGCGACTGATATCTTTGGCTCCGCAAGGACACTCACTGATTTGTGTAGCTTCGCGTTTGAGCTAGAAGGATTCGTTGCCCTACCACCGACGAGTGAGCAATGGCAGAGTGTTGTGTAGGCAGTCAGGGAGTTAAGTTTTAAAACTGCAGTGTAAGCTTTTAACAGACGAATCTTTTTATGTGCAATAATAATGATTGATTTTTCTACTGATGATGGGGTAAACAAGTTTGGAGAAATTTACGAAAAATCAAAGTAAGGAGAATCATCATTTATCATTATTAGGCGCTCGGCGTACTATTTGTCCATCTATGGCAGACATTCAGCATGAAGGGTTAGAGTTCGTCTTTTTATATTCATTTTCTAAATGATCCAATTTGTAATACATGTGTTTGGTACGATTCTACCAATTGTATTTATGTATAGAAATGGAAAAGAATTTCTATTGTTAATATTTCATGTCCATCATTATTATGACAACACTATGAAGTGATGTATTTTAAAATCAGACCTTCAGACTGTTTCTTGTTGATCATTTATTCCTTGTTTAATCGGTGCCTTCTCGCCTGGTAAGTCCAACTTTCTTTACGTTTTTTTAAATATTTTTCCGAACAGGTATGATTCCCTCCTCTATAAGATATATATAAAGGTAAAAAGGTAAAGCAGTCAACAATCCGAAGATTGGTTTGAACACCACAGTGCTTCACAGGTGTGCAATGCGAATGAAGTAAACACATAAATAAAAAATTTCTCCAACTCTGAAGATATATATATAGACAGAGAAACTGCAGAGTTGGAGAAATTCTGTATTTATGTGTTTACTTCATTCGCATTGCACACCTGTGAATTCCGTAGTTAGCTTTGACTTTGCAGCAGCAGCTGCAGCTTTGGCAGTAATTTTGAGACCAGTGTCACATATGTAGTTAATTGTTGAATTAAGACGTAAACTGTAATCAGTAAGTTACACAAAAAAATTTAATTCTTATTATTCAGACAGTTTAAGTCATTAATGAATCAGCCTGTTGTCTACCAAAGTTTAAATTGCTTACACTCAATGAATATGCCACAGGGTTGTAACTTTTTTAAATTATGTATTTGGTTTTTGTTCAAACTCACGTTGAATGGCTTTGATAAAATTTTCAGTCAGATTAGCGAAGTTTTAGGGAAAGAGCAGATTCATTAACAATCACCGATAACAGTCAACATACGACGTGATTCCTTAAGAAGCCGCTCTGGTACAGTTGAAGCATTTTTTACAACAATCTTTATTTAATTGACAACTTTCGATTTTATTAACAACTTTCAGTTATCCAAACGTACGTTGAGACTAATTTAACGTTGCGAAAACTTTAATAGAACGATCGGGTAACGATTTAATCTCAACTCATCGTGCAATCTGTTAATCCGACTACTAGGGAATGATAGAAGGGCGAACGTTAGACGTCAAGCACTTCGTTAAGTTCACTATACTCGCAATGAGAATCTGAACTCGGAGACAGCCTTCACATTTAAGTATGTACAGAAAACGAGAGCAAGTTTACGATCTTACAGACAGGCTGTGAAGGTGCTGGTTTCCCAGGGCACTAATTCACTGCCACGGAATGACGACTCTGGACACTGCAGTTAGGCTTGGAGTCCCAACGGTTGGCCACAGTTAGACACTGGCGTTCTTAAGCTAAGGAAGTAAGGCATCAAACGGCCAGCGACTCTTATGTTCCGAGGCGAGCAGCTGCTCGCACCGTAACATCGCGGACTCACGGCTTTAGTTTTTTTGTCGGTAAGCGCTAGCACACGTCATTCTAGCAGAACTGCGGTCAAGGTGGCGATTACAGATGCTAATCTAATTGCGGTCTCTGCAGTGGCGCCTGAGGCGTATCACGAACGTTAGACGCCCTCTGACACAACTGATGGGTACCCTTGCACTGAGCTGCGGTTCTATCTGACCAAGTGTGAAGGGGCTGATCTGTAGCTGTTTACTTGCTCTTTCATATTTTGATTATATTAGATCTCTTTATTATATCGGGAACAGCACTACGTAATAATTGGTGTGAGCAAAAAAATAGATCATATGGTTCGCCGAACAAGTTGTTGTTGTGTTGTGGTCTTCAGTCTGCAGACTAGTTTGATGCAGCTCTCCACGCTACCCTGTCCTGTGCAAGTCTCTTGATCTGAGAATACGTTCGGCAACTTACATCCTTTTGAATCTGCTTACTATATTCGTCCCTCAGTCTCCCTCTACGATTTTTACCCCACGCGCTTCCTTCTAATGCTAAATTGACAATTCCTTGATGTCTCAGGATGTGTCCAACCAATCTATCCCTTCTCTTTGTCAGGATATGCCAGAAACTTCTTTTCTCCCCGATTCGCTTAAGCATCTCCTCATTCGTTACGTGATCTACCCATCTAATTTTCATCATTCGTCTGTAGCACCACATTTCAAAAGCTTCTATTATCTTTTTATCTGAACTCCTTATCGTCCATGTTACACTCCAACACAATGCTACACTCCACACAAATGCTTTCAGAAAGGACTTCCTAACATTTAAATTAAGACTGGATGTTAACAAGTTTCGCTTCTTTAGAAATGCTTTTCTTCCCAAAACCATTCTGTATTTTATATCTTCTTTACTTCGGCCATCAGAAGTTATCTTGCTACCCAAATAACAAAATTCATCTATTACTTTTATTGTCTCATTACCTAGTCAAATTCCTTCAGCATCGCCTGATTTTCTGACATTGCATTCCATTACCTTCGTTTAATATTCATCTTATATCTTCCTTTCAAGACACTGTCCATTCCATTCAATTGCTCTTCCAGATATTTTGCGGTCTCTGACAAAATTACTGTCATCGGCACACCGCAATATTTTTATTTCTTCTCCCTGCACTTTAATGCCCTCTCCAAATTTTTCCTTCCATTCCTTCACTGCCTGCTCAATGTACGGATTGAACAACATTGGGGAACGGCTAAAACCCCTTTCTTACTCCCTTCCCAACTGATATTCCCCGAGGTCAGATTCTACAAGTTTTTCCATTCGTCTGTAAATAATTCGTGTAAGTATTTTGCAATCATGAGTTATTAGACTGATAGTTCTGTAATTTTCACACTTGTCTGCACTTGCTTTCTTCGGAATTGGAATTACGATATTCTTCTTGAAGTCGGATGGTATTTCCCCTGTCTCATACATCTTGCATACCAGGTGATACAATTTTTTCACGACTGGCTCCCCTAACGATATCAGCAGTTCAGACGGAATATCATCTATTCCAGGAGCCTTGTTTCGACTCAAGTCCTTCAGCGCTCTGTCAAATTCTACTCGCAATATCATATCTCCTATCTCATCTTCCTCCACTTCGTCTTCCATTTCTAGAATAATGCCTTCAAGTTTATTTCCTTTGTATAGGCCCTCTATATATTCCTTCCACAGTTCAGCTTTCCCCTCTTTGCTTAGTACTGGTTTTCAGTCTGAGTTCTTGATATTCATACAGCTGCTTTTCTTGTCTCCAAATATCTCTTTTATTTTCCTGTAGCGGTATCTATCTTTCCCCTAGTTATGCATTCTTCTACGGTTCTGCATTTGTCCTCTAGACACTCCTGCTTAGCCATTCTGCACTTCCTGTCAATCTCATTTTTCAGAAGTTTGTACTCCCTTTTTCCTGTTTCACTGCTGAATTTTTATAATTTCTCCTCTCATCAATTAAGTTAAGTATATCCTGTGTTATCAAGACATTTCTATTAGGCCTTGTCCTTCTGCCTATATGGTCCTCTGCTGCCTTCACTACCCTATCTCTCAGAGCTGCCCATTCTTCTTCTACTGTATTACTTTCCCCCGTTTCAGCCAATCCTTGCGTAATGTTCCCTCTGAAACTCTCAACCACCTCTGGTTCCTTCAATTTGTCCAGGTTCCATCTCCTAACCTTTCTACCCTTCTGCAGTCTCTTAAGTTTTAATCTGCAGTTCATAACCAATAAGTTATGGTCAGAGTCTATATCTGCCCCTGGATATGTCTTACAGTTTATAACCTGGTTTCTAAATCTATTCCTTATCATTATAAAGTCAATCTGGTGCCTTCCAGTGTCTCCTGGTCTCTTCCACGTATACAACCTTCTTTCATGATGTTTAAACCAAGTGTTGGTGATCATTAAATTGTGCTCTGCGCAAAATTCTACCAAGCGATCTCCTCTTTCATTACGTTTTCCCAGTCCATATTCATCTACTACATTTCCTTCTCTTCCCTTTCCTACTGCCGAGTTCCAGTCCCCCATCACAATCAAGTTTTCGTCTTCCTTAACTTTCTGATTGATTTCTTTTCTCTCCTCATCATCGGCCGTGCTAGTTGGCATATAAACTTGCACTACTGTGGTTGGTGTTGGTTTCGTGTCTATCTTTACTACGATAACGCGTGCACTATGCTGTTCATAGTAACTTACCCGCATTCATATTTCCTAATTCGTCATCAATCCTACTCCTGTGTTACCTCCTACTGATTTTGTATTGATAACCCTGTACTTAGCTGACCAGAATTCCTATTCATCCTGCCACCGAACTTCACTAATCCCTATCATATTTAACTTTAACCTATCTATTTCTCTTTTCAAATTTTCTAGTTTACCTACGCGATTAAGGGTTAGAAGATTCCACGCTCCGAGCCGTAGAATGCCTGTTTTGTTTTTCTTGATGACGACATCCTCCTGAGCAGTCCCCACCCTGAGATCCGAATGGGGGACTATTTTACCTCCGGAATATTTCACCCAAGAAGACGCCATCATTATATTGTCATACAGTAGAGCTGCATGACCTCGGGAGAAATAACGACTGTAGTTTCCCCTTGCTTTCAGCCGTTCACAGTAACAGCATGGCAAAGCCATGTTAGCTGATGTTACAAGGCCAGCTCAGTCAATCATCCAGACTGTTGCCCCTGTAACTACTGAAAAGGCTGCTGCCCCTCTTCAGGAATTGTTTGGCCTCTCCACAGATACCCCTCCACTGTTGTTGCACCTATGGTACGGCTATCTGCATTGTTGAGGCACGCAAGCCACCCCACCTCGGCAATATGTGTGTGTAGATCATGGGGGTGGGCTGAACAAGTATCCCATGGGAAAACTTCTAATATCAGATTGGCTTTTACAAGTAGTCTCAGTCCACCAAAACTATCCAGCATTTTTATTGTTATTTAATATACCGTAATTAATTTAAATATGTCTGTCTGTACAATGTATCTTGTGTTAAGCTATGTTTCTGTTATTTAAAAGTTACTAGAGGACCCATGCGAATACGTCGCACCGTTAGTGGAATGACAAGAAAGTAAAGTTGAATGTTCACACATAGCTTTCTTGAGAATCAATCAGTGCAAGTGTTTAAAAGCGCAAATGTAAGAGCTTGATCCGCTGAGTGTTGTTAGGTCAAAAACAACTGCGTACCTTAATTAAAACCAAAGATATCGTAAAACAAAAACAAAAGAAAAAAAAGGAAAAAAAAAAGGAATGACGCCCTGTGGCCCTTAAGTTAATTTTGATACTTGATGACAAATTTGCGAATGAATACCTTTCGTTTAAACCAAAAAGGAAGGAAATAGGTCGGATAGAACGACCTGATCGACTGACTTTAGTTTGCATCAACGACATCCCCACAAGAAATATACAGAAGGATATCGCGTTGGAGTATAGAAAAAGGAAGGCGAGAGTTATGTAAATTCTTATTCTTGATGACAAATCTGTGAATGAATACCTTTCGTTTAAAGCAAAAATGAAGGAAATCGGCCGGGTAGTGTGGTCTGGCCGACTGACTTCAGTTTTCGTAGATTCTTTTAATGTATAAGATTTAAATATTAGTTTAATAGGAAGATGACAGGCATAACAGTCTAGAATGTTCCGTTGGCGCCAAAATTTAGCAACAGGCACGGAGTGTTACTCCTGCCTAAGTCAATCCAACTAAGCGCCTCAGACCGTTAACATCCAAAAGTCGAGCGAGGCCTCAGACGGTTAAAAACTAAGTAAAGTTAAGCGCCTGTTGTATGCGTGTATCGCATATGATATAAAAACGTTAAAGGTAGTGAATTTTTGTTATACAGTTGTGGCTTTCTGTATAGGAACAGTGATTTTTAAATGAAATAAGAAAAGCCACTGACATCCCGAAATTTCGTGTGACATTCTTTATTGTTAAAACCTAGCCACATTGCACTACTATTTCTGCTTCACACCAAGAAACAACGGATCTACGACCTGAGTGCCACTTCAGCGCAGGGGATGACAACAGCGAAAAAAGATACAGGTTGGTGAAAAGAAACTCTCCTCTTCACACCCTGACGGGGTACGAAGCAACACGGCCCCTCACGTGCAGTGCTTTTTTTCCATCACAAATAGAAACATTGGCTCGAAGTGTCTTGGTAACAGGACCGAGGGTAGAAAGAAAGGAAAAATTTGGAAACATTGGTACTCACTTTCACATAATTAACTTTCTCTAACTTTCAAGACATTACCCCCATCTTTTTCTCTTTTATACCGCTGTACAAGCTATCGAAATATATCATCAGAGCTATCAAGAAAACACAATTTCCCTGTCGTTGGCGCGCTATTGGTAGAGAGAGATAGATGTGGGTTTAAAGTTTTGTCGGTGAAGATATCGCCAAAGACAGCAGGGAAAACCATGTAACATTATTGTATATACTCAATAATTTTTTGAAATATTTAATACCAAATGTTTGTTTTGCTTTAAACGATATGTAAAATTTTAGGTATCCATCTTTAATTATTTTCGTGAAATTTATATGTGTGTTACCTTATTTGGAGTAATTGTAGAGTTAAAATGATTTTTGTGTATCTTGATTGTACAGTATTTTGATGGTTATATTTATTCTTACAAATGTGAGAAGATTGGTAAATATTACGTTTAAAATAATGAGTGTGATTATATCTTTGTAAGTAAAATATGGATAGAGTGGGATTTTATCAATATTTCTATTTAATCAAATTGGATTATCAGATCCTGTTTGGTGAAGGAAAAAAGGTGTATTATAACTATTCCTATAATAATAAATGGTAATACGAAATGAAATGTGTAGAATCGAAACTCAGGGCACGTAATAAGATATGTGTAATGTATAACCATTGGTACTTCCCCGTTGCTGACGTGGAAGGCGCCAAGTTTTGGCGCGTAAGAAAGAGGCAGGAATACGGACAGTGTGGATTAACTAGAGTCGAGTGCGAACAGCCAGTGAGTGAGCACATGCGTGTCGAGACGTGAGCGAGGCAGTAAAGCGAAGGCTTGGAATTGTACCAAGTGTTTACAAGAATTATCCTCGTATGCTGGTTGACTATCTATTACATCGTGGCATGGAATTATGGACACAATGTAAATTTATTCGTCGCCAAGAAGAGGATACAGTGCCACACAGCAAGAGCCACGATTGTCCACGATTCACCTCTAGTTGTGCAATCACGCAACCGCTCGTCCGCAGCACGGGATGTTTGACAAGGTTAAGTACTTTTAGAATGGTAGCGCTAATGGTTCAGAAAAAAAGTAGTGATTTATGTCAATAATCAGTGAATTGAACTAAACATTTATGATAACATTTGTTTATCCCTATCACTTACTTTGTCAGTGTCCTATTCTAGTGTGTAAATATCCCAGCGTCCTCAATGAGAAAAGCTAAAAAATTAAATAATTTTCTTAATGAGCTAATTAACAATCTGAAGTGTTTAGTTCCATTTTGTAGTAGATAATTGAAAAGTAGTAAGAAACTGTTGCAGTTTGTTTACTTACTAATTAAAGATTGCACTTCATATATCAAATTTACTGAGAAACTATTAAAACAAAATGATTGAAATAACAATAAATAATAAAGTGATAGTATTGGTCAGTTGGTAATCATAAACTGATTGATTGCATTAAATCTGGAGTGTAGTATATGAAATTGGAGAGAAAATATAAAGGTCAAATTCGATAGTATTTTTAGAAAGTTATAAACATAGCTTAAAGGAATTGAAAATATAGTTAATATTGTTCAAAATTAATGAAAACAGTGGAAAGGTGAACTATACCAGGGCTACCACCATATATTTAGAAAATCTATCAGTAAAATTTCCGTAAAATGATTTATACAATACTTAATCAAAAGGTAGTTTAATATGGGTTTGTGGTTGGTAAATTTGTGCAATCCAGAAGTGACTGCACTAGGGGAACCTATGTCCAAATGTCCTTCATCGTTTGATCAAGTGCAAATACACTCCTGGCCGTTAAAATTGCTACATCATGAAGTTGACGTGCTACAGACACGAAATTTAACCGACAGGAAGAACATACTGTGATATGAAAACGATAGCTTTTCAGAGCATTCCACAAAGTTGGCAACGGTGGTGACACCTACAACGTGCTGACATGAGGAAAGTTTCCAACTGATTTCTCATACACAAACAGCAATTGGCCGGCGTTGCCTGGTGAAACGTTGATTTGATGCCTCGTGTAAGGAGGAGAAATGCGTACCATCACGTTTCCGACTTTGATAAAGGTCGGATTGTAGCCTATCGCGATTGCGGTTTATCGTATCGCGACATTGCTGCTCGTGTTGGTCGCGATCCAATCACTGTAAGGAGAATATGGAATCGGTGGGTTCAAGAGGGGAATACGGAACGACGTGCTGGATCCCGACGACCTCGTATCACTAATAGTCGACAGGCATCTTATCCGCATGGCTGTAACGGATTGTGCAGCCACGTCTCGATCCCTGAGTCAACAGATGCGGACGTTGGCACGATAACAACCATCTGCACCAACAGCTCGACGACGTTTGCAGCAACATGGACTATCAGCTCAGAGACCATGGCTGGAGTTACCCTTGACGCTGGACCACAGACAGGAGCGCAACGACGAACCTGGGTGCACGAATGGCAAAACGTCACTTTTTCGGATGAATCCAGGTTCTGTTTACAGCATCATGGTAGTCGCATCCGTTTTTGGCGACATCGTGGTGAACGCATATTGGAAGCGTGTATTCTTCATCGCCTTGTTGGCTTATCAGACAGTGTGATGGTATGGGGTGCATTGGTTATACGTCTCTGTCACCTCTTGTTCCCATTGACGACACTGAACAGTGGCCGTTACATTTCAGATGCGTTACTACCCGTGACTCTACCCTTCATTCGATCCCTGCGAAACCATACATTTCAGCAGGATAATGCACGACCGCATCTAGCAGGTCCTGTACGGGTCTTTCTGGATGTGGAAAATTTTCGACTGCTGCACTGGACAGCACATTCTCCAGATCTCTCACCAACTGAAAACGTCTGGTCAATGGTGGCCGAGCAACTGTCTCGTCACAATACGCCAGTCACTACTCTTGATGAACTGTGGTATCGTATTGAAGCTGCATGGGCATCTGTACCCGTACATTCCATCCAAGCTTTGTTTGACTGAATGCCCAGGCGTATCAAGGCCCTTATTAAGGCCAGAGGTGGTTGTTCTGGGTACTTATTTCTCAGGATCTATGCACCCAAATTGCGTGAAAATGAAATCAACTGTCAGTTCTAGTATAATATATTTGTCCAATGAATACCCGTTTATCATCTGCATTTCTTCTTGGTGTAGTAATTTTAATGGCCGGTAGCGTATTTCTGACAGGGTGTCCAGAAAAGGACTCCCTGAGCTCAAAATTAAATATATCGAAAACAAAGATCGGTAGAGGAATGCAGTAAACGGTATGTTTATTGTGAAAGCTGTAAGAAGTTTATACAGCAGTTTGAAATAATAGCAGCTTTTGTAACTATTTTTTCAAACTGCTGTATAAACTTCTTACAGCTTTCACAATAAACATACCGTTTACTGCATTCCTCTGTCGATCTTTGTTTTCGAGATATTTAATTTCGAAATCAGGGAGCCCTTATTCTGGACATCCTGTAAACATTCAGGGCTATACTTAAGTAATAAATAAGTGATATGATTTGCCTTGTATTACTTATTGTTTTCCATAGAGATTGTAGTGTTTTGTTATTGAACCATAAACAATGCTTTCTACTTGTTTGTACTAGTTGTTTTGAAGTAATATTTACAATAAATGTGAATCAGGTTGTGAATAATAGTTATTAACATTTTATTCGCTAATCAGGCTGGTGACCGTATAAATAACATTCAGTAAACTGATTCTTGTACACAGCATTTTGTCCCCGTTTAGCAAATAGTCGGTCCAAAGACCGATACAAATGAAGGGTGTCTTGTTCATAGCTACACACACGCTCAAATAAAAAAATCCCATGTGTTGCGCTCTTACATTCGATTTGAGCGCGGTTTTATCGTCTTTGGGGTGATTGATTGATATACCTGCTGCGGCTCCGTAGCACAGTTGTAGAGTGCCAGACTGCAAATCCAAAGGTCGCGGGTTCGATCCCCGCCAGGTCCTAGGATTTTTATCTGCCACTTCCCCCTTCTTTCACCTCTGGCAGTGTTGCTAATGTGAAAAATACTGAGTAGCACCGTGGTTCGGAACCCACGTTACACTGTAGGTCCCCCTGGCTGGGTAAGTCAGTTTGAAGGTCGGAGGAAGGCAACGGCATACCATCTCCAATCAGGACCGTGCCTAGTACAGCACTGTGGTGTTCAAACCAATCTTCGGATTGTTGACTGCATTGCATTATTTTACCCAGAGGTTAGAGATTACAATCAGGGTGGACAAACATGTAGATATGATGAGCAGTAGGGACGCGATAAGAAGGAGGAGAAAAGTTGTGGGAAAGTGTCAGGAGGAGCAGAGGGGAGAGAGACAGCGTTGGTGGCGTATAACGGCGGTGTTGGCTGGCACTCCTGCTGCAGGCCGAGTGCCTGGCAGACAGTACAGGGTTCCGCCATCCATTAGCAGCCGCCTGGCCGTATCGCAGCGGCTGATTCACGCCCCTCCCGCGGCCGGCCCTGTCGCATTGCATTACGCACGCCTATGGCTCGTTAACGCCGATAACCTGCGTGTTGCTCGGACACGTCTCTGCAAGATGCAAACCGCCCATCAGCGGAACCTGCGTTTACTGCCTGCTCTCGCAGCCCAGGCGTGCGGTAATTGTCGCTGATGGGGCACCATCCCTACCCTTTAAACGCTTCAACCGCGAAGCAAAAATAAATCTTTTCCGGCTCCGACGTCAGACGAATCCGAAAACATTCGTAAACTGCATTTATTCGCCTCGCCATTAGGCTTCTTATTTTAGTTCAAAAATGTTCAAATGTTTGTATAGTTTATGGGACTTAACTACGGGGTTATCAGTCCCTAAACTTACAAACTACTTATGAACTACTTACGAACTAGGACGGCACAAATATCCATGCCCGAGGGGGGATTCGAACCCCCGACCGTAGTGGCCGTGCAGACTGTTATTTTAGTTTTTAGCATCATTTCCAGTTTGTATTTTAGCGTGGTACTGGGAACCAAATTTACAAGGGTTGGACAGCTGATTGAGTCATAACCACTGAAATACATATACATATATATTTACAATTAAATTCTTTCATCTGAGCAACAAATGAACACTGGCTCACAATCGAAAACCTTCATCAACCTTGTCCACCAATAACGTGTACAATACTCTCTGCATTATATAAATTATGAACCAAGAAGACAATGTGCGCAATTCTCACATATCATAATATACATGTAATACTCTCAGTTGCAAATTAAATACCTCAGTCCGAGCAACAAACGAACACTGGTTCAAAATGTTCAAATGTTTGTAAATCTATCGGACCAAACTGCGTGGTCATCAGTCCGTAGCTTACAAACTACTTAAACCTAGGTAAACTCACCTAAGGACAAACACGTACACCCATGCTCCAGGGAGGACTCGAACCTCCACGGCGAGCAACCGCGCGCTCCGCAACGAGACGCTTTAGACCGCTCGGCTACTCCACCGCGGCGCGAACACTGGTTCCTGAAGCTTATACAAATCAATTACCTTAATAAACCCTGCCCACAAATAGCTTATACAATACTCTCTTCATTACATAATTTATAAACCAAGGAAAACAATGTACGCGATTCTCATGCATCAAAATATGCTGTCAAACCAATATCAGTATGCTACTAATCTACTTAATTCAGACAAGAACAAATTACCATATAGAAAGGTATGCTGTCAAACCAATATCAGTATACTACTAATCTACTTAATTCAGACAAGTACAAATTACCATATAGAAAGATATGAATAACGTAACTTCATCAGAACGGTCCCTTCCCTTTTTTTCACAACTGCCGGATTCGCTCAGTGCCGTCCTTGTATAATCAACACCCTTGCTACGGGCCTTCACGTTCCTTTTCAGTCATATGAGGCCCCACCTTTCACACATTAAGAAATGCCAATTGCGTTGAAGGCACATGACATCACACCAAGGCCCAAGATTTAACACACACAATGCACATAAATATCATAGATATATCAGTGAAAACACAGAATAGTCACAACTAGTGTTCACCAGGAACTAGGTACCCGAGCAGGCATCTAGTTACGGTCGGAACCAGTATGAAAATTGTAACTAGTGTCTGCCCACTACGGCTTATGTAATAAAATCCATACATCAAGGTTCCACAATTTACACCACATAGAACGTAGTACAGCACTCATTACGCTTTACCAGGAGCAACGTATTCCACGTAGACACAACCACATTCCACGTGTATAGCGGCTTCCTCTCTCTCGTCCAGGTACCGTCTCTTCTCTCCAACGCCTGTCTGCGGCCAACCTGCTTGTGCCGCATCGCGCTCCCACTCAGCGATCGGTATTGACAACAAGTGACGTACTCGCCGCTCCGCAAGCCTCGCCACTTCTCCTGTCACACCACGTGTTTTCCTTCGCATCCGCCGTCCGACTGCACAGATCAAACCGCTTCTCTGTCAGAGAGGTTACCCACAGCACTTCCGACAAGTTGCCAACATAGTTGGGGAGTCTTAACTTAGTTCATCGTGCCGATAACGGCACAGCATATTTCCAATGGCGAAATTTTTGACTTTGTTGCTGAGGTCATCAGTCAAAGGAATGTTTTGATGAAACTCTCCCCGCTACCCTATACTGCGCAAGTCCCTAAATTTCTGTATAAGAACGGCCACCGACATCCCTTTGAGCTTGCTCATTGTATTCGTTTCTTCTTCTCCGTCGGCCGCGGTGGCCGAGGAGACTGAGGCGCTCCAGTCACGGTCTGACGGCCACTACAGTCGGGGGTTCGAATCCCCCCTCGGGCATGGATATTTGGGTCGTCTTTAGTATAAGGTTGTTGATCAGTAGTTTGTATGTTTAGGGACTGATTACCCCGCAGTTAAGTCCCATAAGCTTAACAAACATTTGAACATCTCCTTCCCCCTTTGCGGCCACATAGTCTGAGATGCCATGTCATAGATTGCGCGGCCGCTCCGTCCAATGTTCCGGTCCTTGCTCCGGCATGGGTGCGGTGTTGTTCTTAGCATACGTTACTGTCAGTAGTTTGTAAGTCGTCTAGGGACCGATGATCTCTGCAGTTTGCTCTCTTGGTTAAAGAACATTTGAAAATTTGATCTCCCTGCGGTTTTACCCCTCCCCCAATGTTACATTTTTTCATGTCTCAGGATGTGTCGTACCAATTGATGCCAGAAATTTCTTTTCTCGTCAATTCTGCTCAGTATCTCCTCATTAGTAACGAGATCCATCCATCTAATCTTCAGCATTTTCCTGTAGCACCAAATCCGAAAAGCTTGCATCATGTTTCTGTCTAAATTATTTATTGTCCTCGTTACATTCCAGATAAATGTTTTCAAAATAACGTCCTAATATTTCTATTAATATTTTGTCTTCTCCATTTCAACCATCATAAGTTATTTTACTAACCAAATGACAAACCTCATCTACAACTTTATTGCCTCGTTCCCTACGGTAAATCTTTCAGCAGCGACTGATTTTCTTTTCCTAAGAGATATGTGCACAAAGAAAGTTCCATTTGGTTATGTAAAATAAACGTGTACAATTACAAAACGAAATATTTATTGTACAAAAATTTACGACTGTTAATCTACTTTTCTACATAGCTTCTGAAATTTTGAGGACACTTCTCATAACGTGGCACAAGTTTTTGTATACCTTATTCATAGAAGGTTGCCGCATGTGTGTTCAACCATATAGTAACATGTTCTTTCAGCTCGTCATCATCGTTGAAGTGTTGACCACCAAGGACAGATTTTAGGTGTAAGAAGAGATGAAAGTCGCTAGGAGCGAGGTCCGCTCTGTACGGAGGATGATCAAACACGACCCAGTGAAATTCCCTAAGAGTTGTTTTGTCACATTCACCGTGTGAGGTCGGGCGTTGTCGTGGGGAAAAATCACCTTTTGATAGTAATCCTCGGCGCTTGCTCTGTATGGCACGGCGCAATTTCTTAATGGTCTAGCAGTAACCATATGCATTGATTGTTTGGCCTCGTGGTAAGAAAACAATCACCAAATGCATTTTCTGTACCAAAAAACAGTACACAAGACTTTTCGAGGTGTCAAGTTTTGCTTCGTTAGAGATGAAGAGTGCCTCCATTCCACTGATTACCGTTTTGTTTCAGGGGTGTCGTACGATACCCAAGTTTCATACCCCTTGATTATCTAACGAAGAAAACCATCGCCTTTTTCTTTGTGTCAAGAACTGAAATCCACTGCCTATCCGTTGTTTTTTGTGTTATTCAGTAAGAATTTTAGATACCCAATGCGAGCATTGTTTTCGAAATTTCAGTTTTTAATTAGTGATAGATTTGCGGAATTTCCATGGTAAGTGTAAACTTACGGTTGTGCTTAACCATCTCGTCAATTGTGTGAATCAGTTCATCAGTAACTACAGACGGGCGTCCACATCGTTCTCCATCGTGCACCTGATCACGTCCTTCATTGAACAGTCTGACCCCTCTTCTAACCATTGAATCACTCATAGCAGCCACGGCGGATTAGCCGTGCGCATTGGGGCGCCGTGCTGCGGTGCGCGCGTTCGATCACCGTCGGGAGTTAGAGTCCCACCTCGGGCATGGGTGTTTCGTGTTGCCCTAAGGTTAGTCTACCTTAGTTTTAGTAGTTTGTAAGCTACGGACTAATAACCCACCAGTTGAGTCCGATTTACAAACATTTGAACACTCATAGCATTTTGTCCGTAAACCTCGCAGATTTGTCGATGAATTTCCTTTGGTTTAACTTACTTTGCATTTAGAAAACGAGTCACAGATCTAATTTCACACGTGGCGGCATTTTCAATTACGACTGACATTATAAGAAGCACTACAAAGCACACGTCGACAGCAACGATCTGAAACTGCCGTACATGTCTTCTCCTTGAGTCAGAGTAACTGCCGCGCATGCTCGGAACTGCGATCGTAGCGCTGCCGCAGATGGAAATAGAATAGGAACTTACATTCTGAACGATCCTCGTACATTCTATTACCATTGTTTTGCTCTTGTTAATTTTAATCTTATTACCTTCTTTCAGAACACTGTCCATTATAGCCGGCCGCGGTGGCCGAGCTCTCAGCGGCGCGCCAGTCACGGTCTGCACGGCCACTACTGTCGGGGGTTCAAATCCCCCTCGGGCATGGATATTTGTGCCGTCCTTAGTATTAGCTAGATCATAAGTAGTTTGTAAGTTTAGGGACTGATGACCACGTAGTTAAGTCCCATAAGCTCTACAAACATTTGAACATTTGAACTGTCCATTATATTCAACTGCAGTTCTTTTCTTGTCTCGTTTCCAAATTTATCCTTGCTTAGGTGATTGAATTGCATTGGTAAGAGGCTGTACAACGCTCTCTTACTCGTTTACCACCCACAACGTTTTGGAATTTGAAAGAGAGTAATCCAGTTAACAATATAAAATGCTTTCTCTGAATCTTCAAAATTTATAAACATACCGTTCTCTTAACTTAAACTGTCTTCCAAGATAGGTTTAACATGAACAGACCTACTGCTGCGCGTGATCATAAATGTCTCCTAAATTCAGAGTGATCTTGTCCGAGGTCGGATTATACAAAATTACCCATTGTTCCGTAAATAAATCGAGCTAATATTTTGCAACAACGACTTATTAAACTAATAGTTCTATAATTTTCTTACCTGTCTGCCTTTGCCTTCTTTGGAATTGGAATTATTACATTCTTCTTTAGTCTAACTTAACGCTAGTAGTTTTTGACTTTTGAAACGTTTGAATTATGCTATCGGATTTGTACTTTTAGAACCTTTCACACTTTTTTCCTGTCATATTATAAAGAGTTTTGGAAAGGTACCGTTAACGAAATAACATGTGATAACTGAGTAAGTAGTAACAAGGTGAAAGCGCCACAAAAACAGTCCTGCAGTGAACATACTGTACCGCTGGTCAGCAAACATGTAATTCACGGTCCGTCTGTGTGTGTGTGTGTGTCACCAACTATCACATCAAATGCTACAACTGATGACCATGACCATTGATAAACACTACACAACAGGACATCCAAAATGCTGCTTTTAGATGTCAGTGAGAGAACTGCTGGTGGCTTTTCGACCAATGAATGAGAATCAAGAATGGAGAGGATGAGGTGGGGCAATGAAACTAAATGCAGTAAGAGAAATCAGAAGACACAGAACTGTAAAGGATTCTAGAAGTAAATAGCAATAGAAAATTTGTTGAGATGTACGCAGGTTTAAACAGAATTGCACAGCAATAAGTGCGAGCCCTTCTCACTTCCGCTACGTATCACTGGCCTAAGAGAACGCGTGTGCACTGTCGCGTGACGTCAAGCAGAGTAGTCTGCGATCGCGCAGCTGACTAGCTGGCCACTGGAGCACAGCCCACTGTCTCATAGCGGCCAGCCAGTCAACTAGCATTCACCGACCACTGAGTGTGACGTCACGCGACAGTCCAGAAGCTTTCTCTTTAAGGGGCCCTCACACGTTCAATAATATTGTCAAACCGTCAGTACATTAACCGCCTGAGGGCGCGTATTGTCAATACTTAAAATATTGATGAAAACTATTGATGGTCACCAAAATATTTTCACTGCTGTTAAGATATATTGAGCGTTTGAGGTCGAATACTGATGATTTCACAATATTTGCATTTCAGATGTTGACACAGCCATCAAAGAGCCGCAAGGCGCTAGTGTGCTTTGCTTTCGTGTACATTCTCTTGCCAATGTTTGTTTTCATCTCGTCCACTTGTATGTAGCGTTTTGTTCTCCATGTTTGTGTGCTGTTTGTAGTAGTTGTTGTTGTTGTGGTCATCAGTCCGGAGACTGGTTCGATACAGCTTCCCACCCTACTCTATCCTGAGTAAGTCTCTTCGTCTCTTTATAAGAACGACAACATACATCCATTTGAATTTGCTTAGTATATTCATCTCTTGGCCTTCCTCTGCGATTTTTACCCCACACACTTCCCTCCAGAGCTAAGTTCAGAATTCCTGGATGTCTAAGAATGTGTCCTACCAATCGATCCCTTCTTTAATCAAGGTATCCCAGAAATTCCTTTTCTCCCCAATTATGTTCAGTACCTCTTCATTAGTTAGGCGATCCACACACCTAATCTTCAGCGTTCTTCTGTAACACCACATTTCAAAAGCCTCTATCCTCTTTCTGTCCGTACTGTCTATTGTCCATGTTTCACTCCCATACAAGGCAACACTTCACACAAATGCCTTCAGAAACGACTACCTTATGCTTAAATTAATATTCGATGTTAACAAATTTCTCTTTTTGAAAAACGCTTTTCTACCCATTGCCATTCTGCATTTTATATCTTTTGTACTGCGACCATCGCATGATAGGTTTGGTACTGGTAGGTTCGACCAATGCGCTAGTGTCACGGAAATGCTCCGACTACTCAATTGGAAATCTCTGGAAAGACGACGTTCTTTTCGTGAATTTCTTTTGAAGAAATTTAGAGAGCCGGAATTTGAAGCTGAGTGTAGAATGATCTTCTTGCCGCCTACTTACATTTCGCGTAATGATCACAAAGACAAGATGAAAGAAATTAGAGCTCATACGGAGGCATATAGGCATTCTTTTTTCCTCGTTCTATTTGGGAGTGGAATAGGAAAGGAAATGCCTAGTAGTGGTACAGTGTACCCTCCGCCACGCACCTAACGTTGGATTGCGGAGTATGTAAGTAGATGTAGATGCTAGATTAAGAACTCTCGTACTTTCTTGACGTCAACTAGTGTGCCCTCACTGCTAATTGTAGCCACCTGCCCAAGGTGCCGGCTGGAGCTGGTGAATAGTTGTGTGTAGTGCTCCTGCCGAAGACGCGACGTGGCGGTGCCTCCACATAGTCGGCTCACAACACGTGCATCCCATCCCGCGGCCCTGGGTCTCCCGCGCCGCAACATCCATTACGATGGTTATCGGGGCAGGTTCCCTTAAACCCACAACGCCCATAAAAAACGCCCCATCACTGGCCACTCCAACGCGGTCGGGTCCTCTTTGTGACCCTGAGTTTGCCTTCAATCACCTGCTGCTTCAGTAGGGTCTAGCCGATTTTCGTCTCACACAATAATTTCTTTACCTTAGTTCTGGAGTCTCTGGGAGAACCAACCATGACAAAACTATTCATCTGGTGCGTAAGATGTATGAGACAGGCGAAATACCCTCAAACTTTAAGAAAAATGCAATAATCCCTATTCCAAAGAAAGCAGACGCAGACAAGGGCGAAAATTACAGGACCACCAATTTAACAAGCCATGGTTGTAAAATTTTAACACGAATTATTTACAGAAGGATGGAAAGACTGATTGGTTCTGTCCTTGGGGAAGATCAGTTCGGATTCAGGAGAAATGTAGGAACACGGGAGGCAATACTCACCTCACGACTTTTCTAGGAAGTTAGATGAAGGAAAGGCAAACCTACATATCTAGCTTTTGTAGATTTGGAGAAAGCTTTTGACAATTCTGAAATCAGCAGGAATAAAATATAGGGAACCGAAGGTTATTTACAACTTGTACAAAAACAAGACAGCCGTTATCAGACTTGAACGCATGAAAGGGATGGTGTGGTTGGGAAGGATGTAAGACAGGGTTGTAACCTTTCTCCAGTGTTATTCTATTTGTACTTTGAGCAAGCTATAAAGAAAAGCAAGGAGAAATTTGGAGAAGGAATTAAAATTCAGAGTGATGAAATAAAAACCTTGCGTTTTGCTGATGACATTGTAATTCTGTCAGACACCACAAAGGACCTGGTGGAGTAATTGACAGTGTGTAGACAGTATGTTGAAAGGAGAATATAAGATGAATATTAACAAGAGCAAAGCAAGGGTAATGGAGTGCAGTCTTAGAAAATCAGGCGATGCTGAAGGTAACGAATTAATAAAGGTGCTAGATGAGTTTTGTTACTTGGGCAGTAAAATAACGTATGATGGTACAGTACAGAGGTTATAAAATGCAGAATTGGAATGGGAAGAAAAGCGTTTTTGAACATCGAATATTAATTTAAGCATAAGGAAGACATTGCTGAAGGCATTTGTGTGGAGTTTTGCCTTGTATGGGAGAGAAACATGGACGATAAACAGTGCGAACAGGAAGAGGATAGAAGCTTTTGAAATGTGGTGCTACAGAGGAATGCTGAAGCTTAGGTGGGTGGATCGAATAACTAATGAAGAGCTACTGAATAGAACTGGGGAGAAAAGGAATTTCTGGCATATCTTGACTAGAAGGAGAGATCGATTGGTAGGACACATTATTAGACATAAAGGAATTGTGAATTTAGAATTGGAGGGAAGTGTGTGGGGTAAAAACCGAAGAGGAAGACCAAGAGATGGATACAGTAAGCAGATTCAGACAGATGTAGGTTGCCGTTCTTATGAGGAGATGATGAGGATAGAATAGGGTGCAGAGCTGCATTAAACCAGTCTCCGGACTGAAGACAACAACAACAAAAACAACATGTATTTTATAGGTATATGCACTAGTAACAATTTATAGGTGCCGATTGATGAGTAAAGCTCGAAACCGATAGCGCAATCACTAACTAATATAAACAGAGCTCTGAGGTTATTTAATTACAATGCATTTCATGTAGTTTGTACCTGCGGTGAAGCACACAAGATAAATATTCAAATTTATTTGTCGGGTCAAGGAATTTGCTCTGGAAAAAATTGTAAGTTTCGAAGCCTGCTTCCTGTTGGAAAAAATTTCTACGGACGCCCATGATGAAGACTGCACTTGGCAGGCTTGAGAACGCCACAGGCCTACTTCTCCCTGCATGTGTTGTGGTCGCCGAAGGTTAAAGCCGATCATTGACAGCGCTACTAAATCAAGCCCTGAGGAGGAAAGCCTCACCGACTGGCGGAACGAATACGTAATGCTTATCTAAATCGCTCTTTGGCTGTCGTTCCGAATACTAAAAGAAACATCCGCGGTCCGCCTCGTTATGCTGTTATAACGTGCGTTAGCCTCGCACTGAAGTCCGCCTCACCGCCTTCGAAGGGCTGTAATAAAACAGATCTTGTGTTGCACGTTTCGACGCCTGGACTGCAAACTTGCTCCTCCTCCCAGTGCCGTCAAAAGCGCGGGTATTTACAGTCGCAAACAGGATCCTCAGAAGTTGTAATTAGTTTTGATTCAGTGGTCCTCTGCGACTACAGAGTGGGCGCTCCGTTTGTGGCGCCGGGCGGGGGGAAACTTTTCTCATTTCCCAGACGCGGCGACGGAAGCTCCAGATGCACTGCACGGCCGCCATATTCGCCTGCCCAGCGCGAGCCACACTGCTCTGGACACCCAGCCCTGCGAGCGTGCTGCGAACAAGAAGACGCGGGCCATAGCAGATTCTTAGAAAACACTTCAGACACGTTGATCAACTCTCCTGTGGAAAGCTATTTCACAACACCTGGATTGGGTTGGAACTAATATTTCAGCTGCAAAATTCAATAATCTCACAAAAATGCACAATTGATATCTTAAATTTGAGCAAAATATGAAAAGTTTGTGCAAAATTCTGCTGCTAGACGATTTCATAAAATACGCCATTAATTATGGTTTTAGAAGTGAAATACGTGTGTATTTAATTGAACAGTAATCCCTCTAAATGAAATTATACATTTTTTAAATTAAGTTTTACATTAACACATCCAAAATTCCATATCGTATCTACACTACAGTAAATAGTCAATATTGATCTGCGTATTTTGTGCAACATTATGTAATACCACATAATTATTCATGGAGGAAGGAAGGAAGCTTGGAGTTTAACGTCCCGTCGACAGCGTGGTCTTTAGAGACGGAGCATACGCTCGGAGTATTTGGGTAAAGAGGTGGAAGGAAATCGGCCGTGTCCTTTCAAAGGAACCATCCCGGCATTTGCCTGGAGTGATTTAGGGAAATCACGGAAAACCTATATCTGGGAACTCTCCAGAATACTGCACTTTGCAGCACTTACGTAACGTTTCTCCAATTTTCCACTAATTTTTATACGATACGCTTATTTTAGTAGAAGGTTTCCTTTGTCAGTCCATTTCAGTTTCACTGGGACTAGGAGTTCTTCCATAAAGCAAATTTATCTATTACTTCATAAAAGACACAAACATACACAGTCTGCATTAGACAAGAATAACGAAACCACACGGACCAGATCAGTAATGACATACGGTAGCTGTGACGGGAAAATTGAGTGACACATTGTTAAATCTTGTTCAAATATGTCGGTTGTATTTTAGCCTCTATTGTTTGGTTTTGTGGAAGATTATTTTCGTATTGTGGAAAGAAAGGCGGCATTTCGTTTGTTTTAGTGACATATTGTTAAGACTTGTTTGCATTTATAGCGTAGCTGGTATTCCTCAAAAAGAACAAAGTTCAACCCCCGCCCATTCTCTAATCTTGGAACGTCAGGTGAGGAAAAATAAAAAATAAAAATAAAAGTTTTCTTTGGCAGAATGTCGTCGCATTTTTGCGTATACTATTTTAAACTTTGTCGCATTATTAGACCTCGAGTTGCTATACCTGCGACGCCATTTTGCGGATGTTGTACAGGCCCAAGTATTTTCTAACTACGATGCTAGTCTGTAGCTATTTCGAACTTCCGTGTAAAGGTAACGATTATACGAAATCTGAGTCTTAGCTTATTTCTTGTTCCTGTTTATGTGTCATTTGACGCTTACAAAAGTTTTATCGATTAATTTGCAACTTCGTCCAGAACATAAATTTAACTATCTTCCGCAGAAATTGTGGTATTTTCAGTGGGGGTTGCAACTTTTGTTCGGAGTGACTTATGTTTCGACACGTTTAGCTGATTTTGTGTTGTCTTCACAACCCTTAAGTTTATTTTCAAGATCTCCGGTTCATCACGCCTTTCACAATTTCTTCTTCATTATAATTTTTGTGCGTAGGCCAGAAAAGATTTAGGGTTGACATCAATGTCGAGATTTTTTTGAAGTCTTGGTGTATCCTCGTCCGTTTCACTTGCAGATTTTTTCCCCGTCGATATTTAAAATTAGCTTGTTATAGTTTCTGAAGAAGAGAAATTTGTTGACAGCCAATATTATTTTGAATGCTAGGAACTCCTTTCTGAAAGCATTTGTCTGGAGTGTAGCATTGTATAGGAGTGAAACGTGGACGATAAGGAGTTCAGACAAGAAGATGATACAAGTTTTCGAAATATGGTTCTACAGATGAATGATGAAGATTAGATGGGTAGGGCACGTAAGTAATGAGGAGGTGCTCAACAGATTGGCATATCGCCGGCCGCGGTGGCCGAGGAGACTGAGGCGCTTCAGTCACGGTCTGCACGGCCACTACGGTCGGGGGTTCGAATCCCCCCTCGGGCATGGATATTTGTGCCGTCCTAGTTCGTAAGTAGTCATAAGTAGTTTGTAAGTTTAGGGACTGATGACCCCGTAGTTAAGTCCCATAAGCTTTACAAACATTTGAACATTTATTTGATTGGCATATCCTGACTAAGGTGCGCCTCGGTTGCACAGTGGTAGAGTGCCAGACTACAAATCCAAAGGTCGCGCGTTCGATCCCCGCCAGGTCCTAGGATTTTTATCTGTCACTTTCCACTTCTTTCACCTCTGGCAGTATTGCTCATGTGAAAAATACCGAGAAGCACCGTGGTTCGGAACCCACGTTAAACTGTAGGTCCCCCTATAACTGGCTGGGTAAGTCAGTTCGAAGGTCGGAGGAAGGCAACGGCATACCACCTCCAAACAGGGCCATGCCTAGTAAAGCACTGTGGTGTTCAAACCAATCTTCGGATTGTTGACTGCTTTACCTTTTTATCCTGACTAAGAGGATAGGTTGGTGAGACACATACTGAGACGTGAAGCAATCGTCAACTTAGCATTAGAAGGAAGTATGTGGGGTAAAAATCGTAGAGGGAGACCGAGAGACGAATACAATAAGCAGATTCAAAAGGATGTAGGTTGCCGTACGTATTCTCAGATGAAGAGGCTTGCACAGGGTAGGGTAGCATGGAGAGCTGCATTAAACCAGTCTGCAGACTGAAGGCACAACAACAACAGTATTTTGCATCTCCTCGAGGAGTTTCCCCTAATTAGTAACAATTCTAATGAGTTTTCACCTTAGACTTTAGAAATGTTGCTAATGTGGCGATGCCTTTGAAATGTTCAAATGTCTGTAAATCTATCGGACCAAACTGCGTGGTCATCAGTCCGTAGCTTACAAACTACTTAAACTTGGTAAACTACGGACAAACACACACACCCATGCCCCAGGGAGGACTCGAACCTCCACGGCGAGCAACTGCGCGCTCCGTAGCGAGATTCTTTAGACCGCTCGGCTACTCCACCGCGGCGATGCCTTTGAGTGCAATTCCACTTGTCCATTCACATATATTTCTTATTGAGCCATTAATCTATAATATAGCCGTAAAAGTCTGTGGAATGCGGTGGAGTGGCCGAGCGGCCTAAAGCCCCATGCTGCGGAGCGCGTGGTTGCTCGCCGTCGGAGGTTCGAGTCCTCCCTAGGGAATGTGTTGTCTTTAGGTTGAAGTTCGTTTAAGTAGTTTGTAAGCGCAGGGATTGATAACCACAGACGATAAGTCCCATCAGATTTAAAAACATTTTTTGTTGTAGAAAAGTCTGTCTTGAAGGATATGGTTTTTAGGGGCGCACTCCACGACAAATGTTAACAGTTAGCAAATATTTCCATGGAAAAATTTGATAGACGTAAATAGATTCAACGAATTTGTTCGTTTCCTTCTAGAAGGAAACAAGACCACAATCTTGAACATGTTTCCACTGAGTCTGATTTACGTGACAACTGAAACTTGTAACATCGGTATCAGAAAACAAACTTGTAATTGCATGGAACAGAGCAAATTAAAAGTCTCTGCAGCTTTCCACCAAGGCATGTAAGTTTTAATAGGTTTTAAAAAGTTTTATGTTTTTCGTTTTCTATACGCTAGAAAGATGGTAACAGCTGTAATGTGATCCTCGCCTTTTGGCAGTGAAGGAAAATGTACATTCAAATCTGCTACGTTAAAATTTCGAGCTTGAAAGCCATGATATTTCATTTTTTAAACAGGTGGTCAGGCAGAGCTAAAGAATAAACTCAAACTGGCAATTTATAATGTTTAGTATACACTGCAAGTTTTTTGGCAGGGTGAAGCTTTAGTTGCTTATCCGTTTACTTTTATTTTCGAATTATTGGTTATTCATCAAGCCGTACTTCTTTTCCTACGAGCTGTCAAATGCGTGCAGAAAACGAACGGACTATTAACGAAAAAATATATTAAAACAATCCCGATATAAACGGTTGTGTTTTATAATTTCACGAAAGCCACTTAGCCTTAGCCGCCACAATGCAGAGCGGTCATTTAAACGAAGCGGCGGCAGAAGAGCCAGTGTAGCGACTTGCGGATCAGGCTGTACCTTTACCTAAATGTCCCGGATTTCTCACAACTGTCTACACATTCCATCTTCTCACACAAGTGTCTTCTCCCAATTGTCACAAATTCATATCAGGAACGAATTAATTTTTTTCCCCGAATGTTGTGTACCTTTCGTTAGAGGTGTGTGCAGATCTGCATTGCAAAACCGCGGTGGAGTAGCCGAGCGGTCTAAGGCACCTCGCTATAGAGCGCGCGGTTGCTCACTGTCGGAGGTTCGAGCCCTCCCTGGGGCGTGATTGTGTGTGTTGTCCTTAGGTTAGGTTACCTTAGTTTAAGTAGTTTGTAAGCTACGAACTGATGACCACGCAATTTGGTCCGATAGATCTACAAACATTTTAACAGTTTTGAACATACTCTGCAAATAACATATGAGTACCTGGCAGAGAGTTCATCGAACCATCTGCATACTGATTCTCGAAAAGCAAGCGGGAAGAAAGAACACCTAAATCTCTCTCTGGTACTGCTTATTTTATTCTTATGGTCATTTCTCCCTAGGTAAGTGAAGTCAAAAATACATTCTTGCATTCGGAGTAAAAGTTGGCGATCGAAGCTTATAAGTAGATTAGCTGAAAACCCGGCGTTGCCCGGGTATTTATTTATTTATTCCTGCCATTTTTCATGTATATATTGATTTGTATAATGGTTGTATGTCTGTGAAATCTCTTGGAAATACAGTTAGTAGTAAAGAAGTAATAGATTAAAACTTTGTGCGGGAAGGAGCGGTTTTCTATGAACGTTACTGTTTATGTGCTCATATCTCATGAACTACGGGTCGTACTGAGATACAATTTAGAAGGCACATTCAAATATATGCGTGTATACTATCTGTAAAATTTCCTGCGTCTACAATTTGTAGTGTAGAAATTATAAATTGTAACGTGATACCAAAAACTGTTAACTCACGGTAATGAATGTGTGTACCAAATTTGGTTGAAATCGGTCCAATGGTTTAGGAGAAAATGAGCAGCATTGTCGCAAAATGCAGCAGTTTTTCGCGCATCTCATTGTTTATGACGTCATATCTCGTGAACTATAATTATATCGTATGTGATTCTTACACTTACGGTGACCGTCCTCATGGATTGAAGCTTACGTGTACAAAATTTCATAAAGATTGGAACAAAACTGTAGATTTGTATGCAACACGTATAAACATAAGAACACTCTGCTTTATATATTAGATCTCACCTGTGTTTTTATCATTCACACACCAAATCTTGTAACATTTTAGTGACAGTCTCTTTCCTGTATCGGGATAGTACGAAACGACCTTGCTTTCTTTGTACTCTATGTTCTTCTTCAATCGTACCTTATATGTATCTCACGCTGCGCACCAATACTTCATAAGACGACGGACAAGCGTAGTGGAAGCAATTCTTTAGCAGGTCTGTTGCATCTTCTTAGTCTTCTGCCAATAAAAGACAGACTTAATTTCGCTTTTCCCACGATATAATCTAGATGTTCTTTGCAATTTAAGTCTGTCGTGATTGTGCCATACAAATATCTTATCTAAATCTTGTTGCAGTTCTTTCTGGTCTTCAGACGACTTTACTAGACGATAAATTACAGTAACTTGTGGAAACAACAGGGCTGCTCAGATTTTTTTATGTTCGTAGATAACGTACAGCTATGGACCAATAACACTACCATGGCGTAACCGACGGATATCACCTCTGATTTTGTCAACGCCTTTCCATCAGTTACTACTAACAGTCTCCTCTCTGACAGGAAATCCCGATTCCATCATATGTTCTGGTTATGGTCTTCACTCCAAAGAATGGTTTAATGCACCTCTTCACGCTACCGTGTCCTCTGCAAGCTTGTTCATCTCTGAATAAATACAGAAACCTACAGACGTTTGGACCTACTTACTACATTGGCACACCCTTCCCTCAAATAATAATTTGACGATTCCCTGATATCTCAGAATATGTCCCACGAAGTGATCTTTTCTCTTACAAGGAAACCACACGGGAGTCGGATTTTAGAATTTTTTCATATTTATGGCACGTGAAATTCAGAACTCAAATAACAATCAGCCAAAGTCATTCGACGCAACTCTCAAAACTTCTCGAGGATATTGACTCTGAAGTTTAGCAAGTAACCGCAAGTACCAATATTTAAATTAACTGCAGCATCTGTTGTTGTATCACATGTGATGTTTGAACAACTGTTCATACTTGAAATGTTCAACGGAATGCATGTTCTACGAGAAGCCGCGACTAACAGCCGCAGGAACAGAGAGCTTCCGAACTATACAACACACTTTAAGATCTCTTAAAAATGAAAAGAAATAATCATAATAACAATAAGAATAAATAAATCTTCTTTGGAAAGGAAAAAAATAATGTAAGGTGTTGCGCGAAAAAGGAAAAAAAAAAAAAATGAAGGTGGTGGCATTATGGCGTCGCAACCCCTACGGTCAGTGTTTGCAATTCTGTTGTGACAGGTTTTTTAATTTTTTTCGTAGCGTTCGAATAGTTACACAGTTTTAATATCAAATGGTAATTTTTAGGAAAAGTGCACGTATTTTAGTTTATTCGTAATTTTCTATATTTTATAGAAGTTTGTTAACAATGAAAGTTTCAATAAAATAAAACATAAGTTAAATTTTTTACGGTGTTAGCTTAACTATTAGCTGACGAATGTAGTTTTTGCTTGTTCATTTGGTGAAGAGCTGCGACCCTTTTTTTTGTATAATCATCTACATAGCTACTAATAGCTTTCAAAGCAGCTAACCTACTCAACCATCATTTTACGGGACGGCAAGGTTTTCAGCTTGTCTACATAAACATAAACAAAAACTGACACAACACGTGGAATTACAGTTCTCAAACTGTTTTATATAATTGAATTCGAAAACGAAAAAAGTATCTCCCACAGAGGTATTCGAACGATCGACTATATGGTTGTGAGAACACAACGCTATCACCTGAGCTACACCGACATACGCTGCAACAGCTTTAATTATTGGTACTTACGTGTACTTTGCGAAACTTCAAAGTCGACTTCCTCGATAATTTTTGAGAGTTGCGTCGAATGGTTTGGTTGATTGTTGTTTGAATTTTGTACTTACCATACCATCAATGTAAAGAATTTCTAAAATCCGTTACCCATGTGGTCTCCTTGTCAGTCAACATACGCCAGAATATTTTATTATCCATAATTCTACTTAGTACCTCGCCATTAGTTACGCGATCTTCGCAGCTAATCTTCAGCATTAGTGTGTAACATCATATTTCAAAAGTTGAAACGGAAGTGTTTTTACCCTTTCCTGCTTTTTACAGTTAACAATAGATCTGTTCTATAACATCATTTAATTACAAAGCTGTTTGAAACCAGGTTTATGCAGTTTATGTATTTATTTACAATCTTGAAGTCATTACGTTATTATGTGGAAACTGGAATGGTTTTTGTCAGCTGTATAACAATAAGAAAAACAAGGAGCCAGCCCCCACAGAACCCATTTCAATAATAAACATCAGTTCTCGACGGATGAGAACTCATGTTTATTACCTTATCCTGACCGTTTTCATCTTTGGTCGTGTTGGCGCTGTGTGCTTGTTTGCTCGATGTGTATTGTCGTTCCTGTTTACTCATTGAAAACCAAGATTTTAAAGATCGTTGCACATTGCTTCCTCATATGGTCTTATCCCTTTCCCCCACCTGCTAAAATTCCTTGAACATCTCCACATCCTACACACCTCCCGCAAAATAGAATCTCGTCACCCGGGCCTCTGCCACGCCTTTACCAGCATGTTCCTCCCTCTCTCCACCTCCTTTCTCTCTATATCCTATCCGAGGGTAACTTCCATCATCTTCCTCTCCCAAATGACGCCCTCGGTCCTGACACATACCCCTCCTATCAACTTCCGCGGTGGCCGAGGGGACTGAGGCGCTACAGTTACGGTCTGCACAGCCACTACGGTCGGGGGTTCGAATCCCCCCTCGGGCATGGATATTTGTGCCGTCCTTAGGATTATCTACTTCGTAAGTTGTTTGTAAGTTTAGGGACTGATGACCCCGTAGTCCCATTGGCTTAACAAACATTTTTTCAACTTTAGCCTTCCGCCGCGTCCCCAACCACCCGTCCTTTTCCCTTCCTCCGCTTGGTTCCCCATCCCCACCCTCTCCCTTGGAGTCCTTCCATCCCATCTCCTCCCATCCCCACTCTGCCCCTTCCCCTCCTTTTCTCCCCAACGTACTTTCCTTCCCCCTCCCTCTCCACTGCGGGGCCTGCTCAATATTTTACTTGTGTTTCAATGATGTTACATTTAGTCACTTCGTGCTTCGAGTGTACATGTGTTTTTAAAACGTCAGCAACTGCCGCTAAGGTAGAACACCGTGTTGCAACGTTTTTTAATTGTCTCTGTTATCGTCGCCATTCACTGAGCAAAATCAGTGTTTTTTAGCCACCGTGGCAGTTTTTAATACTGATTATGTGTGTTTTAAAACCTTAATTTCATTGTATTTAGTTCGCCTGTTTTCTCTCCTTTTTATCGTTAAAATCAACATTTTTATCTCCTGTTTTAACCTACCATTCTGTTGTCAAATACATATGTGCCCTGGGCTGAAGAGCAGCGAACGAGGTTGCTGCCAGCCTACCCCACGGGTCATTAAAATGCAATAAAGGACAAAAAAATTGATTCTCACTGCAGTTTTGCCTTGAAAATGGCAGGGTGGTCTTCTGCCGAAATATCGGCCGATTTCGGTTTTAAAGCCTGGTTGCATACCCGTACGTTTTTCGAAGTTGTTATTCGCCAGGAGAAATTAAGGAATCACATTTACACTACACGTTATTTATTGATTTAATTAAATGTAAACACAATCTATGTTGTGAGTTCATCATTAAAAAAATACGTGCCTGTGGTGAAATATACAAAAACATAGGAAGCAGAACTATTCGGACATGATCAAGAACGAAAGTAACGAGTGTAAAAAGAAAGTTTCTGTAAAAAAAAAAGTGTACAAAAGTACGACAGTTGGTGAAAGATGATCTGGATGCTAAATTTACATGTAAGTAAAACATTGTTTTTTACATGTCACGTTGCCATCTGCACCTATTTTCTGTACTAAATTCACTTCTTTTATTTTAAGAATAACAAGAGAGGAACAAATAACGATGAAATGAAGTCAGATATGTGCGTATGCGGATGATATTGCCATTTTGGGAAGAGATGTAAACACCCTAAAAACATATATGAACTAATGGAAGCAGAAGGAACAAAACTTGGACTTACTGTAAATGGTGATGTCAAATTCTGAAGCCAGAAGAACACCACATGACCTGAAGTCATTTGATGAATATTTCAAAGCCGTCAGAAGCTTCTATTATCTAGGTGTCCTAATCAACGATAGTAGTATGACGCGATGTATCGGAGAAAGGATATAACCTGGTAACTGAGCTTACTGTGCGAACCTACAGGTGTTTTTAGAATTCTCCAATCACAAGAACAACAAAATTAAGAGTATATTATTCCCTTGTGCGACAACCCGCTCGGTTAGTCGAGCGCTCTAACGCACCGCTTTCCAAGACGGGGAGGCGAGCCGGCCCCGGTTCGAATCCGCCCGACGGATTAACGAAGGGGCTCGGAGTGTCGGCCAGCCTGGATGTGGCTTTTAGGCGATTTTCCACATCCCCCTACGTGAATACCGTGCTGGTACCCAAGTCCCGCCACAGTTACTCGATTCGCAAACATTTCGTAACACTTTCACACATGTAACACTATACGCAGACATTTGGGGGTACACATTTCCTCCCAGGGGCCTTGGGTGGCGAAAGGAACGGCATCCGAGCACCGTTCAACTATTAACACACCAAATCCGATTAACAAAGCCGACCCTGCATGCTCGGGAACATGGATCCAGAGAAAGAATTCCCTTGTCGACCTGTCGTTACATATGGATCTGAAGTGTGGACAATGACGGAAGCAGATATTAACAACCTAAGGGCATTTGAAAAGAAAATATTGCGCAAAATCTACGGGCTCGTGAGAGAGGTAGAAGTTTGGAGAGTGAGATACAATCATGAAATACAAGAACTTATACAACGGAAAGATATAGTGAAATTTATTAATTCTCAGAGAATACGTTGGTTACGTCATAATGAATGAATGCTAAATTGTATTTCACCAGAGGGAAAGGCAAACCAATGGTGGGACAACGTGATTGCTGACCTTACCAAGGTGGGGATCCGAAGATGGAAGAGAATAGCTGAGAACAGAGAGATATGGAGGAAAGAGTTGTTGAGGAAGCCAAGGCCCACCGAGGGCTGTGATGCTAAAGAAGAAAAATTCTAAGAATAAAAACAAAAACAAAAAGATAAAAGAAAGAAAATAAACATTGCTTGCTAGAAACCGGTAATGAACTTCGTCCGGTGTTCCAGCTGGTACGTTCGATACATTTTCTCGGCAGAGTAGAACTGTGTAGAATTCCCTAATTAAATCGGAGAAGTTACGTGGTAACCCAATAAAAGGGAGCAGGGAAAGTCTTTCGTGGGCGGAGTTGAGTATCGCACTTTTCTCCCGGCTAACAGCTGTCTTTCAACTCCTTTCCAGGTCATAAAAGTCGGGAAAAATTAAGTTATCGCCGAGTAAGAGTGTTATCGCCGTAATCCCATCTGATGGGCGCGGGAAGCCGGAAAGTTTCATTAGCCGTCCCGACCGCCGAATTCGTGTCCACGGCCGCGGCTGCCCTGGCCGGCGTTCGTGACGAGAGGTCGTCGCTCGTGCCCCGCCCATCGACCCGTTCGACGTTTCTGTGGAACGGCCCTCGCGCCGCCGGCGGACTGCTTTCCGCGTACCACAGCGCCGGCCTACCACGAAAACTCCCACACTACCCTTTGTCATGCCTGTCTCCATCTCTACAGCCTACTGAACGCTTTGGAATCTCCTGACGCCATATATACAGGGTGTTTCACTGAGTGTGTTTGCCTCTGTAACTTACAAAATAATAGGTGACGGGAAATTTTAATGCGGTAGGTCAACACAAGAAATGTTACACTTTCTGCGGAGCTATGAACATAGTTTATTGTATCATTTTCCAAAGAGGTACGCCACAAAGATATAATTTTTTTATATGGAACAATAGTGTTTTCTATCGTGTATTGGATTCGTTTAAACCAGCTGCGTCCAAATCAATTAAAACTACATTCCTATCACTGTTAGTTTGGGAGCTACATCCCTTCAAAGTTCCGGGGGCGGAGGCTGCGATAGCGTAGCTCACTGGCCGAGTGGCTATCTTCTGGGGTAAGGCCCACTGTCTCATGACCACCAGCCAGTCAGCAACGCTGTCGTACCCTCCGCCCCCTAAATTTTGAAGGGTTGTAGCTCCCAAACTAACAGTGATAGGAATGTAGTTTAAATTGATTTGGACGCAGCTGGTTTCAACGAATCCAATGCACGATAGAAAAAAACCTATTGTTCCATTTAAAAAATTATATCTTTGTGCTGTAACTCTTTGGAAAATGATACAATAAACTATGTTCATAGCTCTGCAGAAAGTGTAACATTTCTTGTGTTGACCTACCGCATTAAAATTTCCCGTTACCTATTACTTTATAAGTTACAGAGGCAAACACACTTAATGAAACACCCTGTATATTTATGTAAGTGTGTGTGTGTGTGTGTGTGTGTGTTTGGTGTGTGTGGTGTCTGTTCTTTCGTACATGTCCGAAAGCCTAACACTTTTGATCTTGCAGTTACGTGGCATATTCCAAAAATAAGGTCCCGTCAATTTATATGTAATACACTATAGCAGGGGTTCTGAAACTCGCGGAGCACCTTTGCTAAGTGGAATTCCAGGCGCAGCACTAAATTTGTCTCAGATATCACTGATGAAGAGTGGTAGTCTCACAATTTAAGCATATAAGACATTGAGTTTAATCAATGTATATGCTTACTTCTTCCACCAATTACATATTACACAGAACTTAACGCTCATACAAAGAAAGCGCAACAAAACTGTAGTAATATAAAATATATGAGAATGACTTCACAGAACGAGTAATGGAGAACAAAAATTTTTTTCACTGTCAGAGGTAAGCAAATATTTAAATACATTATTAAAAGCTTTTACCTGGTTAGGGAGTAAAAGCAAGGATTCTAATTAGAAGGATTAGACTGTTTTAATTTTTACAATATGACCATATCTGGTTGACGTTTTAGCAGCTGGAACCGAATAGCTTGCTGTGCGATGAGATGGGAACTGTATTTTCTTTTAAAAGAGACGTATGCAGAGAACCGTGATTCGGATAAATCAGTGTTCAGAAAGTCAGAACAATAAGTTGTTTTATCTGATATATCCTAACTCATTGTTTAGCGTAGACCAAAATCCCGAAACCGATTGCTTAGATCGAAATTTTTTGTTTATCTCGGAATTTAAAGTCAGTTCAAGCAGGCATTCATACTGCTGTGATGTCACAGAGATAGGATTCTTGATACAAAATATTGATTTACAACACAAACATTTACTACCGTGTACTCTTGCAATCGGATTGAAAACTAATACACTACAGGCCATTAAAATTGCTACACCAAGAAGAAATGCAAATGATAAAAGGCTATTCATTATACAAATATATTATACTACAACTGACGTTTGATTACATTTGCATGCAATTTGGTTGCATACATCCTGAGAAATCAGGACCCAGAACTATACTTCTGGCCGTAATAAAGGCCTTGATATGCCTGGGAATTGAGTCAAACAGAGCTTGGATGGCGTGTACAGGTACAGATGCCCACGCAGCTTCAACGCGATACCACAGTTCATCGAGAGTAGTGATTGGCGTATTTTGACGAGCCAGTTGCTCGGCCACCATTGAACAGACGTTTTCAATTGGTGAGAGATTTGGAGAATGTGATGGCCAGGGCAGCAGTCGAACATTTTCCGTATCCAGAAAGGCCCGTACAGGACCTGCGACATGCGATCGTGCATTATCCTGCTGAAATGTAGGGTTTCGTAGGGATCGAATGAAGGGTAGAGCTACGGGTCGTAACACATCTGAAATGTAACGTCCACTGTTCAAGGTGCCGTCGATGCGAACAAGAGGTGACCGAGACGTTTAACCAATTCACCCCATTTCGCGAAACACGGATCCACCATCATGATGCTGTAAACAGAACCTGGATTCATCCGAAAAAATGACGTTTTGCCATTCATGCTCCCTGGTTCGTCGTTGTGTACACCATTCAGGTTATCTCTGATTTCGCTATATCCTACCGGGCAAATTCCAGAATGGTTTCTTTCAAAAGACCCGTCGTATTTCTTACCCATCCGACTAAAAAGAACTTTAACTTGTGCTCCACTTCGAATGACTATATCGCTGACGGAACGTAAATTATAAGCAAGAGGCACACGAAAAGTACTGTGCACAGTATGTGATCAAAAGTATCTGGACACCTGGCAGAAAATGGCTTACAAGTTCGTAGTGCCCTCCATCGGTAATGCTGGAATTCAATATGGTGTTGGCGCAGCCTTAGCCTTAGCCTTTAGGACAGTCACAGATAGATGAAGAAGGTCTCAGCACAATCCTGGTCAGCATAGAAGCAGCACTAAATTCAAGACCAATTACACAAGGAGGAGAAGAAACTGAGCCACTGACACCTGCACATTTTCTTGTAGGTGAGCGACTGACAACGTTGCCCACAGGTCCAGAACCGACAGTCAGGAAGGATTTGTCCAAGGAGTTCCAACGGCAGCAACACATGGTAGAGCATTTCTGGAACACGTGGAAGAAAGAATACCTGATCCTGCTCAAAAACTTCCATGAAACTCATCAACCTAAGACAGGTTCTGGGAGACTACATTTGGGTGATGTTGTACTTCTAAAGGAAGATGTTCGTCCACGTCACATGTGGAAGAAGGCGCGGATAGAAGATCTTCATGAGGGAAGAGATGGGAAGATACGAACTGTCACGTTACGAACTTCAGATGGAACCATAATCTCACGACCCATTCAGCTGGTCATTCCTCTTGAAATTGACCAGGGTGGGGAGGATGTTGCGGGTTAACTTTTGATATATTTGTAAATCTTTTTATATATATTTATGTTCCATGATTTATGTTATGTATTATGTGATGTATTATTATTCTCTGAAATAAACAGTGGTTGTTAAGTATTGGAATCACGGTGTTGTGTGTTCGTCATATTTGGTGCCGAAACTTGTGAAAAAATTACGATTTTTTTTACGTAATTTTGACGATAAAAAGCTTACTTCACGGTGCTGGAAGCGGGATACGACGTCGGACCACATCACAAGATAAGTCTGTTCCAATATAATACGATTTTATGAACTCCTTGCCTCAAAGGAATGTTAGCAGTAACGGCATAATTCACGAACTTTGCTTATATCAAAAGCGTGAAATCTTTCGGTAGGAATAACAGCGCAAGATTCAATTACGCTTACGCCAACACAAAAGCAAGTTCCGTAATAATGCCAGACGAGATAGATACCGGGAAACAGCTAACAAACTTTAAAAGAAAAAGAACTAGGGAGAGGACGAATGCTACGCGGTTTTGTACTGCTGTCGATGAACTTACGACAGAAAGTCCAATGGACGATTTTGAACACTACATAGAACGTCTTCAAGATACTTTAGAGAAGCTCACTTCCTTAGATGACATTATTTACGACCTCTTAAGTGATGATGAATATGACGCAGACGTATCTATCTGTGAGGAATATATAGACAAAATTAAACACGCAATACATAAGGCTACAAAAGCAATCAATTGCAAGCTTTCAGCCGTAACATCGCAAATGAATATTACGTCACCTAAAGTTCCCATACACTCCACTGCAGGCATGCATTCAGTCAAGCTACCTGCCATTAAGCTTGAACCATTTTGTGGAGATATCGAAATGTGGTCCCGCTTCTGGGAGCAATTTGAATCAACTATTGATAAAGACCCATCGCTTTCCACAGTTAATAAACATGTTTTCCTTCGAGGTTATCTGTCAGGAGAACCGAAGTTGAAGTAGATGGAATACCTATTACAGGTAACACTTACGAAGAGACAAAGAAAATTTTATTGCATCGGTACGGAGATAACAACCGTATTATTCAGGCGCACCTCGATTATTTGGATGCGCTAAAGCCAGTACAGTCAGAGACACCTGAAACGCTGAACTGTCCATTCCTAGAGTGTAACCGCCGTATTCAAGCGCTGCGTGCCCTGGGGGAAGATGTTGTAGCTTACGGCAAAGTTCTCACACCGAAGATTTTACGAGCATTTCCTGCCGAAATGTGTCAAAAATGGGTTATTCATGCGAAAAGAACCGAAATATCGGAAGGAGATGTACTGAAATTACTTGATTTTTTGGAGGAAGAAGTTCAGGGTGCTCTTACTGCACAAAAAATTCGTGGAGAGCAGCAAGTAACTTCCAACTACACGCCCACTGCTGCGACATTTCACATAAATTCAAAACAAGCTAAAACCTCTCGGAAAATTAAACAAGATGTACAACCATATTGTATATTTTGTGACGCTCGCACTCATTGGGCTCAAGACTGCAATATAGTAACAGACATCCAACAACGTATTGACACATTAAAGCAAGATAATCGTTGTTTTATATGCCTAAAACGAGGTCATAATGCTAAAACCTGCAGTAAGAGGGGGAAGGTTTCGTGTTCTAAGTGCAAGAAACGTCACCATAAAGCGATTTGTACTGACACTACTACTTCTAATTCACCTTCTCATCAAGTTACCACTACTTCTGTAGGGAAAATCGATGTAAATTCAGCAGATTTTACATATCTTCAGACAGCTCGAGTTTGGGTCAGTGGACCAACAGGATTAAGCAGACTCACTCGCTGTGTTCCAGATAGTAGCAGTCAGTCAAGTTTCATTTCAAAGTTTCTCATTGATGAACTAGATTTAAAAAATTTAGAACATCGTGACATATCTGTCAATGCCTTTGAAATACCATGTGTAACTTCAATGTGTCGTAGAGTTGTAGAATTCACTCTGAAAGGTATATTTAAAAATTCCACAATATCTCTGACTGCATTTGAAAGCACATACTCATTTGCTGCTCACCCAACTGTCCCACCTGAAATAACAAAACAAGTGTATGATCGAAAACTTCAGTTAGCAGACCCAAAGGACGACACAGAAGGTCTTCCTATTGATATCCTTATTGGAGCAGATCACTATTGGAAAATCATTAAAGATTCCCCTCCTATTCGCTTAACACCATCCATTGTACTGATACCTTCAACTATGGGTTGGATTCTTAGTGGGTGTAAGTCAAACATCATGGCAAACCCTGTGATAACAAACTATGTTAGTTTGGATTCGATGACATCAACAGATAATATTTTAAGACGTTTCTGGGACTTAGAAACAATGGGAATCACAGCGGACCAAACAAAGACTCCAAATTCGAAAGAACTAGCTTTATTGCACGATTTCTCAAAATATTACTGCATTGAAGACAATAGGAGAGTGGTTTCTTTACCTAGAAAACCCAACATCATTGTGCCTAATAATCTCTCACTAGCAGAGAATAGATTTATTTCACTGGAGAAAAAGATTACAAAGGACACTAACTTAAAACACATTTATGAAATGCAAATGATAGACCACATAAGAAAGGGACATGTAGAGGTTGCCCCTCCTGAACAAACATCAAATGACATATTTTATTTGCCACATCATGCAGTAAAGAAAGAAAGGTTAGGTGTTATCAAATGGAGGATTGTATTTGATGGTTCTTCCCACGAAAATGCTGTACATTCACTGAATGACTCTTTGGAAATTGGCCCTAATTTACTTCCAGATATTCTTTCAATATTATTAAGATTCCGCTTATATCCAGTTGCTTTAATTGCTGATATTAAACAAGCTTTTCTACAGTTAGTTCTGCATAGAAAAGAACGAGACTTAACAAGGTTTTTTTGGTATAAAGTAATCATGGATCAACAAGGAAACTACATTACAACAAATGAAAAGATTACATACCGCTTCACCCGACTACCTTTTGGACTAACTTGTAGCCCCTTTCTACTTGCAGCCACACTAAAAGAACTTGCTGCAATGTACAAAAGGAATTTTCCTCAAGCTGCTTTTCTTGTTGAAAATAATATGTATATGGATGACTTTGTAGCAGGTGCTGAAGATGACAATGCTGTGACTTCCTTATATTATGAACTTACCTCATTTATGGGTATCATTAGCCTACCAATGGCAAAATGGGCCACAAACTCAAAATAACTGATTGAAATTTGTCAATCAGAAGGTGTCATAAATGTTACAGATACAGAGGTTCTAGGAATTCACTGGGATACATCGACTTATATGTTCAGTATTATCCACATTAATGTCATAAACTATATTAGAGATCGTCCTGCCACTAAGCGAGAAGTTCTTAGAAGCACTGCAAGATTCTATGACCCACTAGGTCTGTTGTCACCTGTCTCTCTCATTGCAAAAATAATTTTCCAGGAAATTTGGTCAAGAGGGATTGAATGGGATGAGCTCTTACCTCCCGATCTTGGTAAAAGTTGGCAAATGTGGGTATCAACCTTACCATCATGTTTGGACATGAAAATCCCTCGATGGGTTGGTGTTTCTGAAGAGACAAAAACAGAAATACATGTCTTTTCAGATGCATCAGAAAAGGCTTATGGAGCAGTGCTTTATCTACGATGTAGCACTTCAAACATGACATCAGTCAATTTAGTTTTCAGTAAAAACAGATTAGCCCCAATCAAGAAAATAACTCTTCCGCGACTGGAACTTCTGGCAACACTTCTTGGGTCGAGGTTACTTCACTATTTCTGCAAGGCCACACACTATGACGCAAATAACGCAACACTGTGGACTGACTCAACTGTAGCCTTAGGATGGATACAACATGACCCTAATCGATGGAAGACATTTGTTTCAAACCGTGTTACAGAAATACAAAAATTAACAAATCCATCACAGTGGAGACATTGCCCCGGTGATCAAAACCCAGCTGATCTACTCTCCAGAGGTACCACAGCAGACAAACTTCAAAATTCCATTACATGGTTCCACGGGCTTGCTTGGTTAACAAAGAACAGAATGCATTGGCCAAGACTTAGGCAGAAAAACTTAGATTATTCCTTGCCAGAGAGAAAGAAACAAACAAACCAAGTCTTCATGGTAAAAACAAGACCCCCCAATTTTAACAGCTACACGGTATAGTAACTATTACAAACTGTTACGAGTTACAGGATGGATTCTTCGTTTTAAACGACAGTTAATGAAACAAAATAAGACATTAGGAGAATTAACAGCAACAGAATTGCAAGAATCATGTACTTATTGGATTCGTATTGTCCAACAACAACATTTTGCAGTTGAACTGCATGCTCTGCATAACAACTTGCCTCTGCCACAAAATTCTAAAATAGCTCGTTTTAATCCATTCCTGGATGATGGCCTTATTCGTATTGGTGGACGTCTACAGTTTGCAAAATTAACAAGAGAACAAATTCACCCAATACTTCTTGATGGACAGCATCATTTCACTCATTTACTAATCCGGCAAACTCACATTCGTCTGCACCACCTTGGGGTAAACATAGTGTTATCTGAGCTGAGGACAGAATTCTGGATTCTTAGAGCTCGTCAGACAATAAAACGTGTTCTACACTGTTGCCTACCTTGCAAGATGGTGAAAGCTCGCTCTGTTCAAGAAATAGAGGCTCCATTACCCGCTGAACGGGTCTCAGCATTGAAACCATTTAAAGTCACAGTCATCGATTTTGCTGGTCCATTATACGTCAAACAAGGACATATAACAAAGAAAGCATATATTGCTCTATTCACTTGTGCAACAACACGTGCCTTACATTTGGAATTATGCTCAGATATGTCAACTGATAAATTTCTTCAAGCTCTACAAAGATTTGTGGGAAGAAGAAGCGTGCCTAGTACAATTTACAGTGATAATGCTACTACCTTCCATTCTACCCACTCAGAACTAAAGGAGCTCTGGCAGGCTCTCATGGCCAGCAAAACATACAAGTACCTTGTTCAGCAATCTATAACATGGAGATTCATTACCCCACACGCGCCTTGGTGGGGAGGATTTTGGGAACGAATGGTGGGTTCAGTCAAACGTTGCCTGAGAAAGGTTTTAGGACAGTCACAGATAGATGAAGAAGGTCTCAGCACAATCCTGGTCAGCATAGAAGCAGCACTAAATTCAAGACCAATTACACAAGGAGGAGAAGAAACTGAGCCACTGACACCTGCACATTTTCTTGTAGGTGAGCGACTGACAACGTTGCCCACAGGTCCAGAACCGACAGTCAGGAAGGATTTGTCCAAGGAGTTCCAACGGCAGCAACACATGGTAGAGCATTTCTGGAACACGTGGAAGAAAGAATACCTGATCCTGCTCAAAAACTTCCATGAAACTCATCAACCTAAGACAGGTTCTGGGAGACTACATTTGGGTGATGTTGTACTTCTAAAGGAAGATGTTCGTCCACGTCACATGTGGAAGAAGGCGCGGATAGAAGATCTTCATGAGGGAAGAGATGGGAAGATACGAACTGTCACGTTACGAACTTCAGATGGAACCATAATCTCACGACCCATTCAGCTGGTCATTCCTCTTGAAATTGACCAGGGTGGGGAGGATGTTGCGGGTTAACTTTTGATATATTTGTAAATCTTTTTATATATATTTATGTTCCATGATTTATGTTATGTATTATGTGATGTATTATTATTCTCTGAAATAAACAGTGGTTGTTAAGTATTGGAATCACGGTGTTGTGTGTTCGTCATATTTGGTGCCGAAACTTGTGAAAAAATTACGATTTTTTTTACGTAATTTTGACGATAAAAAGCTTACTTCACGGTGCTGGAAGCGGGATACGACGTCGGACCACATCACAAGATAAGTCTGTTCCAATATAATACGATTTTATGAACTCCTTGCCTCAAAGGAATGTTAGCAGTAACGGCATAATTCACGAACTTTGCTTATATCAAAAGCGTGAAATCTTTCGGTAGGAATAACAGCGCAAGATTCAATTACGCTTACGCCAACACAAAAGCAAGTTCCGTAATAATGCCAGACGAGATAGATACCGGGAAACAGCTAACAAACTTTAAAAGAAAAAGAACTAGGGAGAGGACGAATGCTACGCGGTTTTGTACTGCTGTCGATGAACTTACGACAGAAAGTCCAATGGACGATTTTGAACACTACATAGAACGTCTTCAAGATACTTTAGAGAAGCTCACTTCCTTAGATGACATTATTTACGACCTCTTAAGTGATGATGAATATGACGCAGACGTATCTATCTGTGAGGAATATATAGACAAAATTAAACACGCAATACATAAGGCTACAAAAGCAATCAATTGCAAGCTTTCAGCCGTAACATCGCAAATGAATATTACGTCACCTAAAGTTCCCATACACTCCACTGCAGGCATGCATTCAGTCAAGCTACCTGCCATTAAGCTTGAACCATTTTGTGGAGATATCGAAATGTGGTCCCGCTTCTGGGAGCAATTTGAATCAACTATTGATAAAGACCCATCGCTTTCCACAGTTAATAAACATGTTTTCCTTCGAGGTTATCTGTCAGGAGAACCGAAGTTGAAGTAGATGGAATACCTATTACAGGTAACACTTACGAAGAGACAAAGAAAATTTTATTGCATCGGTACGGAGATAACAACCGTATTATTCAGGCGCACCTCGATTATTTGGATGCGCTAAAGCCAGTACAGTCAGAGACACCTGAAACGCTGAACTGTCCATTCCTAGAGTGTAACCGCCGTATTCAAGCGCTGCGTGCCCTGGGGGAAGATGTTGTAGCTTACGGCAAAGTTCTCACACCGAAGATTTTACGAGCATTTCCTGCCGAAATGTGTCAAAAATGGGTTATTCATGCGAAAAGAACCGAAATATCGGAAGGAGATGTACTGAAATTACTTGATTTTTTGGAGGAAGAAGTTCAGGGTGCTCTTACTGCACAAAAAATTCGTGGAGAGCAGCAAGTAACTTCCAACTACACGCCCACTGCTGCGACATTTCACATAAATTCAAAACAAGCTAAAACCTCTCGGAAAATTAAACAAGATGTACAACCATATTGTATATTTTGTGACGCTCGCACTCATTGGGCTCAAGACTGCAATATAGTAACAGACATCCAACAACGTATTGACACATTAAAGCAAGATAATCGTTGTTTTATATGCCTAAAACGAGGTCATAATGCTAAAACCTGCAGTAAGAGGGGGAAGGTTTCGTGTTCTAAGTGCAAGAAACGTCACCATAAAGCGATTTGTACTGACACTACTACTTCTAATTCACCTTCTCATCAAGTTACCACTACTTCTGTAGGGAAAATCGATGTAAATTCAGCAGATTTTACATATCTTCAGACAGCTCGAGTTTGGGTCAGTGGACCAACAGGATTAAGCAGACTCACTCGCTGTGTTCCAGATAGTAGCAGTCAGTCAAGTTTCATTTCAAAGTTTCTCATTGATGAACTAGATTTAAAAAATTTAGAACATCGTGACATATCTGTCAATGCCTTTGAAATACCATGTGTAACTTCAATGTGTCGTAGAGTTGTAGAATTCACTCTGAAAGGTATATTTAAAAATTCCACAATATCTCTGACTGCATTTGAAAGCACATACTCATTTGCTGCTCACCCAACTGTCCCACCTGAAATAACAAAACAAGTGTATGATCGAAAACTTCAGTTAGCAGACCCAAAGGACGACACAGAAGGTCTTCCTATTGATATCCTTATTGGAGCAGATCACTATTGGAAAATCATTAAAGATTCCCCTCCTATTCGCTTAACACCATCCATTGTACTGATACCTTCAACTATGGGTTGGATTCTTAGTGGGTGTAAGTCAAACATCATGGCAAACCCTGTGATAACAAACTATGTTAGTTTGGATTCGATGACATCAACAGATAATATTTTAAGACGTTTCTGGGACTTAGAAACAATGGGAATCACAGCGGACCAAACAAAGACTCCAAATTCGAAAGAACTAGCTTTATTGCACGATTTCTCAAAATATTACTGCATTGAAGACAATAGGAGAGTGGTTTCTTTACCTAGAAAACCCAACATCATTGTGCCTAATAATCTCTCACTAGCAGAGAATAGATTTATTTCACTGGAGAAAAAGATTACAAAGGACACTAACTTAAAACACATTTATGAAATGCAAATGATAGACCACATAAGAAAGGGACATGTAGAGGTTGCCCCTCCTGAACAAACATCAAATGACATATTTTATTTGCCACATCATGCAGTAAAGAAAGAAAGGTTAGGTGTTATCAAATGGAGGATTGTATTTGATGGTTCTTCCCACGAAAATGCTGTACATTCACTGAATGACTCTTTGGAAATTGGCCCTAATTTACTTCCAGATATTCTTTCAATATTATTAAGATTCCGCTTATATCCAGTTGCTTTAATTGCTGATATTAAACAAGCTTTTCTACAGTTAGTTCTGCATAGAAAAGAACGAGACTTAACAAGGTTTTTTTGGTATAAAGTAATCATGGATCAACAAGGAAACTACATTACAACAAATGAAAAGATTACATACCGCTTCACCCGACTACCTTTTGGACTAACTTGTAGCCCCTTTCTACTTGCAGCCACACTAAAAGAACTTGCTGCAATGTACAAAAGGAATTTTCCTCAAGCTGCTTTTCTTGTTGAAAATAATATGTATATGGATGACTTTGTAGCAGGTGCTGAAGATGACAATGCTGTGACTTCCTTATATTATGAACTTACCTCATTTATGGGTATCATTAGCCTACCAATGGCAAAATGGGCCACAAACTCAAAATAACTGATTGAAATTTGTCAATCAGAAGGTGTCATAAATGTTACAGATACAGAGGTTCTAGGAATTCACTGGGATACATCGACTTATATGTTCAGTATTATCCACATTAATGTCATAAACTATATTAGAGATCGTCCTGCCACTAAGCGAGAAGTTCTTAGAAGCACTGCAAGATTCTATGACCCACTAGGTCTGTTGTCACCTGTCTCTCTCATTGCAAAAATAATTTTCCAGGAAATTTGGTCAAGAGGGATTGAATGGGATGAGCTCTTACCTCCCGATCTTGGTAAAAGTTGGCAAATGTGGGTATCAACCTTACCATCATGTTTGGACATGAAAATCCCTCGATGGGTTGGTGTTTCTGAAGAGACAAAAACAGAAATACATGTCTTTTCAGATGCATCAGAAAAGGCTTATGGAGCAGTGCTTTATCTACGATGTAGCACTTCAAACATGACATCAGTCAATTTAGTTTTCAGTAAAAACAGATTAGCCCCAATCAAGAAAATAACTCTTCCGCGACTGGAACTTCTGGCAACACTTCTTGGGTCGAGGTTACTTCACTATTTCTGCAAGGCCACACACTATGACGCAAATAACGCAACACTGTGGACTGACTCAACTGTAGCCTTAGGATGGATACAACATGACCCTAATCGATGGAAGACATTTGTTTCAAACCGTGTTACAGAAATACAAAAATTAACAAATCCATCACAGTGGAGACATTGCCCCGGTGATCAAAACCCAGCTGATCTACTCTCCAGAGGTACCACAGCAGACAAACTTCAAAATTCCATTACATGGTTCCACGGGCTTGCTTGGTTAACAAAGAACAGAATGCATTGGCCAAGACTTAGGCAGAAAAACTTAGATTATTCCTTGCCAGAGAGAAAGAAACAAACAAACCAAGTCTTCATGGTAAAAACAAGACCCCCCAATTTTAACAGCTACACGGTATAGTAACTATTACAAACTGTTACGAGTTACAGGATGGATTCTTCGTTTTAAACGACAGTTAATGAAACAAAATAAGACATTAGGAGAATTAACAGCAACAGAATTGCAAGAATCATGTACTTATTGGATTCGTATTGTCCAACAACAACATTTTGCAGTTGAACTGCATGCTCTGCATAACAACTTGCCTCTGCCACAAAATTCTAAAATAGCTCGTTTTAATCCATTCCTGGATGATGGCCTTATTCGTATTGGTGGACGTCTACAGTTTGCAAAATTAACAAGAGAACAAATTCACCCAATACTTCTTGATGGACAGCATCATTTCACTCATTTACTAATCCGGCAAACTCACATTCGTCTGCACCACCTTGGGGTAAACATAGTGTTATCTGAGCTGAGGACAGAATTCTGGATTCTTAGAGCTCGTCAGACAATAAAACGTGTTCTACACTGTTGCCTACCTTGCAAGATGGTGAAAGCTCGCTCTGTTCAAGAAATAGAGGCTCCATTACCCGCTGAACGGGTCTCAGCATTGAAACCATTTAAAGTCACAGTCATCGATTTTGCTGGTCCATTATACGTCAAACAAGGACATATAACAAAGAAAGCATATATTGCTCTATTCACTTGTGCAACAACACGTGCCTTACATTTGGAATTATGCTCAGATATGTCAACTGATAAATTTCTTCAAGCTCTACAAAGATTTGTGGGAAGAAGAAGCGTGCCTAGTACAATTTACAGTGATAATGCTACTACCTTCCATTCTACCCACTCAGAACTAAAGGAGCTCTGGCAGGCTCTCATGGCCAGCAAAACATACAAGTACCTTGTTCAGCAATCTATAACATGGAGATTCATTACCCCACACGCGCCTTGGTGGGGAGGATTTTGGGAACGAATGGTGGGTTCAGTCAAACGTTGCCTGAGAAAGGTTTTAGGACAGTCACAGATAGATGAAGAAGGTCTCAGCACAATCCTGGTCAGCATAGAAGCAGCACTAAATTCAAGACCAATTACACAAGGAGGAGAAGAAACTGAGCCACTGACACCTGCACATTTTCTTGTAGGTGAGCGACTGACAACGTTGCCCACAGGTCCAGAACCGACAGTCAGGAAGGATTTGTCCAAGGAGTTCCAACGGCAGCAACACATGGTAGAGCATTTCTGGAACACGTGGAAGAAAGAATACCTGATCCTGCTCAAAAACTTCCATGAAACTCATCAACCTAAGACAGGTTCTGGGAGACTACATTTGGGTGATGTTGTACTTCTAAAGGAAGATGTTCGTCCACGTCACATGTGGAAGAAGGCGCGGATAGAAGATCTTCATGAGGGAAGAGATGGGAAGATACGAACTGTCACGTTACGAACTTCAGATGGAACCATAATCTCACGACCCATTCAGCTGGTCATTCCTCTTGAAATTGACCAGGGTGGGGAGGATGTTGCGGGTTAACTTTTGATATATTTGTAAATCTTTTTATATATATTTATGTTCCATGATTTATGTTATGTATTATGTGATGTATTATTATTCTCTGAAATAAACAGTGGTTGTTAAGTATTGGAATCACGGTGTTGTGTGTTCGTCATAACAGCTTCCACTGTCGCAGACATAAGTTCAATCAGGTGCTGGAAGATTGTTGAGAAATAGCAGACCATTCTTCACGGAGTGCTGCACTGAGGAGAGTATCAACTAGGTCGGTGAGGTCTGGCATGAAGTCGGCCTTCCAAAACATCCAGAACGTTTTCCATACGACTCAAGTGCAGGCCAGTCCATTCAGGGATGTTATTGTCGTGTAACCACTCCGCCACAGGCCGTACATTATTAACCCTTTCAGACTTGGCGTCCAATATATTGGACACCGACTTTTTATTAATTTTTGAACAGTATACGATTTCGCTTTACTTTGAGACACACTAGCCTGTTTAGTGGATATCTGTCGCTTATAGTTTCGTGCTTGTTGCTCCCATCTGTCACCAGAATGGCGCGCTGCAATGAAAAACAGTGGACATGGCGGACCCCTTGCGGAGTGCGTCAGACATGATATTAGTAGTTGAAATTATTTTATGTATAAATCGATGAATTTTACATAAATTCCACTTTGCGATATACGTTCGACAATACATATGGTGTGACATATATTACTCTTGACTTTTTATTTCATATCCTTAACTGCCTTAAGGGTGCAGTGTCCAGTTTGTTTAATTTTTTATTTTATTTTCGAAACCAAATATAATTTTTTTTAATTTTGCTGAAACATGCAATATATAGGGTCTTATAGACATGAAAAAAATGCAAGAATATGTTTTATTCTATCTTTAAAATAATTCAAGACTGAAGGGGTTAACAGTTGTTCGATCATGTTGAAGGATGCAATCGCCAGCTACGAATTGCTCTTCAACAGTGGAAAGAAAGAAGCAAGCAGGTACTTAAAACTTCAAAATAGTTTTGCTGCGATAGTGCACAAAACAAAACAAAAATTAAGGGGTGCAAGCTTTCTCCATGAAAAGCACAAACACATCATAACACCACGCCTCAGAATTTTCAAATGTTATCAAGTTTGTAAATCTATGGGACTTAAATACTGTGGTTTGGTTATCAGTCCCTAGGCTTCCAAACTACTTTCACTGACGTAAAGTAACTTATGCTAAGAACAACACACACACCCATACCCGAAAGAGGAGTCGAATCTCCGACGGGTAGTAACCGCACGCTTCGAATCAAGGCGCCTTAGAGCGCACGGCGATTCTACCGCGGCCGAATATTACTGTTGGCAAACACACGCTGGCAGAAGACGTCCACAGTGCATTAGCCACACTCACACCCCGCCATCGGATCGTCACGTCGTGTACCGTGATACTTCAATCCATACAACGTTTTTCCACTCTTCAATCGTCCAATGTTTTCGTTCTTTACACCAAGCGAGGCATCGTTTCTCATTAACCTGCGTGATGTGTGGCTTATGTGAAGCCGCTCGACCACGAAATCAGTTTTCTCGCCTCCCGCCTTAGTAATGCACCGTTTACAGGTAAAAAAAGAAAAAAAAAAATTATATTAAAGTGGATGTCAGCGAGAATTAACCTGCAACCACCGGCCAAAATGTATAATCCAAAATGTTTAAAAACTAAAGTAACCACCTGAAATTGTAGAGCTACGCAAATTCACGTATAATTCGTTAGGGATGACTATATCTATATCTACATCTACATCTACATGGGATACTCCGCAAATCACATTTAAGTGCCTGACAGAGGGTTCATCGAACCACCATTATACTATTTATCTCCCATTACATTCTCGGATAGCTCGTGGGAAGAAAGAACACTTGAATCTCTCCGTTCGAGCTCTAATTTCTCGCATTTTATTCTGATGATCATTTCACCTATGTAAGTAGGAGTCAACAATATATTTTCGCATTCGGAGGAGAATGTTGGCGATTGGAGTTTCGTAAAGTAGTCCACGCCGCAGCGATAAGCGCCGTTGTTGTAATGATTCCCATCCCAGACCCTGTATCGTTTCCGTAACGCTGTCTCCCCTGTATCGTGACAATACGAAACGAGCTGCCCTTCTTTGGACTCTTCCGATGTCCTCCGTCAAACCCACCTGATAAGGATCCCACACTGGGTAGCAATACTCCAAAAATGGAGGGACAAGCGTAGTGTATGCAGTTTCTTTTGTAGTTCTGTTGCATCTTTTAAGGGTTCTGCCAATAAAACGCAGTCTCTGGTTCGCGTTTCCAACGACATTATCTTCGTGTTCTTGCCAGTTTAAGTCTGAAGTAATAATAATTGCTAGGTATTTTGTGGAGTTTACGGCCTTCACTTTTCATTGATTTATCTTGTAAACAAAGTTTAACGGATTTCTTTTCGTACTCATATGGACGACTTCACACTTCTTATTATTTAAAGTCAATTGCCATTTTTTACACCATGGTGATATCTTATCCAGATCGTTCTGTAGTTGCTTTTGATCTTCAGATGATTTTACTAGACGGTAAACGACGGCGTCATCTGGAAACAACCTAAGAGAGCTACTTAGATTTTCCCCTATATCGTTTCGTAAACAAGGAACAGCAGAGGACCAATGACACTACCCTGTGGAACGCCCGATATCACCTTTGTTTTAGTCGATGTCTTACCATCCATTACTACGAACTGTGTCCTCTCTGAAAGGAAATCCCCTATCCAATCGCAAATTTGGGGCGAAATTACTCATTTCATAACATATAGTATCACAGAATATATGTATTCTCCGTCTTGGTTTTCTTCACATAATTTGTTTCGATGCGGCAGATGCGAGTAACGAAATGTATTTATGAGTAACGTTGCAGTACATCGTATCAGCGAAAGTACTCGTTACCCAGTACAGAATACATACGGTTTGCTATAGCTCTACCTCACATGCTCACCATCTTGGGCGAGTGAACGTTGAACCCACATCGTCCTTTCCGTAAGGGTAAACGACCGCCTTTATTTACGCTACGGCTTCCTTTAAACATGTTAGGTGGCGCCGAAAAAAACGCGCTGGCTTTAATGCAGTAGTGCAGTAGCGAGTCGCGGACGCCGGTAGCGAACGAGCTTCGCCAGCGGATGTGTGTGTTGCTGCTGCTGCTGCTGTGGCTACTGGTCTGGGCGACGGCGAACCTCGCGCCATCCACATGTCGGGAGTTAGGGGCGGGCTTTTAATTGCACACGGGGTAGCGCTCTGCGCGATAGCCGCCCCGTGACGTATGGCAGTGGCGCCGCCGATACCATCTGGTCCGGCGTTGCGTTGCGGCGTCCTCCCGCTCACAATCCTCAGGACTCTCCAAAAGGAACGCCGCGACCCCAGCTACAGCGCTTCTCACTCTCGCGGTCCGCCAGCTAATTGGCCATTTAGGTGACTTAAGAGGAAATACGCAAATGAAAATGAACTGCCTCCGTTCCTGTAAAAAAAGGAAACTGCGTCCTGCGGTATGGAACGGCAGCTCCGTGTTGATGGCGTCGTATAGCGTATTAAAGAGGTGCCCATTTGGCTAATAATCCGACGCACGTTATATTTATACTGTACTGTGTGCTCAGGGGATGTTTATGTAACCGTCGCTTCTGCTCGTTTAACTCGGCCGGCATCGACAAAATGGCAATCATCTTTATGGCACAGAATTTTGCTGTCACCTTCCTGTGGACTCTCGTAGATCGTTCCAGAGCAATAATGTAGCTTTTTGTGATACGGACATTCATGTAATATAGAAAAGCCAACAGTCGCTGTATTATTTTTTGGTTTTTATAGACGCATACCAAAATGTAGCTACTGTTTGCTTTTGACTACATTATAGAAGTGTCTCTATGATAAATGATGCATGATCAGTTACACTCCCTACAGGCGATATGTCGGATATTACAATAATGTAAGTATCATATTTTATTCGATTTGAAACCTCACTTAAAAAAAACAGAGTGGAGTCTTTTGTGTCTCGTTTCCGTCGTAGGTGTCGGTGGCCGAGTAGAAAGACCGACACAGGAATAAAGGATGCACGCTTGTGCAGATAGGAGGCGACCAGCCAGTGGGACAGCAGAAACTAGAAACACTAGAGTAAATTAGAACGAGATATATATTTCTTAGAGACTTAGTAATACTTAACTTTTACATAGCTCAGTACTGCTGAATGCTGATACATAGTTGAGCTACAGGCCTGCCTAGTGCCTGTCCGATAGCCAAGTCTTCACGGGTGCCTATCTGATTCTGAAGTGTTATCTGGTTTCTATCTCAGTCCCAAGTGAACGATGTCTTTCAGTGGTGGCCACGAGCGGAGTTGTAGCAGAGGGCGCTCGTGGCTGACGTCGTAAGAACGCCGCGCCGTGCGTGCATGGCGGCGCGCGGCGAAAGTAGGTGGCGCACACTTCAGACTTGTGCGACACCACAGAGTCCCTCCTCGCTCGCATTTGCTCGGTGACCAACTCAATAGGTTGTGACTATCCCCTCGATGTTGCCGACCCCAAGACGCTTCAGACGAAACGTGTCTGCATTACATACTCAGTTCTGTTAACATGAAGCTGGGGTATGGTGAGGTACACGTTATAAAAATAAAAAATAAAAAACACTTAGCTTGGTTTCTGATGTTCAATGCGATCGCCGTCCTGCCTCTTGGTTGATGCCCGTTGACCCAGGTTTCCTTCGCAGCTACATTCACTTAAATGAAATTGTGGTAGTTGTTAAATGATGAAACTGACGAACTCGCTTATTTAAACTTTTCAGAATGTTTTATTAACATTTTTTGAGTGTTGCACAATATCTTCCAGCAGCAATATAACAAAGATGTATACTGATCTGTAACCAGGAACAGAGTGCCAGAGCATGGTTCGCACTCAAACATTTGCGGCGTAACCGCGAAATAAGGCTAATGACAATGTTTTGTAATTCACAATTAAACAATATTATTTTACTTTAAATATGACAAAATACACAAATTGAAATATTACATTTAAGCTTTAACTATTTATCTCAGTGTATGTACGTGTTTCATGAAATTTGTATTTAATGTGGTACCATAAAAGAACAGTCATGTTTTGACTAGTGTTTACATTACTCAAATTATTTTCAATATCTCTGTTTTCGAAATGCACACATATCTGTTTTGATAATATTGTGTAGGCGTACTATTATTGAGACATGGAATTTTAATGTATTTCACTTTGCGGTCTAATTTTTTATGAATACGGGTTTGTATACAGTAGTTGTAGTTTTATCTATTTTGAAGCTAGTTTCTTAGTACCAAACGGATTATTAATTTTAGTGCGTGGTCTGCCCTAATTTATTTAAACAAAAGGTACATATGTAATCATGTTGTGCAATAGTTATAACATGTGGTAGTGTTGTTTTTATACAAACAAATATCTTTAAAGCTTCAGCAATTTCCGAAACTAAGTGTAATGCATTTTTAGTGCTTGCAGCTATTATTTACGAAAGTATAAAAATTGAAAATTACGTAAAACGACAGCCAAAGTTATGCTTAAATCAACGTACTATTTCATAAAGCTGTTCTACTAATAGTGTTAATCATATTTCAAAATGACAGCGAAAATCTGATATTTTACATGTCCGGTAGCGAAGTTTTATTTTAGGTGTCCGATATTTCGTGTTTGTAATGTTGGTAAAGGATTTTGGAGAGAGTGCGCAACATAGAAGAAAAGTTACAAGGTCTACTGTCACCTCTGCATGTGTTAGTATTTCTAATGTAGTAGTCACAGGAGCGAGAACTGTGATGTTTGCCATACGTGTGGGTAAGATTACCCATTAACACGGTCCATCGGAGGATAGTAAGTGGTCAAAAGCTTTTTGAAACAAGAGCGCTTTTAAGGTCAGAGAGAAAAAAGTGCCAAGGGAAGTTGCCAAGGGGAAAAAACCTCTGCGACAGTCATGGACGGGTAGTAAGAGCAGTAGCGGATTTCTTGCTGTCTGCGACAGATCATTCAAGGATTTAGTTATGTTAGTTACAGAGTATCGTGCAAGCCCGGTACCATTTTCATTGCGTGTTTGTAATATTTGTCAATCCGGTCTGATGAGTCGTCCCACTGCAGCTGGCACTGGGATGTCTCTTGGGCCACCATCAGCGGTCGCTGGTTGCAACAGAAAAGATTGACGAATGACTGTTCGATTTTGGTATCAACCCTCTGCGTGTGGGATTTGTTTGTGTGTCATACTTGTTGGTGTTCCTTGCTGTCGCCAGTTAGTCGGCTGAATTAGCTCATCTGGCAGTCAGTTTGTTGAGGTGCGGGGTTTCGACGAATAATGATTTTGTTTGTATAAGGAACACATTGTTGGGGCGATCTAGAATTGTTTTAATAAGAGGTTTTCAGCCATGATCGCTTTCTTCTTTTAATTATATGACAGGTTTCGGCGTGCTAGGCGCCATCTTCAGACCTGTCGTAATTTTTTACATCACTCCTATAAAAACATTTTCTAATATAGCACATTGGTATACATCCATATTGATGTGTCACGCAAATAAAATTTATATGTCAGTAATAAAATGACAGAATCCATCCTTCTCAAGGTTTACGTTAGACGCACTTCAGAATCAAGCTCAGTACTGACTTAAGTGAAGCACAATATTTTGTTTGTGTTTGTTAAGCTTGCCATAGGTTCTTATCTATCCCTTAGAAATAGTGTTTTAGGTCGGTTGTAATTGCACCTATGTTGATAAAATCGTAGTTGAAACCTGACAGTTATACCGTCTGGTTATAACTGCCGGTGTCGCGAGTGTTGCAGTGCGGGCTATACACAAAAAAAAAAAAAAAAAAAAAAAAAAAAAATATTTGTATAGTCTATGGGACTTAACTACGGGGTCATCAGTCCCTAAACTTACAAACTACTTTTGAACTGCTTACGAACTAGGACGGCACAAATATCCATGCCCGAGGGGGGATTCGAACCCCCGACCGCAGTGGCCGCGCAGACCGTGACTGGAGCGCCTTAGTCCCCTATTTTTTTTTCGCCTCAGTCACCTTTTTTTTCCTTTTTTTTGCCTCAGTCTCCTTTTTTTTTTTTTTTTCCTTTTATGCAGGAGGTAGGATTTCTTTTGGGTTGAAGAGGACATTTTCCCTTTTTTTAAATTAAATACTTATTAACTTCTTTTATTTTGGGATTGTAATACTAACAAAATAAAACCATTTGTTTATGGCGGGCTTCTGTTGTGAAAGAAAAGAAATAGGAGAAAATAAGTATGAAAAAGAAATCAACATCCTTGAAGCCCGCATATTCTACGTTTCACTCCACGATTTTCGCTGCCAAATATTCATAGCATGTCTTCTCGAAATATTTTGGAGTTGCCGTTAATCTGTTCACGTTTTTTTTTTTTTTTTTTTTTTTTTTTTTTTTTTTTTTTTTTTTTTTTTTTGTCATCTCTTGCCATGAATGATCCAGCTGCGGGGCGGATCGTGAAAGATGCTCTTCAAGAAGTTCGAAAAATATTGACCGTACTTCGGATTTTTCAAAACTGCACAGTGACGTTCGTTGAGGTAGTTCCAGAAATCCATCACCCCTATGACACCACTTCCAAGCAAGTAATGGATTGCGTGGCCTCTTATCCACGTGACAGCATTGTATTTTGTCCTTGGGTAGTAGGTATTGTCCGGATATAATAATATGCGTGAATCGACAGCAGCTGGTGACACCCGTAAAAAGAGAGCCAGAATTTGGCGCACAAAATACCAGATCTCTTCCGCCGGCCCGCAAAGTAGTCGGTGCTCGTCAGTGTCTGTTACGTCGCATTTCACGCACATTGGCGAATCAGTTAGATGAATCTTATGGAGTCTCTCTCTATTCACCTGTTTATTGTTGACAGTCACGTACCAAGTCGATCGTACGTCGGAGTCCAGCATTGGTGCATTCACTGTGCGCCAAACCACTCTCCAGTGCACATTGGGATGTTTCATTTCCATAATATTAGGTTCCCGGCGCTGCAGCAGGATGCGATAGATGTCTCTGGCCATTGGTAAGCGAGTAACAGGTAGGACGCTCTTAATGTAGCTGTATTCTAGATAAAAACTCCCAAAATAGGAAAATACTGTCGGTATGTTAGTCAGCTCCACCGGTGGGTCGAGGGAAGTCGGTGCCAAAGCCTCTATCAGTAGGCCCGTGAGACTGGACGGGCTACGCTTCCACAACTTGAGGTGCATACCTACGTAGAGGGATATCGCTCGGTCATGAACATTAACAAGTCCTAGTCCTCCACGTTCCTTTGGTAGGGTGAGGGATTCGTATTTTATTTTAAATATAGTCCCCTCGGCCACCGCGGCCGGCGGCTATACACACTAAGATGACAAAAGTCATGGGGTAACGATAAGGACAAATACAAATGGTGAAAGCACCGCGTAAACAAAGAATAAAAGTATTAAACAAAATTTGAGCAGCTGTGTTTACATTTTATTTTTAATTAATAAAGCGACCGGTTTCAGTGACTGAGTAGCATCATCTTGAGTCCCCCGTTACGTAACTGTTAAAGTAACAGCAAATTCAAAAGGGGTAGTCGTTATCTCCGGAATCTGTAAATTTCGTGTGTCCATGCATCACAGGTATCTATCGTCAACGCTGACTTGTATCTATTCCTGATAAATGCTGTGGCCGAAATATTAAATTCTATGAAAGTGATTGTCTGTTCCACTTACCGGCCAGAGGCTCAGCGATCATATTTACGGCTTGTTGGTATTTATCCTCTATTATTTGACAAATTATGTATACCGTTTGTTACAAGTAACACTCGTTCTCAAGTAGTGAATGAATGAACTCTAGCTATTGATATAATGTCTGAACTTTCGAACATATTCGAAAGAACAGATACTATGTAAATAACTGTATGTGCCCCAACAGACAAATGAGGAAATACAGGTAAAGCTGCGAACAAAAGTAGGGGGAAGGGGGCCACTACCATTGTAAAAAACGTTCAAACGTTTGTATAGCTTGTGGGACTTAATTACGGGGTCATCAGTCCCTAATCTTACAAACTACTTACAAACTAGCTACAACTAATGACGGCACAAATATCCATGCCCGAGGGGGGATTCGAACCCCCGACCGTAGTGGCCGTGCAGACCGTGACTGGAGCGCCTCAGTCCCCTCGGCCACCGCGGCCGGCCCACTACCATTGTAAAGCGCGATTTGTTGAGAATTTGGCAGGACGGGAAGCGTGCCTGAATAGCCTAAACGATTAAAGCGACCGCTGAACCGAAGCTGGAAATTCGGATTCGAATATGTCTCCAACACAATTTTTCAACTTGGAAAAGGAATTTATTTCATTGTCCTGCAACGGTCGAAATGTTTGAATATTTCGAAAAAATGTTCAAACGTTTATAGAGCTTATGGAACTTAACTACGGGGTCATCAGTCCCTAAACGTACAAACTACTTATGAACTGGCTAATTCTAAAGATGACACAAACATCCATGCCCGAGGGGGCATTCCAACCCCCTTAAAAAAAAAAAAAACTTCCTGCTTACCTACACCCCGTTCTTTCGCTCACCAAAAGCGTCTTCATCGGCGAGTATAATAAAAACGTCCCCCGACGGTTGTAGTAATAACAAAATCGTTGCAGATTCCCTGCCATTGTAACAGAACCAAAAGTACATGATCCTCACATGTGAAGGGTCGTTCCCGACGGTCGCTATAGCAGTTCAAGGTGGCTCCATGGAACAAAATTGTTGTCCGGCGAAAAGAAAGTCGTAAATCTTCCAAAGAAATAAACTCAAAGAATCCAGTGTCCAATCACTGTTAATGAAGGACATGGAGTGTGAGAACAAAAAATACACACGACACTGCACCATCAAGGAAAAGTAAAACATATAATACGAATGAGCAGCCAAGGGATTACATTCCGCACTTGGCAAAGACATACTCCAATGTCACTTTTAAAAAATTTCCAAAAGTTTCCCTATATTTCGTCTTCTTCTTCTCATTTTCAAATTCAGTCTATAGATACGACAAGAACTCTATGGGATCTGTCGTAGCCACCGTGAAAATCGAATGAATGCCCCGTCCCATAATCCATTGCATTGCGTACTTCTTCGTATTGGGATAAGGGGTCCAGTCCGGGATGATGGTGTCTTCAACAGTGATAGCATTGATGGAAGTCCTGTTTATAAGTCGCAGCATGTCTCGAGCGATATTCCAAACAGCCGGCCGCGGTGGCCGAGGGGACTGAGGCGCTCCAGTCACGGTCTGCACGGCCAGTACGGTCGGGGGTTCGAATGCCCCCTCGGGCATGGATATTTGTGCCGTACTTAGGATAAGCTAGTTGATAAGTAGTTTGTAAGTTTAGGGACTGATGACCCCGTAGTTAAGTCCCATAAGCTATACAAACATTTGATTTGATATTCCAAACAGCGACATTATGTCGGCACACAAAGCGAAGTTCGAAGGAGTCCACTGTACGACAGGTAACACAGTCAGCCGAAGGACACAGTTTTATAGCATGACGTTTGGCATTCGTTGGTATGGTGCGGTTGTCCACCTGGTACCATGTGGCCCCGACCGCAGCGGCCGTGCAACTGGCACGCCACCGACCGCTCGGCCACTGCGGCCGGCCCGAATATTTGGAATTGAAAGTCGCGAGCTATTCTTTGCTTGTAGGTAGGTTCCTACCCTGATGGTTCCTACCCTGCGGCGCGCGTTGCTTGACAGTGAGAAATGTGTGCACCAAGTATGGTTGAAATCGTTCATCTGTTCGGGAGGAAGTGTGTGACACACACACACACACACACACACACACACACACACACACACACACATTAAAGCGGCTGTGAGCGTTGTTTCTAGACTCAGTGTCATGTTTTGCTTTCCTCCATCACTCGTACGAGGTTAAAAATCTCCAGGCACATTTACATAAGGCGGCTGTACCGACTCGTAATTTACTGACTACAAATGTAGTCGAAGATAGTTCTGACGATTGTGACGCGAGCAGCTGGGAACTGGTTCTGAGAATCGACCAGCCTGGACTGTATCTCGCCTACAGGCGTCACTGGTGAGCGATGGTTTTCGTCCGGGGGGCGTGCCCGCCTTTGCCGCGCCGCGACCTGTTCCCGTCTTGTCTGGGCCCGCGCTCAGCACACAAGAAGGGCTCATCAAACGGTACGCTAATGGAAAGCCCGCCCCGACAGCAATTGTGCATTAGTATCAGAAGACAGGCCCCGGTCATAATTAATGACCCAACTGCTCCCCCATAGGCGCTCGCTCACTGCCCCCGTCCCGTCTGTTACCTTCCGCGCGCGATACGTCAACCCTGTGGCGCCACAGTTCCGGTACATGGCTCCGAAATGAGAAAGAATGCCGCCACTCGGGCTGGTGGTATGGTACTTTTAAAAACTGCGTTTGAATGACGTCGTAAACTTCTCCTTGCCATGTGAGCATAACGTTTCGAAACTCACAACTGAAGGGACTTCTAGTAATAGGTACTGATACGTGGCAGGTTTTTAAAAATAATTGGTGAGGTGCTAAGCCCAAAAACACAGTACTAAGTCAAAATTTTATTTACACCTTTATTAAAAAAACATCATTTGCCAAAAAATTTTAAGACTGAACATATACAATGTAGGAATTGTGGATAGGTGTCTTATTAACGCCTTTTAAAGTGATAAATTAAGACTGAATACTTGAAAATAAACACTGAGTACAGACAGCAAATTTAAGTAAAATCTCCCGAGGACAATTAATTTTTACACAAGAAACCAACTTTACAATCGCTTCGTACCAAACACAATACACACATAATAAGAGTAAGGGCCTAGGAGTGCCCCCGCACTGAAGAAAGGAGCATTTCCCGTCGTAGGCATTTATATAAGTTATTTATATGTGGCGTCTGTTCTTTCGGACATGTCCGAAAGAAAAGACGCCATAAACAGGGTGTCCCACTCAACAGATTCACCCCAGATATCTCTGAAACTACAAGAGATACTGAAAACCGACTATTACGGCCATGAACGTACGGCAGGGGCTTATGAAAGAAGGTACTAAGAGACACTCTAAAACGTGAAAAATATTATTTTTAACACAAACTTATGTTTTTTTTTAAATGGATACCGCACATTATTTCTTAAGCAATCGATAGAATGAAAAATCACAAAAAGAATGGCGTCGGTTGCATCGCGATGCGTCAAGTACATCCGGAGAAACTGCGAAGCGAAGTTGACGTTTGAAATACATGAGGCGCGCTGCTAGCGGATGTCCGAGATTCGACCGTGAGCCTCGCTTGAGCCTCGGACATGCGCTTGTACCCCGCCTCAAGTATGTCAAACGTCAACTTCGCTTCGCAGGGTCTCCGGATGTACTTGACGCATCGCGATGCAACCGAAGCCATTTTTTTAATGTGATTTTTTATCCTATCGATTGCTTAAGAAATAATATGGGGTATCCATTAAAAAAACATAAGTTTGCGTTGAAAATAATATTTCTTCAAGTTTTAGAGTATCTCATAGTACCTACTTTCGTAAGTCCTTGCCGTACGTTCATGACCGTGAAAGTGGTTTTTCAATATCTCTTGTAGTTTCAGAGATATCTGGGGGGAAACAGTGGAGTGGGACATCTTGCATATATGTCCGAAAAAACAGACGCCACATATATATAACTTATATAAATGGCGATGACGGGCAATGATCCGTTCTTCAGTGCGGAGGCCCTTACTCTTACAGGAATTAGTTTACGATAACTACGACTTCGAGTTCTATTGGGCAGGGTGAAGTTGAGAATATGTATCTGAAGGGAGGCGTACTTAAGTAATTCTGTGCAGTTGTGATGATCGCTGTGTCCCCAGCGGTGTAGGGGTCAGCGCTACGAGGCGGAGGGCGTGCCCCAGACGACGGCCAGCTGTGAGGCCTTGTCTTCTGGGTGGTGCGGCGTCGCGTCAAATGTTCAAATGTTTGTAGAGCTTATGGGACTCAACTCGGGGTCATCGGTCCCTAAACTTACAAACTACTTATGAACTAGTGATTCCTTAATTTCTCCTGGCGAATAACAACTTGGGATCTGTTAAGGATGATCTCGGTTTGCGTAAGGCGTTTGTCTACCTTATCCCATGTAGCTGTGGTAAATCATATGTTGGTCAAACTATTAGGACTGTTGAGGACCGTTGTATTGAGCATACTCGTCACACACGTTTACAACATCCAAACAAATGTGCTGTTGCCGAACACTGTCTTGACACAGGTCACCCTATGGAATACGATAAAACGGATATTCTGTCATGCACTTCCAACTACTGGGACTGTGTTATCAAGGAAGCGATAGAAATAAAACTAGTGACAACCTTATCACTAGGGATGGAGGCTTCTGCTTAAATTCCGCTTGGAATCCTGCTCTCTCACTTCTCAAAAAGCAGAGGGACCAAACTAATCCGACCACATCTGTCGAGAACATGTTTATTATCGATATTCTGACAGATTTCATCTTTGGTTGTGTTGGCGCTGTATGCTTGCTTGCTCGGTGTGTGTTGCCTTTCCTGTTTACTCATTGAAAACCGAGGTTTTAAACATCGTTCCACATTGCTTCCTTACTGCAGTTTCGCTTTGAAAATGGCAGGTGGTCTCCTGCCGAAATATCGGCCGTCGTCGATTTTGGTACCTGGCAGCATACCCGTAAGTTTTTCGTACTTATGAACTAGCTTATACGAATCAAATGTTCAAATTTTTGTAGATCTTATGGGACTTAACTACGGGGTCATCAGTCCCTATACTTACACACTACTTATGAACTAGCTAATACTAAGGACGGCACAAATATCCATGACCCAGGGGGGGTTCGGAACTCCGATCGCAGTGGCCGTGCAGACCGTGACTGGCACGCCGCAGACCGCTCGGCCACTGCGGCCGGCCTGTGTCGCGTCGTCATAGCTGGTGGCCACTGTAAGGGTAGAGGACTGCTGAGAGTGAACCAGTTTTGATGCAGCCGTGATCTCTCTTGTAATTATTTCTGGGAGTTTTTGCTGTTACATTTGAGATTCTGGCGCACTGATAACAAAGACAACCGATATGTGGTAACAATAGAAAAAAAAATGTGAAGGTTGTTGCAGTCGATCTCGCGACTGCTTTCACATACGTCTATAAGCGCGACTTTTACCAGACCACCATGTGCTCATACAGTACAGAGATGAAGATAACACTTCCTCCTGTCAGTGTCGCATTCTACTGTGTTGCCAGATCGTGTATATCGCCGGACTAAGAATTCTGGGGGGTGATCGAATTTATTGTCCACACTGCGTCGGCCGGCCGGAGATCAATTTTTTTTTTGTCGAAGACTGAACGTTTCGGCTGTCGGTGTCGTAGCTAGACATATCAGAGGTCCCAAACCACACCAAATGCACACGCCTCACAGCATTACAGAGCCTTCACCAGCTTGAACAGTCCGCTGCCGACATCCATGTTTCATGGATCCGTAGGGAGATCTCCATCCGATCGATTTAATTGGTAACGAGACTCGTCAGACCAGACATCAACAGTCCTGTGTCGGTGTTAACGGACTGAGGCGTCGCGTAAGGCTTTGGGTCGTGCAGTCAGCAAAGGTACGCAAGTGGGCCTTCAGCTCCGAAAGCAAATTTCGATGACGTTTCGTTGAATGGTTTGTACGATGGCATTTGTCGACGGGTCAACATTGAAATCCGCAGCAGTTTGCGGAAGAGTTGCACTTACGTCAGGTTGAACAAAAATAGTCATTCGTCGTTGGTCCCTTTCTCACAGAATCTTTTTCTGACCGCAGTGATGTCGGACATTTGATGTACTGGATTCCTGACATTCAAGGTGCCGTACGGAAAAATCGCCACGTCATCGCTACCTCGCAGATTCTGTCACCATTTCTCGGGTTACGACCATAACTGCATGTTCAAACCCTCTTAAATCATGATAGCCTGCCACTGTAGGAGCAGTAACCTATCTAAAGCCTGTGCCAGACGCTTCTTAAATCATCGGAGTCTTTACAAATCTCTGCGTTCGCATATGTACGCCTATACTAGTTTCTTTTCTTATCTTATGAAGATTAATGATCCTGCAACACTGCCTTTGGATACGCCATAAATTAGACTTTGGAAGATTTCTCTCTGTTTGTAATGATGTAATGATATTTCTGTTTTCTATGAAATTTCAAATCTAAACAAACAGCTGTTCATTAGCCTACACTGCAGAACGCCGTCTAACGCTTTCCAGACGTCAAGAAACATGGCATCTACCTGGGAGATTGTATATATAGCTCCCTATGTCTCATAGACGGAAAGACTGAGCTATATTTCACACTGTAGTTGCTATCGGAACCGATGTCATTTATACAGAATGCCAGAAACTGCCAGACACAAAAAATAATATACCTTCTTAGAATTTTGCGATTCATTCTCAAGGAAATAAAAAAAGCAGTTCTTTGTTTCCATGTGATCTATGTGTCGTGAGAAAAGCTCATGTTGGTTCTGGTCTTCTAGACTGAGCGTTCATTTTTCAGTTCGAGGTATAATATTTCACGCATGAAACTGATAAACTGTTCTTCATTGCTACCATATTCAGTACTTATATCCTCTCCGACAACGATGTGTATCTGATAATATTGATTCTCGTTCACCAATAAGCTATAACAAGTCAGCGGAGTAGGAAAGTAGTTAACCGACGCTTCTCTGATACATCCTGAATCTCTGTTACTTCGTCACTCACAACGTAGTAACTATAGAGTAAGTATAAAGTTTGAATCAGCGGGGAGGGGGGGGGATAAGACTTGTAAGAGGTTGGGTGAGTAAGGCACAAAATCCCACTGGCGTGCTTTACGGCCCAGTTTTGCCAGTAGTTCTATTATTTTTGGCGAATGCACCGAACATGTAAAATTGACCGTATTTTAACAAAGTGCCAAAATTATTTGAGTTTAGTTTTGACAAACATTTATTTTGAACTTTTAGCTCTTTAAATTATTATTTGAATATCTCTCCCATATTTCAGTTACTATTTACCATTAAAATATTATCACCTGACTTGCCGTGGTAGTGTGTCCTCTTTTCCAAGTTTCTTTGCCTGTATTGGTTTACGTAAAATCAAATGGCACTGTCAAATCGGCGTTATTTTTGCAAATATATCTGAAACGATGCGGGATACGAAAAAAAAGAAAGAAAACAGCGTTCCTTTTTTCTATTTCCGTGTCAGATGAACGGTTAAGCCGTTGTCTTAATATATATAAAAATTGAGGTGTCTGTGCATATATTTCCCTCTGCAGCCAAAACTTCACATCACAAACGAATAGTGTTCGTATGTGGTAGTAGGTATCAGTCTCCAATTGCGCACTATGGTGGTAGAGGGTTGATAAAGCTAAGGGGGTGGAAGATATGGGAGTTGACTTATATAAAATTCTGCATGTGGGTGTCAATATTTTGCAGCTTATTTTTATTTAAATTTAGAGCTTTCAAAAGGCGATCGCAGAATGCCACTTCCAGTGTTACCACCGTAACCTAAAGTGTGCCAATACGTGCGAGTTACTAGACAAAAAGCAAATATGCATGGAATGTATTCTATCTCTGACGCAATTAGGAATAGGAAATATATCCATGTGAAGCTTTTTTTTTTCTTTTTTAGCACTAATGAGTGTTACTGCGTTAACCCTACATATCTACTGCGATATCCTGTATACTTTTCTCTCTGCATATATCACAATTTGACCATTCATAAAAATTATACCAACATATTTGTCATGGATACGGACATCGTCATGTACAATTTTCACAATATATTGACATGAGTACATTTTCACTACGTAGGAAAATATTCCTTTAGTTGTAGGTGGCTTGTAGCCGAGGTAATAAAATTATGCAGCAAAAGTTTCACTTGTGGACCTGTGTTTGTTGGGGAGTGTTTACTCTCTTTCTCCTCGGCTTGAATGGAGTTAGTGTTGTGCCATGTAACTACTAATAGGGGGATGCCCTCCTTTATTGGACGGTTAATATGAATGATCTTGCAGTTTCACTGAACACAATGTTACACCTGTTCTCTGTCCTACAGGAATACTAAGAGACCTGAAATTATACAGTGTCGGCACCACTGGAGCAAACAAAACCTGACAAATGAGCGTCGTAAAAAATTTCCAATTTGACGAATGTTGTTTGTATGGAACGGTTGTTGTGCCGTAATACGTTTTCCAGAGATACGCCCTATCTGTAATGCGCACACGCACCGTTGGGACGCAAGAGCGCGCTTTCCACTTTGCTGGTAAACGACATTAACTGTATCCGCTATTAGTCGACAGAATCATTTTTCACTCCTGTTATGACTTGCAAATGGATTTGGTAACAGCAAAATATTTCCGATGTAAATTCATTCGAGTGAATAATTCCCCGCGCTCAGCGCTTGCTTCCGACGAACTTGTTTTCTGTTTGTGAATCCTCTCTCTCTCTCTCTCTCTCTCTCTCTCTCTCTCTTTTTCTCTCTGATTTTTTCCCTCTATTTTTGATTTTTTCCCTCTATTTTCCTTCGGAACTGGGGCCTGCCGTACCTCGGCAGGTACGACGCGTTTCAAATGCAAAATCTTCATTTTAAGGCGAGAATGTCATAACTTCTGTTTGCTATTTTTCAACTCTAAATGCGTGGGGTGTTCAAATGAAAAAGTACGAAACGTCTTGACAACCAAACCGGTTGAAATCTGAATATGCCGCTTTGGGATAAAGAAGTGCCACATCTAAGGACGCGATGCAAGCTTCATCACCTCCGCCAAAAAATGCAAGGCTCTGCCCTCAGTAGACAAGGCCTTTTCCCACGTCCGTGGTCCGATACCCATCGAATTCTTCGAGCACGGAAAACCATTAATAATGACGTATACTGTAAGACACTTTGTAGCCTACGCGAGGTCATCAAAAGCAAACGGCCTGGGCTTCTCAAGGATGAGTGATTCTACTCCATGATAACGCGCGTTCACTCGTCTTCAGGGTCACACAAAGTGTATGGGCCAGTCCAGGTGGGAGACGCTTCAACATCCCGCCCTACATGTCGCCCTGTATTTCCATCTGCTTTGTCTGTTAAGAAACCACCTCAAGGGCTCAATGGGAATCGCCTCAATTCGGACGACGAACTGAAGCAGACAGTAAAGGACTGGCTCTTGACACAAGCACAGGAATTCTGGGAACAGGGAATCCTCCATCTCGTTAAACAGAGAGATATTTGTGCTCGGGCATCGGGTGATTACTTTGCATAAAGATTTCAATTATATCCACAGTGTCGTTTCGCAGCGTTTAATTTGAAAACTCATCGTAAATAATAATGAAATTTAATACGTTGCTAAGCACTTCAAGTGGATACGGCTGCACCGACCAAGTTTCTATTGCACCCTACATCATTACAGGCGATAGGAATGACATATTAGACAGATGAGCACGCTGTTTGGCACATATTTGTATTTTTTATTTTTTCATGTAAGAGATTTTTATATTTCTGAAGACACCCTATAGTGCTTTACAAAGGGTATCGTGAAACGGACTTCGAAACCGTTTGGTGGATCAAGTAGGCACGTGTGTGTATGCTTTTATGGAGATGGTTTGTGTACTACGCAAGTGACTTGGGATATATTTATAGTTTCTGATATGGGGTTGGGCCCGGTGGTCTTGGAGGAAAGCTATTGGCTAGAAACCGGAGGGTCTCGGGTACGAAACCCAGTGTGGGCAAGAGTCAGTATTGGCGGACTTACGGACCTTTGTCGTTTATAATGGCGCTTTGACAGCTTTAAAGTATAGAGACGAGACCCTTCGACCTTTTGTTGTGTCCTACTGTGGTGGTACAGAACGTGGATGCCTTCTGGAGAATGATAACGCTCGGACCCACAGAGCTGCACTGGTGGACAACATAGTTGAAGCTGAGATAACTGAACGAATGGAGTGGCCAGCTTGTTTACCGAACTTGCGCTCGATTCAGCAAGTATGTCATGCACTTGGCTAACGATTTGCAGTCAGACCAGCGTCTCTCACAACGGTTGGAAAGCTGGATATTGCACTCACGGAAGAATGGCCAAATGGCCAAATATCCCTCAAGAGGTGATTGGGTACCTCTTATTGCCCATGCAACGCAGGCGTGTAACTGTACTTGTCATCCGTGGTGATCACACACCGTATTACAGGCCAGCGAGAATTGCTTTTTCAGTATAATGGTAGCCCCATGATGCCTCGCTCTGAGTAAATGCCACATAAACAACAAGTAAAGATTTCAGAAAGCAAAATATCGTCTGAAACTTCCTGGCTGATTAAAGTTGTGTGCCGGAACCGGGAGGAATCTGTGAGGACGGACCGTGAGTCGTGTCAGGATAGCTCAGTGGTAGAGCGCTTGCTCGCGAAAGGCAGAGGTACCTGGTTCGAGTCCCGGTTTCGGCACACAATTTTAAACTGCCAGGAAATTTTCAGCGCATACCCCGCTGCAGAGTGATAGTTTCATTCTGAAAATATCATCTGTATGACACCTAAATAACAATTTAACCAGTATCTGAATAAAACACGCTACCATATGTGTATTGTATAATGTACGAAGTGCGTCTGAAAACTTCGGTGCGACTGATGATCCATCTGTTTGATCGCTTCCTCCCTTCAACGAACCAACCGAAAGTTCGAATAGTCCCACATTTTACAAATCACGCTAGCGAGGATGAGGTTCCCGCGCATATATATTGACGGACATATCAACAAGCGTAACCTGCCGTTAAAAACTCTGCTGTGAAGCGGTCGTAGACGCTGCATCCTAGCTATCAGTGTCAGTGTGAGAGCTCGTGTCACTGCAAGATGAACCACAAAATGGAGCAACGCAGTTAGGTCAAGTTTTGTTTCAAATTAGACAAATCGTCGACAAAGTTTTGTGGGATGTTAGTGCATAGTTTTGAAGCAGTGAGGAAAAAGTATGTGTTTCAATGTAAAACGCTTTAGAAGGGGAAAGGAAGGTGTCGAGGATGATCCACGTACGGGTCGACCATTCACACTCACAGTCCCAGACAACACCGAACGAGTGCCATGGATGCTTGCGGGTAACAGGCGGCTGTCGTTGAGAATGTCACCAGATGAGTTGAGGATGAGCAACGGTTGCGGAGATGAAGCAACGCGTGAGCTCAGTGCGTCGAGCGATTCCACAAGACGAATTCACTCACAGTTTCCAAGAAATGTACAATGTATGTCACAGGTGTATTATAGCCAATAGCGATTACTTCGACGAGCAGTAAAGGTAATTTGTTAGTAATTATTATTTGCTATATTTCTTGAGACCATTCACCGAACTTTTCAGAGCACCTTGTATCTCAACTGATACCCTAATTGTTTTGAGCAGTGTGTAAATTATACACTAGTGGCCATTAAAATAGCTACACCAAGAAGAAATTTAGATGATAAACGGGTATTCGTTGGACAGTTATACCAGAACTTACATGTGATAACATTTTCACGCAATTTGGGTGCATAGATCCTGAGAAATTAGTACCTAGAACAACCACCTCTGGCCGTAATAACGGCCCTGATACGCCTGGTCATTGAGTCAAACGTAGCTTGGATGGCGTGTACAAGTACTGATGCTCATGCAGCTTCAACACGATATCACAGTTCATCAAGAGTAGTGACTGGCGTATTGTGAGTAGCCAGTTGCTCGGCCAACATTGACCAGACGTTTTCAGTTGGTGAGAGATCTGGAGAATGTGCTGGCCAGGGCAGCAGACGAGCATTTTCCGTATCCAGAAAGACCCGTACAGGACAGGAAACATGCGGTCGTGTATTATTCTGCTGAAATGTAGGGTTTCGCAGGGATCGAATGGAGGGTAGAGCCACGGGTCGTAACACATCTTAAATGTAACGGTCCCTGTTCAAAGCGCAGTCGATGCGAACAAGAGGTGACCAAGACGTGTAACCAATGGCACCTCATACCGTCACGCTGGATGATACGACAGTATGGCGACGACAAATACACGCTTCCAATGTGCGTTCACCGCGATGTCGCCAAACACGGATGCGACCACCGTGATGCTGTAAACAGAACCTGGATTCATCCGAAAAAAATGACGTTTTGCCATTCGTGAACCCAGGTTCGTCGTTGTGTACTCTATCGCAGGCGCTCTTGTCTGTGATGCAGCGTCAAGGGTAACCACAGCCATGGTCTCCGAGCTGCCGCTGCAAACATCGTCGAGCTGTTCGTGCAGATGGTTGTTGTCTTGTAAACGTCCCTATCTGTCCCATATTCTGCTACAGTCATTGCTCGCGTCAACGCGAAAAGCAATGTCGCGATACGATAAACCTCAATCGCGATAGGCTACAATCCGACCTTTACCAAAGTCGGAAACGTGATGGGACGCATTTCTCCTCGTAACGATGCATCACAACAACGTTTCACCAGGCAACGCCCCTCAACTGCTGTTTGGGTATGAGAAATCGCTTGGAAACTTTCCTCATGTCAGCATGTTGTAGGTGTCGCTACCGGTGCCAACCTTGTGTGAATGCTCTGAAAACCTAATAATTTGCATATCACAACATCTTCTTCTTGTCAGTTAAATTTCGCGTCTTTAGCACGTAATCTTCGTAGTGTAGCAATTCTCATGGCCAGGAGTGTATTCCTTGGTTTCGGAGTCCCTGTTAACAAACAAGTTTTCATTCCGTAGAATATCAGGTTTCACAGATTTTCGTTGTTCGTGTGTACACAGTTCACCCTCACTTGTATATTTCCTAACATTTAATCAAATATCTAAATGTTTGTTAAGCTTAAGGGACTTAACTGTGGGGTCATCAGTCCCTAAACTTGCAAACTACTTATGAATTACGTTATATTAAAGACAGCACAAATATCCATGCCCGAGGTGGATTCGAACCCCCGACCATAGCGGCTGTGCAGACTGTGACTGGCACACTGCAGACCGCTCGGCCACTGCGGCCGGCAACATTTAATCCTAGCTTTGTAGTGTACTGACTTGCGCCGTACGCATTACGAAATCACGACTCTACTCCGAGACAAGCAGACCTCTCAGTGGTACGCTTTAACTAGCGCGAGGATACACTGTAGCACGTTGTTAGCCGTCCATTCTAAAGTGCTCACGCGTAAAATGTGAGCTACACGGCGACCTTAGAGTCGAGGTCAGACGGGATCGTGAACAAGTACTCGTTGCATACTTGTTACTACATTCCGTCACCGAATGAGAACGTAAACAAGCTCTCTAATACGGTCTGGTTGCGTCGCAGTTTCCTCTAACTTGATGGCGATTATTTAGCAACGCAATGCAACGTAGCGTGGGACGGGCATGGTGCTAGGAAAGTATTTGTGTGAATGTGCACGTTCAATATAGTTACTGTGCGACGAAATTTGTTTTCCGGTGGTGGCTCTACGTCTTTATTCCAGTTTGTTGTAAAGAAAACGTGACTTGTTAGAGGTAAATGAAACGTTTGCTTTCTCGACATGGAATATTTTCTGTGAAATTTAATTTTTTGATAGTGCAACATTATTTATTGACCTTACCTAAACACGTTTCGGTAATGTTATACTGTAATTAGTGTGTTTTAGTTACATTTATTTTATCCACTTGTAATTGTTTTATTTTTACATTTTTCGGGATATCGATTCTATCATTCAGTGAAACTATTTTCGTGCTGAATTGGTCGAACTAAAGCTATTGAAAACAGAATGGCACATATTTGTTCCCAGAATTACTAGCCATGTACAACTAAGATAGTTTATCTCGTGATCACCTCTAGATTCCTCTCAGAGGATGCTGATGCAATAGCTCCGTACTTAGCTATCATTTACAACCGATCACTCAGATCCGTACCCAAAGACTGGAAAGTTGCTCAAGTTACTCTAATATTCAAGAAAGGCAATAGGAGTGATCCCCAAAATTACAGGCCAATCTCATTGACGTCGATTTGCAGTAGGATTTTGGAACATATACTTTGTTCGTACATTATGAACTATCTCGGAGAACGAACTATTAACCAATAGTCAACACGGATTCGGAAAGTATCGCTCTTGCGAAGCACAGCTTGCCCTTTATTCACATGAAGTGATAAGTGCCATCGACAAGGGATTTCAAATCGATTCCATATTTCTGGATTTCCGGAAGGCTTTTGACACTGTACTCCACAAGCGGCTACTAATGAAATTGCGTGCTTACGGAATATCTCCCCAATTGTGCGATTGGATTCACGATTTTCTATCAGAAAGGACAAAGTTCGTTGTAATTGACGGTAAGTCATCGAGTAAAACAGAAGTGATATCTGGCGTTCCCCAGGAAGTGTTATAGGTTCCCTACTCTTCCTTGTGTTTATAAACGATTTAGGAGACAATCTGAATAGCTTCTTTAGACTGTTTGCAGATGATGCTGTCGTTTATAGGTTAGTGAAGTCAACAGAGGATCAAAAGCAACTGCAAAGCGATTTAGACAAAATTTCTACATGGTGCGAAAATTGGCAATTGACACTAAATAAAGAGAAGTGTGAAGTAATACACATGACCACTAAAATAAATCCGGTGAACTTCAATTACGCGATAAATCAGTAAAACCTTAAGGTCGAAAATTCTACCAAATACCTAGGAGTTACAATTACGAACAAATTAGACTGGAGAGAACACATACAAAATATTGTGGGGAAGGCGAACCAAAGATTACGTTTCATTGGCAGAACGCATCGAAGATGCACCAGCTTCACCAAAGAGACTGCCTACATCACACTTTTGCGTCCTCTCCTGTAGTACTGTTGCCAATTGTGGGACCCTCAACAGGTGGGACTGACGGGAGATATTGAGAAGGTTCAAAGAAGGACAGCTCGTTTTGTTTTATCACGTTACAGGGGAGAAGCGTCACGGAAGTGTTGCACGAATTGGTTTGGAAATCATGAAAAGGAAGACGTTATTCATTGCGGCGTGAACTTTTTGCTAAGTTTCAATCATCGACTTTTACTTCTGAATGTGAAAATATTTTGCTAGCACCCACCTACTTAGGGAGAAATGACCATCCCAATAAAATAAGAGAAATCAGATCGTAAACGAAACGATTTAGGTGTTCTTTCTTTCTGCGCGCTATTAGAGAAAGGAACGGTAGAAAAAAGTGGTTAATGAATCCTCTGCCAGGCACATAAATGTGATTTGTAGAGTATCGATGTAATGTAGATGTAGAAGTCTGTAATATTCAGTTACTTTTTTTAAGATAGAGTGAAAAAACGATCGGTACTTATCTATAAATGTTCAGGTTATCGCTGTAGCTGAAGAAAATCGAGCAATTGTCAGTCTCAGGGCAGATATTGCAACTTAATTTGCGCTGCATTCGCATCGAAATAGATCAGATTTGATTAAAGTCTCTAAACACGAAAACCCATGATTGGGCTGTCAACAGATTTGTTTAAAAGGTACGGCTCGATGAATTCTTAAGGTCAAACCGTATATGTGTACTTCCGTCCCGCTCGGTTAGCCGTGTGGTCTAACGCACCGCTTTCCGAAATGGGGAGGCGTACCGGTCCCGGTCCGAATCCGCCCGGCGGATTAACGAAAGGGGTCGGAGTGTCGGCCAGCCTGGGTGTGGTTTTTAGGCGGTTTTCCACATCCTCTTAGGTGTATACCGGACTGGTCCTCAAGTCCCGCCTCAGTTACACGAATCGCAAACATTTCGTAACACTTTACACTTTCCCACAAGTATCACACTATACGCAGACGTTTGGGGTACAGATTTCCTCCTGGGGTCGTCGGGTGGCGGTAGGAAGGGCATCCGGCCACCCTTTAAATATTAACATATGCAAAATCCGCGCTTAACTCGGTGCTGATATTGTATGTGCGGGAAAAGGGCCAAAGATGAAGGAGAAGAAGAAAGTATATGTGTACTTTCATGCCCAGCTAAATTTGTCGTTGAAGGCAATCAAATGGCCGTACGCAACATGGATGTCATCATCTGATGTATAGTGTAAACATCGACAGCATTTCGGGGAAATGTTCGTCTTAATGGATGACAGTTCTCGCGAATATTGGGCAAATCATGTGAATGCGTTCCCTCGTGATAACGACATAGCAAGGTAAAACTGGCCAGCATGTTCTTCAGATATAACCCTATCGAACAAAAAGCGCTATTTTTGGACGCCACGCCCCACTAACCAATCTGAGGATTCTACACCGAATCGCCGTTGAGTAGTGGCATAATCTGGAGCAACAGTCCCTTGATGACCTAGTGCAGTGGTTCCCAATCTTTTTCGCAAAGGGGCCCTTTATCCTACTGTAAAATTTTTCGCGATGCAATATAACCACTACAGCGACTACACAGCAATTAACCTATGGTTGGAACTTAAATAGTGGCAACTATTTATTCACAACCGATACAAAAGCGTTACATTTTGCACCTGTTACTGTCCATCAAACCAGTCACCAGCGTTGTGCAGAACCAGTTGCCAGCGATATGTAAGGCATAGTGGCCGCATGGGATAGCCGTGCGGACTGAGGCGCCGTGCTGCGGTGCGCGCGGCCCTTCGCCGTCGGAGGTTGGAGTTCCCCCTCGAGTATGGGTGTATGTGTTGTCCTTAGGTTCGTTTAACTTAGTTTAAGTAGATTGTTAGCAAGGGACTGATGACCAAGCAGTCACATCCCACAGATTTACAATCATTTGGACATATGAACGCGTAATATACCGTTTTGTTTGTATAGCTTATGGGACTTAACTACGGGGTCATCAGTTCCTAAACTTACAAACTACTTATGAATTGACTAACACTAAGGACGGCACAAATATCCATGCCCTAGCGCGGATTCGAACCCCCGACCGTAGTGGCCGTGCAGACCGTGACTGGCGCGCCTCAGTCCCCTCGGTCAACGCGACCGGCCATAAACTCCACTAAACACCTAGGAATTACTATTACATCACTATTAAACTGGAAAGAACACGTAGATAATGTCGTAATGTTGTTCCATTCCTCGTATATTATAAAAATGGCTGTATGTTCATTTCCTCCGAAACAACTGGATCGAATTCAACCAAATTTGGTGCACACACTACTTGCAACACGAGAATCAGCACTGTGGTAGTTTATAAACTCCTAGCTCCCATAAGAGTGGAGATAGGACACAAACGTTTTCCAGCCCCTGTCACATAGGCTGCCCTTCACAGCCAGTGTGCTGTGTGGGAATAGTTTATAGTATGCCTTATCGTCATGCTCCCCAGGCCAGTGTAGACGTAGAGGGCAAGAACAGTGAGAGAAGTAGTGATCGACAGAAAAAATGAGGAGGGAAAGATGAATAAGAGTATACGAATTGAACAGATTGAGAGGAGACAGCAGGAGATGAACAGAGAGAAGAGGCGGGAGAGGGGGCATAAAGAAATGGCCAGAGACAGGCGACAAGAGGAGATATACAAGGGTTGGAACTTAAATAGTGGCAACACTTATGTTGAGACACTATGCAATGGAATCTATTATTGTCGCTTACAGCACATGTTGCTGGCATACCTACCTTACCTCTGACCAAACGGATTCGCCTGTCCCACGTCACCGGCGTGCACACAATCGAGGGAAACACTTTTGAACGAGTGGTCTAATGTAATGATGTTTTGTAACAGGAACAATGAAGTTGGATCAAGATGGAATGTGCCAGAGGTCATACAACACGACAGTGTCATCAAGGACTTCAAGAGGCGTGCGGAGAATTGGCATTTCCATACAGAACATTTTGCATGACACTGTGCGAGCACATACAGCACAAGCTGAGGCTGCTCTGTTCGCTCGATGGGTCTGGGAATTACTGTACCATCTACCATACTCCGCGGACTTAAGTCCTTGTGAATTTGATTTGATTCCAAAGATGAAATAACCACTTCGTAGCATTCGCTTCAGAACTGTTCCAAGGATTCTATAGGCAGTAGACCGCTCCACTCACACCATCAACAGAACAGGCTCTGCTAAAGGTACACTACGCCTTCGATATCGCTGGCAACAGTTTCTACACAACGCTGGTGACTACTTTTAAGGACAGTAACAAGTGCAAAGATGTAACGCTTTTGTATCGGTTGCAGTGGTGGCTGGTGCTTCAGATGGCTGGGGGTTCAGTTGTTTCAGTGCTCATTTTGATAGTGGCGCCGCCGCCTTCCCCCCCCCCCTCCCCCTACAACCCCCACCTACCTTCGCTCGGCGCGTCTATATTTCTCGAGAATTGTCATCCATTAAGACGAACCCATCACTGAAATGCTGCCGATGTGTTGATGTGTTTGCACTATACCTCGGATTAGGTTATCCTTGTGGCGTACAGCCATTTGATTACTTTCAACGACCAGTTTAACTGGGCATGTAAGCACACGTATAGAGACATATGAATGTGCACATGAATACTAAAAAGCAGTAACTGATTACACTGTTGAGTGTCTGCAACAAAATGAATCTGCTACGATGAAGAGACAAATTACCTTCGGGTCACGTGACACTGTAACAGTACCCCCTCCTAACCTTATGCATGCGCAAAGGCTGCTCTCCCAAATATCTTTGTTACAACGAAGAGTATAAGTGTCATTTATCCTGAAAACCGCGACTCATTTGCAAAAACGTACAAAAATATGAAGCAAGTAACAATACAAAAGTCATTGTTGTTCCCCTGTCTGTTAGAAAGAAGATTTGGTTTAAAAACAATCGCTTGCAGTCGGTCTCAAACGCACTACTTTCGACTGTGAAGTGAGATGCCACTAACCACACGGCTATTCTTGCTAGGTGGGGAATAGTGATTTCATTTTCATTCATGATCGGATATTCTGAAGGCGTCAGCAGTTGATGAGTCTTTAATTTATAGTTATAAGATTTTTACCAAATCTGGCGTGTTTTTGATGAATGTTTAATGCACCAAAAACAAACATAAACGACAGTGGCGGACGAAATCTGTCGGAGGCCAGGTGCGGGCAAAACAAAATGAGGCCCCCTGTCCACTTGGAAATACATGTATTACTATAAATCAGTAACTTTTGCGTTTTGGAGGCCCTCCCAGGATGAGAGGCACTGGCCAGTCTACAAATCCGGTGACCCCAGAACGATAAGCGAAGATAGCTCCAATTAAAAAAAAAAAAAAAAAAAGAAAGAAAGAAAGTCGTTCTTTCGGTGTATTTGGAGGCCCCCCAAGACGAGAGGCCCGGGGCGGACCTTACCCGCGCCCCCTCCCGCCCCCCCCTCCCCTAAGTCCGTCACTGATGAAGGGCACATGTTGCCTTCGTGGAGAATTTGCGGATGCGCAAGGCGAGGGGTGCGCAGTACCTACAATGTCTCTCTTCTTGACCATTCGTGTGTAACCGCCAGAGCTGGAATAGCCAGGAGCTGGCGCCTCTACCAGCTCCAACGCCAGTGTTAAAAGCGGCGGTTCCTCTGCCGCGGGAGCGCCTATATGCTGTCTCTAGGATGTTCAGAATTTGAACCTCAGCCGCGTATGCGCATTGCAACGCTCCGGCCACTGCCTTCTATATTAAGCGGCTGCGCTACGACTCGTATACGACCAGTATTCGCCACGGGAAACGTTGTAGTTGTTGTGAGGATTTAGAGGGGACTAAACAGCCCGGTCATTAGTCCCACTGGAAACGTTTCAAAAGCGATAAAAATATTTTGAATGTACGTATAAAATTATCTGATAGAAGAACGAAACGGAGAATGATAGTTTAAAAACACTTTTTATTTTACTTATTTATTTACTTTTTTCACTTCACCCGCTCGGTTAGCCGTGTGGTCTAACGCACCGCTTTCCGAGACGAGACGGGGAGGCGTACCGGCCCCGGTTCGAATCCGCCCGGCGGATTAACGAAAGGGGGTCGGAGTGCCGGCCAGCCTGGATGTGGTTTTAGGCGGTTTTCCACATCCCCCTAGGTGAATACTGGGTTGGTTCCCCAAGTCCCACCCCAGTTATACGATTCGCAAACATTTCGTAACACTTTACACTTTTATATATTTTTGATTCTGCACTGCCCTAGGTTTAGATGGAATACCAAAGAGCGGCGAATGAAAATTTGTGCCCGGTCGGGATTCGAACCCGGAAACTCCTGCTTACTAGGCAGACGCGTTGATCACTCCGCCACCGAGAACACAGTGACCAGCCCGACTGCAGAGGACTCTTCCCAGCACGTCTCCCGCCACACCCAAATCTCCATTCGCCACGCTGTCTCTTTCCTGTTACCACAGCCTATTTATTCTGTAAAGCTCACAGCCACAATACTGTATTTCCGCATCAGGGAGAACAGACCATGAGGTATCGAGACCCAATTAATTGTCGTCAGGAGCCCGCAGGAGACTGTGGTGCTCCAGTCACGGTTTGCACGGCCACTACGGTCGGGGGTGCGAATCCCCCCTCGGGCATGGATATTTGTGCCGTCCTTAGTGTTTTCTAGTTCATAAGTAGTTTGTAAGTTTAGGGACTGATGACACCGTAGTTAAGTCCCATCAGCTATACAAAATCTGAACATCTGAACCAATCTTCGGATTGTTGACTGCTTTACTTTTTTTATTAAAAAAAAGGGAAATTATTGCTTTTATTTATTGCTTCGAGAAGAAAATAAGTCAGTTTTAGCGACCGGCCGTACGTAGTGGAGACAGCGGCAGATTTTGGCAGGCGGGCAGCTGTTGCAGCATGTGTTGGGGCGCCGGTGGTGTGGGAACAAAGCGTCGGCTGTGGCGCGGCGCGCGTGCCACGTGCTGCGGCCACGTGCGTCCGGCACGTGGAGCGGCGCGGCGCGGCGCGGCTCAGGCCGGCCATTAAGCCAGATTAATTCGCAATTTCCGCGCCGCTGTTGTCTTCATCGAACGGCGCGGCCGCAGCCATAGCCGTCAGCAGGCGGCTGGAGTGGTCCCTCCCCTCCTCCACTGTCTGCCTGCTTGTTTGCGGCCTCTCGCGGCAGCGGCGCAGTGACAACACCGACAGGTGGCTCTCCTACGAGTCACTATACTCGGGCCGCTGAAACTTTGCACTTGACGTTTACAAATAACAAGTGAAGAACAAGAAGCGCGATGCGCTAGTCGCTAGGAACGATCCAATCACAGCGCGATAAACACTTCCAGTGATCACGTGCCGTGACGTCAACATTCCCGCGTTGCCGGCATTGTTCAATTCTAACGTAAACGTCTTGGTGATGACGATTTTGGCAGTGACGACAACAGTGAAGATGGGGGAGCTGGATGTAATTTCCTCATTGTCGCCGTAAACTGGTGAGTTAAAAGCATTCTGATTATAAAACGTAGAGAGAGAAGTTACTACCTCGATTATTCTTTATTTCGTATCTGTCGTGATTCAATGCATATTTTCTATATTGCTTTGCTCCGTTATTGAAAGCGTGTACATTGTTGTGCTCTGGTCTTCATTAATATGCGTTAATTTCTGCTGAAGAACGAATTATTATATGCACTTTTATTGCTCAAAAGCTTACATTTACGTGATGCAACTGAAAACTGTTTCGTCTGCTATGAGTATAGAGGCTAGTGTGTACAGAGGATATAAAATGCAGAATGGCATCTTGAAAAAGAGAAATTTGTTAACATCGAATATTGATTTAAGCATAAGTAAGTCCTTTCTGAAGGCATTTGTATGGAGTGTTGCCTTGTATGGGAGTGAGACATGGACGATAAACAGTGCGGACAGGAAGAGGATTGAGGCTTTTGAAATATGGTGCTACAGAAGAATGCTGAAGATTAGGTGGGTGGATCGCGTAACTAATGAGGAGGTACTGAGCAGAATTGGAGAGAAAAGAAATTTCTGGCATATATTGACTAAAAGAAGGGATAGATTGGTAGGACACATTCTTAGACATCAAGGAATTGTGAATTTAGCCTTGGAGGGAAGTGTGTGGGGTAAAAACCGCAGAGGAAGACCAAGAAGTAAGCAGATTCAGACAGATGTAGGTTGCCGTTCTTATGTGGAAATGAAGAGGCTTGCTCAGGATAGGGTATTGTGGAGAGCTGCATCAAACCACTCTCCGGACTGAAGACTACAACAACAACAACAACAACTGATGGAAAATCTTTTGACTAATTTCAACATAGCGGACAATGCAATTTCGTGTGCGAAACGTATGAATGTGCAGGCACGCTACAGTTCTATGGACAGTCACCAGTTATACGTCCAGGTTATATAGAGATCACGGTGCTGAACAGACTCCTTGAGAGTGTCGCGGCTTTTTTCTCCCGCGCCAATTGGTCGCGTGGTCTAAGGCATCATCCTTCGTTCTGGACTACCGTTCCCGTCGGCGGTTCGAATCCTCTCTCGGGCATATGGCGTGGGTGTTGTATTTTAAGTAGTTTGTAAGTCTAGGGACTGATGACCATAGCAGTTTGGTGCTATAGGTTTGCAGACATTTGAACATTTATGAGACTCAAGGCATTTTTAACAATGCTCATTTGGATGTAGTAATGTTTGCACACGCCAGTAAGATAGCTTACGTCTTGTGACTGGAATAAATACATGCGCCTGTGGCATAGTTAAGAATGGCCAAAAGAAACGCCAGCAACTTTACAAACATTTGAACGTATGTGAGTCGAATTCAAAATATTTACAAATTTCGACCGTTTCATCGCATTGAAATAAATTCAATGGCAAAGATGAATATTTATTCTGGACCGGGATTCGAACCCAGATTTCCCACTTTGGGCCAGCGGTCGCCTTGGGCTATCTAGGCACGCTCCCCTTCAAACTCAAATTCCCACTTTATAGCACACTACGACTGTAGTGCCCCCTGCCCATTTTATTCCACTTGCTCGCAGCCTATACTGGATTCCCGCAAGGGATCGAGTGTATTAATTCGTACGCATTCAGTTTGTCAATTGCCTATTGGGGCAGATTTACAATTATTTGTACGGTGTCCGTTCTTTCGGACATACCCGAAAATAACAGACACCATAGAAATAAATATATGTGACGGCCTATTAACTCGAGCTAAGGCGTTGTGGCCGGGGTATACGGGGTGCAGCCAAGACTGGAGGGTGTCATCTCTCTAGGGAAACTTGCCTCAGTATTCCAGGCCGAAATCACTGCTATCATGGTGTGTGTGGAGGAGAATTTGCGTAGGTGCTACAAAGACCGTAGCATCTGCATCTATTCAAACAGCCAGGCAGCCCTGAGATCATTGGCAGCTCCTGCAACAAAATCTAAAATTGTTGCAGAGTGTCACAGGGTTTTGGTGGAGCTAGGGGAAATCAATAGGGTAAATCTATTGTGAGTCCCTGGCCACGCGGGGATCAGTGGCAATGAACATGCCGACAGATTAGCCAGGACGGGGGCGAAGACTACATTTATTGGGCCAAAGCCTGTTCTGACAATCACCAAGGAAATGATCAAATTGCAGCTACGTAACTGGCTGAGAAGACAGCACGTAGAATATTGGACCAAGGTCTATAAACAAAAACATGGCAAGCTAATGATACCAAAGCCATGTTTTAAAAGAAGCTCTGTAATCCTGGGCTTGAACAAGAGAGAGATTCGACTCATGATTGGAATGCTGACAGGCCATGGGAATTTCAAAAAACACCTACGTACAATGGGAATAACAGAAGAGAACCCTAAATGTAGGCTCTGTGGTGATGATGATGAAACTGCATCACACCTAATCTTCGAATGCATTGCAATGGAGAGCAAAAGGCACAGAACATTTGGGACAACCAGACCCGAAGAAATTGTGTCCTTGCACTGTTCAAGGTCATTGGTTGGCCTTACTAGATATACAGGGAGCCAGTGGCGGCTCGTACAAAATTTGATCAGTGTGCTACAATATTACAAAAATAAAAAGGAAACAAAATATACTAAAATAAAAAAGTCAACATTTGTATGATTGCCTTTAATTAAATATAAATTAATACTGTATTGGCAATAAGACCTTCAGGGGAATCTATAACAGCGCTGCCAACTTTATGTATTCACTGCAGGTAGTAAATATAACGTTTAAAAATATTAATTTTATTTACAGAAATTAAAAATTTAGACTCAGAGGTATTTGAATACGAGCCTCACACAGGTAGGTTTGAGAGACAACGCGCAAGACGCCCGAGCCAGAGCACTATTTGACTCTGTATGCCGCAGTATTCGTCATATACTATTCTTCCGCAACCGTTACACGCAGCGCGAAGAGAAATATTGATCTGGTGCTGCAGTCGGTCTCAGCACACATGAGTCGCCAGGCCTGACGTCACGTCTGCGCATGCGCAATAGCGAACTGACGACTGCGCCGCCTCTCTGCGCACGTACCAGCGCGGTTGAATCCCACTTTAGCACACGGAGCTGGTTTCCAGCTATCGCGGAGGGAGCGCTCCAAAATGCGTTTTCATCCTTATTACTAGCATTGTAATACGTATTGGAAGGGAACTGGTGTAATTTTGTTGTGCTATTTGGCTCGTATTCCAAGAGAAAGGATGTAATTTTACAGCGATTTCTCGCTTGCATTCGACGTGAAATGGCATAATTTTAGTAATATATTTTCAGTGTGGTGCAGCACATTAACACATTGTCACTAGCCGCCCCTGCTTACACCTTGTAAAGGGAATAATTAGATGCATCTATGGCATAGTTCCCGAAGGCCAAAAGAAACGCCAGCACGTTTTTTGCACACAGGGCAGGGTATATTGCCAGAGGGGTGCCGTTGTCTCTGCTGCTAACAGGCACTGCCGTCAATGCGGCCTTTGTCCAAGGGAGGAAGAGAGAGAGAGAGAGAGAGAGAGAGAGAGAGAGAGAGAGAGAGAGAGAGAGGGGGGGGGGGGGAGGGAGGGAGAGAGGGGGGGGAGAGGCGCGAGGTGTGTGAGCCACTCGCAGCAGCGTATCAGTTTTCCGGCTGAGGGAGCAATGGGAGCGGCGATGCTGCGCCTGGCCTGCCGTTGCCATGGCGACCGTAATGAGCTGGCGTCACAGGTAGCAGCGGCAGCGGCGGCAATAAGGTCGCGCGGCGCCGGGAATTTCATTAAACAAGTTGCGGGGCGCTCGCGGAAATGCTCCCTAATGGCGCTTTGACCAAGCGCGTTGTCGCCGGCAGTGCGAGAAAGGGGGGGGGGGGGCGACGTACCCAGCACCGCTGCCTCATTTCCCAACGAGGCCAGCCGCGCGTTGCTCATAAGAACTTCCTCCTCTGATGGCGAACTTCCAGCTGCCCTCTCAAATAACAAAAATTAAATAAGAAAGAAAAAAGAAAGGGTAAAGGGGGCTCTGTGCACATTGAGACAAAATTTTTTTAGCAGCGTCGAAACATTAGCACCGAATAAAAAAGGTCCGCTTTGGACATGACTCGCGAATGACGGCATTTCAAGCGCCGAGGAATTAAAATTACTTGGTAGTTAACGTTTGTCACGTGCTGCTACAATGTTGTTACATAGACATCCGTTTACTGCTTGGCGGACCACTTCAAAAATGCTGTTAGTATGTTATTCATAAGCAGATGGAAAACCAGTTCTCAGTAAAGAAAGGAAAGCAGAAAGGTGGAAAGAGTATATAGAGAGGCTCTACGAAGGAAATGAACTTAGAGGCAATATTGTAGGAAGGGGAGAAGAAGTAGATGAGGATGAAATAGGAGATACTATACTGAGAGATGAATTTGACAGAGCACTGAAAGATCTAAGTTGAAACAAGGCCCTCAGACACCAGACACCAACCATGACAAAACTGTTTCACCTGGTGTGTAAGATGAATGAGACAGGCGAAGTACTCCCACACTTTAAGAAAAATGTTATAATCCCCATTCCAAAGAAAGCAGGCGGAAACAGGTGTGAAAACTACAGAACCATCAGTTTAATAAGTCATGGTTGAAAAATATTAACACGAATTATTTACAGAAGGATGGAAAAGCTGGTAGAAGCCGACCTCGGGGAAGATCAGTTTGGGTTCAGGAGAAATGTAGCAACACGGGAGGCAATACTCACATTACGGCTTAGCCTAGAAGATTAAGAAAAGGCAATCCTACACATCTAGCTTTCGTAGATTTGGAGAAGGCTTTTGACAATGTTGATTCGAATAAACTCTTTCAAGTTCTGAAGCAAGAAGGAGTAAAATATAGAGAGCCTAAGGTTATTTACAACTGGTACAAAAACCAGACAGCGGTTATTTGAGTTGAAGGGCATGAAAGGCATGCAGTGGTTAGGAAGGGAGTAAGACAGGGTTGTAGCCTTTCTCCAATGTTATTCAATTTGTACACTGAAAGGAAAGCAAGGAGAAATTTGGAGAAGGAATTAAAGTTCAGGGTGAACAAATAAAAACATTGCGTTTTGCCGACGACATAGTATTCTGTCAGAGACAGCAAAGGACCTCGAAGAGCAGTTGAACGGAGTGGCCAGTGTGCTGAAAGGTGCATATAAAATGAACATTAACAAGAGCAAAACTAAGGTAATGGATTGCAGTCTAAGAAAATCAGGTGATGCTGAAGGAATTAGAATAGGTGACGAAACAATAAAGGAGGTAGATGAGTTTTGTTACTTGGGCAGTAAAATAACAAATGATGGTCGCAGTACAGAGGATATAAAATGCAGAATGGCAATGGGTAGAAAATCATTCTTGAAAAAGAGAAATTTGTTAACATCGAATATTGATTTAAGCCTAAGGAAGTCCTTTCTGAAGGCATTTGTGTGGGTTTTGCCTTGCATGGGAGTGAAATATGACGATAAACAGCGCGGACAGGAAGAGGATATGGGATTTTCAAAGTGGTGTTACAGAAGAATGCTGAAGATTAGGTGAGTGGATCGCGTAACTAATGAGGAGGTACTGAACAGAACTGGGGAGAAAAGGAATTTCTGGCATACCTTGACTAAAAGAATCGATTGGTAGGACACATTCTTAGACATCAAGGAATTGTGAATTTAGCGTTGGAGAGAAGTATGTGGGGTAAAAACCGCTGAGGAAGATCAAGAGTTGGATACAGTAGGCAGATTCAGACAGATGTAGGTTGCCGTTCTTATGTGGAGTTGAAGAAGCTTGCTCAGGATAGGGTACTGTGGAGAGCTGTATCAAACTAGTCTCCACACCGAAGACCACAACAACAACAACAAGCATAAGTGTGTGTCACTTTGTCGCCGATAGAACTGCGCATGCGCAGAGCTGTTGACCAGCTTCATAAGCAGCTATGCGCATGCGCATTTGTGCGGCTTACATGTGTGTGTATGTGTGTGTGTTTGTACTTGCAATTCATGTCTTATATGAACGTATGTCGATTAGTCGCCGATAGCTATTGTAAACGTTTTTCCGTGAAGTAGCTACGAAAGAGTAATGCTCTGTGTTAGAGTTGATCGATATTCATCGCTGTTAGGCATTGGTGTTTAAATCAAGTTTTAAAAATATTTTTAGAATGACGCAATTACTATGAGCGGCGGAAATAATTCACAATATCTAACAGCAGTCAATTCTGTCGACTGTCGGGCTTTTATTAGTTATTTTATAACGTGGGGCTGTCTTGTAAGAGGTCACCAACAGTTAACGGCGGCAATACGAAAAAATCTGTGGACAATTAATTCTATGTGATGAGTTATTGAACTGCAGCAGGAGACCCGTTTTGTAGTTATCAATTTACTACCATGTTGTAAACTAACTACACGTGATATACTATGTATCCAGAAAAAACGGGGTTCAACCATCTCCAGCAGAACTAAAATCGTGATTTCTTCGTTTAGGGCGAATGATAGCTTTATGAGCAAACTCAAACAGAAAAATTTCAAATACAGCGCTAAAAGCAAACTATAATTTCTCAATTTAAAGCTATGCTGACTTTGTGTCGACCGTGTCTGTATCTAAATGATTAAAAGGTTCCGTTTGCCATCGGAGGTTCGAGTCCTCGCTCGGGCATGGGTGTATGTGTTGTCCTTAGGTTAGTTTAACTTATTTTAAGTATTTTGTAAACTAAGGACAAATGACCAAGCAGTTAATTCCCTTAGATTTACGAACATTGTTTTGTTTAAAAGGTTGCTCTACATTTCCGCTACCAGTCGCAAATATGATTTAAGTGTTATTTATTAGCGAAATGTTTCGATGTTGTGCATCATCATCAGGCTAGATGGATACAAAAAGTTTATTTTATCTCTAATATTTTTGTGTGCCTCATATATTCGAACAACTTGGCTTGTTGGTACAAAACAATTTAAAGCCATTCTGACTTTAGTAACATATTTTGTACGGCTATAGCCTGATGATGATGTACAGCATCGAAACATGTTGCTAATAACACTTAAATCATACCTGTCAGTGGTAGAGGAAATTTAAAGCAACCTTTTAATAGCTTATTTAGATTCAGTCACGGTCGACATAAAGTCAGCATGGCTTTAAACTTTGTTGTACCAACAAACCAAGTTGTTAGAGTATATCAGGCATACCAAAATATTACTTATTCCAGTTCTTATTAATATTCGTAGATAGAAAAGGATTATTATTGGAAAAGACAGACAAAGCGATACAGTATTTTATAAAATCTAGTATCAAGAATATCACATCTACTAACTTATTTAGTTTGAAATTACAGGTTGACATTTCAATTGTATGATGTTTAAGTTCGTTATTTATCCACATCGTAGGGAAATTTCAAAGTTTTTAAGTAGGTAAAATAAGTTCCAATTGCATAAACCAGTTCCACGAGCACAGAATTAATTAAAGCAGGTACCTTCCTAACCTAGCCATTGGTGCGAACAAAATTGTCCCCGCCGGCCGCGGTGGCCAAGGTGACTGAGGCGCTCCAGTTACGGTCAGCACGGCCACTACGGTCCGGGGTTCGAATCCCCCCTCGGGCATGGATATCTGTGCCGTCCTATTTCGTAAGTAGTTCATAAGTAGTTTGTAAGTTTAGGGACTGATGACCCCATAGTTAAGTCCCATAAGCTTTACAAACATTTGATTTGAAAATTGTCCCCTTTTAAAAATTGAATAATAATAATAATAATAATAATAATAATAATAATAATAATAAAGAAATTCCGAATGCCCCGAAAGCGACACTTGATAACTGTTCAACAGAGTGTAAATATCACAACATAAAATCATATGGACACTGAATCCTATTTATTATCTACGTTGGGTTTTTTTTAAGTTAACGCAAAACGTATTGTAAAGTTGAATTGCAACGCGGCACGAACGTAACGCTTATCGACAACAAAGAGAAAAGGGGGAGGGGCACGACCATGCATATACCTCTGTCATAGATGTCAACAAAATAAAAATGATGTGTTCATAGTTTTTAAGAGCGATAAAAGGCGGTAGATGCTTTCGTAACCATAATTCTCATGTTGCCCTTTCTATTACGAACTAAAATCCCTAGAATAATACGTAAACTTCCGAAGCTGAAGTACTACTAACGTCTGACCTATGTACCATTCAGGTACTACCGGAAAAAATGCCGCCACGTTCTCTTTCATATGTGATGGAGTAGATAAAACTTTTCAAAAATGTTCAAATGTTTGGGAATCTTAAGGGACTTAACTGCCGGCCATCAGTTTCTAAACTTACAAACTATTTATGAACTACATTTGCAAAAGACAGCAGAAACATCCATGCCCGAGGGGGGATTCGAACCACAGACGGGAAACGGCCTTGCGCATCTGAGCATAGCGCCTCAGTGCGCTCGACCGCTCCCTCGGGGCAGAGTAACAAAAACGTTAGTAAAACTACTTGATACACGATAAACGTTTTTCTGAGAAAACATTTTTTCGACCTTTCCTTTGATTGTTCTAAGCCGCAGCGACCCTGATTAGGATATTGATTTCACTTATGTATTTTTGCAGGAATTCTGTCATTTTTTCCCATACATTTAATATCGAACTGCCCCACAGTGAAGCATGGTCGGGATACAATCCATCCGAAAAGAAGCGGAGAATTTGACAGCAACACTAAACGCAGAGGCGAGACTGCAGTGTGGATGAAACGCTCTGAAAATTTCGGAAATGGAATGCTATAGTATTCCGCATCCCTTCTAAAAGACATATATCACGTAAGTCGAAGCACCTCTATTTCATATCATTACAAATTTTGGCCACAAATTGGAAGTTCCTGGCACAATAATTGTCCCACAGTGTTCCAGAGTAATGGTACGCGAAGCTGTTTACAGAATGATAACGATCAAAGTTAGATATATTGACTGTAATCCTATATGTTATTGTTAACTTTAACGCAGATATGCAAAGCGATCCCATAAATATTCACATTACTATGCACATGTTCACGGTGATACGCAATACGTTAGCGTTCTTCCATACAGTGCTGTGAGTGCAGTTCACTGTCGCTTAATGTCACACTACACAGAAAGCTAGTTACTGAATCGGAAAGTAAGACCTTTCCTCAGAGTGTTGGGCAAGAAAATTGAGTAACGGCCGATTCAAGCGGAATGTCACGTCTTTTCGTGGAACGTCGCCATAAAAAACATTGCACAGTGTGCTTCGAAGGGCGGCGTTCACACCGGAACGGCGTGGAGTGTAAACGCAAAGTCACGACAGCGATTCCCAGGTTTAAAGTTTTGACATGGAAACCTATAGACTAGCAGTCTTAGAAAGGAAGGTGTCGACATGGCAGCACAGACCGACGTTTGGTAACAAGTGTAATTAATCTGTTGTCGTTTGACTCACTCGTATCGTAGTCACCGATTTCGCCCTCTTGTGAAGTGTTTTCAGATTTGGCCACTTACGAATCATGTCAGTTGCCAATTTGAATTTCTTGCCGTGTGCGCTCTTTCCCTTTTGTACAATATTCTTTCGCCACTTCACCGTCTTTCTTACATTTTTTTCCTCAGACCAGTTTACATCTCTTATTTTAACCGTCCGTACCTCGCATTCTTTACAATTTCGACATTTTCATTTTGAAAACTTTTCCGTTGTAATTTTTAATTTCATTTTATTAAAAATTATTTTCTAAATTCTCAGGTATATGTTGTTTTATCCTTTCTCGTGTCCTTATTTGGGCATCTTGCCAGGAGACTTGTGTTTGGTGTATCTATTTCAGCCAATCCTGGGTCTCTATCTGACTCATGACATTATATGGGAGTCTTGATCTCAGCCAAATTTTCCACGCGTTGCTAGCTTCTGTCTGTCATATTGTTATAAAACATTACGAACTCTTAAGAGTCACACGAATTGTAAAAGTATTATATATTCATGTATTACGCCTTCTCCTCTCATGTCATGTGCGCTTTTGTCTTGTCTTCTCCTGTTTTGTCCTTTCTTGTTTCGTCCTGTCTTGTCTTGTCCTTTCTTGACCACTCTTTTTTTTTCTCTTCCCCTCTAATTTGTTATGTTTATCTCTCCTTTCTTTTCCCCTCCTTTCCTTCCCTTTCTTTTCCTCTTCTCTCCTGTATTCCCCTCTCCTCTGTGATGCTCCTCTATCTTCTTTTTCTTCTCTTTCACATAACTAACTCCCACAAGTACACCCCTTCACCTTCCTGCACGACAGCAATTTACCAATTGTATGTTGTAAAAGAAGACCTGTTGAAGTTACTGAGAGAATATAACTTTTCCTTTTGTATAGCGGTTATAATGACTGAGAATAAAAAAGGACTTCCTATACCATAGGTATCTCAGTCTGTATCTCGTCTGTAGAAACAAAAAGATTAACCACAATTTAAAAAAAAAAATCATTTTCAGCTCTATAAGAAGGGAAAGAGTGGGAAAATAAAGTTCGAGAATCACTTCAAGAGTGGGACTTTCTATAATCACCACGTGGCGGAGCAAAGTACACAACATGCACTTATAGGATTACGAAATCAGCAGTCCGTTTTGGATGCCAGCACAATAATTTATTAATCTGGGTCAGATTGGATGAGCTGGTGGGAGGGGTTTGGCGTGCGGTGGTTGGGCAAGGGTGCAGCATACACTTGGTTCATTGGAGCCATTAAGATTCAGCTGCAAGTTGTATCGAACCACTTTCGATTCTATAGGTAGACTTACAACATTCATCTCGTCGAATGCTGGCCTTACACTGTACTCAAAGGCATCGAAAGAAGTGGCCATTGTAACACATTTTCTTAATCTGTGCGAGGGGTGTTCAAATGAAAAGATATGAAACATCTCAACAACCAAACCGGTAGAAATTTTAATATGCTGCTTTAGGATACCGCAGTGCGACATCTATGGACGCGAATCATACAGCGTCACCACCCCCTAAAATATTCAAGGCTGTGACTTCAGCAAGCAAAGGTGATGCTCACCGTCTTTTACGATGTCCGAGGCCCGATACTCATCGAATTCCTTCAACACTGAAAAACCATTAACAGTGACGTGTACTGTGAGACACTCCGTAGCCTACGCAAGTCCATCAAGAGTAAACGGCCTGGGATGCCCACGGAGGGAGTGATTGTGCTCCATGATAACACACGTCGCCCGGATCACATAAAGTGTACTGGCAAAGTTCATGTGGAAGCAGCTTGAGCATACTCCCTACAACTCGGACATGTTGCGCTGCGCTTCCATCTGTTTGGTCCGCCAAGCTATACTACGATGCGCGAGGACGCTCCCTGTCGGGTGTTCGAATCCCCCCTCGAGCATGGATGTTTGTACCGTCTTTAGTATAAGGTGTTCATAAGTAGTTTGTAAGTTTAGGGACTGACCCCGCCGTTAAGTCCCTCAAGCTTAACAAACATTTGAACATTTTAAACATTTGGTCCGCTAAAAAAATCTCAAAGTGTTTCAACTCGAAGGACGCAGTAGAGGACTATTGTTACAGCCACGGCTCGTTAAACAGTGGGGCAGTTGTGCTCAGGCCTCTTTGATTACTTTTGAATAAACACTTTAATTATATAATATTCATAGAATATATGACTTCAACTGCGATTGGGCAAAGCTGAAAATGTGTACCCAGCCGGGATTCGAACCCGGGTCTCCTGCTTTCTAGGAAGTTGCGCTGACCCCTACACCACTGGGGACACAGTGATCACCGCACCTGCAAGGACTACCCATGCACGCCTCTCGTCAGATACAAATTCCCAGCTTCGCCCTGCCCATAGTACTCAAACTCGTAGTTTAACTAATTCCCGTAAGAGTAAGGGCTTCAAACTTGCCCACCCCTCCCCACTAACGATAGGATCTTTGCCCGTCACCGGCATATTATATATATACTTGTGGCGTCTGTTCGGAAAGAACAGACGTCACATTCTGATCCTGCAGCTGTTATTATTTAATATTCATAGAATATATGACTTCAACTGCGATTGGGCAAAGCTGAAAATGTGTACCCAGCCGGGATTCGAACCCGGGTCTCCTGCTTTCTAGGCAGTTGCGCTGACCCCTACACCACTGGGGACACAGTGATCACCGCACCTGCAAGGACTACCCATGCACGCCTCTCGTCAGATACAAATTCCCAGCTTCGCCCTGCCCATAGTACTCAAACTCGTAGTTTAACTAATTCCCGTAAGAGTAAGGGCTTCAAACTTGCCCACCCCTCCCCACTAACGATAGGATCTTTGCCCGTCACCGGCATATTATATATATACTTGTGGCGTCTGTTCGGAAAGAACAGACGTCACATTCTGATCCTGCAGCTGTTATTATTTAATATTCATAGAATATATGACTTCAACTGCGATTGGGCAAAGCTGAAAATGTGTACCCAGCCGGGATTCGAACCCGGGTCTCCTGCTTTCTAGGCAGTTGCGCTGACCCCTACACCACTGGGGACACAGTGATCACCGCACCTGCAAGGACTACCCATGCACGCCTCTCGTCAGATACAAATTCCCAGCTTCGCCCTGCCCATAGTACTCAAACTCGTAGTTTAACTAATTCCCGTAAGAGTAAGGGCTTCAAACTTGCCCACCCCTCCCCACTAACGATAGGATCTTTGCCCGTCACCGGCATATTATATATATACTTGTGGCGTCTGTTCGGAAAGAACAGACGTCACATTCTGATCCTGAATATGAATATTAAATAATAACAGCTGCAGGATCAGAATGTGACGTCTGTTCTTTCCGAACAGACGCCACAAGTATATATATAATATGCCGGTGACGGGCAAAGATCCTATCGTTAGTGGGGAGGGGTGGGCAAGTTTGAAGCCCTTACTCTTACGGGAATTAGTTAAACTACGAGTTTGAGTACTATGGGCAGGGCGAAGCTGGGAATTTGTATCTGACGAGAGGCGTGCATGGGTAGTCCTTGCAGGTGCGGTGATCACTGTGTCCCCAGTGGTGTAGGGGTCAGCGCAACTGCCTAGAAAGTAGGAGACCCGGGTTCGAATCCCGGCTGGGTACACATTTTCAGCTTTGCCCAATCGCAGTTGAAGTCATATATTCTATGAATATTAAATAATAACAGCTGCAGGATCAGAATGTGACGTCTGTTCTTTCCGAACAGACGCCACAAGTATATATATAATATGCCGGTGACGGGCAAAGATCCTATCGTTAGTGGGGAGGGGTGGGCAAGTTTGAAGCCCTTACTCTTACGGGAATTAAAATCTTCTTCAACTGCAATGAGTGTACTTCTGTCATATGGACTTTTCACTGATCGCATATGTCTTGAAGATTGTTTCTGGACTTCGTGGAAATCCTACCATGTTTCTGCTGTTCTGTTACTGCTAATTTTATTTATTTTGTTGAAACATATACGTTTGAATATGTTACTTAATCATATGCCACTTGACTAAATTGCTGCCTTAATGTGAACCAGGAAGGCGAAGGAAGGGAGATTAGGGTTCAACGTGCCGACGGCCCCATGGTTATTAGATACGGAGCAGACTCTCGAATAGTTTTTGTCAGTGAGCGTATGCTCCGTCTTACCATACCTGCCATACCTGTGGCCATTTGGAGCAGTAGCGCCTGTGGTCTCTGCTCTGCAGACGACATTTTGAAATGCAGATCATGACAATGTACTATTTTAAGACGATAGTACATTGAAGATTTATCACAGACGCTTCACTTTGTTTCGTTAAATATCAATGAAGAACGAATATCAATTAATGATGTAATAACGCTGATACACAAAGCAAGACTTCTATGAATTAAACTATGTGGGAGAAACAGTTCCCAGTTTACCTGTTGGAAAAATTATTGGTTCAAGTTCTGAGAAAACTATTTTTATTTATTTATTTTGTAACTGACTCTGTTACAAGTCTGTTGTACAGTATTAGTCAATTTGTTCCGAGTACTTTACAATATGCGAGAGTGGAGTTATGCAGTATAGCTTAAATATGTGCGAATGAAACGAGTGCGAATGATACTTGCATTCTTCCTTAGCACGAAGGCGTCGCTGACCATCTATTTCAGAATATGTGGCGATTACCGAGTTTGTGTTTAGGTATGAACTTAAAACGAAACCATAAATTACTGCAGCTAAAATGAGTAGCCTGCCAGTTACATTTAAATTGGGCCTTGTCACAAACAGTTGGCTGTCTATAAATGAAAAAGTGCAGTTTTCCGAGAGTGTAAATAAGCAGAAAGGTAAGGAAACAGCTTGAATTACTGTGACTGAAACGAGTAGCCTACCATTGATATTTGTATTCTTCGTCATAGCTAATACATGTCTGCTTGATGATTTTCATTTTTAGGAGACCACAGTCAAGTACTATTTTTATTTTGAAGGAAATTAGACTGTCATCAACTACTTGTAATTCACAATTATGATTTCAGTCGAGAAATCCATTTTTATACGCCACATAACATTTTTTTAAATGTTAGGCATATCTGAGAACCATATTATCGTCACATCACCAACCATTTAGTTTCATAAAACAGTTTGTCAAGTTCCATAATTGAGCACAAAATATTCGAAAATGTACTGTACCAGAAAACAGAATTGAGACGACACAGAAAAGTAAAATCTAAAAATGTTCAAATGCCTGTAAAACTTGTCGGGGCTCAACTACATGGTTATTAGTCCGTAGCTTACAAACTATGAACCCCCGATGGTGAATTGCTGGGCGCACCGCAGCAGGACGCTCCAGTGCGCACGGCTAATCCACCGCGGCCAGTAAAATCTATTTCGTAATTAACATACGGGTATGATCCTACGTTACTTCGCTTCAAACATTATGTAACATTAACATTTACAATACTAAAGGCCGGAACCATAAATGTGATTTTAAAAATAACTGATGATAGTCAAATACCTGGCATTCCCTTAAAATGAAAAGTTGGCTGTTTACTTTCAATAAGTGCAAATGTTTGTTAAGTTAAGGTACTTAACTGCGGGGTCATCAGTCCCTAAACTTACAAACTACTTAGAACTACCTTATACTAAAGACGACACAAACATCTATGCCCGAGGGGGGATTCGAACCCCCGACCGTAGCGGCCGTGCAGACTGTGACTGGCGCGCCGCAGACCGCTCGGCCACTGCGGCCGGCTTCGAATAAGTAACCAACCGATGAACTGAGAGTGAAACGAATTAACACCAAGTTCATATTCATTCATGTCACAAATCGTTGTCTGCTTAAGATTATGTTGTCATCTCGACGTCGAGACGATTCGACCGAAAAAAAACCCTCGATAGCAGTTGACCTAAAATCACTCTTTGGTAACTTGCGGCACTTATCGATATTTAGCGCCGAGTGTTTTATCAGGGATAGGGAAGGAAATCGGCCGTACCATTTGAAACGAACTACCCAGGCATTTTCCAGAAGTGATTTAGGGAAATACGGAAAATCTAAATGCTACTGCAACGTGACAACAACGCCACCTAGTCGGTGCAAGAGGTGTGCGTTGCCTGCCAAGAGTAGTCATAAGACACGCAAACTATTTGTCTTACGTAGCGTTGCACTGAGTTTGGGAATATGTACACGTTGCACAGTGTGTCTCAGAATGTTATCTATGTGATTCTCCGTGCAGATTTTTGCTGGTAAGAGACAAAATGCCTAATATGAATCGTCCGAGTCCAATATCGGTGCGATATCTTACAAATCTCTATCTATATAAAAGCTAAAGGACACTCATTTACACACTTACTGACTAAACACGAAATCTCGAAAACTACTCCACCTATAAAGCTGAAATTTGGCAGGAATATACTTTATAGGTAGAAGACGTCGGCTAAGAAAGTATTTTGCGATAGGGCCGATAGTTAAGGAGATATGTTGTCATAAACAATGAAAACTTCCCCGTCTTGCGGCACGTGATAGTGTGAATTTATCAAAAAAAATGTTCAAATGTTTGTTAAGCTTATGGGACTTAACTACGGGGTCATCAGTCCCTAAACTTACAAACTACTTATGAACTACTTAAGAACTAGGACGGCACAAATATCCATGCCCGAGGGGGGATTCGAACCCCCGACCGTAGTGGCCGTGCTGACCGTGACTGGAGCGCCTCAGTCACCTCGGCCACCGCGGCCGGCGTGAATTTATCAGTCCACTATTTGAGAAGGGGAGCACTGAGCGACTTGCAACCAATTTTAAACATAATTTCAAACCTTTAGGAAACTTACTGACTACCCGAGCAAAATGATGAAAGGAAAAAAGTTTTGTCTCTTACTACTTTTACGGCGTTCATGGAGTAAAATTAAAGCATTTGGCATGACGTTAGCCGGCCACGGTGGCCGAGGGGACTGCGGCGCGCCAGTCTCGGTCTGCACAGCCACTACGGTCGGGGGTTCGAATACCTTCTCGGGCATGGATATTTGTGCCGTCCTTAGTATTAGCTAGTTCATGTAGTTCGTAAGTTGGTGCGGAGACCTGGACGTTGAGGAAGGAAGAGGAAAGAAGATTGGAGGCACTAGAGATGTGAATATGGAGGAGAATGGAACAAATGAAATGGGAAGATCGAATAAGGAATAAGGAAGTGTTAAGAAGAGTTGGAGAAGAAAGAAACATGCTTGAAGTCATTAGGAAAAGAAAACGAAACTGGATTGGACATTGTTTGAGGAGGGACTGTTTACTGAAGGAAGGAATAGAAGGAATGGTGAAAGGAAAAAGAGGAAAGCCAAGCTGGATAATATGCAAGGAAATAAAAAAGGAGAAATGAAAAGATTGGCTTTGGACGGAGAAAAGTGGAAGAGGATCAACCATGACTAGAAGAGGATCAACCCATGACAAGAAGAAGATCAACCCATGACAAGACCTGCCGCAAGGCAGAATACAATTGATGATGATGATGATGATGATTAGAAGAAAAGAGAGATTCACAGAGAGCTAGAGAAGGGATAGGAAAAGTACTAACTCAAGGCTGGAATAACTAAATAAATATCCGGGCAACGCCGGGTTTTCAACTAGTAGTTAATGTACCAAAACAAATTAGTCTGTCAATCACATAAATAACATTAAGAACATTCTGAAACACAGTGTGACACAGTGACAAGACCTGCCGCAAGGCAGAATACAATTGATGATGATGATGATGATTAGAAGAAAAGAGAGATTCACAGAGAGCTAGAGAAGGGATAGGAAAAGTACTAACTCAAGGCTGGAATAACTAAATAAATATCCGGGCAACGCCGGGTTTTCAACTAGTAGTTAATGTACCAAAACAAATTAGTCTGTCAATCACATAAATAACATTAAGAACATTCTGAAACACAGTGTGACACAGTGACAAGACCTGCCGCAAGGCAGAATACAATTGATGATGATGATGATGATTAGAAGAAAAGAGAGATTCACAGAGAGCTAGAGAAGGGATAGGAAAAGTACTAACTCAAGGCTGGAATAACTAAATAAATATCCGGGCAACGCCGGGTTTTCAGCTAGTAGTTAATGTACCAAAACAAATTAGTCTGTCAATCACATAAATAACATTAAGAACATTCTGAAACACAGTGTGACACAGTGACAAGACCTGCCGCAAGGCAGAATACAATTGATGATGATGATGATGATTAGAAGAAAAGAGAGATTCACAGAGAGCTAGAGAAGGGATAGGAAAAGTACTAACTCAAGGCTGGAATAACTAAATAAATATCCGGGCAACGCCGGGTTTTCAGCTAGTAGTTAATGTACCAAAACAAATTAGTCTGTCAATCACATAAATAACATTAAGAACATTCTGAAACACAGTGTGCAACGTTTACATATTCCCAAACCCGGTAGAACGCTACGCTTGTTTTATGACTACTCTTGGCATGCAGCACACAGGCCTTGTACCTAGGTGTGGTTGGTGATGGCCACTGCTCTGCCTCGCTCGGCAAGTGGTCAGATGTGGGAGGAGGGGTATCCCTCGCCATTGGTGTGTCTGGTCCTGATCTGCAAGTCTGAAGAGGAGTCTGTGAGCTGTGCTGTGCTTTACTGTACGGGGGGCGTGGCGCTCTGCCGGCTCCACGTCCATTAGCGAAAGGCTAGGCCGCACCAGGAAATTTATCGGTAGGCGAGCGCGATACGGCCGGATGCTGGATTAATGAGTCTCTGGGACGGGCGGCAGCCGCCACGCACTGTCGCCCGTAAGCGGCTTAGAAGCGTACCGGAACCCATTCCCAAAGGTAAATAACGCAGAGCCGTAAATTCACGCAGCTCTCGTTTCGCGCTTATTCAGATCATTCGAGACCTAAATGAAGACCCTTTATACGGGTAGAGTGCGGGTTATTGTGAATTAACGATCATCTTTATTGCGTATATGAATCAGCGTTAGTTGCACAACTTATTAGTGAGGTAGAAAAATAGCGCCGGCTGGGTATCGAAGCGGGATTTCTCGCTCTTCGCGAGCGGTCGCGTTAACCATTGCGCCATCAATGCGCACCTTTCGCCCAAGCCCAAGTTTCCTTCTGTCAAAAATTGTCTACTAGCCATGAGTGTTCGTACCGGGTGATCAAAAAGTCAGTATAAATTTGAAAACTTAACAAATCACGGAATAATGTAGATAGAAAGGTAAAAATTGACACTCATACTTCGATCTACTGTTATCAGGTCTTTTTTCTTCTAGGAACTGCGCGATTCTGGTTTTGTAACTGCTACCGTGACGGGTGAGAGGTACGCCGATATGTTACAGAATCGCATCATCCCCAGCCTGGCTGATAAACACCTGCTGGAACGTACGATTTTTATGGAGGATGGCGCTCCGCTCCATATTGCTAGGAGCGTGAAAGGTCTCTTGCGTGCGTTGTTTGGTGATAATAGTGTGCTCAGCCGCCAATTTCGTCATGCTTGGCCTCCCAGGTCTCCAGACGTAAGTCCGTGTGATTATTGTCTTTGGGGTTACCTGAAGTCGCAAGTGTATCGTGATCGACCGACATCTCTAGAGATGTTGAAAGACAACATTCGACGCCAGTGCCTCACCATACCTCCCGACATGCTCTACAGTGCTGTTCACAACATTATTACACGACTACAGCTATTGTTGTGGATTGATGGAGAACATATTGAGCATTTCCTGTAAAGAACATCATCTCTGCTTTGTCTTGATTTGTTATGCTAATTATTGCTTTTCTGATCAGATGAAGCGCCATCTGTCGGACATTTTTTGAACTTTTTTAAATAAATTGATTAATTTATTTATTTTTGTTTGTTCTAATAAAACCTCATGTCATTCCAAGCATTTGAGTCAATTTTTACCTCTCTGTCTACGTTATTCCGTGATTTATTAAGTTTTCAAATTTATACTGACTTTTTGATCACCCGGTATATTCTATGATAGAAATCCCAGACAGGGGGTGACGTTTATACAATTGCCCTGCGCCAGAGATGGCGAACCAGTAGCACGCATGCCATTACTGGCACGGGACTAAATAATTTAGGCACGACATCACTATTAAGAATTTACCTGACTAAGTGAAATAATTTGTTCGTTCGCATTTGAAGACATAGTTCCGACGTTAATCATCAACGGGATACCAGTGCAGGTTTAATGCTGCTACTTCCACACGATGAATAGATTTTATTCGAACGTTCGATCACACGGCAATGAGCCGCTACGAGCTGTGGCACGGAGGCATCCCACAACGGACTACAGGCGCAATGATTATTTGGACCCTTGTTACGGAGAATGCAGCAAGAATTCAGCGCATCAAAAATACTCCTTTACCTAGAAATACAATAAAGGACATTATCGTCAAATTGGCGGAAAATGGAAAAGAACAATAAAAGAATATCATATCCTGCCCATCCATATCGTATCCTGACGAAAGTAAATATGTTATCAAATTTGCCCGTCTAGTTCTGTCGTAAGCGACATCAAGGAAAAACTCATTGCGATAATATCTTTCCAGAAACTGCTATAGAAACAGGTATTTGTACCGTCGTTAAAAAGTCCCTTACTGAAAAACAACATTGTTTATTTAACTACGGATGGTGCTCGCGTATGGTAGGCAAAAAGTAAATATATAAAATGAAAATAACAAATGGGGATTACTGTCAATGGGGGAAGGGGTATTATGGGGAGGGGGGGGGGAACTTTTGGACAACTACCCACTCTCAAAAAAATGAACCGCCGGGCTTGTGAAAATGAGTAGGACGTTTGCATTGGTTACACCGTTGAAGACGGGCACTTCAAATCGTACTCGGATATCGTAATGGTTAACATCACCACTGGCGAAAATCGGGAAATCCAGGCTCGAATTCTGGTCCGGCATCAATCCTCATACGTTACCAGTAAATCATACAGCTGATGCAGATCCATATTCGCAATTATGGATTTCTTTTCATGGTACTTGTGGTCGCGACAGATATCCTTTGCTGGATGTAGAACTAATCCAGACACTTTCAGTTTGTCACGTTTGCTTTGCGATTTCAACTGGCCAAGTCAATTTTCATTAAATGTTCGCTATGTCTTTTCGTACCCCCATCCCCATAACCCATCTGCCATCAGTTCGTCTCACAATAAACTCTGCCCTTCTCTAATCAGTTTCGTTCAGATGCGTCCACTGAAGGCTAAATTTATGCAAAGAATACATAACCTGGACACTGGTGTTAGTGTAATACAACGTAAAATTTCCACGCCTGGATGCTTCGACGTGATATTATTATTTGCAGATAATACCATATTATGTAACTCTTTAAAAACAACAGTACCAAGTAGATCGTGGAAATAACTCAGTTTAAGGTAATTAAGAGCTACCCTCCTGGCGACGGGATGGGGTTTTCCTGTTGACAAAGCTCAATCATATGGGCCGCGATCTGGTGGCAATATGAGTTGTCACAAGTAAATCAGAACAAGCACAATCGTTGTAGGTTGTTAATTAGCAATGAAAGAGACTCAGTAATGGAGAAGAAAGTAAAAACCGAAGCCTTACGATCATGTAGGTTCAGATCGATAACGAATTTAAATGCCTAAAAATACTGCACAGCACGGTGATAGTTTCCTTTCAAAACAGCAACTAGCAGGGGTCATGTACTCGAGTGCCGAGAACTTAATTGTGGCACAAAATTTACAGTTGAAAGTAAATTTAAGGTTTATCTGCAATACCGGCGGAAGGGCCGGGCGAGCCGGGCGACCGCCCGGAGTGCCAAATTTTAGGGGAGTTTGGGGGGCCCCAAAATCCTTGCTAAATTTATATTATTGCAAACAGTGAACTAAACATTAAGTTTTTCATAAATTGTGTAGCGACATTCGTTACTACCTCATACCATAGGCCTCACTCTTTATAACAACCCCGGTTTCGTACAGGAAATCCCTTCATCCTTCATCTTATTTGTCTATAAAAAAATCTCCGCTGACAAAGCTAAAGGCTATTGTTGAGTCGGGAGTTTTGAGCAACAATAACACACTCTGACAATAACAACCGCCGTGGTGCCGACAATTGCACTCCTTGCGACAAAGCTATGTCGGTCGCTCTAACAATACACACAAACGATATTGAGGTATCTGCAACCAAAAAGAAATTAGTCCTGTTTGTACTGTCAAATGTCTCGTGGAAGAAAATTATAAATCGGATGTCATGTACATGTAGTGCAGGCTTCATGGTGTGCGTGTTCTTCTTTTGTATCCTGAATATCGACTCTTAGTAGAAGAATCGTTGTGTTTATGTGTTCTTTATCAACATGTCGAAAAAAAAGAAGCCTTTTGGAAATGTATACAGAAAAAGAAGAGCACAATTAGCGGCAGAAAATGAGAAACAGGCAGCAGCATTAAAGAAATTCTTTCGTACTCCTGAAACACACAATAATGGAAATGAAAATGTAGAATCAGAGAATGAGGAAACCAGCAAGAAATAAACAAATATTCTAGAAGATAACAACACAGTAAGGTAAGTAGGCCTACATTACGTAACGTATTTTCGTTTTATTACGTTTAATAGAGAAGAGGTGTTTACACACGTAGCGTCTTAGAAGGCTGGGGTGGCTAGGGTGGCGGCCTCTCAGATAGGCGGCGAACTTCAGGCTCAAAGAAAGTTCTTTCCCCATTAATATAAGAAGCAATAATTACATTCTATACCAACACTGATGCTTGATACATGTACCAAGGCGATAAGAATTTTACTCATTATATGTTTATTAACCAACTTTAATTAAAGACTTTGCAGAGAAAAAGGCACGAAAAGTTGACTTTACTTAGCTTTGTAAACAACTCAAAGGGCAATTTGCGTTAAAACTGTATGAAGATATAAAATTATATTACTGGTTGTATTATTTGTATTATGAAATCTTTGTACAATGCTGTTACAAAATATATTTGTATATTCTTTTGTTCATATATGTGTTTTCTTTCGCAGTTAACAAGGTTGTTTATGTATATATGTGTAAATAAATGCTGCATCGCATCATAAATCTTAATTTTATATAAATCGTTGTTTCTTGAATTGTTCTGTAAATTTCTAATCAGTAACGTAGAATATTCAGTATGCTCATGTGTAAATAATTGTTTCGTATATTGTGAACCAAAACTTACTCTGTGTATTTAACTGACAAAACGCATAGCAAATTTAAAGTCAGTAATACAAATGGGTTATAGGGGGCGCCATATGGATTCTTTGCCCGGGTGATATTTTCCCCTTCCGCCGGCCCTGTTCATCTCCCTCACAAAAGTTCCATGATGGTATGGTAGTCTTTCGAGGGTCTTGAACTTTCCCGTGGGCAGTCAATATTAAAGTGGGTAGTTAGAGTGTCATCTCTTTGGAAATCTGAATGCACGAACCTGTTGTTTAAACAGAACGCTCTCATACTCGCGTTACTACGCGGAACACAATGTAAAGGTGTCAGACGTACTTGTTAGGTCACCCCAACATCAATTTTTACTAGTGACAAAAGAACGCTAATGGCTTTTAATTTGTAATTCTAACGGTTGGATTTGCATACAAAGAGCTAACGTGATCATTTTCTTGTCTCTACGGTTCTTCTTACGATCACATCTATTTTAATGACAATTGTTTAAGAATACACAATGGCCTAAGGAAATGTGGGTCAGAGGAAGAAGTTGAGAAAAGGAAATTAAATGGTGGGGCTGGGTTAGACGCCGAAGCTAATCACGGAAAATGATTCATTACTTGCAACACAGCGTCACGAGGTATGATTAGGGTATAACGTCCATTCGACGTCATGCACATTAGAGACGGTAACAAGCAGAGAGACAGGAGGATTTGCACTCTGATGCACTATGTGCAGAAATTGATCACGGAGCTTTGAATATAGGATAGTGCAACGGCTTTTTACCGGTCTTGCGACCAGCATTTTCGATGTTTCTATTCTCTTTACCAAATTAATAGCAGCACAAGGTGAGTCAAAAGTTGCAGTACATCCGTTTTTCTCTAAAACTCAGCAGGAACTAAGAAACCTGAATATTAGTGTAAGCTCTGGGATCCCATTTTGTAAAAGATAGCCGACCTCACCCGTAGCTTACTCGAACATTAACATGCACATGGATGCCATCTTGAATCTAACTTGTAAGGCAGGATTTTTTCTTTTGAAAATGTTAAGGTAGATATTGTAACGAAGCTTGTTGGGATTTATTCCCATCTACTTGCATTACTGTACCTCCTGATAGTGTTGCATAATAATAGGCACGAATGTAATTAGTCTATCATTTTCTTAAATAGGTTTAAGAAATTACTGCAACCAGTCGCCTTTTGTTTCTTCTTAATGAAGATTTATTCAAACCATTACCGCTTTCAAGCTGCCTAGCAGCTCATCATCAGACAGTATACATTTAGTGCAAATTACATTTGTATCTGTGGCAGGGCAGAAAACGAGAAAAAAGTAAACACTTATTTTGCTATGCTACACTGAATAATTAGAATATATGTCCGTCTTCAAGACATTACTTACAGTTATGCGTTTCACATTTAATTTGTCCATATTTGGTCCGCTTTTGGATAGCATTTCACAACACTTCCTTTCCATCAACATACCACAGCAACTCCCACGACTTTCAAGGGTAAAATTAACAAACGCTTCACACACATTACGACTTTACAGCCACTACCACAACTTTCAGCTTGTAAACAAACCAAAGAGTATGTTTATACCACAGGTTAAAAACTTTGTGAAACCAAAGACTGACAAAAACTTATCTGATTATAGGATATAAATAGGATATCAATTTAGATTATATAAGATCAAAAGTTGTGTTACAAAGTTAGTATATGTATATAATATGATTACAGAATGACAGTTACTCCAAGTATTAACGTAACTGTCATTCTGTAATCATATTATATACATATATTAACTTTGTAACACAACTTTTTATCTTATATCTACATCTACATACATACTCCGCAATTCACCGTAAGGTGCGTGGCGGAGGGTACACTGTACCACTACTAGGCATTTCCTTTCCTATTCCACTCCCAAATTGAACGAGGAAAGAAAGAATGCCTATATGCCTCCGTACGAGCCCTAATTTCTCTTATCTTGTCTTTGTGATCTTAACGCGAAATGTAAGTAGGTGGCAGCAAGATCGTACTACACTCAGCTTCAAATTCCGGCCCTCTAAATTTACTTAACAGAAATTCACGAAAAGAACGTCGTGTTTCTTCCAGCGATCCCCAATTGAGTTGCCGGAGCATTTCCGTGAGACTTGCGCATTGGTCGAACCTACCGGTAACAAATCTAGCTGCTCGCCTCTGAACCGCCTCTATGTCTTCCTTCAAACCGATCTGCTGCGGGTCCCAAATACTTGAGCAATACTCAAGACGTGGTCGTACAAGCGTTTTATACGCTGTCTCCTTTACAGGTGAAGTACATCTTCCCAAAATTCTCCCAAACAAACCGAAGTCGGCTGTCTGCCTTACTCACAACTGTCCTTACATGCTCGTTCCATTTCATATCGCTCTGCAATGTTACGCCTAGATATTTGAACGACGCGACAGCATCAAGAAGCTCACTACTAATGCTGTATTCGAACATTATGGGATTGTTTTTTCTACTCATGCGCATCACCTTACATTTTTCTACATTATGAGCTAGCTGCCATTCTTCGCACCAACTAGAAATTTTGTCTAAGTCAACCTGTATGCTATTACACTCAGTTACAGACGACACCCTCCCATACACCACAGCATCATCAGCAAATAGCCGCAAATTACAACTTACTCTGTCCATCAGATCATTTATATAGGTAGAAAATAATAGCGGTCCTGGGGCACGCCTGACGATACACTCGTCTCTGATGAACACTCGCCGTCGAGCACAACGTACTGCGTTCTATTACTTAGGAAGTCTTCCAGCCAGTCACAAATCTGTGAACCTATTCCATAAGCTCGTATCTTCGTTAGCAGTCTGCAGTGTGGCACCGCGTCGAACGCCTTTTTGAAGTCGAGAAAAACACAATCCGCCTGTTGCCCTTCGTCCATGGCTCGCAAGATGTCATGTGAGAAAAGGGCAAGCTGAGTTTCACATGAACGATGTTTCCTAAACCCGTGCTGATTCATGGAAAGAAGCTTTTCCGTGTCAAGGAAATTTACTATATTCGAACTGAGAATATGCTCTAAAATTCTACATGAAACCGATGTCAACGATATTGGCCTGTAATTGTATGGGTCAGTTCTCTTTCCTTTCTTATACACGGGAGTCACCTGCGCTTTTTTCCAATCACTAGGAACTTTGCGCTGAATTAAATATTCGCTATAAATGCAATGCTATAAATAATCTAAATTAGTATCATATTTATATCCTATAATAAGATAAGCTTTTGTCAGTCTTTGGTTTCACAAAGTTTTTAACCTGTGGTATAAACATACAATTTGGTTTGTTTACAAGCTGAAAGTTGTGGTAGTGGCTGTAAAGTCGTAATGTGTGTGAAGCGTTTGTTAATTTTACCACTTGAAAGTCGTGGTAGTTGCTGTGGTATGGTGATGGAAAGGAAGTGTTGTGAAATGCTATCCAAAAGCGGACCAAATATGGACAAATTAAATGTGAAACGCATAACTGTAAGTAATGTCTTCAAGACAGACATATATTCTAATTAATCAGTGTAGCATACCAAAATTAGTGTTTACTTTTTTTCTCGTTTTCTGCCCTGCCACAGATACAAATGTAATTTGCACTAAATGTATACCATCTGATGATGAGCTGCTAGGCAGCTTGAAAGCGGTAATGGTTTGAATAAATCTTCATTAAGAAGAAACAAAAGGCGACTGGTTGCAGTAATTTCTGAAACCTATTTCAAGAAACAGTCGCAGGTTCCAACACAATGGATAAAAAAGTATCATTTTCTTTTCCAAAACTTTTGTTTTTATTTTCTCTAATGTGACTAACTGAAGTTATTTTCTATCATTTGACGTTGCAGAGATTCGTTTAATTAGCAAATATTATTTACTTCATGCCAGAGGCGTATTGTTAAAAAGTGTTCAAATGTTTGTCAATGTATTGGACTCAACTACTTGGTCATCAGTCCGTAGCTTACAGACTACTTATATTAAGGTAAATTAACCCAAGGACAACACAAACATCCATTCCTGAGTGGGGACTCGAACCCTCGACGGCGAACGGCCGCGTGCACCGCAGCACGACACCTGAGTGCGCACGGCTAATCCGCCGCGGCATGTTGTTAGAGGTGAGATATTATGATCATTAGTATTTCTGAAAAAGACAAAATAAATTTTATCTGCACAATATTAAATTAGGTATTAGTATGTTTCACAATTAATGTCGGAATATTGTACCTTCATTATTTTCTGTATAATTGCCGTTTATTCTGAAAGTATTGCTTATTGACATATTACGCTATTTTGTATGTGAAGCGCTATTAATATAACAGTATTGTATATTAATATACATAGTATTATATACGCTACCTTTTACTATAGCCAATTGCATGTAATTATTCAATTTTCCATAATAATTAGTTTAAAGTACTTAATTAACAATAAGTAATTTTCAGAGACATATTTACGATAGTATAAATAGGTGTGCTTTTGTGTCGTGTAAGGGAGTTTTGTTTCGTGTTTGATAGGAGCTACACTACACGTCACTCTGAACTCCGATTTGAACAATTATGTTATAGTTCTTCTGTATTAGTTGTGCAGAAAGTTTATGTGAACAGATACTTAATATTCGTGCCACGCTAAAAATACAACTCGAGAACCTTTGACAAGTTAGGTGTATTCCACACACGGACTACGTAAACTATATTATTGACGTGTGGAATATGCGTACCGGGTTGTAGTGAATATTATTGATGAGACTTGTACGCTAGCCATAAGAGGAGACAGTTGGACACTAGTGATAAATTAAAGTGTCAATGAACTACAATTCTGCCGCGCGGGAGTAGCCGAGCGGTCTGGAACGCCACGTTACGAATCGCGCGGCCTCCCGCGTCCGAGGTTCGAATCCTTCCTCGGGCATGGATGTGAGTGTTATCCTTAGGTTAGTTTAACTTAGTTTAACCCTCAACTACTATCTGCGGTCTCTCAGACCGCTACGACTTTTTGAGTCTAGATATTTCACACACCCTTGCCAAGCTAAAAGGACTCGTCCGTATACCTTCCTGGTGGCCGACAAGATCGACGTACCCAGCATTCCTGCAGTGTTGCTGCTCTTTGTTTCGCATTTATGAGCCTTGCGCGGCCTCAGTGTTTGCGTGCCGCTGGCGCAGGCTCTGCCTCGTAGCGCCTGGCCAGTCGGCTTGGTGAGCGCGGCCTGCTAAGCGACAGCGCTGTGGCTGTGGCCTCTCTCTCGGTGTTGTTGTTCCGTGTCGTGTTTCTTCATAGCGGGAAAAGTTGATCGTTCTTTGCAACGCATTTTACGTGAAGCAGATGTGGATGATCAAGAAGATTTCCGTGAATCCTCCGATGATTTTGACGACAGCGATAATGACCCTGATTTTTGAGGTATTTAGTGAATATGACACTAATTCAGAGCAGGAACCTGAAAGTGATGAAGATGTGACACCTGATAATGACGAAGCAGCTTACTTCTTCGGTAAGAACAGATGTTTTCGATGGCGAAAAATGCAGCCAGCAGCCAACGTAAGAACAAGGCAACACAACATCGTCTTACAGCATCCTGGACTGCGACAGAAGGCTCAAAGGATATCTTTAGTTTGTACTTTTTGTTTTATAAGGAAAATGTGGCAACCTTTCTAGGAGAATCGTAAATGGAAAGGAGATTCCGCATACAATTTACTATAATTCAAATGGAATTTTTGTATCTAATCACGCTGTGAATTTGTAATATGATCTCTATAATGATAATCTGTGGGTGTGTAGAGAAATAATTACTTGCTGTTCTTTTCGTAGCACAAAACATAAAAATTTACTGCAAATTGCGCTGTGTTTTACTTGTCGCCATATTACTCAAACTACATTGTTTAAAAAGTCAAATTTCTGCTAATGTCACCTCTAAGAAGTGTAATGAACGACAGGAAGCCATGAAAATATATATTTAGCAAAACACTACTTTAATACATGGAAAATAAGAGAGCGGTCTGAGAGACCCCTCCATAGTAGTTGCGTTCCTGTCAACGTCTATAGTAGTTAAGGGTTAAGTATTTTGTAAGTCTAGGGACTGATGACCATCGTAGTTTGGTCCCATAGAATTACATATATTTGAACATTTGAACTATAATTCTACGTGTCACCTATATCATTTGTAATAGACTAGTGTTGACCCACTCGTTACCGAGAGCACTGATCCACGAGAACTTCAAGAGGCTACGAACTATGACCAGGTACGACGAAATACGTGATACATCAAATAACATGGAATTTTCTGACAAGTTCGAACCTGTAAACAGATTATACGTTTCTTTGTAAATGTGTATAAATCTATGGGACTTAACTGCATTGGTTATTAGTCCCAAGGTTTACAGACTACTTAAACTAAGTTAAACTAACCTAAGGACAATACACACACTCATGCCCAAGGGAGGAATCGAACTTCCGACGGCGAGCAACCGCGCGCTCCTCAGTGACGCACCTTAGACCGCTAGTCTACTCCACCGCGGCAGATTATACATAACAGCTATGGTTCAAAAGGTATAAAACTTTGTTTTTATTGAAGGGTCTGGTATCTGGGTAGTCAGTAACCGATCGTACAAATTCTTATCGAAGGTCGGAACAAGGCGCCAGGAGTAGATAACATACCCTCAGAGCTATTAAAGTCTCTGGGAGATCCAGCCATGACAAAACTATTTGAACTGGTGTGTAGGATGTATGAGACAGGCGAAATACCCTCAGACTTTAAGAAAAATGTAATAATCCCCATTCCAAAGAAATCGGGTGCAGACAGGTGTGAAAATTACAGAACCATCAGTTTGATAAGTCAGGGTTGCAAAATTTTAACACGAATTATCTACAGGAGAATGGAAAAGCTGGTAGAATCTGACCTCGGGGAAGATCAGTTTGGATTCAGGAGGAACGTAGGAACCCGAGAGGCAATACTCACTTTACGTCTTATCTTAGAAGATAGATTAAGGAAAGGCAAACCTACATTTTTAGCTTTTGTAGATTTGGAGAAAGCGTTTGACAATGTTGACTGGAATACACTCTTTCAAATTCTGAAGTCAGCAGGGGTAAAATATAGGGAAAGGAGAGTTATTTACAACTTGTACAAAAGCCAGACGGCAGTTATTAGACTCGAAGGGCATGAAAGAGAAGCATCAGTTGGGAAGGGAGTCAGACAGGGTTGTAGCCTTTCTCCGATATTACTCAATTTGTACATCGAGCAGGCGGTGAAGGAAAGCAAGGAAAAATTTGAAATAGGGATTAAAGTTCAGGGGGAAGAAATAAAAACATTGCGCTTTGGTGATGACATTGTAATTCTGTCAGAGACAGCAAAGGACCTGGAAGAGCAGTTGAATGGAATGGACAGTGTGTTGAAGAGAGCGTATAAAATGAACATTAACAAGAGCAGAACAAAAATAATGGAATGCGGTCTTAGAAAATCAGGCGATGCTGAAGGAATTAGATTAGGTAACGAAACAATGAAGGTGGTAGATGAGTTTTGTTACTTGGGTAGTAAAATAACACGCGATGGTCGCAGTACAGAGGATATAAAATGCAGAATGGCAATGGGAAGAAAAGCATTTTTGAAAAAAAATTTGCTAACATCGAATATTAATTTAAGTGTAAGGAAGTCTTTTCTGAAGGCATTTGTGTGGAGTGTTGCCTTGTACGGGAGTGAAACATGGACGATAAGCAGTGCGGACAGGAAGAGAATAGAGGCTTTTGAAATGTGGTGCTACAGAAGAATGCTGAAGATTTGGTGGGTAGATCGTATAACTAATGAAGAGGTACTTAACAGAATTGGTGAGAAAAGGAATTTTTGGCATACCCTGACCAAAAGAAGTGATCGCTTGGTAGGACACATTCTTAGACATCGAGGAATCGTAAATTTAGCAATGGAGGGAAGTGTGTGGGGTAAAAATCGCAGAGGGAGACCTAGAGATTCGTATAGTAAGCAGATTCAAGTGGATGTGGGTTGCCGTTCTTATGAGAAGATGAAAAGGCTTGCTCAGGATAGAGTAGGGTGGAGAGCTGCATCAAACCAGTCTCCGGACTGAAGACCATAACAACAACAACAGTATCCATTAAAGATGCAGCTACACAAACAGCTATGAGAGGATGACTCATATTTTTTAATTTTTTGCACATGGGCCATAGAACATATTCAACAGATCCCTCTTCTGCGCACGGTATCTTGTTCAGTGATGAGGCAAACTTTTTTGTCAGTGATGAATTGTCACAGTTAGTTGCTTACGTAGTTACGGTGTGGTGCGGATGTGGGATACACGTGTAATGCTCAAAGCTAGCTGAAAATGCTGCAGGAAGTACCGAATGAAGACGGCGGCTTCCGCTCTTACTTTTAGCAGCGTTGAGCTCCATCACACTACAGAGCAGTTGGTCGTCAGTGATCAGATGGTCAATTTCCTTGTCATTGGATTGCCTGACGAAGTTATGTTGAAAAACCATCCAGATCATCCGATCTCACAACACTTGACATTTCGAGTAAAGCATTGCAGGTGCGTGTTGCTTCTGTACTTCATCTGTGATTACCATAACGGACAACTTCTTGACCACATTAAATAACTGTTCTTTATGGAGAACAGTATAATCTGTACCTCAAAACAAAATGTGTTGTAACTTTTAAGTCATAACCACTAGATTGAATCTTTTTACAGAAATGAACCTTTTAGAAAATGTTATTTGATGTATAATAAGACTTAGATTCAAAGTGGCCGATTTCAAGATGGCGCCCTTATTCAGTACATACCGTAAAATGTGGACCACTTGATCCATACCCTACTGGAATAGTCAAGTTTCCCAATTCCTGTAAAGTTTTAGAAAGAAATACTCATCCTGCAATAGCTATGAGTAAATAAGGTTCAATTGTGTTGCTATTGAAATTACTTCCTATTGTAAGAAAGTTTTGCTTCGTAATGGCGATTTTCTGTAAGGAAAATTAGAGAAATTCTTTGTTATTCACACAGCAGTTGCGATTTTTATTTTCTTGCTGTTTCATCGACAATCAAGTCTCGTCTACAAAATACGCAATACTAGCAGAAAATGGAAGCTTTCTATTTGGAATTTATAAAGCCATACTGCTGTTTTGTAGTAACATAAACATTTACGTTAGAATCTATGGTAGCATCGTATTCGCCACCACGCCGGCGGTCTACGCACGTCGTGGCGCAACTTCAAGGAGAGGCGGTGTCGCTCCACAGTACTTCGGCTGCTGGGGGCGCCCACAGTCTCGGTACCTCTCTTCCTGCTTCGCGCGCCGTTCAATATGAAGAAGGGTGCTCGCTTAGATGTGCCGGCGCATCACAACGACGACAGTCAGGACTGTGAAGCCGCATTTTTGAAAGTTTATTTTTGCGCTCTTCGCAAGTGTCTTTTGAAATTGTCCACAAGGTAGATTTCCTTTGTTGAGATAGGTGTTCCTCCCTGACTTTGATTGTTTCATTTAAACGGTGTTCTCCCAGATAAGCAGCACGGTTAGTAGGTCTACGCGTATTCATAAAAATTAATTGGTGTACTTCACATTCACTAAAAGTAAAAAATTAAACAAGTTTAACAAAAAATATGGCTTAAAAACTATTTCAAAACAAATTAATATGCAATAAAAAGTAAAACAAAATTGCGTATTCTTCTACAACTTAATAATCAACTTACTTTTTGTATTCATCAAAATGTAGGTACGATGTAACGGAAGAAGATAGCTAGGTACCTCAAAAATGTGTTCAAATGTTTATTAAGCTTAAGGGACTTAACTACGGGGCCATCAGTCCCTAAACTTACAAACTACTTATGAACTATCTACAACTAATGACGGCACAAATATCCATGCCCGAGGGGGGATTCGAACCCCCGACCGTAGTGCCCGTGCAGACCGTGACTGAAGCGCCTCAGTCCCCTCGGCCACCGCGGCCGGCTGCTAGATACCTACCCACTTGAAATCTAACTCAACACATAAATATGAATAACAAACAATGATAAAAATAATTTTTAGAGTTCTCGTAAGTAAAATGAAATGAAGAAATATTTTCGCGTTGAAATGGAATCAGGCTTGACTTCGAAGGCAGGGTTGAACACAGCACTTATACTGAAAGCAGGTTTATTGCGAAATGAAACCTACACGTAGCACTGACTGCCTCTCAGGCATAATGCTCCGCTATTTATACATAGACTGAAAGTACCAGAAATTAGATGAATAGTTTACATAAGAAACATGTAGAGCATTCTGGAAATGATACATACAGAAAAATAATTTTTTGCCAGTGGACTGGATTGAAGCAGCGACCTTCAGCATGGTAATCAGTGACGCTATCCTTTGCACCACCCCGGCAGTCGGATAAGTTGTAGTCTTGCGGCATTATTAGTCTACTCAAAAGTCAATCAAGTTATTACGATAATACAATGCAGTTAAAATTATTGTTATTTTTGGAGACGGTGTCAGCCAAATAAACATCCGATCCGACCTCGGTCTCAATATTCTCGTATTATTTTTGCTAGGTATATTGTGGTGTTTTGGAATAATTTTCTTAAACTTTTTTGTTGTTGAATTTTTCATTTCCATTTTATAGTTTTCAAAATGACAAGCCAAGATCGCACACTAACAATTTATTAAATGACGACCGTTTTCGGTGTGCACTGTGTCTCCATCATCTGGTCACATAAATGTTATAATGTGGTCATCTTATTAAAAAAAAATGGGTATAAAATAACTAGTGCAACATTGCACTTAGTCACTATATGTCATGTTTTAAACTTATGTATTTTTTATATAGTGACTAAGTGCAATGCTGCACTTGTTATTTTGTGCCCATTTTTTTTTCTTTATTAAGATGACCAGATTATAACATATATGTGACCAGATGATGGTGACACAGTGCACCGAAACCGGTCGTCATTTAATAAATTTTTAGTGTGCGAACTTGGCTTGTCATTTTGAAAACTATAAAACGATTAGATCGTCTCCAGACCAGACGATGTCAGGTAATCTTTTCATTTCCACTAAAACAGTCATAAATTGTCTTCTACTTCTGCATTGGCAATAATCACGCTTATTTAGGAGGCGTGTTTTCGGTTTAAAGCTCCAACAATCGAATCCGTTAACAGAAACTTAATGACGTATTAGTTAGCGGAACTTTAAAAAGTCTGAGCAGTTCAGCAACAAGAGGAGCGCCCTGGCTGCTGGGCTGGGCCGCTAGACGCGCCTGCGCGCCGCCAGTTCTCGGCCGCTCACGCAGGGCCATACCTCGGCTGCCCGGCCCGGTGCCGGAGTTGTTAATTGGCTTCCCCTGTCGCCGACACGCGCCGTCCAAACACGGGCGCAAGTTCGGCGAGCCGGCACGAGGGCCCTCGGCCTCCCTCGTTTCATTATCGGCGCCGCAGCTCGGCAGCCGGCAGCCGCAGCTCGGCAACGCGATCGGCCGCAGCCAGTCGAGGCTCTCGAGCGGACGTCTGGTGCTCGGGCAGCGCAAACACCAGAGGAACGCAAACGAGGACGGCCGCGCTACTTCTTGTAAGTGGGCTATCGAGGCATCTGCATACTGGCGAGCGGAACAGCTTGAGCCAGCGGTCGTGGAGTGCATTACTGCGCTGCGTGAAGGAGCTTTACAAGTGGCTTTTATACACTGGCGGCAACATGGATGGAGAGAAGTTACTTGCACTGTCTCCATGGAAACCGTTGGAAAAACCACAGAAATAAGATTGCAGTTAATAATTGTCGAAAGGACGAGGGTAATCCTAAAAGTAAGGTCTCCAATTAAAAAAAATAAATAAATAAAAAATAAATAAATAAATACCTGTTCATTGACAACAAATGGTAAATAGTTTAATAATGATTTTGCAGCCAAGATCGCATTTTTCATTTATTATGTTGCCGGTTTCGGCGTGCTCGACGCCATCTTCAGACCTGTCGTAATTTACATAACTTCACGACATTTTTATATACTAAAGTACATCCAGGTTTAGGCATCACTAAACGTAAAATTAGTAGTCACAAATAAAATATATATATCCATCTTCTAATGGTTTTGAAGCGAGGTACTTCAAAACCATTAGAAGATGGATATATATATATATTATTTGTGACTACTAATTTTATGTTTAGTGATGCCTCAACCTGGATGTACTCTATTAGTATATATTATTTGTGACTACTAATTTTATATTTAGTGATGCCTCAACCTGGATGTACTCTATTAGTATATAAAAAAGTCGTGAAGTTAGGTAAATTACGACAGGTCTGAAGATGGCGTCGAGCACGCCGAATCCGGTAACATAATAAATGAAAAATGCTATCTTGGCTGCAAAATCATTATTAAACAATTATAGATCGCCCCATTGAACTATGAGTTCCTTATATAAATGGTAAATAGTTTTTAAGCTTGAACATTTGTTTCTTTTTCACATAAATCCCATTTCGATCGATGCATTTTTATAAAAGTTGCGGCAGTTTTTGTATGCCTATGTTATGCCAGCCCACCGCCATGCACTTGAAGAAGTATTGGACCTGATCTTTCACCTCGTTGTCGCCATTAAAGCGACTTCCAGCCTACTGTTCTTTCAACTTGGGAAACCAGTATTAGTCACTGTGCGCTAAGTCCGGACTATAGGGTGGCTGGGTTTGTTAAGATGTCTCATCCAAAATGATGCAGCAGATCCACAGTTTGACGGGCATTGTTGGGACGAGCGATATCGTGAAGAAGTTTGATGTCGTTTCTCAGCATTCCTCTTCTTCGGATCTAAACTGCCTGTTTGATTTTTTCTGAAACACGATTTGTTCAACCTTTGCGATTGTTTCTTCGGGAATTGATGGTCTCTCACTTCTTTTATTGCCATAAATTTCCGTGCAAACGCTCTACGCCACTTGCGGACATTTTTGACATCCATAGAAGTCTCTCCATACACTTCTACCAGCTTTCGATGCATTTCAATTGGCTGAAACACTTTTGCACTCAAGAACCGAATAACTGCACGAATTTCGCACCTGGCGGTAGACGCTAACGGGAGCTCTATTACAACTAGCTGCCAAGCCTAGACTGAGAGTCCCAACGGACGTGCAGTGGTGCTATAGAGAGTGCAGGGGGCAAAGAAGAAGAAATAGTATGGCCAACATCCACACAAGCAGTTTCGCTACGACCCCAGAGCTTCGTAGACCTTAATTTTGGGATTACCCTCATTACCACACTGAAAGACCCAAGTCGAGAGAAGGCTTCCTGGAGTAGATATCCCGCAGAGCAACTGAGTTCTGGGAGAGCCAGCCATGACAAATCTATTTCACCCTGTGAGTAAGACAGGCGAAATACCCTCAGACTTTAAGAAACATGTAATCATTCCCTTTCCAAAGAAATCAAGGGCAGGTAGGTGTGAAAAATATAGAGCCAACAGTTTAATAAGTCATGGTTGCAAAATTTTAACACGAATTATTTGCAGAATAATGGAAAATCTGGTAGAAACTGACCTTAGCGAACATCAGGTTCCATCGATGTAGGAGCACTTCAGGCAATACTCACCATGCGTCGTATCTTGGAAGAGAGATTAAGGAAAGACAAACCTACACATCTAGATTTTGTAGATTAAGAGAAAGGGTTTGACAATGTTGATTGGAATACACTCTTTCAACCTCTAAAGACAGAAGGGGTAATAAAATATAGCGAACGGGGAGATGTTTACAACTAGTACAAAAACCCAATCAGTTATTGGAGTGGCGCGGCGGATTAGCTGTGCGCACTGGGACGCCGTGCTGCGGTGCGCGTGGCGTTCGCCATCAGACGGTTGGAGTCCCCCTCCGGAGTGGGTGTTTGTGATGTCCTTAGGTGAGTTTCAAAGAAATGTTCAAATGTTTGTTAAGCTTATGGGACTTAACTACGGGGTCATCAGTCCCTAAACTTACAAACTACTTATGAACTACTTACTAACTAGGACGGCACAAATATCCATGCCCGAGGGGGGATTCGAACCCCCGACCGTAGTGGCCGTGCTGACCGTGACTGGAGCGCCTCAGTCACCTCGGCCGGCTTAGGTGAGTTTACCTTAGTTTAAGTGGTTTGCAATCTACGGACTAATAACACTGCAGTTGAGTCCGATAGATTTACAAACATTTGAAAATTTTTTGAGTTATTGGAGTCGAAGGGCATGGAAGAGAAGTATTGGTTGCGAACGAAGTAGGACAAGGTGGTAGCCTTCTCCAATGTTATTCAGTTTGTATACTAAGCAGTCTGTAAAGAAAAGCAAGAAGACATTTGGAGAAGGAACTGAAGTTCAGAAAGAAGAAATAAAAACATTGCGTTTCACTGATGACATTGAAATTCTGTCAGAGACAGCAAGGGGCCTGGAAGAGCAATTGAACGGAATGGACAGTCTGTTGAAAGGAATGTATAAGTTGAACATTAAGAAAAGCATAATAACGGTAATGTTATGCAGTATAAGAAATGCGGGCGATGCTGCAGGAATTAGATTAGGTAACGAAACAGTGAAGGTGGTATCTGAATGTTGTTACTTGGGCAGTAAAATAACACATAATGGTCGCAGTACAGAGAATATAAGAAGAATGGCAATGGGAAGAAAAGCGTTTTTGAAAATGAGAAATTTGCTGACAACGAATATTGATTTTAGTGAAGTCATTTCTGAAGTGTTTTTTGTGGAGCGTTGCCTAATTCGGGAGTGAAACATGGTCGATAAATAGTTCAGACAAGGCTTTTGAAATGTGGGGATACAAAAGAATGCTGTTGATTAGGTGGGTAGATCGCATAACTAATGAGGCACTGAACAGAATTGGGAAGAAAAGGAATTTATTGCATACTTTGACTAACTGTTCGATTAGCAGGACACATTCTAAGATATCAATGAATCGTGAATTTAGTATGTGGGTTAAAAATCGGAGAGGGAGACGAAAATACGAATACAGTAAGCAGACCTAAATGGATGTGGGTTGCCGTTCATATGAGCAGGTGAAGAGACTTTCTCAGGATAGCGTTGGGTGGAAAGATACATCAACCCATTCTCCGGACTGAAGTCATCAACTACAACCGTACCGTCTATGAAACTACAAGAAATTGTAGCCAATACAATCATGAATTTTATGGAAATGTTACTGCCATCTAAACACCTTGGTTGTTTCAAGGTCATCATCATCATCATCATCATCATCATTATCATCATCACCGAATCTAAGTACTTTCTCCTTGGCCTACCTCGACTCCTCTGACCCTCCACTGCCGAGCCTATGAGTCTCTTAGATAACCTTTGCTTCTCCCATGCCTGTTCGTTCTAAGTGTTTTATCTATAGTGTTCATTCCCAGTTTTTCTTAGATTACTTCATTATTGACACCCTCCTGCCACTGTTCCCATCTATTAGTACCTGCCATCGTCCTTGCTACCTCAACCGTATGAATAGGGTAACCTGTATCCACCCAGCTTTTACTCCCATACAACAAAGTTGTCGAAAGACAGAGAGATGCACTGCTAACTTAGTACTGACTTCCTTCTTGCAGAAGAGAGTAGATCTTACCTGAGCACTTACTACACCTCGATCCTAGTTTTTTCACTATATTGCCATCCTGTAAGAAAATATATCCCAAGTATTGGAACCTGTCGGGCAGTTCTAACTTTGTTCTTCTTATTTGGCACCCAATCTTTTTAAATTTCTTTCCCATAGGCATTAATTTTCTTTTGGAGATGCTGATATTTATATCATAACCCTGACACCTCTCATCGAGCTCTGAAACATTAGACTGTAACCTTTCAATCGAATCTGCCATCACAACAAAGTTATCTGCATATGCAAGACCTTATTTTGTTTTCACCTATTTTAACCCTGCCCTGCCAGTTTACTGTTTTCAACATATTTTCCATGAATAGTATGTACAACAGTGGTGTCAGGTTACAGCCTAGTCTTACCCCTGAGCCAACCATGAACTTAAGTTGCCGTCTACTTTAACTGCTGCTTGACAATCTACATGCCTGCGGAATTTGCCTCCTACTCCATAATCTTGTAGAACTGTCAATAGCTTCGTCCTAGGAACACGGTCATAAACCTTTTCTAGATCTATAAAACATTATGACATGAAACTTTACGGTCATGATTTAGTTGCCTATATGTTACTTGTCATTTTCAAAATTCTATAAATTTCATGGCTACTACATAATATAGCCCCCGTCATTGGAATCCCTTTGTATGAAATAAGTAAATTAAATTTTTTTCCTATAGTAAACTGTCACTGTAAGCTCACTATCTACTATGCTACAGTTTTTCACAACTATTAATCACTCTATGTTTTTGATCAACTCCACACTGGCATTAAATATATTCGTAGTTTTACTCGTCCTATCAGATATAATACTCAATTAGCACAACAGTGGGATTAAGGATTTTTATATAATTATCAATTTTGTTGTAACGTAAACCTTTCTAAGACGATGATCACTCTCGTTTCATCACTAGGAACACATTATATTGATGTAGATAGCATTTAATGTTGGAAGCTATGACAATGTTTAACTTCATATACAATTATTTGTAAACTTGTTGATCACTGCACTTTGCAACTTTATTTACTTAGGCTTAACCAAAGATGTTTCGCCAAAGATACTTCACACCCATTAAGAATGAATCCATAATTGTATATTCAATTTCGATAGCATAGTTTGTGGTGGTCTTTGACGTATGCAATTAGCATTGTGCACTCTTCAGTATTCACAGTCCATTCTTGCATTTCATGTTCGTTTTGACTATGAAAATCCACTATGACATTTTAATTTTATTCAAAGTGACTCCTGCTGTTTTCAGCCAGATCTATTTTATTTAATGCTGTTGACTAACCTGTTTTAATATCTTGCAAGTATTTATAACACAAAGTAGTCTGATACTTCCGCTTTTCCATCCTATGTATGTTATTTTCTTCTTACTTTCTTTTTATTTGTACATTAATTCTTTTATTTTGTATTTTTATGTAGTTTATCTATGATGATGGTCCTGGACCGAAACTAGTCGATTTTAAGGATTTTAATAAAAAACAGCTGACGGTTAAAGATGCATTTTATTAAATACACGACGGCTGTTTGCACTGACCTTATAATGACACGGTTTCCTTTCCCCGATATTATCAGAGAACACTTTGTATTTTTATATTATTTCGGCATGTTAAAATAGTTATCTATGAAAGTCAGAGAAAGAAAAATTAGGAACAACACTTTCAATTTTTTTGTAAGAAAGAAGACACTCTTGCTTTGTACTTCGTAGCGATAGCATCTTGCAGACTGGAGCTGCACTTTATTATTTTTTATGTGGCCGCTATTATGTACATTCAGGTAAATATATGTGATGTGCGCGTATCTTGAATTTATAAATAAACCCCCACCTCTCACTTAAATTCGCACTTATGAATTTTTATTAATAATTTTGCCCTATCCTCCCTCCGCCCATAATGTCTTTTTCAGCCTTGTTGAATCACCGCAACAATGGATGGCGTAGTTTTTAGTTAATATTGAATGGTGATATTTCGTGTAGCCTGCCAGTCTTGTTTAAAAATTTATTCCATAATATTATCATTTACTGGCAATAGAACCTGCAGTCGATTTTCTTGTAAATTTTTAGAAGTCCGATGTGTTTGACTTACGTAATATTGCTATCCGATTTATATCATGTCACTTATCTTACTTTACCGTTTGCTACACGAGTCGTAGTTTAATATTGACGAACTGCCATCCACTGTTCGGCGAGTGGTTATCATATTATTAAAATTTCATTTACAGCCAAATTTCAACCACCGATGGATCTATTGTTAAAGGTAACTGCTCGTCGATTCTTTTTGTAATGTTCTGCCTGCACAACACTCCGCCGTTAATTAGCTTGCCATTTCATTTAAATGCATGTAATAATTTTCCCCGTAATTTACTGATTGGGATCTTTCATAGCTTCTAACTTCAAACCACTTCCTTCTGTAAATTTGTTAATCTCAAAAATTAATAGCCAGGCTGGAACATTATAAACAGATTTGGCGACTGTGACATGACTTTCATTGTGTTACAAGTACCGTAAGGTTCCGAATTTGCTCTTAGTTTATTAAAAAAGATCTTAGTGCTATATCATTGTGTTACTCCATGGTCAACGTATTAATAGTTGTCTTTCTGATTTCATGCATCTACATCCACGAAAGTGAGATTGATCATTTTGGAAATAATTGTTGGAAAAAAAGTGACTACTCCTGTGGACAGATATTTTAATGGAAATAATTGTGACGAAAAAATTAAAAGGACGGACGGACCACAGCATCCAGACAAAAGACAAGGTAAGAGCAGGCCTGCACCGTTTCTGTAGACGCTTTTGACCTTCTTTTACTATTATTTGCTTGCAGAATATCAATTTGAAGCTTTTCCGTATTTTGCAAATTTTTCTTAAGTTTTTCATTATTAGTTACCGCGTCAACAATAGAGCTTTCTAGAATTACATAAGATGGCTGCCGAACCCATCTTTTTCGCCTTATCTGTGTTTTGCGAGCTGCAGTGCCGTGTTACTAGCATTTTTGGCTATAGGTAAACAAACAGTGTCAGCTCACGACATCCGTATTTACATTCACTGTACGCATGTTTTGACATGGTTAGGACGCGAAGACAAGCTAGCGATATGGATAGTATGCAACCGAGTAACATTGTAGGACAACCTGAGCAGGAATTAGAAAACGTTATGGAAGACAGGCGGATAGAAAATATTTCGCCTGCTACGGACGTAAGTGACACGTCCGTAGCAGACGGAGGTACGTCTACTGTAGCTGTGCACTCAGATAGTGATCTACCTACCTCATGGTTTTCAAAATTCGAGTCAATATTTCAAAATTTAACGCAGCAAGTCTCCATGATTAGCCAACAAATGACGACAAAGCAGGAAATTAACGACAAGCTTGATAAACATTACCAATGCACAGGGCAAGAGTTAGTAAATCTCCAATTGACACAAAAGCAGGAACGACAAGCTTGATAAACATTACCAATGCACAAAACAAGAGTTAGTAAATCTCCAATTGACACAAAAGCAGGAATTTAACGACATACTTGATGAACACTATCAATCCACAAAACAGGACTTACATAATAAATTCCAAGCTCAACAGAATGTCTTAACACGCCTAGAACAGCAACAAAAGGAAATCGAGGATCAAATGGTAACGAGGGAAGAAATCGAGAACAGATTTAAGCAACTCGAGGAAGCACAGAAAAACCTACCAGCTCTCATTTCTGATGAGGTGAGCAGACAGTTAAATTCACAGATAGGCAATCTTGAACAACAGATAGCAGATGTAGAAGGCAAAGTTAACTGTAATATTTTGAACGTAGTTGATGGAAAGGTCTCCAACATTGCTTCACAGATTGATAACGTTTCGCAAACAACCAAAGCCCTTCCGACAGCCATTGAAGATATTACACAGGACTTGTCAGCACTCAGAATTGAACATGAAAATTTAAAAACAACCGTAACGCACATAACCTCTCAGGCAGAAGCCATAGTCAGTGAGAATCAGGCAAGAGTTCAAACCTTTTTGGAGCAGACCGAGGTACAAATTAATGATAAACTAGTACGTGATTTAAACTCTGTCATTCAAAACGTTGCTGCAAAAGTATATGAGGAGCACAGCACCGCTGTAAAGTCATTGCAGGAGGAATTGTCGAATGTAAAGGCTAGTGTACGAAGGGAATCCCGGACACAGAATGCAACTTCTGACACGCGTAGGAGACACGCATCACCGGTGAGGTCATCTCCAGATAGGTACCATAACCAAGACCGTGACGCAAAACAGACTGACGTAGACGACGAGTGGTTTGACAGTGACAGACGCACAGTTATGCAACGCTCACAATCTCCCCGTCCTAGTGTTACCTCAATCCTGTTGGAAGAAAGTCTCCTCAAACATCACCAGTTTCCCACTTTTATACCTGAAAATAAATCCGTGCATCCTGTCATTTTTATACAATCCTTTCGAGAATTGCTTCCTGACACCTGGAGTGAGCGTAGGAAGATAAGGTTTGTAATGGGATATATTCAAGATGAAGGGAATATCTGGGCTTCAGGCGTATACCGCTACTGTGCCACTCTCAAAGAGTTCGAAAATGCATTTCTTAGCAAGTACTGGTCGGTGGGAATTCAGGAGCGTGTGAAAAATGAAATATACAACCCTCCACCCTTTAATGAGCGGAATGGCAGTTTAAGAAAATACTTTGAAAAATATCTAAACAAAGCACGCTTCTTCGACGAACCAATGTCGCATCGAGAAGTACTTAGAGTACTGATAGGACGACTGCCGACATACCTCAGATTGCAACTGGTACATATTCCTATATATAATCTGGAAGACTTCTTGTCGACAGTCGATTTGATTGACTTAATTTACGAAGATGACCGAGCTAGGAACGGACGTGGTAACCACAACAATACTTATGGCAACGCCAGTCGGTACGCCAACAGTAATGGAATAAATCAGCTGATGCCGCCACCGCCGACGCAGGCCAGCCAACAGTCGCGTACAAATACTTTGGCACCACACGTTAACCGCTATGACACAAACTCACAGGCTCAAAGACAAACATACAACGGGGGCGGTAGAAATTCTAACAGACAAACATACAGCGGGGGCAATGTAACAAGGCAAAGAACAGACAATAGGTACCATCCAGGGTATAGTAATAGAGGAAACAACTGGAACAATAATCGAAATGGGGGCAGGAATTTTAACATGGGGCACACAACAAAACACGTACACAGGTAGACAATATCCGAACCATCCCCCACCCAGTGACAATCGACAGACAGACTACGTGCCGGTGGCACGGATAACGACTGACTGCGGACAACAAACGACTTGTGGACCACGACAATCTACCGTGACAATAACTGAAGTTACGGACCTGCCCAAACCGCATCAGGTACCCAAACAAACTGAAATCGCTCTTCTCACGCCCTCCGAGTTTGAGCGGTGAATCCAGTGGGGGCACACGATACTCGAGAGTTCAAATGCTGAGGTTCAATGATGGTGTAGACATTAAAGATGAATTGATGCAAGAACACACAACTTGTAGAAGGAATCTATCTGAAGTCTTACAAGCAAACGTTGTCATTGTGGTTGGTGGTATTTGTTTTAATTCGCACACATCCTAAAGCATCAGTTATACATAATCAGAATAAGAAGTGGCAGCATATGTATAGCGGACCGTACAGAATTGTACAGATTCCACACCGATGCAGTTATCTTTCAGCACACATAAACACTGGAAAGATTAAAGGTCTGTACCCACACAAAGATTTAAAAAGATTTCACGCTTAATATGAACGTCTGTGTGCATTAAGTGGCATTATTTATATTTATTTGTGTAAGCATCAAGTATGTCATGCGTCAGAACTTCTCTGAGCGACGAGCAAGATCGCAGGTAAGTGCCTAATATTTATTGTCAGCTGGCACAATCATTCAATGGATAATAAGTAAACAGATGTAAGTTACCACACTTACACATTTATGGGCAGTTAAAGACTTAATAGCCATATATTTTGACGTGGGTAATATTTTGTGTAGAAGTAATATTTTATATTTGCTTGTATATTTGTATATGTGTTGCTTGGGAGAAGTAAGTGATTTATTCTGGTTTGTGATCGGGAATCTTTATTTATTCATTGCACGTGGAGTGTACAAGCACACGTACCACATATATGCATTATTGCCCGACCAAATTTTGGATAGTCACCTACGGGGACAAGTAATGTAGTTTGTTGTGATAGGAGAGAGGAGAATATGAAATCTCGTTTGCCCACTAAAAATAATTTTTGCTATAACTATTTATGCTATCAGGGAAGGATACACCAAGCTATAGAGATTTTGCTAACTTTTATGCGAATGATCTGCTGACAAATAAACAAAACACGTAGAATCATGTTGCATGACAATAAAAGCTTGCACGCCTACAATCTGCATAAAGTAAGAACGAACTTAAATTTTCTCCGCTTAATCGATGTCGTAAGGAACAACTGCAGACTATGCAAAGAACTTAAGATGCAGGGTACACACTATTTAATTGCTATATAAAGCGCTGTTTGACACTTAACAGAGATAATTTTTTACCACATCGTTAACTTAAAGATATTTTCTTTCTTTTATCACACTTCATTGATGTAAAATTTTTAAGATTTACTTGAGTAATGCAGCTGGTAGAAAAACTTATCATTTGCTTAGGTTATGCAATTGTTTTGTTTGACAAACCACACATTGCGAGAAACACATGAAATTTCACAACATAGCATGGTATGGAATATTTACTACTCAAACACCGTAGACTTAAGCCTAGATATAAGAACTTTTATTTCAGCAAGAAGAAACGACGAGTATGTGTGGCAGCCACCGCTGGAATTATTTACTTTAACAACTAACTCAGGAGGTGCATTTTAAATGAAAGATTTACTAACTTTTGACATGAACACAGAACGACACAGAGACACACGCATATCTGAGTGCCATAATTTTATTTATAATTACCTATCTTTGCACAGATTTAAATTATGCATATAAGAGCAGGATTAGGCATGGTCGCGAATGTTCGAGGAATTCGGATGGTGTGACAAGATGAGGACTTTCCGATGCTAGGATCGATGATTTATGCTTTATGTTGTTTGCTCGCGAATTGACGTTAGGAGTGATCTTTGCTGTAACGATGGTAGACTGATAAAATTGATATTCTGCAAGTAGAATTAGCGAGATTCCTCTAACTACTCTGTCCTCAGTCTTCCTTCTTTAACTGTACTTCTGCCGCACAAATAGCGCGAAATCTAACTTGTATCTAACACGACGGCCGGGCCTGATCTTGTCTTGCCTTGACTTGTATATATTTTGTTGTGTGTATGAATGTTTATTGCCAATATTTTATGTGTGTCTGGATTACTTATATTGATGAACACCAGGGTAACACAACACGGATTACGGACTTTAAAACGTTACTATAGGTGACACTTTAAAAAAGAAATCAAAACCAGTAATGCATAGCGACAATTAAGTCTGAAATGAAACACATTTAGACATGTAACACTGCATAGAAGCGACGTGCAGATATTATCGGATAAACAAGGCTGAAAACAGCATTATCACAAAACAAACTGACATGAGCATAGGCAAACCACATATGGTCAATGTTATGCTCAAAACCAAAGCATGCTTATGTATTTCGTAAATTGTAAAGATTTTTATATCTGTTAAATAGCTAATGAAATGAATTTTGTAAAAGATATGATTTTATATGATTTGGATGTTAATGAGAGACAGTCCTTAAGTCAATGTCTTATTAAATCGAAACTATTTGGGAAAGAACAATGAAGCTAGTTATTTGAATAGGACATGTGGATTAGGAGACCGTGTGAAACAGCAATAAGCACAGATGTGTTAAGTGCAGTGAAAGACGCGAACAAGTGATTTCATTATTCTTAAGAGTCGTTCAACGACCTTCGCGCTACAGAAAGTGCAAATTACAAACGTTATCACCCCGCGAAAAGACGCTGTCCAGTGAATTAACAGTGTTTAGAACAATTAAAAAAAACTAAAAGACAGGCCTACGAGGACCGACAAATAAATTAAAGTGATAAATTAGTTTGAACAGTGCGTGATGGTGAATAAAGACGCATTCTAACGCCACCATAAACGCTCACAATAATCAAACATAAAAAATAAAAGATGACGTATAATGCGCACGCAGGACGTTTAATTGACGCACGTGCTTACATACTGTGATTCAATTAATAAACGTACGCATATGAACAAGAGAACAGTGCCGTGTGATAATTCAGAGACACTGCTAGGTGATGTGAATTCCACGACACGTACGAACCTCGCCTGCTGCAGACAAACAGACAAATAAACGTAATGTGGTACTCACCTACCGGTGTGAAGTGTGGACCCTCGACGAGTGCAAAGTGGACACTCCTTCCTTAAAAACACACCACACTGTAATCCCCAATGTGTTGCAGTTTGAAACAGTACGATTAAAATTACGGAAGTCATACCGCGCGATCCTGCCACGGTGCAACGTAAGCACAGACTGAAGCTGAACCAGTCCCAGTGGCGCGACGTGACGTCATTACTGATTGTTGACAGCGCTATGCAAACAAAGCTCTTACAACACCCTCTAACGGACAATATTAATCAAATAAAAAATATGAAAAAAATGTATGGTCTCGCAGCAAGCTGCGTTAGCATTAATAGAGGCTGAATCTATTCAGCGCTAACAAAAATATTAATATATAATCAAATCAGATACTTTAAAATGTTAGCATAAATTTAAATCAGATGCCATAGTATGTAAGATATTCCAGATAAGTTCTCCATTTCTTGTGACCCCATGTATTTATATGTATGATAGATAGTAAATTATGAAGCATCTAACATTTTTGCGTTGAAAGATCGCATGTACTATCAACATAAATAATGATTCTGACCAATGACTAGTATTCATGATGGGCATTCTGTAAATAGTCATGTATATAGCACCAAAATGTATATGTAGATAGGAAAGTAAGGTAAATATTAGGCAAATAACCTGCTAGTATCAGAGTCATGAACATACGTCATTTGTATTGAATGCTAAAAAAAATTTTTTTTTTTTTTTTGTATAATATCTGGCGTATGTTCATGTCAGTTTGTTCATTTTATCCTTTACCCACAAGATGCACACACACACATATATACCTTGATATATCCTTCAATAATCACAATTCAATCACGTAATAGCTTTTGCGAATGTACAAAGAACACGCATGCACCAAACAACGTGTGAATGAAGGAAACTAATCAAGTGTGCATTCTTTGCAGGGAAAAAATTAATATTTATCCTAGTGCAGTAGACATTGCTAATTCCAATCTTTTTGTTCTTTTCATGAGCAAAAATTGCAATGAGACGGTGCGAGCGAGGGGCGCTGAACTGACGATTCAACACGGACAGCTGTTGTCCACGCGCACACTCCGTGCGCAATAATGGAAGCCGCTCGCTGCCGCTGCTCCCGCCTCCAGTACAAACGCAACAACCTCGAGCCATCGCCGCCGTTACTGAAATTCAACCTACAGACAGTACTAAAAAATCAACTTCATAATCAATAAAGTGAAATTTGATGCAACTTTCTGTACTACAGACATCCATCGAAGTGAATAGACTGTAATACGACGAAACATGATATGTTATTGAGAAAACACGTGTGTTCTATGAAACTAGCCTTGACAAATGCTTGTTTGTCACGGCTATCGGATTCTGTATCATACCTCAGCCGTGCCAAAGGGGGCCGTATAATGACACGGTTTCCTTTCCCCGATATCATCAGAGAACATTTTGTATTTTTATATTATTTCGGCATGTTATCTATGAAAGTCAGAGAAAGAAAATTTAGGAACAACACTTTCAATTTTTTTGTAAGAAAGAAGACACTCTTGCTTTGTACTTCGTAGCGATAGCATCTTGCAGACTGGAGCTGCACTTTATTATTTTTTATGTGGCCGCTATTATGTACATTCAGGTAAATATATGTGATGTGCGCGTATCTTGAATTTATAAATAAACCCCCACCTCTCACTTAAATTCGCACTTATGAATTTTTATTAATAATTTTGCCCTATCCTCCCTCCGCCCATAATGTCTTTTTCAGCCTTGTTGAATCACCGCAACAATGGATGGCGTAGTTTTTAGTTAATATTGAATGGTGATATTTCGTGTAGCCTGCCAGTCTTGTTTAAAAATTTATTCCATAATATTATCATTTACTGGCAATAGAACCTGCAGTCGATTTTCTTGTAAATTTTTAGAAGTCCGATGTGTTTGACTTACGTAATATTGCTATCCGATTTATATCATGTCACTTATCTTACTTTACCGTTTGCTACACGAGTCGTAGTTTAATATTGACGAACTGCCATCCACTGTTCGGCGAGTGGTTATCATATTATTAAAATTTCATTTACAGCCAAATTTCAACCACCGATGGATCTATTGTTAAAGGTAACTGCTCGTCGATTCTTTTTGTAATGTTCTGCCTGCACAACACTCCACCGTTAATTAGCTTGCCATTTCATTTAAATTCATGTAATAATTTTCCCCGTAATTTACTGATTGGGATCTTTCATAGCTTCTAACTTCAAACCACTTCCTTCTGTAAATTTGTTAATCTCAAAAATTAATAGCCAGGCTGGAACATTATAACCTTACCAAAACGTTGATAGATACATTTCTCTGTTCCACTCATAGGACTTCTCCATTATCTGCCGTATACTGAAATATGTTCCTGACAGCCTCTAAGAGACGCAAACCCACACTGGTTTTCGTCCAACTTGCCTTCAACTAATACTCGCACTCTTTCAACAATACCCGAGAATATTTTCCCCACAACGCTAAATTACACAGATACCTCGATAGTTGTTACAATCTTTTCTGTTTCCATGATTGAAAATTGGCGTGATTGCCGCTTTTGTGCAGTCAGACTGAACCTGTCCCGACTCCCACGCCTTTTCAGTTATCCTATGCAACCATTTGAGACCTGTATTTGACAAGATCCGGCTTAATTTCATCCACCCCAGCCGCTTTATTGCACTGTAATCTATTGACCATTTTCCTCAGTTCCTCAGATGTAGTCCTGAATTGCATCATCATTCCTATCTGTTAATGCTAATACGTGTTTGCTTCCTTCCACATTCACTTATTTGCCTCCAAATAGTTATGATGAAAACTTAATGTTACTGAATAGATAACGATGTATTTCTGCAGAAGGTCAAGTCCTTGGTGTTTAGAAACAATGATTTGCTCTTAAACGAAAGCGAAATTATATTATACCGGTAGGTTATAAGATTCTCTAATGTTGAACGAAATACCGAGAACGAATTGAATCAACAATTGTGAGTTTCTTGTCATAATAATCCCATCACTGACACGTGTGTCGCCATGGTGGCGTCGCTAGAAAGACTTGCAGTAGGCGGTCGAACCCCTGTGAGATATCTCGGCCACGAAATTCAAACGACTTGTCAATGGTGGCCGAGCAACTGGCTCGTCACTACTCTTGATGAACTGTGGTATCGTGTTGAAGCTGCATGGGCATCTGTACCTGTACACGCCGTCCAAGCTCTGTTTGACTCAATGCTCAGGCGTATCATGGCCGTTATTACTCCAGGGGCCTTGTTTCAACTTAGGTCTTACAGTTCAATGTTCCAATGTTTGTAGGACTTATGGGACTTAACTACGGGGTCATCAGTCCCTAAGCTTACAAACTACTTATGAACTAGCTAAGACTAAGGACGGCACAAATACCCATGCCCGAGGGGGAATTCGAACCCCCGACCGTAGTGGCCGTGCAGACCGTGACTGGAGCGCCTCAGTCTCCTCGGCCACCGCGGCCGGCGGTCTTACAGTGCTCTGTCAAATTCATCTCTCAGTAGAGTATCTCCTATTTTATCCTCATCTACTTCTTCTCCCTTACTACAATATTGCCTCTAATTTCATTTCCTTCTCCCTTACTACAATATTGCCTCTAATTTCATTTCCTTCGTAAAGCCTCTCTATATACTCTTTCCTCTTTTCAGTTTTCCCTTCTTTGCTGAGAACTGATTTTCCATCTGTGTTCTTGATATTCATAGAGCTGTTTTTCTTATCTCCAAATATCTTATTTATTTTCCTGAGGCTGTATCTATTTTTCTCCGACTTATACATTCTTCTACATCCTTGCATTTGCCTTCTAGCCACTCCTGCTTAGCCATTTTGCACTTCCAGTCAATCTCATTTCTTAATCGTCTGTACTCCATTTTTCCTGTTTCATTTACTGCATATAAATATTTTCTCCTTTCATCGATTAAATTTAGCATGTCCTGTGATAGCCAAGGATTTTTTGGAGGTCTTGCCTTCCTATCTATTTTGTCCTCTGCTGCCTACAGTTTTATTTTCCCCCGTTTCTGTCAATTGTTGCTTAAAGCTCCATCTGAAATTCTCAAGAACTTCAGGTTCCTTCAGTTTATCCAGGTCCCATCTCCTTATTTTTCTACCTTCCTGCAGTTTTTCGGTTTTAGCCTACAATTCATGACCAATAAGTTATGGTCAGAGTTTATATCAGCCCCTGAGTATGTCTTACAGTTTAAAACCTGGTTCCGAAATCTATGTCTTACCATTATAAAATCTATCTGGTATCTCCAGGTGTCTCCTGGTCTTTTTCACGTACACAACCTTCTTTCGTAATTCTTAAACCAGGTGTTTGTTATAACTAAATTATGTTCCGTGCACAATTCTTCCAGGCGGCTTCCTCTTTCATTCCTTTTGCCCAGACCATATTCACCTACTATCTTCCCTTCCCTTCCTTGTCCTACTACCGATTTCCAGTCCCCCACAGCAATTAAGTTTTCCTCTTCTATATTGTCTGAATAATTTCCTGTAGCTCCTCATATATTTCTTCAATCTCCTCATCATCGGCAGAGCTACTTGGCATATAAACCAGTACTATTGTATTTATAGTATTGTATTATCACTGTAGTAGTAGGTGTTTGGTGTTTTCTTAATAATGAAGTTAGCTATCAAATGTTTCAAGCTTTGATTTAACCTGAAGTCAATTTCTGTCATTACTTTGTAGATTAATTTTTGATTAGATCAAATTACTGTGTCATGTGTAAATGACGTAGGGCAAAGCAAGTCACTGACTTTCAATTTCAAAAGAATGGCAATCAAGTATAATTTTTGATGTGATCAGTAAGCGTAATTAATAAGAATAAGAGGTTTGTAGATTTGGAGAAAGCATTTGACAATGTTGACTGGAATGCAATCTTTCACATTCTGATGTCAGCAGGGGTAAAATATAGGGAAAGGAGAGTTATTTATAACTTGTACAAAAGCCAGACGGCAGTTATTAGACTCGAAGGGCATGAAAGGGAAGCATCAGTTGGAAAAGGAGTAAGACCGGGTTGTAGCCTTTCTCCGATGTTATTCAATTTGTACATCGAGCAGGCGGTGAAGGAAAGCAAGGAAAAATTTGGAATAGGGGTTAAAGTACAGGGGGAATAAATAAAAACATTGCGTTTTGCTGATGACGTTGTAATTCTGTCAGAGACAGCAAAGGACCTGGAAGAGCAGTTGAAGGGAATGGAAAGTGTGTTGAAGAGAGCGTATAAAATGAACATTAACAAGAGCAAAACAAAAATAATGGAATGCGGTCTTAGAAAATCAGGTGATGCTTTGAAGGAATTAGATTAGGTAACGAGACAATGAAGGTGGTAGATGAGTTTTGTTACTTGGGTACTAAAATAACATGCGATGGTCGCAGTACAGAGGATATAAAATGCAGAATGGCAATGGGAAAAAAGCATTTTTGAAAAAGAGAAATTTGCTAACATCGAATATTAAGTTACGTGTAAGGAAGTCTTTTCTGAAGGCATTTGTGTGGAGTGTTGCCTTGTACGGGAGTGAAACATGGACGATAAGCAGTGCGGACAGGAAGAGAATAGAAGCTTTTGAAATGTGGTGTTACAGAAGAATGCTGAAGATTAGGTAGGTAGATTGCATAACTAATGAATAAGTACTGATCAGAATTGGTGCGAAAAGGAATTTTTGGCATACCCTGACTGAAAAAAGGGATCGCTTGGTAGGAGACATTCTTAGACGTCGGGGAATCGTAAATTTAGCATTGGAGGGAGGTGTTTGGGGTAAAAATCGCAGAGGGAGACCAAGAGACGCGTATAGTAAGCAGATTCAAGTGGATGTGGGTTGCCGTTCTTATGAGGAGATGAAAAGGCTTGCTCAGGATAGAGTAGGGTGGAGAGCTGCATCAAATCACTCTCCGGACTGAAGACCATAACAACAACAAGAGGTAACACATAGGTAGACAAAGTGAAATTCATCAGTATAGAGTTCTGTTGTATTGATGAAAGATCATACTGTTAGATTAATTAATCATCTTAATAGTTACAGGCAAACTCAATAGTTTTGTGAGAAAGAAAGAAAGCCTAATTGCATTCAGTTGTGTTTTCGATTAAGCTAATCAGTTTTAAAAATTACGCAGGTTCAAATGAAACAGTGTAGTGATTGTTGTGCATTGCACGTTGTCAATATCAGTGACATTGATGATTAACAGATTTTGAGTAATTTAAGTGAGATAGTAATTCAGCAAAAAAAGACAATTATTTCCAAGGCTTATTTCCTTGGTTCTCCCAGTTGAATTCTTTAAGTATAGCCTGGTCACCGTTGTTCTGTGCACGTTATAAAGATTTAAATAATCTTAGCAAACATTACGTTTCAAACATACGATATAAGTATTCGTATCAGATTACGATTTTTCAGTATGTCATTAACAATGTTGCTTTCATTTTCTATGGTATCACACACACTTAATTTTATATGGTTCAGTGTCAGATGAGTTTAACCTATCTAAAGAACACTAATTTCCATACTTTAACGAGTTTATTTAATACATAGGACCATCACACAATTTTGTGACGTTGTCGATGTACTGTTCACGACCGGTGACATATTCTTGTTGAAATACGGACACAGCTTCACGTTTCAATTACATTAAGTCCCTTTTCATGATGAAATGACGAGTTCAGTCCTGTGACCGAATACCACTCACCACAGATGAATTTTGGAACAAGGTGTCTGCAGCACGAATGACTACATTATAGGTCGCTACTCGTGTCCCACACACGTTGTAACTATCACTTATGGAACACGTACTAGGCAACAGTACACTTGCGGAACCGATGTTATTGAGGAGCTAATCATCTATTAAGAACATACTAGCGTCTTGCGAGTATAATCTTCATATCTTAAGTGTTGCAGGGTCTTCTGGCATTTTCTGAACATGAGTTCATCCATTGAATCAGTCTGCCAGAGAACTCATTTCTGACATGCACACATTTGAACTGGATGAGTCACCTGATGCACAGAGCAACTTCGGCCATGTCCGGATTGTATGGGCGTCTTTTTATGTATGTCGCAAGCCAAAATATCGTTTGAATTTTCTTCGTCCTCCGCTCCTATTGGTACTCCAATGGGAACGTTTGTCACTGCGTGTATCATCTAAAGTTTGCCACATTTAACGACTGCGCGCTAATGAGAATCGTATCTCAGGCACTTCGCGTCCAGAAAAAAATTACATCAATACCGACTTCCATATATGGAATTTTACGATTCGTTCTAATATTTAAGCAAATGGAAAGAGTAATGGCAGTAATTAAAATATGTAGTGCATCTTCAGGCAGAATATTATCTCCAAACGTAATGTAATACTCTGGCGTCAACCTAACGTATGTCTACCATCTCTAACAGGAAACTGTTCCTCTGCCCATCTGATTTCTGTAGTTTATGACCCCACATTCATCTACTTTATGGCACTCTTCTCATTAATTTTCCTTAAGACAAAGCAGTTGCAATCATACTGCAGCTTAAAGATAATTGGTAGCAGATGAGAAATTGCTTCTAAAGCGGTCTCTGGCAATTTTCACATTTAACTACCTATTAGAAAGACACTGTGAGAGAAGAAGATGATAGAGTGGGACCGACGGATGATGTAGGAAAAGTTCAGAAAAGGGCAGCTCGTTTTGTATTATCGCGATATTGGGGAATAGTAACTTGGGGTGGAAATCATTTTAAAAAAGTCGTTAATTGTCACGGCGAGATTTCCGAAACTTCTGTCACCAACTTTCTCCTTCGAGTGTGAACATATTTTGTCAGTACCCGCCTACATAAATATCATCATAATAAAGAGAGAGAGAGAGAGAGAGAGAGAGAGAGAGAGAGAGAGAAATCACATCGAAATCGGAAAGAGTCGGGTTTTCTTTTCTCCGGCGCGGTATTAGAGAATGGAAGTGTAGAGAAATATAATAGTGGTTCGATGAACCCTCCGCCATGAACTTAAATGTGATTAGCGGAGTATTTGTGTAGATGTATTTCCTAAGTGTCATAGTTGACTTACCTCAAGTTCATAAAGTTTCTAACATGATTCACAATTATATGTTTATACATTCGAAGTGCATGAAAGGGTCGCAGTGGTTGGGAAGGTAGTAAGACAAGGTTGTGATCTTTCCCCATTTGTGATCAATCTGTAGATTGAGCAAGCTGTGAAGGAATGCAAGGAGAAGTTTGGAGAGGGAATAAAAGCCTTGCGGTTTGTTGTTGACATAGTAATTCTGTCAGAAGCAGCAAAGGACCTGCAAGAGCAATTAAATGGATTGGACAGATATAAGATTGACATTAACAAGAGTGAGACGAAGGTAATGGAATGTAGTATTAAAAAATCAGGCGATGTCGAAGGAATTAGATTAGTTAATGAGACGATAAAAGTAGTAGAGGAGTTTTGTTCTTTAGGTAGCAAGATAATTTCTGATGGTCGAAGTAAAGAAGATATAAAAGGCAAAATGGCTATGGGAAGAAAAGCGTTTCTGAAGAAGCGAAATTCGTTGACATCCAATATTCGTTTAAATACTAGAAAGTTGTTTCTGAAAGCATTTGGCTGGAGTGTAGCGCTGTATGGGCGTGAAACGTGGACGATAAGAAGTACGAAAAGATGATAGAAGCTTTTGAAATGTGGTGCTACAGACGAATGATGATTATTAGATGGGTAGATCACGTAACTAATGAGGTGCTGAACAGAATTGGGGAGGAAAGGAGTTTCTGGCATATCCTAAGAGAAGGGATGGGTTGATGGGACACATTCTGAGACATCAAGGAATCGTCAACTTAGCATTAGAAGGACGTGTGTGGGGTAAAAATTGTAGAGGGAGGCCGACGGAAGAATATAGTGAGCACATTAAAAAGGATGTAGGTTGCCGTACGTATTCTCAGACAGGGTAGCATGGAGAGCTGCATCAAACCAGCCTGCGGATTGATGACCACAACTACAACATGTTTATGAATAGCTGTCCTATTGCATTACTTGAATGTACTATAAAAAGGCTTTGAAAGGTATGTGCAAATTATTTTCTAATGTTTCATTGCGTGTAATAGTACTGAAAAATGTATCATTTAAATGACTTAAAATTTCACAATGAAAGAATATATTTTATTCACTGAATGTGAGTGTTGAAGAAATGAGATCTGCCTCAGACACGTAATTAAAAATTCCTGATATTTTCCATTTCTCATAAAATATAATCTCTTAAAGTTTGGGCCTGCGATACCGAGTAGATGCAGATACACACTACACTGGCCGCTGAAACATGTCACTTCAGGGGCACTCAATAAACTTCTTAAATATGGCAGAATGGTTGATAAAACCTGAACATTTTGAACCTCGCGTTTCTCTATTGTTTATCAATCAGAATGGCCATTTTAAGGCGTAAGCTGACAATGCGTTCTACGTATTTCGTAAAGTTTTGACTTGAAAATGGTTTCGGCAGTAATAGTACTTTGCTTTGTGTCATTGAATACCTATGTATCGGAGAATAATAACCACCAAGGATGTTTCAAAAAGCTGCGTGCAGAATCGCGACTTCGGGGGTTTTGTGCTCGCTTCCAATTTTGAGCTGGTTTCATCAATTAGAACATATTTTTACAGTAGCTGTGTTACAGTACACAAGCTAAGTTCGAACGATATGCTAAGGCTGGCATCGAGGCAAATCAGTTATTTTCTTTAAAAAAAAAAAAAAAATGTAGATTGCTCAGCTAATGACACCGATTTTATTTTCAGCGTTCGGAATTTATGTGCAATTTTTTTTTTCTGTTAGGTTTAATGTGCATCTTGTTCACACTTTTAACTTGAACGAATCGTTACAACCTCCACGAATGTAGATAAATGGATGAAGTTAAAACAAAATTTTTGTCCAATAATCGTTATCTTCTATCGATATACGGTGGTTTAAAGGCGAGCAAAATGTAGCACGTGCTGAGACTCTTAGGACTTCCAGACCATAGCGAAATTTAAATATTAAAGTTGATAGTATTTTTAGTTAGTTTTCATTTAGTTGTTTATAAGTTGATTGCAATATGCGTTTCAAGTAAATACCGAAAAATATTTGGAAAGAATATGTTCATTTAATTCTCGTGAAGTAAGTTGAAGTGATTCACAAACCCCATTGGCTACGATAGTTAATCAACTAAAGCAGAAAATACATGTTGGGAACCAGAGTGAAATATGTCCCATCACAGCAGAACATAAGACGAAACGCCCTCATCAGATTCATAGATGTAAGAGAGGAGAAGTATCTTCTTGACTCTACTAACAGCTTCAAAAACATTTAAATCAAAGAGTTTCTTACACGATAATCTTGATTCCCAAACTCACTGAGCTTTCAAGGAGGATTTATGTGTAACTGCAAGTACCCCTGACTGGGGATGTAAGCAGCCTATAAGTCCAAGACATGTAGTGACATACTGCGTATGAGAAATTCCGCGTTAGATAACATTATCTCATGTGTCATAGTATACAACATCTATCGTGCTAGTTAACATCTGCGAGAAATGTCAAGATCTATGAATTTAAATATCTTTGAAGCTGCCATATAATTAGAGAAAGAAGTTCTCCCCTTTTACATCTTTGACTCTGGCCAAGACATACACGCCTCTTGTTCTGCTGTGACAGAGGCATCTTTCATTCTGGTGTAATACATGCACTAGAGCTTTCCAAGCAGAATGTTCAGACACCCCAGGGTGTAGATTAGTGGCATCGGGCGTGTTGGAAGACAAATTCGGAATGTAAAACAAGCTGCGAAGAAATAGGAAACATACTTCTCTTCGTTCAATGTGTACTTCATTTAGAAATTAACCATAAAAGATAATAATTGTTGAACGTATGGGTTGTTAAATTGAATCTTATTAACGGTGGTGAATGGTGTCTCGTGAAAGTGTAGGTGTTAGAACAGACTGAACATTAGGAAAAGTTAGGAACACTCTGACATAGATTGTTGTTGTTGTTGTTGTGGTCTTCAGTCCGAAGACTGATTTGATGGTCGGCCGCAGTGCCCGAGCGGTCTGCGGGACGCCAGTCACGGTCTGCACGGCTGCTGCGCTCGGGGATTCGAATCCCCTCTCGGGCATGGATATTTGTGTCGTCTTTAGTACAAGGTAGTTCATAAGTAATTTGTAAGTTTAGGGACTGATGACCCCGTAGTTAAGTCCCATAAGCTCTACAAACATTTGAACAACTGGTTTGATGCAGCTCTCCATCCTACTCTATCCTGAGCAAACCTCTTCATCTCCTCATAAGACCTGCAACTTACATCAATTTGAATCTGCTTACTGTATTCATATCTTGGTCTTCCTCCATAGCTAAATTTACGATTCCTTGATGTCTAAGAATGTGTCCTACCAATCGATCCCTTCTTTTAGTCAAGGTATGCCAGAAATTCCTTTTCTCCCTAATTCTGTTCAGTACATCCTCATTAGTTACGCGATCCACTCACCTAATCTTTAGCATTCTTCTGTAGCACTACATTTTAAAAGCCTCTATCCTCTTCCTGTCCACACTGTTTATCGTTCATTTTTCACTCCCATACAAGGCAAAACGCCACACAAATGCCTTCAGAAAGGACTTCCTTACACTTAAATTAATATTCGACGTTAACAAATGTCTCTTTTTCAAAAAAGATTATCAAATGCAATAGTGACAGGATTTTGTCGATAGCAAAACTCTTGTCAATAGGATCTTTATATGAAAAGAGGAATCTCAGGATTGCTCGCTGGGATAGAAATATTTATTCACAAATATTGCATAACAATTTCGATCAATAATTTAATCGTTAGTGCAATAAGCAGTCCGCAAGTACTCATAATTATTACATTTAGCATGTCATGTGCATGTGTACGAAGGGTTTGATTACTGCTCTGACGATGCTGAATTATTTATCGAAATCGATATACAATAATCGTGAATAAAATAATTTAGCCCACTGATTGATGCTGAGAGAATCTCTTGTCATTAATACTGGTGTGGTGGGCTTAGTTTACACGACTCCTAATTAAATCTTCGTAAATTAGAAGATATTGCTACGTGCATCGATGCGTTGTATCTGCGAACGGCTTTTCACAGAAGAAGTTTACATTTCTGAAATAATTTAGGGGAAAAGAACATACACAGTTTTACACATGAAGTAAATACGAGGCTCGTCCAGAAAGTAAGTTCCGTTTGGTAATAAAATGAAATTGTATACAGATACAGAAGAAATTTTTATTGCACAAAATTCTACAACTCTTAAACTACTTGTCCACATAACTGCCGAAATTTTGCAGGCATTTGTCATAGCGGGGCACCAGGTTTTGTATACCTTTTTCATAGAAATCTGCCGCCTGTGTCTTCAACCAGTTGGAAACAGTTTCTTTCAGCTCGTCGTCCATAGGGAGAGCAATGATTGTAAACCTACGGTTTTCCTGGATCTTGTCATCAATCGCGTGAACCAGTTCTTCTGTAACCAAAGGTGGACGCCACTTCGTTTATCATTGTGCACATCACTACGCCCGTCATTGAACTGTCGGACCCATCTTCTCACCATCGAATCACTCATCACATTTGGTCCGTAAACATAACAAATTTGCCGATAAATTTCACTTGGTTTCACTTTCCTCGCATTCAGAAACCGAATCACCGACCTGATTTCACAGGCGGCGGGATTTTCAATCGACGCCGACATTTCAAACAAGCAGAACAAAGCGTATGTAACTGACAGCGATCTCCAAATGGCGCACGTTCTTCTCCTTGATACACATCGTCTACAGCGCATGTGCGGAACTGCAATCACAGCGATGCAGAGGAGATAAATTGAAACGGAACTTACTTTCTGGACGCGCCTCGTACATTTCGGAGTGTAATATGAGCATACATCAAAGTATCATAAGTGATCCAATACGCAGTACTTCACCATACTCTGAAAGTCCTGCTGATGAAAAAATAAATTCATTTCCTCAGCAGGGAAGGAAAAAGTGAACGATTACAAAGGCAACAATGAGGTGGTAGAAGCAGCATTTCTGTTGTTTATTATGCAGCTTGGCTGCAGCGCAGTATCTCCGGAGAGACAATGCAGATACGTTCAATTCATCTTCTTGCCTTCGGTACAGCGAGCCGCTGTCAGAAATTAGCTTTGGTAAATGGATTCCTTTCAGCGGAAGAGAGGTCTAACGACTCCTTGTGGGAGCAAAAAGAGGGGTCGGCACAATCGCTGTGCCTGGCCTCTTCTGATGTATGGCGCACTCTACCGACTGTCGATACAACGAGACGCATTCGTCATCTTCGAGAAATCTAATGGCCCGTTCTGATGATTTATAATTGGACATAAATGTGACAGAAGTAACTGAAAAAGGGGGGAGGGAAGAGGAGGAGAGGAAAGGTTGGAAACAAGGGGGGCGGAGGCAGCAGAGACCGGAAATGATTTCTCTCTGGAACGTGCTCGGGCACAAAAATTAACGCAACATATCTTTCCTTTGTCTTGCCAACCGGAAAACGGCCTCGAAGTATCATAGAGAGGTTTTATTATTGGTTACGTTTTAGAAACGAAAGTGGTTGTTTGTTGTGGCTCTGTGACACAAAACAGATGAGCTAAAAAGCGACCAACGCATGATTTTATAAGGGCCGAGGGGCGTCCCCGTGGTTCCCGAAGTCAATCGAAATACAGTAGCCAGAACGCTGTTATTATACAGGCAAAACTATAATGAATACTGAGAATAACATTCAAAAGCTAGTGAAAACGTAAAAAACACAGTGTAAATGTAGAAAAACAATTAAGTATGTTCTCCTTTTCTAACGGGCTGTAGGATTACCAGTTCCCACGCTAGCAAATTAACTATCCATCGGTACGTTTTTCCTTAATCTGTAGTATTGACAATATCAAGTGAAACATTCATATGAGGTTTATTTAGCTCTTTGCCTGTTGTTATGCTTCAGAGTACTAGACTTCATCTGAACATTACCACGCCTTTGGTACCGTTATATTCCGCATTTTTTCATGTAGAAGGTTTGTCATCCTCTCCACTTCGCAGCAATGTACCTCCTTTGTCAGAAAAATTCCAGATCAGTTTTTTTTTAATTTTTATTTCTTACTAAGTATTTCTAAAAGGATCTAAAGTTGCATGTGTATCGTTTAAAATGACCTTGGTCATGTTTCCGTACAAACGCAAGAGGTGACAGAAGTGCGCTTAGTAACACACTAGATGTTTGGCGCCTTAGTTAAGGTGACAACAGATGCTATGTGAACGTTAGGTTCTACGTTGGGCTCGACAGAACCGCTAGTGAAACACGGACGATGGTTGAGCAATCGTATGTAGGCGTCGCAGTATCAAGAAGGTTTTGGGGAAAGCAGCGATTCAGTACAGGACGTTCCTAGAACTGGTCGCCCATCTGCAGCACATACCGATGCAGATGCGTTGCGTGTAAGCAAGAAAACCGTCATGTAACTGTGTGTACGAAGTCAAAAGAAATTGACAGCCATTTTGCCAAAGTGTGGAGTTTTGGTGAAAGAAAAAAAAAATCTGCGATGAATGTGTATTGCTAGTTTGTTGTCCACTGAAACGCAGAAGATAAAGTGTGCTCCACATGACCACAAAAACCAAGTCATAAATAAATAGGAAAAAAGAAAAGCCCACTGAAGATGGCACAGAGGCGTTGAAACATGTTTGTGTGAAAAGTAGAAACAGTGTTTTGCATATAATGATGACCTCATTCCCAGAATGTTTGCCTGCAAACACGGAAATCAGAAGAGCTGCACAACCAAAATGATGGAATAACTCTAGCGCATTATCAGCCGAAGTACCTCTACGCCGTCGGATGCACCCCGTACCCGGCAATGAAAGTCTCTTCCGGAGGTAAGTGTTTCGTGAAACCCTGGACGTTCGTCAAAAATCTCTATAAAAGAAAGAACAACACATGAATCTGACACTCCGCCTGAAGATGCAGGACACTTGTAAAGACGTTGCGACAACATAGTACCACCACTCCGCTGATAATCCGGTATTTTGTCAATGAAATCCGGAGAAAAAGGCTAAATTTCCATATAATTTTAAGTTTTCCCATTATTTTTACGATTAATATAAACAGTATTTTTTGTTATTTATGACGCCGGCACATGCCCCGTAAATGGGCTTGAGGAAATACAGTAGGCACCGAACAAAAAAGTACACAAGTACTCTCGGAGGATGACTGATGCAAGCTGATCGAAACGCTGCGTTTATTCAGTGAGAGATAATGTGAAAATTGACAAGGGCGAGGATGGGTAATTTCTGGTGGCGGCTGCATACACTTTTGGCGCACCTAGGACATGTCTGTACGTAACTTAGCCTTTGTCCGTACATATCTACCCCCAACAGCAACTTAGTTAAGCGATTTTGACAAAACTTGTCACAGTTAAAAAACGCAGTCGAAGGTTATTATTATTATTTTCGTGTCCAGGACAAATACAGTTGTATAAAAACTATAAACACAATTATATTACAAACATAGACACATTTTAAATTAACTTTGAGGTGTAGTATTCAGCAGCCTAGACGCCTCGACACCTCAAACACTTGCACGAACCAGGTCATCCATTGTACAGGCTTCGGGCAGTTTTGGGCAAACCAGTAGGTGATTAAAGTCTTCTTCACATTAACAGGTTGCATCTGCAGGAGCAGATTCAAGGTTTTGTAAATGTCTTCTGTATGCCTTGTTTCGCCATAGTTGTACCCGCCGAGCAGAAGATGCTGAGCCAATCGCTTCCGTTCTTCTAAGGAAACTCTTTCTTGATTTCAGCCTGGGAGTAGGTTATTTCACTTCCAACGAGGGGATGTCTGGAGCCGTTTTCTTGTTTCTTCTTCTCGACTTCTGCTGCTGTTTTTCTTACATCTGGGGGTGCTATACCTGCAAGATGGTAAAGTTTATCCAGAGAGATGGCCGTAGGCAACCTGTTTTAATGCGACCTATGTCTTTGAGGGCGATGTCAACCTGCCCACTATGTGCAGAGGTCCGCCAGACCGGTGCTGCGTATTCTGCTGGGGAGAAACAGAGCTAGAGCAGATGTTCGTAGGACATTGGGTTGTGCACCCAAAGTGCTGTTTGTGAGTTTTCGTATGGTACTATTGCGACCGGAGACCTTAAGCTTCGTGTTCTCACAGTGATACTTAAAGGTGAGTGAGCGATCCAGTTATATTCCCAGATACTTGGCGGTGTTACAATGCTGCAGATTACATTTAGCTTTCTCCTGGGTGTCTGTCTCTCAAGTGGAAAGCGCAGACTTGTGTTTGGTGTGGATTAGTTTTAAGATGATTGTTGTAGTAGCATGTCAGATTTTCAAGGGTCGCTGTGAGTTTCATTTCTACCTCCTCAAATGTTCTTCCTTGAGCTGCTACTGCTCTGTCGTCATCATATACGAATGATCTTGTTTGTTCCTACAGATTAGTCGTTGGTGTAGGTGTTATACAGGAGTGGGCCAGCACACTGCCTTGGGGAAGACCATTCTTTTCAGTTCTCCGCTGACTTTTCTTGTTGTTCACGGTGACGAAGAATCTCCTATTTTGAATGAGGCACTGAATGACCTGCATTATAGTTCTTGGTGATTTTTCTTACCAGTTTGTTTTGGTTGACTGTGTCATAAGCAGCTGTTAGCTCAACGAACGCTATTCCTGTAATCTGTCTTCTCTCATAATCGTTCTCTATATGCTGAGTCTAGTTTGACCACAACTTGATTTTCCTGGTCGAAATTCTGCTTGCTCTTTAATGAGGGTTGTCTACATGTTCGGCTATGCGATTCAAAATCATTATTTCCAACAATTTGTAGAGGTGACAAGCGAGACTGGTCGAAAGTTCTTGGTCTGTTGGGGTTTTTCCATGTTTCAGCAGAGCCACAATGTTAGCTTTGCGCCAGATTTAGGATATTTGTCAACTGGAGAGACAGTGTTTTATTAACTTCGAAATCCACTTTTTAGTATCTGGCCTGAATATCTCTCTCTCTCTGTCTGCCGGCCGCGGTGGTCGAGGGGACTGAGGCTCTCCAGTCACGGTCTGCACGGCCACTACGGTCGGGGGTTCGAATCCCCCCTCGGGCATGGATATTTGTGCCGTCCTTAGTCTTAGTTAGTTCGTAAGTAGTTTGTAAGTTTAGGGACTAATGACCCCGTAGTTTAGTCCCGTAAGCTATACAAACATTTGAACATTTCTCTCTCTCTTTTTACTTTTACCTCGTTTAAGCCGTCAGCTTTGTTATCTTTCACACAGTGCATGGCAGCCTCTAGATCTTCTAACGTGAAAGGGCAAGTAAGGTAGTCATTTTCATCAGCACATCTATTTAGCTTTGTTCTTTCAGACCTTCTATCAGTCTTTCTGTTAAGCAGAAGACTGTGGGCTATATGGTCGGGAGTTGTACTGGACACTTCGGCAGGGACTCTGGTATGGTCATCACTAAGGTTTCTCAGACGTTTCCATGCCTTATGGTTACTAAGCTTCACATCTAATTGTGTCACAAGGTTGCATCACTTTTCTCTTCTAGTCGTAGATATGGTAGACATCAGTTATTTACCTGCTTCAATTGCTTCTTCAGAGAAAGGATCTTCGTTGAATAGTTGCTTATATTTCTCCAGCAGTGTCTTTGTATCTTTATAAAGTCCTGGGATGTATGAATTTCTGCATCATATAAGAATGTGTCTTCGTGGGATCGTTTTCACCAGGTCAACAAACTGGCCATTTCTTTCTGAATTAAGTTCCACATGACTCACTTATCTATCCAGATTCTCCGTGAACATAGACCACTGTGCTCTCTTGAAATTGAAGCGTCTTTTAAAGGATACTATCTTTGGCACTACAGTCACTTTCACAGAACACATGATAGGTCATTGTTGAGAGTGTGGAATTGGTCCCATAACATCTTTCTATGATGTGCCCTGTTTCGCTTACAAAAATGTGGTCAGGGTTAATTCCACGTTGCCATCTTCCACTAATAAAAGAGTGAGGCTTCTTCGGGTCATATATGAGTTTTATTCCCGTGCTTTCAGCCCACATTTCAAGATCTTCTTCACTCTTGACTGTTTCCTTCTAGCCCCTTGCTGCACTGTGACAGTTAAAATCGCCTATAACGAGTTTTGTTCGTTTACAGCAAAAGTTTTTTGGCTGCTTGAAGCTAAAGTCTATTCTAGGTGGTTTATACACAGAATTTACTGTACATGATTTAGTTTCCACTGGTAAAATTTCTACATCTTCACCGGGCGTCATGTCCGTAGATAGAATCAGGATGTCCGGTTTGGCAAAAATTGCACTTCCATACTGCGCAGCTCGTCTTTCAATGATTAGTCTTATTCCGTTTATCTTTGGCCTTCGGTTTTCTAGGCCTCTGTGGGTCTCTTGAATTGAAAGAAAGTCGTAATCGGTGTATTTGCAGAGGACTGATAGTAAAACTTCTTATTCGTATGACATCCCTTCAATGTTGATGATGATGTCACTCAGAGCTGGCATTGAAGAAAAACCAGTCAGATTTGTTGTTGCCCTAGTGGTGGGTTTCCCAACGTTAGGATGTCTCCTAACGTTGCTCAGGGTACGCCCAATCGTTTCTGACGACATACTTTTCCTGGAACAGTCTTCGGGGAGATTCCTTTCCTGTACACACTAGGTTGAAAAATAGACACAGAGTTATACTAGATCCGTTCAAAAAATTCCAGAAATTTGTCCACATAATTTTTCTAAGCTTACCTTTTCCTTATCGAGTATGGTGGTCTCCAAAATAATCTCCTCCACAGTTGATACACTACTCCCAATGCCGTCATCACTTGCGGAAGCAGTCGTGGTAAGCATCTTGCTAGATCGCACGAAGCGCTGTCTGTGAATTGCGTCGTCTAACATTGCAACGGGATTTTCCATACTGAAAAAAAAATGTATTCTGCACGAGCCAAGTCTGTACAGTTCAGAGAATTAAACAGCATTCACAGATTGCGAGGCGATGTACTTTTGACCTATGAGACGCGCGACAATCTTAGCGGCAACACGATGTATTCCAACATGCCCTGTTAGAATTTCTTGTCATGATCCAACTGGAATGTTAGATTCTTCTGCAGTCTCTTAAGTTTTAATCTACAGTTCATTGCCAATAAGTTATGGTCAGAGTCTGCATCTGCCCCTGGATACGTTTTACAGTTTAAAACCTGGTTACTAAATCTATACCTTATCATTATAAAGTCAATCTGGAACCGTCCAATGTCACCTGGTCTCTTCATGTATACAGCCTTCTTTTAAGATGTTTAAACCAATTCTACCAAGCGATCTCCTCCTTAATTTATTTTCCCCAGTCCATATTCACCTACAACATTTCCTTCTCTTCCTTTTCCTACGACCGAGTTCCAGCCCCCTATCACAATAAAGTTTTGGTCTCTTAACTTTCTGAAAGTTTTCTTTTATCTTGTCTATCTTTGCTATTATAATGCGTTAACTATGCTGTTCATAGTAACTTACCTGCATTCCTATTTTCTTATTCATTATCAGACCTACTGCTGCCTTACCATCAACTGATTTCGTGTTTATAACTCGTACTCACCTGACCAGAAATCCTGTTCATTGTTCCACCGAACTTCACTAATCCCCACCATATCTAACTTTAACCTATCCATGTCTCTTTTCAAATTATCTAGCTTACCTACGCGATGAAGGGTTAGAACATTCCACGCCCCGATCCGTCGAAGGCCTGTTTTGTTTTTCTTGATGATGTCAATCCCTGAGTAGTCCCCGCCAGGAGATCCGAATGGGGGACTATTTTATCTACGGAATATTTGACCAAGAAGTACGCTATCGTCATATATTCATACAGTAGAGCTGCATGTACTCTGGAAAAGTAACGACTGTAGTTTTCCCTTACTTTCAGCCATTCGCAGTAACTGCATGGCAAAGTCATGTTAGCTGATGTTACAAGGCCAGCTCAGTCAATCATCCCTGTAACTACTGAAAACGCTGCTGCTCCTCGTCAGGAACCACACATTTGTCTGGCGTCTCTACAGATACCACTCCGCTGTGGTTGCACCTACGGTACGGCTACCTGTATCGTTAAGGCACGCAAGCCACCCCACCTCGCAATATCTGTGGTTCATGGGGGTGGGCACTTTCCTGAACAATAACGAATATACATATTGTTGTGATTCTTCAGTTTTTTTTTTCGGCGTATTTGTTGCTGGAACAGTCCACACGTGTGCTGCAGGTTCATAGTGTCCAACGGGCTCCGTTGGACACTATGAACGGGCAGTACACCCATGGACTGTTAAGAGAGACATATTGTTGTCGTCATCAGTTCGGAGACTGGTTTGATGCTGCTCTCCACCCTACTCTATCCTGAGCAAACATCTTTATCTCCTCATAAGAACAGCAACCTACATTCACTTGAATCTTCTTACTATATCTCTTAGTCTTCCCGTGCGAGTTTTGCTTCACGCACTTCCCTCCAATGCTAAATTCACGATTCCTTTATGTCTAAGAATATGTCCTACCAAATGATCCCTTATTTTAGATATGTTATGCCAGAAATTCTTTCTGTTCCTAATTCCGTTCAGTGCCTCAACATTAAATTATTGATACATGTCTGTTCTTTTCGGATATGTCCGAAAGAACAGACAGCATTTGTTGACACTAATGGCCATAATTTTACGAATTCGATAACTTTTAAAATTTCGACAGTTTCAGGGCATTGAAATATATTCAATAGCAAAGTTAGAAATTTGTGTTGGATTGGGAATCGAACCCGGATTTGTCGCTTCGGGCGAGCGGTCACCTAAACCAACTACGCTATCCATGCACGCTACCCTTCCAACCCAAATTCTCGACTTCTAGCACACTACGATGGTAGTGCCCCCTGGCTATTAGTTCCTTTTGCTCGCAGCCTACACTAGATTCTTGCAAGGGAATTCAGTCTGTTAATGTCAACCAATGCTGTCTGTTCATTCGGACGTGTCCGAAAAGAACAGACACCAATAACTGCAAACATGCTCACAACAGGCAATAATAGTTTCAATGGGATCGCATTAATAACGCTCGGTCCCTTGCGGAAGTCCAGTATAGGCTGCGACAAAGAGGAACTAATTTGCACGGGACACTTACCATCGTAGTGTGCTAGAAGTTGAGAATTTGGGTTGGAAGGGAAGCGGGCGTTTGCCGTTGAATATGTGTCAGTGTCCTGAAACGGTGGAAATATTTAAAAGTTTAGAAACCTCGCCATTTGTTACGCGATATACCCACCTAAACTTCAACATACCTCTGTATCACTATACTTTTAAAGCCTCTATCCTCTTCCTGTCTGAAGTATTTATTGTCCATGTTTCACTGCCGTACGAATCAAAACTCCTCACAAATGCCTTCAGAAAAGACTTACTTACACTTAAAGTACGAGGGGATGCTGAAAAGTAAGGCCTCCAATTTTTTTCGTCTGTTCGCAGCATGATTGAGGTTTCGCATGTTCTGCATATTACTCGGTTGTCCTTGCCGCGTAGCTGACACAAAGTACAGCCCTCTGCCGCTAGAGGGCTTCGAGTAGTACGAGTAGTACTGAGTAACATGGCGGTCTGTAAAGTGACTATGTCGATGCGTGATTAACGGCGTGCTGTAATAGAGTTTCTAACCGCAGAAAACACGCCTCCAATTGAGATCCACAGAAGAATGAAAACTGACGCTGACGACTGCATCGACATCAGTAATGTGCGCCGGTGGGCTGTCCGTACTCGTAAACACGGTCCTAACCTCAAAGTCTGTGACAGAGCACGGAGTGGACGACCGCGTACGGCAACAGACGAGACTCATCGGAATCGGGTTGATCAACCCATCAGAGAGAATCGTCGAATAACACAGGCACGACTCTCACTGCAGTGTGGCATATCACGGAAGCGTGTACAGGCCCTGATTGCAGAACTCCGGTACAGAAATGTGTGTGCAGGGTGGGTGCCCCGTATGCTCCCCCTGAGATGAAAGAAAGGAGATTGGACACCTGTCAACAGTTGCTGTTGCGTTTTGAGCAGGAAGGTGATGGGTTCCTTAACAACATTGTGACTGGTGATGAAAGCTGGATGCACCATTTTGAACCCCTAAGCAAGCGAGCATCACAGGAGTACCGCCACCACGGATCACCACCCGCAAGAAAGTGCAAGACCACACCGTCGTCAGGCAAGATCATGCTCACTGTTTTCTGAGATGTTCGAGGTGTCGTGAATATGGAGTTCATACGTAAAGGCACCACCACAAACTCCGCACGGTACAGCGGGTCTCTCCGCAGACTGAAAGCACACATTCGAAGAACTCGTCCCGACATGAAACACCCTCTCCTTCAGCATGACAATGTCAGACCGCACACGAGTGCTGCGACATCTGAAACGATCCGCCGCCTTGGATTCACTGTCATCGATCATCCTACATACAGTCCAGACTTGGCTCCATTCGATGTTCACCTCTTTCCAAAGAGGTACTGACCGGTCGCCGTGTCATCCTCCAGCCGAGGGCGTCATTGCATGCGGTGTGGAGAGGGCCATGTGGCCGTTATGTCAGTTTTCATGACCGGAACCGTTACTTCTCAATCAAGTAGCTCCTCAGTTGGTCTTACAAGGGCTGAGTGCGCCCCCATGGCCAACAACGCTCGGCAGAACCTGACGTTTACCTGTCCAATTGCTATCCAAGCCCGACAGTGCTTAATTTCGGTGATTGAGCGGGAACGGTGTGTGTCTACTGCGACACGGCCGTGGACTAATACAATAATGAAACTTTCGGCAATTCCACATTTAACAAATTCGTGAGCAGGGATGCCAACCGTATTGGGCTTCAGCACTCGATTGGGGCGAAATTACAAATGTTCCGGTATTTTTCATAAATTCCTCGTATCCTAAAGTAAGCAGTTCTTCAACAACTGACGGTAAGTCCTCGAGTAAAACAGAAGTGATATCTGACGTTCCGCAGGGAAGCGTTATAGGTCCCCTACTCTTCCTCGTGTTTTTAAACGATTTAGGAGACAATCTGTATAGCTCCCTTTGACTGTTCGCGGATGATGCTCTCGTTTATCGGTTAGTGAAGTCAACAGAGGATCAAAAGCAACTGCAAAGCGATATAGACAAAATTTCTACATGGTGCGAAAATTGGCGATTGACACTAAATAAAGAAAAGTGTGAGGTAATACACATGACCACTAAAAGAAATCCGCTGAACTTCATTTACGCTATAAATCAGTCAGACCTTAAGGTCGTAAATTCTACTAAATACCTAGGAGTTACAGTTACGAACAACTTAGACTGGAGAGAACACACAGAAAATATTGTGGGGAAGGCGAACCAAAGATTACGTTTCATTGGCAGAACGCTTCGAAGATACACCAGCTGCACTAAAGAGACTGCCTACATCACACTTGTGCGTCCTCTCCTGGAGTACTATTGCCCATTGTGGGACCCTCACCAGGTGGGACTGACGGAAGACAATGAGAAGGTTCAGAGAAGGGCAGCTCGATTTGTTTTATCACGTTACGGGGGGAAAGCGTCACGGAAATGTTGCACGAATTAGGGTGGAAATCATTAAAAGAAAGACGTTATTCATTGCGGCGCGATCTGTTTGTGAAGTTTCAATCACCGACTTTTACTTTTGAATGTGAAAATATGTTGCTAGCACCCACCTACTTAGGGAGACATGACCATCCCAATACAATAAGAGAAATGAGATCGAAAACGGAACGATTTAGGTGTTCTTACTTCCCGCGCGCTATTAGAGAATGGAACGGCAGAGAAAAGTTATGAAAGTGGTTAATGAATCCTCTGTCAGACACTTAAATATGGTTTGCAGAGTATGTATGTAGATTTAGATTAACAATGAGTGGAATGCCGTATGAAGATATCCTATGTAATTTTCATTAAGCGGTATAGAACATCATCACAGCAAACAAAGCAAAAAAAGAGAAAAAGAATCTACGTGGTTACCTGAGGGGTACCAGAAAAAGGGCTTCCTTAGAGAGGCTAACATGTGGTTCGAAATAATTGCGCATACGCGAGCTCCGATCGTTAGCTGTAATAGCATCTGAGCTACGTATTACTCCGATAGTTCGTTTATTAATCACATGGTCCGGTTTTGACAAAGCGAGAGCAGGTCTTCATTAAATGCAAATCGATTGATTACACAGAGATAGGTCATGTTATTACTTGGTGTATATCGATCAGACCCCTTTTGACTCTTCGCGTCTGCCTTTCTGTACTTGACCGAGTGATAGAAAGTCATGATGGCGGTGCACAAGCATATCCTGCCATTACAACAACAAATCTCTTATTACCTCACCCAATTTCCATTAACTGACAACAGCTCCTCCAGCAGCAAAGCCCCTTTTGCAAGAAGATCTAAACTTGCTTCACTCGCGGCTAGACAAGTGAAATAACGAACAAACAGTTATAGCAGGTAGCAATTTTCAGTCTGCTAGCAACCCACACAAAAAGTACTGCGGTGGAGAGAGCTGTAAGACTGGCTGTTTGAGTCAGAAGGCAACCTGTCTGTATTATTTCCTCGAGGCCATAAAAACTACGTTGCAGTAAAAGTTGGTATACCTGCAGAAGTGAAATTGGAGAACAAGTGTGTATTATATATACAGGTGTATCTACATGTATGCTCCGCAAGGCACCGTTCAGTGTTCGCCGAAGGGTACTTTGTGTATTCGGTTCCTGTTTCAATCGCGAATGGTTCGCGGGAATAACGATTGTTGGTAAGCTGTTTTGTCGGCTAGAATGAAAGTTTATCTGCAGGGTATTTTAGGCAGAGATAATTAGGAGGGACAAATAGTCTGAATCTTTTCTACTAAATAAACGCACTGCTCATATTTGGATCTCATTTACAAACCAAAAAATACTATACCTGGAAAGACGATCTCGATTTCGATCCGATGATATCAGATGTCACCAGGAATTCTGTACTTGCAGGTGATTCATTATGTCTGTCTCAGCGACGGTTGAGCGATCTTTAATGGCGTCTGATTCTATGGGATTTGTTTTCTTTTGTGCAATTTGTTTTCTTAGTTAAGCATTTTAGTATTGTAAGGACATACCAATCAAAGATGACCCACATCATAATCTAACACGTGAAAAATATCATTACTGTCTAATTTAATATATACTTTGTAAATAACTTTCAAAGTTCAGTCAAAACATTTCACTTATTAACGTAATAATATTGTCAAAAATTAAGCAGTGACAGGTACTTGACAGTGTACTATTGATGTTACACTGATATCAGGTTAATCTGGACTTAACATCTGTGATCAGTCAAATTTGCAATGCTTACAGTATGTATTGAATCTCACAAAGCCTGTTTTCGCAGGTCACCGGAAAATATGACAATAAAAGCTGAAACAGGCCTGTCGTATTGAAACTGAAAATTACGCAGCAGCAGAGTATATCTCTGACGTACATTATGCTGCAGAGCGAAAAGAGAGAGAGAGCAAACTAAACGCTTGTTACTATAAAAATCTAGTAACAATTCTATCACCTCATAAATACAGTTTCCATTAGAGCACAAACGAGTTCTGTAATGCGCGGTAGAAGCTAGACAATGAAATAGTAGGCATAGGCGTGAGGTAACGCTCTTAGTAAGGGTTGCACTCATATTAAAATCAACGAAAGATTGTCAATTGGCCATGCCGAAATGGACACGTGGTTTAAGGCGCTATGCTACGGATAGCGCGGTCGCTCACCTTCGGAGGTTCGAGTCTTCCTTAGCCTAAGTTATTTTAAGTAATCTAGGGACGCTAGCTGTTTGGTCCCTTAGATTCACAAACATTTGACTGTTGGAATTGTCAGTTGTAATAATCCTGATATACTCTGTATATTCATTACAATCGTTGGTGGTGTAGTGTTGTGGTCTAACGGTTAAGACGTCTGCCTAGTAAGCATGGTGGTCCGGCTTCGATTCCCGGCCGCACCACAAATTTTAATTCTACGCTTCAGATTTATCATTATTGACTTTGTATATTGTTAACTGTATCGTAAACTTCACAGGTTGGACAACAGATTTCCGGTCTCAGGTTTCGTGTATGCAGAACATATCTCAATGAAATAGTAGCAGTTTGTCGTTATATTTCGAAGAAAATTTTAACGTGGACGACTGTGCCATGTTGTGTACTGGTAGTCGATCTATTTCAGGTACGCGCTATGCGACGTACATATTTTGAACCGAACTTTCAAACTGAAGACTGTAATGGGCATGTTTCAACTGTGAACTGCGACTAGAACTAGGTTTATACCACACGCGGCAATGCACTACCGTTTTCGCCACCTGAAGATGCACCTCGAACTGAAAATAAGTTTCAAAATATCGCGAAATACCCTCATTCCTCTCAGAATATGCAACTGCAAGCGACCTACCGTATTATTTGAATGTTCCAATTCTGCTCAATACCTCCTCCTGATCCGTGATCTACTCATCTAATCTCCAGCACTCGTCTCTAGCACCACATGTCAAAAGCTCCACTCCTCTTCTTGTCTGAGCTATGTATCACCCAAGTTTCAACCCTACACAAGACTGCACTCCACTCAAGTGTCTTCAGGAAAGACTTTCTTACGTTTAAATTAATCTCTCTTCTACAGAAATACTTCTCTGCCCATTGTTAGTCGTATATAACACACACAAAACAATAACATGAGAAGTGCCGTGTTTAAACTGTGCACTGACATTCTAAGGAGATTCATTTCATTCTCGATAATGCGATAAGCGACAGTATATATTTTGAACCAAACTTTCAAACGGAAGACTATAATGGGTATCATCTTTTTGATGTTGATGCTTCTCTTTCTTCCGTACCTGCTTCAATAAACTGTGAGGATATTCCACCGTATGCAAGACACTTCAGTTTACATTACTTTTTCCTTTCATTCGTCGGAACATTTGTGCTATCATCAGCGGAGATTTTCTTTATTGTGGTTCTGTAAACAGAAATATAGAAATGTCATTTTGAGTGTAAGTATTTCTTATCAGTTTTTTCATTGTGCAGCTCAATTAAATTGGTAAACAAAATTATCTGTTATAATTTTGTAGAAATTAGGCCTACAAATACGACTTTTCACTTTTTTTTGTACATACCTTACATTAGGCTACGTTTAAAGGATGTAAAAATGACTGAGTATAATGTTTATTAATTACTGTTATAATAGTTTATGGCATTTTTTACATGCAAGACAAAAGCAGTTTATATTTCTTGTTATTTAATTTTGAGTCAAAAACGCGCTATTTGTGTTATTACTCATAGTTTTTTAGCAACTGATTTCTCGTTTAACCAGCGCGTTTTCGACTCAAAATTAAATAGCAAGACATATAAACTGTGTGCTTTGTCTTGCAGATGACAAGGTACACAAAACTATTGCAACAATTAATAACGGCTATACTCTGTGTTTTTAAAGTAGCCTAATTTAAGGTATGTAGAAAAATGTGAAAACCCGTATTTCTAGTTCTAATTTCGACAAAACTAAAACAGATAATTTTGTCTGCTAATTTAAGTGAACTGCATAGCGAAAAAACTTGTAAAAACATTTGTATGTATCTCAAAATTACATTTGTACAACACTACTATAATTTTTAGAACCACAATACATGTATAGGAAAAATAACATAAACTGAAGTGTCTTGCACGCGGCAGAATATCCTCCCCATTTGTAATAGGTATGTTTCAAGTGTGGACTGGAAGGGGTTGGAACACTTGCGCGGAGTGACATTTGCGCGGAGAGACACTTGCGCGGAACCCGGGGCCCTTGGGGCGGCTAATCGCTTTTCCTGGGTACAAGCACACCAAGAAGTCTAGCACTGCTGTTGTCAAGTTTCCACACTGTCAACATAACACGAAACTCAGTGAAATTGGACAACCCTTTGCAAGCTGAAGAGCAATGTAGTAACTTGTTCTAACTACATATTAATCCGTTGAGTGTTCCTCCTGTAAACAAAAAGGTATTTTAATAGTGATAATGTTTGGAGAGTTAGTCTCTGCTACTACAAGACTATCACTTTCCACAGTCATACCTCCTAAAACCATATTATTCAGAACACTAAGCATATCAAGACACCTGCGCAAGCAATAAATATATTAGGCATCCTGCACAGATACGTTGATGTAATTGACCGCTATGTAGTTAGCCCCACTATCACGCAACTTCCATCTCTTTAAAAATAGCTACTATGCTTTTTAATAGGAGATGCAACCTTAAACCTTCAATTAAAAAACGTTAATAATAAGTCAATGAGTGTTTTACATACTTAAAGCGTTTGTTCGTAGACCCCAAAACGATTTGGTTGTATTCGAATTACAAATACATCTAAGAAATATATGAAATACGGAATGTGTAGGGGAATGTCACACACCGAAAAATGCTAAAGATAAATTCTATTTTCCATCACCGTCATATAGAACCATTTTTACTCCGAACTTGGCATAAACCAACAGGGAGAAACAAGTTGCAAGACTTCCAAGAAAAATGAAGCGAAATTGGCAGCCAATAGTTGGTTATAAATTACGTTGTTGTTGTTGTTATGATCTTCAGTCCGGAGACTGGTTTGATGCAGCTCTCCACCCTACTCTATCCTGAGCAAGCCTTTTCATCTCCTCATAAGAACGGCAACCCACATCCCCTTGAATCTGCTTACTATACGCGTCTCTTTATAAATTACATTGCCTGTTAACTGTATAAATATAAATTACGGAATACGCGGAACTACTGTTCAGTACAGTCAAAAAGGTCTAAGGTAATAGGCAGTGGTTTACAATCAGATATCCGTATCACTCTACTCCTCAAGAAGTCTGTGTGAAGATTTATATTCAGAACATTCAAGAAAAAGGTGTTGAAACTATAAGAAGCAGCTCATTTACTCAGGAAGGGAAAACGTTATGGTGCCCGTAAATTTGAATGGCTGTATCTCTTGTAGTAACATTTAATTTTTGATAAAATGTTAAAATCCAATGTACCAGAATTTTGTTTTTCTAAACTCAGTGCCAACTTCTTTTTGTCGAAATTTTTGCAGGAAGTAGTCTTGACGTGATTTCATATTTCTATGCATTAATATTATCAAACATGTAATTTGTGTCACAAATTGTGCGGCCGGTCCGGTCGGAGGTTCGAGTCCTTCCTCTGACATAGGTATGTTTGTTTGTACTTTGCCTAAGTTATTTTAAGTAAGATTAAGTAGTGTGTAAGTCTAGCGACCAATGATCTAAGTAGTTTGGCCGCATAAGACTACACATATACACGTAATTTATTTATTTCATAACCACATTTAAGTACTAATAATTAAAGAAACTTAAAAGAGAAATTTGAAGTAAACACTGAAAACAAATGATTGATATTTCTCATAAGATGAATGCACACAACCGTTGACTTATGCCATATGAAAATTTTAGTGTGAGTCCCAAATTTGTTTTTTCTATAATAACATTAAAAACATATTAAAAATTCAGAACTCGAAAATCAGTGAAGTTTTGTACTTGAAGCGTTTTGTGTTGCTACATCTTAACATAGTAGACACGATTTTAAAATTTGGTTGCTATCGCCAAAGTAGACGAAAAGTTAAATTTTTTGGTGTAATCTTCGCCGTGTAGACTGTATGTTGTAGAAGTCTACGTCGAACCTAATCATACCTCTGAGGAGAGAACGTTGTTTGCACTTCTCCTGCGTTTCCAGTCGGCTGTGCTGTGCTACGTAACGACATCGTACCGTTCCACTTTACCGAGAGCTATATATGTATTGGTGTGAGGTCTGTTCTTTCGAAATAAGACATCACACCAATATATGTATCATTTAGACGCAAAGATTCTGAGTTCTGTATTCATCGCTAACGCGATTAACGATGTTAGACCTCGTGTGTAAACAAAATGTTCAAATGTTTGTATAGTCTATGGGACTTAACTACGGGGTCGTCAGTCCCTAAACTTACAAACTACTTATGAACTACTTACGAACTAGGACGTCACAAATATCCATGCCCGAGGGGGGATTCGAACCCCCGACCGTAGTGGCCGTGCAGACCGTGACTGGACGCCTTAGTCTCCTCGGCCACCGCGGCCGGCGTGTGTAAACACTTAAAGGTTATGAGTGCCACTGGAAAAATGCATAAGTAACACCTGTTGTTTGAGACTTGAAGATGACCTGAAATTAGCCGAAAGCGATATCTCATAATAAACATAAGGTGTAGCTGTCTATATTTCATAATGCTATTCCTAACATATTTAAAAGCTGCTCAAAACCACCTACAAATACCTGTATAATAAGATTGTATATAATTCCACGAGCAAATTGTGTTTTAGTTATTTGTAGTAATACAAGTGCCTTGATCAGCTGTTTATTTTTAGAGGTATTACTAGGGACAGGAAAAATTCGCATTTGCGATAAATGCGAATATAAATGCGAATTCTGACTCAAAATGCAGTAAATCCGAAATTGTAGTTAGCAACGGTTGCGCTCAATTCCGATTTCATCACATTCCTCTTCACATGGTGCTGTATTGTAAATCGAGTGATATTTGTATGACGTGTTATCTCCCTGTTGAATGAGGCTGTGATATCGCCGGGCCGTTACTACTGCTCCACCTGGCTCGGTGGGCCTTTCCCTGAATACGGCACAGGTAGCGGCTGGAGGGCGAGGAGTAGGGTGGTGTATCCCTACTTCTGGAACACCCTGTTCACTACCTGCAGCGTCCGGGTCTCCGCGCGAGTGTCTACACATTCCCTTTCCGCGCAAGTGTCACTCCCCGCAAGTGTCACAAACTCGGACTGGAATTCGAACCGCGGTTTCACCATTCGCAGCAGGTCGTTAACATTTTCGCCACCCATTTTCGCCTCTACTTAAAAGTGTAAAGAAATTTAGATATATCATGGGTGGTGGGTACTATTCTTTCTCGCGGAACTGCAGAGCCACACCGTATTAACTGGATGAGTTAACTGAATATATTCTCTCTATGACGTACTGTAATTGTTAGTCACAAGCTCATCCTACAGCTGCAGGTTGTAAGATACCTACTATGGGAAGGTATAAATTTCATATTCAAATGTACTGCGAATTTGAGACCAAACTAGTCAGGCATGGGTCGTTTATCTTTGGTTGCAGGCTTATTTTTCGATGGCAGTACTATCGATATTGGAGACGGTGATAGTATTGTTGCCGGGATGTAGGGTTGTGATAATTGAGAGTGCAGACTTTGCTAGGCGCGCGGATGAGATTGCAGATGCGTGGGGACCGTGGTTGTGTGCAGCTGTCGTTCCGGCGGGATAGCCGAGGAGATGAGATTTTGAGACTTGAACGGTGAGCAAAGCTGTTTGTTTAAGATATGGAGACGAAAGGAATAGATGACCTTGGAGAAATGACCGTTTGAAGTTTTTATAAGGTAAAGTTTTTCATGAAATACTTGGCATGTGTCTATGGCACAACTTCGCATTGTTAGGCTGAACTGACGGTAACAGTAACGGTCGGGAAAGATCTTGCTGTTAGCTTGTAGTTTCACGATTAATGCTAAGGACCCCTTTCTGAGTTAGGAAAAGTATTTATTGCAATAGTTTAGTTTTGAGATTGCGTTTTTTTATGAAATAGGAATTTCATGGGTAGTGTTCTTCAAATATGGTATTGTTGTAATATTGTTTGTGTAAATCGAGTTAAATTTATTAACATTAAAGAAATGTTTATCTTTGTGTAAAAATAATTTTGTAGGCCGATTAAATATCTGAGTTATATTTTTCTCTGAAAGATTTTAAAATCCACAACATGACATTGTTAGTAATTTTCATGAAGTCACACCAGTTAGAAAATAAACCAGATATTTCATTTTAATAATTAGTTCGACTTTCTTAAACAGATTACCAGTTTATCCCTCCTCACATTTTTATTAAAATTGCCATAGATGTTTTCTGTAGTTAGTTTTCCAGTAGTAGGAAGCAGTTTGGTGTTGCAAAAATTTATGCAGTAAGTGATGGTGAGAAAGAAGCAGTTGTTGTCAAGCTTACAGTTCAGTACGATTTACAGATTTCAGGGTAGGACAATTCATACAGTGTTCAGGTTAACAAGTGTTTGCACTGAGTCAAATTGCATTGATAAATATTATGTTCGTTACATTCCGTTAAAGATTGTTAGTCCAGTCAGAAACAAGTTTTTAGGGCCAGAACTATTAACACAGGGATTTTTAGTATCAGTAATTTGCAGACAGGTAACTTTGTTACGACATTTTCAAACAGAAACAACTAGCAGTTTGTGTCTCATTATAATAAACATTACACAGTCAGATAGGTTTTGCAATACCTTTACGTTCACATAGAATACAGTTAAAAAAATACGCAGTCTGATTAACATAACGTTGTGCAAAGGCATTCAGGTAGTACAAGGTCAAACACATTCAATTACATTTCATTCAAGTAGCGTTACATTTCTTAGATCATATGGTAAAACACATAACTTTCGCAGCAAACGTAAATTTTGTTAGAGAGAAGGACAAGAAACTGTCAAACTGACGAAAAGAGATGTTTAGCGCCTGAAGCAATAACATTGTAGCGTAGACTTCTACAGCTATGGTTTACCTATGTTCCACAGTAGCCTCCTGTCTTTCTGTGGTCGAATTCCTTTCCGTCTCTGCTCGGCTCACTGCCATCTTGCGTTTTGTAGGCCAAGGAACCTCAGGTGTGTCGCAGGAGAGGAAGATGCAGCTGCCGGCATGGCGGTAACGGATTACCACACTTCCGGATTAGGGCGGGAATTCTCGCGCGGGACAGCCCCAAGGAGAGTCCCTGCTGTGGTACCGCTGTAAAGGCTATTCTATACAAGCGCTAACATCGTGCCATTGACAACGCTGCGTTAACGTCGCGTGACTGGAGCAATGAATGGTACTACAATGAGGTAAACTCTACCAGCATTTCGACGTCGGTGTTTGCGCGTTAGCCCGCCGCTGAGAGCTAGCAACGCATCCAGAAGCGTTAAAACGCGGCGTCCATAACGTCGGTACCCCACTTAACACTAGAACCGCCGGAGTTTTTAACACCCTAAAACCGCCAACGGGACAAAAGTGTCCCATTTCAGACCGATGCGTTACTGTTTGATCCTAGTCTTTTAATTTTAAGCGACGAGTATTTCTGTAAGAAATATTGTCACAAATGGTCTCATAGGGTAAGGTGGTACAAATTCGATATAGGTACAATTCCGATCAACATAAGTATTCGCGCCATTTGTCTGTCTCGTAGTGTCTCGTTGTGTCGCGTTTTAGAGTAGCAAGTTTCTACAGCTCCTCCCGTCTTTTCCAAGAATACACTGCTTTGCGGTAAGGAGATACAAATTTTTTCCCTTTAAAGAGGTAAGTGAAGCTACTTAGTCTAACGCGCTGTTATAAATCATCTAGTTAAGGGTGACTGGATTCGCTGCGAAAAATGCAATGTTTGGTACCACGAAGTATGCGTTGGTGCGTGGCAGAAAAAGTGCTTTTTATGTGGAAGATGCCCGTAATCAAAATTGTACGAGAAAGTGATCACATTTGTACCTAGTGTGGTACATTTTCGATCGATTTTTCTCAATCCCGTAACCTTTTTTTGTGTTTATACCAACATTTGTAACTGTATAATATTTGTGTTACATATTCATTAAACATCAAAGAACAAGTGTCATAGTTAAGATTATTCCTTTTGTCTTATTTCCAGTTATAATAACATTTGTCCGAAATGATCGAAATTGTACCACCTTACCCTATGTTGTTTTTATTATAAATATTAATTACAAACGTGCTAGATATAATTTAATTCAAAACGGTTCTACGTAAGGATATATATATATATATATATATATATATATATATATATATATATATATATATAATATTTTCTTTATTTTTAGACAAATGAACTATAGTATAGAAATACTTGAAAATTGTCCATTATGTCATAAAGCAATCAAATTTTTAAATAAAAATCCAGCCATAGCATGAAATTTTCAGTTCATAATGATATTTTCTACAACTAAGAATAACATAGTACACAATCAATACATTATCACAGTCTAATGTCACTCTGCACTTCCATAAATTTTCGAAGATAAAATTACAGTCTATGTAATTCCTTTTAGATACCTACTGGTCATCATTGTCTACAGACTGTACTTATAAATCTGCACAGACATAGGGAACTACAGCAACACATTTCCTGAAAACTGGTTTGTCACACGATGCAAATTTGTATAAACTTTTTAATTCTGTGCAGGATTTTCGAACCTGTCAACGGTAGCAGTTCCCACCTTCATCTGATGCTTCAACGTGAACTGGTAGAGCTCCGACCCTGGTTTCGGTATAGTCTTTGGCAAGTTTGTCTGCATACTTCAGAAGGAAATGTGGTCTTGTTATTCTGATCCTGCTAAATCTAGAATATTATAAAATTTATCAACAGGCCACCTTCTTCCACCAGCTTTTGCAGAGTATTTGCAGGCCATTCGATCAACAACATTTACTCCATATTCGGATTCATTGTAACTTGTCACAATGTTAGGCTTTGACTTGATATCATTTGCAGTTTGTACATCTGGATGCAAGAAACTGAGAATTATTACGTTTTTTCCTGGCGTGTTTGATACACTGTGAGGGTCATATCGTCGTTTTTGAAAACTACAGTCTTGTGTGGCTTTTTACGAGCTTACTTCATGCACTCAGGCACTTCCCGTCTAATTTTGTTCATGGTACCAAGCCAGCTGGTTCGATATGTTTTCATTTCTCTTGCTAGTGAAAGTGACGTGAAGAAACTGTAATTATCAGAATGTTCTTCACTGCCCGCTGATTCATTCGAGCTCTCCGTCGTATTTTTTTTTTTTTTTTGAATCATAATCAAAATCAGTTGAAATACCACCTACATATTCCTCTTCTGATTTATCTCCAATACCATTCAGCAACGTTAATCATCTGAGAGACCTCGCCGACAAGCTAAGTTGCACTACCCCACAGGCCCTGTCACGTATATTTAAATAAATTTTTACTGTCAAAGACACTGAACTTATTACTTCACATAAGCATTGCAGCAGCAGACAACATAAAAGCTTTTAACAGTGTATAGCAATCGGCAACGTTTAGTGTATACAATGGGACAAAAATGTCCCATCGGCGGTTTTCGGTATTTGTTGTTTTCTTTTTCCTCGATAACTACGTAACACATAGCGATGACGTTCATTTAGAAATGGACTAGGGTAAGGAACATTAAAATTTATGAATCCTCATCCACCTCATGAAACAATTAAACGGAGGGGAAGGGATTTAAAAATTGCCACGGGACAAAAACGTCCCATCGGCGGTTCTAATGTTAAGACTCCTGTAAACCCTGTAAAAACTTGTACCGTATGCCATGTTGGGTGAAGCTGGACCTTTGGTTGAATAAAGAAAAGATGGGAAAACTACCCTACAAAGAGTCTCCGACTATCACTGTTCCCTGACGGGCAACTCACCTGCAGATCTTCTGTCCCAGGCGGTCGGTCTTATATTAAAATCAAAGCACATAGAGGCAAGGTAGCTCTGTCACTAATTTTCATAAAATCTCACAGAGTGTATGCAGTCACTGGACCTGGAATATACTTGCTGTTGGCGAAGTCGCAAAATACATACAAGAGTTGTTGTTGTGGTCTTCAGTCCGTAGACTGGTTTGATGCAGCTCTCCACGCTACCCTGTCCTGTGCAAGTCTCTTCAACTGGGAATACGTTCGGCAACCTACATCCTTTTGAATCTGCTTACTATATCCGTCCCCCGGTCTCCCTCTACGATTTTTCCCCTTCTAATGATAAGTTGACAATTCCTTGATGTCTTAGAATGTGTCCAACCAATCTATCCCTTCTCTTAGTCAGGATATGCCAGAAACTCCTTTTCTCCCCGATTAGATTAAGCACCTCCTCATTAGTTACGTGATCTACCCATCTAATTTTCATCATTCGTCTGTAGCACCACATTTCAAAAGCTTCTATCATCTTTTTATCTGAACTCCTTATCATCCACGTTTCACTCCCATACAATGTTACACTCCATACAAATGCGTTCAGAAAGGACTTCCTAACATTTAAATTAATATTGGATGTTAACAAGTTTCGCTTCTCTGGATATGCTTTTCTTCCCATAGCCATTCTGCATTTTATATCTTCTTTACTTCGGACATCAGAAGTTATCTTGCTATCCAAAAAACAAAATTCATCTGCTACTTTTATTGTCTCATTACCTAATCTAATTCCTTCAGCATCGTCTGATTTTCTGACATTGCATTCCATTACCTTCGTTTTACTCTTGTTAATGTTCATCTTACATCTTCCTTTCAAGACACTGCCCATCCCATTCAATTGCTCTTCCACATTCTTTTGCGGCCTCTGGGAGAATTACTATGTCATCAGCAAAGCGCAATGTTTTTATTTCTTCTCCCTGCACTTTAATGCCCTCTCCAAAATTTCTCGTTTCATTCCTTCACTGCCTTCTCAATGTACAGACTGAACAACAATGGGGAAAGGCTACAAGTTTGTCTTACTCCCTTCCCAACCTCTGCCTCTCTTTCTTGCCCTTCGGCTCTAATAACCGCTGTCTGGTTTTTGTATAGGTTGAATATAACTCTTCGCTCCCTATATTTTACCCCTGCTACCTTCAGAATTTGGAATAGTGTATTCCAGTCGATATTGTCAAAAGCTTTCTCCAAATAGACAAACGCTAAAAACGTAGTTTTCCCTTTCCATAGCATATCTTCTAAAATAAGTCGAAATGTGAGTATTGCCTCCCGTGTTCCTACATTTCTCCTAAATCCAAACTGATCTTCCTCGAGGTCGGATTCCACAAGTTTTTCCATTCGTCTCTAAATAATTCGTGTTAGTATTTTGAAACCATGACTTATTAAACTAAGAGTTCTGTAATTTTCACATTTGTCTGTTCCTGCTTTCTTTGGAATTGGAATTACGATATTCTTCTTGAAGTCGGAGGGTATTTCCCCTGTTTCATACATCTTGCATACCAGGTGGTACAATTTTTTCATGACTGGCTCTCCTAACGAAATCAGCAGTTCAGACGGAATATTATATACTCCAGGGGCCTTGTTTCGACTCAAGTCCTTCAGCGTTCTGTCAAATTATTCTCGAAGTATCATAATTCCTATCTCATCTTCCTTCACTTCGTCTTCCATTTCTAGAATACTGCCTTCAAGTATTCTATATATTACTTCCACAGTTCAGCTTTCCCCTCTTTGCTTAGTACTGGTTTTCCGTCTGAGTTCTTGATATTCATACAACTGCTTTTCTTGTCTCCAAATATCTCTTTTATTTTCCTGTAGGCCGTATCTCTCTCTCCCCTAGTTATGCATTCTTGTACGGTTCTGCATTTTTCCTCTAGCCATTCCTGCTTAGCCAGTCTGCAGTTCCTGTCAATCTCATTTTTCAGTCGTTTATATTCATTCAAGAGTATGAATATAAATAAGAGCCAGTCCTCAGAGAGAGTTTAAAACAAATGGTAAGAAACTGGCCATGAGTTCGCGCACGATCACAAGAAGAGGGATCGGACCTAGGCATCGAACATACTTCATACCGGAGTAGCAGCTCCCGAATAGACGGCGCAAACGTAGAAGTAAGGCGATCGCGACCACGGGAGATACGAAGTATGCCGTATCGGTGATCATGTCGAGTCCGAGCGCGGAAGTCTAGGATAGGCTGGTTGCTCCCAAGGCAATGGGACGCACGTGTCTCTAAACGATGGTAATTGCCGCGCGCTGATCTCGCGATGTCGATACCTCCAGGAACTTCAACGGAATAGGCTGGCAGCTGCTCTCCAGGCTATTTAAAGAAGTGACCAATGCATTCATGTGCACCTCCGCGGTTGGCGAAAAGGTCACTGTAGCCAACGTAACAGAGGAGGGAGGAATCACCGTTACTTATCTTGTGGCCGCGGGCAGCGGCAATGTTCCAAACGTCATGTTGGGTGGCCTGAACTGGTACGGAGTCGCAGAAAGCGAAAACTCTTCTCCCTCCGCCACCTCGTGCGTTTGAAATAACGGCCGAACGGAAGCTAAACAAAATTTCGCCTTCTTGGCCATTTTCTATAGTTATTAAATGTGCAGTGTCAAAATTATTTTGCTCTCCCCAACCGATGCTCCTCTATGCAGACAATACATCGGTAGTGTCTATGGGCCTGGGAAAATTAGTTTTTTGCCTATAATCGTGCCAGGAAATTTTAATGATTATTAATTAACTAATTAATCGGCCTGATTGTGTAATCAATAAACTTGGGATTTCATCTGGATTCAGAATTTGTAATTAAATTTGACATATTATTTTTATAACTCACTCTTCCTTTGTCTGCGAACTGGCCTGACAGATTCTCTGCCTTTGTTACGTGTCTTTTAGCGTTACCGAAATTCAGCGCGTTCCAAACTGTCCGCCATTTTTTGCGTAAGTTGTAGTATTTGCCACGTTCCGGACGAAGCTATCGTATTATCTCGTGTTTCATTCGTCTCGCTCACATTCGCAAACTACTCACTGTATAAAAGTGACACTTTCATTAATGTATTTGTTAAGAACTATACTATATTTTCATTTTAGTTTTATTTGCGACAATAGTTTGTCAATAGTATATAACAGTTTCCGAATATGCACTTTTTTATGACGTTGCGGAATTTTCGACAAATGAGGAATTTTTTTTCTTGACGTTAGGTGAACACATTAAGGGAATGAAACGTTCAAAATACATCAAAGTTTCAAACTCTGTGAGAAATTTATGTCTTGAGATAATGTCAGTTAAATTTAACACAATGGGATCCGCTCGCCCGTCTAGCAATAACTCATCTTCAATATTACAGCTCCTAAGAATTACGCACAGGTTGTTACTGTATGACAACCATACTTAAAGATACTGGTACCGACTTCTTAACCCATTAAATTTAACAGTTTCTAACTTCAAAAGTGTTGTGACTACATTTATATGTAATAATAATTTTCAATTTTTCAGTTATATGAAAAGGACATTATAAATATCTCAATGCAGAGTACTGCATTACGCGAGGAAATGAAAACAAGGCAATTCATTAGCTTGTGAAGAGACGCGTTGTACAACGAAAAAAAAAAAAAAAAAAAAAAAAAAAAAAAAAGGTTACCGATCTAGGAATACCTGTACAACAATTAATAAATCGCCAACTATACTTTTTATCATTCAAAAAAAATCTACACTTTCTTGGATAACGAGATAATTAACGAAGTTTTGCGTTGTAATCATATGGCCCTTCTTTGCATGTTATTGTTTGCCAAAATATCATTTTGATACCTCAAAACATGTATGAGATACGCCATATTTCATTCTGGCCCTATCGCCATTGGAAATGAGTCCGGTAAATAAGATAAATTTTAACGATGTGGGTCAAAGGTAGAGATCTGCTCCTACATGAGAATAAAATCCAATAAGTTAGGAAACTTTCGTTCGCAGCAATCTATTGTTTAAGATGCACCAAACAGAATATCATCGCAGCCCTATTTATCATTGCAAACTTTTCATAACTTAACGCAGTCTCTTAGTTCAAAGCCAATATCTTATTAAATGTAACTATTAACGAAATGGTGCGTACTTCGTCACAATCCTGACATATAAAGATTTAAGTGACGTAAAATTGAAATTTTTATATCTATTAGCTTTTGTAAATTCGTCTCTATATTGTTAGCGCAGCGCGATTCTAATCATGTTGGGGAAAACGTGGAGGACGATTCAGCCTGGGTATTTAGGAGCTCTAACCCTACTTACTATACAAGGTGTTGGTAAAAAACAAAGACTGAGCTTGTGTCAATCGAGTTATTTGTCGTAGGTGAAAAATAGTTCGTCAGAGTAAATTCTATTTCCTTTCCTTAGTAGTCACTCCGATTACCACCTATTTCAATAAGTGGAAATCCTTTACGAAATTATTTCGTAGTGATTACCACTTCATTTCTTACCCGAAATAAAATTGTGAATTAGTAAATTATTGCAGTAGTAAATCAGTTACTTGGTCTATTCAGGGCAGTTGTCGGTGCGTTTCAGATATCTGGCCTCGGGAATCAACCTCATCGATTTGGCGTTTGATTTTCATGAATCAAGAATAACTAATACGTTAATTATACGCGAAGGTGATCTGGAATGTTTAGCATCCCCAAAAAATGCCATTTCCAAGCGAAGAAATGTGACTTGAGAAGGAGCATGAGTATGAAGAGTTAACTAATTGTCCTGGAAGGTAAATACATTTGTTTGAAATGCCCTCCAAATTCTGCTTCTGATTGATTCAACAATTAACAATATTTTTCTTTGTGTTATTGGCTATAGTTGCTGCTAAATACAACTTCCAGACTTCCAGACAAAGACGTCGGTTCGTATTGTCGCGAGGGTGTTTTCAAGTATTTTCAAGAAGTACAATTTCTACAAGAGGCTCCAAGCAGAGCAACTATTTTTCCGTAAGAATAACCCCTCCCACTGATAGGTCCAACAGTACCTATGGTGTTTCTAGGAGATGAGGCGTTCGGGTTGTCACGACATGTAATGTGACCATAAACACAAGAGGTCTTAACCGAAGAATAACGAGTCTATAATTACAGGCATAGTCATACATGGAGCACTGCACCTTTGGATTTTTAAGCAACAAATGGTGTGTTCTACATTATTGTATTCTGCGATGTATTAAAATCAAAGCCAACGCCCAAAATGTGCGCTTTATAGTACACCCCAAGGCTAACGTCGCGTTAAAACGCGGAGTTTCTAGCGCCCTGTACAAATTGTAGATTTAATGCCTAGTTTACAGCGTCATCACCGCCATGATTTTAGCGTTCGTATAGAATAGCCCTAACAGTCATGGCAGCAAGGCCGCGCACAGTTTTGGGGAAGTACTGCTGTACTGGGATGAAGGCGTGTTAGGGTTTTGGAAGGTTAAGCGCCGACCAGCGCACATTTGAATAGTGATTATAACAACTGTCTTACTACAGCTGTGTTACAGTACAGAGGATGTTTCCGTAAGGAGCGTGAAACAACTTAACAAGACACTCAGTGCTCCTCTCCACAATTTTAAGGAGATAACAGAAGTATAATAAGATTACTGTGTATTTATTTACATTAGCTACGGTGAAGTGCAAACACTATCAATGACACAACGAACGTACCATGTCCCAAAATATGCTGAAACTGACGCCCATCAGCCTCAGTGTAAGTCTGACATGGGTGAACTAGATTCTGACGCACCCTGACAAATATCCCTGATGCATTTCGATCCACAGTACAAGCAGCTGCAATTCTGACAACTAATTCCACCTCGATAACCACTGCGGTCTCATTCACAAGTGACTTTAAATATCTTCTAGGAAATAGCTGATGGTTTTCAGATCAGTTGACCTCGCAGGCCATGGAATAAGACCTCCCGTTCCAAACCAGCAACCAGGAGAAGTAAATACAATTTCCATTACTACTTCTTAGTAATCAGGCTCGTCCTCGTCGTTTGCTTGCAGGAAATGAATGATCATGGATAATTTTTAACTCAAGGGACCATAGAAGAAGTTCTGAAGGTTGAAAAATGGAAAGTGTACATTCCAAATCGCTTAATTTATGAACGAAGATAACGTCGATCGATGTAAACAAGTTAAGTGGTTATCGGTGTCTAAACTTACAAACTACTTAAACAAACTTATCCTAAGAACAACACACACTCCCGTGCCCGAGAGAGGACTCGAACCTCCGAGGCGGAACGGCCACGCGCACTATAGCGAGGCGCCTTGGAGCGCACGCCTATTCCGCCGCGGCCTCAATCGTTAGATACATTACTGCGACTGGTTTGAAGCCATGAGTCACGTGGATGGACGGTTTGCAGGGGTGTTTATCTTGTTTGACGAGGCGGTATTCAAACTGAACGGTACTGTAAACCGCCACTACTGGGTGTGCTGAAATACTAAAAATTATCATGTTCACGTGCACAAACTTTACTGTTTGGTGTGATCCCTCATCACACGGTTTGATTGCTGCTTTCTTTTCTGTAGCTGCGGTAAATACTGAGGTGTATCTTCATTCGCTGCGAACATCGGTTTACCTGCCGTCAGACAGGTGTTGGAAAACAAACAAGATTTCGCTCCGCGTCACTACCAGACACACGTCAGGGCCTACTTGGAGGAAAATCTATCTTGATGATGGATAGGTCGAAGAGGAGCGGTTAAGTACCCGCGGCGATCTTCAGATTTTACGATTCTTGATTGCCACCAATGAGGGACCTTGAAGTTTATCAACAGACGCTACGGATAACTATCGAAGAACCCTGTACGTCCATTACACCTGCAGCATTGGCTATCATAATTCGGTTAACAATTCCGCGACGTAGACGTTGTTTGGCTGCTAATGGAGGTCAAACAAAATAACCATGTCTGAGTGCAAGATTTGCATAGGTATGTAATTTTTTCGATTTATGATGATCGGTTGGCACTTACTGGCAAAGAAATCCCCAACTGAAGTTATTCCACCTTATTGCAAGAATTTTTAGTTGGAGCCAATTCGGCGTGTCGATGACGATGAAATGATGATGAAGACAACAGAAATACCCAGTTCCCTGCTGGGGATCGTACCCAGGCCCCCAAATGGTAGTGTAGTGGTACTTAATTTTAATCGTCTATTCATTTCCTAGTTAAGCTCAGTTTTGCAGTCGAATTACTTTATTAATATTATGTCTGTAATGGTATTTTAAAAATATGTAGAACAATATCTTTGTGAAATGTGTTATGATTTACCTGTTGCATGTTCAACATCGACTACGCAGCGGCACACCGTGGATGTTTCCCTGCCGACGTCAGATATATGTATCTGATCACTGCCTGATGTTTGCCGAAGGCCGTCAAGGCAGAGAAGATCCCGCGTTGCTGTTGTGCATTGAAGTCGACAATTTTTTTTAATTATTGATAATGTTTTTAAAAAAGAAAAGAGTTCAATTCTGAATCTGGATTCAGGAAGTATTATCGATATTATGTGAATATTTTGATTGATTTTATGTAATAAAGAATTTAAATATATTATTTCGTCGAAAGTTTATTTCAACAGTAATATGAATTTATAATGTGTTATCAAGTGATTGACATATTTCGAGCTACGACGGACCGGCCGAGCACATTGAGGTGCTATGCTGCGATGCGCGAGGCCGTTCCCCGTCAGGGGTTCGAATCCCCTCCCTCCCCCCCCCCCTCGGGCATGGATGTTTGTGCCGTCTCTAGTATAAGGTAGTTCATAAGTAGTTTGTAATTTTAGAGACTGATGACCACGTAGTTAAGTCCCATAAGCTCTACAAACATTTGAACATTTGGCATATTTCGCTGCAACTATTTACTACTGAAGAATAATAGAATTTTGTTTGAACTAACTTGAATGAAGGAATTGGTCTGTGACTAGTGTTTGCGCAAATTTTGAAAATATTTTGTGCAAATGGGATGCGCAAACAATATTAAATGGGTATAATATATGATTGTATCACTCCATGGAGAAGAAGTCCCGAGTTAGTTCACAAATATAGGGCTCGTTCCACTACAGTAGTCACCAACGTAGTTGCGTGAGCTACATCGTCGAACATATTTCCTGAGTAATATTTTCATTTTTATCTTACAGTATCTACATTTTTCTAGACCCCATTTTTCTTCTAAAAACGAGACATTTCCATGATTTTAAACTACATTAAAAAAATGTTCAAATGTTTGTTAAGCTTATGGGACTTAACTGCGGGGTCATCAGTCCCTAAACTTACAAACTACTTATGAACTAACTTATACTAAAGACATCACAAATATCCACGCCCGAGAGAGGGTCTTCGGACTGAAGACAACAACATCTAACAATTTCAAATAATCACCATGATATTACAGTATTAACTTCATCCTTGCAGATGGATGACGTCGACGTCTCACCATGATATTTTGACTGAAAACAACTTAATACAAATAAACAGTTCCTGAGACGGATTTTCGTCTCGAATATGTCAAAGACATTTTTGATAAATCTGAAGCATTGAATTTAAATTTGTGGTGCGGCCGGGAATCAAACCCGGAGTCTATGCTTATTAGGCAGATGTCTTAACTGTTAGAGCACCACACCACTAACGATTAAGGCGCCTTGGAATAGTACGATTTCCTTCCACGTCACAAACTTTAATTCAGCTTCTGTTTTCCAGAGATAATTGCCACTATTGCCAAGGCTCTCCATGCAGCGGAATAGCACCTCGGTAATGAACATATTGGAACAATCCTGTTAAGGTGATATAAATATCAATTTAATACAAATAAACGGTCACTGAGACGGATTTTCGTCTCGAGTTATGTCAAAGACATTATTGATAAATCTGAAGAATTTAATTAAAATTTGATGTACGGCCGGGAATCAAACCCGGACCTCTCTGCTTACTAGGCAGACGACTAAACCGATAGATCACCAAACCACTAACGATTAAGGTGACTTGAAATAGTCTAAGTATGATTTCCCTGCCTAGTAAGCATGGAGATCCGGGTTCGATTCCCGGCCGCACCACAAATTTTAATTCAGTGCTCCAGATTTATCAATAACGTCTTCGACTGAAAGCAGTTCATCCATCTTCAAATTAGCAATATTCATTTGACGAACCACAACCAATTTGTTATTTCTGATGGCTGCACATGATACCTACAAAAAATTGCCGCCTCAAATAACGCGTTACAGTTGGTAACATAATGGAAGAGTAAAGTATCGCTCCCGTCATAAAGCAGTCCACAGTGACGTACAAAGCAGCCACAGCAGCACTTGTCAGGCAGTACCATATGACGGCCTTTGCCGACTGACAATCGCAGTGACAGTGGGCGACCTGAGGCCGACGGGCGCTATTGTGTTACCGGCTCGTGCCTCACATGCGGTACGTGCCCGCTAAGCAGGCGGCTGCACAGTGCCGGAACAAAAGATGACGGCAGCGGCGTGCCCACTCACCAGCCGCCACATCCATCCCAGGGCGTCGCCCACTGCGCGCGATATGCGCCGCCACGCGTTCCTGGAACTACTGTTCCAAGCAGCGGCACGTCGGCTCGGCTCAGTTTTAAGATTATTCACGAACCGAGCACTCCCATTCCTAGAAAGTCAGCGGCATCGCACAAGCTCTAGAACTCATCTGGAGGACGCGGCTGCTTTTCGCTTTGTGCTCTCCACTAAGAAATCCAGAGTTGTGGAAACCTGGGAAATAACTCTGACTGGTACAGGCGCTGTTTACGTGTCACGTAGTAGTGGCTGCACGACGAAAGAATTTTTTTTTAATTTATTTTATTTTATTATTTTTTTTTTTTCGTGTGACCAGTTTCAATTACGCTACTGGAAAATGAAAAAAGAACACCATGAATTCGTCGACACAACAGAGGGAAATTTTATTGACACATTCTTATGGTTGTATACGAAACATGGTCACACATGGAGGGCCGTACGAACGTGAATACAGTCACCAGAGCGTCTGCAATGATGGCCATTGTACCGTGTATACCAAAGAGATAGAATATACATAGAGGGGCGGTGACACGATCTTTAGCGCTCCCTGCGGTGCCACGCTGTACTATCAGTCGCCATATTGTAGGAAGTCAGGTAATGGCTTTCTGCAATCAAATCAAATGTTCAGATGTTTGTATAGCTTATGGGACTTAACTACGGGGTCATCAGTTCCTAAACTTACAAACTACTTATCTACTAACTAATACTAAGGACGGCACAAATACCCATGCCCGAGGGGGATTCGAACCCCCGACCGTAGTGGCCGTGCAGACCGTGACTGGAGCGCCTCAGTCTCCTCGGCCACCGCGGCCGGCTTTCTGCAATCCAGATAGTACGAGTACGAACAAGTGAGATAAGCAGTTCTGATAGAAATCATGCCTAATGTTTTTTTAACGTATTACTGTACCAGCAGAAGCAAAAATACTACGAATATTTTTTTCAAAAGAGTACTATTTAAAATATATGTAAAATGTTAATTGTTTTGCGCATTGAGTTAAATATTGAACAAGTTAAATATAAATTATTTTTATCCAAGTTTTCCGTTGAAAACAAGCTGCTGACGAAGAAATGGGTTGTTACAATGAGAAGAGAATTCGAGAGAATTCGTTTGCGACACGAAGCACTCGTATTTGTCCTTCAAATCTAGAAATAAAATTGATGTACGAAGTGAAGGAAGTAAGGCTAAATATATTTAACGCACTTTTCATCATAAAAGCTGAAACGGCAAGGTAAATTCCGAATAAGGGCATTCGCTAATGACAGTTTTATTGTATTTTGATTCAGAGTACCGTAATCTGATTCATGACAAAGACAAGCATAATATTGACTACTAATTATTAAACTACAAACTTACTTGCATATTCTGCTGACTGGGTGGCTAATGTATAAAGCTCCTGTGTGGGATTGTATTTCCTTGGCCCACACAATAGTTCCCGCTTCTAACATTAAATGAAGTGAAATTAACGTTATCTTACTGTAAAAAGTTAGTTTCTGAAACGTCTACCATTCTTCGAAAATTTTCTGTTGGAAACGGCGTACAAAAATAAACGTAGATTTGTCTTAAACTCCCGGGCCACATCGTTTAGTTGCAAATGCAGTTGATCCTAGGGGGTACTGTAATTAAAGCTACTGACACTTTCGACAAACGATGTATATAAAGCGTTTATGCACTATACATGGCGGTAAAATTGTTCAAGCTAAAAATGAAAGGCGCAAACAGTTATATTTTAATAATATTTTAACCTTGTGTCATGTAACACGCCCCTCTAGAATTTCGATAACATGGCGGACGGTTGTTCAATTTGCTTCACTCTTGTCACGGTGTTGCCTCTCTATGGTAGTTTATCTCTTTGGTGTATACCTTCCTTTTGCAGCAATGCAAGCTGTAATTCTTTCATGGAAACGATGGTGAAAGTTCCGAATGTGGTTATGTGGAGTGGCCTGCCATGCAATTTCCACCTGATGCCTCAGCTGTGTCAGATTTCGTGCCGCTCATGGAGACCGCCCAACATGACGTTTCATGCGGTCCCAAACGTGCTCAATGGGGGAGAGATCTGCGGATCGCGCTGGCCAGGGTAGTTGACGTACATCTTGAAAGGCACGTTGGGTGGTACGGGATACATGTGGATCTGCACTGTCCTGTTGGAAAAGTATATCACCTTGTTGGTGCATGAGTGGTAGCAAGACGGGTTAAATGATGGTTTCAGTGTATCGCGCACTGTTCATTGTTCTCTAGACGATCACTAGAGGAGAATGGTGATTATAAAATATCGCTCCCTTTACAATGATACACGGTCATGTGTTCCGTTAAGAGTATCCTCCTCTGACGTCCCAACAGCCCATCTCCAATGGTGTCATGGTAGGCGCTTATGAAGGGTCTAATGGAGACGTGTTGTCATCAGTGATGAGTGTCGTCGCTGCCTCCGTGCCAATGATTGTCGTACGCGTGGGTGGTGTCGTACAGGGGAATGCGAAAATCTGTAGTGTACGCGACAGAGTCAAACGTGGCCGACACCTGGCATGGGTGTGAGGAGCCATATCCTACACTGGCCGTTTTCCTCTGGTGTTCGTTGTGGAAAAATTAGTACACGGTACATTGAAACCATCATTCAACCAGTCTTGCCACCCTTTCATGTACCAACAAGAAGATATGCTTTTCCACCAGGACAATGCACGTCCACGCGTATCTTCTACAGCCCAACGTGCTCTTCTAGGTGTACGTCAACTACCCTGCCCGTCATTTTAATGCGGCAGGTCAACACAACAAATATTAAACTTTCTGCGGAGCTATGAACATAGTTTATTGTATCATTTTCCAAAGAGTTACACCACAAAGATATAATTTTTAAAATGGAACAATAGTTTTTTCTATCGTGCATTGGATTCGTTGAAACCAGCTGCGTCCAAATCAATTTAAACTACATTCATATCACTGTTAGTTTGGGAGCTACAACTCTTCAAAGTTTAGTGGGAGGAGGCTACGACAGCATAGCTGACTGGCTGGTGGTCATGAGACAGTGGGCCGTGCCCCAGGGGCTAGCCACTCGGCCAGTCAGCTACGCTATCGCAACCTCAGCCCCCTAAACTTTGAAGGGTTGAAGCTCCAAAACTAACAGTGATAGGAATGTAGCTTAAATTGATTTGGACGCAGCTGGTTTCAACGTATCCAATGCACGATAGAAAAAAACTATTGTTCCATTTTAAAAATTATATCTTTGTGGTGTAACTCTTTGGAAAATGATACAATAAACTAGGTTCATAGCTCCGCAGAAAGTGTAATATTTCTTGTGTTGACCTACCGCATTAAAATTTCCCGTCACCTGTTATATAACTAAGCTAAACATATACAGGGTGTTACAAAAAGGTGCGGCCAAACATTCCTCACACACACAGAAAGAAAACTTGTTATGTGAACAAGTGTGCGGAAACGCTTAATTTTCATATTAGAGCTCATTTTAGTATTTCTCTTTAAATGTAAATTAAAATAATTCGTAAGAACCACGGACATTGCCGTGTGGTTCCTGAAGAGGGGCAGCAGCCTTTTCAGTAGTTACAGGAGCAACAGTCTGGATGATGGACTGAGCTGGCCTTGTAACATCAGCTAATGTGGCTCTGTCACACAGTTACTGCCAACGGCTGAAAGCAAGGGGAAACTACAGCTGTTACTTTTCCCGAGGACATGCAGCTGTACTGTATGAACATATGATGATGGCATCCTCTCGGGTAAAATATTCCGGAGGTAAGATAATCCCCATTCGGATCTCCTGGCAGGGACTACTCAGGAGGATGTGATCATCAGGAAAGAAGAACAGGCTTGCTCAGGATAGAATATGGTGGAGGGCTGCATCAAACTAGTCTCCGGACTGAAGACCACAACAAAATATACACATATTCCCCGAGAGGTTTCAGACTTAAAAACCACTTAAAACTTACACTAAAGAGGACTCGAATCTCCGGCGGGAGCGGCCGCCTATTCCGCAGCATGATATCTTAGATTACGCAGACTTTCCGAGCGGCTATTTGAAAGGAAACATGCCGATATTTCCAGGGTGCGATTTACGGATATCACGAAAGTGCATCTGACTATGGCGAGAATATTTCTGCAGAGGAAAATGACACCAGGGCAACAGCATTCGTCCTACATATGAATTAGAAAATACTTCATTTGTTTAGAAATGGTTGAGTCAAAACACAAGCATAAAATGGAACTGACTAACTTCTCATCTTCGAAGAGATTCGTTACAAACGTTATAATACTTACTCCTTATCCAACAAGAGTAAATGGTATAAAACAGTCCAGTCACTGTGTTATTGGCTATAATATTCTGCGTAATACTGAGGGTCAAAAAGTTTATGGTGTCAGCCGCAAGAAACTAGACCAAGTGACTTGTAACAGTTATGTTGTATTTTTATTATTTCCTGTCGCGTATAAATATCACGGCACATCAACATAGAGTCTTTGATAAATACGAGGTAATCCATGCACTGATGTCACGGTAATAATTCTGTTTAATTGCACGTGTTTTTCCCCTGAATAGGGTATGACAAATTAGCACCTTTACGAGTTTTATTGGGCTGGAAATACTTTCGGAACTATGCCATCTTGGCAAGTAAAGAAATTTGCCCCAGATATAAATTTATAATAACTTTTAATAATTTATGCGAATATTCTTTTTAATATGACTTGGTTTATTTGAACTATCTCAGCTTAATTTTTGTCCACGACTGGTTACTTTAAACGCGAATTCCATGTGATGTATACGAGTATTACGTAAAGCTGGAAACTGTTAAAAGATCTATGCCAAAAGAACTGTAATTACATATGTTAGTTAAGATAATCAACAAGACTGCACAAACATGGTTACATTAAGATAGTGGATGTACAACGGAAGGATACAGTACTATTTATAATGAAATCTAAAGAGCTTATTTACTAATACTTGATGTTGGTGAGAGAAAATTAATGAACTTTTACAAACATAGCATATCTGGAAGCGTAAATACAGTTAAAAAAAACTTTCAACACCTTTTTTCTCAAATAACGTTCTTTACAGAAACCAGTCGAAATTTTTGCCTCTAGAATCGCTGTGAAATTGCAGTAAGTACAGTGGAGCACCAGAGCCGCAGTGTAACAAAGCAGCAACATTCCAACGCGAAAGCTCACTGCTAGAAACACCGAAACACGTCCGCTTACTGGACAAATCCTCGCGCTCGTTTAATAACCGTTTTCCATTACAGTGCATTTCCCACAAATGGTTACTCGGTAAATTCGATTCGACGTGCCCTGCCCACCTCGTCTGAAGATAATTAACCTCTAACTTTATCATCGGTTGGCTTTCCTGTACACAATTGATCACCAATCCTGCTGCTCTCATTAGAGCTAACTGAGACTGTTTGCAACAGGCACACAAAACAAAAACATGAATTACAGGGCGTTACAGAGAATTGGCCGAGGCTTGATGTGTTATCGTCAATTCAGCTTAGCCGTGCGGGAGCCCAATAAGATTCGGAAATTTGTGGTTAGGAAACTAATGTAGCGCGATAATCTACAAAAGGGTCATTTGTAATTACTTCGTGCATTATTTGTTACTCAGGAATCTTTTCCAACAAAGTGTAAGAAATATTTCTAGAAGGGATGTCCATTCTTCGCGTGCTTGCTTGGCTTTCGAGATTGTGCCACAGAAACAATCGGTAAAATTCATTGTTAGATGTTACATGAAAAATATTGCATCGATGAATAGTACTGTGGGAAATTTTCAGATCTGTATGAAAAATTGTGTCTGTGAAGGAGCGCTATAGTTAGCACTGCATCTATGTCAGCTAAGTTTTGGTTCTCACTTTGGTCGGCGAGCGGAGTCTGACAAGCAATTATCTAAAAGAATGGTAGAAGTAGCCTGATCCACATTCAGAATTCGGACTTACGTTCTCCGACATATGAGTGACTCGAAGACGTCGGAAGGAATCAAACGTAGTAGGTTGTTCTCGACGACACGTGTTCATCAGAAACGAAGGCGTCATTTACAGTACCCAATGTAATTGTGATAGGACCGCTATTTTTATGTTTGTTTGCATGGACAGCAGTGTAGATATTTTGCTTAATTTAATTGTATTCTCCTGTAGTCACCCAATGACGACACCTTCCCGTACAACGCCAGTAGAGTAGATGGTGTGAGAAATTCAGATAACTCTAAATCTAATACATAAAAATAAATATTTGTGTATTTGTCTCTTTGTTCGAATTTTATGTACGTCCATACTGTTCATCCAATCGTGGCAAAAATTTATCATCTCATTGCTTGCACTCGCGCGAAGGTTTTAGGCATACTAAAATTCGTATGGTGAATGGCGGAGGGCGCTTTACAATTACATAATTCGTTTCCTTCACGCCTTCACGCGGAAATGGCTGAACGGAAATGAATGAAATTTGGATCTGAGGTAACTTATACCCTGATTAATACTTGGGGCCGGCCGCGGTGGCCGAGGGGACTGAGGCGCTCCAGTCACGGTCTGCACGTCATTACGGTCGTGGGTTCGAATTCCCCCTCGGGCATGGATATCTATGCCGTCCTTAGTATTAGTTAGTTCATAAGTAGTTTGTAAGTTTAGGGGCTGATGTCCCCGTAGTTAAGTCCCATAAGCTATACAAACATCTGAATTTGAATTAATACTTGGGCTACCTTTCCTAAGCCACGGTACGGTGCGTGGTGCAGGGTACGTTACACTGGGTTAATATACTACTGACCATTAAATTTGCTACTCCAAAATGAAATTTAGTGGATAAACGGGTATACATTGGACAAATATATTATACTAGAACGGACGTGTGATTACATTTTCACGCAATTTGGGTGCATAGATCCTGAGAAATCAGTACCCAGAACAACCACTCTGGCCGTACTAACGGTCTTGATAAGCCTGGGCATTGAGTCAAACAGAGCTTGGATAGCGTGTACGGGTACAGATGCCCATGCAGTTTCAACTCGATACCAAAGTTCATCACACAGTCACAGTAGTGACTGGCGTATTGTGACGAGCCAGTTGCTCGGCCACCATTGACCAGACGTTTTCAGCTGGTGAGTGATCTGGACAATGTGCTGGCCAGGGCAGCAGTCGAACATTTGCCATACCCAGAAATGAACGCACAGGACCTGCAACATGCGGTCGTGCATTATCCTGTTGAAATGTAGAGTTTCGCAGGGATCCAATGAAGGAAGTAGCCACGGGTCGTAACACATCTTAAATGTAACGGCCACTGTTCAAAGTGCCGTCGATGTGAACAAGAGGCGACTGAGACGTGTAACCAATGGCACCCCATACCAACATGCCGGGTGATACGCCAGTATGGCGATGACGAATACACCCTTCCAATGTGCGTTCACCGTGATGTCGCCAAACACGGATGCGACCATCATGGTGCTGTAAAAGGAACCTGGATTCATCCGAAAAAATGACGTTTTGTCATTCGTGCACTTAGGTTCGTCGTTGCGTTCACCATCGCATGCGCTCCTGTCTGTGATGCAGCGTCGAGGTCTCCGAGCTGATAGCCCATGCTGCTGCAAACATCGTCGAACTGTTCGTGCAGACGGTTGTTGTCTTGCGAACGTCCCCATCTGTTGACTCAGGAATCGAGACCTGACTGCACGAGCCGTTACAGACATGCGGATAACACGCCTGTCATCTCGACTGCTAGTGATACGAGGCCGTTGGGATCTAGCACGGCGTTCCGTATTGCCCTCCTGAACCCACCGATTCCATATTCTGCTAACAGTCATTGGATTGCGACCAACGCGAGCAGCAATGTCGCGATACGATAAACCGCAATCGCTATAGGCTACAATCCGACCTTTATCAAAGTACGAAACGTGAAAGTACGCATTTCTCCTCCAGACATGAGGCATCCCAACAATGTTTCACCCGGCAACGCCGGTCAACTGCTGTTTGTGTACGCGAAATCGGTTGGAAACTTTCCTCATGTCAGTACGTTGTCTCTTCATAAAAAGATGAAATGGGACTTAACTGCGGGGTCATCAGTCCCTAAACTTAAAAACTACTAAGAACTACCTTACACTAAAGACGACACAAACATCCATGCCCGAGGGGGGGATTCAAACCCCCACGGGGAACGGCCTCGCGCATCGTAGCATAGCGCCTCAATGCGGTCGGCCGCTCCGCCGAGGCCCTCTCTTCGTCGTATTTTGTTATTTTCACTTAACAGTGTAATCAGTTGTTTACTGTGTTTTATTGTTCATGTGCATATTCATGTTTTCTTGGTGTTTATTATCAAAGGAAAATGAAGAACTTCAGTATCTTTTAGAAACAAATTACACAACTTTAAGCTTAGAACAAAAGTGTGAAATAAAGAAGCTTGATATGCCGACACCTCAGCTTTAGTTGAAGCAAACGCAAACAAGCCGAGGAAAGTCATTCTGCAGATCTTTTAACGACAATATATCTAAAGAGGGGAGGCGGGGGACTGGGGCAACAAACCGGGACGCTTTACCCCGTCGACACTCGCAGAGGTGCGGAAGCGTGACTGAAAGAAGTGAATCCCCAGTCATCTGAAGCACCAGCTGCCACTAGGCCACTCATACTCACGGAAGCGTTTCACAATCCAAGTGTATTCGCTGAAATGTTTGTAAATCTATTGGACTTAATTACATCGGTTATCATTCCCTAGTCTTACAAACTACTTAAACTAACCTAAGAACAACACACACGTACACCTAGCCCCAACACCTAGCCCCATTGGTGGACTCGACAAGCTGATGGGGAGCAACCGCGCACTCCGTAGCAAGGTGTCTTAGAGCGCTCGGTCATTCCACCGCGGTGAGTGCATCGGTAGCGTAGGATAGCGTGGGCAACTTTGAAGCATAGCTCCTTGCGATTCTCGATCATTGACTGTACCAACCTATCTGTCGATGCTTCAGTCAATGCGATTCACATTCACGCTTCTATCAACGTGATGCTAAATTAAAGCCGTCGATGTGCGTAAAGTGATGATGCAAGGTAATGCATTCTGTGCTCCTCAGTGATGAGGTGTTCTGGGTGAAGATAATTCTTCACTACTGAATCACCGGCTGAACCAGTACACTGAAAACTGCCTATGCATTTTAAGAGTTTGTGATGGTGGCAGACAGATTCAGTCCTCAACATCAATTTTTTTTTTTTTTTTTTTTTTTTTTTTTTTTTATGGGGCGTAACTACTGGGTTATCAGTCTCTAAACTTACAAACTACTTACAACTAGCTTATCCTAAGGATGGCACAAATATCCATGCCCGAGGGGGTATTCGAACCCCCGACCGTAGTGGCCGTGCAGACCGTGAATGAAGCGCCTCAGTCCCCTCGGCCACCGCGGCCGGCTATCGCCAATATATGTATAAATAAAAGTCGGTAACAAAAATTGCTGGTCCTCAGGTCCTCAACACTTTCTTGCTGAAGACAGTTGACACTGGATATGAAAGCTCTACACAAGGTACACTTTTAAGTCGGTAGCTCGTGAAAAGATTGATCAGCTCGACTGTCGTATGCGACGTACACCCGTCAAATGGAAGCGTTCAAATGCACCAGCCGATTGTACCTTAAATTATCACTTAACTAACCTGCAGAAGTAAACGAAGGCCGCTGCGGCCGTTGTCATTGTCTACAAAATTATTATGAACATTTGACCGCATCGTTAATGTATTAAATTCCACACGACACCCGAAAGAATACCGCTTGCAACAGTGGCCGAGAGGTCGGTGGAATTCAGTATACTCACGATGCAGACCAATACCCAGAAGAATTTTATAGACAACAGCCTGCAGAAGGTTTGACAACGCGAGGATTAAGCGGCAAACCAGGCTGGATTACTCTCTGAACAATCCCTTCGCCAGCTCCAGTGACGGTATTTACCTTTAATTCAAGTGCTCATGAATTTGTAATGTTATCGTACACAAATATCTGTTTAAAACAACGGGAAGTACAAAATCGGTTTTAGTTGAAACAAAGTTCCCTGTTTTGGTCGCTGTAGCTTTTACGCAATTTGCTAAGACCCCATTAGCCAACGTAATAAACGACTGCAGTACCGTATGCCACATTTACTGAACATTTTATCTTGTAAAAAAGTGCCATGAGTTAAGGCTAGTGGCAGATGGAAGCATTGTATATTGTAGAAAGTGGTACGATGAACTTCCTCTCTGCGAAGCAGCTGCGGTGGAATTACAGCAGTTATTTAAACGTTAAAACTTAATGAAGTTTTAAGGCCGCACTGCGTTCCTATTAAAGAAAACAGAAGCAAAAAAGATTTGGCGTGATGAGCATTCCACGAAACAGCGTTTCGCCGAAGCACAAATGAAACAGAGAACAGCTATAATACCGTAGCGCTAAAATAACTTCACACTCTTGAACATAGCTCTAAACAACTGCGTCTAAGAATTTCTTAATAAAGTAAACAATTAGTTCTCGGAAGTTTATTTTGTTACACTTGACCTGGGTTTGGATGCTACTGTGACAATCATATTCAGAAGTTCAACAGCAGAGCAACGGTTTTGGTATCAACAGTAACAGCAGGAACATGCAAATGGACTTTGTCTTGTACATGTCGAACATATCTTGAAAAAAGTTTTCGATTATTATTTATTCTTTAACCCCAAGTCAGTAAACAATTGTACCGTTTTATAATTTATCTACCTGCCGACCAGTTCCATACACAAATGCATGGGAATGAATGTAACTACGAAAAATGTTCAAATGTTTGTAAATCTATGGAACTTAGCTACTCTGGTTATCAGTCCCTAGGGTTAAAAACTAACCTAAGGACAAACACCCACCCACACGAACACATTTCCCTGGAAAGACCTGAACCTCCGACGGCGAGCAACCGTGCGCTCCGCAGCAAGGCGCCTTAGAACGCCCGGCCACTCCACCGCGGCAATGTAAATACACTGAGCCTATTCCGATGACATCATGGGCTTAGCCAGAGGTTTTTTTTTTTTTTTTAGGGGTTCAAACCTATCCCGAAATTTCGACAAAGCTAATAAAAAAGGGGCAGGAATGGTCTTCACACATGTTTTGTACAGGCGGTGCTGGACAGCCATTAGACTGGTAAAAATTGCATACTGAAAATACAAATCTGTACGGGAAATTTTTAATTATTAATTTATTTATTAACGACATCGATTTCGACCCAAATAAGGGTATTTTCAGGTCTGAATTTGGATTATGTAATGCTCCAGCCACATTCGAACGCATGATGGACAACTTGCTTCGACACCTTAAGTGGACGACGTGTCTCTGCTATTTAGATGACATTGTCGTTTTCTCGAAAACATTTGAAGAACATCTGAGTCGCCTGTCAACTGTGTTGAAGTGTGTTCAGGCTGTAGGTCTCCGCCTCAATCCAAAGAAGTGCCTCTTCGTCGCCAAAGAGATAAAAATCCTGGGGCACCTAGTCAACGGAGATGGTGTCCGTCCTGATCCAGATAAAGTAAGGGCAGTCACAGAATTTCCAACACCGCAGCACATTCGTGATGGGAGAAGTTTTCTCGGGCTTTGCTCATACTACCGACGTTTCATAAAATGATTTTGTAACAAGGCACGTCCATTACAAGACCTTCTGCAGGGAGACGCCAAATTTTACTGCGATGAGACAAAAGAAAGAGCCTTCCGAGCACTTAAGGAGGCTCTAACTTCCGCACCAGTGCTAGCCTTGTACGACGAGAATGCAGAAACGGAACTTCACACAGACGCCAGTGGCTATGGGATTGGTGCAGTGCTTGCACAAGTTCAAGAAGGTGCCGAAAAAGTGATAGCCTATGCGTCAAGAGTACTCTCAAAGTCCGAGATAAACTACTCTACAACTGAAAAAGAATGTCTCGCGGTTATCTGGGCTGTCAACAAGTTCCGGCCGTATTTATTCGGCAAACCATTCACCGTCGTGATAGACCACCATTCATTGTGTTGGCTGACTAGCTTGAAGGATCCATCAGGCCGACTAGCAAGATGGGTGCTAAGACTCCAAGAGTACGATGTCACAGTGGTATTCAAGAACGGGCGCAAACACAAGGATGCCGACTGCCTTTCGAGAAATCCATTAGTGGAACACAACAGCATTAATGAAATTTCAGCTCTCACTGAATTAGATGACGTTACAGCTGAACAGAGGGAAGATCCAACACTATTAAAAATGATAGAGGCCTTGGAGAAAGGAGAACCGACCAATGGAGAGTTCCAACTTATAAACGGAACATTGTACAAGAGCAACTACGATCCACTGGGCCCTAAATGGCTACTTGTTGTTCCAGCTCATCTCCAGCCAGCTATTCTCAAATATTTCCATGATGCTCCAATATCCGGTCATCTGGGATTCGTGAAGACCCTAGCCAGAATCAGATGCAGGTATTACTGGAAAGGTCTCTACCGATCTGTCAAGCACTATGTGAGCCACTGTAAAGAGTGCCAGCGACGGAAGCATGTGCCGCAGTTACCTCCAGGACATCTCGTACCGATTCCGCCGGCAGCAGCTCCATTCCGAGTTGGGATCGATCTATTAGGGAGGTTTCCGAAGTCGACAACCGGTAACCGTTGGATAATAGTCTGCACTGACTACCTCACACGCTACACTGTCACAAAACCTGTGCCGACTGCAGAAGCTGCAGAGATCGCAAAATTCCTTGTAGAAGACATTATTTTGAAGCATGGAGCACCACGTGTCATGATATCTGATCGTGGAAAAGTATTCCAGTCAAAACAAGTATCAGAGGTAATGTCACGGTGCAACATTGTCCACAGAATGACAACTGCATACCATCCTCAGACAAATGGTCTTACGGAACGTTTTAACAAAACGTTAGCCGACATGCTGTCGATGTACGTCGATGTTGAGCAGAAGGATTGGGATACAATTCTGCCAGTCGTGACATTTGCTTACAATACCGCAAGACAAGACACCACAGGCTTCACTCCATTTTTCCTGCTCCATGGCCGTGAAGCTGAGACGACAATGGATACGCTGTTCCCGTTCCAACCGGACGACACTCAGGATGACTATGTTAAACAGCTCATCACCAGGGTGGAAGAAGCAAGACAGCTGGCTCGCATACGGACACTGGACGCCCAGGAGAAGGACCGTCAGCGGTATAACGACAAGCACCGACCTGTTGTGTACAGGCCAGGAGATCTGGTAAGGATTTTTACCCCTGTACGAAAGGTTGGACTGTCAGAATTGTTGAAGCGATACTTTGGTCCGTATCGTGTCATACGCCGCCTGTCAGACGTCACATACGAAGTTGAGGATTATGAGCCATCGTCAAAACGTCAAAAACGAAGAGACATTGTTCACGTCCTGCGTATGAAGTCTTGCTACGATCCTGAAGAGCAGGTAGACGACAATGGCTTCTTGTTCAAGGACTTTAAGGACGGTAATGTTCCTGATGAAGCCACGACAGGAACGTCTGTCGTCGATAATCGCGGAGAAGGGAAGGAATCTCTTGAACTGTCATACAGAGGACCCATGACACGGTCAAGATCCAGGACATTGCAGCGGGCTCCACAGGAATCATAACAGCGGGTCGCTGTTTCTCCAGGAGAGGGAGCAATGCCAAGAGACCACGAACACCAACTGGCGGCGTGGCGCAGGGGTAGCGTCACGGACTGCAGTGCAGAAGGTCGCCGGTTCAATCCCGCCCACCGGCAAAAATTTATTTCTTTGTAATTAACAATCCCAGAAGATTCTACATCTTTCTTATGTTCACTTGTAAATTCTACTTGTTTCTTATGTTAACTGTTCTTCTAATTTCTGGTAAATTCTGTCTGTGTATAAATAGCAGAGCACTCTGCCTGAGAGGCAGTCAGTGCTGCGTGTATGTTGAGTTCGTAATAAACGTGCTTTCAGTATAAGTGCTGTGTTTAGTTGCCTTCGAAGTCAAGCCTACTTCCATTGCAACGTGACAATACTATTACTTGTACATTTCAGTACTACTAATCATAACACTTTCTAGCTTAATTGTTTGTGAAATATTTCAGCTAAAGCTGTGTATTTTTAATATGGAATTTTAACCAATCTTCAAATAGTATGCAATGTAATCTTTATGTCAAATTGCTGCCTTTTCAAACGGGGAGGAACGGCTAATATGTGCAATGTCATAACTGGAAATTTTACCCTAATCTTTTAATAATACCCACAGGACAGAACGGATACCTTTTCGTTATTTTTATTTGTGACTGCTTTCTTCATTCTCAGGATTTCAAATTCAAATGTTTGTAATTCTATCGGACCAAACTGCGTGGTCATCAGTCCGTAGCTTACAAACTACTTAAACCTAGGTAAACTAATCTAAGGACAACACACACACCCATGCCCCAGGGAGGACTCGAACCTCTCTCAGGATTTACTTGTTTGGTCAAATGCTCATTTTTGACATCGAAACCCGAGTGTACCCTCACAGACAGATATTCTTCATATCACAAAGCGAAACTATGTCTTTGTTTCAAGTACGTTTGAAGGAAACAGCAAAGAAAGCATTTTCGTTGTATGAAGCAGGTTGGCAGTAGCTGCAAGAAGCATGAACCCTGTTAATCCCATTCACAAGTTGCGAACGGAATTACTTCCTATAAAGATAAAGTGAAGTAGAAACGACTACGGCAGTGTCAGTTTTTTTCGGCTTAGGAGATGCTCTCGGATTTCGAAAATAGTACAGCATTAATGTTAAATTACATGAGCAAGTTTATTTTGTTCCAGGTAGGACTTTATGACCGAACTCGAATATACTCTATAGATCGACCAGGGCGATACACGGTGGGTAGCAAAACTAAAACGAGGAAGACAGGGAAAAATGTTTATAAATCGTTTATTATTACGAAAATAATCGCCTTAACTGTCAACAGATTTTTCCCACTATGAGGCAAGACGGTCAGTGCCTTCATGGAAGTTTCAGACTGTTTATGGAATTAAGGACGTACCAAGGAGTGCACCTGTTCGAAGAAAATCGAGAGCCGTGAACGTCTGTCTTGAGTTCCTTTAATATTAAACACCATCTTGTTTTTATTTTATTTATTTATTTTATTATTTTTTTTAACTTTGTCTATTTCGTGAAAACCCCTCCCGAAACCAAATCGTGGCTACGCCTATGGACGACGTACTATATATATGACGCAGAATTAAATCACATCGTGCCATTACCCATTTATTTTTTTTCTACAATGAAGCTTTTTATTCTACAACTAAGATGCGACTCTAATTACCTTCCATACATCAGCGAACTGTTATTGTGTAACGGAACGCAGTGCGTCATACCTATCTACGGACAGCCGAGGAGAAATGTTATGACGCGCGAAGGCAGCCGACACCGCACGTCACGCTAGCGTAGGTTGACGCCGATTGTCCACTTCTGCGAAGTATTTTCCGAATTTCTGTTCTTTTCGTTGTATTTTACATGCATGCGACCGGTCGAATTGCGTATTTATCGAGAAACTGAATAAATAAGCATTATTGTTCTAAAATGAAGAAGCTTTTGTTTCACTGCAGATCGCGCGGTTGCTCGCCATCGGAGGTTCGGGTCCTCCCTGGGGCATGTGTGTGTGTGTGTGTGTGTGTGTGTGTGTGTGTTTTCCTTAGGTTAATTTAACTTAGTTCAAGTAGTCTGTAATCCTAGGGAATAATAACTGACGCAGTTAAGTCCTACAGATTTACAAACATTTGAACATTTTTGAAGAAGCTTTTCTCCTACTGCTGCTACCAGGATATTAACGTGTGCCAAGTTGCTTTAATCAAATGGATAGACTTCCACAACAGCAGCAAAATGCGTAAATTGCTTGATCTTCTTCGGCGTGCGTACACAAGTATGTCCACGTGGATCACTAGATCCGAACTGGAAGAGTACTGCTACCGCTCTCAGAACTCTCGCCCATCAAAACCCCACCCCTTCCTTCTTTCCTTCGTTCCCTCCTAGCGATACCAGTATAAAACTCAAACCACTGACGTAACGATTCCAGAGCCTGTTTGGTGGAACTTCTAAAAGAAAATTTATCGACTTTATTTGTAGTAATTTCAGAAAACCTTGCATTCTCTTGAAGAATATTTACATTACTACACTTTTCTTAGCAGTATAAGTTCGTCGTGCCTACATTTTTCTTTGTAAGCCTATTGGACCTTACTGCTAAGGTCGTCAGTCCCTAAACTAACTTATATTAAGGACAACACACAGACCCATGCCCCAAGGAGGACTCGAACCTCCGACGGCAATCAACTGGCGAGCTCCGCAGCAAGGCGTCTTAGAACGCACGGTCACTCCTTCGCTCCTCGTGCCTACAGACATGTCTTTACGTGCACTGACGCAGTGGCAACTACCAGGGGGCCCTATTTTGAAGTATTGCCGCGCATTCTGGGATCCACACCAGGTGGGACCGACGGACGATTTCAAGAAAGTTCAGAGAAAGGCACCTCGTTGTGTATTATCGCGATAATAGATCACGGAAATGATGCACCATTGCGGCGTTAACCGTTGCGGCGAGATCTATTTGCAAAATTTCTTTCACCGGCATTGCCTGCCGAATGCGATTATATATTTTACCACTCGCCTACATAGGGAGACATTATCATCATAATAATCAGATCGAAAACAGAGAGATTTAGGTGTTCCTTTCTCCCGAGACTGTAGAGAAATATCATAAAAGTGATTCATCTATCCTCTGCCATGCACTTCATTGTGACTTGCAGAGTTTCTATGTAGATGTAGATGTCCATGGACGGCGTCCTCTGTAATAGTATGTTTCCCGCATACTGTAGTGGAAGAAGGTCTTCCTCGCACAAGCCAAGCAACGCTTTGGCAAAGTAGTTCGAGTCAGGTCTTAGACAAGTAGCTACTGTAATGTATTCCTGTGAAGACTACACATATGTGATACTGATCTATGGGGAAACGCACCGCAATGCAGTTGAAACCTGAAGGCTGTATTCACAGTGTTTTGCAACGCGACGTCTACCTTTAGACGCACAGAGACGCATTTAAGAACCGAGGGAGCTTTCCAGATACAACGTGTCACGTAAAGACCGCGATGCACCTGATGTTGCCCGGAAAGTTATAAAGTTATTATTAGTATAGAATGTTTACAGATGACCTTATCATACATTGGCCAAACTAGACGAGCCTTAAAAAGTAGATTTGGAGAACATCTCTTAACAAAGAAAGGCGCTGGAAAAAAATTCTGCTTTTTCCGAGCGTCTTATGAGAAGCAAAGGCACTCCACTCCTTCTAGACAAATTGCAAATTCTTCACTAAGCCCTCAAAGGAAAAAAAAATCGCTTCTGGCAGAATTAGAAATTACAGTACTAAGTTCGTGAAACGGTCCCCAGAACACAGTTCAACGAACAGCATATTAGAAAAAAATGACCCACTTTTCATTCCATCCCAGCTCCCAAAGCTCAAAATTTTTTAATATTATTCTATTATATATGTTTCGCTACCACCGTGTATCATTTCACAAGAATACGTTTGATTCCCTGCATGTTCTCCCTCCTCCTTCCCGGCCAGCTTTCATTTCCTTGCTCGTTACACACGACTCCGATACGCCTTGCGCTGCCACTTGGCTGACCGCTAACTTTCACAGGTTGTAACTCTGCCTATACTGCTTTTAAATGTCGCAGAAGGCTCCGCAGTTGACAACAATACCGCCAGTTGGAAACGTGAACCTGCCTACCTACCTAGTTCTCTTCCGCTACGGTGAGCTTCATCATGGAAAAACATTACCTTTTTTACAGTAACTCTCCCGTCCCTACCTTTTTTCATTTTATTTATTTATTTTTCTTTCAGGCCGCCGTTATGCACTTTGGTCGTTTACATCCTTTGTAGGGGTCCTTAACGGCAGTTCCATAAAATGGTTAAACTGTTCTCACCACCACGTCAGATGCCTCAGAAGCCCCATCTCTCCATCCTCCAATTTTTACGAAATTGCTCTTCTTAGCCATTACATTCGCTGCCCGCTAGGTAAACGGACTTGAAATTAAACATTTTTCTGTTGTTACAGTCTGATGATGCGCTAACCGCACGAAACGCGTAATTGGATAAAAGAAGAAGCTACTGATTATTTAATTTATTATTTTGGAATACATTTCACGCACGGTAATCATAGCTTAAACTAAAATAATATCTATGTACAAAATGTTATAAGCAAATGTTATTGTGTGACGTAATTTAGTTTGTAGTATTATTTGTACCTGTAATAATAATAATAATAATAATAATAATAATAATAATAATATCGGAAAACTCGGATTTCTTAACAGAAGTAATACGTTCAGAATGTGCAGAAATATTAAGAGATGTCCATGCTGTTACCGAGAGGCACTTGAAACAATGCATCCAAGGCGGACGTAATTTCAAAATTTATATTATGAACAATGCAATGATAAATATATGTCAGTCTATAACACTGGTTTAGAGGGGAACATTCATCATATTCCTTACTGCAATTAAACATACAGTAGCGTTTACTTAATATTGCCAATTATGAAAATGAATTATTACTTTATATGTTGTTAATAAATTACCAATCATATATTGATATGGCTCGAAACAGTTTATTAATATCCTTTGGCCGTTGTGCACACTGTTTTCGTCAGAGACAATCATTCCTCTAGACAGAAACATTTCTCGAACCGAGGAGCAGAACCCGGCACATCACTTAGCGCAACCAAGTTCAAGAGCGACCAACTAAAAGAACAAATAGAGCTGTAAACTGTTTGCTTTCGAGTGACGGCCAGATTTAGCGGGATATCTGGTCTGTGGCTCGGTAGCACAGTAGTAGAGTGCCAAACCATGAATCCAAAGATCGCGAGTTCGATCCCCGCCATGTCCTAGGATTTTAATCTGTCACTTTGCACTTCTTTCCCTTCTGGCAATGTACATCGAGTAGCATCGTGGTTCGGAATCCACGTTAAACTGTAGGTCTCCCTATAACCAACACCACCTAGAGAGAAGGCCGAGGCCTCTCGTGTGACGTCAGGCAGAGTAGGTTGCACGCGCATAGCTGACAGGGTAGCCGCTGGGCCACGGCCCACTATGCCGAAGCACCGAGCCAGTCAGCTATGCGCGCGCAACCTACTCTGTCTGACGTCACACGAGAGCGCAGCGGCCTTCTCTCTAGATGGTGGTGCTATGACCGGCTGGGTAGGTCAGTTCGAAGGTCGGAGGAAGGCTACGGCGTACCACCTCTAAACAGGACCACGCCTAGGAAAGCACTATTGTGTTCGAACCGGTTTTCGGATTGTTGACTGCTTTACCTTTACCTGCTCTGTTGGTGAGGAGTCGGCTTTACTGTTGTGCTTAGGCAAACCTTTCGGCGTCTGTGATATCCGCGATTAACTGACGCCAATTGAGGACGGCATGTTTGGACGACCTGGTATAGCCTGGCTACAGCACTAGGCTTCTAACCTGCCCCGGAGACAAGTATTCCGGCATCCGTCCGTCTCTTCCAGTCCGTCGTTTACACCTAAGCAATTCTGCAACAACCAGCACACACAAATTTCCCCTGCTCGCTACGCAAAACGAAACCCAACTATGAAACTGCGACGGGTGTAACGTCTTAACAACCAAAACAGTTGAAATTATAATATGCCGCTTTGAGATAATATAGTGCCACTTCTAGGGACGCGAAGCATACGTCATCATCTCCCCATAAAAGATTCATGGCTGTACTTTCAGCAGGCAAGGTGATAATCACCCTCTCTGTCGACGTCCGAGGTCCGACAGCTAGTCATCGGGAAAACCATTAACAGCGACGTGTACTGTGACACCCTTCGTAGCCTACGAAAGACCATCAAGATCAAACAGTTTCTGCTTCCCCCTCCGCCTCCCATCTTCAATGCTGCACACCCACTTTGAGTCACCGAACTTCTCTAGTTTCGATCTCTCTGTTTCTCAGAAGGATTGAGAAATACTATTTGTGTCGTTTTAGGTAACCACTCCACTAAAACCGCAATAACCACGACTTTCATTTACACCCACGATGAATATAAAAAGGTCAAAACACAGCTATGTTAAATGTACAGGCTTTCTGCTCTTTATGCCGTTATTTGCGACGTCGCAAACACACTCAGTATCATCATCACAAGTCGTTGCGCTCATTGTTGAGTGCCGTGACCCAATGAATCAAGCGTATCCATCCTGGACGGTTGCCAGCTTCTGTTAGAGCTTGATGAAGTGGTAGACCGGATATGATCTTGATTTGATCTATCCATCTGCTAACTGCTCTTGGTTTTGGTCTCGTGCCCTACATCTACATCTACATACATACTCCGCAATTCACCGTAAGGTGCGTGGCGGAGGGTACACTGTACCACTACTAGGCATTTCCTTTCCTATTCCACTCCCAAATTGAACGAGGAAAAAAAGAATGCCTATATGCCTCCGTACGAGCCCTAATTTCTCTTATCTTGTCTTTGTGATCTTTACGCGAAATGTAAGTAGGCGGCAGCAAGATCGTACTACACTCAGCTTCAAATTCCGGCCCTCTAAATTTACTTAACAGAAATTCACGAAAAGAGCGTCGTCTTTCTTCCAGCGATCCCCAATTGAGTTGCCGGAGCATTTCCGTGACACTCGCGCATTGGTCGAACCTACCGGTAACAAATCTAGCTGCTCGCCTCTGAACCGCCTCTATGTCTTCTTTCAAACCGATCTGCTGCGGGTCCCAAATACTTGAGCAATACTCAAGACGTGGTCGAACAAGCGTTTTATACGCGGTCTCTTTTACAGGTGAAGTACATCTTCCCAAAATTCTCCCAATAAACCGAAGTCGGCTGTCTGCCTTACTCACAACTGTCCTTACATGCTCGTTCCATTTCATATCGCTCTGCAATGTTACGCCTAGATATTTGAACGACGCGACCGCATCAAGAAGCTCACTACTGATGCTGTATTCGAAAATTATAGGATTGTTTTTTCTACTCATGCGCATCACCTTACATTTTTCTACATTGAGAGCTAGCTGCCATTCTTCGCACCAACTAGAGATTTTGTCTAAGTCAACCTGTATGCTATTACAGTCAGTTACAGACGACACCCACCCATACACCACAGCATCATCAGCAAACAGCCGCAAATTACAACTTACTCTGTCCATCAGATCATTTATATAGATAGAAAATAATAGCGGTCCTATCACACTCCCCTGGGGCACGCCTGACGATACACTCGTCTCTGATGAACACTCGCCGTCGAGAACAACGTACTGCGTTCTATTACTTAGGAAGTCTTCCAGCCAGTCACAAATCTGAGAACCTATTCCATAAGCTCGCATTTTCGTTAGGAGTCTGCAGTGTGGCACCGTGTCGAACGCCTTTTTGAAGTCGAGAAAAACACAATCCGCCTGTTGCCCTTCGTCCATGGCTCGCAAGATGTCATGTGAGAAAAGGGCAAGCTGAGTTTCACATGAACGATGTTTCCTAAACCCGTGCTGATTCATGGAAAGAAGCTTTTCCGTTTCAAGGAAATTTACTATATTCGAACTGAGAATATGCTCCAAAATTCTACATGAAACCGATGTCAACGATATTGGCCTGTAATTGTATGGGTCAGTTCTCTTTCCTTTCTTATACACGGGAGTCACCTGCGCTTTTTTCCAATCACTAGGAACTTTGCGCTGAGTTAAAGATTCGCTGTAAATGCAAGCTAAGTAGGGGGCCAATGTCGCAGAATAGTCTTTGTAAAACCGAACTGGTATTCCATCCGGACCAGCAGACTTTTTCGTATTTAGCTCTCTCAGCTGCTTCTCTACACCGGAAATACCTATTGCTATGTCCCCCATTTCGGAATTAGTACGTTGATCAAATGATGGTATATTTGTGCGGTCCTCCTGCGTGAAAGATTTCTTAAAGGTTAAATTTAGAACTTCAGCTTTCCGTTTGCTTTCTTCTATTACTGCCCCGGAATGATCAACTAGTGACTGGACAGTGGGCTTTGACCCGCTTATCGATTTTACATAGGACCAGAATTTTTTCGGGTTCTCGGAAAGATCTTTTGCTAAGGTATGGCTGTGATAATTATTGTATGCTTCACGCATCGATCTTTTTATAGACGCACGAATCTCTACTAACTTTTGCCTGTCACCATTTGCGTGTTCTTTTTTGAATCGAGAATGCAACAGCCTTTGCTTTCTCAGCAGCTTTCTAACATTATTATTATACCACGGTGGATCTTTTCCATCCTTAATCGTCTTTACTGGCACATATTTCTCTAACCCTTCATTAACAATGCATTTAAATTTAGTCCACAATTCCTCTACATCCATAGTCCCAGAATTAAACGATGCCCATTCATTTTCTAAGTGCGATCGTAACATTTGCTTGTCGGCTTTTCCCAACAAAAACACGCTCCTAGCCTTCTTGACTGGTTTATGAACTTTGGTCACCATCGACGCTATGACGATGTCATGATCACTAATTCCTGTCTCTACACAGACATCGTTAATAAGGTCAGGCCTGTTTGTGGCTATAAGGTCTAGAATATTTCCATTGCGCGTGGGTTGCCGGTTTAACTGCTCAAGACAGTTTTCGGAGAATGTGTCCAAAAGTAGCTCGCAAGACTGCTTGTCTGTACCGCCTGAAATGTAACTAGCGAGGTCCCAATCTATACTCTTAAGGTTGAAGTCACCTCCGACTAATATTGCATGGCCCGGATACCTATGCACTACCTGGTGTAGACTGTCCTTGAATGATTCTAAAACTGCTACAGCAGCACTGGGGGGCCGGTAAAAACACCCAACTATTAACTTTACTTCTTTTAGACCTGTTATGCGTGCCCAGATAACTTCACAGTTACTTTCAACCTCGATCTCAGTAGAAACAATATCTTTGTCCACAGCGATGAACACTCCTCCTCCAGTTGTATCAGATCTATCTTTCCGATATACATTCCACGCTTCGCTAAATATTTCTGAACTTGCCACATCATCAGTTAGCCAGCTTTCGGTGCCTAAAACTATCTGAGCGCAATAACTTCCATGCAGCGCTGCAAATTCGGGAACTTTGTTTCTAATACTTTGTAAGTTCGCGGCTAATATTTTTATGTTCGAATTTTTATTCCGAACGTGGCCTGAATTCGCTGTTTGAATGCTGACAGTCGAGTGCTCATCAGAGTTAGCGCCTAGCCTAAAAAAACCCCATGTGCACTCCACAAGTACTCTGCTACCCGAGTAGCCGCTTCCTTAGTGTAGTGCACCCCTGATCTATCTAGGGGCACCCTACAATTCCCCACCCGATAACGCAGATCCAGAAATCTGCAGCCATGACTGTCACAGAGTCGGCGAAGCCTCTGGTTCAGACCCTCCACTCGGCTCCAAACCAAAGGACCCCGATCAACCCTGGGAACAATGCTGCAAATCGACAGCTCTGCTTGCACCCCGCGTGCGAAGGCAGCAGCCTTCACCAATTCCGCCAGCCGCTCGTAGGACCTGAGGATGTCCTCAGAACCCAAGCGACAAGCGTCATTGGTGCCGACGTGAGCCACGACTTGCAGTCGACTGCACCCCGCACCCTCGATAGCCGCCGGCAAGGCCGCCTCCACATCTCGGATGAGGCCCCCCGGCAAACACACCGAGTGCACGTTGGAATTCCTTCCAGATCTGGACGCTATCTGCCTAAGGGGCTCCATCACGCGCCTGACATTGGAGCTCCCAATAACTAATAATCCCCTCCCCCCGTGCACCTGCTCGGACCCTGCTGAAGGAGTGGCCACACTTTCACTCACAGGACGAACGGGCGCGGACGGACGTCCAGCCTCCACATTGACCTTCCGCCTCGAGCGACGCGAACGCCGTACAACCCGCCACTCCCCTTGCGGAGAAGGCGGCTCGACGACGTCCGGTACACCTGAAGGTGCCTCGGTAGCAGGGACAGAGAGCGTATCGCGAGACACCTGAGGTGTCCCACTCGACGAACCAGACTCCCCACCATCGCTGCACCCCGAGACAGCAGCCTGAAGACGGCTGACCGTAGCCAACAGCACGCTCAGCTGTTCGCGAACCGCGGCCAACTCCTCCTGCGTCCGCACACAGCAGGCACACATCCTATCCATCCTATCGATACAATTAACAGCAATTAACAACTTTAAAGAAGCCTAGTACTCTAATGAAGGCGGCTGGCTGCTGACTTAACTGTGGTCAGTGGTAACTACACTGTCGAATCAACAAAACTGAGTCCGGCAGCTGGCACTGGACTGACTGATAACGAGCTTAATAACGGTCTCTGACTTGTTTTGAAATACACCGGTCAAAGACGAAGACTAAATACAACGGTATTTATCAAATTCGATAGAATAAACAATTAAAACAGTAGTACAAACGAAATCTGCAAGTACGCGGGAATAAACCTCTTAAAACAGTACTACCGAAAATGAACTAGACTGGCAAATTAAATTTGACACAAATTAAATTCAGATACTTAGCGCTGTTTACGATGTGGCACTGGTGACAGCTGGCACTGGACTGACTGATAACGAGCTTAGTAACGGTCTCTGACTTGTTTTGAAATACACCGGTCAAAGACGAAGACTAAACACAACGGTATTTATCAAATTCGATAGAATAAACAATTAAAACAGTAGTACAAACGAAATCTGCAAGTACGCGGGAATAAACCTCTTAAAACAGTACTACCGAAAATGAACTAGACTGGCAAATTAAATTTGACACAAATTAAATTCAGATACTTAGCGCTGTTTACGATGTGGCACTGGTGACAGTTGTTCAATAATGGAAACATTTGTTCTTTTTTCGGTCCATTTTATGCGTAACATCCTACGCCAGCACCAAAGCTCAAACGCGTCTCTGGCCTTGAGTGTCCATGTTTCACAACCATAAAAGAAGACAGAAAACACGAGTGCTTCAACTAGCCGGATATTTGTTATTGCTCTGCTCTGTCAGTTCTTGGTGAACTTCTTCATAGCCATTCGCCCTAGCGTGATCCGTCCGCTTATCTCACCTTCACAACTTCCCGTGCTGCAGATGGTTGACCCAAGATAGATGAAGGAATGCACGGGTCCCAGTTCCTTTAAACGACCTGTAAGCTGGATCTGTTCATCAATTATCATTATCTACATCCTAGACTAATGGCCTTTATTCTTGTTAGGAGCTCAGCAAGTTCATATTCGCTGTTGGCTAAAAGCACAGTGGCATCAACGAAACGGAGGTTGTTGATAGTTCTCCCACCAACTGAGATGCTTTTTGTCCAACAATCAAAAGCTTTCCTAATGGCATGTTCTGCATAGCTGTTGTACAGTTGTGGGGATTGGAACTCTGTAGGAATCAGACGTGCCAGCACTTGTCTTTACAACTGCGAAGTGATTATTGTATAGACTTTTGATGAAAGCTATCAAGTGGGGTGGGACACCGAACTCTGCAAGCACTTGCCACAACTTTTCCCAGACAACACACACAAAGGCTTTCCTATAGTCAACGAAGCAGATAAAAAGAGAAACACAGAACGCTTGCCATTTTTCTATTATTTGTATATGTTTGAAGATCTCTTCAAGAGTTCCTTTCCCTTCAACAAAAAAATTCATTTTCTTTGGATATGTGAAAGGCTGTATGTACAGATTCAAACATTGGTTCAGGATTTACGGCAAAATTTTACTTTAAGTATATACCCGTTATAATACTAACGATATGCTGCCAATGTTATCGTAATTGCCACTATTTTGAGATTGTATTCCGTAGGTTTAGGTGATGCGTCACCTGACTACTATAATGTGATGGAAGAACACACGCATTCTTTCAGCCAAATGAAACTCGATAAAATCTCATTTACAGGAAAGTGTAGGTAACGAGGTCCTGTAAGACGATGCGGTAACACAACAAGCCCAATCAATTGATAGCACACATTTACATTGGAGCGTTCTTGAAAGTGTGTCTCAACAATGACATGTGGGTTTTCTTCGACCACAAATGTGAATTACGAGTATAATTTATGCCGCTGCGAGTGAAAGTGGATTCATCACAGAATAGTGAAAACGGGATTGCTTGGCGGTTTTCAAGTGTCCATCGACAAAATTCCAGTCGTCTATCTTCATCTTCTTCTCGGAGGTGTTGAATGTGCTGTAAATGACTCGGATGAAAGCTGCCTATACGTAATGTCCGCCGTACTTTTGTACGTGAAACACAGATATGTGCAAAAAATTACATGCATGTTTGTGGAAGGACTACATTCTACCGACTGAAAATGTCTTCTACTTAACCGCCGTCTGTTCATGTACACAGTCAGATGCAATCTGACTGCTGGGCACTGTACCGGTGTCATGCAGTGCACTGAATACACGAGTAAACACTCTGGAATCTAAGTATCACATAAACAATGTCTAGATGCATATTTTGTCTCGATACCTATTAAGGATATTAAATTGAAGTAGAGGCATTGAATTAAAATTTAATGGATATAGCGACTAGAGGAATTCCCGGGTTCGAATCCCAATCGCGGCATTAATTTCAACTCAATGTCTCTACTTCAGTTTAGTATCTTTAATAGATATCGAGACAAAATATGAGGCAGAGTTGAAGTTTATGTAGTGGAGGGGGACGTGCCTCAAGCCTTAAGTCAGGCCGTGAACTCGCTATATCCATTAAGTCTCGGTGGCCTAGTGGTTATGGCGCCTGTTTAATTAAGCAGAAGATCCCGGTTTCAAATCCCTGCCACGATATAAATTTTAACTCAATGCCTACACTTCAGTTTAATAACTCTGGAATCTGGTATTCCACGTTAGTAAATAATATGCCGTAATCTCTACAAGTAGCAGCAGCGTTTCCATTGCAAAACCCATATGCAAATACTATATAGACATATTCACCATGTATAAAGGCTTTCGACCTGTTTACACAGTACAGAAGAATAGCCTTAGCCAACAAAATGAAAACTAAACCACGACGTCACAACTTCAACATCAACATTCTGACTGACATTCGATAAATAAGCCTGCAGCAATCCGTGACAACTGATGTACCACCACACGAAATGAAAATGCACTGAACTCAGCTGCAACTCTGTAGTGAAAAAAAAAGTGGACAAATGTTATATGGTATTAGGTGAAGTCGCGGCATTGGCCTGGTATTTATTTACTTCATAATATAGTTAGCCCATCTCCTTTCCCTTGCTCTCTTTCTATTCGTCTTATTTTTTTCTAGATTGGAATAAAAATGTAGAATGGTGTCGAAGTCTGTACGTAAAGTATCATCTGTCGTGCACCATAATAAATTTTATGTGAACAGTGACCTTTCTCTTGGCTTCAAGGTCAAATCTGCAAAATCCTATCAAGCTTGGTAAACACTGTAGACCTGTTTGCAATACAAACACACGGACACTCAATGAACGAGTATATGTTGTTGTTGTGGTCTTCAGTCCGGAGACTGGTTTGATGCAGCTCTCCACGATAACCTATCCTGAGCAAGCCTCTTCATCTCCACATAAGAACGGCAACCTACATCTGTCTGAATCTGCTTAATGTATCCATCTCTTGGTCTTCCTCTGCGGTTTTTACCCCACACACTTCCCTCCAACGCTAAATTCACAATTCCTTGATGTCTAAGAATGTGTCCTACCAATCGATCCCTTCTTTTAGTCAAGGTATGCCAGAAATTTCTTTTCTCCCCAATTCTGTTCAGTACCTCCTCATTAGTAACGCGATCCACCCACCTAATCTTCAGCATTCTTCTGTAGCACCATATTTCAAAAGCCTCAATCCTCTTCCTGTCCGCACTGTTTATCGTCCATGTCTCACTCCCATACAAGACCACACTCCATACAAATGCCTTCAGAAAGGACTTCCTTAGGCTTAAATCAATATTCGATGCTAACAAATTTCTCTTTTTCAATACCGCCTTTCTACCCATTGCCATTCTGCATTTTACATCCTATGCACTGCGACCATCATTTGTTATTTTACTGCCCAAGTAACAAAATTCATCTACCTCCTTTATTGTTTCGTTACCCAATCTAATTCCTTCAGCATCACCTGATTTTCTTACACTGCACTCCATTACCCTAGTTTTACTCTTGTTAATCTTCATCTTATACGCACCTTTCAACACACTGTCCATTCTGTTTAACTGCTCTTCCAGGTCCTTTGCTGTCTCTGACAGAATTACTACGTCGTCGGCAAAACGCAAAGTTTTTAATTCTTCACCCTGAACTTTAATTCCTTCTCCAAATTTCTCCTTGCTTTCATTTATAGCTTGCTCAATGTACAAATTGAATAACATTGGAGAAAGGCTACAACCCTGTCTTACTCCCTTCCCAACCACTGCATCCCTTTCATGCCCTTCAACTCTGACAACCGCTGTCTGGTTTTTGTACAAGTTGTAAATAACCTTACGCTCCCTATATTTTACTCCTGCTTGCTTCAGAACTTGAAAGAGTTTATTCCAATCAACATTGTCAAAAGCCTTCTCCAAATCTACAAAAGCTAGAAATGTAGGTTTGCCTTTTCTTAATCTATCTTCTAGGATAAGCCGTAAAGTGAGTATTGCCTCCCGTGTTCCTACATTTCTCCTGAACCCAAACTGATCTTCTCCGAGGTCGGCTTCTACCAGCTTTTCCATCCTTCTGTATATAATTCGTGTTAATATTTTGCAACCATGACTTATTAAACTGGTGGTTCTGTAGTTTTCACACCTGTCTGCACCTGCTTTCTTTGGAATGGGGATTATAACATTTTCTTAAAGCCTGAGGGTACTTCACCTGTCTCATACATCTTACACACCAGGTGAAACAATTTTGACATGGCTGGTTCTCCCAGAGACTTCAGTAGCTCTGAGGGAATATCATCTACTCCAGGGGCCTTGTTTCGACTTAGGTCTTTCAGGGCTCTGTCAAATTCTTCTCTCAGTACAGTGTCTCCTATTTCATCTTCATCTACATCCTCTTCCCTTCCTACAATATTGTCTCGAAGTTCATTTCCTTCATAGAGCCCCTCTATATACTCTTTCCACCTTTCAGCTTTCCCTTCTTTGCTGAGAACTGGTTTTCCATCAGTGTCCTTGATATTCATAGAGCTGTTTTTCTTATCTCCAAATGTTTCTTTTATTTTCCTGTAGGCTGTATCTATTTTTCCCCTGTTTATACATTCTTCTATATCCTTGCATTTGCCTTCTAACCACTCCTGCTTAGCAATTTTGCACTTCCTGCCAATCTCATTTCTTAGTCGTCTGTACTCCATTTTGCCTGTTTCATTTACTGCATTTTTATATTTTCTCCTTTCATCGATTAAATTTAATATCTCCTGTGATATCCAAGGATTTTTTGCAGGTCTTGCCTTCCTACCTATTTTGTCCTCTGCTGCCTTCACTATTTCATCTCTCAATTTTACCCATTCCTCCTCTACTGTTTTATTTTCCCCTGTTTCTGTCAATTGTTGCCTAAAGCTCCCTCTAAAATTTTTAAGAACTTCAGGTTCCTTCAATTTATCCAAGTCCCATCTCCTTATTTTCCTACCTTTTTGTAGTTTCTTCAGTTTCAGCCTACAGTTCATAACCAACAAGTTATGGTCAGAGTATATATCTGCCCCTGGGTATGTCGTACAATTTAAAACCTGGTTCCGAAATCTATGTCTTACCATTATAAAATCTATCTGGTATCTCCCGGTGTCTCCTGGTCTCTTCCACGTATACAACCTTCTTTTGTGATTCTTGAACCAGGTGTTTGTTATAACTAAATTATGTTCTGTGCAAAATTCTACCAGGCGGCTTCCTCTTTCATTCCTTTTGCCCAGACCATATTCACCAACTATCTTCCCGTCCCTTCCTTGTCCTACTACCGAATTCCAGTCGCCCATAACAATTACGTTTTCCTCTCCCTTAATCGTCTGAATAATTCCCTTTAGCTCCTCATATATTTCTTCGATTTCCTCATCATCGGCAGAGCTAGTTGGCATATAAACCTGTACTACTGTTGTCGGTGTTGGCTTCGTATCTATCTTGACAATGATAATGCGATCACTGTGCTGGTCATAGTAGTTTACCCGCATTCCTGTTTTCTTATTCATTATCAATCCTACTCCTGTGATACCTCCAATTGATTTTGTATTTATAATCCTATACTCACCTGACCAGAAATCCTGTTCATCCTGCCACCGAACTTCACTAATCCCCACTATATCTATCTTCAACCTATCCATTTCCCTTTTTAAATTTTCTAATTTTCCTAATCGATTAAGGGATCTAACATTCCACGCTCCGACCCGTAGAATGCCAGTACTGTCTCTCCTGATGATCACATCCTCCTGAGTAGTCCCTGCCCGGAGATCCGAATGGGGGACTATTTTACCTCCGGAATATTTTACCCAAGAGGATGCCATCATCATATGTTCATACAGTAGAGCTGCATGTCCTCGGGAAAAATAACGGCTGTAGTTTCCCCTTGCTTTCAGCCGTTTGCAGTAACTGTGTTGCAAAGCCACATTAGCTGATGTTACAAGGCCAGCTCAGTCAATCATCCAGACTGTTGCCCCTGTAACTACTGAAAAGGCTGCTGCCCCTCTTCAGGAACCACACGTTTGTCTGGCCTCTCCACAGATACCCCTCCGATGTGGTTGCACCTACGGTACGGCTATCTGTATCGTTGAGGCACGCAAGCCACCCCACCTCGGCAATGTCTGTGGTTCATGGGAGTGATAACGAGTATATAGATAGTACATTTGTTGGAAAAGTATGTTGCTTATATTTACGGGGTGGCTGGAGCCCTTACTGTCGCCACCCCATGCCCCTACGGGAGGAAATGTGTATAACATTTCATTCAGTTCCTCTATATACTATCACCTCCTACAGTATTTACTATTCCGCCTGAAACAGCCTGTGTAAGTAGTTAATCTTGGCCAACATCAAGCCTCGCAGTAGCAGGTATCATGCATGATGTTAGAAGTTTAATGCCTAGTACTGTAACGAGTTGGTGTCAGAATATACGTGCAGGGGCACACAGATTTAACGAGTTAGTCACATAGGAATTGAGCATAACCATTAGCAAGACCTACGGTATATTGTAGGCACTACTGCGGTTACAAGTACGTCATTCAACAATGTAAAATATTTCTTATGACTGTCGCAAATAATTTTCAATATTAATTTTACCCACTGTACTTACCGAGCGAGGTGGTGTAGTGGTAATGTAATGGACTTGCTTTCGGGAGAATTGCTGTTCAAATACGCAGTCAGGCCTTTTTTATTTGGATTTCTCTCATTCCAAATGCTGAGACGGTTCCTTTCTAAGGGCACGGCCGGTTTGCATCCTTAACCGAAACAAACAATTACAGTAAAAACAAACTGTTGCGTTTGGATTAAAACATGCATATCAGATGATGGCCATAGCCTCCAAATGTTTAGTTATTTGTGCGTTTGAAAGTTCCTTGGTACACGCCCTTCGTCTTGATCTCGAATAAATCTTTTCTGTTTCCCCATTGCTATACTACATTGAACAGATGGGAAAAGTTTTGCGGAAATTTCTACTCCATCTATAAAAAGTAAGTTTCACAACTTATCTGAGCATGCTGAATTCAGTGGGCGAATCCAATTTACCTAACATACTTTTTATCATTTCTGAATTTTAGAAGTTTGAAAAATTCATTATTTTATCAAACCCATGGCGGAGAAATAGAAATTTTTAACTGCGACCATCTTTTTAACACTATATGAATATTAAAAGTGCAGATAAATTATAAACATTCTGTTTGTATAATACATTACAAGAATTTCACTTATTCCATATATTGTTAAGTAAACTCTCATTAGTATATTTTGTATTAAACATGAAGCATGCCATTGTAGTAGTGACACATCACTCAGGTGAGAAAAGAAGTTATTTTAACGAATCAAACTTGATTTATTGGTGGTTTATATTAGAAGCATGGGATCCAGATGCAAGTTATTTTGGCATTATTGACCGAAAGAAATACAACGAAGCAATGATATATTTATTGATGCACAACTTGATTCTTTTCATATTGTGTTACTAACAAATTAGTTGACATAATAGTAACCATAGAATTTTCGTCGTATTGAAAATTATGTTTATTTATTTATTTATTTACACGAATTGGCCAACTAAGGACCGCGTTACAAATTTTATTTCATATTCAGTTTCTTCTTTCTCTTCTCTAGGGCTGCTCTTCTGCCTGCTGCCATTTTTGCCAGATGTTCAGCTGTCAGTTTCCTGTTGGTCTTCTTTCTTGGGGCCTCCTGAAAAACCTCGAATTCAGTTACTGCCTTTCTGTAACTGTCCCTATTCATCGCGTCCATTTCTGTGATTCCAAGTTCCACGAGGTCTTTCTTTATTCCTTGCAACCAACAGTTGAAGGTTTTCCTCTGTTGAATTAAACTGAAGATTTTCTTCGTTAATCTGCTGTCATCCATTCTCACCAGATGACCGAAGAACATAAGCCTTCTCTTTCTCATTTACGTTGTAACTGGTTTAATAAATTGATAGACCTTCTCATTGCTCATCTTAACCCATGTTTCGCCATTTTTTTGTGTCCACCAAGAAGTTTCCTCAGAATTACCCTTTCCTTCCTCTCGAGCTCATTTACTAGTCCTTTGTTCTTGAGGGAGAGTGTTTCTGCTGCATATTGTACTTCTGTTCTTGTCACTGTCTTGTGCAATAACTTCGCATTTCGAGATAAGCATTTTTTGTTGTACAGCTTCATTGTTAAAATTTGCGCCCTCTTGAGTTTAGCTACTCGAAGTCTGACAGCTTCTTTTTCTATGCCAGTATCCGTTATTGTTTCTCCCAAATATTTAAAATGTTTGACCCTTTCGATGCATCCAATAATTGTGTGCAATTTGTTGATTTCTTTAAATTTGTTCGACATGAATTTAGTTTTTTCTTGTGATATCTGTAAACCAAATTTAGCTGCATGCTTTGCTAAGATTTCTATTTGTGTAATTGCATCTGGTATATTCGTGGACAGTAGCGTAATATCGTCTGCAAAAGCTAGTGCATGTATCGTAAGCTGTTTGACTGATCCTCCAAAAGAAATTCCCTTCACTTTTTCTTGTGTGTATTCCGCCAATGTCTGCCTTATTGTCTTTTCTAGAATGATGATGAATAAGATTGGGGAGAGCCCGTGCCCCTGTCTCAAACCTGTTTGGATTTTGAAAGGGTCTGAAATCTTGTGTTTATACGTAGCTTTTTATAACTTTTATTGCTATACATTGTATGTAAATATTATGCACACATACAGACATAGTCTGTAAGATACAGACATTCACATAAAATTAAAGGGTAACAATGATCACTAAAACCGATCTAATTACTACTGTTTTGATTTAGTCTTGGTATTCTAGCATCTCTCGTCTAGCCAGCAGGTGTATAGAAAGGTCGTACGTCCATACTGAGTGAAATGTTACTGTACAGCAAACGTGAAAAACTCCTAGCAACGGCGAAAGAAAGATGCAACGACTCAACATACGACTTTCCTTAGATATATCAGAAAAAGAGTGTTAGCTCACCGCTGTCAAAAATCAGCGCAAGAGCATTCAGCGGATTAATCACAGCGTGGGTATCTGCGCCCCTGTCAGCCGGCGGGAAAAGTCGTTTGACAGCTGCGCTGTAAGCACTGATTACTAGATACGCGAGTGAAGTACAAAGCGCACCACTGCAAGCGCTACACTGCACGAGCTACTGAAGTCAGACGCTGCACTACCGAGCGTGATTAAGCACACAAAATTACAATACTGAGAGCAATCTTTAAGTACAGAGGAATAATTATTGTAGGCAGAAGCAGATACAACCGCAGATATCCGGGTAGGAGTGGTTTCTGTCCGCAAAGTAACTGGCACCATAGTCATCCCCCTGAATATGGAAACGTGCTCACATCTCACTTGCACAGTGGCACAATGGTACGCTTGCCAGCTAGAAGAAGAAATCTTGATTGCTGAATAAAGAATATAAAATCTCAACTTTCTTTTTGACTAATTTTACTGGGTTCTTGGACCCACTGACTAACGTAAAACCGTGGTGAATCCAACTACGATGTGAAGCCAGGATAGTGGTCCATACCGTCTCACTGATAAGTGTAGAAGTATTGCGGAAAGACGCTATCATCTCGCTCTCCAGTGACCTAATGCTGAACACCATCCCGACTTCACAACACAAACCTCCAGTCAAATAAACTGTGTTGAATTAGATGGTTGTTATTTTAAAATAGTTGTAATGTCCGCTGCATCAGACCGTCGGTCACGGCAATCACATGGACACAGATCTGCAATTAACCACAGTTTATATTCTCCATAGGATTCACACTAAAATATAAAATTTTGTGAAGCTTATGGGACTTAACTGCGGGATCATCAGTCGCTAAACTTACAAATTACTTATAAACTAGCTTATACTAAAGGCAGCACAAACATCCATGCCCGAGGGGGGATTCGAACCCCCGACGGGAATGGCATCGCGCACCGGAGCAAAGCGCCTCAATCCGCTCGGCCACTCCGCCGCGGCCACTAAAACAGAAAAGTTAATAGATCTGTACCGAAATAAACCGGAATTGTGGAATCCGAAACATGATGATTACAGAGCGAAACATAAAAAAGCGAAGCTTGGCAGTACATCGTAGCCGAAATGGAATGCGGTACTACTGAAGCAAAAAACATGATGACATCTTTGCTGTCTTGCTTTAGAAGACACAAAGAATAAACCAGACAAGTACGACCCGCGCTCTCAGGGTTCCACACAAATTAATAAATTTCGGATATTTTTCTCTAATTGCGCCTTGGAAACTTGCTTCTTGCCATGATCGTCATTCTAGGTCAACGGGAAATATCCTATAGGTTTTGATGGGTCAGTTCGCTAGTTACAAAATATGTGACATAAATACAGGTTCACTCAAATTTCTCAATGTTGGAAGTTTTCCTACGACATGCGACAAGAATTTTCAAACTTTCCATCGCTGCTTATATGTAAATAACTTGGCAGATTATTTCCGCCATGTCTTTCTACTTTTCAGTACTTGCGTCACCCACTGATGACGGTTTCTCGCCCCCCCCCCCCTTTCCTTCAGCTGACGGTAAACGGCTATGAACAGAGCATTTGCAATTTTCAGAGTTCCGTCAAACATTTTTACTGAGGCACACGCGCAGGCTGGAAGACTGCTGCCCACCCAGCAACACCCCACTCAGTTCTGGGCCGCTCCGTGCTGTGCGGATCGGTGCGTCAGGTGTCGACCCGCCTTCAGGAGAGTACTGACTTATTTGCTGCACAGTATTCGCACCCAAGGCTGTGTTTCATTTAATTTATTAATTTTATTGATAGTTACTTCATTTTATTAGAATTGAACATTAGACGCTCACAACCATCCTAGACAATATTAATGTTAGTTGCTTTTGGATAAGAATCTGCCTTGAGCAAACCACTGGTTATTTTATTTGTGTACGTCCTTACATGTTTCACTACAGTTGTAGCATCTTCATTGGGTACTTCTTATTGGTTTAAAAGTGAACAAGAGAAAATATTTTTAGTTTTTCAGTTATTGCAAGTTGAAAGTTGCTTGTTAAATTTTCTATGTAACATCTGGGACAGTAGAGATCTGTAAGTGTAAAACGCTCACTGCTGCTCTAAATTATTTTACGAGTGGCCACAGTACTTGCGCAACGGAAATTTATCTGACTGCTCCCTCCTTTAGCGAACAGCCAACGTTTTAACAAACACAAATAATGTATATAAAGAGAAATAGATATTTAAACATGGGGCGTGAGCATGAAATTGTAAAGCAGAGTTGTGATACTTTGAATCATTATCTATTCAATAAAATAAACAAGCAATTAAATGTGGGGAGACCAAATTAAGCACAATAAAGCACACACCTTGTACAAAAGTGAATTAAATCATAAAGTTACTGCCTGTAATGAAATTGTTTCTGCCCTTTGGCTTTTGGCGTGGCCTGAGGTCTCACTCTTGCCGTGTCCGCCGAAGTGAGTATATCGTCGAATCATGCTGAGGGGATGGCATGCTGTTAGGACTTTGCTTTCTTTGTGATCAGGCAGTCTCGGTTTATCAGTGATAGTTTTCTTGGGTACTTCTTTCGCTATGTAAGACGAAGTGTTTCCTAACTCGAGTAATTCATTGTAAATTTAATAATTGCATTTTCATTCCTGTGATGATTTTGTGACCGGTTTTCTGAAGATAGAATACACGTGTGTGGCCTTCAACCTTTATGTGAACTTAGTATGTTTGAATTTCCTTGCTATTTTTTTAACTAACGTTTTCGTGTTGTGTACGTCTCCACGAGCATGCTAAATTATTTCTCGGTTGATTCCGTCTTTCCTGTCTTGGTATGACAGATTGCACAACATGCTTTCGAAACGGTCATTACTTCGGCCTTCAGCCACTCTTTTACTGATACTAGCGTTCTTCTCTATATGAATTTTCGCCTGTGCTTTACTTGCTTATTCTAATTTAACTTATTTTTATAATTCACCATGATTGCACACCATGTGTTACTTAAGGAAAGTATCCCGCTCCCTCCCCGCACATGAGTTTGTTTGATGTATATTTGTTTTTAATTTCTATTAGGAGACATCCTCCATTTCGTCAAAACGCCTCCGACGCTTCGTTTCACTGCTGCTATGAAGTGTTCCCGCATGAGTAAAGTGTCGCAAGCATTATGCGTGTATCTGTGAGTGAATGAAAGTGCTTTCCTTTATCCACCGTGTATTTGAAAATTTCCTCCCATGTTACCTCCATGTTCATAAAGGGCAGAAACAATTTCATTGTGGGCAGTAACTTTATGATTTAATTCACTTTTGTACAAGGTGTTTGCATTATTGTGCTTAATTTGGTCTCCCCACATTTTATTGAATAGATAATGATTTCAAGTTTCATACCTCTGCTTTATAATTTCATGCTACCCGTCCCATGTTTAATTATCTATTCCATTTTTAACTTTACTTTTTTGTTTGTTAAAACGTTGGCTGCTTCCTTAAGGATTTAGCAATTAGATAAATTTCTGTTGTGCAAGTACTGTGGCCACTTGTAAAGTAATTTAGAGCAGCAGTGAGCGTTTTAACTTGCAGGTCTCTACTGCCTGAGATCTTACAAAGTTCATCCTGTTAATTAGAATTATGTACAAGAATTTCATATATGTACATATACTTTGTTTTACATGTTGGATTGGTAGATTTTCCTGCATAATCCCTGTAGGTCTTTGTTTACAGTTTGTCATCTGCAACCATACGACACTTGTCTACAAAACTGTTTGTTGTTGAAATATTTGATCTGCATTCTTGTGTTATTTTATGGCATATCCATGTGTTTATTTTTTAATTTGTTTGCTAATGAAATATGTTCACCTTAAATTTGTTGGTGTCTTCATAAGTGGAGTAGAGAAGCAGAATAGGAGAACTTAAGTGTTCGCTGTTACTGTTTGTGAACTGTTAAAAATAAGATGTAGTAGACAGCTGACTGTGTTTTGAGTGAGATGTTTGAATCTTGGAAAGGTGGAGGGTTTATTTGTTTATTATTTGACATGCCCCATTACATAGTAATATTGCATATTTTATGGTTAAATTCAGGCGGTTACATCAGGTATTTTTGCAAACACAAGTACAGTACATAAGTTGACAGGGTTTACAAAGGAACAAGGAATTTTATAAATCAGGAAATCTTATTGAATTACAAAAATTGTAAAAGTCTGTAGTGAATTTATGGAACAAATCATATTTATTGACGGGCCATCTTCCTCCTTTGTCGGCTTAGATGGTCCCTCTCTTTCAGTAAGGGGCAGCAGTCAAAAATCACGTGGTCAATAGTTTGGACAGCACTGTTACCTGTGTACGTTCCGTCTTCAATTATTTTGAACCGCTGATAGTAGGCTTTCAGTTTCCCATGACCTGTTAACTTAGCTGTAAAATTCGGAGATATTGGGAGTTTAATCATCAAACGTTGTCGGATCGTAGGAAAGTACGGTTTAGTGCTTCCCTCGTTTTTTGTTCTTTGCCACTCAATGTCCCATTTGTTCCTGAACTATTCTCAGAGTTTCTTCTTTATGGCACTTGTAGGTATTTTGTTGTAGCGTATTGATTGTCGTGATCGAGCTGCTCTTTTAGCAAGGTTGTCAACTACTTCATTTCCACATAACCATCGATGTGCCTTAACACATTCGAAATGCACCGGCTAGTTGTGTGTCTGCAACCTTCTGTTTTTACATCTTATTTCTTCAATCGAGAAGTTGTGGTTCTTCGGATTTCGCAAACAGTCCAAAGAAATCCTGCTGTCTATGTGAATTACTGCAGTTGTATCGGTATTCAAGAGATTATTTATGAACTCAAGAGCATTGAGAATGGCAAATTGTTCCGCTTGATTATATGATCATTCATTAGACAGTTTTATCTGTATCTGAAAAATAAACTTCTTATAAACAAACATTGCTATCCCCGAACCCACTCCGTCGTCTGACTTGCTTCAATCTGTGTATACTTCAACAGGGTAGCTTTTGCTTGCGCTGCCGGGTGTTCAAATGTTCAAATGTTTGTTAAGCTTATGGGACTTAACTACGGGGTCATCAGTCCCTAAACTTACAAACTACTTATGAACTACTTACGAACTAGGACGGCACAAATATCCATGCCCGAGGGGGGATTCGAACCCCCGACCGTAGTGGCCGTGCTGATCGTGACTGGAGCGCCTCAGTCACCTCGGCCACCGCGGCCGGCTGCCGGGTGTTCCCAGCTTCTGTGTTCTAGGGCGATGTCGGTTGTCTGTCTGTCGTCTTTAGTTTTGACCAGGCTATAATATTTGGCTATTTCCTGTATCTTAAGAGTTATGGGCATGAGACCTGATAAAGCACAGAGTGCTTCACTGGATGTCGTTCTGTAAGCTTTGAGCATTTTTAAATTGATTAACCGTTGGACTATATTAATTTTGGTACGGTTGTATTGTCGCTCCAGTGCGTCTAACCCCTTCGGTGAGCCGTACGATAATATAGGCAGTATTGCTCCTTTATAAATAATTTTTTAGTGCTGTTGCCCGTTGATCCAGTTGAGTCTAGCTGATCTTGAAAGAGCGTTAATTAAGACCGTGCATTTATCTGGAGTATGTCGAACGTGTTTGCTGAATGTAAACTTACTGTCGTTTATAACGCCCAGATATTTTAGATGGTCCACTTGTTACCTTGTTATTGAGGTATATTGCGATTTTCGAAGAGGCAAATTTCCTTTTCCTGGTGATAAGCAAGATTTTGATTTCTGGTCGTTGAATTGGAGTTTATTCATGCAGATGCTTGAAATATAGCTAAAGTAGAAATCGGTCCGTAGACTGCAAAGTACCCGGCGTAGCGCTGGGAAACTTGGCTGGCACCCTCGCGTCTGAACAGCGAGTCGCGTCGCCTCCGCTCCTAGTGTCCCGTACATCCTGCTGCAGTCCGGAAGCCGGCAGGGACTGCCGCGAGAAATGGTCCGGAAAAAGGGGCGTGAGGCGGCCTCTGGAGGGGAAGTAGCCGGGCATCTGTCAGGGGCGGTCCCACGAGCTGCCTGGCCGAACAGCGCCGGAGGCTGCAGGGCGCGGGGGTGTGCACAGTGGTACACCCAAGTAAAGCAACGAAGGGGGCGTTTCTAAGGAGGTGTTTATTTTGTGCCAAAACAGTATAAATAGGCATAGCTGTAAAATCTGTAACCAGTTGACAATTACAACGACATTAGCGCACCTGGTGGTGGGCAAGGCGTCGTAAGTAGACTTGAGCATAATAGTTCGCGATCGGGAGCGCTCACTTTAGTTCGCGGCTCTGCCGCGAACTAGTTCGCTCTTTTAGTTTGTCCGCTCCTAGTGACGGCTGAGCGGCGTGGTCTGCGCGTGCAGGTGGAGGGGAAGTTCCCCCACCTAGCTGCTTCATGCGCTAGCTGCTTGAGCCGCTAACGATATCACATAAGCCAAAAGAAACAGTTTGTGGATAATTTTTCGCGTTTAAGTTTAGAGCTATCTCTATATCTTCGCATTATAGAATTTATTAGTCAGATATTGCAGAGTGCAGAACACTTCAAAACAGAAATGTTGTAGCACTGAACTATGTAATCTAGCAATCAGACGCTCACCTCGAAATGACTCATCAGCAGAAGGCAAACACGTGATTTTTAATTCTGCTCGCTATTGTCCGTCGGTCTTCGGAAAGAATCCAACGTACTATGAAGCGAGATACGTTTGGCATAATCGTCCGCTGCTCCTAGTTCGTCCGCTGCTCCTAGTTCGTAAGCTCCTAGTTCGTCCGCTCTTTCTGGCTTTTGCTACCGCTACTAAAAGAGCTTTTTTTTTATGACAGCTTTTCTATATAATGAATCAGTATTGCCAAAGCGTGTGCTATTACCCGTATTTTTGGGCAATTTGACATCAAATACTTAGGCAAATAAACCAGTTATTTACACGAATGGGTGATACAATGTTATTCAACTACTTTGCATACAGAGTACTCGCAGTAATTTATTTTTAAAGTAGATTTCTTGTAGCAGTGAACTATGTAACTGCAGCTGAGCAGCATCTCAGCTCGAAATGAAGGTAACTGGCAGAAGGGAATCATGCGATTCTGCGCACTCTCGCGTCCTCTCGAGGTTCCCTGTCAGTCTTCGGAAAAGGAGCGGACGAACTAAGAGGCGAGGGATCTGCGAACTAGTTCGCCTGTGGGAGCGCTCTTCCGAACTAGTTCGTTCGCGAACTACACAAGACTAGTCGTAAGAGATATGTTTATTTGTAATTACTTTTCTACGTAATTAGCCAAATAGTTTTTGTAATTTTCGTGTTCCAAGAATAACAAAAATATCAAGGGGCATAAATAATCTTTAAAAAGCTGAATTGCACTGTTTCTCTGATGTAAACAGCAACTTAATCATGAGGCAATATATACAGATATGTGTATAATTGCTGCTTATTCCGCTGAATTATCACGAAAATGATGCACGATTTGGGGTGTAAATCATTAAAATAAAGGCGTTACTAGTTGCGGCGAAATCTATTTACCTGGGTTGCCGCATAGCTTAACTGCTTGGTTTGTTTCAAATGTTTGTAAAGCTTATAGGACTTAACTACGGGGTCATCAGTCCCCAAACTTACAAACTACTTATGAACTACTTACGAACTAGGATGGCACAAATATCCATGCCCGAGGGGGGATTCGAACCCCCAATCGTAGTGGCCATGCAGACCGTGACTGTAGTGCCTCAGTCCCCTCGGCGGGGTTGGAACACTTGCGCGGAGTGACACTTGCGCGGAACCCGGGGCCCTTGGGGCGGCTAATGGCTTTTCCTGAGTACAGGCACACCAAGAAGTCTAGCACTGCTGTTGTCAAGTTTCCACACTGTCAACATAACACGAAACTCAGTGGAATTGCACAACCCTTTGCAAGCTGAAGAGCAATATAGTAACTTGTTCTAACTACATATTAATCCGTTGAGTGTTCCTCCTGTAAACAAAAAGGTATTTTAATAGTGATAATGTTTAGAGAGTTAGTCTCTGCTACTACAAGACTTTGACTTTCCACAGTCATACCTCCTAAAAGCATATTATTCAGAACACTAAGCATATCAAGACACCTGCGCAAGCAATAAATATATTAGGCATCCTGCACAGATACGTTGATGTAACTGACCGCTATGTAGTTAACCCCACTATCATGCAACTTCCATCTCTTTAAAAATAGCTACTATGCTTTTTAATAGGAGATGCAACCTTAAACCTTCAATTAAAAAACGTTAATAATAAGTCAATGAGTATTTTACATACTTAAAGCGTTTATTCGTAGACCCCAAAACGATATGGCTGTATTCGAATTACAAATACATCTAAGAAATATATGAAATACGGAATGTGTAAGGGAATGTCACACACCGAAAAATGCTAAAGATAAATTCTATTTTCCATCACCGTCTTATAGAACCATTTTTACTCCGAACTTGGCATAAATCAACAGGGAGAAACAAGTTGCGAGACTTCCAGGAAAAATGAAGCGAAATTGGCAGCCAATAGTTGGTTATAAATTACACTGACTGTTAACTGTATAAATATAAATTACGGAATACGCGGAACTACTGTTCAGTACAGTCAAAAAGGTCTAAGGTAATAGGCAGTGGTTTACAATCAGATATCCGTATTACTCTCCTCCTCAAGAAGTCTGTATGAAGATTTATATTCAGAACATTCAAGAAAAATGTGTTGAAACTATAAGAAGCGGCTCATTTACTCAGGAAGGGAAAACGTTATGGTGCCCGTAAATTTGAATGGCTGTATCTCTTGTAGTAACATTTAATTTTTGATAAAATGTTAAAATCCAATATACCAGAATTTTGTTTTTCTAAACTCAGTGCCAACTTTTTTTGTCGAAATTTTTGCAGGAAGTAGTCTTGACGTGATTTCATACTTCTATGCATAAATATTATCAATTTGTGTCACAAATTGCGCGGCCGGTTCGGTCGGAGGTTCGAGTCCTTCCTCGGACATATGTATGTTTGTTTGCACTTTGCCTAAGTTATTTTCAGTAAGATTAAGTAGTGTGTAAGTCTAGCGACCAATGATCTAAGTAGTTTGGCCGCATAAGACTACACATATACACGTAATTTATTTATTTCATAACCACATTTAAGTACTAATAATTAAAGAAACTTAAAAGAGAAATTTGAAGTAAACACTGAAAACAAATGATTGATATTTCTCATAAGATGAATGCACACAACCGTTGACTTATATCTTGTGAATGTACCTACAAATTCTGCCATCTGAAAATTGTAGTGTGAGTCCCAAATATGTTTTTTCTGTAATAACATTAAAAACATATTAAAAATTCAGAACTCGAAAATCAGTGAAGTTTTGGACTTGAAGCGTTTTGTGTTGCTACATCTTTGCATAGTAGACATGATTTTAAAATTTGGTTGCTATCGCTAAAGTAGACGAAACGTTAAATTTTTTGGTGTAATCTTCGCCGTGTAGACTGTATGTTGTAGAAGTCTACGTCGAACCTAATCATACCTCTGAGGAGAGAACGTTGTTTGCACTTCTCCTGCGTTTCCAGTCGGCTGTGCTGTGCTACGTAACGACATCGTACCGTTCCACTTTACCGAGAGCTATATATGTATTGGTGTGATGTCTGTTCTTTCGAAATAAGACATCAAACCAATATATGTATCATTTAGACGCAAAGATTCTGGGTTGTGTTTTCATCGCTAACGCGATTAACAACGTTAGACCTCGTGTGTAAACAAAATGTTCAAATGTTTGTATAGTCTATGGGACTTAACTACGGGGTCATCACTCCCTAAACTTACAAACTACTTATGAACTACTTACGAACTAGGACGGCACAAATATCCATGCCCGAGAGGGAATTCGAACCCCCGACCGTAGTGCCCGTGCAGACCGTGACTGGAGCGCCTTAGTTTCCTCGGCCACCGCGGCCGGCGTGTGTAAACACTTAAAGGTTATGAGTGCCACTGGAAAAATGCATAAGTAACACCTGTTGTTTGAGACTTGAAGATGACCTGAAATTAGCCGAAATCGATATCTCATAATAAACATAAGGTGTAGCTGTCTATATTTCATAATGCTATTCCTAACATATTTAAAAGCTGCTCAAAACCACCTACAAAAAACCTTTATAATGAGATTGTATATAATTCCACGATCAAATTGTGTTTTAGTTATTTGTAGTAATACACCCAAAGATCTGCCCTTGCTTTTAGTGCCTTGATCAGCTGTTTATTTTTAGAGGTATTACTAGGGACAGGAAAAATTCGCATTTGCGATAAATGAGAATATAGATGCGAATTCTGACTCAAAATGCATTCCCTTTCCGCGCAAGTGTCATTCCCCGCAAGTGTCACAAACTCCCCTCGGCCACCGCGGCCAGCTTAGCTGCTTGGGACCACAGCTTCCGCAACATGGAATTTTCGAACCTTCCTGCTGTTAACACCTTCATTTAGTGGCCATGGCGTTGCTTACGGTATTCAGTGAAAAGACTCCATCATTTAAAGATACTGCAAGCAACAAACATTACTGTGCGGTACTCTTAGAAGTTACATGTACAGGTGTCTACTGAGCCCAATCGTAGGTCGTGTCACATATTTGTTTACTAAACGATTGTTCATTAGAAGAGTCACACGAGTTGGGACTGAGAAAAAATGGCCAAAGAAACTGGACAATGTTTTCACGAAAGGAATAAGCTGTGTAATAGTCCGGCGCGATTGACTGGAACCTCAGAGAACGTAAATCTGGCTGAGCTTGCTCTGCGGGTGGGACTGAGGCGCTTCAGTCACGGTCTGCACGGCCACTACGGCCGGGGGTTCGAATCCCCCCTCGGGCATGGATATTTGTGCCGTCCTAGTTCGTAAGTAGTTCATAAGTAGTTTGTAAGTTTAGGGACTGATGACCCCGTAGTTAAGTCCCATAAGCTGTACAAACATTTGAACATTTTTATTTTTTATTTTTTATTTATTTATTTTTTTTTTTTTAAGAAAGAGAATAATGTAACGAATCACAAGTGTTCATTTACGGTGGTTAGTTATACTTTTACGCATAGAAGTAAATCTATAACAATTCACTCACGTGCAACTTCTGATCTTAATCGGAATCTCAAATACTAGAACAAAATTTCATAATATTACTGTTGTATGAAAGTAATTTCTGACTGCTTCCAGTAGCAGTTAATTAACAATTTCCGTAGAGCCTGCTTCGTTTCGGACCGCAGTTTCACAAAAATTGTAGGTCTGTATACAGTTATTTTGGCGGTTACCTACTAGTTGATAAAGTGAATGTGTAGCTGCAGATAAATAATGTGTCCATATAAAAACTGTTAAAATTAGCACGTCACATTCTTGAAGATATTCAGTTTGATACCCGCTATGTAGCTACAAAAAGTTATGATAGGTATACGAAAAGCACAGAAGCAAAAACAAGGTGAAAAGTGCGTTTATAAAGCAATGTAGAATCTAACCACCTATAATGAAAAATCGTATGTAGTATTGAAAATATTACAATGTCCGAAATCCGCTAAAACAAAACTCGTGCATCCTTACAGTACATGAGGATCGATTTATTACGTATTTTGTAGTAACTCTATTCGCAACTTATTTTGCAGAAAGAATGCAGATATACCTTTGTATATACATTCGGAATTACATCATAATAGACATACAGTTCAGGTGATGACGTCAGAACAGTTAAGTGCATGAAAATCCGCCTTATGGCGCACGAGGTTACAATAAATATTGTTTATAGTCAAGTTTTGAATTAAATTAATGTTATAGTCATCTGTATTTTATTACTATTTTTCTTTCTTTGGATACCGCACTTATAATTTTGTTCATTATCCATATTTCTTTTTGTTTTAGTGTTTGTAATTTCTAAGCTTTTTCCATCGATGCATGATGATGAAACCTTTTCCGAATTTTTATTTTCGTTTCTAACATAAGACTGGAAAATGTATACCCGAGCAATACCGGGTTTAGCAGCAAGTACTCTACAATCTTGAGCTGTTTGCAGGAGGTCACATAATTGTTCACATTGCTGGAATTATATGGAAGGCAGGGCGGTTCTCGTGCAGGCAGGCCGAGGCGTGCCGCTGCCGTTTCTGTAGGGCGAGGCTAGGAATTAGGATAGCCTGGGTTCGTCCCCAGCAACCGCTTAAGACCGTGTGAGGCGCTAGTGGACAATGGCGAAACGCCGAAAGTGGGTAAATCGTGTATTTCTAACGGGAGCTGTACATGGGTGGCCAATGACAGGCGGGTCATAATAGGCGCTCTGGCGGAGACTTAGTAGATGGAGACTCTCTTAACTCAGAACAATAAAATACAGAATTATGTTCCCATCAATTATGAAGGCATCTAAGGTGTCAGAAAAAAAATTGTCGCATGTCATGAATCAACGATACTTAAAATATCTCTCAAGCCAACAAACGTTAATCTTGTTCTCGTCTTCGTTTAGCCATTTCCTGAATATTTGTTTATTTTTGTCATTAACGTTACGTAAATATTGTGTCGTATTGAGCGCTCAAGCTCAAGAACGCTGGCTTATTTATTTCATACATTATATGTACTGTTAATAAACAGTCCAAAGGTGAAGGAATATTTATATTTTTTGTATGTAGTATTTGTAAAACATCAGGTTAGTGTGGAAGTGGTCGAAATCTTTCATTTTCCTCAAAAGTGAAAACGCCATGATCGCGAAATTATTCATTAACGACAGGTTTCTGATGACTCTGGCACCATCATCTAGTCGTATTACATTTTATAAGTTGGTCATCTGTCAAAAATATAAAAGACATGCCAGAAAGCACATAACAAGATAAAAGATATCATTAACCTTGGATCAAGACGCTATAACCTTTTTTAAATAAGGTAAGGTTAGTATCTCTTCATCCTATGTAAATGTTATTTATTATGTTGTTACGTGATTACCTGCCTGTCTCTTTTATTTCTGACAGATGACCAACTTATGATATGTAATATGCCATAGTCCTTCGAAACCGGTCGTCATTAAATAAAATAAGTATTGCGCGATCTTGGCTTTTTCACTTTTGAGAAATATTAAACTATCAGAAATTTCCTTTTTTATTTATTTATTTATTTTAATTTTATTATTATTATTAGCAGTCTCGCATAAGCGGATGACTTAGTTGTAATGGCCGATTCGATTGAAAGGTTGCAAACTAATATTTCAGAGCTCGACCAGAGGTGCAAGGATTATGATATGAAGATCAGCATCTCCAAAACGAAAGTAATGTCTGTGGGAAAGACATTTAAACAGATTGAGTGCCAAATAGGAAGAACAAAGTTAGATCAGGTAGACAGTTTCAAGTACCTGGGATGTATTTTTTCACAGGATGGCAATATAGTGAAATAACTGGAATCGAGATGAGCAAAGGTACTGCAGTGAGTGCTCAGTTGTAAACACTTCGGTGTAAGTAGTTTGTAAGCCTAGGGACTGTTAACCACAGTGGTTAAGCCCCATAGATTTACAAACATTTGAACATTTGGAAAGAGATGAAGGTAAAAAATAGGGATATTAAGGAGGGAAGTGGTAGAGAGTTTACAACAGGAAGGATTATTAGCTGTATAATGAATTCTTGTGCACATTTAGCAATTGTGAATCACTGTCAAGTTCGTTGGTACTGTGCCTAAGCGTAAATTTACATTTATGTATGACAAGTATAAGGCATTTTTCCCCACAGAGACATCAAGGAACTCGGTATTAAATGCAGACGCACAGTGGAAAGAGGCCCATGTATGCACGTATAAAAGATCTGCCGCCAGCACCTGCCACGGGGGGCCTGCCTGTGTTAAATCGAGCATTCGTTAGACCACAAAGCGGGCAGAGATGTCCCGTTGGGGGCTGCTCCCCCACTCGGCGTCTCTGCGCCCGCCACAGCCCCTCGCGCGCTTAATGAGTGAACGCGCCCCAAAGAGCCGTCACACGGCCGCCAGGTGAGCGCTCTCGAGGGTGTTCATTTCCGTGCTACGGATGTCGCCCTCACACGCCTGCCTCTCCCTCGCGCTGTCTTTCTTTCTTTTTTTCGCTTTCCGCCGTTCCTTTCCGGTCCCTCCGGCGCCCGGGACCGCAAGGCGTAATTGCGGGCCGATTTGAGCGCTGGAACCCACTCGGTTCCACGTTGAGTCGGCTGTCACCATGAATAAAACATGGCGGACCGCCGCGTGCCGACCGCGCAATAGCGAGAGACCCGGGGCAGCCTCTTACACGTGCCGATCCGTTCCCAGCATTTGCCTACAGGCGGAAGCCAACGACCACTCGTTTCTTCGGATAACTGTGGTTCACATCTGTCACGCTGTCCGCACTCTTTGGTGATAGTAAACCACAGCTACGTGACATCTGCATTACTGCTTTCCAATTCACACTCAAGTACCAGGCTAAGGGTTCATCTAACAACTTTCGAACTATCTACTAACTTGTTTAATTCCCGCTGCTTCGTACGCGTAGACTGGATGGTCTGCATTGGTTTTTCTACTTCTAAATATAAATTTTCATAGATTTAGCTTTTCATAGATTTAGATTAGAATAAATAAATAAAAAGAAAAAAAAATCCTCACAAAAAGGGTTCGAGTCCCAGTCTGGCGCAAAATGTGAACTTCGCCACTGAATTTAATTGAATGCCCTGAAACAGCCGAGAATCTGAAATATTTGAAGACTACACGGAAAGAAGGGGTTAAGTCCATTTTACAGACTTTTCAGGAGAGTAATTTCAAAGTTTAAAAGTTACAGTTTCATTGGTTATTGACATACGCTTCTGTAATTTATACAGTACATTCAACGACCTTTGTTTAGTATTCCCTGATAGTATAAAACAATATTTGTAAAGAAAACTGGACCTTTTATGTCTTTTTATCTGTAAATCTATTTTTAATTTCTTAGTGTAACGCACAAATAAGATTGTCGAAGTCAGATTTTTATGTTATTTTGGGGTGATATTTCCCTATATAACTTCTCTGCAATTCCCCTGAAAAAATTCTATTTATATTTGAGTGTGGTCATCTCTGCGAGGCCTACGCCGTTGTACACTGTCAACAGAAATCAGTCCTGTCAGGTGACAACTTTGCTCATTCCAGTCCTTCAGTAAATTGAATTTAGATATTAATGTAGATTTCTCTGTATCAGTTAGCAAATCAGTACAATTCTTCTTGCAGTTACAACGCTCCCCCATTTCATCTGACATTGCTCTTAGCTTTTTAGATACGTCAGACTGTCTACCAAAGCTCTGTCTTTTTCTAGATTTACCATTGCAGCTTGAATCTGGATCTTCCATCGCCAGTTGAAACACCGTCCTCCGTTGGATATCACACGAAATTCAATCTACTACACCACAGAGAATTCAAGTGAATGGCAAGGCTACTCTGTGTTAGCACAAATCACGACACGATATTCGGTTCTGCCACAGCATAAAGCAAAGAAGCTAATGTGAAATCTGCTCCGTGTTTCTTTCGACAATACACATGAAAATCAACAATGACATTGCATTTAACGATGTCAACAATGATACTTCCGTAACAGCTGGAAAAAAAAAAAAAAAAAGAAAAAAAAAAAAAAAAAAAAGAAAAAACAGCTGACTGCTGAGAAATCGACACCGGCTGGACTTCACCCTTTCTTTCCGTGTTTCGGATGGACTTGACCCGTTTTCTCAGTGTATACCATATTTTGATCTCGCTTTAACTCAGTAACTAAACCCATTACATTCACTTAAGTTCACCCAACTGAAAGTACATCTGATGAACTTCATAAGGATACCAGTAACTCATTTTCGTGAAATTTGGACTTAACCCCTTCTTTCCGTGTAGTCTTCATTTGTAATTTATTGTATGCAGAACGTACTGCTAAGTCAATATTTTGTGTTTTAGTGATATATGCGCTACGTCGGTTATATGGCGGGAAGGCAGAGCGAGAACTGTGCGTGTCCCAGCTGCCATTGGACGACGTGCTCCACTGTACGGCCGGCACCGGCCCGGCGCTGGTGGTCTGCATTGGCAGCGGCCTACAGTGGAAACTGACCGGCTTTTTGCCGGTGCAGTTCCCTGGTCGGCCAGTGCGCAAGCCACAATGCCCTCCAATGAGCCACTACTGGAATGTGGACGGCCGATATTTACCGGCCGTCCAAAATCGTGGTGTATACAACCAGCCTAAGGTAATCAGTACTTGCTTAGAATGTTTTACGATTATAATTAAATATGTATAATCCCCCTTGCATTTTATATCACTGAAAAATATGTCAGAAATAGTCCTGAAAAGTTTGTCAGAAAGTGCCTCCCATATTACACCATGTCACACCTAAAACAGAAAAGGAAACACTTCTTTACAGCAATTACAACTATTTCATTTGAAACGTCCAAACTTACTACCAACGGTGTTCAATGCTAGAGCAGTAAACATTATGAAAAATAAATATATATATTTGTGAAAATATTTTACCCCCACGGAGAGAAAAACATGTGGGCGCCCCTGACTAATATTTTTTGTTTTCCCTTGCTTTCAAAAATGTTCAAACGTTTGTAGAGCTTATGGGACTTAACTACGGGATCATCAGTCCCTAAACTTACAAACTACTTATGAACTAGCTAATACTAAGCACGGCACAAATATCCATGCCCGAGGCGGGATTCGAACCCCCGACCGTAGTGGCCGTGCAGACCGTGACTGACGCGCTGCAGAACCCTCGGCCACGGCGGCCGGCTTCCCTTGCTTTCCTAGCGATTTGATGACATCATTGAGATGTCGAATATTATTGCACGATATTTGGACAACGTAATTCGTTACCTTCATCATGGTCTAAGTAATACTGTTCCTTGAAAAAAAAAGTTAAGAAAGGGATCCCTATTGAGCTTTTAATCCACGCTTTGTCTGATTTTAGTGGTTGCGAAATGACAATTTTTTTATCATGATTATGATGAATGAGTTATAATGATGATATTCTGTGTTTTGGTGTGTTCTTCGTTGTTTGACTGTTTTGACTTTATATTTTGTTCTTTGTATAATTTAGTATTACAGAACATGATACGATAGTTGCTTGTGTTTAACATGTACGGGATTAAGTTCTGGTGGTTTCTAGCCCAAATTTCTGCTAAGTTCGTGCTTGGAATTCGACGTTCCTTGCAAATATTTAATGGATTTGGCTTGTACAATTTCTGAAATTTTTGTGATGTTATGTGTGTAGACTATACCTCTTTTTGGTTGATACCTGTTAGCGACACCAGCGATTCTGCAGTACCTTTTTTTGCATGCACTACACTTTCCTGATTTTGGTATCTGATGCCATTACCCAATGGTAGGGTCTGTGTTATGAATCCTTCTGCCTTCTTGCAAATGTCAGTGGGCATGCAACATCCAATTTTTTATTATTTATTTATTTATTTATTTTTTTGCATAAGCTTTTCCTCCTCAGACCTACCCTGAGCTACGCAGGCGGACATCGCTGTGGTACGAAACGTTTATGCACAGGTATTTTAGTGTGTCATTCTAAGGTAGGTCCTTGCCATTTATATTTATGTGGACGTCTCTGGGAACTCTTTTGTATGTGAATATTATTGCCTGTGTCTTGTCTGCATGTATTGTAACTTTCCACAAGTATTCCCATTATTGCAGCTTTCTTAGGTTTTCTTCTAATTTGAATTAAATGTAGAGTTGGTTTGCGTTCTAGGAGGCGATCCACTTATAATATTGTAAAAAGATATAAAAAAAGCCAAGATCGCTGATCATCAATTCTTATTTACAACGACCGGTTTCGCTGAACTATATCAGCATCATCTGGTCAAATAAAATATTTTACAAGGCCATAATCTTGTAATGTCAATCAGTTTTTACATAAGAAAAGCTTTTATCCTTGACTTGTATCATGTATCAGTTTGCTATTGTCACTCACTGTGATAATTATGTTTTATTACAATGACATAGTGCACCTATGCACTGTAAATTCTTATATAACAACTGATTGACATTACAAGATTATGGCCTTGTAAAATATTTTATTTGACCAGATGATGCTGATATAGTTCAGCGAAACCGGTCGTCGTAAATAAAAATTGATGATCAGCGATCTTGGCTTTTTTATATCTTTTTACAATGCATTAAATGTAGTATAGAGTTTTGCTGCTTCTATTCAAGCCACCAGCAAACAACTAGTTTGCTTCCCTTGTTGTTTTGATATATGGTTTTAATATACGGAAAGCAGTGGTGATTTCAGCCCTGTGGTACTCCTGCCTCTGTTTCTCCCGCTGGCTGCTCTTGGGACGCCTCTCAAGAATGAAGCTATTATCTTTATGATATAAACTGGACACTGGTACTGGTCTAGTTTGTAGATTAGACCTTTGCGTCAAACTCTATCAAATATCTTCTCTGTGGCAGCAGAACCACCCTGTCTGGCCTTACAGATCTCTGTCGCTGCTCCTTGCGTGAAACGAGTCCAGCCCTTACACCAGCGGCCATCCTCCGCCATGGTCGATTCCAGGCGTTCTCTCTGCCGTCGGCGCCCAATAGACGCTTTCCAGGTGGTCTGTCTTCGGTCCGATGCACCTGCTTTTTATCGTTGACAAACCCAACAATATGATGAACGGAGATAACTTTGTCGCTTTCTGCCTTTTCGTTGCTCATATATTACAACTATGGCATTTGACATCATGTCGCAAATCATTATTTCTATATTACTAACCATATCTGTGTGATATAATACAGGCCGTATACGTATATACAATGAATGTTTATTCGAAAACTTAGTAGGAGGTATGAGGCCATAAACAATAATTTTCATGAAAACGACCCCATCCCGAATCAAGTTATTTATAACGTTTTTACTACTAGATTAAGGCGGCCGATATTCCCGGATTCTGCGGGATTTTTTTCCCCGCATTGGGATAGGCACTGAAAATGTCCCGCAAAATAGCGTCCCTCATTGCAGTAATTTTGAAGTTGTTAGTCTAAGTGCACAAACCGAAACTATTTGCGTACGACATGCTTATGTCATACTGCTTGCAAGTCAACTTCAAAGTGCATCAGCTGCTAATACATGAGGGTCTTCTTACATTAAATCAAAAATGTTCAAATGTTTGTAAATCTATCCGTCCAAACTGCGTGGTCATCAGTCAGTAGCTTACAAACTACTTAAACCTAGGTAAGCTAACCAACGGACAAACACACACACCCATGCCCCAGGGAGGACTCGAACCTCCACGGCGAGCAACCGCGCGCTCCGCAGCGAGGTGCTTTAGACCGCTTGGCTACTCCACCACGGCTTACATTAAATACAAAGGAAAAACAACGATACATATCATCTGACTGTTTCAAAATGATAAAACTGCTGCCAGTGGATTGTTTTTATTTTAAGCTGGTACTGCATTTGGTGATAGGATGACTTATCAAAAATGTCTGTTTTTCGCATGTGCCTTCTGAAGTATTAATTCAATAAGTGTAATGGAATATTTTTTCGCTGCTTAAGGTGTCAAACATGATGTAATATTATCGCAGACTGTATAAACGTATTTCAAATCTGAAATGCAAATACAATATTAGCATTTATCTCATTTCCTTCACGAATAAAAAGGTGGTAAAATTCTGAAAGTACAACAACGAAAGTGAGTAAGCATGCAAGTAGCAAGGTAAAGTTAAACATTGTACTTCATCGAAAGAACTTCTATAGAGTAGTTCAAATAGTTTTAAAAAGTAGGTTTTATCAAATGTAATTCGTGGTTATTGCAAAACATAATTCTTTGGGCGCAGTAAGCTACTTATCAAAACGTGTGTAGCACGATGCTCTAAGAGCTGGAATAAATAAAAGTAGTACAGACAACGAAGTTGATCGGAAAAACGTAACGGAGAAAGAATATGTAAAAATTGTTGTACTTTATAATTCAAAATAGGAGCGTGAGAAAATATTAATGAACTGTAAACCAAATTGAAAATTAAGAATGTCACACATGTTAGATATGTTACTTTAAAAATAAATGAGTAGGGCTACTCTTCTCGCCTACATTTCTTTCCTAGATTCAAATTAAACGGCACAATGAGTCACTGATCTTAGTCCTACTTCAAATCCTCGAAATGTCCCGAACTGAGTTTTGAAAAAGTTGGCCACCTTATACTAGCTCTGTTTGGGACACATTCGACAATATGAACAAGTACCAATGAAATTACCTTTAAAATTTTATTAAGACGCATAGTTCAAGAGATATGAGGTGGTTGTGGTCTTCAGTCCGCAGACTGGTTTGATGCAGCTTCCCACACTATCCTGTCCTGCGCAAGTCTCTTCATCTGAGAATACGTTCGGCAACCTATATCGTTTTGAATCTGCTTACTGTATTCGTCCCTCGGTCTCCCTCTACGATTTTTATCCCTCACATTTCCTTCTAATGCTAAGTCGACAGTTCCTTGATGTCCCACCAATCTATCACTTCTCTTAGTCAGGATATGCCAGAAACTTCTTTTCTCCCCAATCCGATTAAGCACCTCCTCATTAGTTACGTGATCTACCAATATAATTTTCATCATTTGCCTGTAGCACCACATTTCAAAAGCTTCTATCATCTTTTTGTCTGAATTCCTTATCGTCCACGTTTCACTCCCATACAATGCTACACTCCAGACGAATGCTTTCAGAAAGGACTTCCTAACATTTAAATTGATATTGGACGTTAACAAGTTTCGCTTCTTTAGAAACGCTTTTCTTTCCATAGCCATTCTGAATTTTATATCTTCTTTACTTCAGCCATCAGAAGTTATTTTGCTACCCAAATAACAAAACTCAACTACTACTTTTATTGTCTCATTGCATAATCTAATTACTTCAGCATGGCCTGATTTTCTGACATTACATTCCATTACCGTCGTTTTACTCTTGTTCATGTTCATCTTAGGTCTTCCTTTCAAGACACTGTCCATTCCATTCAATTGCTCTTCCAGATCCTTTGCAGTCTCTGACAAAATGACTATGTCATCAGCAAACCGCAGGGTTTTTATTTCTTCTTCCTGAACTTAAATTCCCTTTCAAATTTCTCTTTGCATTCCTTCACAGCTTGCGCAATGTACAGATTGAACAACACTGAGGGAAGGCTACAATCCTGTCTTACTCCCTTCCCAAACTCTGCGTCCTTTTCATGCCATTCGACACTAATAACTGCTGTCTGGTTTCTGTATAGGTTGAATATAACTTTTCGTTCCCCACATTTTACCCCTGCTACCTTCAGAATTAGAAAGAATGTATTCTTGTCAACGTTGTCAAAAGATTTCTCCAAATCTATAAATGCTAAAAACGTAGGTTTGCCTTTCCTTAGCCTGTTTTCCAAGATAGTCGAAATGTGAGTATTGCCTCTCGTGTTCCTACATTTCTCCTAAATTCAAACTGATCTTGCCCGAGGTCGAATTCCACAAGTTTTTCTATTCATCTGTAAATAATTCGTGTTAGTATTTTGCAACTATGACTTATTAAACTGAGAGTTCTGTAATTTTCACACTTGTCTGTACTTCGTTTCTTTGGAATTGGAATTACAATATTCTTCATGAAGTCGGTGAGTATTTCCCCTGTCTCATACATCTTGCGTACCAGGTGGAACAATCATTTTATGACTGGCTCTCCTAACGATATCAGCAGTTCAGACGGAATGTCATCTACTCCAGGCGCCTTGTTTCGTCTCAAATCCTTCAGTGCTCTGTCAGTTTCTTCTCGCAGTATCATATCTCGTATCTCATGTTTATCCACTTCGTCTTCCACTTCTAGAATAGAAGTTTATTTCCTTTGTATAGGCCCTTCATATATTTCTTCAACAGTTCAGCTTTCCCCTCTTTGTGTAATACTGGGTTTCCGTGTGAGTTCTTGAGATTCATACAGCTGCTTATCTTGTTCCAAATACCTCTTTTTATTTTCTTGGAGGCGGTATCTATCTTTCTTCTCGTTATACATTCTTCTACGGTTCTGCATTTGTCCTCTAGCCACTTTTGCTTAAGCAGTCTGCATTTCCTGTAAATCTCATTTTTCGACGCTTGTACTCCCTTTTGCCTGCTTCACTTGCTGAATTTTTATATTTTCTCCTCTCATCAATTAAGTTCAGTATATCCTGCGTTATCCAGGGATATCTATTAGGCCTTGTCCTACTGCCTATATGATCCTCTGCGGCCTTCACTACCCTACATCTCAGAGCTACCCATTCTTCTTCTACTTTTCTCCGATTCAACCAATTTTTGCCTACAGCTTCCTCTAAAACTCTCAATCACATCTGGCTCTTTCAATTTTTCCAGGTTCCATCTCCTAACTTTTCTACATTTCTGCAGTATCTTAAGTTTTAATCTGCAGTTCATAACCACTTCGTAATCAAAGTCAGGTATGAGTTATAAACAATGGTATTCTTGAAAATCCGTCCCCTCACAAATAAGGTTTTAATTTATAACGTACTTACTGCTAACTCTATTCAAGACACAATTCGCAGATTTTTTCGTAGTATTGCACTGTAGGTATCTGGAAAATTACATTATTCTAAGACAAATTCTTAAAGAGATGTTACTGTCATTGAGTGAACTGACTCCAATTAAGACTCGCGTGTCAACTGCTTTGAAACCATGTTATTACTGGCAACAAATACTATATCGTTATAGTTGTGGCAAATCCTATTCAGAACACAGGCGGCACGAAGTTTTCTGAATAGTGCTGACGTGAGACGATCGGCCATTTTCTGCACGTCTCCTGTACTCGTACACTGAATTCCGGCGGTTGGATAGGCTACGATCTGTTACTGCAATTACATTCAGGCTGATCTAAGACGATAATAGATCTCGGACTATACAGAATATACTGAGTGAGCAGTAAACAATTCGATTAAGTACCATCACATTTGTCTTGATTAAATAACTACTTCTTAATAATCTAATGCGTTGGTTCCACTCATCCTTTTTGAGGGGGGGGGGGGGGCGCCTCACGTTTTGGAGAACCACTGGCATGAATGGTTACAGCGAGCGCTGGTCCAAAGCTGGAAATGCAAACTAGAATTCGGATCTAGCACTATTTTTTAACGTTGCCATTGAACTTACTTCAGTGTCCTGCAATGGTCGAGATGTTTCTGTATTTCGAATTCATATTTGCCTCTTTGGTGCTGCGACAGGAGCGTTTTCAGCTGGTAAATTAATGAACTGGTAAATGTGTGGTGAAATAAATACGTATAATATTTGAGCAGCACGCGGTAAACCCCGTGGAATCTTTATTTTAGTGCAGCTGAACTACACGTACTGTCTTCAGCTGACTTGCAAGGGCCCTCAGACTTTACTAAGCATCTTGGCATCTACCTTGCCTAGCGAACGAGCGTATAAACTGTCGCTACGCAACAGCCAGTTGCTGAAGATGACGAGCACCTGCCTCGCAGAGAAGTCGTGCAATTCAGACAATGCGATTCGCCGCTACGCACGAGAACCCTTCAAGCAGTTATCACGCTGGGAAAGCTTCAAATGACACATCATCTTTTTCTTCTTCTTCTTCCTAGCTGTTTCCTGCTTTAGTAGAATCCGTTTCTTTGCATTTTGAACTTCCTCTTCCCGAATCTGTTTTTACAGAGACAACTGACATTAACATCCTAAAAAGGAGGAATTGAGATGGTTGCTTATGTCACCCACATGGTTGATTGCAGCTACTTTCCAGCCTGTAGGTATACTTGCCTGCAATGTAAAGTACCAGGTGGTAATATACCTTTTATCAGCTAAGCTCTCCTCCGTTGATATGAAATGGAACTATTATATTCTAACTTTCGCTACATGATTAATTATTACTGATCGAAGTGGAGCAGTGGTTGACACACTGGATTCGTATTCGGGAGCATGGCGGTTCAAACTCCCCACCAGCCATCTTGATTTGGGTTGATTTTGTACATCTGATTCATGGACGTTGGAACTTCAGCCGTATATATAGCAATAAGTACAATGTATAATAACACCGTCAGCTGTATTTTCATTTTATCACTTACTGACAACCAGTTTCGACGGACCACGCCATCATCATCAGGCCCTTAAAATAGGGTAAACTGTATTTTGCTGCATTAAAAAACAACAAAATGACTGGTGTCGCACAATTATTGAACTTAACACTAAGGAGGATCAACAGAAGCCGTCCGCGGTGGCCGAGGGGACTGAGGCGCTCCAGTCACGGTCTGCACGGCCGTTACGATCGGGGGTTCGAATCCCCCCTCGGGCATGGATATTTGTGTCGTCCTTAGTAGTAGTTAGTTCATAGGTAGTTTGTAAGTTTAGGGACTGATGACCCCACCTCCAAACAGGACCATGCCTAGTAAAGCACTGTGTTGTTCAAACCAATCTTCGGATTGTTGACTGCTTTACCTTTATCCTATTTTAACTGGTTGCCAGTAAATAACAAAATGAAAATACAGCTGACGGTGTTATTATTCATTGTACACATCTTGGTTTGGGTTTTGACGTGATTTGCCTAAATCACTCCAGGCAAATACCAGAAGGTGTCTTTCAAAAAACACGGCCGATTTCCTTTCTCACCCCTAACAAAAGCAGTTCAATATTGTGATCCATCTCTAAAGACTACGATGTTTACCGAATGTTAAGGCCTAGTATTCATTTTTTTATGGTGAACTAGCTGAAAACCCTGCGTATCTCTCCATCCCTTTTCTCTCTCTTCCACCTCTGTCCTTCTCTCTCTCTCGCTCTCTCACTCTCACTATGCGTGTATGTGTGTGTGTGTGTGTGTGTGTGTGTCCCTCTCCTCCTCTTTCTCTGTCTGTATCCTCCGTTTCCTTTCTGTCCGTCTCCTCCTCCACCTATTCCTCTCCCTCCTATATATGAAAAAGTGCCAAGTTTCATAGTGACTGGTCAAACGGTCAAAATCGCAAAGAACTCTCCATCATGTTAAATTCACTGGCTTGCAGATTATAAAAATCTCCTTTACGAAAACATACATTTATGTGCTGACTTTCATGGTGCACCTACAGAGACTTAGGAAAAGTAGTCAATGTATTAATTCAGTTATAAGCTATCTTCATACCACATTTCATTCAATCCTGTTCAGTAGTTTCAGCGTGAAGAGTAACAAAAGTGTTAACCCACTGCAAGGTACCCTCAGCCATGCACCATATGGTGGCTTCCTAAACGTAGCTGATGCTACATTGCCGAAATGGGATGGCTTGCGTGCCTCAACGATACGGATAGCCGTATCGAAGGTGCAACAACAGCGGAGAGGTATCTGTGGAGAGGCCAGACAAATGTATGTTTCCCGTAGAGAGGCAGCAGCCTTTGCAGTAGTTGCAGGGGCAACAGTCTGAATGATTGACTGAGCTGGTCTTGTAACATCAACTAATGTGGCTTTGCCACACAGTTACTGCGAACGGCTGAAAGCAAGGGGAAACTACAGCCGTTACTTTACCCGAGGACATGCAGCTCTACTGTATGAACATATGATGATGGCATCCTCTCGGGTAAAATATTCCGAAGGTAAAATAGCCTCCCATTCGGATCTCCGGGTGGGGACTACTCAGGAGGAAGCTGATAATCTGGAAACGACCTGGAAGAGCAGCTGAACGGAATGGACTGTGTGCTGAAAGGTGGATAGAAGATGAACATTAACAAGAGTAAAACAAGGCTAATGGAGTGCGGTCTAAGAAAATCAGGTGATACTGAAGGAAACAATGAAGGAGGTAGATTAGTTTTGTTACTTGGGCAGTAAAATAACAAATGATGGTCGCAGTACAGAGGATATAAAATGCAGAATGGCAATGGGTAGAAAAGCGTTCTTGAAAAAGAGAAATTTGTTAACATCGAATATTGATTTGAGCCTAAGGAAGTCCTTTCTGAAGGCATTTGTGTGGAGTATTGCCTTGTATGGGAGTGAAACATGGACGATAAACAGTGCGGAGGAAGAGGATAGAGGCTTTTGAAATGTGTTGCTACAGAAGAATGCTGAAGATTAGGTGGGTGGATCGCGTAACTAATGAGGAGGTACTGAACAGAATTGGGGAGGAAAGGAATTTCTGACATACCTTGACTAAAAGAAGGGATCGATTGGTAGGACACATTCTTTGACATCATTGAATCGCGAATTTAGTATTGGAGGGAAGTGTTTGGGATAAAAACCGCAGAGGACAGATGTAGGTTGCCGTTCTTATGTGGAGTTGAAGAGGCTTGCCCAGGATAGCGTATTGTGGAGAGTCGCATCAAACAAGTCTCCGGACTGAAGACCACAACAACAACAACAAGCTATCTGCATTCCAAATTTCTTTCAAATTCGTCCAGCTGTTTCAGCGCGAAGAGAAACAAACGTATTAACGCATCGTAAGGTACCCTCCGCCATGCTACGAAAGGTAGCCCCTGTATTAATGCATGGTATAGGCTACCTCCATTCCAAATTTCATTCAAGGCTTTCCATCCCTTTCAGAATGAACGATTAGAAAACATATCAACCCATTGTAAGGTACCCTCTGCCGCGCAGAGAGGCTTACGAAAGGTCGCCCATGTATTAGTTAGGGTATAAGCTACCTCTGTTCGAAATTTCATCCATATCCTTTCAGCCATTTCAGCGTGAAGGCTAAGAAACGAATTAACTAATTGTTAAGCACCCTCTGCCATGCACTACACAAGTTGATTTTAGTATGCCTCTAACCTTCGAGCGAGTGAAAGCAACGATTTGACCAAGTTTTACCGCACTCGGATGTACGGTATGGTCGTGCATAAAATACGAACAAAAAGACAAACAAACATATATTAATTTTTGTCTAGCCAATTCTCTCACCAGTTGTCAGTTACATAAAACTGTCAGAACGACATGTTTCGGGACCAACATTATCCCATTCTCAAGTCCTATAGGAAACAAGAAAAGAACGTAAAATACGACAAAAAATAAGATGCGAACACACGAAACAATTATCCTTTCTAGGATAATAGGATAACTTACCTAAAAATTAAAATGAATCAGTTGTTCGTCTGTCAACTTTGACTTGTAGCTGCTCATAGATAATCGCTGAAACAACAGTGCAGGTAGCCGGCTGTTCATAGTGGTTCTTCAAACAGACATGTCAGATTATTGTAAGACAATGCACCGATGCTGCATATATTTAAAGTGGACCTTGCCTAATGACTGATTCATTTTAATTTTTAGATAAGGTATTCCAGAGAGGATAATTGTTTCGTGTAATCGCTCTTAATTTTTTTTGTCGTATTTTACGTTCTTTCCTTGTTTCTTGTACGACTTGAGAATGGGATAATATTGGTCCCGAAACATGTCGTTCTGACAATTTTATATAACTGACAACAGGTTTGAGAACTGGCTACATACATAGTACAGTTGTATGATGGCATTAAAACAGAATATTAATTTTTATGTGTTAGATTATTGTGAATAATCGTGTTTCATATTTTGACTTGAAAGTATGCTGGAGATTTCTTATCACAAAACATCCAAGTTATTCCTCTCCACATCGCAGCCTTCGTAGCTTATACTTCGACCCTGATGTCACTTTCTGAATAAAACTAAAGATTTAATATATCCACCTTCTTCCGATTTTTTCCTTTAGCTTAGAAACAAAATGTTTTAATGTACTTAGTATATCGAAATTGCTTCTTGAAAGACAGTTTCGACTCATTCCAACCCCAAAACGTGAGTGTAGACCAGATGTGGCTCCAGTTCAAAGAAGTAGTATTGACAGTTTTATACCAAATAAATTAATAAAACAAGGTGAAGATCCCCCTTGGTACACAAAACAGGTCAAGACACTGTTGCAAAAATAGCGAAAAAGGCATGCAAAATTTAAACGAACACAAAATCCCCAGGATTGGCTATCCTACACAGAAGCTCGAAATTTAGAGAGGACCTAAATGCGAGATGCTTAGAATACTTTCCACGACGAAACTCTTTCTAGAAATTTGACTGAGAACTCAAAGAGATTTTGGTCATATGTTAAATATACTAGAGGCAAAACACAAACAAGACACTCACTACGTGATAGAATTGGCGACCCGCCGATGATAGCGCTAGTAAAGTAGAGGTACTAAACACAACTTTTAGAAACTCATTCACCAAATAAGACGAAACCAATATTGTAGATTTCTAATTACAAACACAGGCCAGAATGAGTAACGTTGAATTAGATACCCTCGGAAGCAACTGAAATCACTTAAGAACAGTTCTGGTACGGACTGCATGCCCATTAGATTTCTATTTGTTTATGCTGATGCGTTGCGCCTTACTTAACAGCCATATACAACCGCACGTTCAGCGAAGGATCTGTACCAAAAGATTGGAAACTTGCACAGGTCACACCTATATTCAAGAAAGGTAGTAGGAGTAACCCACTAAACTAAGGGCCTATTTCAATGACGTAATTTGCAGCAGGGTTTTGGAACATGTCCTATATTCAAATGTTTTGAATTATCTCGAACAGAATGATCTATTGACTCAAGGTCAACACGAGTTTAGAAAATATCGTTCATGTGAAACACAACTAACTCTTTACTTACACGAAGTGATGAGTGATATCTCAAATTGATTCCGTATTTCTTGATATCCAGAAGGCTTTTGGCACCGTACCTCAGAAACTGCTTTTAATCAAATTGCGTGGTTATGCAATATCGCGCAAGATTTGTGACTGGATAGGGGATTTCCTGTCAGAGAGGATACAGTTTGTAGTAATCGATGGTAAGGCAGCGAGTGAAATAGATATGATATCGTGCGTTCCACAGGGTAGTGTTATTGGTACTCTGCTGTTCCTTATCTACATAAACGATTTGGGAGAAAATCTAAGCAGCTCTCTTAGGTTTTTGCACATGGCGCCGTCATTTATCATTTGGTGAAATCATCTGAAGATTAAAACCAACTGCAGAGGGATCTAAATAAGATATTAGTTTGTTGTAAAAAGTGGCAGTTGACTCTAAATAATAAGAAGTGTGAAGCCGTCCACATGATTACGAAAAGAAAGCCGTTACACTTTGTTTACAACATAAATCAATCGAATGTGAAGGCCATAAGCTCCGCTAAATACCTAGGAATTACTATTACATCAGACTTAAACTGGAAAGAAAACGTAGATACTGTCGTAGGAAAGGCGAACCAGAGACTACCTTGTATTGGCAGAGACTTGAAAGATGCAACAGAACTACTAAAGAGACTGCATACACCACGCTTGTCCGTCCTTATTTGGAATATTGCTGCCCAGTGTGGGATCCTTATCAGGTGGGTTTAACGGAAGCCATCGAAAGGGCCCAAAGAAGTGCCGCCTGTTTTGTATTTTCCCGATACAGAGGAGACAGCGTCACGGAAATGATACAGGATCTGGGATGGGAATCATTACACAAACGGCGTTCATCGCTGCGGCGTGGTCTACTTACGAAACTCGAATCGCCAACATTCTCTTCCGAATGTGAGAATATATTGTTGACTGCCACTTACGTAGGTAGAAATGATCATCAGAATGAAATACGAGAAATCAAAGCTTCAACGGGGAGTTTCAGATGTTCTTTCTTCCCGCGCGCTATTCGAGAGTGGAATGATAGATGAATAGTATAACGGTGGTTGGATGAACCCTCTGCAAGGTACTTAATTGTGATTTGCAGAGTATCTCATGCAGCAGCAGAAATTTCTTTATTGCTACATGGAGAGGATAAACTGATCACGATCATATCTTCGTTGTTGCAGTAGAAGCCCGGACCTGCACCGTAAAAATATATTCCACCAACATTTACTCCACTTTATCAACCCTATAGTGTTTATTTTACGGTAAGAGTAAAATTCTCAAGAAAAGGATTCAAAATTTGGTGCAATGGTTTAATACTAACAGAGAAATCGCTTCCAGGGAAGATTCCATAGTCGTACATACTCCAATTCGGCATCAATTTAGTGCGCCTGTTTCCACAGGAATAATCGAATACGCGGTGTTCACATGAACATTGATGGAAGAAAGAAACTCTTCACTGCAGACCAATAGCATTTAAGCATGGGAGTAGTCTTCGGACTGTGGTGTCGCAAAAGTCCAAAGTGCGCGCCACCTACTTTCGCCGCGCGCCGCCATGCACGCACGGCGCGGCGTTCTTACGTCAGCCACGAGCGCCCTCTGTTACAACTCCGCTCGTGGCCACCACTGAACGACATCGTCCACTTGGGACTGAGATAGCAACCAGTTAGGACCTTCGTAATCAGATAGGCACCAGTGAAGACTTGGCTATCGTATTGGCACTAGGAAGCAGTACTAGGCAGGCCTCTAGCTCAACTATCTATCTGCATTACTGAGCAATGTAAAAGTTAAGTGTTGTATAAATTCTGTGCAATATATATCTCGTTCTAATTAACTCTAGTGTTTTTAGTTTCTGGCTGCTCCCCTCTGTAACTGCACCAGCGTGCTATCTTTATTCCTGTGTCGGTCTCATTCCACTCGGCCACCGACACCTACGACGGAACGAGACACAAAAGCGGCGACGAGGCTGGGACACAAAACGGACTGCATTGTTTGCTACGGTGGTTTGGTCGTGGTGGGTGGAAGTGTGCGATTGTGGGGGTGGGGGGATGCGGGTAATTAACGCCATTCTAACACGTTGTGTGTATCTTTGTGTCGTTTTGAGAGATTACTTCTTTACTACTAACTGTTTTAACGAAACGTTTTTCAGGTAGCATGCAAATATATCACTAAATATATCTACAATTGTATCACTTATTGACAAACATTTCAGCAGGTATGGTGTCAGCAACTGTGATATACATGAAACACTGCAGCATCATGCATGACGTTTAAATTTGTTACATGTTTGCTACATACTATATTCCCCTTAAACTTTGCATATAATATATACGCCGCTGAATATACGTTCAAAATTAGATCATTGTTGGACCCACAATCCAGGAGATTCGGCTCCATAGAATGTGATGCATAATTGAGTATTGTATCACGTTTGACTTTTTATTACATCTTCATTTAGAAGATAAGACGTCACAACCACTGAGCTTCGTGAAGAGGAAACTAAAAGGCGGAATTCGCTATAGATACAAGCGAAGTATGTGTATATATATCGAGGATCAATTGAAACTAAACTTCATATACATATAACTATTTGCATAGATACATTTACGGGTAAGAGCTATCAACCTCCATATGAGTGAAGGGGGAGAGGAGGAGAAGATCAGGAACACGGACAAAGAAATGGACGAGGGAGACGGGAACGGACCATATGTATGAGAGGGATGAGGAATGAAAAATGAGAAGCGCAGACTTATTGGCCAGATGAAGAGGGGGTGATGGACAGACACAGAAAAAGGTGATAATGTTATCTTGAAATGTGTGCATATGTAGCCAAGTACATCCTCTTACAATAAAGTTCAGCGAACAGACCTGTAAGATCAACGTAGGTGAACTGTGACCGAGAGTTACCTTACTGTCATTCGAGATGGCGTCGAAAGACCTCGTCACGTTTCGTTGGATGTCAGGAATATCGTAAAATCTCTTTCCTGTAAAAGAAAGTTTGAGTCGAGCTAATAGGTAGAAGTCTGGAGGATTGAGATCCGGTGTATATGGAGGATTTCAAGTTGCACGACAACGCTCGCCAACAAAGAGGCAATATCGCCAAACAGTTGCTGGCAAAAAGATTGGGGGTGGTGCAACTTAAACATCCTCCATATTCGCCGGATTTCAAGCCTCCAGACATTTTCCTATTACCTCCCCTTAAACTTCCTTTGAAAGTAAAGAGATTTTACGATATTCCTTACATCCAACGAAACGTTCCCGCGCTTTTACACACCATCCCATAGGAAGAGTTCCTGCAAAGTTTCCAGGTCATGTATCGCAGAACTCAGCAATGCATAGTTAGGGGCGGTGAATATTTCGAATAGTAAAATAGCCGTAATTGATAGTTCATCTACGTTATGTTACTCAACCTTATTGTTAGAGGCTCAGTTATCATAATGAAAAAGGAATCCGTTGTGCTTGTAATAAACTTTAATTGGTAGAGCACGACCGGTTTTGCGTCTTAAAGACACATCTTCAGGTAAAATTAAATAAACATCTTGTCCGTACATTTTAATTACACCCCAGCAATATTGAACGCTGCTACCCAACGTCCGTTTTAAAATAATTGAAATAAGCGAGGAAGAAACAGAAAAGTGGTTAAGGATTTTAGAGAAGAGGATGATGAGATGGGGGAGCGCATCGAAAGAGGTGAAAGAGGAGCAGGAGGAGCAGACAGACAGCGAGGAGGGGATTATCAGATGGATACGGAGAGGAGAGAGGTCATGGATAGAAGGTGACGTGAGGGAAAGAGGGGAAGATTGACAGAGGGGAATAAAGGGATAGACGAATGGAAGACTAATATATACATATCCAGACCAATCATGTTGTGTGGTTGACATTAAACATACCGGGCAACCCTGGGCGCTGCACCTAGTTATATATGAAGTACAAGTAGGTAGAGCTAAACTCATACCGCCAGCGTGATGGCCGTGTTCCTTAATCACTACTAATTATGTCATACGATCTGGAACGTTATCTGAATATCCACATACTTAAAGCTTCGATTTTATGGGTAATTTTCTTGTGGTGCAATGAAAAGCCGCTAGTGAGGTACTCCGCATAAGGCCCTCCTACAACATATCGGACCCATAAAATATGTGATTAACACGTCTAATGATCTGAAAATGGAGATCAAAATGAACTGGTAGGAAAATTGGACATTCATTCATATAATGAAAGTAATGCAATGTCATTATAGCTACAATTAAAACAATAAAGGTGTACGAAATAATCAGGTAATTTATATTACTTTTCAGCAGGGAGTAAGGGATAGAAGCTTTGGATGTGCGAATTTGAACTCCGCTTTTGGACATGAAAATGGACTTCTGACATGATGGTTGTAAATTATCTCTTTAGAATTTCACGAATAATGAAAAAGGATGTGTTCGGGTAACCGCCTTCTCTCAATATTTATCATTTCCTGGAAATGTTTCACTGCTGGAGGATACGAATTCAAATATTTTTCAAAAAAAGAAGAAAAAAAAAAGGATATGCTCGGGCGACGCAACTTTCTCTCGGTTTTTGTCAGGCCCTGGAGATATTTAACAGCTGTCGGATATGAAACCAAGTGCAAACAGTTGCTCGGCGGAAAACGCTAAAAACGAGGGAGCAAGTGACGTGGGTTTCTTTTATCGCGGTGCGCCGACTCAGCAAATTATACACCAGACCGAGTGTCAACATGAATGCGAAAGTGTGGATGAATGAGGAGAGTCACTACGGAGCAACAGCGCGGCGGAAGGGAGCCGTGGTGCCCGAGGCGCACATCCGGGCTCACATGCGTCCAATGTTTACGCCCGCCATTGTCAATATTTGACAAGACTTCCAAATATTTTACAAGCGCCCGTATTCTAGTCGTTCCTCGTCCGCCTCCGCCGCCGTTACGTACGAGTGTTGCTCCCCAGTTTTTTTTACGACCGTCTTCATCGACGGTCGTTCTCGTTGCTTTATAGGTCGATTCTCCTCAGCCGAGCGACAGCGGACTCTGGCTAGGCTTTTACTTAAGACTCTCCGGCCTTGTGCCGTTTTATGACGTCGGGCGAGCACCGTCGCGATGCTTTTTGTTGTTCTTCAGACAGTCGGCGCCAGTATGGTGGCGTCTATACCAGCCTGGAAAACAGGACTTCACGGTTTACAGTTACAGCGTCTGAGATATATTGAAAAACATTCATATAATTTGTTATACAATCGTTTTGAAATTTATAGTTAAGTGGCATATTACGCCTATGGAGAGCGATCGAAAATGTATATAAAGCACACTTACTTCAGTTCCTTAGTTCAGTTACTTAGTTAAGATCGCAAATTTTATTTTATTTCATGATTTTTTACCGGTTTCGATGAGTTATGTCATCATTTTCAGAATTTTTTATATATTGTTCTCCTATTTTCACTGCCTTAAGTTTCAAAGATTGTTAAAATCTGTAAAATCTTTTTTTGTATACAAATAAAAGTTAACCAACACGTACAAAGCTTTGGGACTCACATAAAATAAAGATTTACTTGTGAAAATGAAATATACGAAAAAGAACATTGTCAAACGATTAAAATTTGCCTCACCAAAGTGGATAGTCATCTATATTGCACACTTAAAAATTGTGTGTGTTTTTGCCACAAGTAACATGGGTCTCATTGATATAGCTCATCGAAAATGGTAAAGAAATCATGAAATAAAATGAATCCTGGCTGAAGTAAGTGTGCTTTTATTTTGAATTTCTCCTCGTGGATGTATAGTCAGTCAGGCAGTTTAGAAATAAACTGCAGAGGGACTCCACCACCTTAAGCAAGACACAAGAGACATGTTTGAATACGCACATGCTGTCTTCTGTGGTTTTACACATATCTAATTCCTGAAAAGTTGTTATCACATGTTACGGGTTTGTTGTACCTTACCGTGCGGAAATCACCGCGTGGTTTGAGACGCGATGTTACGAATTACGCGCCAGCACCCACTGGAAATTCGAATCCACATTCGGTAATGGGTACGTGTCTTTTATCCTTAACATAAGTTCGTTTAAATTAGTTGAAGGAATGCAGCCACGGATGTGGCGGAATGGCCGAGCGCTCTAAGACTCCTTGCTGCGGAGAGCGCGTTTGCTCCCCGTCGGAGGTCCGATTCCTCCCTTGGGCATATATATATATATATATATATATATATATATATATATATATATATATATATATATATATATGTGTGTGTGTGTGTGTGTGTGTCCTTAGGTTAGTTTAACTTAATTAATTTAAGTAGTGAGTAAGCCTAGGGTCATAATCACAATAGGCAAGTCCATATATTTACAAACACAATGCTGTGACGTTTGCGAATATGCTTTTTATTGTTTACAACACGTTTCGTCCTTTTGCGGATGCATTATTTAAACAAATTCTTAACCAGTTACTGCAGCAGGCGTCAGCATAGAATGAAATTGGTTTCAGTAGTTTGTAAGTCTAGGGACCGATCACCAGAGTAGTTTATTCCCTTAGATTTTAAAACATTTGAACATTTTGGTGTACCTTATATAAACGTTTGGTCTAAATTATATACATTTGTTAATGGAGTAGCAAGTGCATGAACCCCTTTTTCACATGTGCTTTTCGTAAAGTAACAGTGTTCTGAGATATATCTAGGAGATGCTAATTTACGATAAGTCTAGATAATTTTAGTCCTAAAGCGAAATTTTTTTAGAAATAAATTGGATTGATAGGCAAACATTTGTTTAGATGGCTTAAATGGAGTTATTGGCAGTATTGTTGCTGGCTTAACACATGCAATGTTCTTTACAGCCTGTCAGCTGCAAACAACAGAACGATTATAATTTTCCTTTTACCGTACGTTTCGACTGGAGATTACTATACAGGCCTTAGCGCCTTACTTACATTTCCTGTGTTGTGGTGTCAGTTTCCTTCGCTTTTGTCGTGTTGACGCGGTTTTTTTTTAATATTTTGCACTGTTTTTTATGAAATGACACTGTTTTCGCCGATATTTCACGTGTTTTTTTTTTGTGCGTTTGTGGAATTAGTATCTTTCGTAGTGGCATTGGCGGTTCTGGGTTTGCCTGTGTGTGTGTGTGTGTGTGTGTGTGTGTGTATGTTTGTGTGTGAAAGGGTCAGGCAGACAGACATACAAGAAACACACACTCACCAGAAAGAGCGAGAGAGAGAGGAGGGGGGAGGGGACTCGATGATCACGTGTGCGATAAGCGTAAATAATTCCCACCCCATAAACAACACGTGATCGCTCTATAGAACAAAATCTCTCATATTCTTCACCAAGCACTCTACCTATTAGTTAATAACACCTCATCCACACCCCCTATCCCCTCTCTCTTTTTCTATCTCTCTGTCACACACACACACACACACACACACACACATACACACACACAAACATCGCATATTTTACCCCACTCACACACGCGCACGGGCAGACCTGCATGGAGACAAGACATTACAAACGTCAATATCACATCAAATTCACGTTCTTTATTACACGCACGCTACGAAAGAAATCAATACCACACACACACACACACACACACACACACACACACACACACACACAAACACACACAAAGAAAAATGACATGAAACGGTGATATAAACAGTGTGCTCTCATAGCAAACGCACTAAAAATCTTAAAAGATAACTCTCAAAACAACAAAAGAAAAAGAAAACAACACCACAGAACAGATAATGTAAGTTACAAAGTCTGTATCGTCATCTCCAATGGAAAAGAACAATGAACGGGATAGTAAAATCGTTTTGTTGTTTGCATATAATCAGCTGTGAAGTTCATTGCACATGTTATATACTATTTGTGCTTCATTATATGTTATAATTTTCTCAATATTCCTGATAAAGACACCCTTAGTTGAAACATAGTAAAGTGTTAAAATTTTGAACATAGCTGCTATTGTCATCGACCGTTACAACGTCAAAGGATAAAATGCAGCCCTCGGTCGCAAATTAAAAATTATTTCAAGTGGTTTCGGCAATTACTATGATTGTCTTTATCAGAAATTATAAATTAAAACAAGTCGCATAATAAAATATATAACTCACCTGTAAAGCTTACGTTACAAAATTAAAAAAGAATTTTTTAGAAAAAGCTAGCCACTATGGGCTGCATGCCTGCACGGAGGCATCAGACAGCTTTACAGATGCGTTGTATATTTTATAATTTTTGATGAAGGTAATCATATTCATTGCCGGAACCAGGTCAAATAATTTTTAATTTGCGACCGAGTGCTGCTTTTATATCCTTTGATAGTAAAGTATCTTTAATTTACCATGGAACACTTTGGGCTGTTAATTTTCACTTACAGTACATATAAGACCACCTATAATATTACCAATTATTTCATGTAAGGTATGTTAACAAATCTAGACCTATGACTATAAATCCAACTTACTTAAAATGAAATTTACAGCAGAAAAAGTTTGCATTAGAACTAAAATTATCTAGACGTATCGTGAACAGTTCAATAAAATACGCTAGAACTCTTTCAAAAAAAATGTTCGTAAATCTATCGGACCAAACTGCGTGGTCATCAGTCCGTAGCTTACAATCTACTTAAACATAGGTAAACTAACCTGAGGACAAACACGCACACCCATGCCCCAAGGAGGACTCGAACCTCCACGGCAAGCAACCGCGCGCTCCGCAGCGAGACGCTTTAGACCGCTCGGCTACTCCATCGCGGCGAACTCTTTCACATCACAAAAACTATTGTGAGGGAGAAATTTGTACACTATCCGTTCCAGTAACAAATGCGAATAATTTATGCCGAAAGTTCATATAAGATACATCAAAACTGCAACATTTAACTAACATTTTACAGGAGTTCAGTGCATAAACCCACTGAAAGTAGCACATAAGTGTTGAAACATGCCTGAGTGAGAAACTGAAAAAAAAAGAGTTGTCTTTCATAAAGCAGAATTCCTTTCTATTTGGTATTAGCAAGCACGAAAATAAAAACGACTGCAACATTCACAAGATGATCATTTTAGAAATGTTTATATCGGATTATGTTTTCAAAAACGAAAGCTAGTAGTTAAGTTCTGCCCCTTTAAGTGGCGTGTCCTGTACGGAGTACCGTACGTATGGAAGTTCAGAAGGGTCAACTAGCTGAATGTAAAAGAATGTGACGTCGCGCTGCTTACATCGAAGCGGGCAAAACAGAGAGAGGTTGAAAATTCACTGGATTGCCTCTGGATTCTACACGGTCCAGTCACATGGATGTGGACGCCGATTATGTTCTACGTCAACAGGCAGTAACCACTCGCAGATGACATGTGGAAGCACAAGCAGTGCGGGAGGTATAATCGCAGCCTACTGGAAGTATAACCTGCGGCAACTGACAGGTAGCCCGTGTGACGTCACGAAATGCCTAGGGAACCTGTATACAGACGGGCATGCGCCTCAACTTCTGCTGTAGCAGCAGCTTCGGCCGCCATTTTTGTTCCGAGCGGCGACAGCGTGAGCTTCTCAAGGGTGGAGTTCTTTGCTGTTATTGCTTTGAAATATCGCTTGCTTCACTTCTAATACACATATCAAGGAGTAAATAAAGATTTGGATTAAAAACTAATCTGCTCATAATAAATTATTTTAATGCACCTTGAAAAATCGATACATATATTTTTTTGGAGTTTGCCCACCTGGATCTATATCCAGAGCATTTTTTTCCGCATTGAACAACTCATGTTTACTGGATGCCAGATGCACTTCAATAACTTCTACGTTTTCGATGGTGATGTGATAAAATTTGATCAGAATACAATCCCACGTCCGATCGGGAGTAGCCGATCGGTCTGGAGCACCACGTTACGGATCGCGTCGGAGGTTCGAATCCTCTCTCGGGTTGTCCTTAGGTTAGTTAGTTTAAGTAGTTTGTATGACTAAGAACTGATGACCAACGTAATAGTTTGGTCCCTTAGGATTACAAACATTTGCATTCTTTGAACGTTCGTGCATTTTAACGTCGTAGTAATTTCGAACATGGTTCACATGGTTCATTGTAATTAGTAGAAACAGTATGCACCTTTAAAAGTAATTAATATTATTTTAGTCTATATCTTGGTACTGTTTGTTATCGCCAAAATATGTATAAATAAAAGTCGGTAACAAAAGTTGCTGCGTTGGATCTTTTGCTAGAAAACCAGTGTTGAAACCATTTCGCATAGTTTTGAAGTACTTGGTGGTGTCTATTTCTCACGATGACAGTTTATTATCGATACTTTACGGCTTTCGTGGTCCACAGTTAAACAAACCCATTTTCTAAGCAATTAGAACAATTAGAAGCTGCACAGCCACCATACTAAAAGCGTATTGATTGCTCTAGTTGCCGTCTCGCGTCGACGCGAAGGAACTAAAATGGCGGATGCGCATGTCCGTCTATATCCACGTCTATATCCAGGTGCCCTGAAGTGCCAAGACGCGGGGTATCCCTCTGCACCCAGTGAAACATTAATGCCTTCAATAAGCTTGCAGCGTTAGTTTGAAGGCCAATACGTGCATGTGTGCATTTCTCGAGTTCAGAGTGATTAAATATTTGTGTTTCACATTAAGAAACGCCATAAACAAATTGAGATGCAAGTACAAACAGCCTTTTCTTAATTGTGAGTAGCTAACTTTTCCAACTTATGAAAACAATACATCGGATAGTTGGTTGTTATAGATACTCGAAATTGCGCTTACGTGCTCACTTAACCTATTGCCGTATTCCTCACAGCCTATTCTGTGGAATATTTCCTAGTCTTGAGAGCAAAATTAGGAATTAGCGTGTCCTATCTTCAGTCGTATCTCAAGAAACTTTCTGGTGGTATAAAAAGCGAAATAGGATTAAAAGTGGGTCAGAAGGTATTATTGAGATAGAAATATAATCAGTCATATCCACGTGAGGAACCTGTGTACGATTACATGAAATAGATAGCCGAAGTGGAACGGCCAAGCGCTCTAAAGCGCCTTGCTGCGGAGTGAGCTGTTGCTCCCCGTAGGAGGTTCGAGTCCTCCATTGAGCATGTGTGTGTGTGTGTGTGTCTGTCTGTCTGTGCGTGTGTGTGTGTGTGTGTGTTGTCCTTAGGTGAGTTTAGGTTGGTTCAAGTAGTTTGTAAGCCTAAGGACTGATAACCACAGTAGTTACGGTATATATACAGATTTGCAAACACTTCAACATGTGAAAGAGATATTCTGCCAAAGATTACATACAGAGGCAGACATTTAGAGGAAAAAAGAAGTCCAAATGTTTGTAAACCTATGGGTCCAAAATACTGTGGTCATCATCCCTAGACTTACAAACTATTTTAATTTATACCTCCAGAAAGACATTTTCAGTGTGCAATGGAATGTGCACTAATATGAAACTGACTGGGAAGTTAAAACTGTGCGCCGGAACCGGGATTCGAACCTGGGATCTTTGCTTTTAGTGAAAAATTTCATCCTAAGTACGTCCCTTAAGCTGTGGCTATGCCATGTCTCCACCGTATCTTTTCTTGCATGAGTTTTAGTCCTGCACGTTACGCAAGAAAGCTTCTGTGAACTTACGAAAGTAGGAGGCGAGGTGCTGACGGAAGTGAAGCTGAGAGGACGGACCATGAAGCATGCCGGGATAGCTCAGTGGGTAGAGCGCTTGTCCGCGAAAGGCAAATGTTCCAGGTTAGAATCCAAGTTCCGGCAAACAGTTTTAATCTGCCAAGGCGTTTCATAACTTAAAGCTCTCCTGAGGACAACACAAACACCCATGCCCGAGAGAGAATTCGAACTTACGGTAGGAGCAGCCGCGTAGTTCCTGACCTGTCGCCTAGAACCATATGTCGCCTAGAACCATATTGTTGGAAAACAATTGGAAAACAGCGAAGATACCGCCAATAAACAGGCATATAGCCTGACTACTTTATTTTCCGATAAAGATGATTTCCCCTAAATAAACTTATGCAGATAGGCTCAAAGATCTAGCCTTTAAGGCCATTAGAACAGTAACAGAAGTAGGCTTACATAACGTTCTGGATGGTAAGTGATAAAGAATTAACCGTAATTTATTTCAGTTTCCTCCACCTACACCTCCGTCTGAATGTGGCACATCTGTTCCTTGCTACATAGAATAACTACAAATATCATTCGTTTAGCTCAATACGTTTTCGGCACTGTTGTGAGTTGCAAATATTTGTTACTAAAAAGTTTCAGATAGATCTTCTACAGTCCAGAAAGAAGGTGTGGTCAGCACAGAGAAATGTGTCGTTATATTTTCCGTGTGTGAGCATTACATGACACTGGAAAGAAACTGAAAATAATGAGTGTATTAAAAAAAAAAGGAAATCCATTTTTTATTTGAGATATTGTACGTAAAATAATTAATACTTAATTCTACAGAAACTTAACATGAGCAGGTGTATTATGAAGGGAAGAAGATGAGGGTTTAGCGTTCCGTCGAGAGACTGGTCATTTTCGTAGCCCCTGCAGACAGTTTGACTTTCTTTAGCACATTGGTATCCACTAGCAAGTCAGTGCAACATGTCACATAGCTCGTAGGATACGTGTGTGGTTTGAATAACAACAGGACTTTAATACTCTGGCCACCAAAATCTCACGATTTAAACTCACTGGAGAATCTGTGGGGCCACCTCGTTCGGATCCTCATCCTAGAATCCTAGCACAGCTGACTGCGGCACCAGAGCGGCCATGGACCCACATCTCTGCCGGTAGCTAACAGTCTCACAGACACACGCTTTGCTCGTTCGGAACGGTTATTGCAGCAAAAGGTGGTTACTGAGATTTCTGACTGGTGGTCACATTAATAGGACTGGAGAATTCGAAGGAATTATTCACAGCTTTTTCTCAAGAAGCTCACTTGTCCTTTTTGTCGCAGTTCTTTTCTCTGCTGAGTAAAAGTTGAAATATGACTTGTAATACGCTGTTCTGCTTGTACAGATTGATCGATGTTTGCCATTCATTATCATTATCTCAACGACGACACTACTTCATACTTCTCTATCCCATTAAAATGTTTTAATTGCATTTCCGTCGTGGTATCTATGGTAAAATTTCCTCACATTGTAATACGACTTTTCCTCTAAGATATACTGTGTTGTTCCTATTCCTCTGACCGCTGGTAGTCTACAGTATTTCTTGGCATGTAATTGTTGTTCAACGTGTACTTCCCATTGTTCTCCTTGGAGCTCTTAATGAAAATATGATATATGATGTTCCTTGTCAACCAAGATAATTCTTAAAGAATTTACATTCATATTTTATTGTGAGACCAATTTGATGCTGTTTAAAGTCATTGTCTGGGACGTATGATCATGTATTGTATTCTTGTTGTAACATTGTGGACTTTATTGCTATTCGTGTAAGAGAAACATTTCTTGTTTTCTCATTTGATGTTACCTTATGTACTTGTTACAATGTGTACTTTTCATGTTTATATGCTGACAATCATCCTGTAATGATAGACCTGACATCGGTAACGGTGAAGAATTAATATTTATTTGCATAGCGAATGGTTGAAAATGCAATAATTTTAGTCTATACGCATTCCAGTGACTTGACTCTAAAAACAAGTTGTAAAAAATAAACTGATACAATGTCAAGTCCACAAACTGCCTTCATGGCGTATACCTCTTGTCTATAATATTTCTATGTTTCTTCATACCACGCCGTAAAATAAAATGTAGTAGATTTAATTATGATAAATAGTCCTCTCTCTGACTCCTCCAACCCAACCTCTCAGACCAATTTCCCTGAACCTTGTATCTCTATATCTCGTCCCCTATGCTTCATTCCCCATGTCCCTATCTCCTCAGTGGTCCCATCTCTGTTTGTTCAACCTCCTGTCCCCTCCTTCTCTGTCTGATTCATCCTCCCCATTATATCTATCACGATCTCCTTTTCTCTCACTGTTTCTTGCCCCTGACATGTAGATTACTCTAGTAAGCAGATCGGTAAGGCAGGCTGAAACTATTTTCACACACCATGTTCTGTCACAGGCAGCCTATAATAGCAGGGGATGGAAAACAAGTATTTACCTCTCCTACAGCAGCTAGTAGGTTATAAACCCCACAGTTCTGATTCTCGTGTTGCAAGCTACGTGTGTATCTAATTTGTTTGAAATTAATCCTCTGGTCTAAAAAGAAATTCTGGACATACATACATACACAAAATAAATATCACATACACCAATGCTAGTATTAGAAATAAAAAGTGTTCCTAAACTCTTTATTAACACCATACATAACCTAATGTAAATAAGAAATTAGGCTAAAATGTTAGATAAAATTTCATTAAAGCAAGGTGTTCAACAAGATTGTAACTGTCAGCTACTACATTTAACTTATATATTGACAACCTAGTTATGAAAAATTTGAAATTTTATGAATTAAAATAGGCACTTTCATACCATTAAATACTTTTATTCTCGTATCCTACTTTACTTATGTAGGACGTGATGTCAGTTTCAACTATCACTAAGACATTGAGAAGAAGGTTAATTAATTTCAAGCTGTCTTCAGAACAACTGGAAAGACACACATATAGGCAAGAAAGAAAAAGTTAATGAGGTATGTAACACGCTGAAATAAAATGAATAAAATAAGATTAAACTATCAAATCATATTTTAAAATATTTCACTTGATGACGTGATTTAGAAGAGAACAGAATAATATGAATCGTGTTCATAGAATGGTAGAAAACAGAATACTGAGAAAATGAATTATCGGCTGACTGAATAAAGAGAACTCAGAAGATTTTTTAATAAGCGGATGACTGATAGCTACCGAAACAGGAAACTATAACACCTAATATCTGGAAAGAAATGATCAAACGAATACGTGTATATTTCCACATATCCTTCCATAATTGGATTGTTCCGCCGTTTCAATATGTTTTACTACAGTTTTCTTTCTCGCGTAACTGATCATTTCGTTGAGCTCTTTATTCTTTTCATATACTCCAGGTACTAATTAACGAAAGAGTTATTTCATATTAACTATGAGCTAACATTTTTTAATGTAGACCAGCAATTTCAAACTAGCAAATGACAGAAGATGAATTGGGAGTTTATTGTATAAAAATTTCAAAGTGTATTAACCGCACTCAGAGATCATCTCTGCATGCTCCAGCTGTACGTTAAGTCATTGAACTCTTCTAGCTGCACGAAAGGTGTCACACAAGCTCTATCAACCTTAATTAAAGGTTTTAAAATAAGATTCACGATAAAGGTTTCATATCCACAACGTTCATCTCTCTAGAAAGAGACTCTAAAATACCGTCTTAGTGTTTAGTAGATATGAAACAACGCATTTCCTATGCTTCTGCAATTACACCGTCAGCTTCGCAATCGATGAACCTCAAGAAAGTAAAAAAGACAACTGGATGAATGAAATCATTACTGGCGACTTCTCACGTGTGGCAGTGCCTTAAAGTGGACCACTTTCTAGGAACACATCTCACTGATAAGGATGTTCGTCTCATAAACAAGCGTCACGGATAAACAGGAAACAACTGAGGACTGCACACAGTCTGCTGGCAGTATTCCATGTGTGCGCTCGACGCTCGGTCCGTATAATGACATACGAGATTACTATCGTATATCTAGGCACTCACAACTGTCGATCCTTCGATGCGTGAATGCAAATGTTCCACTGATTACTGGAATACCATGAGACTCACTGTTTATACTGAAATGTCATAACGGTATGGAAAATCGCACATGTGTCCGAAAGAACAGAGACAACATTTTATCTTGCAGTCACTATAACACAAGACGCAATGCAATTTACATTAGCTGTCAGTGGGCATAGAGTTACATCAGTGGGGACAGTTGAATATTTCTGCCATGTCCGGATTTGAAAACAGTTCTCCTGGTGACTAGTCAGTCACGCTAACCACTACGCCAACTAGGCACGGTGATCACCAAGACCTCACGGACCACCATAGCTTCTCGCCAGAAGCTTATTCACACCATTCCACTGCAATTTTTACTCGCGGTTCTCAACATTTATCCAATTCCCAGGCTCAACCTGATGTGCATTCGCAATACTTAAAGTGAAGATGACTAATGATCCTTTTTTTCTTTCTTTCTGCTCACCTCTCGGGAATCGGAGAAATGCTGCGAGTGACGAGTAAAATAAAGAGGGACACCACGTCAGTGCGGTGTGAATAAGTTGAAAATTTGGACTGGTCGGAAACGTGCTAGGATAGTCGGTGCAGTCCTAATAGTTATTGTGACCAGGTGGCATAGTGGTCAAAGAGAATGCCGAGTAAGCAGGTGACCCACGTCCGATTGCTAACCTGCACAAATTTTCAGCTTTCTCCACTGATTTAATTCAGGGGTCACAGTTACCTTTCGAATCATATATGTGTTTTGCAGTACGTATCAAACGTCAAATATTACAGTCTAAGGTAAAGTATAACATAACAGTTTCCATACATTAAAAAAGATAAGTATTTTAATTGGTAGCTAGGCCAGTGAAAATCGCCTTATCTACTACTCTTTATTCGATCCAGTACTATAATAGTCTTGATTATCATCATGAGGTAGAGAAGATGTCCTATCCTAACGATCAAGCCAGTCTTGTATTCTATATTTGCCATGAATTTCTTTTATCCCTCATTTTGTTCAGTACTTTTTCATTTTATACGCGATCTAACCTTCAGCATTCTCATGTTGTACCAAATTTGAAAAGCTTATACAATTTTTTTGTCTGGAATCTTTATCGTTCACATTTCACCCGCATGTTATGCTAGTAAGCGATAATACATCGGAAATATTAATATATGTCTGACGAAATAGATAGTTGAGAAAGCTTACATTATACTTCCTTCTTGCCCTAAAGTGTACATAATTATGTACAAACAACAAAATTCAAGAAAATATTATTCTTTCTTTAGTCAGAGAAAATATGAAAATAAAACCAGCTATAATTATTAATACAGGCAGTGTGTACAGTTGTATAAATTTCTCATTTGAAGTTAAAAAATGTGTTAACGTCCAAATTGTATTGTTACGAGCGACTACTCGTCAGGTTGTTGGCAGAACCTCTTCCAAGCCTCCATTTTCACCCACAATATATCGTTCAGTATCTCTCCCACTGTAATCCTCTTCTGCCCACATCTTTTTCCACCTGGTCTCTCCATCTAGTTCGTGGCCTTTCATTTGGGCTCCGTCCGGATTCTGTCGATTCTAGGTCGCTTCTGGGAAGACTTTGTAGTTGCATTCTTCTAATGCGCCCATAACGTTGTATAATTTTCTTTTAGGGGCTTGATTTTTGACGTGCTTTATACTATTTCATTTCTTACCTTTTACCTTCTCGTCTTACAACGATCCAGCACAGAAAACACATTTCTGTTGCTTGTATCTTACTAAGATCTTCATTTACTACACCATTTTGATCCATAGCTTAAAATTGGCAGATAAGAAAACAAATACAATACATCTTGATTTTTGCTTCATGGTGTATTTCACAATATCTAAGTATGTCCGAAAGATAATAATAAAATTACAAACTGTTTTTACGCCCCATAGTGGTTGTTAAATTCAAGTGCGCTCTTGGGACACAGTAGGACAAAGCAGCTTAGGATACTGTCCATTTATTAAATGACGCAGTTACATTTCAAACCATATATTTAATTTCCCTTGGTGTTGCGGATGGTGTGCTCTTACATTATCATGACTGAGATACAACGACGAAATGTAACATCAATGGAAATGAAAGATTCAGCCATTTCACTTCTTAAATCATCATTAGAAAGATAAATTCGCGCTGGCCGCGGTGGCCGAAGGGACTGAGGTGCGTCAGGCACGGTCTGCACGGCCACTACGGTCGGGGGTTCGAATCCCCCCTCGGACATGGATATTTGTGCCGGCCTTAGTGTTAGCTAGTTCATAAGTAGTTTGTAAGTTTAGGGACTGATGACCCCGTAGTTAAGTCCCATAAGCTATACAAACATTTGAACATTTGAAACATAAATTCGCTAAGCAAAGAATTATGCCGACTAGAGAGTTGACAAATCCAATAGGAAATTTAAAAATGTGCCCACCATAGAACAATAATTCAATCTGATAGCATATAATATCTTTAAATGGGGCGGAACGAGAAATATGGAAACATTTCCCCCAAAACTGAAAATGGATAGTTTACAATTGTATGTGATTTATTACGTTTGGTTAACTAGAATTGTGCATTTGAAATTCTGAAAGTAGCAAGAGTAAAAAATAAGGTACCAGTAGTTATATACAGCTTGTAAAGAAAGGAACGCTTATAAAAGTCGAAGGCACACATGGGAAGCAGTGGATAGCAAGTGAGTAAGATAAAGGGCTGTAACATTTCCCAAACATTATTCAACTACTACATTCAGCAGGCTGCAATAAAAAGACAAAAAGTATTTTTTTTTAAGTTAGACAGTAAAGGACCTGGAAAAGCAGTTGAACGGAATGTACAGTGTATTGAAAAAAGCATATTAATAATAAAATGAAATAGCAATATAAGGTTAATGTAATGTAGTCGGATAGAATCAGGCGAGACTGGGGAAATGATATCAGTAAAAGAGAAAATAAAAGCAGTATATGAGTTTTGTTATTGGGGTAGTAAAATAACTTATGATGGACGGAGTAGAAAAGATATAAAATTTATAATGGCAATGGGAAGAAAACATTTTTGACGAAAGGAAGTCCTTTCAGAAGATATTTGTCTGGAGAGTAGCGTTGTACGGTAGTGAAATGTGGTCGATAAATAGATCAAACAAGAAGGATTGGATCTTAAGTGACATTACAGAAAAATGAAAATTAGATGGGTGGACCTAGGTCACGTAATTAATAAGGTGGTAATAAACAGAACTGAAGAGCAAAGAAATTTTGTGGCACAGCTTGATTACCAGCACGGGTTGATTGATAGGACACATTATGAGACACCAAGGAATTGTCAATTTAGTATTAGAAAGAACTGAGACAGGGAGGAGGAAGCAAAAATCGCAGTAGGAATCTAACAGGCGAGTACAGTATGTAGGTTCACATGGATGTGAGTTGTCATTATTCGAATAAATAGCGACTTGCGTTTGTTAGATGATGAGGAGTGCTGCATCATATCAGTATGTGAAGATCAAAACAACACAACATTAGGAGACCTTTTTTGAAACATTTCAAAAGCGTTTTCGAGTGTTGCGTAAATTTACACTAAAAATTAAAAAAAGAACCAGTAATATTCCAGGTGGAAATAGATCAGATCTTGGCGATGTCTTTGGAAGATATAAATATCATTTTAAATATAAATTAAGAAACCCTGAGACGGTTTTTCGCCTGAAATATGTCCATGACATTGAAGATTTTAGTTACCTCGACTACTAATGTATTCATAGAGGAGAAGTAAATAATAAAACCTAATTTATATAGATACTAATTACTGACCATTAGTGATAGAAAAATAGTTTTGATTATGAAATTTATGATACCCAGTGGAGGTAGATGTGTTGGATACGCTGTTTTTGAAACCGTTGAAATTAGACAGGCGTGGTATCTTTCTTTCAGGGTCGGACATATCTTTAAGTCGGATTAATTTTTTTATGCAAACTTTTCAGCCAATAAACACGAGCAGTCTTTCGTTGCACTTCGTAGAACGTATGGAAACCTTAGGCTCCCGCATGGAAAAGTCACGTTTCTTATCATAGAAACCCTTAGTGAATTCTAAGGCAGGTCACGTGATCGATGACCTCATTTCTGTCATGTGTTCCGCAAACTATTTTATTTCTAACATTTGAATTATTTGTATATTCGTTTCAAAGCGAAATATTGAAAGAAAAAGAAAAAGGATTAAAGTATAAATTGATGCAATTTTGCCATAAATAGGCATTTTTGAGACCGTGGCTGTTATGAGAAATAACTTGTTGGTGAAGAACAGCAACAAGACAGAATTGGTTTTATTATACTTTATTTATAAAGTAGCATTACCGGTTTCGAATATCATATATTCATTTTCAGATGGTAATGCTTTCTAAACAACTGGTGTCCTAGGATATACAGAATTTATAGTTATACATGTGTAAAATACATTATGTTCTTGGCTTGGAATTGAACATAATCAATGTATTTTACACATGTGTAACTATACATTCTGTATATCCTAGGACACCAGTTGTTTAGAAAGCATTTCCATCTGAAAATGAATATATAATATTCGAAACCGGTAATGGTACTTTATAAATAAAGTATAATAAAACCAATTGTGGCTTGTTGCTGTTCTTCACCAACAAAATATAAATTGAGACACAATATCTTTAAATAATATGTTTTTTGTACAAGATGACTTATTAAGCCATTCAATGGCATTGTTTGTGAGTTTATGTATATCCTCCAGGTTACTATTAAAACCATGCACGATGCACTTCATCAGGTGGTCCATTGATTGGATAAGTCCACACTCACACTGAGGGTCGTTCGAAAAGCCCCATGTTGTCTTCATCTCCTTGCACCTTTCGAATCCCGTCGTCACACGGTTTAGCGTAGTCCACATCCTTCTGAAGAGACGAATGCCTTCTAACGGTATGTTTGGATCAGTAACTAGGCTTCTGTTCGTCGTTGTGCTTCTACTCCATAATCTTCTCCATTCCTTTCCTGGGTCGAACGGAAACACATCTTCATCTGTTTTCCATAGCGGTGACCTTGCCTTCAAGCGGTTTTTTGGCGTCAAGTATTGGTGGATGGGACGTTTTGGGATAGTAGCTGAGTTCTTCTGATTTCAGTTGATGCTATGTAAGTTAGTAGAGGTAACCAATCTGTAAGTGTATATTAGCATCATTGCTTCTCGTAGCTGAGTATCGATTTTTGATACGTGTGCAGTTCTGTCCTAAAGAGGTGCACAATACTCGGACAAACTATATACCAGTGCCAAGGTTGAAGTTCGCAAGGTAATTGCATTATATCCATTGGTTGTTCCAGTGAGTCTGAAAGGATGGAAAGTCTAACTTTCAGTTTTTGTTATGTATCCTCTATAAAGGTTTTGTACATTAGTGTTCGATAAAGCTGTACTCCAACTACAAGAGGTTATCTTCATGTTTAACAGTCTGATTATTCGTGTAGTTGTTCAGCTTTCTTTTGGCTTCTCTGTTATTAAGATTATGTTTATACTGACTGTTTTGTCTGGATTGGGTTGAAAATTCAATTCAATGTAATATCGGTGCAGCAAGGTTAGATCTTCGTTCCATTTTTGCTCTATTTCGTCGAAAGTTTAACTTTGATAAGCTATTGCCACATAGTCGGCCTATATAAACTTGTGGGACGCTATGCCTGTAACAAGTGCAATGTACAGTTGTGTGGCGTTTTACATCTCCTGTTAAACAGTAAGTATCTCTTTCCGCTCCAAGCCGAGCGAGGTGGCGCAGTGGTAACACACTGGACTCCCATTCAGGAGGACGGCTTTTCAAACCCACCTCCAGCCTTTCTGATTTAGGTTTTAGTTATTTTCCTAAACCACTTCAGACAAACGGCAGTAAGATTCCTTCCAATGGGCACGGCTGAATTCCTTCCACATCGCCGAAACGTAACACCCCAGCAAGTGGTCCATCTCTAATATCCACGATATCTAGGGGACGTTAAACCCTAATGCTATATTTTCGTTTCTCTGTGAGGCACTTGACCGGTTAAATAAAAGTCTACGGGCATTAGGCTATTCTTTTATTAACAAAGGCTTTTGATTGTGTTGATCACAAAATATTATTGCAGAAGTTGGAACATTATGGAATACGAGTAGCAGCTCACAAGTGGTTCATCTCTTACTTTAATAACAGACAGCAGAAGATAGGGCTATGACTACAATCACAATGGGGTACGTGGTCTGTTTTGGAACCACTGTTGTATCTTATTTATAATAATGATATGTCTTCGAGTATAATAGGTGATTATAAAATACTTTTGTTTGATGATGATACCAGCTTGGTAGTGAAGGATGTTTGTAATATTGACACAGTATCAAATAATGCAGGTCAAGATATAAGTTCATGGGTTGCAGGAAACTAAAAATGATAATTGCAGAAAAACACATTTTTTACAGTTTTACGAAAGCTAACATTTTGATTACTCAAAGTGGGCATACGATAAGTGAGACTGAATAGTTGAAATTTCTGGGTGTTCAGATAGACAGTAAACTGTCCTGGAAAGCCCATGTTCAGGATCTTGTTCAAAAACAAAATTCGGCTTTCTTTACCATTAGAACAATATCTGAAATAATTGATTATTCAACAAGAAATTTAGTCTACTATGCGTACTTTCATTCACTTATGACATACGACGTTATTTTTTGGGTTAACTCGACTCATACAAAAAGGATAATTTTGGCTCTGAATCGGGCGGTTCGAGCAATATGTGGTGTAAGTTCACGAACGCTATGTCGATCTCTTTTCAGTAGTCTGAGAATTCTGTCACTTGCAGCAAAGTACGTATTTTCTTGAATGTGGTTTGTTGTTAATAATATCAGCTTATTCCTGCGAGTTATCAGCTTTCACTCGGTGAATACTAGACAGACGTCTTATCTACATTTGCATCACACCACCTTGACTCTTGTACGCAAAGGTATGCAGTATTCTGAAGCATCCATTTTCAATAAGCTGCCACAACAACTCAATAATCTTAGTACTAATCCACGCACTTTCAAATGTAAATAGAAGAGTTACCGCATGGCTCACTCCTTTTATTCTCTCGAGTAACTCCTGGAAAAGTTTAACTATTAAGCTAATTCCCCATTTTTTTTGTTATTTTTACTTAGGCTTGAGATTGTCATGTGCATAGGACTACTTGAAGTTTTTCTATTACCATTCTTGTGTTAAACTTCATGTACAACTACATACATACTCCGGAATCCAACGTTAGGTGAGTGGCGGAGGTTACACTGTACCACTACTAGGAATTTCCTTTCCTATTCCACTCCGAAATAGAACGAGGAAAACAAGATGCCTGTATGCCTCCGTACGAGCACTAATTTCTCTTTTATTGTCTTTGTGATCACTACGCGAAATGTAAGTAGGCGGCAGGGAGATCGTTCTACATTCAGCTTCAAATTTCGGCCCTCTAAATTTCCTCAACAGAATTTCTCGAATAGGACGTCGTATTTCCTTCAGCGATCCATCTTTCGTTTCCCGGTGCATTTCTGTGACACTCGCGCATTGGTCGGACCTACTAGTAACGAATCTAGCTGCTCGCCTCTGAAACGCTTCTATGTCTTCCTTAAAACTGAACTGCCGCGGGTCTCAAACACTTGAGTAATAGTCAAGTCGTGATCGTACAAGCGTTTTATACGCGTTCTCTTTTACAGATAAAGTACATCTTCCCAAAATTCTCCCAATAAACCCATGTCGGCTGTCCGCCTTACTCACAACTGTCCTTACTTGTTCGCTCCATTTCATATTGCTCTGCAATATTACGCCTAGATATTTGAACAACGCGACTGCATCAAGAAGCTCACTATTAATGCTGTATTCGAACATTATGGGATTGATTTTCCTACTCATGAGTATCGTCTTAAATTTTTCTACATTTTGAGCTAGCTGCCATTCTTTGCGCCAACTAGAAATTTTGTCTAAGTCATCCTGTATGCTTTTACAGTCAATTTAAGACGAAACCCTCCCATACACCACAGCGTCTTCAGCAAACAGCCGCAAATTACAAGTTAATCTGTCCATCAGGTCATTTATATAGATAGAAAATAATAGCAGTCTTATCACACTCCCCTGGGGCACGCCTGGCGATACACTCGTCTCTGATGAACACTCGCCGTCGAGAACAACGTACAGCGTTCTGTTACTTAGGAAGTCTTCTAGCCAGTCAAAAATCTGTGAACCTATTCCATATGCTCTTAACTTCGATAGCAGTCTGCAGTCTGGCATCGCGTCAAACGCCTTTTTGAAATCGAGAAAAACGCAATCTGCCTGTTACCCTTCATGCATGGCTACTGACTTGTTTCATGGCCATGGAGTCTTGCTCCTCACTTAGGTCCTGCGCCTGTCAGGTGTGCTGAAGTCTGCTTAACAAGACTTCGAATAGGACACTCCCCCTGACGCATAGATTCCTTCTTTGTGGCGACGAGCCCCCTACTTGTGATGCTTGTGGTGTGCTGATAACCGTTCAACATATTTTAACAACTTGTGTTTCCTATGATGCCGCGAGGGAACAAGCCAGTTTGTCGGATGACCTTCGTTCCCTTTTAGGCGATAGTGATATGACAGTGGCACGTGTTTTACGATTTTGTGTTTTGCCGACCTCCTACCAAAGATCTTAGGTCGACGGTTCTAAAATACAGATAGGGGAAGATAGGACCGTTCGGTCCATCCCTCTATGTTTAGCCCGCCGTCTTTTTAGCCTTGTCCCCCATTTGTCTGTTTTGTCTAGTGTCTTATTAGTGCCACTGTACCTTTCTCTATTATGCATATGATGTAGGAGGAAGAGCGTACGTCCTTTTGTATTGTCTCTTCTCTTGACTGTCTCCTGCACCATTTAGCGCTATTACGACTCATCTCTTTCTAGTATGGGTGCTGATGACCACGACGTTGAGCGCCCTAAAGCCCCAACAACAACAACAACAATAGGTCCTGCGGAACAGGAAACCATGTTATTATTATTGTTATTATTGATCTTCGTTCCTTCCTTTCTGTGCCAACAGTGGCTGCCTGCTGGCAGCACCATCGTCCTCTAGTCAGACCATGACGCGAGCTGGCTGGTCCGGCATCCGACGCTTTCATGTGTGAGCAGCAGGTCCGCTGGTGAGTGCTGCCGGCTGTTTTCCCGCCGTCCGCCGACAAGACGCGCCTCCATTTCCATACAATGGCCACCGCCGCCGCCGCAGACGCCGACTCGGCAGGCAAGAGCACTGCGCTGTTATACGGCTGCAGGGCCTCACCAGCGGACACTCGCGGACACCTCCTTCCTCGTCCGTCCGCCAGCACTCGCTCACTCCGTCGACGTCTCAGCGGGGAGTTACCGTCCACTCAATTCCCAGCTTCGGCCGTGTTCTTCCATCTCGAATGAATAACAGACTGCCCGTTTAGGTATCGCCTCGATTTCGTTTCTTATTCTTCTGTCTTATATTCCCTCCCTAGAGTTATGTCTTGTGCTGAGAAACACGGGTGTGGTCTCTGCAATAGTTTACAGTACTTACACGTATGAAATACAAACAAAAACTGCACCCTTCGAGTCCTCGAACCTCCTACACGAATCCCGCAGACACTCTTGCTCTTTGCTCGGCACACATAAACGAGACTCACGTACGTGCCACTGGAAACAACAATGAAACATCCGAAACTTGTGAAATGTCAAACCGGAATTGGTGACAGACCTGCCAATAGCCGCGGTGGAATGAGTGTGGCGCCTTGCTGCGGACCGCGCGGTTGCTTCGCGCCGGAGGTTCGGGTCCTCCCTCCAGGAGGTGTGTTTGCGTTTGTGCGTGTGTGTATGTGTGTTGTCCTTAGGTTAGTTCGAGTTAGTTTCAATACTTAGTAAGCTTAGGGACTGATCACCCCAGTAGTTAAGTCCCATAGACGTACAAACATGTGATTTTTAAGACCTACCCATGAAGTCTAGTAGGTATTGGGAGGCCTTCCACCCAGGACGTAACCTGACTCCATCCTACCCTCTCCTGCACAGCAACCAACTACTATGAGACAGTCAGAGCAAATACAACCTTTTCACTTTTAACCTCACAGACAGTTTCACCATCCCCGATAACCACCACTTTGAATATTCCATGCCCCCTGGTGTCCCTTACTTCCAATACTTCGCCACACCACAAGCAGAACTGAACACTCCTATCATAGCTCACTATGGTCAGGTAAAGGTCAAGAAAAAACGCAACACAGACGACGATCATGATTGCATCATGTACTGAGACCTGAAAGAAAGTCCTTCCTTTCTTCTTGACCTCTATAACACTATCCTTTATACCGGCTATTACCCAGAGCTGTGGAAGAGTTAGAAAATCCTTTTCCTTAAACCCAATAACTCTAACACCGAAATCTCTTCCGCCGACCTACCGCGTAACCTCAATCTTTAGCATGGTCCTCCATCCTGTTCCACAGAATTCAGAGCCATCCACAGCAATACCTCCCTCTCAACCAATGTGGCTTTCATCCCAAGTCCACCCATCTCACCTGTGAGCAATCCAACAAGTGCCGCCCCTTCCTATTCCTCTTCATTGATGTCGAAAAATCTGAAGGCCCAGTCTCCTGTTTCAACTCCGTTGACATGCACTTCCAATAAGTTGTAACCGCCTTCTCATTCCTTCCTCAATACCTGTCCCACCCCACAATTAATTCTACGCAAATACACCACGTCGCTTTTATCATCCTACGGTAACAGTACCACAAGGCTCCATCCTGTTGCCGCTCCTTTGTCTTCTCTATACTGATGATACCTCAAAACCACCCCCACACCATTTCAGTATGATGAGGACATGCTCTTCCTGGCCACCCATCCAACACTCCAACCATTCTCTCTAAAAACACCTCAACAATATCAAATCCTGGTGTGACCACGGGTACATCTGCATCAATCTCACCTTTGACTGAAAACTAACCCGCAAACCTCCACCCATAACCATGCAGGAAAAAACCCATAACCGTCTAAACTTATTAATATACTAACAGTCCTGACATAGGGACTCAACGCCCATAGTAATCCATACCTACAAGACCTTCATCCGTCCCACCATTACGTATTCCAATCCCACATGGACCTGCTCATCCAACTTTTACCACTCACTCAAAATCCTAGATTGCCATCCACTCTGTATTGCCATCCAAATCTATCTCCCCTACCTGATCCGCCTCCTTTACCAGTTAATCCAATTCCTACGTTCTCAAGCACGTAGAACACCTATACATGTCCTATGTCTCCCATAAACTTGATGTCAGCGCCCTCTCAAGGTTGTATTCGCTCCCCCAAACCTTTACCACTTCCTCAAAATCTTTGCCATCTAATCCGTCTTGTCTTCCACACCCACGTTCTCTTCCCGCACCGCTTCCTTTACCAATTAATTCAATTCCCACCTTCTCAAGAACATAGAATACCTACACATGTCCAATGGTTCCTATAAAATTTATCACCCGCTCGTCTTCGCAATTTTGGAGATTTCCACACAATCGCTGCGCCACTATCAACGTGTGCCTCCTTTCCGCCAGCTCTACGCCCTCTATATCCCTAACTGACCATGAACTCAGTCCAGAAAAATACCCCTCTTTCCCACTCCTACTCCCTTTATGAATCCTCTGCCTCAGCAGCATTTCAATTGCATCTATACACGTTGTTCCTCAAACCAGTCCTGGCTTTCTTACTTGGTACATCTTCAATGTCATTGAGAAACTTAATCACGTGCGTGAATAGTCGAGTTTTAATAGTAGCAGTTGGAGTGTTTGGCTGAGAACGGGTGGATCTAGTTAACTATGGCAGTGGAAGGAACGAAATGGTTATCACTGAAGCTGGTGCAACTAATCTAACAGTGAATCATATTAATCAGCCACTATCGTGTAACTTTACAGTCAGTGGGAACGTGTATTCCTGTGATAATGTTCGCTAACGTGTGTCATGTCGTCGAGAGAAACAATCAACAGCGCCGCGACGGTAACGGGTTTTTATATGGATTGGATCAAAATCAAGACTATCTGGCAAACGTGGAATTTTGTTCTCGGATAATATAAACTCTCGTCGCAACAGTCACATCAAGATTATCGGGTAACCGCGTCACAATCGGAGATGTCGAACTGTCAACAACTGCTGTAGTTGATGTTGGAGTAGTTGATGTTGGACTGTCATCGCACGTGAACGTTATATTGGATTAGCATAAAGTGCAATACAGGTGTAATACCTCAACATCTTATTTATTCTGGAACTGGGCAGTCAATCGTTCACACTGTGTACTTTTGATTTAGAACAGTATTTGAACCTTCAACATAACTGTTACTATATTTATTTTGCTACAGTGTAACCAAATCTTATTGCATTATTTTCAATATACTGGTTCAAAGTTGAATTATCTTGTAATAATGAATGACAATCCTTTATCAACGATATTGTTTGTATCAGGCTGAAGTGCATAGTTTGGAAGTGGAGTGTGTTAACGGCTCAGGGGAATCATTGTGGGCAGGCACACGGTCAAATCCAACTAAGTAACTACCCACAATAAGCTAACGATCGTAATCAAAACATTTCATAACTAACTATATATTTATACCCCGAGAGCGTTACATCGGTACGGTACTTCTCGACCATCACGATGCCTTGCATGACCGCCCATATGAATGTTGCCTAAGACCTTGACTGAGTCGTCGCCATATTTTCTCTATCGTTCAGTATAGGTGACAAGGAGCTATTTCTTTGGAAGTCGAGGGATTCAAACTCTCCGACCGGCACCTTGAAGAGAGAATCTGTCATCATCAGATCATGCAACGCTCTGTCACTGCACCAACGACCAGTGAAAATGGTCGTAGTTGCTGATGTCGTAGAGTTCACTGCGGAGGTTCATCATTAGAGGTTTTTAAGTCTACTATGAGTTCAGACGCACAGTACTCTGCCCAGCACCAAAGTCTTACGTTAGTTCCGTCATAGTCCGTCACCTCTTCTGTTTTGACAGTCTGTCCAGCTTACGACGTCCGACATCTGTAATGAAGGGTGATTACCCAACCCTCGACGTTTGCACGTGGTTTCACGTTGGTTACCCGTCTTGTTGAAAACACTCGCCACAGCATTATGCGAATACCCGTCAACTCGTGCAGACTCCGAAGTGTCCCTGCCGAGCTGCTGAGCCATTAGAGTCTGCCCTCTGTCAAACTGTGGTAGAACTGAGATAGATCGCGCCCTTCCCCATTCTAAACACGAACAGCATGCTCATTATTGGTATTTACACCGTGAATATGTTTGACTAGCAGTCATTCGTCGTCAGGAAACGCCGCTATCGCCTGGACGGGTTTATAACGATGGTAGACAGTAATAATGTTCTGGCTTGGTTAGTGGGTATGAAATGGAACGAGCAAGTAAGGTCTGTTGTGTGAAGGAGGTTATTATTGAGAAGATGTGATTCAGCTGTAAAGGAACCCGCTTATTACTAGTGCAATCCAGTTTTGAATAACGCTCGAGTGTTTGGGATCGCCACCGCATCGGTTTAAAGAACGATACAGGAGTACAGGTAGATTTTTGGGCGGGTGGAAAATCAAACTGTAATCTCAGGTCGGCAGTTGACGTCTTCTCAAGATACACTATTGAAGCAATTTAGAGGGCCTGTATTTGATATGTACTCTGCAGCAGAGTGTGTGCTGATATGCGACTTCTTGCTGGAACCAAGATTCGAACCTGGGATCTTTTTTCTGTCGCGCTGAGTTGGTAGAACGCTTGGCCGAAAAATTCAAAGGTCCCAGGTTCGAATCCTGGTTCCTTTACTCAGTTTTAATTCACCAGGAAGTTTGATAACATCGTACACTCCGCTGCCGAGTGGAAACGTCATTCTGGAAACATCCCATAGGCTTTGGCTTATCCATGTCTTCACCATATCCTTTCTTGCAATCCTGCTATCCTGCGAGGTTCCTAGGAAAACTTCTGTGAAGTTTGAAAAGTAGGAGGTAAGGTACTGGCTGAAGTAAAGCTGTCAGGATGGACCGTGAAGGATGCTGAGATAGCTCACTAGGTAGAGGGCTGCAGAAACGTGTGCGCTGATATGGAACTTCCTGGCAGAATAAAACTGTAAGCCGGAAACGGGAGTCAAACCTGGAACCTTTGCCTTTGGTGGCAAGTGCTCTACAGACTAAGCGCGAAAGGTAAAGATATCAGGATCGAATCCCGGTTCTGACACACGGTTTTAATGCTTCAGGAAGTATCGTAATTACTCGGCTATAGTATTCCACCGCCTACGGTAGCCCCCTCTCAATATTTTAGGTCAAAATTTAGAAAATCTCGAAAATTCATGATTTTGTTTTTACGTAATATATGATAGCAATAATCTGATGAAATGTTGAAATCCAGAATGATTTTTGCACTCTGCAGCTTAGTGTACGCCGATATGAAACGTCTTAGCGGAACTGAGATTCGAACCTGGGATTCTTGTTCTTTTGCATTCTTGGATTCTGATCACTCCCCAGATAGTAGAAAAGAATATCAAGGATACTTTGAGAGATTTCAGTACTGCCACATTGCTTTCCAGCAGTAAAAGGACAACGTAACCTTGTTAATTTTATTACATTTTTCGTAGGTTATCGAAACTGAGGCGTGAGTCTTCCAAGTATTTTCGCACACGTTACCGCCATCTGTCTGGCGCCACCGACGCTGGGGTCGTCTGGGTGAGAGCGTCTGGAGCAATACAATATGTCTCCAAGGGTGGTGTATAGTGCTTTGTGAGGGGAGAGCTGGTACGTCTGGCGCCGAGTTGGCGAACGCCAGGGTGGCACAGACTAGGATATTGTAAGTCTCTGGCACCAAGCTGGTAGGCGCCGCAGTTGTATATTAGCGAGGGAGTTCAGCCGCTTGCTGGGAACAGCTTGCTGGCTGTGTTTTCGAAGGTGCCTGAAGGCCCATCCGTCGCTACCGTGAGAACGCTGCACGGAAGGGCGAGGCCCGACCGGTGGAAACGCGGGAGAGCTCGCCATTCAACTGTTTGTAGAGTCTATGGGACTTAACTACGGGATCATCTCGACCACCGCGGTCGGCAGCTCGCCATTGGCTGCTGTTTTATAGTAAGGGGGTTCGGCTGTCCGACTCCCGAACGCATGATGTAATTGGTCGTACTTTGGCGCCTCACTGAAGATAGGCGGAGATTAGAGGCTTTTCAGAGAGGAGACAGAGATTTTAAGAGGTAGGGTAAAAGAGACTGGTGTTTGGGCAGCCGAGGAGAGCAGACGCTTCTATTCTGCTCTCAGTTTATACTTGTCTTCCATCAGCTATATTTGGAGTTTGTGATACAACTTTTGGAGTTGCTCCAAAATTTGTACCAAGAGCGCTGAGTTTTGGAAAGCCCAGAACCAGGTCAACCAGTCTGATATTAGACGCACCGACACGCTAATTGCGATTGTCACAGTCCTGGTGTCACCTCTGCCTACAGTACATTCGTGTATCACACGTAAACTGTCTGTTGTGGCACGACATAGCCGAACGAGTGAGATCGTAGGCAATAAGATCCGCCGGGTTCGAAGTTGGCTGATAGTTAAAAATCGCTTTTGGAATACGTAACTGAATTATTCCCGGGTCCGTGAATTGCTTCCATCGACGCTTACAGCCGCTGCCAGGCGTCGTGTTGCTGACATCACCAGCCAGCACAGTTTTGGTACAGTCTCGCGTGCATTTGCTAATTTTTCAAGGGGTGTTTAAGTTTTCGGACTACTTGAAAACGTTAGGTAAATTCACAGAAATCTGGTATCATATTCCTCTCGATTACGCCATGGTTTCCAGTTAAATGTGGGTTGTCACGAGTGTTTAGAATCAAATACAATTATCTTCAACTTACCAGTCACTTGCTGGAGGAGTGTATATTCTGTTTTGTAAATTATGTTCATTAAATTTGATCTGTGTTGATTTGTATGTGAACTTTTGTTTCAGCTCTGACGTTTATTTGACTTCAGAGAATAAAACGAGTCAAAACAAATTTCTTTACTCAAATCATTCAAATTAGTTAGCCCCCTTTACACAATTTTGGATGGGGTTCATTAACTGATCGATGGTCGGTCAGTGATGATGATGATGATGATGATGATTGGTGTTTTAGGGCGCTCAACAGCGAGGTTATCAGCGCCCGGTCGGTCAGTAATGCCTGTCCTTTAATATCAAGTGAACAAACCATTTGCATACTCCATTTGCATTCCGTCCTTTCTCTCCCCTTCCTTACTTTATTTTCAACACACCTACCATAAAACCTACCTTTCCATTTCATGTCCTCATGTATGGATCAAAAGATGATCTTCTTTGGAAAGAGCATGTAAAAAATGTCCCAGATCCATTTACTACTGCTGACGGCAACAGGCGAGAAGAGAGTGAAGATGAAGTGTCAGTCTAAAAAGTGGTAGACTTCTTCGGTTTTAAAATTCCTTAGTGAAACGTCAATATTTCGTACCTCTGGATTTACGAAATTTGCGCCTATAGTACCATCCCCAGGAATAAAAAAAAATGGAGAAAAGGCAGGTACTATAGCCGAGTAAATACGGTATCAAATGTTGAAATATATGCAAACTTGAGGGTCCAAACTGCTGAGGTCATCAGTTCCTAGACTTACGAACTTACGGCCATTCCCGCTCGGACCGGTATTTGATGCTGACTACAAAACACTATGTCTTGCGCCAACTTACATTTTGCGTAATGGTAGTAAGAACAGAAAAATTACTTCTCGTATGGAGGTGTACAGATTGACGGTTTTCTCCCGTCCTATTTGGTACATTTGCGGCGATTCATTGTTCTGATAACAAACGGCATGTTTGATGTCAGACATGATTTACCATAATCCTTATTACTTAGTTTAATAACATTAAAGCCATCCAATGGTTTCACGGTACCACCATTACAACGAAAAACAGCAACAGTTAACCATCTATTTCCTTGTTGAGCAACCGTATCCTTGCTAAATATAGCGAAATTCACTACACATCCTTAAAACACCGATGGACCATGGAGAATCACTTGCGCATCTATATACGAATCGATATTGAGATTGTCGATAGCTTTACACATCGACATACGCGATCTCGTGTATCTGCTGTAGCGAGGCATGTTGTTTACGTTGTAGACGGCCGACGACTGATGCCGTCTTTCTAGTTTCATTACATATACAGCGCACATCTAAATGTAAACATTGGACTTAGAAAATGTTCGTGCTTCGAGTGGGGTGTTGTAGGTTATAGCGTACTCTTGCTGTAGTAGTACTAACAGCACGCGTCTCCGCTGAAGCGCCGGCCAAAACAAAGTTATCTTATCGGTCGAGGTCAGAGGCCGAGTGCCAGGCAAGGCCGACTCTTCAGACGTTTTCAATGATGATGCATCAAATAAATTCATCAAGACCTCCCCTCCCCCCTCTCAATTTACTGTCAATAAAACAAACTGTTGCATCCTTGAGCCCCTGGTTCGCGATGTACATTAATGGTTCTCGGCTAATGCAACAGTTTTGGATCTGTGTACTTCAATTTGCTTTATGTTATATTCTGGTGCCCCAATGTTCCATTGTATTTTATTTCATTTGTGTTAGCAGTGGGGTCTGCACATACTTTATTAAGTGAAATAATAGTGTTTTATATAGCGCACATCCGTGTTTGTGGATGTGTAGTGAATTTCGCTATATTTAGCAAGGATACCTGGAATGGAAATGACTTGAGTGGTACGAGGTACGCTCCAGACGCATCTTAAAGTGGCTACCGAAGTATTTACGCATAAGTAGTTGTAGAATCTCCATGTGCATTCTTTGCATTTTAGTGAAGGGCAAAGTACCATTGAATTACGTCGAGATGCAACTACAGGGTGTTGCAAAAAGGTACGGCCAAACTTTCAGGAAACATTCCTCACACACAAAGAAAGAAAATGTGTTATGTGGACATGTCTCCGGAAACGCTTAATTTCCAAGTTAGAGCTCATTTTAGTATTTCTCTTTAAAAGTAAATTGAAATAATTCGTGCAGACAATTGTTAAAATACCGAATTGTTTCGTTAGTATGTACTGTACTTCCTGAATTCACGTCATCAACACATATTTTCTGTGAACGTTTGGGCAGGAATTGTTGGTGATGTCTTGATTGGGCCTCATGGTCTTCCCACTACGCTCACTGGAGCACGTTATCATGATTTCATACAGGATACTCTACCTGTGCTGCTATAACATGTGCCTTTACAAGTACGACACAACATGTGGTTCATGCACGATGGAGCTCCTGCCCATTTCAGTCGACGTGTTCGTACGCTTCTCAACAACAGATTCGGTGACCACTGGATTGGTACAGGCGGTCCAATTCCATGGCCTCCACGCTCTCCTGACCTCAACCCTCTTGACTCTCATTTATTGTGGCATTTGAAAGCTCTTGTCTACGCAACCCCGGTACCAAATGTAGAGACTCTTCGTGCTCATATTGTGGACTGCTATGATACAATACGCCATTCTCCAGGGCTGCATCAGCGCATCAGGGATTCCATGCGACGGAGGGTGGATGCATGTATCCTCGCTAACGGAGGACATTTTGAACATTTCCTGTAACAGAGTGTTTGAAGTCACGCTGGTACGTTCTGTTGCTGTGTGTTTCGATTCCATGATTAATGTAATTTGAAGAGAAGTAATAAAATGAGCTCTAACATGGAAATTAAGCGTTTCCGGACACATGTCCACATAACATATTTTCTTTCTTTGTGTGTGAGGAATGTTTCCTGAAAGTTTGGCCGTACCTTTTTGTAACAGCCTGTACAGACGTAAAGTAGTTCATATACTCTTCCTCTTTTCTTGTAAATTACTGCTGCTTTGTGATTTCCGCTTTTATATGGTAATTACTAAAGAAAGTAAAGCCTAAATGAAAGGCGTTTTTTGTGTGCCATACGCGTTTCGCTTCTTTATTTATGAAGCATCATCAGTGGCCTGTAATACATGTTATTTTTGTATAATATTGTAGTACAGTCATAATATTATAGGTATTTTTCACAGTATGACAGTTAACAGTCTTATTAGAATTACTAAAGTTCGGATCTACTAGGTTAGAAACAACTTCTGTAGCACTAGCTTTTGCAAAGTTAATTTAATTATACAGTTTTTGGCCCTACTTACGGTTTTCTGTTTTATTCCATGTGTGTCTTCATGGAGATGTTTGTGAGGTCGTCAGTTGGATGTGGTATTTTCGGTCTTGATGAAAACCCTTGCACTGTGCACTCGTTTTTGAACGTTTGTTTACAGTGTTTAGTGTTGCCAACTGTCGCTTTTCGTCTGTCTCTTGTTTGTGTTCCTTGTATCTCTGAGTGTATCAGCTGTTTTTGTTTGTGTTGGTGTCTGTGTAGACTGTGTGTGTGTGTGTGTTGTTATTTGTGTTAGTTTTTTGTGAGTATGTGTGTGTGTGTGTGTGTGTGTGTGTGTGTGTGTGTGTGTGTGTGTGTATTATTTGTGTTAGTTTTTTGTGAATATGGGAGTAGGGGGAGGGGAGCGAGAGGGAGAAAGAGGTAGGGCATTTCATGTTTCGTTATTGTTTTTCACTGTTTTTGTGGCCAGCTTGATCAGTGAGTTGTTACTTATGTTGATCTGATCATTGATCACTTTTTTATTCATTGCCAAGGCTCTCTGTATGTGAAAGTTTTCTCACAAACATCTCCATGAAGACACACATGGAATAAAACAGAAAACCGTAAGTAGGGCCGAAAACTGTATAATTAAATTAACTTTGCAATAGCTAGTACTACAGAAGTTGATTCTAACCTAGTAGATCCGAACTTTAGTAATTGTAATAAGACTGTTAACTGTCATACTGTGAAAAATACCTATAATATTATGACTGTACTACAATATTATACAAAAATAACATGTATTACAGGCCACTGATGATGCTTCATAAATAAAGAAGCGAAACGCGTATGGCACACAAAAAACGCCTTTCATTTAGTTGCTAAAGACGGTAATACACCTCTACCAATTTCATATGCAACTAAGGACGACGGAAATCGAAAAAAAAGATGAAAGTAAAGACAGTTACGATAATTTCTGTGAAACAAATACAGTGGGATGTGGCTTTAAAATGAACCTGCAATGGCTGGCAGAGGCGTTCGGCAGTGCATGGAGGAACGCCTGAAAGGAAGTCGGTATCGGTCGTTACGTAACTCGGCGTGGCGTGCCGCCCGCGCTCCAGAATTCAGCTCAGCGCTGTGCCTGCAGACGGCGGCCGGCCTGGATTCCAGAGACTGCGATCGCAACCGCGCGTCTCCGGCCAAACCGGCGCCGATCCAGCCGGCAGCCGCGGGCCGCGGCCGCCACATTGTATGAAAATCCCGCGCATGCGCACACGCAGCTGCCCTCGAGGCGCGCCGTTCCAGCTCCAGCACCAACTGTGAGCTCACGATGCTTCAGGCTAGTGTTGGGCAACACGATCCTTTTTCAGGAATCGATTCTTGCTATTCAATCCCACATTGTGAATCGATTCCTACGATTCGTTCACGATTTGTAGAGTCTATGGGACTTAACTACGGGGTCATCAGTCCTTAACTTACAAATTACTTATGAGCTACTTACAACTAAGGACGGCACAAATATCCATGCTCGAGGGGGAATTCGAACCCCCGACCGTAGTGGCCGTGCAGACCGTGACTGGAGCGCCTCAGTCCCCTCGGCCACCGCGGCCGGCATTCTTTCACGATCTAATATATAAAGCAGAGTGTCCGTATGTTTGTACGCGTTGCATACAAATCTACAGTTTTGTTCCAATCTTTATGAAATTTTGTACACTTAAGCTTCAATCCATGAGGACGGTCGCCGTAAGTATACGAATCACATACGATATATAGTTCACGAGATATGACGTCATAAACAATGAGATGCGCGAAAAACTGCTGCATTTTGCGACAATGCTGCTCATTTTCTCCTAAACCATTGGACCGATTTCAACCAAATTTGGTACACACATTCCTTACCGTGAGGTAACAATGGTTAAGAATCACAAACGGCACATGGTTCAAAAGATATTACGTCCTAACCAATAGAAATCGCAAAAAATGCAATATAATGCGGCGAGACTTTCGAAATACACTGTATGAGAATGACAGTACTTAGCGACTTGCAACAAACTTTAAACGCAATTTCAAAACTTTATTAAACTTTTTCTCGCTGGCAACCGTAGTAAAATGATGAAAGGAAAACAGTTTCTCGCTTACTACTTTTCCGCTGTTTATGGAGTAAAACTACGGCATTCGGTATGACGTTACAATTTATAATTTGTACACTACAAATTGTAGCGACCGGTAATTTTACAGACAGTATACGCACATATAGTTGAACGTAGTTTCTAAATTGAATCACAGTGCAACACGTAGTTCATGAGATATGAGAACATAAACCATAACGTTTCGGTGTTCATGGACTAAGACTACGGCATTCGATATGATGTTAGAATTTATAGTTTCTACACTACAAATTGTAGCCGCAGGAAATTTTACAAACAGTATACATGCACAATGTTGAGTGTAGCTTCTAAATTGTATCACAGTACGACACATAGTTCATGAGAAATGAGGACATAAACGGTAACGTTCATGGAAAACCCGTCCATCGTGCACCAAGTTTTAATCTATTACTTGTTTACTACTAATTCTATTCCCAAGAGATTTTACAGACATACCGCCCTTATACAAATGAATATATACCTGAAAAATGACAGCAATAAATAAGTAAATAAATACCCGGGCAACGCCGGGGTTTCATCTAGTTATTCATAATCTGCAACGGCACGATTCTTAAGCCCTTTCTACACGGGAAGTGAGAGCTCATAAGATTACCCATGATGCACCGTTTACGCCGTCCGCGTACTGTGTAGACGCGCTTACTTGCACAAGATGCACGCATACGATCGCTGGTGGATCATACTCTTGCGCGTGTTTCGCGCATGCGCAGACGAACGATTGGGGAACCAAACTGACGAACGGAGCCAAGTCGCGAATTTGTTGCTCAGGGGAACGTAGTTGTTCGACTCATATACAAACATACAGGCTGTTTCAAGAGCAGTCGTAAATACGAGGCGCGCCCAGAAAGTAATTTCCGTTTGGTAATAAAATAAAATTGTACACAGATACAGAAGAAATTTTTATTGCTCAAGATTCTACAACTCTTAACCTACTTTTCCACATAACTGTCAAAATTTTGTAGGCACTTGTCATAGCGTGCCACAAGTTTTTTGTATGCATCCTCCACAGAAGGTTGCCGTTTCTGTATTCAACCATGTGGTAACAGCTCTTTATCAGCGTTGAAAGTGTTGACCACTAAGGACAGATTTTAGGTGTAAGAAAAGACGAAAGTCGCTAGGAGAGAGGTCCGAGTTGTATGGAGGATGATCAGACAGGTCCCATTGAAATTTCCGTAAGAATTGATTGGTCACATTCGGTATGTGAGGTCAGGCATTATCGTGAAAAACAAAAACAAAAAACCTTTTGACAGTAATCATCTTCTTACACCTAAAATCTGTCCTTGGTGGACAACACTTCAACGATTATGACGAGCTGAAAGAACATGTTACCACATGGTTGAATATACAGGCGGCAACATTCTATGAAAAAGGCACACAAAACCTTGTGCCATGCTATGACAATCGCCTACAAAATTTCGGAAGCTATGTAGAAAAGTAGTTTAACAGTTGTAGATTTTTGTACAATCAATATCTTTTCCGTATCTGTACCCGTTCGTTTTATATAACCAAACGGAACTTACTTTCTGAACGCGCCTCGTATTTTAGGAGGTGGTACTATAGACGAATTGCAATAAAAATTCCATTAACACGTGTACAATTTTATTGAGAACACAGGTAAAGCTGTTAACATAAAATCCAAATAAAATTAGAGCAAATGTAAATGAAGACAATTTCACTGATTTTTCCGTCGTTCTTGGTAGAATAACATCATAATGACTTCGAAGTACAATTTTGTGTATGTTCTACAAGTTCACTTCCACTTAACCGGTTTTGGGTTTACAAGGTCATCTTCAGAAAACTTAATCATTGATTTCATTGCTAGAAAATAGTGAGATGGAAGTGACTGACTTCTTGGACATTTCAAGTTAATTTACCACGACGTTAAATGATTATATCGCGAAATGAGCTTACCTATTTCTTATGCTGAAAACCACATAACCGATTTCAGTTCAGATATCCTCTTCTTTGGAAGTCATTTTAGTAAAGTCTACAAACTTTATCGGATCTGAAAAAGTATTTTGAAAGAAAGATGTGAAGACCAATTTTTGTGGAAGTTAATCATGTTAAAAATACATGTCAAATGAAAATCCATTAACTGAGAATTGTGAATCGTGTTGCTGATATATCTGATGATGTCTGTTGCAAAAATTTGCAGCTCATTGCTAGGTTTGTGCTAGCTTTACCTGGCACTACTGCTACTGCAGAAAAAGGTTTCTCCGTCACAAATAGTTTTTGCAACACGAAAGCAACATATTTAGTGTGCAAACTGATAAAGAATTTTCAGAATACTGCATCTGCTTATTATGAAAATATATGTGAAAACACCGAACTCCTGAATGATATTCGCTTGCAGAATATAACAGAGAATATTAAGTAAACTGCGTTAGCAATAACAACAGTATTTCCCACTTGTCTGCGTGTGACTACTACAGAACAATATAGTATTACTTTCATTAATGCCATTCCTTTCGCCTTCTGTTGTGCGAGTAGGTTCGATTGCTTTTTGTATTAGCATTTGACTTGGTATGTCTTAGTTATTGATACTGCCGTACATATACGTAACGTCCGAAAATCCCTAATATGCTTGTTCCTAATTGGTTTCATGTTCTTTTAATGATTAAATACTTTCCGTGTTGTGCCAATTCTTTTATATTCAAGTCGTACGTCCTGCAGAAAACGTACACCACTAGAAGTTATTTCGGAAAAGTAAATGTATATACGAAAACCATCAAATGTGGCGGGGAGAGGGTGAGGGGTGTGTGTCAAACAGTGTTTCTAAGTGTGAGTTAATGAGTGACGTGAATACTGTCACATTTTGTAAGCTTTAAGGGATAAGTCACGTTAATGACGCCGCATATAAAGGCAATATTTTGTTTCGCTTCTTCGGTACCCATATGTGTCCCGTATTTTGATTTTGTAAATCTGGTCACTCTAGTCTAAAACATAAAGAAATCTTTTAATCATTACAATAATCACGCTATATGTGACAGTCTCGAATAGTGATCTTAGCTCGGCGATTCATTGCTGTAAGTTGACAACAAATGAAGTAGACAAGTAGGCTACTCGACAAACGCTCACCGTGTAACCGCTTCATTGTAGTTAGATGGTCTATCGCAAGGAGCGCTGCAGCTGACGACCACTTTCTTGAACGTGTCGCACGTCCCGTATAGAAAGGGCTTTACAGAAGCCAAAACTACATACTACTCATATATGGTATTGGAATATACTCTTGTCAATCTTTTCCTACGGTTCGTTCACGGTTTTTTTGGTCTGCGAGAGCACGATTCTTACAGAATGTGAAAGAGACAATATGAGCATCTATATATATGGTGCGTAAAGTAAAGACTTACAATAATAACCAGCCAAAGTCATTCGATTCAACTCTCAAAAATTCTCGAGAAAATAATCTTTGAAGTTTTGCAAACGGATATGAATTAGGCTACCAATTATTACTGCTATTCCTTCAGCAAAAAATCGTCTTTATTGCAAATTGTTTTATTAATTAATGACGCGTTTTGCCCTTTAGCAGGGCGTCTTCAGATTATCTGCGTGACAGAATTTACACCAAATTACAAGGCGGAAATACAAAACTGGTTTAATGGTACATGATCTTATTTTGTGTTAAGAAGACAGTATAAACGGTAAACAAAGCTTACAATGCGCTGTCGGCGTAGCTCATTTGGTAGCGTTGTAGGTCACGTAGTTTGAATCTTGCAGTAACCTTACAAATTTTTTTTTTCGTTCTGTTCGAATACTTCAGGCATTTAAATATAAATTTCGTTAAATATATGGTAATTAACACATATCTAATCGGTATAAAATACTTCTTATGTTAAACCATGTAGTTTCATGAAATGCGTCTATATAAATAAACTTTACAAATTAACATCCGTATCTAAATACTAAATTTTATTGGAGATACAAGAAACTCGCGTTTTTATATAAAATGTTTCTGTGTGTAAACTCGGTACCTTTCAGGAAAGATAAACATAAAAACGTAACTAGAAATAAGATTTTCGAGATTGTGTTGAAAATATTTATATAAATATTTATATAAAAAGAATATTTGTGTAAATTTGAGTTTTTACAAATACCAGAACTATATAGATTATCTCAAAAAGCAAAAACCTTTCTAAATATAAAATATAATCGAAATCGTTAGAGCCATTTCCGGGTTACATGAAATATAAACGTGCAAAAATTGCTCGTTTAAATATATTACAAGTAAACTTTTAAACGAATTGTGTTTGTTGCACTGCATCTGCAACGCATAAGAAGTACGTAATGTTTCATCATTCCTTGATTTCTTGATGTTAAACGCATATGTTGGCAGCAGAGTATTTCGCTGCGTTTCGTTTCTGTCACCTGTAATTCATGAATAATGATTAACACTCATGATCTTCGTTCTGTGCTTCCTTTGTTCATACGCGTCCTCCTGCTTTACTGCTTTCTCATCACGAGACAGACGATTCTTTTGAACGATGATTCGTCCCCTCTTGTCTGTTCTCCGGCATTCGTAATCATTCGGTACGATTCTGCATGTTTCGGCAGACGTCTTCGAATAATGAATCGCTGGAACTTTGAATCGTCCGAGACATTTGTTTCTGTTGAACGACGATTCGTCCGGCTCACGATTCGTTTCTTTATTTATATTCGTTCAAATGAACGACTGATTCACGAATCCATACAATTCTATTCAGGCACTAGCTACAAACACTGCGCCCATAAACGGTTGGCTTCCATCAGTTGTATTCCCTGGGCTGGGAATTTTCATTAATTATTGTCTGACTGTACTTCGGTTCAGAATTTCGGGAAGAAATTGATGATTTTTTCAAGAGAAAGAGTTTCACAAATTGAGCAAGTCAATAATGCGTTGCTCCGCATTTGGCTGTTGTGCAAGGAGTTATTCGGCTTCGCATTGGTTGAGCAAGTTGTTATACGTCGCCTTAGGTATATCGTCGTCACAGATTCTATTAAACTGGCATGTTAGATTCTTCTAATCAGTCGGGCATGGTGGTCTAGAAGTAAACCGCTCGCCTGAATAATAAAATAAAATAAAATAAAAACTATAGAAATAAATGAAATGAAGCCGAGGGATCACTGGAAACTCGGTGGAACGTCAATTTTTAAACCCTAATTTTAACCCAGCGTTTACCTGTCAACGATGTGAGGAACCTACAGCGTTGAAATGTAGTTGGGATTCAACGCCAAACTGAAGGGCCCCTTACCCGGTTGTATAGCATGGGTCACTGACGTACCTATAGTTTTGTCATGGGGGTGTCCAATACTGCCCTTTAGAAAGGTAAAATATTTTTTCCTGTATCTTCCTCCATGCAATTACAAGGTATTACTGTTAACCCCAATAAAATCAATCAACTTCAAATTAAATTTTTTATAAACTCGTTGAAATCTTTAAATACGCAAGTAAGTCTGTAGCCAAATACTAATTATTCTAAACACCTCGCATAAAATAAATTGGATGTATGTATTAAGGAATTATTTTATGACAAAATTAACAAACCTAAACAGTAGATAATTGTATGTTATTACATTACTCCACACTTGTATTTAAATTTGCGACACTTTGACATTAGCTGTAGCTGTGTCTCATACGTTCGTGTACTTTAAAACTCATAACTTTTATAGATAACTTATTGCTAGTGTTGAGGGCAGCTGTAGCTGTGGCAGTATTTTTTTTATTTTTATTTTATTTACTTATTTTTTAAGGAAATAGGTTTTAATATTGACTGCTGGTCGAAAATTCTGCGCCACAACGACTTTCCTGTTTTAACGGCTATATGAAAATGGTCTGTCTCTACGCCACAGACGCAATAGATTGACCTTGCGCACTGGGGCGTCGTGCAGCGGTGCGCGCTGCCGATCGCCGTCGGGTGTTGAGTCCCCCCTCGGGCATGGGTGTTTGTGTAGTCCTTAGGTTAGTTTACTTATTTTAAGTAATTTATAAGCTACGCACTAATAACCCAGCAGTTGAGTCCGATAGGTTTACAAACATTTGAACATTTTTTGCTCTAGGCCACGAAACCGGCAGTGCCTGAATAAAAATTGGCTATAGTGACAGCTCTTAAGTGGCGTGTACTAACAAAAACAAAAGCGGCATAATTTTTATGTTTATAATTTCTTCTGTATCACGATGAACACTCATTGGACCAAGATCAGAAAGACTATTATCTACCATTTATTTATAATCTATTGTATTGAACTTTTTGGAATGGATTTTTTTTTTCAGAGAACGCTCTGAGTTTATACATATAGTATATAAATCATTTTGGTCAAAAGGAAAAAAAAAATTATCACACTGTTCAATACGTACGATCGCAGTGGCAAGTTTTTGTTTCAGAGGTTTCCAGTGATTATGCTATATTTCACATTCATGAAGAACTACTGTGGCTACATTATCGCCAAAAAATGATGAAACCTTTTTAATAGTTCCTTTTGTGCTGAATTCATTACTGGTTTCCTCAGGAAGAATTATTCGAATCCATGCAAACATTTTTTTTTTTTTTTTTTTTTTTTTTTTTTTTTTTTTTTTTTTTGCGAGGTTTAAAACGAGCAGTGAGTTCTGGAATTACATGTTCAATAGAAGGGGGAAATATGTTTCCACAGTAATATACGTCAGCATTGTTACCATGTGGTCGTTCTTCTAACAACCATGTTATTATCCTGCGTTATCTGCTCTTAAACGATTGAGAACTTATTTTGACTCCAAATGTTTTGGTTTTAATTATTTTTGCATGACTTGGCCTAGGTTCGCTGTTTTGGGAAATTTTGCTTTGTATAATTAACGACACGACTCTATTTTAAAGGACGGTATTTATTTGGCATTGTGAGAAGGGGACACTCCTGTTAGCAGCATCTTGAAGTGCTCCAAGCGTTGCACGCGCAACAGAAAGCATTTTCGCAAATATTCCTACAACCACAAACTTTTTCCGTTCATCGAGTCTCACAAAGTGAGAGTAATGTTGAGTAAAAAATGGTAATTTTATAAAATATTAAAAATTTAAAAAAAAATATAAAGAGTATCATTTAATGTTATCTTTTACTTAACTCACACGTTCCAGATCATTACGAAATCTCATATTCATGCTCTATGGGATCATAGCCCCTAAGTGGAGATCGTCGAAATAGTTTGCGACATATTTTATTGTTATGAGAAAGTTCCGTTGCATAGTTAGCTTATATAAATCGAATGCGCTATAACTAAATTAAGAACTTGCGTGTAAGAATTGAGCTGTGAGGGATTGTTCTGTACTTGATATAACGACTAATAACCAGGAACTGCAGCGCCATGAAAGCCTTTCCCAATCAACTTCGATTTGCGTTATAATCGTTGTCGTCATTGTTTGAGCTAAAACATGTTCTGTGTTGAAAAGTAAAAGAAAATCGTCCCTTTCCAGATGAGAAGTCTACACACTGTGAACATAAGACTAGTTGCTCGCCGGCCGCGGTGGCCGAGGTGACAGTCTGCGTCGGGCAGCGACGCGGTGAGGAGGGACCTGTTTACGTCCCGCCGCAGCGTGCGCTTCGCGGTGTTTACGTGCTTCAGCAGCTTTCGCGCGTGTAAGTGATTTTCGATTATCATGGCCAACTCATACAGGAAATCGACACTGAAATTCACCTTCGCGACCGAATATGCACGACCGAAAGCGCTAGAAGTAGAACGATTTCTTCGAGACGATGTAAAGATCCCTTGTACCGACCTTATTGGAATCCACCTGTCCATTGTGAGCAGCGTAGTTTATGTTAAACTAGTAAATGAGGCTGCATGTAACGCGATATTAGAGCGAGCGAAAGACAGACTTAAATTTCGACATAGTGATGGTAACATTGGCCCAGTGAATGTGGATCATGCGGGTCTCGGTCTCCGAACGATTCGCATATTCGAACTCCCTTTCGAACTGCCGGCAGAAGAAGTGGAGATTGCTCTCAGGCCTTATGGAAAAGTACTCAGCCACGTTGCAGAGAAGTGGACTCAATTTACCACCTACCCGGTGCTAAATGGAGTGCGACAGGTACGCATTGAACTCACTAAACATGTTCCATCTTACCTTAACATTGCAGGATGCAGAGCCATCGTCATCTATGACGGACAACCAAAGACCTGCTCGGGTTGTGGCAAAGAAGGCCATATCCGCTCAGAGTGTCTACAACGAAGGATTGCCCAGCTTCCATCTACGGATCCACTGCCTTCTACCACATCGACAATCATGCCTCTTACGTATGTAGCGGCAGTACGAGGAGACACCGAACAGAGCCACGAGCCTGAACTACCGCAGGATCTTTCACAAATGACGGTGTCAGAACGAGAAGAGGAGGAACGACTGACAACAAACACGGTCCTCCCTCCCGCTCCACCGGTGCAGGAAACAGATACGACCTATGACACAATGGAAGTGGATCAGTTGGTAGTGCCCGCGGCCGCCTTTGTACCTGATCGGCGAAACTCCATTCCGTCGTCTGACACGGAAACACATTCTCGGAAACAGCGGTCTCCAAAGAGGCATAAGAAGCGTAAGAAGTCTTCATCCGATGAGGCATCGACACAATCACAAGACAACGAGGCCTCTCCCTACCACACTGAACTGGTGACCAATGATTCAACGACGAATTGTGCCATGTCCTCTAAGACAGATCCTGACACAGCTCCGCACACACAACGTGTGCAGGGAACGCCTGACGAGCAACACGACGAACGGCGCCTCGAGTACAGCGAAGGGCCACTGCAGAAGCAAGGAAAGGCCTCGGAAGACGCAAGCACTCCTCCGATGGCATGGGCAGACGATCTTGACCCTGAGTCTTCTGCCGAGGATGCAGCGCCAACTGCCGCCTCGGCCACACACGACTTTCAAAACGTTTAGCACAGTGAGGGGGCGACTTGACGTGGTCGTTCTTCTGCTGCGACTACGCCGCTTCCCCGAGTAGTAATGAGTGTCCCACTAATTGCAGACCAACCGCAAACTTACAGAATGGCTTCCATCAATCTTAACACGATTAGTTCACGTGTCAAAAATCAGCTACTACGTGATATGCTCAGGGCGGCTGACGTGGATGTTGCGTTAATGCAAGAAGTTCGAGTGGACGCTCTACCAGACTTTTACGGATACACTGCTTATGTTACCCCTGCTGATGCGAGAGGCAGCGGAACGGCTGCGCTCGTCCGAGATGGTATAGAGATCACCAATATAATGTACTTACCATCGGCGCGAGGACTTGCCTTCGACATGCAGGGAACACGAGTTATTAACGTCTACGCCCCTTCTGGGACAGATAAAAGACGGGAACGGTCACGGTTTTATGCAGAAGAAATATCGCCTCTCTTTTTGGGACGTTACAACAACCTCATCCTAGGCGGAGACTTCAACAGCGTACTCTCTCCGAAAGATCAACAACCCAACTACACGCCATGCCCCGAATTGCGCCTTTTAGTACAACACCTACGTCTTGCTGATACCTGGGAGGTAATACATGGTGACCGCCCTGGTTTCACTTATGTGACCAGCCACTCAGCCAGCAGACTCGACCGCATCTACGTCTCCTCCGACCTCGTGACAGCGACTGTACAAGCGGAGACCTGGCCCACGGCCTTCTCGGACCACAGTGCATACATTTGTGCGGTTCATTTACGGAGGCAAACCGTGTGGAGAAGTCGGGGAACATGGAAACTAAATGTGGCACTCCTACAAGATGAAGAATGTCGACAATTAATAGAGAGTACCTGGACAGAATGTGAGCGTCGGTTACGGAGGTATCCGTCAACGATTAAATGGTGGCTTGACTGCGTCAAACCGGCCTTGAGACGTGCGCTAATACGCTATGGTAAGGAAAGGTCGCTCTGGCATCGACAAACGACGGACTTCTACTACACACTCCTTCGAGAACTTACTGCACTCCCACCATCCCCAGATCGCCAGGCAGAGATTTGTCGCGCTAAAGCGCAGATTCTCACCCTCGTCCGTCACAAACTTGAAGGTGTCGTGGTGCGAACGAGATCCCAAGATAGGATTACCGGCGAACCACCCTCTATGCATCACATCATTTCTGAACGACGTCAACAACGACGTACACTGATACGTGCACTAGACCTACCAGATGGCTCTAGAGTGACGACACAAGCGGGCATAGCACGTGCTTTTGTCGACCACTACCATCAACTATATCGAGACGTGCAACATGATGAAGACGCTTTAGCTGACGTCACCCACACCATCACCAACACACTTGATGCTGCGGCGTCAGAATCACTTTTAGACGATATCACGAATGATGATGTTGCAGACGCCCTTGCCAAAGGGAAACTTAATAAATCACCAGGGCCTGATGGTTTTCCACTAGAATTCTACAGGACATTCAGGGATGTGATGGCCCCACGATGGAAAGACATGTACAACGAAATACTATCATCAGCAGTTCCCATTCCACCGACTTTCATGGAGGGCATCATCATTCCTGTACCCAAACCATCTGGACGTACCCGAACTGAACATTATCGCCCTATCACCCTCCTAAACAGTGACTTCAAGATCTTTACTAGAATCCTGGCGTTACGGCTTAAGCGCATACTACGCCAGGTTATTTCATATGAACAAACGTCTTTGGGAGGAGATACCAATATCCAGACGACCCTTAGTGACTATCGCGATGTGATTGCCATCGCTTCGGCCTGTCGGCTGCGTAGTGCTCTAGTCTCCATAGACTTCAATTGTGCATTCGACAATGTGAGCCATTCTTTCTTGAAAGCTGTAATGGATCGAATGGCTTTCCCGGCTGGATTCACCGAAATGATCATGCATCTTCTCCATGATGCCACTTCTAAGGTGATTGTGAACGGACGAGTTGAAGGGCAGATTCCTATCTTCCGTTCGGTACGACAAGGCTGCCCCCTCTCAATGATCCTCTATGCAATAGCGACGGAGCCACTCATCTGTGGGCTGAAACAACGACTCTCAGGGATCACGTTACGAGGAACTACCTTTCAATGCCGAGCTTACGCTGATGATCTCGTTTTCATCGGTCGCTCAGAAGTAGAGATCCGGTTGGCGCTGAGATGGATCGAACGATATGGGGACGCAGCTGGCAGCAAAATAAACTTAGTAAAATCACGTGCCATGGAAATAGGCAGAGGGCTACCGGAGGGAACTGAAAGCCCTTTACAGATGACGGATACATTGCGGTGTTTGGGCGTCACCTTTACGAAAAACGTTCGTCGCACTTCGGCGCTTAATTACAAACGCCTACTACAAGTTCTCCGCGTCACCGTCCGTGGACACCTTCTCAGAGCATTGGATATGGTCCAAAAGGTCTCTTTTCTGAATACCTACATTGCATCGCGAATACCTCACATGGCGCAAATCCTACCGATGGCTCCAGTGATGGCACAGCGAATACAGGCGGCCTTTGGATATTTTGTGAGTCACGGACTTCTCTTCAAGGTACGGTATGCAACCCTCACCCTCCCCCCTTATAGTGGAGGATTGGGTCTTATCAACGTCCGCGCGCGTGCAACGGCCCTCTATGTCAAGACTATGCTCAAGATGTGGACCCATCGTCAGCACAGTTTTACTGGTCTCCTCATTGACGAACTCGCCCCTACGTCCTGCATTCCACCGGCTGCACTCGGGCACATCGCGCCTACGCTCTCCCACATCCAAACATTTTTTCTGGAATACAGCTATATACACACGGAACTTCCCAGCAACAGGACACCGACAGCACGAGATGTATACTACCTGTTGATGAAGAATCATCATCAGAACATCATAGAGAGACGACACCCAGAAGTGACGTGGCCAAAGGTGTGGCGGGCGCTTCACCAAAAACACTTAACAACGGAGATACGTGCCACCTGGTACCTCGTCGTCAACGAAAAATATCCGACAAGGAGCAGGTTGCACGACATTGCACTGGCCGAGTCTCCTATGTGCGTGCGATGTCGTGTGCCTGACACAGATAATCATCGCCTGGAATGCGGATCTTCAGCGGACGTGTGGCTTCTAATACGGAAGATACTCGCCTTTTATCTTCGAGTGCCACCACACCTGATCGAGCCTAAAATGCTCCTACAACCGGACCAAACGTACTTTCCCCAATCAAAAACACAGGCAATAAACTGGATAAAAGGACTGTCCGTGTATTATCTCTTTCGTGACGGTCTGAAAGATGTCCTCGATTTTTGGATCTTCTTACAGGAAAGACACGATAAATTGCAGTACTTTTCCAGATATCGGCAGAATTTTGCGAATTATTTAGGTAGTATATTCAATGATCCCCCTCATAGCTGGAGGGTCCCGGGTAAGAGAAGATGAGGCAATGATCACTGATTCGCAATTAGAACAGAAAATGGATCTTGATGTTAATACGTGAAGACGTACTCGGGTCCTCGCTATGAAGAGTTGGGACAACAAGAAAGTTTGTTTTCAGATACTTTGAATAGTCATCATTTTAATACCAGAAGGGTACCTTTAGTTTCACAATTTTGTGTTTCCTTATTTACTATTTTATATTCTTTACGTAACTGCCATGAAAGGGTTTATTTAGTTATACTGTAATATACATAAAAAAAAAAAAAAAAAAAAAAAAAAAAAAAAAAAAAAAAAAAAAAAAAAAAAAAAAAAGGTGACTGAGGCGCTTCAGTCACGGTCAGCACGGCCACTACGGTCGGGGGTTCGAATCCCCCCTCGGGCATGGATATTTGTGCCGTCCTAGTTCGTAAGTAGTTCATAAGTAGTTTGTAAGTTTAGGGACTGATGACCCCGTAGTTAAGTCCCATAAGCTTAACAAACATTTGAACATTTGAACTAGTTGCTCTCTCCGTGTTAATGTCTGTTTTAGTCAGATAGTGACAATTCAGGAACATACTCAGTTATGGAACACAGCTATTGTTTGTTGAATCATACCTTCATGCAGATTATTGCTATGCAAACCAAGTACGTTAAAAAATGTTCAAATGTTTGTATAGCTTATGGGACTTAACTACTTATGAACTAGCTAACACTAAGGACGGCACAAATATCCATGTCCGAGGGGGGATTCGAACCCCCCCCCCCGACCGTAGTGGCCGTGCAGACCGTGACTGGAGCGCCTCAGTCCACACGGACACCGCGGCCGGCCCAAATACGTTCCATGAGCACAATTTTGTGACACAGGATTCAAGAAAGCGGGTATTGGCAAATATAGTTTTGTTTTAATTTAATTTTTTAAAATTTAAGCTGAGGAGGGGGGGGGGTAGTCCGGATCCCCTCGACCCCTCCCTTATATACGTCCATGGCAAGGGTAGATAAGTCGCTCAAGAGGCTTCCTCAACTCTGGGAAATCACGCATTGCTGGAGTTCCGAGACAAATATTCACAAGCGATCGTTCTTTACACAGACAGCCCCAATCCCCAGGACGGGACGGAATGCGCATTTTGGGATACCAATGCGCAACCAGGGTGTAAATACAAACAGCCAAAGGAAATGACAATAATGACTGCAGAACTCACAGCTGTCGAACTCACAGCTGTCGAACTCACAGCTATCTTGGGAGCCCTCAAGTACTTCCTTACGGTTCCGGAGAAAGATATTGTCATCTTCTCGGACTGTAAAGCTGCTCTAATATTTCTTATATATTTTGTCGAGGTCAAAAAAATCACCCAATAGCCTACGAGATAATGACACACATAAACCACCTGGAAATGAATGGAAGCAGTGTCTCCATGTGTTGGATTAAAGCTCACAACAACGTTCTGGCAAACCAAATCGCTGACACTCCTCCCAAGAAAACGGTTACCACTGGTACAGAAGAATATACGTTCCAACGAAGGTTTTTTTACCAGATTACAGAAAGAGAATTCAACTGAATGGAACAAGGAATGACAAGCTTCCCAGACAGCTAAAGGAAAATACTATGCACAAATAACACTAGTGCCTCCAACAAGGCCTTGGTAAATTGACTCAGGTGCTCACGGAAGCTTGGAGTCACCATAGCGCAACTGAAGTTCAACAACTGTCGAACTGCGGTGCATCTACATCGCATAGGCATAGTGACTCCGTCGAAGCTGAAAACACAAATCACAATTATTAGTTTTTTATTTTTTATTTTTATTTTTTTTTTTTTGTTTTTGATGTATGAACATGTGGGATCTCACATCAAAGTTTCTAAGGTATATTGTATGCATACCAGTTGCCGACATGTCACCATTACTGGCAACCACAGACTTTGCTGTGTACAAAGAACTTAGTCCTTTCTGACGGCGGCGAAGAAAGAGCTATGAACTGATATGGTAAATCCAAGTTTAATCACAATATGGTATTTCAAATTGCCCTTGTCTTTGCTCTTTGTCCTTACTTTAATATTTGTTATGATATTTAAAACTGCTCTTTATTTTCGGACATGTCTTCAACGTTTGCTTGTTTGCTTTTGCCAGTTTGCTTTCGTAACTGCAACAGTGTATGTCATTATGATTATTATGATTATTTATGTCAATGGGGACTAATCATAGGCCAATAATAATAATGATAAAAACTGGCATCCACTTAAAAGATTTATACCAGTACACTGAGACAATCGTAAATGTTATGGACGAAATTCAGAGCTGGTTGGAGTGCTTGGACACAATACTCGAAACATTTCATTTTCAGTTTGTGAGATTTCTGGCTTGCAGCCATCATATTCAGTTTCGTCAGGAAAGACGGAACAGAATTGTACACAGCTAACGCAGTGGAGTGAGGTACCGATAACAGATAGTACAGTAGATACTATTCCCATGGAAAAGGCCGCTTAAATTCTAGAACTCTGCTGTGATTGGTCAGTGCATATGGGGGATAGGCGCCAAAACAAATTTCTTCTCTAGTCAAAATTAATTTTATATTTTCATTACATTACAAGAAAAAAAAACCTTCTTTATGGAAGGCAATCTGATTACATTCAGTTGACTTTCATGTCATCTCTCAATAACAAGATACCGTTCTATGATTTCAGATCATTTAAAAACACATATATTATTAAACAAAAGCAATACGAAAAGGCAGACGAAACGTTTCGGCCATGTTTTGGTCCGAGTCAGCCAATGAGGTTAGAATGTCAGCGCGCCATCAGACGGAGGTGAATTGCGTTGCCTTTCACTCCGGTTTCGGCAGTCATCACGGGCAGAACCACTGTCCGATGTTGTCGGTCGTAGAATAAATGTTCAAATGTTTGTAAATCTAACGGACTCAACTGGTTGTTTATTAGTCCGTAGCTTACAAACTACTTAAATATGGTAAACTTATCTCGGGACAACACAAACACCCATGCACGGGGGGAGGGACGGGGACTCGAACCCCCGACGGCGAACAGCCGAGCGCACCGCAGCACGGCGCCCCAATGCGCACGGCTAATACGCGGCGGTGGTCGTAGAATAACAGTCAATTATGTAGAAGTGCATTTTAACCTTGTTTAAGCAACATACACTATCAACGTTAATTAGATACATTTGAATTAAAAGACAGTTTGTTAACTGTGCAGTTTCTTTGTTTCTGCGAAAATAAACAAAGTGGCATCCGTGAAACAATTTGTTTTTACAGCACTAATTTCTCACTAATTAACCTAACAGCCTGAACATCAAGCACCAACGACTTGCGTGCCATCTTCTACGCTGGGAACAAAACATGTGAAAACAACAAGTTCGTGAACACGCTGCCGGCCGCAGTGGCCCAGCGGTCTGAGGCGCGCCAGTCACAGTCTGCACGGCCGCTACGGTCGGGGGTTCGAATCCACGCTGGGACATGGATGTTTGTGTCGTCTTTAGTATAAGGTAGTTCATCAGTAGTTTGTAAGTTTAGGGGCTGATGACCCCGCAGTAAAGTCCCTTAAGCTTAACAAACATTTGAACATTTTTTGTGAACAAGTTTTATTTAGAGACTATGCATTTCACCCAGGGAGGTGAAAGCAACTACGGGACCTTGCGAGAACAGCATTTTCGTTACAACCGAATTGAGTTACTCGAAATCCTTGGCAACATGAATGAGACTGTGGAAAGAAGATGAAATGTGGGGAAAACTTTCAAACCTACTCTTTTCTTAATATTTCCCCCTGCCGTAAGATGGGAATTTATTTATCGTGTCATAAATATAGAGTTTATATAATACAGTGTACTTTGTAACTAAAAGTCTAAGAAGCCGACCATGCTTAGGGTATTGGACGTGTCAAGGTAGTGGATAGTGAACGTTCCCTTAGATATGCCGGACAGCTGGAATTATTACTAGTGATACGAATCATTTAATTCTTCATTTAAGTTCTTGAAAAGTGAAATGACATTAAAGAATTCTTTCACACTACAAAAATTTAAGGCAGATAATTTCGCCGGCCGCGGTGGCCGAGGGGACTAAGGCGCTCCAGTCATGGTCTGCACGGCCACTACGGTCGGGGATTCGAATCCCCACTCGGGCATGGATATTTGTGCCGTCCTAGTTCGTAAGTAGTTCATAAGTAGTTTGTAAGTTTAGGGACTGATGACCCCATAGTTAAGTCCCATAGACTATACAAACATTTGAACATTTGAACAGATAATTTCAGTGAGATATAAAGTTACTTCTCTTCCAAAGTCAACAAAAAAACAGTCATTACTTACCATTGATTCTGAGGGTAAAATGCGTTGCACAGATTCGTATTTGCCTTGGAATATATTCATTTCAAGTAGAGCTAGCTGGAAATTCTAAATCATATTAGCCTGGTTTTTATCATAATCACAACGTCGGACAAAATGCATCATCACACATTTAATACAACAAACAAACTAGATTAGCTACCATAGCCTCATTACAGAGTCATGTATCGCCTAAATAGTTAAGTTACATTGAATAATAACTCAAAAGGTTAAGGCAGGACCTGGGTAATTTATTGGGGATAAGCTTAGATAAATAAGTAGTGCAACTGTACATGTTCGATGGCTTTTCCAACTCAACTAATCCTATGTACGTGTCATGGTTTCTCTTCTGTCTTGCTTCCATTATCAGGGGAAAAGTCCGAACTGCCTTTCTGGTGGTCCCTTCCTTCCAAAGGCCAGACTGACTGTCAGCTAAGTAATCTTCAATTTGCTTTACCATTCTCCCATATATTGCTCTCGTCAGCAACGTGGATGCACCGGCTGTTTCGCTGATTGAGGTAGCTCTCAGGCTTAAATGCCCTTGTTGTCTTCGCAATTCTTTGGTTTATATTTTTCTGAACATTGCCGGTCCCATAGATCGTACTCACCAACTTTAATAGGTCTTTGGTCCCCATTTACCAAATGATTTCAGAATTATTATCTATATCTTCTGTTTTGATTTTAAGTCACCAAGAAACCTTTTAAATTCTAATACTGGATCCCATATGTCTTCCCTATCAACACCAGTTTCTTCTATCACGCCATCAGCGAAGTTTGGACTCTCAAAAAGGTCTTCACAATGTACTCTTCTCATTTGACCGTTCTCTCCTCTGCGTCTTAAGTCGAATTCTCACTTGCTTTTCATTTAACCTGCGGCTGGTTTTATTTTTCGGTATGTCGAGTGGCTTAAGCCAGCTCAAATGTCGGAGGATGAAACAGTATACATCGTCCAATATGGCCGTATTGAATTCGGCACAGCTTTAACGACGGATTTCGAAACACTCATTTTCCAACTCGGATGACCCGTTAACTTTAACGGACCACTGCACGCAAGGCAATCTCCAAAGTGGAAATCCAAACGAAATCTGTCAAATTAGAATCATCAAAGGACGATGCAAAGAAAGAGCACACGTTGTGGTCTTGTGGTCTTGACGGATCGACCGCCGTGTCATCCGTGTGGAGGGGCATGTCCTTAACACACCATTCTCTCACGCGCTGTCATCTCTCCTGACCTAAGAACCGCTATTTCCCATCGAAGCCGCTCCTCAGTTCACGTCACGACACTGTCCTCCATCATTATACCGGGTGTCCCATTTAACCTGACAATTAGAAAAAACTCGAAAAATACGTATCGTAAACAAATATGTCCCTGATACAAAATGAATGTTTTCAAGGGTTATCTGCCTGACCTGAATGCAGTCCCCGCCCCCCTCCCCCACAGCACCTCATTAGGGGCAATTGTGAAATCTTAAATAGGAGCCCTCCCCCATTTTTTTTCTTGCAGATTCGGATTCCTCGCCAAAAAATACTTGGGGGTTTGTTCGACACATTATTTTCCATTCGTGGTAGATGGCGCTGTAATGAGTTATATTCGTAGACAGTTGCCTAATCCATGATGCAGAACTAAAGAGACGGAACTTTGCGTGAAACATTACTTATAAATTGATTCAGTATCTCTTCCAAATAGGCAGATAGATGTTCCGTTGAGATTTCGTATAGTGAAGTACGACCGCAATGCGCTGCCTCTTATCTTGAGCCGTAGTGCACCGTATGGCTGCAGTAGTGCTGTGAATTGCGCCGCCACGTACCAAGTAATACCGGAAATATAAATAAGTTGCCAACATTTTTAGATGGTGCAAACTGTGCTTTTGTTTAAGCTAGTCTGTAGTATGTAAACAAAGACGGGCGTTGTCATTATTAATAAAATTCTTCTGGGCATTGGATCGTATCGTCAGTATATCAGCTTGCACCGACGTTTCGGTCAGTATTACAAGAGGCCTTCTTCTGGGTGTCAAGTCTATATTATGTTCCTTAGATGAGTGCTTTTCGAGAGAGTCTAAATGAATTCCCCGCCTCTGATTATTCACTGGCCAAGTCCATAACCACCCCGCGGGTTGAAGGATTTTAAATTGAGCAGCGCTGCTTTCCTTGTCTGACAGTACTGGAAAAGTACGTCTTATTCTCCATTTACGTTTCGAAACGTAATATATATCTTATTGAACCGATTACACTGCCAGCTACCACGAATGGAAAATAATGTGGTGAGCAACCCGAGGGTAGATTTTGGAGAGGAATCTGCGACTGCGAGAAAAAATTGGAAGTCCCTATTTAAGATGCTCCTCCCCTCGAGGGGGTGTCTGGGTTGAATTCAGGTGAGGCAGATAGGCAGATGCTACCCTTGGAGATATTCATTTTGTGCCTGAGACATTCGTGGGTACGGTGCGTATTTTTGATTTCGGTTTTTCAGTTTAAATGGATCTCTCTGCCTCTCTCTCTCTTTGACAAATGGAAATAAAAATTACTCATCGAACCCAAGAATGTTACAGCCACAAAATGAATATATCCAAGGGCGACATATACTTGACCTGAATTCAACGCGAGGGGAGCGCCTTTGAGAAATGGGAAGCCCCATTCTTTCTTAATAAAATACGTATTGTTTCCTCGCCACATCATTGTTCGTATATATATATATATATATATATATATATATATATATATATATATATATGTATGTATGTGTGTGTGTGTGTGTGTGTGTGTGTGGGTGTGGGTGTGTGTGTGTGTGTGTGTGTAAGTGAATTCGGGATGCGGCAGTAGGCAGTAGTAGCAGGAGGTAGACTGTGACGAGAAAGGGTGTGCACATGGATCTGGAACTAAAAGAATAGATTAGTCCACAGGGTAATTTATTGATACCACGAATGGAATACTTAACTTAACTTTGATGTGATTGTGTTGGTACTATGTCTTCCGAGCAATTATATTTCTTCAATGTATAACTACTATGACATCTGGCAGTAGTACTGTAGACTGCTGAACCTCGCGGATCGAACTCCTGGATCGTACCGTCGAATCTTAGAATTCGTTGAACTCTCCCGTTCTGCCTGTCGTTGCTGTGGTGCGCCGGCATGTCTATACGATCCGCCTTTTTCCTACTGGCCGGGGTGCGAGGTAAGCAAAGAGGTACCGAGACTGCGACCGCTCCCGTCGGCCGAAGCACTACAGAGCGATGTATCGCGTAATCTTGTAGTGGAGTGGCGACTTGGGTGGGTCGCCGGCGTTCTGGCGAATAGCGATGCCACAAGATATGTAAATAATTACAGGGAGACAGAGAGAGAGACAGAGAGAAAGAATTGTTGGGTGTACCGAAAGTTGAACTCCGTTTAATGTCGTCATGTAGCGAATACATGCGCCACTCTTCCTGCTCTACTGTTTTTTCCTTTCAAACCGTTCGCAGGGAATCTGAGTCGATTTTAATTTTAGATCACAGCCACATTCGTCATAGCTTAAAAAGACGAGAATGTTATTTTTAATGAGCCCCCAGTTTGTGGGTAGTAAAATCTATTAAAAAACGCGGTAGCCGCTCGAACAGCATCGCTTCTGCCTCCAGTAGCTAGCAACTGAGACTGAGGCTTGGGCACAACTTCTCTAAATAATACGAAATCTGATATTTAAGCATACACAGTGGTTTTTCTGTCAAAGCACACTGTACGAATGCCACTAAATACAACAGCTTTAGTAACTAATCACATACTATAATAATGATTTTGAACAATGCTTTTCTAAACCAGCAACCTGTGCAGCCCCACAAGTTGCTCTAAAGTAATGGTACTTGATCTATATATCGACACTGCTATGGGTGTCTTCATCAGGAAACAAAACTATAACATGAGACGTTTACACTTAGAGCCTTTAGGTGCTAATTTAGTATTGAGTAACTTATAAGTCTGATGACGCGGCCGGCCGCGGTGGCCGAGGGGACTGAGGCACTCCAGTCACGGTCTGTACGACCACTACGGTCGGGGGTTCGAATCCCCCCTCGGGCATGGATATTTGTGCCGTCCTTAGTCATAGCTAGTTCATAAGTAGTTTGTAAGTTTAGGGACTGATGATCCCGTAGTTAAGTCCCATAGACTATACAAACATTTAACATTTTTTCCTAAACGCGGAGACGTCGGTAGCCCATAGCGACCATACACTACATTTTATTTCTTTAAACCGCTACTTTTTAACTAGCTACAAAACGATGACAACGACGATTTAAAATCCGTAACTTCACTGGTGCATGATTCGCATTACACGAATGAAGCACTGGAACATGCAGAAATAATAATTAGATGTAGTAAAGCACTTGCCTTTGAAGCTGTGTGACAAACTGAATGATGCATTCCATGTGAATCCATACCTCTATTTCCTCACACATATGTAATCCAGTTTCTCGCTTCATATTCGAAAATGACATTATCCACGGTCAAAGCGCCACTGTTTCCCAGTATATCTCCGCTAAACATGCAATTGAACAAAAGCTTATACAGTACATTTAATTGCATAGTATGCTATACGCGAAGAAAAAGGTGCCATTAAAGTTAATTTCTCATACCTCTTGCAGGAATGGCGTAACTCGCCTCTAAAGCTGAAAAATATACTTCGTTCGAACTTTTAAAACTCCCAAAGACCTTTGGAAAGTTTCGTTAGCTTTACTCCAAACACGAACTCAAACAGTATAGTTCCTGTATCAAGACTGCAGCTTCTTCCACTCAGTAAAACAAAGGATGCGCACGTATCGACACTTCAACCAGACAAGGAAATACGGAATTAATTGCTAGGCAACTGAATACTACACATCGACTTTATTGTTAGCATACCATGAAAACGACATGAAACAAAACTACAACCATTAACTACAGGGGTACTTCATTCTTTATCGGTACCGCAGCCAGTGGTCGAACGAGTGTTCCAATAAAATTATGAATAATTTATACCACATTCAACTTGTAGAGGTTCACACTTGCCGAGCCTAATTCCAGCAACGCGACAAACGTCTTCAAAATTAATCTCTTCGTCATCCAGAGATGGATGATATGTCAGTGCTACTTACCGTAACAGACCATACCTGCTTTTGTTTGTGGCTTCGATTCAGGATGATCTTGTAATGCTGTTACAGATTTAGAGACTTTTTTAGAGAAAACAACTTAGAGCGCAAACTTGTTTTGATAGTCGATTAGTTTCGACCCATAGGTGGGTCATCGTCAGGATATGAGGCTCCAGAAATGGTGCGGAGCGGGGTAGGAGCTTTGGGTTTCTTCACAGCCTGGAGGAACCCATAGCTCCTACTATGCTCCAGTCTGAACACTGAAAGACATAATTAGTCTTAAATGTGATAATGATGATTTGCGTTTACTATTTTGGTATTCTTTTTGATAATAGGTTCAACGTAATTGTTTTTAAATGGGCCCAGATCAGCATCTAATCAGTCAGTTTCCACTTTGTATTGTTCGAATCGAATGTACATTCTAATGCTAAGAAAATTACTACAGACTTTAACAGTCATACCTCTATTATTGCGTGGTCACACAAAATAACCACTGTCTAAAATCCCTAACTTCTGGTGTATGAGGGCACGAAGGACACTATAGACATTCCAGTGACCTTAATTTTTGTTTAGAAAATTACCGTGTCTACATAGCTCCTAATAATATCACTGAAATAAAACTTGAAAATATGCAGTTGACTTCTTTATTGGCGTATTCCGTCATAACCAGTTTGAGACCACAACAGCTTTTTATAACAAGACTTTCCTCTCGAAGCTGGTTACAGCAGAGTAAATAAATTAAGAAGACAAGTGTAGCTGTGAAAGATTTAGTTCCTGGTTCGTCGGTTATATATTAAATATGTCGTTTGTAGGATATCTTCTAATATTGTGGAGCAGTGAATGAGTTAACATAATTCATCTTTATGAGTCGGAAAACGCTTGGAACACAAAAATAATACACTAACTGGCAAAACTTCTTTAATTTAATGACTGTGGGCATGTTATTTATTACGCTATAAATGACGTTTGCTTCTAAATAAAGTATTATCTTAAGCAGAACTTAAGAGCTGTAAAGAAAACAGGATAAGACTCACTCAGTCGTTGGACATCGTTAGCGAAATGTTGCCTCAGCTCTTTGAGGTCTATTTTGAAAACGAGTTTTGGACATTTTTGCATTTTGTGTATTTTCAGTTTTCCACAGTAAAGAAGCTATTGATGCTCTGTAATAATTTATTGTTTTGAGAACCTCTTGCGTCCTCCTTAAACCATCATCACAACTAACAACAAAATTTTTCGTCCACTTGGAGAGATTACACAACCAGAACTTGCTGTATTTTAAAACGAAGGTACTGCTTTACTTTTTTCGTTTAATAAACGTCCCTTTATCACTGATGTTGAACTGTGTTTGGTACGTATTAACAGATACTGGAATGTAATATACAACGTACTCTGATGGATAAACATGTAAATAAATGCAAGGCTAGGATATTACCAGTCCAACAAAAGATAAAGAAGCTATTAATTATCATTTCTATCATGAGTTTAAATCATAGAAGTTGGATATACGTGTGCCTATGACTCTACGATTGAATGTGTCCGTATAGTCATTAATCTATATACACATATCATAAAAATGTATGTATGTTCCATTGTAAATTACTGAACCAATTTCGACCGATTGAATATTTAACTGTTTCGAAATCTATGGTACCAAACTACTGTTGCCATCAGCCCTAGGATTACAAACTACTTAAACTAACTTAAATTAGCCTAAGGAAAACACACACATGCCGAGGGAGGACTCCAACCTCTGTCAGGAGTGGGCCACCAGTCCCTGACCTGGCGCCTAGAACCACTCGGCCATTCCCGCACGACTATCCCAACCGAAACTGGTTATCATATTCGTTACTATCCGATAACGATAGTTGTGAAGGTACGAACCATCCACGACTCGTAGTTCAGGAGATATGTTGTCATAACCCCAATGAAAATCGAGAAAAAACTACCGCATCTTGCGACACGATAATGTTTTCTCACATCTCTTCATGACAACCAAACTTGGTAAAAGTATTATCACAAGGAAAGAATCTCTATAGGGGTAAACATCACCTACGACACCTAATTCTGGAGACACAAAGTCATAAACAATGAGAAACTCAAAACCTGCCCTATTACACCTCACGTGAATAACGGGACATTATCATACGCTATTTGCGAATGGGAGCACTTAGCGAATTGCAACAACTTTACACATATGAAAATTCATCGTAAGGATGGTGCAGGATCAGCAACTGGTAATATTTTGAAAACAATTTATTTTTCAGTCACAGTTGCAATATTTTGCAGTTAGTGACTAGTTTCGGACTTAATCGTCCATTTTCAAACCGTTGGCCTTTTTCCAACCGTAATAATACAATGCATGAAGCAAATGGCTGATAAAATCTTGTACATTATACACTGTTAATACAATACACGTCACTAATTACATAAAAAATTTATATCGATTAAAACAGGTGATGCATCCACAGCCCTCCAACATGTACTGTTTAATGTAATTAGTGACATGTATTAACAGTGCATAATGTACAACATTTTGTCAGCCATTTGCTTCATGAATTGTATTATTACGGTTGGAAAAAGGCCAACTGTTTGAAAATGGACGATTAAGTACGAAACTAGTCACTAACTCCAAAATATTGCAACTGTGGCCGAAAAATTGATTGTTTTCAACTTTACACATAATTTAAAACGTTTAAGAAACTATGTTTGCTAACAATCTCAGCAAAATGATAAGGACAGAAGTCTATCGGTCACTACTTTTCCTCCGTACATGCAGCAAAACTATGTCGCTCGATATGATGTTACAGTTCATTACTTCTACCCTGCTGGGTACATCCGCGAGACATTTTACAGAGGGTGTGCACATATACTACTGAATGTACAATTATATCACAGTATAACACATAGCTATTGACTTAAGACGTCATAAACACTTATAAGGTAAAGCAGTCAACAATCCGAAGATTGGTTTGAACACCACAGTGCTTTACTAGGTATGGTCCTATTTGGAGGTGGTATGCCTTTGCCTTCCTCCGACCTTCGAACTGACTTACCCAGCCAGTCATAGGGGGACCTGCAGTTTAACGTGGGCTCCGAACCACGGTGCTACACGGTATTTTTCACATGAGCAATACTGCCAGAGATGAGAGAAGTGGAAAGTGACATAAAAATCGTAGGACCTGGCGGGGATCGAACTCGCGACCTTTGGATTTAGTCTGGCACTCTACCACTGTGCAACCGAAGACACTTATGTTCATGAAAAACCTCCCCATTTATTACGTCAATAATATACAGAAAATTTTGATTTTGCTGCCTGGCTAAAGAATAATATCAATTTTTCATTAATTCAAAGCGGCTGAGCAACCCAACGCTATGACAGTGGTGGGTTGCCTCACTATTTTATTTCCTTAACAATGTGTTTTCAAAGAATTATCAGACTCATTTGCATCAACATACTACAATGTTATACAGCCGATCATTACATCTCTGACAGCCATGGAAGTAAAAAGAAATGGACGGGCAGCAATTAATTCTTTAAAAAATTTCCTGTAAATTGCTGACGCTGAGGGTAACAACATTACATCTACATACATACTCGGCAATCTGCAATCCACCGTTAGGTGCGTGGCGGAGGGTACACTGTACCACTACTAGGTATTTCCTTTCCTATTCCAAAGAATTGAATAAACGGATATACATTTCGTTATCGGCTGTGCGGCTGAGCAACCAAAAGCTATGAAGCTCACTATTTTATTTCCGTAACAACGTGTTTTCAAAGAATTATCAGACTCATTTGCATCAACATACTACAATGTTATACAGCAGATCATTACATCTCTGACAGCCTTGCAAGTAAAAAGAAATGGACGGGCAGCAATTAATTCTTTCAAAAATTTCCTGGAAATTGCTGACGCTGATGTGACAACATTAAAGAATTGAATAATGTTCAAATGTTTGTAGAGCTTATGGAACTTAACTACGGGGTCATCAGTCCCTAAACTTAAAAACGACTTACGAACTAGCTACCACTAAGGACGGCACAAATATCCATGCCCGAGGGGGGATTCGAACCCCCGACCGTAGTGGCCGTGCAGACCGTGACTGGAGCGCCTCAGTCTCTTCGGCCACCGCGGCCGGCGAATTGAATAAACGGATATACATTCCGTCATCGGCTGTGCGCACTTTCGTCGTCCTAATTCTCAGTGTAGGGCAAAGACAGCGTGAGCTTACTTCGTCTGTGCAAATTTAGCTTCAGCATTCGTAAAGCTCTCGTCATAAGTGAGGTCACCTTGTACGGTCCTTATTTACAGTCCTTTACAGGGTTTAAGTCATCTGCAAAGCAGTCAGGTAATTGAATGACATGTAGAGCGCAACAGAAAACAAGTAACAATGTTATGTAGAGCGCGGCTTCAAAGAACACACTCGTTAGCTGCGGACGCGTCATAAATCGCAGAGGTCTCCCACGCTGTGTCACCGGTGACTGCACGTCGCCTCGTGGGCCGCAGAAGAACTCGCTGGCCACCTGGCCACGGCTGTCGACCCCGCTGCATCCACCTGCCAAACATGACAGCGCGGCCGTCATATCTATTTCGCGACAGTATTAATTCAAACTTTGCTTGTTACTACAAAAAAATTTCCCTGCTTTATGAAACGGATACTGAATCACGTCAAGTTTCTACATTTCTATTCCTGTTTCTACTTCAAAACCAGAAACTTCATGTGAGTCATACACCTCCAGCTGGATCCGAAGAGAAATATATTTAAGGATGCAGTTATACTTACTATAGAATACGATCAGTGAAAAGTACAAACAATGTTAAAAAATATTTATTTACAGATGAAGGTTTGTATGAATTTTTGCAAAACTTGACTGAATAATTATGTTACTTAGCAAATCACCCCCCCCCCCCCCCATTAACCAAAGATCATGCCGCGGTGGGTTGGCTTGCGTGCCTCAAAAATACAAATAGCCGATCTGTAGGTGCAACGACAGCGGAGGGCTATCTGTGAAGACATTAATGATAAATCTGAAGCAATGAATTCAAATTTGTGATGCTACCAGGAATCGAACCCGGACCTCCATGTTTATTTAGGCAGACGTCTTACCGCTAGACCACCACATCACTACCGATTAAGGCGCCTCAGAATAGTCTAACGCACATTTTCCTTCACACCACGAACTTTAATTCAGCTTCTGTGTTCCATAGAACATTGCCACTACTGACAAGGCTCTCCAGGCATCGGAATAGCGCCTCGGCAATGGACATATTGGAACATTCTGAGGCGCATTAATCGCTAGTGATGCGGTGGTCTAGCGGCCATAGAACCCCGGAGAAAGGCATGTATACAGTAAAGGAGATCTACAACACTTTGATGGAAGGCAAACAGAGTAATCAAATAGAAAAAAGTTTAAACACAACAACTGGAACAATATATGGGCAAACATATCTGACAACCACTTATCATCCAATGTGAGGTTGACGTGGTACTTGACCGTCAATAGAAAAATCCCCACCATCTCAAAATTGCACAAAATACATCTGGCAGCCAAACCAAACTGTGCCCACTGCAACCTAATTGACACCGAAGAACATCGTTTTGTGTGTGAAGATGCGAAAGATGTGTGGCTTCTATTCAGGAAAACACTGGCACTTATTCTCCGCACATCAACAAACACAATAACACCGGCACAAGTACTTAATCCTGATGACGTACCGTTCCCTAATACTAGACGAAGAGCAGTCATCTGGGTCAAAGGCCAGACTGTTCATTATATTTTAACAAAGAAGATAAAGAATAAAGAAGATTATTGGATGTACCTGCTGATACAACATCGGAAGCTTGAACGTCACAGAAAATATAAAGAGAAGTACGCAAATTATCTAAAACGAACAATAATATAGACCAACGGGAGAGAAAAATTAAACGATACAGCTTCATTTAGGTATATTTTTTACTATCTTTTGTTTTCATTTTACGCTAAGAAGATGGCTATTTATTTTTATACTTATTTAATTTTGGTTTTCATATCGATGCAAAAACACGTCGTAGAAAAAGAAAAATTTGCAGCTTGAGATGCACCGCAAACCATATCCGAGCATCTCTGCCGCACAAGACGGAAAGATGAGTGCATCATAACAACATACTTAATCAAAATGGGAACAGAAGCAAGAGATTAAGTACATTACTATACTTGAGAGAAATAAATTTCTCTTTTTTTTCTGTTGAAAATAAAAGGCCAGTGAAGCCGACGCCGAAGAAGGCGAACTTTGGCGAGCGCAAGGGTGGATGGAGGCCCGTAAATAAAAAAAAAAAATAAAAAAAAAAAAAATAAAAAAAAAAAAAAAAAAAAAACGCGGTAAGATGTCTGCCTAGTAAGCATGGAGGTACAGGTTCGACTTCTGGTCGCATCACAAATTTTAATTCATTGCTTCAGATTTATCATTAATGTCTTTGACCTATTCGAGACGAAAATCCGTCTCAGGGATTGTATATTTGCATTTACATTGATATCTGTGAAGAGGCCAGACAAACGTGTGGTTTCTGAAGAGGGGCAGCGTTGCCTTCTAACTGCTTCGAACTGACTTACCCAACCAGTTATAAGGGGACCTACAGTTTAACGTAGATTCCGAACCATGGTGCTCATCGACGTTTTTCACATTAGTAACATTGGCAGAGGTGAAAGTAGTGGAAAGTGACAGATAAAAATCCTAGAACCTGGTGGGTATCGGACCTGCGACCTTTGGATTCCTAGTCTGGCCCCCTTCCATAGTGCTACCGAGATTTATTGTTTTTCAAATTGTACATTGAGCAAAATGTGGAAGAAAGAAAAGAGAAGTTTGGGAAAGTAATTAGAGTTTAGGGTGAAGAAGTAAAAACAATGCGTTCTGCTGTGACATTGTGATTCTGTCAGAGACGTTAAACTGGAGGTCCCCTTATAACTGGCTGCGTAAGTCAGTTCGAAGGCAGTAGATGGAAACGGTATACACTTGCCTAGTAAAGACCCATGGTGTTCAAACCGATCTTCGAATTGTTTACTGCTTTACTTTTTTTTCGCGAAGAGCTACAACCCTGTTTTACTCACATTCCAACTACTGCATCCCTTTCATGCAGTTCAACTTTAATAACAGCTGTTTGGTTAAGTTACAAGTTGTAAACAACCTTCCGTTCTCTATATTTTACCCCTGCTGATTTTAAAATTTGAAAGAGTGTATTCCAATCAACATTGTCAAAGGCTTTCTCCAATCTACAAAAGCTAGAAAAGTAGGTTTGTCTTTCCTCACTCTATCTTCTAAGATAAGTCGTAAGGTGAGTATTGCCTCCCGTGTTCCTACATTTCTCCTGAATCCGAACTGATTTTCCTCGTGGTCAGCATTTATCAGCCTTTTCATCCTTCTCTAAATAATTCGTGTAAAAATTTTGCAACCATGACTTATTAAACTGATGGTTCTGTAATTTTTGCACCCGTCTGTACCTGATTTCTTTGGAATGTGGATTATTATATTCTTCTTAAAGTCTGGCTGTATTTCGGCTGTCTCATACATCTTACTCATCAGGTGAAATAGTTTTGTCATGGCTGGTTCTCCCATAGACTTCAGTAGCTCCGAGGAAATGTCATCTACTCCAGTGGCCTTGTTTCGACTTAGGCCTTTCAGTGCTCTGACAAATTCATCTCTGAGTATAGTATCTCGTATTTCATATTCATCTACTTCCTCTTCTCTGCCTACAATATTGTCTCGAAAATTATTTGTTTTGTAGAGTCCCTCTATATACTCTTCCCACCTTTCTTTTTTCTCTTTTTTACTCAGAACTGGTTTTCCACCTGAGTTCTTGATATTCACACTGCTATTTTTGCTGTCTCCAAATGTCTGTTTTGTTTTCCTGTAGGCGGTTATCCAATTTTCCAAAAAAATGTTCAAATGTTTGTAGAGCTTATGCGACTTAACTACGGGATCATCAGTCCCTAAACTTACAAACTACTTATGAACTAGCTAATACTAAGGACGCCACAAATATCCGTGCCCGAGGGGAGATTCGAACCCCCGACCGTAGTGACCGTGCAGACCGTGTCTGGCGCGCCGCAGACCGCTTGGCCACCGCGGCCGGCTCCATTTTTCCCCTAGTTATGCATTCTTCTACAAATTTGCATTTGGCTTCTAGCGACTCCTGCTTAGCCCCTTTGCACTTCATGTCAATGGCATTTCTTAGTCGTCTGTACTCCATTTTAATGCTTCATTAACTGCATTTATCTTCTTCTTTCGTCAATTAAATTTAGTATTTCCGGTGATGTCTAAAGATTTTTTTGTAGGTCTTGCCTTTCTACCTATTTGGCCCTCTGCTGCCTTGACTATTTCATCTTTTAAAGCTACACATTCCTCTTCTACTGTTTTATTTTCCCCCGTTTCTGTCAGTTGTTACCTAAATCTCCCTCTGAAATTATAAGTACTTCAGATTCCTTCAATTTTTCCGGGTCCCATCTCCTTGTATCCCTCCCTTTCTGTAGTGTCTTTAACTTCAGTCCACAGTTCGCCGGCCGCGGTGGCCGAGGGGACTGAGGCGCTTAAGTCACGGTCTGCACGGCCACTACGGCCGGGGGTTCGAATCCCCCCTCGGGCATGGATATTTGTGCCGCCCTTAGTTGTAGTTTGTAAGCTTAGGGACTGATGACCCCGTAGTTAAGTCCTTAAGCTTAACAAATATTTGAACATTTTGTTTTCAGTCCACAGTTCATAACCAGTAAGATATGGATAGAGTCTATGTCTACCCCTAGATATGTCTTATAGTTTAAATCCTGGTTCTGAAATGTATGCCTTACCATTATCAAATCTATCTGGCACTTTCCAGTGTCTCCTTGTCTCTTCCACGTAGACAACCTTCTCTCATGACTCTTGAACCAAATGTTTGTTATGATTAAATTATGTTCCGTACAAAATTTTACCAGACGGTTTCCTCTTTCCTTCCTTTTGCCCTGTCCATTTTCATTGATTATTTTTCCATCCTTTCCTTTTCCTACTACCGATTTCCAGTCCCGCATCACAAGTAAGTTTTCCGCTCTCTTAACTGTCTGAATAAACTCCCTTACCGCCTCATACATTTCTTCGATCTCGTTATCATCGGCAGAACTAGTACGCATATAAACTTGTACTAATGTCATCGGTGTGGGCTTCGTAACTATTTTGATTACGATAATGCGATCACTGCTCTGCTCGTAGTAGTTTACTCGCATTCCTGTTTTCTTATTCGACATACTCCTGATTTTGCATTTATAATCCTGTAGTCGACTGACCAGAAATCCTGTTCCTCTTTCTAACGAACTTCACTAATCCCTACTATATGTAACGTCATCCTATCCATTTCCTTTTTAAAATTTTAAATGCTGAAGATAAGGTGGGTAGATCACGTAATTGATGAAGAGTTAGTGAACAGAATTGGGGAGATAAGGAATTTTTGGCAAACTTGACTAAAAGAAAGAACCGATTGATAGGAAACATTCTTAGATATCGAGGTATCGTAAATTTAGCATTTAAGGGAAATGTGTGGGGGAAAAATCGCAGAGGGAGACCAAGATATGAATATAGTAATAAGATTCAAATGGATGTGTTGTCGTTCTTATGAGGAGATGAAGAGGCTTGTTCAGGATAGAGTAGAATGGAGAGCTGCACCAAACTAGACTCCGGACTGAAGACGACAACAACAACAATTTTGTAATTAGTCCTTGTCTCTTGTTCCATGTGTTGCATTGTCTGCATCGCCTCCTTGTGCTCCTTGCTGGAAAGTGTTTCCAAAATAATTGTTGGTAAAGCTGTGGAACGAAACGGCCAAGGTGATCGGACGCTAGACTTACGGACTACTCAAACTAACGTATGATAAGGACAACACTCTTATCAATGCCGCAGGGAGTACTCTAAGCGCCGAAAGAGAGCAGCCGAGTACGCCTGAGCAAGACGCCTTAGAGCGCACGGCCAATATCGCGCGGCCTAGTGTTTGCCAACTGCATACAACTGTATGCCATCACTAGCTCCTACGTTGTTTTATGAGAGGAATGTTGATTCGATAGAAGACCGGATGACCAGGCAACAAGAAGAAAACGTCCTGTAAACATGCCGTCCATGTGCTTTCGTTACAGTCTTACAGGCAGTTGATATGGAGGTCATAACACAGACAACTTCGCAATGCAGGTAAGGTAATTTGTGTAAGGCACACAGGACATTTGTACATTTCGTCTCTGTTCACATCTGTGTGCATTTCTTTTACATTCTACTCCACGTGTTGTCCGTTGCGTAGAAAAGTAAAAAAGTTCACACAGGTCTAGAGCTAGAGTGGATGGATACATATTATCAGTTGTTCAAATGTTTGTAAAGTTACGGGACGGACCTAACTGCAGTTGTCTTCGGTCCCTAAACTTACAGACTACTTAAACTGACTTATCCCAAGGAGAACATACACAATCATGCCCAAGGAAGGATACGAACAATTGTTCAAATGAAACTTCCTGGCAGATTAAAATTGTGTGCCGGTACCGGGACTCGAACCTGGGACCTTTGCCTTGCGCGGGCAAGCGCACTACCGACTGTGCTATCCCGACACGACTCACAACTTTACTTCCGCCAGTACCTCGCCTCCTACTTTCCAAACGTCTGGAAATGTTCAAATGTTTGTATAGTCTATGGGACTTAACTACGGGGTCATCAGTCCCTAAACGTACAAACTACTTATGAACTACTTACGAACTAGGACGGCACAAATATCCATGCCCGAAGGGGGATTCGAACCCCCGACCGTAGTGGCCGTGCAGACCGTGACTGGAACGCCGTAGTCCCCTCGGCCACCGCGGCCGGCGAGGATACGAACACCCGTCATGGAACGGCAGCGCGCACTGTACCAAGGCGCCTCAATGCGCACGGCTATTCCGCCGCGACTTGTCAGTTGTTGAATACACGTTCAGTATAAGTGAGGCAATACGTGTTGTCAGTTGTTATTCAATGCACGTACAGTATTTTTACTGGGGTACTGGACTAAGGAAATGACAGACATGCACCTTCTTTATGGACGGGCTCAATGTAACGGAAATGAAGCACGGCGTTTGAATGCTGAACACTTCCTTAATAGATGTTTCCCGAGCAGCAAGACGTTCCAAAGAATATATGAGCGTGGAAGCGATACATGCTCGTTTAGCATACATATTGCTGATAATGGAAGACTCAAGAACACCTGCCACGGAAGAGTTAGTTCTCAACCACATTGAGGAAAATTGCACCGTTCCTCTTCTGTTTACCTATGAAGCTAAGGTTGCCAGAAATGGAGTGCAGAACTTTCACAATACGCACGACTGAGCGTATGAAAATCGCAGAAAAGTTGTGTAAGTTGGAAATCAGCAACAGTTCTATGTTAATGTTTGAATGGAATAACTGGTGACACATTAATTAGTCCTATCATTTTACCGGGAACAGGAGCAACATACAGAACCATTTCCACACATGATTTACATGGTTTGTTGGATGACGTTCACCTACATTTAATTCAGTGCATTTGGTACATCCATGAGCCGACCGCGGTGGCCGAGGAGACTGAGGCGCTCCAGTCACGGTCTGCACGGCCACTACGGTCGGGGGTTCGAATCCTCCCTCGGGCATGGATATTTGTGCTGTCTTAGTTCGTAAGTAGTTCATAAGTAGTTTGTAAGTTTAGGGACTGATGACCCCGTAGTTAAGTCCCATAGACTTTACAAACATTTGAACATTTGATTGGTACATCCATGAGGGATCACTACCCATTTTGATCGTGCTGCTAGAACAATTTACCATCAATGATCTCGAAAAAGCCATACGTTCATCCCCGCCATATTTCCAGTTTAAAACAAAATGTGGAATTACTCGAAGAAACGCGCAATTCATGTGAAAGGATCACATGCTCCACTACTCATATAAATGTAAAAGAATACTTGTTATATCTTGGACCCACAGTGTTACGTAATTATATCAGGTTAAACCAGAACACTGTAATATTCTTTCTTTTACGAGATATATCTTTCGGCTAAGAGCCGTCGTCAGATGTCTTATTGGTATTCAGAAGAGTTCTACATTGTTGTTCGAATTTAGGTGATGTATTTTAGTATCTCAAACTTACTTTTATCTTTATATTTTGAGCCACGATTTTCCGTCATTTATTTGCTAATAAGATTCAGTTAAAGTACAATAACTTTATAAATGGACTCTTCCGTCACTTCTTGGTAGAACACTTCCATTTTTAAGGTTGAAAACAAACAAACTGTTTCTATTGTACTAATACTCCTTTATTTATTTATTTATTATTTACAAACTAGTTTTCGGCTTATTAAATGATGGCCTATTAAGCCGAAAACTAGTTTGTAAATTAAAAAAAAATTATTAGTACAGAAACAGTTTGTTTGTTTTCAACCTTAAATACAATAACAACCCTTATGAATACTGCGAGAGTTGGAACGTAAATCCTGGCAACTATTTATTCCCAACCGATACAAAAGCGTTACATGTTTGCTCCTGTCACTGTCCTTCAAAGTAGCCATCAGCGTTGTGTAGAACCTGTTGTCAGCGATGTGGAAGGCTTGGTATATCGTTAGCAGAGCCCGATTCTGTTGTTGGTACGAATGGAGCGGTCTACTGCCTGTCGAATATCTGGAACAGTTATGAAGCAAATATCACGAAGTGGTTGCTTCATCTTCGGAATCAAATCAAAGTCACAAGGAATTAAATCCGGGGAGTATGATGGATGGTACAGTACTTCCCAGTCCAATCGAACGAATAGAGCAGCCACAGCTTTCGCTGTATGCGCCCGCGCATTGTCGTGCAAAGTAATGGGTGGGTTGCACAAGAAAGTGTTGTCGCTTCTTTCGCAAAGTTGGTCGCAGTTGATGCTCCAAAAACGAACAGTAATACTGTGCATTTACGGTCTGCCGAGGAGGAACGTAATGCGTTTGGATAATAAGAAATTCAAATGTTCAAATGTTTGTAGAGCTTGTGGGACTTAACTACGGGGTCATCAGTCCCTAAACTTACAAACTACTTATGAACTAGCTACAACTAAGGACGGCACAAATATCCATGCCCGAATGGGGATTCGATCCCCCGACCGTAGTGGCCGTGCAGACCGTGACTAAAGCGCCGCAGTCCCCTCGGCCACCGCGGCCGGCGCGTTTGGATAATACCATCACAGTCGTACACGAGAATCACCATAAGTTACACAATAATTGGGCTCTGCCGCACTTTCGATTTTCGCGACGAACCGTAATGACGCCATTTTGGCTCGTACGATGTAGCCCATGTCTCATCCAGTGTTACGATACGGCGTAAGAAAACCTCTCCGTAGCGCTCATAGCGCTCCAAATGCGTCTGAGCACGTAACGCATACATTTCTGCATTGCCGTCACTTCTTGCTTAACTCATCGTGATGCCATTTTTCGTCTGCCCAAGAGTTCCTTCAAGATTCGAAGTACAGTCGTATGCGATAATCCGGTTTCGTGGGCGAGCTTACTGATCGTCGGACTTCGAAAACTGTCCACTAACGGGACAAATGAAAGCACTTTTTCTTCAGAGACGCTAGGACGACCTACCCGATTCATGTCTGCCACAGTTTGCCGACCTTCTGTGAAGGCTTTTATCCAATGTGCCACTATTCTGTACGGCAATGCCGATTGCCCGCACGCCTCTTGGATATTTTGATGTTACTGTCGTGTTGTACGACCTCTGTCACGTTAAATCTTGATCCAACTCCGTTGTTCCTGTTTAGAAAACCTAGTGACACTGTTTCGTTAGACCGCTCACAAATGACTGTTTTCCCTCGATTGTGCACACGTGTCAACAACGTGTGCAATCAGCGACAACATTAAATTCCATTTGCATAGTGTCACCGTAGCATTGGTGCCACTATATAAATTCCAACTTTCGTAATAAGATACCTGATAACCGCCCCCCCCCCTTTTCCCCTTCCCCAGGAGCTCACGGTTCTTTTGTGAGTACGTGCGTGGCGAGCACGAGGCACCGTGCTAATACAGTCTTTCTTCCTTCTTTCCTCCCTGAACTGAATTTCTTTTCCCTTCCCCTCTTTTCCTATCCTCACTCCTTCCCCTCCCCATCGGGGGTCCAATAACATTAGCAGTTTGGTCCCCCTGCCCAAACCACCAACCAATCAATACCTGACGATGAATCTTATGTCGAAAGATATATCTCATGTAATAAATAGATATCAACAGATATTACCGTGTTCACGTTTAACTTAGTATAATACAAGAATACATTTTACATTTCCGTTTTGAAATAAAAACAGTTGCTTTCTTTCTCTTGAAAAACGTATGTGGCCCTTTGCGAAATGACTTTTTCAAATGGATAGATCGTCAGGGACCGACAGCGTGGCCTGCTCATTCTCCGGACCTCAGTCCATTAGACTTCTACGTATCGGGTCATTTGAAGGGCATAGTGTATACCACTCCTATTCATAACGTGGAATTGCGGCGTATCAGCAGATACACACGCCCGGAATATAGGGACGAGTAAGTCAATGATGCGCATAGACGCCTGCATTGCAGTTCGTGGTAGCCATTCTGAGCACGTCTGTGAAACTCTGTACGCAGTAAATTACACTGCATCAACACAATTGTCCAACCTGCGTAGTGAAGTAGACTTTGTTATGTACACCCCAACAAATGCCTGTAACACAGCAACGAAAGCAAATTAACCACACGAGCACGAGATGTGTTCTGCTTGCAGACATGTCATCTATCGGAGCTTTACCACAACTTTAGTAACATCTTGTATTTATTCCATTTGACAACACCTAACAATACCAAGAGATAATACACTTTAATGCAGACAGGAAAGAAAAGTTCGGGATAGTGGCAGAACACAGAGCAGATAATGAACATTAGTAACAAGTAAGTTACATCTCGAGCAACAAGTGGCAAACAACAGTCTGTTGGCTCGAAACACTTGCTACATTCAGGCCTAGATCGCAGCACCTTACAGTTATGGGGCTTTCCTTCTCACGCTGAACACGAAATTGCCAAGGCATTAACCGCGAAGTGCGAGCGGAACATCCTGTCGATGAAAACCTTAGGAGAAGAGCTTTACGGGGTTGCTACATTGTATTTTTTTTCCATGTTGCATTAGAACTATTGGGAAATGCCATCTAATAAATTGTGATACGATATGCAGTGTCCTTGTCTGCATGCAAGTATGTAGTAACGGACACTGCTACGACTGCAGCTATCAAATTAAATACAAGGAAGGTATTCGCAGTTGCGAATATGGATCAGCAACAGCTGAGTACTTTAATGGCTACATATGAACTTTTGTACCGGACCGGTGATCGAACCACAATTTTCTACTTTACGTCAGCGGTCGCGTTACATTTACATACAAGTGTGTCTGACGGACATTTGCCTAGTTGAAACATCAAGATAACTGTGAGATATTCTGCGAAATTCTAATGCCTCATTTTACTAGTTACAAAATTCTTGTTTAATCACAATTATTTTGGCTTCTTATGTGTAGGAACCGTAATGTCTTATTGTAGTAGTAACAATAGTTTAATTTAAACAGTTAGAATTTTTAACATGAATTTTCAGACGGAACATCATCTACTCCAGCGGCCTTCTTTCTAGTCAAATCTTTTAGTGTTCTGTCAAATTCTTCTCGCAGTTAGTATCTCATGTCTCATCTTCGTTTTCCACTTTTAAAATAGACCCAGGGACTGATAAATTAAGTTCCATAGATTACATGTAGTACTAAGGATGTAACTCACTATAATTACAGGTTTAATAAGGTGCTTGGTACAATCACCTACCTGTACTACACCTACCGAAAAGAAATTAGTACAATCGGAAAGAAGACGTCGACTCGATCTGATGACGACAGATGTCACCTGGGGAATAGACGTACTGATAATGGTTTCAGCGTCGTTTTCCAACAGATGGCGTAGTGACATAGCTGCTATAGCGCCATCGGAGTGTCCTACTTAATAGTTCCCCACAAACGTTTAATGAACAAAGTAAGAGCATATGGTCTATCAGACCAATTGTGTGATTGGATTGAGGAATTCCTAGATAACAGAAAGCAGCAGGTCATTCTCAATGGAGAGAAGTCTTCTGAAGTAGGAGTTATGTCAGGTGTGCCACAGGGGAGTGTCGTGGGTCCATTGCTGTTCACAATATATATAAATGACCTTGCGGATAACATAGGAAGTTCACTGAGGCTTTTTGCGGATGATGCTGTAGTATATAGAGAGGTTGTAACAATGGAAAATTGTATTGAGATGCAGGAGGACGCATGGTGCAGGGAATGGCAATTAAATCACAATGTAGACAAGTGTAATGTACTGCGAATACACAGAAAGAAAGATCCTTTATCATTTAGCTACACTATAGCAGGGCAGCAACTGGAAGCCGTTAATTCCGTAAAGTATCTGGGAGTAGTCATTAGGAGGGATTTAAAATGGAACGACCATATAAAATCAATCGTCGGTAAAGCAGATGCCAGACTTAGATTCATTGGAAGAATACTAAGGAAATTCAGTCCGAAAACAAAGGAAGTAGGTTACGGTACACTTGTTCGCTCACAGCTTGAATACTGCTCACCGGTGTGGGATCCGTACCAGGTGGGATTGATAGAGGAGGTAGAGAAGATCCAACGGAGAGCAGCGCGCTTCGTTACAGGATCATTTGGTAATCGTGAAAGCGTTACGGAGATGATCGATAAACTCTAGTGGAAAACTCTGCAGGAGAGACGCTCTGTCGCTCGGTAGGGGCTTTTGTCGAAGTTTCGAGAACATACATATACCGAGGAGTCTAGCAGTATATTGCTCCCTCCTACGTATATCTCGCGAATAGACCGTGAGAGTTGAAGGGCATGAAAGGGATGCAGTGGTTGGGAAGGGAGTGAGACAGGGTTGTAGCCTTTCTCCAATGTTATTCAATTTGTACATTGAACAAGCTATAAAGGAAAGCAAGGAGAAATTTGGTGAAGGAATAAAAGTTCAGGGGGAAGAAATAAAAACATTGCGTTTTGCCGATGACATAGTAATTCTGTCAGATACAGCAAAGGACCTGGAAGAGCAATTGAATGGAATGGACAGTGTGCTGAAAGGTGCATATAAGATGAACATTAACAAGAGCAAAACTAGGGTAATGGAGTGCAGTGTAAGAAAATCAGGTGATGCTGAAGGAATTAGATTGGGAAACGAAGCAATAAAGGAGGTAGATGAGTTTTGTTACTTGGGCAGTAAAATAACAAATGATGGGCGCAGTACAGAGGATATAAAATGCAGAATGGCAATGGGTAGAAAAGCGTTTTTGAAAAAGAGAAATTTGTTAACATCAAATATTGATTTAGGCCTAAGGAAGTCCTTTCTGAGGGCATTTGTATGGAGTGTTGCCTTGTATGGGAGTGAGACATGGACGATAAACAGTGCGGACAGGAAGAGGATTGAGGCTTTTGAAATATGGTGCTACAGAAGAATGCTGAAGATTAGGTGGGTGGATCGCGTAACTAATGAGGAGGTACTGAACAGAATTGGGGAGAAAAGGAATTTCTGGCATACCTTGACTAAAAGAAGGGATAGATTGGTAGGACACATTCTTAGACATCAAGGAATTGTTAATTTAGCGTTGGAGGGAAGTGTGTGGGGAAAAAATCGCAGGGGAAGACCAAGAGATGGATACAGTAAGCAGATTCAAACAGATGTAGGTTGTCATTCTTATGTGGAGATGAAGAGGCTTGCTCAGGATAGGGTATTGTGGAGAGCTGCATCAAACCAGTCTCCGGACTGAAGACCACAACAACAACAACACAGACCGTGAGGATAAAATCAGAGAGATTAGAGCCCACACAGAGGCATACCGACAATCCTTCTTTCCGCGAACAATACGTGACTGGAAAAGGAGGGAAAATCGATAGTGGTACTCAATGTACCCTCCGCCACACACCGTCAGGTGGCTTGCGGAGTATGGATGTAGATGTAGATGTAGAATAGGGAATGTTTACAGCGATAAAGCTCAGTATGATATCAACATGTCAAATAAACAGGTGCCATGCCACGGACACGCACTCGCTCTTCCTACAGACAACTGAGCAAGTTTAAAGGGCGCCAAATTTTGGCCTTCCTAGTGATGAAATGGTGCTTTCGATGATTTGCCGCACAAGTTGGACATGCCGCGTCAGTTGTGCAACGGTGCTGGTTGCAATGGTCTCGTGATCATTCCCACACCCATACACAAGGTTCTGGACGTCCACGTTGCACAGAGGACAGCAGTGGCAGGACATAAAGCTACCACAGCTACCAGACTTTAGAACAGTCAACACGAACTGTTGCCAAACGGTTGATAGCAGTGGGAGGACAGGCACGCTCACCTCTAGTCTGTCGAGCCCGGGAAGTGTTGGGGAAACCGAAGGGACCCGGGTTCGAAACCCTGTCAGACCTCGGATTTTTTCAGTCTGCGCTCTAACCCATCCTTCACCTCTCAACGATGTGAGGAATCGCCAGAAACGACACATTGTTCGGATTCCACTTTAAGCTGTAGTTCCGTTTTCCCCCGTTGGATAACTGGGACAGGCTAGGTACATGCAAGTCACCGAAGTGGCGTCCAATTAAAAGACTGACACCAGATCAATGAGCCACACGAAATTATTCTATATATCTCTAGTCTGCCTCCCACTGACGCCACAGCAAGTAGGATATGGCGCTGTCATTTTCGATTCACTTAGTAAACTAATTTTTTGTATCAACACTATTCAGGTAACAGATATGTGCAGTGTTTATACGTATCAGCAATGCAATGAAAGGAAGCAAGGAAGATTAGTGTATAATGCCCCGTCGACATCATGGTCATTAGAGGCGGAGCATACGCTCGGGTTGTTTGGGTAAGGATATGGAAGGAAATCGGCCGTGCCCTTCGCCGTGCATTTACCTAGACTGATTTAGGGAAATCAAGGAAAACCTAAATATGGATGGCCGAAGATGGATTTGAACCACCATCCTTCCGAATGCGAGTCCAGTGTGTTACCACTGCGCCACCTCGCTCGGTACTACGTATCAGCGTTATTACTCATGGTCGAACGGGTGCCGTTATTTGTAGCGAAATACTGTCTTGGCGTCTGCTCGCACCAAGTTGCCAGTTTGCACAGTGTTTCCACCGTGTTTTTGCTCCCTGTGCCCCCAGTTGGTGACCACGCACGTTGCGAGTGGTTGATATTCTTACGAAGGAGGGGGTGGCGGCCACCCAGTGCGCCCTGCTCTGTCAAAGGCCGCCGCCGCCCCGCCTCTTTGTTACGCCAACTGCGAGCGCGTGGTGCGGCGTCTGAGTGCAGTCGCAGCCGCTTTTTATGTCATCCGCTGCGGCTGCGACGTGGGCTGCACCCGTCGCAAACGAGGCCACAGTAATTAGTTGCCGTATTTATGATGACGTAGTCGCGCAGCCCAGCCGGCCCAGTTCTGTGTTCACCCAGAGACAAGTAGTGTTCACTATAAACTGATCTCCCTACGTCATCCTCTGTATCTACACTCATGTGTAGAAAAAAAAGTTCACCTTGAAAGACTGCAGACAGGAAGTTATATTCACAGTTCGCGGATATTGTATGTATTATGAGCAATACTGTTAAATGTGATGCTGTGCTGGGGTAAGCGAACAGACTGCTATTTTTGCGACTCCCACCAGAAGCATAATTTCATTTATTAAATTTCTTGCAAAATTAAACTTTTAATTATAAAATTATCAAAAGACTATCTTCTAATCTGGAGGTAATAAGCAGAAAAAGGTAACACAAAAAAAAAATTCCATTAATCAACGCCGAAACGTGAAAGAGGTACGGAAAGCATGAGGCCGTTATAAACAAGTACAACGAAAACACTACAACAATGGAGAATGACAGTTGTATTCGCGTATTTTTCACAAAAATTTGTTTATTGCTAGTGGTATCTGGGTAAAAAGCTTCCAACGTAAACATTCCATAAGACAACAACAACAACAACAAAACTGACCAAATTCGTCTGCATGAATGATGTTGCAACTCTGGAAGAAACGGTAGGAGCAGTAGAGAACTTACGCATGGAGACGAGATATATAATGCCAAACTTCAACACTTGTTATGTGATCAACACTGAGCATTCCGGATGACAGTATGAATGAACACTGGACACTGGTTGGTGGGGCTGGGGGCTGGTACCTGCAGGAGGTGCCACTGTGCTAGAATTGTTCGGGAGGATTAGTCCTGTCCCCTGTTCTTCTACCTGCCGATTCCGTCCTGCGCCCCTGAGCAGAGCCGAGCCGGGCCTGGCCAAGCCGAGCCGGGAGATTAAACACATTGTTTTACATTGCGCTGTTCACACTGCCGGCCGGGCCGGGAGGACCCCGCTTCAGCCGGCTCACAACAAGCCGACGACATTCGGAATGTTTAATATTTCTGGCGCGAGCCGGAGCCAGCGCGAGCCGATTGGGTAACGGTGTTGCTTCTGAAGCACTAGTGTCTCCAGCCTGTCCTCAACACGCATTTCTCTGCATGTAACCTTTTTTAAAATAAATAAATTTGTAAATAAACAAAACTAGTTCATTTTTTCTTGTTTTGTTATTAATTATGAAAAATGAATAAAAAATTCAGACATGTCTTTTAGCTGTTCTCATAAAGTAAAACTCACCTAAATGTCAGTCGAAATTCATGGAATCACTTGTTTCTTATATGCTTAAAATCTGATGAGTCACTACAGTGTGAAAACAAAAGTATTAAAATAACAAAATCAATTAACTGTTAGGTGGCTCAAAGTACACAGCAGTGATCACGTTTTGGACACCCCCGTGTTTAGTTCGATCCTCTGCTGATAGTGGGTGGGGATTCCTTGTTGCTGGGGACAAACCCACCAAGAATGAAAAAGAAACTTCCTGGCAGATTAAAATTGTGTGCCGGAACCGGGACTCGAACCTGGGACCTTTGCCTTTCGCGGGCAAGAGCACTACCGACTGTGCTATCCCGATACGACTCACGATGCCGCCTCACAACTTTACTTCTCCAGTACCTCGCCTCCTACTTTCCAAACTTCACAGAAGCTCTCCTGCAAACAAGCAAGACTATCACTCATGGAAGAAAGGATATGGTGGAGACATGGCTTAGCCACAGCCTAAGGGATGTTTCCAGAATGAAACTTCACTCTGCAGCGGAGTGTGCGCTGATATGAAACTTCCTGGCAGATTAAAATTGTGTGCCGGAACCGGGACTCGAACCTGGGACCTTCGCCTTTCGCGGGCAAGCGCACTACCGACTGTGCTATCCCGACAGGACTCACGATGCCAGTCCGCTTGCGACAGCGGTACCGTGAGGAAGTCCGCGGTGTGCTGCGGCCGCCTCGCTCGCGCGTGGTAAGTCGGAGTGTTGCTGCAGCTTTTCGCTGTTGTCGTTGTGTTTGTGTGACTATTAGAAGATGACACGATGAATCAGCCAAATAGAAAAGACTCTTTGAAGTTCACCTTCGATCGTACGTTCGTTAGACCGACCTCTTACGAATTTGAACGTTTTCTTGAAGAAGTTGTAAAGATCACCTCAGATGAGCTTGTCGGTATTCATTTCTCGATCGTGAGTACAGTTATTTACGTCAAACTGAGGACAGCAGATCTTTGTGAGACAGTACTACAGTCTAGTGGCGGTAGCTATAAATTCAAGCATTCGGATGGCAACATAAGTGAAGTTACTGTTAACCACGCCAGCTTCGGTATAAGAACAATCAGAATATTTGAATTACCTTTTGAGGTCACAGGAGAACAAATTAATGCGGTAGTGTCATCCTATGGCACGGTACTCAGCAACATTGCAGAAAGGTGGTCAGGTGCGCATAGGTTTCCGGTACTAAATGGCATCAGACAACTGAAGGCCGATTTACGGAAACATATCCCGTCCTATATTGACGTGTGTGGGTACCGAGCCATTGTCATGTATGATGGGCAGCCCAGAACGTGCGCAGGGTTTGGGGCGACGGGCCACGTGCGTGCACAGTGTATGCAGAGGCGCGTAGCGCAGTTACCGACCGGTGAACCTGTCAGACCTCCTGCTATGTCCTCACTGCCGATTTCGTACGTGGCGGCTGTCGCGGGATCCCCACCCGCCGCCCCCGTTCTGCATACTTCTCAAGATAACAACTCTGCTGACTATGTAACCCCGATGGAAGTAGCTGAGGCCTCGGCGGCAGTCTCTGGAGACTGGAGCCCTCAAAGGCAGCTCCCGTCGACAAAGTCCAGAGCGTTACTCTGATGGACGTCACTGACAACGCGGCTGCAGTTTCTGTCGCACCACACCCCCAAGAACCCTCTGCGGAAAACTCCAGCGAGAGAGTACACGAAAGTTGTTCGAAATCAGATGTACCTTCTGCTGACGAAACTGCCACCGATCCCGAACAGGAAAGTGTTCCACAACACTCCGCAAGCCCTACGAAGAGCCAGTCACCCAGGAAAAAGAAGAAACGCAGAATCGCGCGTCAAGCTGCCGAAGAAATTGTCCCATTAATGCGGGAGAAGGTCAAACAAGTAGTGCAGAAGTTAAATGAGGGTCCAGGGAAAGTTTCCGACTGTATTCAGCCCAACCTGTTTCCCAAGGCACCCGGTGGCGCCTCTGTGGGCGCATAACAATTCGCCAAAGTAGCACCCGACAACCTCAACCCAACAAATTTCTGTGTTATTGAAACAAACACGTTCTCTCCGTCATTCCAGAAAAACTGGGCGGACGAGATAGACGGAGATAAGGAAATGAGGGAACCTACGTACTTCACTGCCGCCGTGCCAGCCACCTCAAATGACCGAACACCCCTCCAGAACCAGGAAACGGAGGCTGGTCATGTGTCCGACACCTACTAACAGGTGCGAAATTCCGCAAGTCATCCTTGTAAAACGCACTACATCATGACCACCTATCAAGCCTATAGAATCGCGACTCTGAACATCACCAGCATACGCAGTACATTAAAATTACATAGCTTGAAAGCCTTTCTGTACGCGGCGGATATCGACATCATTTTACTGCAGGAAGTAACCGACATTGCACTTCAAGAAATATATGGATACCACGCTGTCATAAATGCTGGAAGCGATGGTGACCTAGGGACTGCTATACTTTTTAAGGAAGGAATAATAGTAACGAATGTGGAAAAACTCGTCAACAACAGGGGGATCGCTTGTACAGTTCACAATACCCGGATCATAAATATATATGCGCCATCTGGAAGCAGCAACCGCCGTCACCGAGCAGAATTTTTTCAACGCGACATTGTCCCTCTCTTTGGAGAGCATCAAGCCGAGATCCTTTTTGCGGGTGATTTCAATTGTGTCCTCCATCGCAAAGATCAGTTCCCTAACTTCAATCCGTCTCCCGAACTGGGAGCACAGCCATGGGGATGCACCCGGGTTTACGTTTGTCACTAACTATTCGGCCAGCCGCTTAGACAGGATGTATGTTTCTAACAACTTGACGACTCGTATCTTACATACAGAAGTGTGGCCCACCAGCTTCACCGACCATGCTGCCTTTATATGCACCATTAATATGGTGAGACAGGGTACCTACAGAGGAAGAAGCTACTGGAAGCTCAACGTATCACACTTAAAAGATGCCGAATGCCGCGAGCGTTTCCAAAAAACATGGCAGGACTGTGAAAATAAATTTACTTCGTATGATTCTGCTTTGACCTGGTGGATCAAGTCCGCGAAGCCGAAATTGAGGAAAATGTTCATAGATTACTCGAAGGAAAAAAGTTTTTGGTTCAAGACAACGACAGAATTTTATTTCCAATGCTTGCGGGACCTTTACAAATTGGACCAATCAGTCATTGAAAACTACGTCGCGATCATGAGGATAAAATCCAAAATTCTGGCTCTGAAGCGCAAACAATTAGAGGGTTTTCAAATTCGTGCGAGAACGCAGGCTGCCGCCCCACATGAAGAAACCTCGATGTACCACGTTATGCGCGAAAGGAAAAGGGCACACAGAAAAATAATCACGGAACTAAAAGGAACTGACGGTACCGTCCTCACAACACAGAGAGACATTAAAGAGGCAATCTACAGCCATCTCTCATCCACCATGTTAGGCTGCCCAGTAGATAACGAAGCTCAAGCGGACTTGTTACGGAATCTGCAGGGCCGACTCAGCAGAGAGGCATCGCAGCGACTTATCGCGGAGATTGACGATGACGACCTGACAACAGCTATCGCGCAGAGCCCCAAAAATAAATCGCCTGGTCCTGACGGCCTTCCAGCAGAATTTTACCAGGCCTTCCAAGCGCAGATGAAGTCTAAACTGCTCCTCGTATGCAATGAATTAATGACCACTGACAGAGAAATCGCGAAGGAGTTTCTGGAAGGTATTATCGTGCTAGTTCCGAAACGCCCCGGCAACATTTCCGTAAACCATCTTCGACCCATTAGTCTCCTGAACAGCGACTACAAAATTATGGCGCGCGTACTCGCTCGAAGATTACAATTGATACTGCACGAGGTCACTGGCCCATATCAGACAAGTGTGGGTAAGGGGAGGTCAATCATTCAAACGGTCTGCGAATATAGAGACATCATTGCGACAGCAGATGTTCTCCGACTACGGTGCGCAATCATGACACTTGACCTTGAGAAAGCTTTCGATAGGGTGGACCATAATTACCTTCTCAAAACTATGTCCGCGATGGAGATTCCCCATAATTTTGTCAACGTCGTTGGAAGGATTTTGAGAAATAGCACGTCCCGGATTATGATCAATGGACAAATGACGAAACCGTTGGACTTCACACGTTCAGTCAGACAAGGGTGTCCACTGTCCATGGCTTTGTTCGCCATTGCCATTGAGCCCCTCCTAGCCACTCTACAGCAACGACTGCAAGGATTGTGCATCCATGGTCAATCTATTGTCTGCAAGGCATACGCCGATGATGTAGGTATTGTTATCACGAGTGCAAATGACATCGAGAAGACACTTCAGGTGCTCACTAACTACGAACTTGCTTCGGGTGCGAAACTCAACAAAGCGAAATCCAGCATCATGAGCATAGGGGCTGGAATGTCGTTGCAGGGCATAGAAGACTTCAATGTGGTCACCAACAAACGAATACTGGGCATCGATTACAGGTCCACCATACAGCATACCATAGCTGCCAACTCTAAGAAACTACTCGCAAGTGTGCGAGCATGCGTCAAGGAACAACGTGTAAGAAAGCTTGATGACATTCAAAAGGCAGCCTTTGCTAACATGTATATAGTTTCGAAACTACACTACGTGGCACAAGTTTTACCTTTACCCGGTGAAACAACAGCTAGAATCATGTCTGCTCTGGGCCATTTCGTAAGTCAAGGAAGTATCTTTAAGGTCAAGTTTGACACTCTTACTCTCTCCGCGGATAAGGGAGGACTTAAACTTATTGATGTTGCTCTGAAATCCCGAGCTCTATTCGTGTGCACCACATATAAACTGTGGCGGAAGACGCAACACAGTTTAACGTCACATCTACTAGAGGAAATAGCCCCTGGGGCAATGGATCCACCAATTGATGTGCGCCACGTTCCTATTGGCTTTCACCATTTTAAACAGTTTTTAATTGAACTTAGCTACATTCGGACCAGAGTCTGTACCACGAACTTAACCAAAGTGAAGGCAGTGTATGACAAATTAATGGAAACCAAGAGTAGAAACGTGGTAGAAGAAAAGTACCCTGAATATGACTGGCGAATAATATGGCAGAATATCAGCACCCGTCATTTACCGACAAATGTGAGAACTACATGGTACAAAGCTGTGAACAGAAAACTTGCCACCAAGACCAAACTTCACGCCATCCATTTAGTGGACTCGCCGCTGTGTGGAACCTGTAGCATACCAGACACTGACGAACATAGATTTGTCTGCAATAACGTGGCAGCAGTCTGCCTACTCGCTAGGCAAATGATAGCCACAATCACCCGAAGCGTACCAGACACAATCAAGCCTGCAGATTTTTTGACTCCCGACAGTGTGCCTTATCCATATACAAAACGGAACTCCGTCAATTGGTTAAAAGGTCAAACAGTCCACTATATCCTCACTGAAGCAAATAAAAGCAAAGAGGATTTTCTATTATTCCTTCAGCTGCAGCACCATATCCTAATGACATCGCGACACTATAAGAAAAATTTCGCCAATTTTCTGAAAATTCTATTGTTTGACACAGGAAGAAGGACTTGAATAATAATTGTTCCCACCACAAGACCCAGATTGTGACATTCTGAAGAATTAGAACACGCCGAGATTTTCATCTGTGCTTTAAACAAAACTTCTTTTTTGCTCCTTGTGGTGTTTTCCTTTCAGTGCTGTTTTCAACCTTCTGACGTCTGCGAGATGCATCAGAAGTGCTTTCCGTTTCGTATGGGAAAAATGTCCCCCGACAGAATCTGTCGTCTTATTTCACATTAAAAATTTCTTTTCGGAGTTCCTACGCCAGAAGGAGCGATTACACCGTTTCATGTGTCCCTTGGCGAAACCTTACTGAAACGACGCCCACGGCACGAGACAAGCGCAGAGTTAAGAGACGAGGAAAAATAAACAAATAAAATTAAATGTAAAGTTGTGAGAAACCAAAAATGTAAAGTGGAAAAACACAATTAAATTCCAGAAAACAGAACCATGACTCGATCAAGAACGGAGTGGGGGAAACACCTCCTAAACAAATATTACGTGAAGCCGAGCTCTGCAGCTGTCAATGCGCTGGGATGTTGAAGTGAAGTTTTTCCCCGGGAGCAGATGTGTAAGAGAAAGGCACTTATTTATTTATTCCTTTTCATTTTTTAATATTATTTTATTATTTTTTCACTTATCTTTCTTTGGAACGAAATTCCATGTCAACAGGAACGAATGGCATTGAAGCCAGGCCGAGAAGGCAAATCATTGGTGGGCGGAGGGACGGGCTGAAGGGGAAGAAGGAGGCCCGAAAAAAAAAAAAAAAAGTGTATGTTCCTACATTGTATAGTAAACTAAGAGTGAGAATTAAGACCCAGTTAACTTTAGAGTCAGAGTAAACGTACAGTAATATCATTTTGGTTCTTACAATATAAAGATCTGTGCAACATTTTCACCAGATGTTATACAAGTTTATATGATACGGCGTCGAATTATAAACAGAGGACACGGCAGACTAATTTTTTTCCTAAGGAAGAAGAAATTCTGCTTTCAACGGGATGGCGGGACATGAGTCTCATTGAACTGGCTTGACTTAACGTGAATAGAATCAAGTTATGAACATCTGTAGTTTCTAATAAAACTTACCTTAATAGCAAATCGGAAAATAGGAAATACTATTGAAAGACGTTCGCGGATATTGTATGTATTATGAGCAATACTGTTAAATGTGATGCTGTGCTGGGGTAAGCGAACAGACTGCTATTTTTGCGACTCCCACCAGAAGCATAATTTCATTTATTAAATTTCTTGCAAAATTAAACTTTTAATTATAAAATTATCAAAAGACTATCTTCTAATCTGGAGGTAATAAGCAGAAAAAGGTAACACAAAAAAAAAATTCCATTAATCAACGCCGAAACGTGAAAGAGGTACGGAAAGCATGAGGCCGTTATAAACAAGTACAACGAAAACACTACAACAATGGAGAATGACAGTTGTATTCGCGTATTTTTCACAAAAATTTGTTTATTGCTAGTGGTATCTGGGTAAAAAGCTTCCAACGTAAACATTCCATAAGACAACAACAACAACAACAAAACTGACCAAATTCGTCTGCATGAATGATGTTGCAACTCTGGAAGAAACGGTAAGAGCAGTAGAGAACTTACGCATGGAGACGAGATATATAATGCCAAACTTCAACACTTGTTATGTGATCAACACTGAGCATTCCGGATGACAGTATGAATGAACGCTGGACACTGGTTGGTGGGGCTGGGGGCTGGTACCTGCAGGAGGTGCCACTGTGCTAGAATTGTTCGGGAGGATTAGTCCTGTCCCCTGTTCTTCTACCTGCCGATTCCGTCCTGCGCCCCTGAGCAGAGCCGAGCCGGGCCTGGCCAAGCCGAGCCGGGAGATTAAACACATTGTTTTACATTGCGCTGTTCACACTGCCGGCCGGGCCGGGAGGACCCCGCTTCAGCCGGCTCACAACAAGCCGACGACATTCGGAATGTTTAATATTTCTGGCGCGAGCCGGAGCCAGCGCGAGCCGATTGGGTAACGGTGTTGCTTCTGAAGCACTAGTGTCTCCAGCCTGTCCTCAACACGCATTTCTCTGCATGTAACCTTTTTTAAAATAAATAAATTTGTAAATAAACAAAACTAGTTCATTTTTTCTTGTTTTGTTATTAATTATGAAAAATGAATAAAAAATTCAGACATGTCTTTTAGCTGTTCTCATAAAGTAAAACTCACCTAAATGTCAGTCGAAATTCATGGAATCACTTGTTTCTTATATGCTTAAAATCTGATGAGTCACTACAGTGTGAAAACAAAAGTATTAAAATAACAAAATCAATTAACTGTTAGGTGGCTCAAAGTACACAGCAGTGATCACGTTTTGGACACCCCCGTGTTTAGTTCGATCCTCTGCTGATAGTGGGTGGGGATTCCTTGTTGCTGGGGACAAACCCACCAAGAATGAAAAAGAAACTTCCTGGCAGATTAAAATTGTGTGCCGGAACCGGGACTCGAACCTGGGACCTTTGCCTTTCGTGGGCAAGAGCACTACCGACTGTGCTATCCCGATACGACTCACGATGCCGCCTCACAACTTTACTTCTCCAGTACCTCGCCTCCTACTTTCCAAACTTCACAGAAGCTCTCCTGCAAACAAGCAAGACTATCACTCATGGAAGAAAGGATATGGTGGAGACATGGCTTAGCCACAGCCTAAGGGATGTTTCCAGAATGAAACTTCACTCTGCAGCGGAGTGTGCGCTGATATGAAACTTCCTGGCAGATTAAAATTGTGTGCCGGAACCGGGACTCGAACCTGGGACCTTCGCCTTTCGCGGGCAAGCGCACTACCGACTGTGCTATCCCGACAGGACTCACGATGCCAGTCCGCTTGCGACAGCGGTACCGTGAGGAAGTCCGCGGTGTGCTGCGGCCGCCTCGCTCGCGCGTGATAAGTCGGAGTGTTGCTGCAGCTTTTCGCTGTTGTCGTTGTGTTTGTGTGACTATTAGAAGATGACACGATGAATCAGCCAAATAGAAAAGACACTTTGAAGTTCACCTTCGATCGTACGTTCGTTAGACCGACCTCTTACGAATTTGAACGTTTTCTTGAAGAAGTTGTAAAGATCACCTCAGATGAGCTTGTCGGTATTCATTTCTCGATCGTGAGTACAGTTATTTACGTCAAACTGAGGACAGCAGATCTTTGTGAGACAGTACTACAGTCTAGTGGCGGTAGCTATAAATTCAAGCATTCGGATGGCAACATAAGTGAAGTTACTGTTAACCACGCCGGCTTCGGTATAAGAACAATCAGAATATTTGAATTACCTTTTGAGGTCACAGGAGAACAAATTAATGCGGTAGTGTCATCCTATGGCACGGTACTCAGCAACATTGCAGAAAGGTGGTCAGGTGCGCATAGGTTTCCGGTACTAAATGGCATCAGACAACTGAAGGCCGATTTACGGAAACATATCCCGTCCTATATTGACGTGTGTGGGTACCGAGCCATTGTCATGTATGATGGGCAGCCCAGAACGTGCGCAGGGTTTGGGGCGACGGGCCACGTGCGTGCACAGTGTATGCAGAGGCGCGTAGCGCAGTTACCGACCGGTGAACCTGTCAGACCTCCTGCTATGTCCTCACTGCCGATTTCGTACGTGGCGGCTGTCGCGGGATCCCCACCCGCCGCCCCCGTTCTGCATACTTCTCAAGATAACAACTCTGCTGACTATGTAACCCCGATGGAAGTAGCTGAGGCCTCGGCGGCAGTCTCTGGAGACTGGAGCCCTCAAAGGCAGCTCCCGTCGACAAAGTCCAGAGCGTTACTCTGATGGACGTCACTGACAACGCGGCTGCAGTTTCTGTCGCACCACACCCCCAAGAACCCTCTGCGGAAAACTCCAGCGAGAGAGTACACGAAAGTTGTTCGAAATCAGATGTACCTTCTGCTGACGAAACTGCCACCGATCCCGAACAGGAAAGTGTTCCACAACACTCCGCAAGCCCTACGAAGAGCCAGTCACCCAGGAAAAAGAAGAAACGCAGAATCGCGCGTCAAGCTGCCGAAGAAATTGTCCCATTAATGCGGGAGAAGGTCAAACAAGTAGTGCAGAAGTTAAATGAGGGTCCAGGGAAAGTTTCCGACTGTATTCAGCCCAACCTGTTTCCCAAGGCACCCGGTGGCGCCTCTGTGGGCGCATAACAATTCGCCAAAGTAGCACCCGACAACCTCAACCCAACAAATTTCTGTGTTATTGAAACAAACACGTTCTCTCCGTCATTCCAGAAAAACTGGGCGGACGAGATAGACGGAGATAAGGAAATGAGGGAACCTACGTACTTCACTGCCGCCGTGCCAGCCACCTCAAATGACCGAACACCCCTCCAGAACCAGGAAACGGAGGCTGGTCATGTGTCCGACACCTACTAACAGGTGCGAAATTCCGCAAGTCATCCTTGTAAAACGCACTACATCATGACCACCTATCAAGCCTATAGAATCGCGACTCTGAACATCACCAGCATACGCAGTACATTAAAATTACATAGCTTGAAAGCCTTTCTGTACGCGGCGGATATCGACATCATTTTACTGCAGGAAGTAACCGACATTGCACTTCAAGAAATATATGGATACCACGCTGTCATAAATGCTGGAAGCGATGGTGACCTAGGGACTGCTATACTTTTTAAGGAAGGAATAATAGTAACGAATGTGGAAAAACTCGTCAACAACAGGGGGATCGCTTGTACAGTTCACAATACCCGGATCATAAATATATATGCGCCATCTGGAAGCAGCAACCGCCGTCACCGAGCAGAATTTTTTCAACGCGACATTGTCCCTCTCTTTGGAGAGCATCAAGCCGAGATCCTTTTTGCGGGTGATTTCAATTGTGTCCTCCATCGCAAAGATCAGTTCCCTAACTTCAATCCGTCTCCCGAACTGGGAGCACAGCCATGGGGATGCACCCGGGTTTACGTTTGTCACTAACTATTCGGCCAGCCGCTTAGACAGGATGTATGTTTCTAACAACTTGACGACTCGTATCTTACATACAGAAGTGTGGCCCACCAGCTTCACCGACCATGCTGCCTTTATATGCACCATTAATATGGTGAGACAGGGTACCTACAGAGGAAGAAGCTACTGGAAGCTCAACGTATCACACTTAAAAGATGCCGAATGCCGCGAGCGTTTCCAAAAAACATGGCAGGACTGTGAAAATAAATTTACTTCGTATGATTCTGCTTTGACCTGGTGGATCAAGTCCGCGAAGCCGAAATTGAGGAAAATGTTCATAGATTACTCGAAGGAAAAAAGTTTTTGGTTCAAGACAACGACAGAATTTTATTTCCAATGCTTGCGGGACCTTTACAAATTGGACCAATCAGTCATTGAAAACTACGTCGCGATCATGAGGATAAAATCCAAAATTCTGGCTCTGAAGCGCAAACAATTAGAGGGTTTCCAAATTCGTGCGAGAACGCAGGCTGCCGCCCCACATGAAGAAACCTCGATGTACCACGTTATGCGCGAAAGGAAAAGGGCACACAGAAAAATAATCACGGAACTAAAAGGAACTGACGGTACCGTCCTCACAACACAGAGAGACATTAAAGAGGCAATCTACAGCCATCTCTCATCCACCATGTTAGGCTGCCCAGTAGATAACGAAGCTCAAGCGGACTTGTTACGGAATCTGCAGGGCCGACTCAGCAGAGAGGCATCGCAGCGACTTATCGCGGAGATTGACGATGACGACCTGACAACAGCTATCGCGCAGAGCCCCAAAAATAAATCGCCTGGTCCTGACGGCCTTCCAGCAGAATTTTACCAGGCCTTCCAAGCGCAGATGAAGTCTAAACTGCTCCTCGTATGCAATGAATTAATGACCACTGACAGAGAAATCGCGAAGGAGTTTCTGGAAGGTATTATCGTGCTAGTTCCGAAACGCCCCGGCAACATTTCCGTAAACCATCTTCGACCCATTAGTCTCCTGAACAGCGACTACAAAATTATGGCGCGCGTACTCGCTCGAAGATTACAATTGATACTGCACGAGGTCACTGGCCCATATCAGACAAGTGTGGGTAAGGGGAGGTCAATCATTCAAACGGTCTGCGAATATAGAGACATCATTGCGACAGCAGATGTTCTCCGACTACGGTGCGCTATCATGACACTTGACCTTGAGAAAGCTTTCGATAGGGTGGACCATAATTACCTTCTCAAAACTATGTCCGCGATGGAGATTCCCCATAATTTTGTCAACGTCGTTGGAAGGATTTTGAGAAATAGCACGTCCCGGATTATGATCAATGGACAAATGACGAAACCGTTGGACTTCACACGTTCAGTCAGACAAGGGTGTCCACTGTCCATGGCTTTGTTCGCCATTGCCATTGAGCCCCTCCTAGCCACTCTACAGCAACGACTGCAAGGATTGTGCATCCATGGTCAATCTATTGTCTGCAAGGCATACGCCGATGATGTAGGTATTGTTATCACGAGTGCAAATGACATCGAGAAGACACTTCAGGTGCTCACTAACTACGAACTTGCTTCGGGTGCGAAACTCAACAAAGCGAAATCCAGCATCATGAGCATAGGGGCTGGAATGTCGTTGCTGGGCATAGAAGACTTCAATGTGGTCACCAACAAACGAATACTGGGCATCGATTACAGGTCCACCATACAGCATACCATAGCTGCCAACTCTAAGAAACTACTCGCAAGTGTGCGAGCATGCGTCAAGGAACAACGTGTAAGAAAGCTTGATGACATTCAAAAGGCAGCCTTTGCTAACATGTATATAGTTTCGAAACTACACTACGTGGCACAAGTTTTACCTTTACCCGGTGAAACAACAGCTAGAATCATGTCTGCTCTGGGCCATTTCGTAAGTCAAGGAAGTATCTTTAAGGTCAAGTTTGACACTCTTACTCTCTCCGCGGATAAGGGAGGACTTAAACTTATTGATGTTGCTCTGAAATCCCGAGCTCTATTCGTGTGCACCACATATAAACTGTGGCGGAAGACGCAACACAGTTTAACGTCACATCTACTAGAGGAAATAGCCCCTGGGGCAATGGATCCACCAATTGATGTGCGCCACGTTCCTATTGGCTTTCACCATTTTAAACAGTTTTTAATTGAACTTAGCTACATTCGGACCAGAGTCTGTACCACGAACTTAACCAAAGTGAAGGCAGTGTATGACAAATTAATGGAAACCAAGAGTAGAAACGTGGTAGAAGAAAAGTACCCTGAATATGACTGGCGAATAATATGGCAAAATATCAGCACCCGTCATTTACCGACAAATGTGAGAACTACATGGTACAAAGCTGTGAACAGAAAACTTGCCACCAAGACCAAACTTCACGCCATCCATTTAGTGGACTCGCCGCTGTGTGGAACCTGTAGCATACCAGACACTGACGAACATAGATTTGTCTGCAATAACGTGGCAGCAGTCTGCCTACTCGCTAGGCAAATGATAGCCACAATCACCCGAAGCGTACCAGACACAATCAAGCCTGCAGATTTTTTGACTCCCGACAGTGTGCCTTATCCATATACAAAACGGAACTCCGTCAATTGGTTAAAAGGTCAAACAGTCCACTATATCCTCACTGAAGCAAATAAAAGCAAAGAGGATTTTCTATTATTCCTTCAGCTGCAGCACCATATCCTAATGACATCGCGACACTATAAGAAAAATTTCGCCAATTTTCTGAAAATTCTATTGTTTGACACAGGAAGAAGGACTTGAATAATAATTGTTCCCACCACAAGACCCAGATTGTGACATTCTGAAGAATTAGAACACGCCGAGATTTTCATCTGTGCTTTAAACAAAACTTCTTTTTTGCTCCTTGTGGTGTTTTCCTTTCAGTGCTGTTTTCAACCTTCTGACGTCTGCGAGATGCATCAGAAGTGCTTTCCGTTTCGTATGGGAAAAATGTCCCCCGACAGAATCTGTCGTCTTATTTCACATTAAAAATTTCTTTTCGGAGTTCCTACGCCAGAAGGAGCGATTACACCGTTTCATGTGTACCTTGGCGAAACCTTACTGAAACGACGCCCACGGCACGAGACAAGCGCAGAGTTAAGAGACGAGGAAAAATAAACAAATAAAATTAAATGTAAAGTTGTGAGAAACCAAAAATGTAAAGTGGAAAAACACAATTAAATTCCAGAAAACAGAACCATGACTCGATCAAGAACGGAGTGGGGGAAACACCTCCTAAACAAATATTACGTGAAGCCGAGCTCTGCAGCTGTCAATGCGCTGGGATGTTGAAGTGAAGTTTTTCCCCGGGAGCAGATGTGTAAGAGAAAGGCACTTATTTATTTATTCCTTTTCATTTTTTAATATTATTTTATTATTTTTTCACTTATCTTTCTTTGGAACGAAATTCCATGTCAACAGGAACGAATGGCATTGAAGCCAGGCCGAGAAGGCAAATCATTGGTGGGCGGAGGGACGGGCTGAAGGGGAAGAAGGAGGCCCGAAAAAAAAAAAAAGTGTATGTTCCTACATTGTATAGTAAACTAAGAGTGAGAATTAAGACCCAGTTAACTTTAGAGTCAGAGTAAACGTACAGTAATATCATTTTGGTTCTTACAATATAAAGATCTGTGCAACATTTTCACCAGATGTTATACAAGTTTATATGATACGGCGTCGAATTATAAACAGAGGACACGGCAGACTAATTTTTTTCCTAAGGAAGAAGAAATTCTGCTTTCAACGGGATGGCGGGACATGAGTCTCATTGAACTGGCTTGACTTAACGTGAATAGAATCAAGTTATGAACATCTGTAGTTTCTAATAAAACTTACCTTAATAGCAAATCGGAAAATAGGAAATACTATTGAAAGACGTTCGCGGATATTGTATGTATTATGAGCAATACTGTTAAATGTGATGCTGTGCTGGGGTAAGCGAACAGACTGCTATTTTTGCGACTCCCACCAGAAGCATAATTTCATTTATTAAATTTCTTGCAAAATTAAACTTTTAATTATAAAATTATCAAAAGACTATCTTCTAATCTGGAGGTAATAAGCAGAAAAAGGTAACACAAAAAAAAAATTCCATTAATCAACGCCGAAACGTGAAAGAGGTACGGAAAGCATGAGGCCGTTATAAACAAGTACAACGAAAACACTACAACAATGGAGAATGACAGTTGTATTCGCGTATTTTTCACAAAAATTTGTTTATTGCTAGTGGTATCTGGGTAAAAAGCTTCCAACGTAAACATTCCATAAGACAACAACAACAACAACAAAACTGACCAAATTCGTCTGCATGAATGATGTTGCAACTCTGGAAGAAACGGTAGGAGCAGTAGAGAACTTACGCATGGAGACGAGATATATAATGCCAAACTTCAACACTTGTTATGTGATCAACACTGAGCATTCCGGATGACAGTATGAATGAACACTGGACACTGGTTGGTGGGGCTGGGGGCTGGTACCTGCAGGAGGTGCCACTGTGCTAGAATTGTTCGGGAGGATTAGTCCTGTCCCCTGTTCTTCTACCTGCCGATTCCGTCCTGCGCCCCTGAGCAGAGCCGAGCCGGGCCTGGCCAAGCCGAGCCGGGAGATTAAACACATTGTTTTACATTGCGCTGTTCACACTGCCGGCCGGGCCGGGAGGACCCCGCTTCAGCCGGCTCACAACAAGCCGACGACATTCGGAATGTTTAATATTTCTGGCGCGAGCCGGAGCCAGCGCGAGCCGATTGGGTAACGGTGTTGCTTCTGAAGCACTAGTGTCTCCAGCCTGTCCTCAACACGCATTTCTCTGCATGTAACCTTTTTTAAAATAAATAAATTTGTAAATAAACAAAACTAGTTCATTTTTTCTTGTTTTGTTATTAATTATGAAAAATGAATAAAAAATTCAGACATGTCTTTTAGCTGTTCTCATAAAGTAAAACTCACCTAAATGTCAGTCGAAATTCATGGAATCACTTGTTTCTTATATGCTTAAAATCTGATGAGTCACTACAGTGTGAAAACAAAAGTATTAAAATAACAAAATCAATTAACTGTTAGGTGGCTCAAAGTACACAGCAGTGATCAAGTTTTGGACACCCCCGTGTTTAGTTCGATCCTCTGCTGATAGTGGGTGGGGATTCCTTGTTGCTGGGGACAAACCCACCAAGAATGAAAAAGAAACTTCCTGGCAGATTAAAATTGTGTGACGGAACCGGGACTCGAACCTGGGACCATTGCCTTTCGCGGGCAAGCGCACTACCGACTGTGCTATCCCGATACGACTCACGATGCCGCCTCACAACTTTACTTCCGCCAGTACCTCGCCTCCTACTTTCCAAACTTCACAGAAGCTCTCCTGCAAACACGCAAGACTATCACTCATGGAATAAAGGATATGGTGGAGACATGGCTTAGCCACAGCCTAAGGGATGTTTCCAGAATGAAACTTCACTCTGCAGCGGAGTGTGCGCTGATATGAAACTTCCTGGCAGATTAAAATTGTGTGCCAGAACCGGACTCGAACCTGGGACCTTTGCCTTTCGCGGGCAAGCGCACTACGGACAGTGCTATCCCGACACGACTCACGATGCCGCCTCACAACTTTACTTCCGCCAGTACCTCGCCTCCTACTTTCCAAACTACACAGAAGCTCTCTTGCAAACACGCAAGACTAGCACTCCTGGAAGAAAGGATATGGTGGAGACATGGCTTAGCCACAGCCTAAGGGATGTTTCCAGAATGAAACTTCACTCTGCAGCGGAGTATGCGCTGATATGAAACTTCCTGGCAGATTAAAATTGTGTGCCGGAACCGGGACTGGAACCTGGGACCTTTGCCTTTCGCGGGCAAGCGCACTACCGACTGTGATATCCCGACACGACTCACGATGCCGCTTCACAACTTCACTTCCGCCAGTACCTCGCCTCCTACTTTCCAAACTTCACAGAAGTCCTATGTCCAAAAATCAGATTTTTTTTAACCGAATACTTTCATCGAAATCGAGTGAGGAGCGTTACGAAACTAAAATCTCGCGCGAAATAAAAAGTAGACTTTTTATTTTTTCACAGGCAAGGCAAAGTTTGTAAGAAAAAAATAAGCTGATAAAACAATGTGGCGTGGTTTTATATACCGTCAAATTTTTTTACAACTTTAAAATCGAAAAATTTGATTTTCCCCCTCTTTTTCGTCTCGGCGCGCAGTGTGAACACCCAGGCCGGCGGCGTGCTCCGACTCGGCGCCAGCCGGCTCGGCACATCCCGACTCGGCTCGGTCCGGCCGGCAGTGTGAACGCATCCTAAGCCGCGAATGTTGTTGTATAACCACTCATGCTGCATACATCTGGTTCCAAAGTCCATCTGTGGTAGTTTGCAATGCATCACAACACTGCATCCGTTACTTCACCAAATCGCACACCTTTTCGACTGGAGACTAATATCTATAACCTATCACAGACAGTCGCGAAACTCTGTAGGGAAAAATTGCAGCTGAAACGATACTAGCGCTCGTATTGCAGTAGGGAGTAACATAAGAATGGCAAGATTCAAACTGAGAAATTGCCGTATTTAATGCTGTTACTTTCTAATTTCTTGAATCGTGTTCATATCGCCCAAAACGTTTTGAAAGTAGAAATGATTTGCAACCTGATGTGCTGCATTGTTAAAGGAACTAATTATGATTATGTTCGCGTGCTCGGTGCGTACTGTTTAGCGGATTTCGAACATTGTATTATTTTCAAAAGTATACACGATTTTTACGTTGTAGGAAACTAGATTCTACTTCGCCGTATAAACCCTCTTTTCACCTTGTTCTTGCTTCTGTGCCTTTCGTGTAACTATCATAATTCTATTAGCTAAATGTTCAAATGTTTGCACAGCTTATGGGACTTAACTACGGTGTCATCAGTCCATAAACTTACAAACTACTTATGAACCAACTAATACTAAGGACGGCACAAATATCCATGCCCGAGGGAGGATTCGAACCCCCGACCGTAGTGGCCGTGCAGACCGTGACTGGAGCGCCTCAGTTCCCTCGGCCACCGCGGCCAGCTCTCTTTTAGCTACTTGGTACGTATCAAACTGAATATCTTCAAGAATGTGACGTGCTCATATTAACAGTTTATATATGGACATATTATTTATTTGTAGCTACGCCGAAATATATTGGTATACAGGCTCATAATATTTGTAAAACTGAGGTACGAAACTAAGCTGGATCTACTAAAATAGTTGATTAACTGCTATTGGAAGCATTGATACAGTGATACATTTATACAGCAGCGGTATTATGAAGTAGCGGGCAAGTATTTGGGATTCTGATTAAAAGCAGAAGTTTGAGAGAATGAATTGTAAGATTTATTTCTATGCCTAAAAGTATAAGTAACTACTGTAAATGAACACTTTTTTATACTACTTGTAGCGCTCATAAATACCAAGGTGTTTTGAATGTGCTGCTTAACTCCAAATACACATTCATTACTGAATCGTTTCGCGGTATGTTGATACGACCCGGCCGCTTGGCAGCACTGCAGTCGCGAAGTTGCAGAAACTCACTGTGAGTTCCGTGATTCTTATGTTAGACTCTGATAATATGGTGATCTGGTGGTCCAGGGCAAAAGGTTTACATCCTGTGACAGCAGGAAGGTACGTCTTCGAAAGCAGCATGTGGTCGTGCTTTGTCTTCCTGAAACATGGCATCTAGGCTATTGCGCAGAAAGGCCATAGTTACAGGTCTTAGGATGTCATTCATGTAGGTGAAACTGCTCACAGTGCCCCGAACAAGCACGAAAAGTGGTTCAAATCAAATGTTCAAATGTTTGTAGAACTTATGGGACTTAACTACGGGGTCATCAGTCCCTAAGCTTACAAACTACTTATGAACTACTTAAGACTAAGGACGGCACAAATATCCATGCCCGAGGGGGGGATTCGAACCCCCGACCGTAGTGGCCGTGCAGACCGCGACTGAAGCGCCTCAGTCTCCTTGACCACCGCGGCCGGCACAAGTGGTGAGTTGCAACTCAGTGTGTTGTGTGAATACAGTAATTGTGGTGTAGCTCCTCGTGTCTGCTGCGAACCGAAATACGGACATCATTTGCAAGAGACATAACCATGCCAAAACAGTATCAAACACTATATGATTCCGTCACTGCCCCAGTGACGTCGATCCATAAGCCATCGCCGTCTAGCACTGGTCAAAGGTAGGCGGAGAAGTGGACTACGCGTAAAAAACGGCGACAGACTGTCTCCCGAGATAGTGTACAATGTGTTCCGCTGTTGCGCCAGAGGTGAGGATGCAGATCTGTCATGCAATGCTATTCAATTGAGACGTCGATATTCTCAGGAATGATCTGGATCATATGTCCTGACCAAGCACATACGTCATTTTAAGCCTGTCCGCATTCTTAGAGTGTCGTGAAATGCTATTTCTCCGTTAAAACTATGAGGTAAGTGAACCATCTTAATGCACTGAACTGACAGTCAATGCAAAGGTATATAGCGGGTGATCAAAAAGTCAGTATAAATTTGAAAACTTAATAAATCACGGAATAATGTAGATAGAGAGGTAAAAATTGACACACTTGCTTGGAATGACATGGGGTTTTATTAGAACCACATCTACCGATATCGGGCCTTTTTTCTTCGAGGAACTGCGTGATTCTGGTTTTGTAACTGCTAGCGTGACGGGTGAGAGTTACGCCGATATGTTACAGAATCGCATCATCCCCAGCCTGGCTGATAAACACCCACAGGAATGTACAATTTTTATGCAGGATGGCGCTCGACTCGACATTGCTAGACGCGTGAAAGATCTCTTGCGCGCGTCGTTTGGTGATGATCGTGTGCTCAGCCGCCACTTTCGTCATGTTTGGCCTCCCAGGTCCCCAGACCTCAGTCCGTACGATTATTGGCTTTGGGGTTACCTGAAGTCACAAGTGAATCGTGATCGACCGACATCTCTAGGGGTGCTGAAAGACAACATCCGACGCCAATGCCTCACCATAACTCCGGACCTGCTTTACAGTGCTGTTCACAACATTATTCCTCGACTACAGCTATTGTTGAGGAATGATGGTGAACATATTGAGAATTTCTGATAAAGAACACCATCTGTGTTTTGTCTAAATTTGTCATGTTAATTATTGCTTTTGTGATCAGATGAAGCGCCATCTATCGGAAATTTTTGAACTTTTTTTTGTTCTAATAAAACCCCATGTCATTACAAGCATGTGTGTAAATTTTTACCTCTCTATGTACATTATTCCGTGATTTATTAAGTTTTCAAATGTATACTGACTTTTTGATCACTCGTATCTTCAAACAATTGACTAGTTTTGGAACTTAAATATTGGCAATACTGCTGTGGAATCTACTAATGTCGCTGATAGCACACGTTGTTGACATACCTACCTTACCTCCGAGCATATGGACTCGCCCGCCCCACGTCACTGGCATGTACACAATCGAAGGCAACAGAGTCACTTGTGAGCGAGCGGTTCAAAGTAATGGTGTAAATTGTTTTCGAAACAGAAATCTACTTTGCTAGATCTGTGATGAAGCCTTTCATGCATTCGTTGCCAAATTCCCAACGCAACTATTGAACCACTATGGGTTTTCATATCCCACAAATTCTTGCTGGACATATACTCGTCTAAGACCTCTTTCTCCCAAGTGTCGAAGATTCTCATTGAGTAGTTTCATCGTATTCTAACATTTACAAACATTAATTTGCGGTCAATTCGAAATTTGGGAGGCAGAAACTCGAACAGTGGGTAACAATGAAAAATATTTCATAGCTGCTACCGTATTTGGCAAGATGTTATAAAGTGAATACTTGTCAACAACAAATTGAGTGGGTACCGCAGAAATGCCTTTTAGAAAATATACAGCTGTTGTGTCCCACATGAAGGAAATGAACGGGTTTTAGTGACTGTAGGTAATTTGTTGTGTGGTACAAGTTAGTGGTAGCTTTGCATATAGATTGCCAACTCCCTGTGCACTTCTGGTGTGTGTGTGTGTTTGTGTCTGATGAGAGAGGGAGAGAGAGAGAGAAGGAAAAGAAGAAGACACCTCGTATTCATAAACAGTGTCGTAAAGCAACGGAGCCGTTATGTTGAAAAGAAGCGTGTTTCCGTCTATTAAGAACCAAGGCTGGGCACTAATCGCCAGCGAAACACTTAAGCCACGTGTATAATTTGTGGAAATAATTGCTCACATTATTTTCCTATGACGTTAATTATAAGACTGCAGCAAATATAACAGCCGAATCTGAATTTCTCATGAAATTCAGAGCAGATAGCATGGCGGACACGTAACTCATCGCAGTTACGTCAGACTGTTTCCTCCTTGTGTCGCATAGCAGCGCATTCGCTACCTCGTTTACTGTGTCGTTAGCTTCCTACTGGGCGAGGCGTGTCCGTTGTTAAAGGCGCTGGTTTCACGTTTTTGAGTAGGGACTTTGACGCCGTCCACCGTTATTCATGTTTAGGTAACCACCTACGACAAATGCAGAACCAGCGGAATGATTGTTTTAAGGAGGAGACGGCCGTCGTTCTACATTTACAATTATACTCGGCAAGTCACATTTGGAAACAGAGGAGGGAACACTGCATACCAGCGCCACTTCCTCATTTGCTGTTCCAGTTGCGTATGGCTCGCGGGGAAAACCGACAGCCGGCTAGCATCTATCTCCAATCTAATTTTATCCTCGTGTTCTTTTCGCGAGACACGCAGAAGTCCTCTGATGTGGTTACCGACGCTTTGAGAACCGCGCAGCTGGTGCGTCTGTGACGTCTTTGTGTTGCATTTGATGATCCCGTAAACGAGGTGCTCACCAGCTAATGCTTCATCTACATGACTACGCCGCAATTCACACTAGAAGAGGGGTCACCGAACCACCGTTCCATTTTCTAACAGTTCGCGGGGAGAACGAACTCACACATTATTTTCGTACTTGTTCTACGATGATCATTTTCTCTGGTAAGAAAAAAAAGTCCTATTTTGCAGTTAGAAACAAAGATTAAATGTAACGACACCTATTGTTGCTATGGTTACGGCTGTCGCGTCACTGACGAAGCAGACGATACGCCAGAGATTAATAGTGAGGGGACGGTATCGGTCACTATGGAGACAGGAAACGATTACAGCGTTGAGTGGTGCTTTAAATTACAAGGGTAAGGTGCCTAAAATTGCCCGTTGCCGTATGTAACGGTGTGAGAATGATATTTCAAATACCTCATGGATTACGAATAAAAACAATAAATTTCTCAAAATGTTAAAATAATTATAATGTGTAACAAATAACACAAAGTAAAAGAAATGGTGGGAATTTCCGAGGAGCCGTGTACATCGAATGAAACGGCAATGCAATCGATACATATCGGACATTCGACTCTCGCTCCGCTAGCAGTGACAAGATGGCGCAACAGCTGATTTGTGTAGCTAATACCGATGTTGATTCTTGACGTGATAATTTTATGAAATTTCTTGGCCAATACAAATTCCAACCAGACCGTGAATCGGAATAGTACATCAGATACAGTCACTGCAGGGTGTAACAGTTTGTTTTACGCAAAGTAAAATAACCACATTCACTTAATAAATAACTTATAATCGTTGTCCATGAAAACAGACTTTTCAGCCAAATTTATGTAATTAGAACAAACTATAGGTGTGGAACAAGCGAATATTATGATTTTTACGAATATGTCACGATTTTAAAGGATATGGTTAAGCAGTAACCTAATAGTACAGCTTGTTCACTCACAAGCTAAGCTGTTCTCTTAGGTTCCTGACTAACCACATCATTTAATATCATTACATATTCGTAAAGATCATATCATTCGCTTTTTCACTCACAACAATTTGAGCTGTACTCTTATGTTCCTGCCTAACCACATCCTTAAAGCCGCGGCGGAGTGGCCGAGCACATTGAGGCGCTATGCTGCGATGTGCGAGGCCGTTCCCCGTAGGAGGTTCGAATCCCTCCTCGGGCATGGATATTTTGTGTCCTCTTTAGTATAAAGTAGTTCATCAGTAGTTTGTACGTTTAGGGACTGATGACCCTGTAGTTAAGTTCCATAAGTTTCACAAACATTTGAACATTCGAACATCCTTAAAAATCATGACATATTCGTACATATTATAACATTCGCTTGATCGATACTTATCGTTGCTATATTAATCGCCGTCCGATATATATCGATCGCACTGCCGTTTCATTCGACGTACACGGCTCCTAGGAAATTACCGAAATGGTAACAAAGGAGCTGATATGCACTACAGCATGTCGTGAAAAAGATAGTAAATTATGTTTAATGAATTTTTTAGCAATGAGTCTTAGATATTTAGTTTATTCAGATCTGTGCTATCCCGACACGACTCACGATGCCGCCTCACAACTTTACTTCCACCAGTACCTCGCCTCCTATTTTCCAAACTTCACAGAAGCTCTCCTGCGAACCATACAAGACTAGCACTCCTAGAAGAAAGGATATGTTGGAGAAATGGCTTAGCCTTTGATGTACGCATCTCTACTAACTTTTGTCTGACATCATTTTTGGCGAGGTACTGGCGGAAGTAATGTTGTGAGGCGACATCGTGAATCGTGTCGGGATAGCACAGTCGGTAGTGCGCTTGCCCGCGAAAGGCAATGGTCCCAGGTTCGAGTCCCAGTTCCAGCACACGATTTTAACGTGCCAGGAAGTTTCATATCAGAGCACACTTCGCTGCAGAGTGAAAGTTTCACTCTGGGCACGTAAAATATGTCTATCTCCATGTTGGATGTTACGTTCATCTTGATGTTTTACATGTTTTAACCGTTTTGTTTTAAGCATCGATAATGACCACGCAGTGGTCAAAACATAAATCTGAAGAAACCTTATATTTACTACTAATTTCTGAAAAAGCATCTACAAATCGGAAAAAACAGTCGTTGAGCACAAATGCCACTATGGAATCAAGTCCAATTCCTCATTTAATAGTGTCAATAGTGTCAATATTAAGTCCGTGACTGCCTACAGAATATCAGCGTTAATGTGTCACTTGTTGTAGTCTTGCATCAAACTGTCAAAAACTGTGAAAGGTACACAAGTCACAAAGGGGTCTGATGTTAACTATAACGTTGCGCCCGTAAATAAACAGACTTTTCAATGTGTTCTTATAATTTACCTGCCAAAATGACAGGAAACATCCACTAATGCATTAGTTTTTCCACTCTCTGGATTATTAATGCAACGAACTTGCTATAAAATATTGTAATTGCCAAAATGACAGTATCTAAATATTATTTCTAAAACCCGACACAAATAAAAATGAAGGGCTTCGAATAACAACGACCACAGTATCTTAATCAGACAGGATGCAAACACAATTGCGTCTAACTAAAAAGATCATAGTTCCCTAGTACATAAAGGAAAAAGTTAGGAGCTAACGGATGAAAGTGATCAAGGTCCGTACACTGACGGACATAACTGGTCAAGGTCCAAGATATTCCCTGCTCTATACGGTTAAATAACAGTCCATGATATGTCAGTGTAAGATTTACTTTAACCCTTTCATCCTCGGTCTACATACATTCGACAAACGCATAACAATATCACCCCACACCATATAAAATGAACAAACTTATTTACCTAACAACCCATTCTTTTTTTCATAATTTCATAAATCTCTCAGGAGAGAGAGAAGAGAGAGAGAGAGAGAGAGAGAGAGAGAGAGAGAGAGAGAGAGAGAGAGAGCCACACATGCTTAGCAGTAATTACTAGGGAAATTACCTCTCCCTCGCTCTCTTATTGGCACTCTCTCCCCCACTCCCCACTCACTCTCGCCTCTCGCTCGCTGTTTTCCTCCCTCTTCGTATCTGTCTCTCTCTCTCTCTCTCTCTCCACACACAAATTCCTCCTCTTCACCCCTTCCCCATAGACCCTCTATATCCCTAAAAAGTTCATTGCCAATGTTAATTCTTCTTAAATATAAAATTACTACTCAATTATCGACATAACATCACAGTGTTTTATTACGCCAACAACAAATAAGATAATAGATTTTTGGTAATGTAGGACAATTGTACCATAAAGATTGAACATTAACTTGTAAGAAATAATGTAGCTTAATATTAAAGTATATTATCAAGCAAATGTATAAGTTTCAAAATAATTCAAGTGTCAAAGAAAGATTTCGGTAAACATGCAAAACCTTTGTGCAACATCTTTGGCGAATACTCTGGTTTATTTACTGCTTTATAGCTTATGGAAAGCATGCTGAAATGTGTATCGTATAGTTGCAATGCAAAAGCGTGTGGAATAACGAGATGCATATATGTACGAGTAGGTTACCAATTGTAGCAGTATTGAATAAATCACACCAAAAAGAATTTAATGATGTTTCCAATTGTAAGTAGCGACTGTAAGTCGATATTATTATGTCAATAATTCTCGCCCCATAGTAGACTTACTTTGTGTTGTTCTCTAATTGTCACAGATACGTAAATCCTGTTCTTGTTGTTGCGGTCTTCAATTCGCAAACTGGTTTGATGCAGCTCTCCAAGCTACCGTGGCCTGTCCAAGCCTCTTCATCTTAGAATACGAACGGCAACCTAAATCCTTTTGAATCTGTTTACTGTATTAGTCCGTGGCCTCCCTCTACAATTTTTACCACACACACTTCCTTGTAATGTTAGGTTGACGTGTCATAGATGTCTCAGAATTTGTCACACCAACCTACCCCTTCTCTTAGTCAGGATATGCCACAATCTCCTTTTCTCCCCAATTCTTCCTCATTAGTTACGTGATCTACCCACCTAATTTTCATCACCACACTTCTAAAGCTTCTATAATCGTTTTGTCTGAACTCCTTATCGTCCACTTTTCAGTCCAATACAGGACTACACTCCAGACAAATGCTTTCAGAAAAGACTTCCTAACATTTAAATTAATATTGGATGTCAAAACAAAATTCGCTTCTTCAGAAACTCTGTACTTCCCACAGGCATTCTGCATCTTATATTTTTTCTACTTCGACCATCACAAGTTATCTTACTACCCAAATAACAAAACTCTTCTACTACTTTTATTGTCTCATTACCTAATCTAATTCCTTCAGCATTGTCTGATTTTCTGACATTCTATTCCATTACCCTCATTTTACTGTTGTTAATGTTCATCTTCCTTTCAAGACACTGTCCAGTCTACCTTACACCAAATGTAATATAAAAACCATATTGCCGGCCGCGGTGGCCGAGGTGACTGAGGCGCTCCAGTCACGGTCAGCACGGCCACTACGGTTGGGGGTTCGAATCTCCCCTCGGGCATGGATGTTTGTGCCGTCCTAGTTCGTAAGTAGTTCATAAGTAGTTTGTAAGTTTAGGGACTGATGACCCCGTAGTTAAGTCCCATAAGCTTAACAAACATTTGAACATTTTGAAAAACCATATTACCAACCAGGCATATCTAAACCGGTCATGGTAAACTTATTACTGTTTATTTAAGATACCTTCATACGAAACAGTGTTTGCACGTTAACTGTAGTAAAAACAGTTGTACTTTGCATTTCACTTAATTACTTATGTTTTTTTGTCCACGATTTTAACATTCGATTGAGGGATGTTGCCATGAGAAAGTTCCCCAAGTGAATGGAAAAAGTTTGTTTCAAAGAAGACCCACAGTGTACTGTCAATAGTTTCACTGGTTGGTATGCTGATATTTTCTGTGTAAAAGAAAGACAATCATTGATGGAGACAGAAATCGAACACATTTTAATTAGTCTGTAGCGCGTCACCGAACACTAATTTTCGCTCGGTAATTTTCTATCAACATACTCTGTATGTTGGTGCAATTTAGATTCTTCCTGTAACCGTCCGTAATTATTGTTCCTGCCGGTTGTTAAAAGGGCTTCCGGCTGTTGACGCTACATTGTTCATAGCGCACGTATTTCAGAGACGAAAGCGAAACCAGTGTAATACGCAATACTTGAAATAACATGCCTGTGTTCGGAGAGAACTTAACAATTCACCCTCGCTCTGTGTTCCAGGGACGCCCTGAAATTCGCCTCCAGAATGAGAATTGCTCGCACTGAGGGGGTCGCTTCGCATTTCGCCCCTGCAAGGGAGAACTCTGATGAACTCGCGGGGACGGGTCTCCTGGTGACGTCACTGCAGTCGCTAGCTCTGCAAACTACGGACCCAAATGTTGGCCAGAAATCTCCGCTCTTTTACTGAAGAAACAAGCCCCAAATTCCATACACTTTTTAATAACGTCTCATGATCATCATCTAATATCATTTTTATGACTAAGATACTACTGTTTTACGAAAAAAATAAAAACGAAAATGGTGGAAACATCATCACCATAAACTTATAATTCCATTTGGAAAGTATTACAAAAAACTGAGGTATCATCCAACTACCTTGCGATTTCCGCAATGTATTTCGGGTTTAAACAATCACGTATGGACGACAATTCATTGTTTCTGATAGTTATAGACCTTCCTACAAAATGTATAAGGAAAAATCCGAGGAAACTCAAACTATGAATATTTTTGATCAGTTTCAGTTGTGTTTCAAAGTAGGTGCTTTGCAGTTCTCACACACGCGTTGCGAAAACCATAAACATACGCTTATATGTATAGGGTGTCCCACTCAACTGTTTCACCCCAGATATCTCTGAAACTACAAGAAATATTGAAAAACCACTTTCACGGTCATGAACGTACGGCAGGGGCTTATGAAAGTAGATGCTATGAGACAATCTGAAACGCGAAGAAATATTATTTTCAACACAAACTTACGTTTATTTATTTGGAACCCAATATTATTTCTTAAGCAAACGATAAGATGAAAAATCACGAAAAGAATGGCGTCGGTTGCATCGCGATGCGTCAATTACATATGGAGAAACTGCGAAGCGAAGTTGGTGTTTGAAATATATCAGGCGCGCTGCTAGCGGGTGTCCGAGACTCAACCGTGAGTCTTGTTTGAGCGTCGTAAGGAGTGAACAGCGTCCTTTGTATAGCGGTTCATGCTGTATTCTTCCGACGTTCGTCTATGGTGGTTGACATTCAAGTCTAGTATACGATACAACCTGTCGGCTTTGACAAATGGCGTCATAAGTCAAAGATGTTCATGTACATGTATGAAGATGACATTAACTTGGAATTATTTGCATACGATATTTGAATACATGAAAGATAGACAATTGATACCCCGGTGCTCTATTGTTTGAAGTGATTCGACAATTTTGTCATAATTTAAAGATAAATATGACCTTCCCTTGCTCAAGTCAAGAATACGATACAGTTATGAAATAACAATATGTAGTATAATTTAAAAATTATATCGTAAACTAGACTTGACCTCTGTCTGCTCAAGTCGAGAATACGATACAGTTCTTTCATGAAATAGCGTTATATGGTGCCATTTAAAAATTGTATCGTAGAATAGACTTGACCTCCCACTGCCCAAGTCAATAATACGATACAGTATTTCATGAAATAGTGTCATATGGTTCTATTTAAAAATTGTATCGTAAACTAGACTTGATCTCCCACTGCTCAAGAATACGATACAGTAATCTCATGATGTAGCATCATATGGTACCATTTAAAAATTGTATCGTAAACTAGTCTTGACCTCCCCCTATCCAAGTCAAGAATACGGTACAGTTATTTCATGAAATAGTGTTATTTGATACCATTTAAAAATTGTATCGTAGACTAGACTTGACCTCCCACAGCCCAAGTCAAGAATACGATACAATTATCTCATGAAATAGTATCATATGGTTCTATTTAAAAATTGTGTCGTAAACTAGACTTGACCTCCCACTGCTCAAGAATAGGATACAGTTATCTCATGAAATAGCACCATATGGTACCATTTAAAAATTGTATCGTAAACTAGACCTGCCCCTGCTCAAGTCAAGAATACGATATAGTTATCTCATGAAGTAGCACCATATGGTACCATTTAAAAATTGTATCGTAAACTAGACTTCCCCCTGCTCAAGTCAAGAATACGATACAGTTATCTCATGAAGTAGCACATATGGTACCATTTAAAAATTGTATCGTAAACTAGACTTCACCTACCGCTGCCCAAGTCAAGAATACGATACAGTTATCTCATGAAATGGTGTCATAAGGTTCCATTTAAAATTGTATTGTAAACTAGATTCGTTCTCCCCTTGCTCAAGTCAAGAATACGATATAGATATCTTTTCAAATCGCGACATATATTATTACTGGAACATTATTGTACATGTAGCTTTTAACGAAATCGCACATATTTGTAGTAGTATTTGTTAATATAATAATAAAGAAGTATATTTCTTGTACGTACTGTTGTAACTTCTTTCTTTGTTTTTGTTTCAGACGCCAGACTTGGAACTGTATCACCTCTAAAAAAATCAATACTTTTCATTTATTAGTAATTTTTAAATTATTTAAACAAGATTCACTGTTTTTAATAATTAAAAATATAACTATGTAATAGATATGATGTGTTTCATTTATTATACATATTTCTTAAACTAGCTAATAATTATTTATCTGTAAAGTCGTTTATAGTATTATCTTTGGTATATTAATAATCGACATAGACGTCAGATGTTCAAATGTATTACTTCCATATCTTTGCTTCGTATATGTCGTCATTGGTCAAAGCTGACGTGTTGTATCGCATTCTTGATTATTACCATTCATACTGTATTCTTCCGACGTTCGTCTATTTTGGTTGACATTCGGTCACAGTGCAAGACCCACTTATTTTCAATTGGTAACAAGTCTGGTTATCTGGCGGGGCAGGGCAAAATGCTGGAATCCTGTAACACCAATAAGGCAAGTATTCATGCAGCAATATGTGTATATCTGGGGTGTTGTGCAAAAAGAGTATGGCTACATGTCGCAAGATGTTATTTACGTAGATAGGTTACAGTGACTTGGATAAGTAATAACTGTGGTTTTGAGATTGTAACCAGTAGCACCCACACTACATAGTCCTCCAGAAAAATGTATGTATACTTTGTCAGACTGCGTCCAGTTATCGATATTGTCGTTTGATTTTGTTACGAGTATGTTGTAGTATGGTCTATGACTGAATAGTGCTACTACTTTCATCTCACTATTGAGAACAGACGTTGGATGGAGCACGCTTGACATTCGAGCAACGAATATGTATTATGTTTTACAGCTTTGATAATGTCGTTGGAGTGCACTGTCAGTGGAGGCGGGAGTTTGAAACAGAACTGCCAACCAGCCTGACAAACGCATTATTGACAATTTTCATTTGTATGGAAGGGTTTGTTATATTCAGAAAGTAAGATAGCGTACCAGATAGAAGACCCGTTTCGACCACTCTCGTGTAGGAAACGTTTGTTTCTTCTACACAAAAGTCAGCTACGCAATGTACACGTGAAAGTGGGGGTTAGCAGAACAACCTGTTACGGGCTTCTTCTGTATGATATCGATTTTTGTTTGTTGTGTTCAATTTTGGAATTTCTCTTCTTTGGTTTAAATTGGTATTAGTTTTAGAATGGCTTGACTTCTTCTTGCATTTAGTAATGAAAATTCATTACCAATGAATTGTCTCAAACTTTTACTTGCCTTTCCTGTATGAAATGTAGGTTGGTATGACTGATGCTCCTTTCGTAATAAAATACTGTTTTATTTAGCTTGAAGTTCTGCGTCGTAATTATTGTTTCTGAGCCTACGTGTTAGCTAAAAACAAAACCTTTTTTATGATCGAACATGAAATTTTGTCTCTCAGGGGCTTCTAATTTAATAAAATGGTATTTGAAATTTTTTTCTTTTAAAATCCCGGTAGTTTATTCATTTCGAAGCCGGTTACAAAAACATATTGTCTTTTCCTGATTTTTATCATTAATTGTCCTTTCGTAAGATTTATTTAAAGTTACTTTCAAACCTAACAGTTACATTATTTTTGACACACACTTATTTCGGCGGTCTGTTAGAAGTCTACATATTGACCTATGAGCACTTTTCACAATAATCATAGTTTAGATGATGGATCTAAATACTTGGATAATCGTTTGAGACACTTATTAAGATTTCACTGATTCTATATTCTCAAATTAACACAATTACAAGAAACAGATTTAACATATCGGAGACTAGACACAGAGAGAGCGAATAACTCGACTGTGGGTACTATTTACACTCGTATTCAGACAAAAGATTACTGAAATATAAGGTACTTTGACATTCTTACTCTATGGACATTACTATTCTGAATTACATAGATGGTACTTGATTTCATTAAAATGTTGGAGAATGATGAAAAAAATGAAAAAATACAAAATGATGAATAATGGCGATTCTAATACTATGACCGCGATGTAGTGTTACAAACAATAAGAAGAATTCCGAAAAGTTGGAAAATGGAAAGTTTACGTTCCACGATTACTGCACGCCATCAACGGTGACGAGCCTGATCGCCGATGCAATTTTGTGAATCGTGTCAGCAAATGGTAAATGATGACGAACGATCTGTTACGAAAGTATTGTGGAATGACGACGCACAATTTAAACTTAATGGAATCCTGAACAGTGTGTTCTGGGCACCGTGAAATCTGCTTGTTTATGTGGATATGATAGTCAATCTATCAGAGGTGCATGTGTGGTGTGGACTATCAAAATGTTCAAATGTTTGTAATTCTATCGGACCAAACTGCGTGGTCATCAGTCCGTAGCTTACAAACTACTTAAACATAGGTAAACTAACCTAAGGACAAACACACACACACCCATGCCACAGGGGGGACTCGAACCTCCACGGCGAGCAACCGCGCGCTCCGCAGCGAGACGCTTTAGACCGCTTTTTTTTTTTTTTTTTTTTTTTTTTTTTTTTTTTTTTTTTCCTGGTAGATCTATGGTTCGCGGTCGTTCATTCAGTTTGCTCGTGGTTGTTCGCGGAAGGGTTGGCTCAGCTTTTTTTATTGCAGAGAGCGTTTAGCCCTCTGACCGGGCGCGCTGAGCCACGGCGCCCGGCAGACCGCTCGGCTACTCCACCGCGGCTGTGGACTATCATCTAGGAACACTTTTTCTTTGACGCTACTGTCACTGAAGAAGTGTACCTGAAAATGTTACACACACAAATTTTGCCAGCTATACGTGCGCTTTTACCAACAGGACGGAGTGCCAATTGAGTTCTCTCTACTGTCGCCAGATCCAACACTTACTGACTTTCACTTGTGGGGAACTGTGAAAGATAAAAGTCTATCGATGTAATCCACGCACACAGAAGTAACTTCGGCAGGATAATTTAAGGGACATGTGCCGCGCTCTTCATTCCATCATTGAGGAAAGTAACTTGCGGTGACCGCTCGTCGTTCCGCAATGTATATAGCCGGCAAGGGACAACATTTTGAACGTTTCAAGTAACTTTGTCCTAAACTGTAGGTTGTACAATATGTGTGATCAATTATTAAATTTAAATTTACACATAAGTAGAAGTTCTCGTTCCTTTAAGTTTATATACATTTATCTGGCAGACTCTTATAAGGCCTTGTTGGCGCTGTAAGTCTTGTGCGGCTGCAGACACTGCGATGCCGCTCTCCTTGTCTGCGGAGAAAGCAAAGTGCATCCATCATTTTCGAACACACAGAGCTTGGACTCGTCCGGAAACACTATCAGATGTCATTCCTCTCCAGAGTGACGCCGTGTTAATGGCGCCTAGCATGTTTCTTCACGTTAGTTAAAGGAAAGCGGAGAAGTGAACCATGCGCACGTTACCTATGCCGTCACATACGGCAAAGGACTTCAACGATATATTCCACTGTTGCGCCAGAAATGAAGAGGACACAGATATGTCCTGCAACGCCATTTGATTGAGGAGCCAATCTTCTCGTGGGGTGGTCTAAGTGGTGTGACCTAACCAATCCCGTAATCATAAGGGGTACTGTGTTTTTCTGAACTTGAGTGTACATAAAAAAAAATATTCTCCGCTTTACCGAATATTTTTTTCATTATACAGAAATGACAAATCCGTAAGCAGTCACTGTTTTAAATCGTTTAATACCTAAACTATTTTCGAACCTGTTAAGGTTTTCATCATCAGATGGTGGAGCACGAACAGAATTACAAATCCATGTGTTTAGCAGTATGCTGGGTGCTGGCTCTGTGACAAAAGACATAAATGAAGTTTAATGTATCGCCATTGGTATTGTTTATATGACGATTTATAATGATTTTTTTTTTTTTTTTTTTGGTCTATGACTTACTGCGATTGTATGGGCGGCTTTATAGTTGTTAACCACCAGGCGGCTTGCATTGGAGTAATGAAATGGCCACTGAACTTACACATTTCACATATATACTGCCTGGTGGTTAACAACTGTAAAGCCATACCAACGCAGTAAGTCAGACAAAAATTCTCTTTTCCGTTAGAATTCGTCCTATAAATAACACCCATGGCGATACCTTAAGTTTCATTGAGGTGTTTTGTGACAGATCCAGTACCCAGCATGCTGCTAACCACATGGATATGAAATTCTGTTTGTGCCCCACCATCTGGGGCGCATGGTTCGAAAAAACTAGTTTATGGAATAAATGATTTAAAACATTGACTGGTTGCGGACTTGTCATTTCTATTTAATAAACAGTCACGGGATCTAAAAACATCCAATATCCAGCCAATAAGGATAATTGTAATATTCTTTTCATGGTCTCCAACCGTTTGAGATATGAGTATTTTATGCATGTTTCCTTCCACTCATCGTTTTTAACGAAATTGGGGGTGTTTCACATATCAATTTTCTCGAGGTTGGTGACAGGTATTAACCTCGTTTTAAGTTCAAAGAAAAATTCAGTTAGCTACCTCCAGTTTCTACGCAACAATCTGTGCAACACGCACCAAACGAAAACACATAGCAACTCTTAGTTTTAAATGCAAACTATTTAAATTTCGTGCAGTACCTTACATAAAATAGAAATAACACAATAGCCAAGACCGTTAACTAAATGATACGCAGTTCATCGTGAAGCTGACGACTGAGTTTATGCTGTAAATAGATATTTTTTGTCTTATTATGTCTCATTATTTCGTTAAAGTGTTTTGAAATACTTTACAAGTGTATCCAGCGTGCATCCATTTTCCCTTTGTAGCAGAGTACCGCAGCAGAGAACTTTTCGTTCGAAATGAAAGAAGCAAACGGCTTATTAAAACATAGTGAACACTTTTTTGTCCTAGACTAACAACTACTTGAACTAACTTACACTAAGAACAACACACATGTATCCGAAGGAGGACTAGACCACGCGGCCATTCGGAACAGATACCTGGTATCGTCCAGCGATAAGAATAAAAATATGTGTCTATGCTGGGGCCTGGTAGGTTTATACAGTCTCTAATCCATTTTTGTCACTACGATGAGATATATTCTTGAGGAATTCTGAGGCAGTGTTTGGCAGATGCGAAGGAATAAGACAGAAGAAGCAAGACCACGATTTAACGTCCCGCCGCCAGCGTTGTCGTAGGAGACTGCCATATGAATAGTAAGAAATGTACACCAGCACGGTGGCATTAGCCCGGAAGGTGAGCAGTTCTAATCTTGTTTGTAATCCCAAGGTCCCTAAACTTGAAAACTACTTAAACTGACTAACCGTAAGGGCGAGGGGACTGAGGCGCTGCAGTCACGGTCTGCACGGCCACTACGGTCGGTGGTTCGAATCCTCCGTCGGGCATGGATATTTGTGCCGTCCTTAGTGTTAGCTAGTTCATAAGTAGTTTGAAGTTTAGGGACAGATGACCCAGTAGTTAAGTCCCATAAGCTATACAAACATTTGAACATTAACGGTAAGGACCACACACACACACACACACACACACACACACACACACACACACTCACGAACCTTCGACGGGAGCGACCGCACAATCAGTGCCATGGCGCCATACACCGCACAACCATTCCCTCGCGGCACAAATCCTGCTCCCATACTGGAAGCTAAGCAACTTAACAAATGGTGATGGATGACATTTTTGGCTTCACAATTCGCTAAAAATGTGCGAACAGTTTATATTGTTTCACAACATCAAGCCTTCCAAACTCTCCGGAAACCCGTCCAGACAATTTCACATTTATTATCATTCAAATGTTACAGGGACTTGTCAAGTAAATAATGTGTCCCAAAATTATTATGATTTTTAGTAATGAATATAAGTAGTATGCTAGCTTATGTTACTTGGCGCATGCATTTACTTCAAGCACCTAATTTTTAGTATTTAGAAAAACCTGAAACTGTTAAGATTTCTACTGATTATTTATCTCAGTACAAACTTTACGTCGTGGAATAAGCAAAGAACCATTAATAATGACTGTTTTTGAGAAAATGATGGGAAAGCCAACGAACTAGACAGGTTTTTATAATGTATGGAGTATTGCTCTTCAAAATTCCTTCTTTAAATAGCTAGTAATACTTGTAAGACTTTTAAAGCTTCTTGACTGAGCTATTAATGTCATAGCTGTAGATAGAATTTACGCCGTCTCCAAGACGGAGATTCTGTTCTGTCTGTGTAGAGCGAAACTAGTGAGAACGTAAATTAGGTTGACAGGACTGGAATCCAGAGAAAAGTACTGCTGTTTACGAGCCCATTGGTGATCTGCTGTACGAATACTCGGGTGAGCTAGTCAGATGAGTTCTCCCCAGGCGATAAGAGAGCTAACGGAGGTCTCGGCTGTTAGAGGAGTGGCCACTACTGGATGAAACGTAATTGGAAAGCCTTTCCCACAATTTTCCTGGAGGTTAATCGCTGACTGCTCTTCCTCTCAGCTACCTGTGTGTGGACTCTTCCGTTTCTTCTTGTCGACAATTACGGTCTGAAAGTTGTTTAAGCGAAGAACACGTAAAATTTTGTCGCAGGTGTTCGTTGTTTGTGAGTATAGGAGCTCTGATTAAGGATGGGTGCTGTGTTGGTAAACAAGATATCCAAGACCGAAGTGAAAAAATATCAGGAGACAAATCTGCGAAGCCATTTTCTCGACTGCTTATTTGACATTAATGGCGGAAGATATCTACACTGTTGTAGGGACCTACTATGAGAGTACCATCGGTTTGTGCGAAATCATGCGACATGTTAAAAGGTATGACGGTTGTGTATAGTTTGTGCTGTTTTTATGGATCTAGAATCCAAATTTGGTTAAGCGATTTCCAACAATGATTAAACTACACGTTGAGGAGTGAGACAATCTGGGCAAACAGTCCCTCGATGATCTAATGGACACTCAGCTCGACGAATATAGGCATGCATCAATGTAAGAGCACGTGGCATTAGGAACGCAAATTATGTCTACGTTATTGTCCTACAATTTGTCGATTTCTGTTTTCATGAGCACTAAAGAGACTAAAATGATGTTTTTGTACATCTCATTTCTGTTTTTATGTGCAATGTTATGAACACCAAGTTTCGTGGAGATCCCACAAAATTTAACCGACAGGAAGCAGATGCTGTGATATGCAAATGATCAGCTTTTCAGAGTTCACACAAGGTTGGCGCCGGTGGCGACACCTACAAACTGCTGACACGAGGAAAGTTTCCAACCGATTTCTCATACACAAACAACAGTTGACCGGGGTTGCCTGGTGAAACGTTGTTGTGATACCTCGTGTAAGAAAGAGAAATGCGTATCATCGTATTTCCGACTTTGATAAAGGTCGGATTGTGGTATATCGTACATTGGTACTAGTGTTGGTCGTGATCCAATGACTGTTAGCAGAATATGGAATCGGTGGGTTCAGGAGGACAATAAGGAACGTGTGCTGTATCACAACGGCCTCGTATCACTAGCAGTCGAGATGACAGGCATCTTATCAGCATGGATGTAACAGATGGTGCAGTCACGTTTCGATCCCTGAGTCAACGCATGGGTAAGTTTGCAAGGCAACAACCATCTGCATGAACAGTTCGACGACGTTTGCAGCAGCATGGACAATCAGCTAGGAGACCATGGCTACGGTTACCCTTGATGCTGCATCACAGACAGGAGCCCTTACGATGGTGTACGCAATGACGAACCTGGGTGCACGAATGGCAAAACGTAATTTTTTCGAATGAATCCAGGTTCTGTATACAGCATCATGATGGTATCCGTGTTTGGCGACATCGCGTTGAACGCACATTGGAAGCGTGTACTTCGTCATCGCCATACTGGCATATCACCCGGCGTGATGGTATGAGGTGCCTATGGTTACACGTCTCGCTCACCTCTTGTTCGCATCGACGGCAAATTGAACAATGGCCGTTACATTTCAGATGTGTTACGACCCTTGGCTCTAGCCTTCATTCGATCCCTGCGAAAACCTATATTTCAGCAGAATAATGAACGACCGCATGTTGCAGATCCTGTGTGGGGCTTTCTGGATACGGAAAATGTTCGACTGCTGCCCTGGCGAGCACATTCTCCAGATCTCTCACCAATTGAAAACGTCTGGTCAATGGTGGCCGAGCAACTGGCTCGACACAGTATGCCAGACACTACACTTGATGAACTGTGGTATCTTGTTGAAGCTGCATGAGCATCTGTACCTGTACACGCCATCCAACCTCTGTTTAACTCAATGCCCAGGCGTATGAAGGCCGTTATTGCGGCCAAAGGAGGTTATTCGGGCTACTGATTTCTCAGGGTCTATGCACCCAATTTGCGTGAAAATGTAATCACATGTCAGTTCTAGTATAATATATTTGTCCAATGAGTACCCGTTTATCATCTGCATTTCTTCTTGGTGTAGCAATTTTAATGTCCAGTAGTGTATATTTATTGCACTGTGAAGCAAGATGGTCAATTGCTGCATGCACTAATGTTTTTCGCTAACTACAGGACCATGATTTCTAACCAGGTTTGCACGTCTTTATCCGAAACATACCGATCGCCGTGGATGTCTTTCTTCAGGGTACCAAGAGTCTGGGCATCGAATTTGGAGGAATCGAGACTGTATGGAGAACGTGGAACGGGTTACCAGCCGTGGCAATATACAGGCGGGCTGTACCCTGCCGCCGTAGCGTACAGATCTCCGTGCCGGCGCGTTTCCAGGAGCACAGTCCGTCAGTTCACCTGATGATGGCGACATGTATGTTCGCCGAAATATTGTGCCCGTATAGACTGACAGTACACCCGTGGATATTTTGATTAATATTTTTTTTTACTGTAGTACTACTTGACCACAATTTATCACCCAAAACAAATAAATAAAATCACCTATCACTAGACATAACTAGAAAACATAATATGAACTAAACGATGAAAATGTTTTTAAACTTACCAGAAAATTAAAATGTTGTCCCTGTCACGACACTCTTTCCAGTCACTATGGTTCACAACGAAAACACGAACCCTGCCTCCGCCTCTTACTAACAGTTTCTAAGGTGTGAGTGTAAATCGTAGCGCTGCTAGCATATGCAGTCCAACAAACATTGGGTGGCGCTGTATTATTTCAGTACATCAGGGGAGTATTCTCCATGAATGATCTACTAATTACTGTAGATGAGTTATTAAGTTACAAATATTCGGTATAAATTCATTCAAATTAATTAATTTCAAATGTAATGACTATTTCACAGTCCGTCTTTTGCTTTATTTGGGCCGGCAGCTAATAGTAGTTTCTGTGGTGCACGAGAGATGGTGCGGCTGCATGGGCGCTCCCTTTTTGCATTTCTCGAAACAAAGGACAGAGGCACTGTGGTAGACCCGTCTCCAAAATGTTCAAATGTCTGTAAATCTATCGGACCAAACTGCGTGGTCATCAGTTTGTAGCTTACAAACTACTTAATCCTAGGTAAACTAACATGAGGACAACGCACACACAACCATGCCACATGGAGGACTCGAACCTCCACGGCGAGCAACCGCGCGCTCCGCAGCGAGGCGCTTTAGACCGGTCGGCTACTCCGCCGCGGCAGACCCGTCTTCAGAATGGTCTATATTGGAGAGGTCTCGTCACGCTACCGTGATCCTTTGCGATGGCGGCCATTTTGGTTCTAAATCGCGGCTGTAGCAGACTGTATTCTATACTGTTTGTCACTAAAAAGTGTTGATTGCATAAATCAGTGAATGTAAAATTTCGTCTGAGTATGCAGATTACAGAGAATATAGCTATAGCCATTGTCATTGCAATGTATATGTGATATGACTAACAATACAACCACAATTGTGAGTAAAAGTATCCTTTTCATTGAAAAAAAGTATCTGCTTTCTCCCAATCGTATCTGTATAACATCAGGTTGTACGTGTTTTCTTCATATATATATTGTCAAGATTCCATTCGGTACGGTACAGACGAAGTATCAACGAAAGTTTCTTATGTTGAACTATCCGAGAACAGATTCTTAAATGGAATTAAGGTGAAACTTTCCTGGTGTATGTATGTTTCCAATGATTCGACATTATTACGTAAATGGAAGAAATTTCGAGATACTGGATCTGTGTCACACAAACGTTGGACAGATCCTAGTTTTTTAACCGAAGTAGGAAAAGGTAAGAGAGATGTTAGAAGAACTCCAAGAAAGTCATTGCATCAACTGAGAAATTACGATACAGAAATGTATTTATGAAAAATCAGTGTATTAGTTCAGTTATTATTACTCTGAGTATGGTAATTAATGTGATCAAACCATTTTTATTATTTGGTGAAGTGCCCACTGAAAAATGTATTTACAAAATATCCAGCAGGTATCTGCGGAAGTTACGTTATTTTGGGTGATCATCGTTAATAAACATAATATTTACACCACTCAGATATTACATATTTTTCGGCAAGAGATTTTTTTTCTGGAAAGTGCTTTAGTGCAAAGCATACTTCATTCGTCACCCAAACGTGCTTGTACTTATCTAGCCGATTCTTCTCACACAGTTTAAAAAAAAAAAAAAAAAAAGTGCAAACTACTTAGGAAGTAGCTAATACTAAGGACAGCACAAATATCCTTGCCCGATGGGGCATTCGAACCCCCGACCGTAGTGGCCGTGCAGACCGTGACTGGAGCGCCTCAGTCCCCTCGGCCACCGCGGCCGCCACACAGTTTCAGTCAAATCTGAGAGAATCATCTTGTGACATCTCCTGGTAATATTGAGAAACAGGGGCCTACTAAACGCAAGAATATAATTTCTGACCCAAAAGGCACGCAAACTGGCTACAGAATAAATAATTGGCGAAAGTGACTGTTTTCTCTCCTAGCGATACAACGCAGCGTCGTCCGCCCTAGAAGCAAAATGGCGGCTCCATAAGGAACATTGGTGTCCAGACCTGTCTTCTGTAGACCTTGATCTCCCAGACGTCAGGCAAAGCTCGCGTGAAACATGGATGGAAGCAGCCAGTAGGGAGATTACATTCAGCACGTTTTCTCTTCTGATATCCTGACTTCAGCGCGCATTTGTGAGATTTGAATAAGATTGAATGTTGTTATTGTGGTCTCCAGTCCGCAGACTGGCTTGATGCAGCTCTCCACGCTACCCTGTTCTGTGCAAGTCTCTTCATCTGAGAATATGTTCGGCAACCTACATCTTTTTGAATCTGCTTACTATATTCGTCCCTCGGTCTCCGTCTACGATTTTTACCCCACACGCTTCCTTCTAATACTAAGTTGACAATTCCTTGATATCTTAGAATGTGTCCAACCAATCTATCCCTTCTCTTGGTCAGTACTGCCAGAAACTCCTTTTCTACCCGATTCGGTTAAGCAGCTCCTCATTAGTTTCGTGATCTACCCATCTAATTTTCATCATTCATCTGTAGCACCACATTTCAAAGGCTTCTATCATCATTTTAAACTCCTTATCGTCACGTTTCACTCCCATACAATGCTACACTCCAGACAAATGCTTTCAGAAAGGAGTTCCTAACATTGAAATTAATATTGGATGTTAACAGGATTCGCTTCTTTAGAAACTCTTTTCTTCCCATAGCCATTCTGTATTTTATATCTTCTTTACTTTGGCCATCAGAAGTTATCTTGCTGCCCAAATACCAAAATTCATCTACTACTAATCTAATTCCTTCAGCATCGCCTGATTTTCTGAAATTACACTCCATTACCTTCGTTTTACTCTTGTTAATGTTCATCTTATATCTTCAAGACCCTGTCCATTCCTTTCAATTGCTCTTCCAGATCTTTTACGGTCTCTGACAGAATTACTATGTCATCGGCAAACCGCAATGTTTTTATTTCGACTCCCTGCACTTTAATGCCCTCTCCAAATTTCTCCTTCCATTCCTTCACTGCCTTCTCAATGTACAAATTGAACAAAATCTGGGAGAGGTTACAACCTTGTCTTACTCCCTTCCCAACTTCTGCGTCCCTTTCTTGCTGTTCGACTCTAATAACTGCTGTCTGGTTTTTGTATAGGTTGAATATAGCTCTTCGCTCCCTATATTTTACCCCTGCTATCTTCAGAAATTGGAATAGTGTATTCCAGTCGACATTGTCAAAATCTTTCTCCAAATCGACAAAAGCTAAAAACATAGGTTTCCCTTTCCTTATCCTATCTTCTAAGATAAGTTGTAATGTGAGTATTGCCTCCCGTGTTCCTCCAAACTGATCTTCCCCGAGGTTGGATTCCACAAGTTTTCCATTCGTCTGTAAATAATTCGTGTTAGTATTGCCTCCCGTGTTCCTCCAAACTGATCTTCCCCGAGGTTGGATTCCACAAGTTTTTCCATTCGTCTGTAAATAATTCGTGTTAGTATTTTGCACCCATGACTTATTAAATTGATAGTTGTGTAATTTTCACACTTGTCTGCACTTGCTTTCTTTGGAATTGGAATTACAATATTCTTCTTGAAGTCAGAGGGTATTTCCACTGTCTCATACATCTTGCATACCAGGAGAGACAATTTTTTTTATGACTGGCTCTCCTAACGGCATAAGCATTTCCGACGGAATATCATATACTCCAGGGGCCTTGTTTCGACTCAAGTCCTTCAGCGCTCTGTCAAATTCTTCTCGCAGTATCATATTTCCTATCTCATCTCCCTCCACTTCGTCTTCCATTTCTAGAATACTGCTTTTAAGTTTATTTGCTTTGTATAGACTCTCTATGTATTCCTTCCACAGTTCAGCCTTCCCCCTCTTTGCGTAGTACTGGTTTTCCTTCTGAGTTCTTGATATTCATACAGCTGCTTTTATTGTCTCCAAATATTTCTTTTAATTTCCTGTAGGCGGTATCTATCTTTCCCCTAGTTATGCATTCTTCTACGGTTCTGCATTTGTCCTCTAGCCACTCCTGCTTAGCCAATCTGCACTTCTTGTCAATCTCATTTTTTCGGACGTTTGTACTCGCCATTTCCTGTTTCACTTGCTGAACTTTATATTTTCTCCTCTCATCAATTAAGTTAAATATATCCTGTGTTATCCAGGGATTTCTATTAGGCCTTGCCCTTCTGGCTATATGGTCCTATGCAGCCTTCACTACCCTGTCTCTCAGAGCTACCCATTCTTCTTCTACTGTATTACTTTCCCCCGTTTCAGCCAATCCTTGCCTAATGCTGCTTCTGAAACTCTCAACTACCTCTGGTTCCTTCAATTTGTCCACGTTCCATGTCCTAGCCTTTCTACCTTTCTGCAGTCTCTTAAGTTTTTATCTGCAGTTCATAACCAATACGTTTTGGCAGAATCTATATCTGCCCCTGGATATGTCTTACAGTTTAAAACCTGTTTTTTAAATCTATTCCTTACCATTATAAAGTCAATCTGGTACCTACCAGTGTCTCCTGGTTTCTTCCAGGTATACAGCCTTCTTTCATTATGATTAAACCTAGTGTTGGTGATCATTAAATTGTGCTTTGTACAAAATTCTATCAAGCGATCTCCTCTTTCATTCCTTTTTCCCAATCCATATACACCTATTACATTTTCTTCTGTTCCCTTTCCTACTACCGGGTTCCAATCCCCCATTACAATCAAGTTTTCGTCTCCCTTAACTTTCTTTTATCTCCTCATACATTTTGTCGATATCCTCATCATCGGCCGTGCTAGTTGGCATATAAACTTGCCCTACTGTGGTCGGTGTTGGCTTCGTGTCTATCTTTACTATGATAATGCGTTCACTATGCTGTTCATAGTAACTTATCCGCATTCCTATTTTCTTATTCATTATCAGACACTCCTGCGTTACCGCCAACTGATTTTGTATTGATAATCCTGTACCCTCCTGACCAGAAATCCTGTTCATCCTGCCACCGAACTTCACTAATCTCTACCATATCTAACTTTAACCTATCCATTTCTCTTTTCAAATTTTCTAACTTACCTAAGCGATTAAGGGTTAGAACATTCCTCGCTCCGACCCGTAGAATGCCTGTTTTGTTATTCTCGATGAAGTAGTCTGGAGATCCGAATGGGGGACTATTTTACCTCCAGAATATTTTACTCAAGAAGATGCCATCATCGTATAGTCATACAGTAGAGCTGCATGTCCTCTGGAGCTGTAGTTTGCCCTTGCTTTCAGCCGTTTGCAGTAACTGCATGGCAAAGCCATGTTAGCTGATGTTACAATCATCCGGACTGTTGCCCCTGTAACTACTGAAAAGGCTGCTGCCCCTCTTCAGGAACCACACGTTTGTCTGACGTCTCCAGAGATACCCCTGCACTGTGGTTGCAACTATGGTACGGCTATCTGCATGTAAGCCACGTAAGCCACCCCACCTCAGCAATGTCTGTGGTTCATGAATAATATTTTATTTTTGCAAGATGGATGATTGCATATCGTAATATTGATGGTATAGTACGGTACCGGCGTCTTTTCGTTGGTGTACGCAGCGCCCGTTGGCCTCGGCGCTCTGGGCGACCGCTCGGATCGCCCCACCCTAAAGCCGGCGCTGGCCTGGAGTTTTGTACAGTCACAGAGTAACATATACAAAGAAGCAGCCCCCCCTAAGCCACTGTCCTACGCTCCCCTCGTAGTTCCGTAAGATGCTAGCAGGTGTCAGGCGGTTCCCTGGCTTAGTACTGGTAGACAACACTAGAGGCTCTTCTGAGGGTGACGCACATCAGAGGGTAGCGTGGAGGGGTGGCTGAGGGGAGAGCTCGTGCCGCCTGCCACGAGGACACTGCTGTGTCCGGCTTGCCGGCGTTTGAGGGGAGGTGGTGGTGGAGACAGCCGCTTCCTGCCGCCTGCTCTGGTCAGTTTAAGGCGGTATTACACGACGATCCGCCGCGAAAGGTATTGGTCTAGCGCGACAGCCATCTAGCGGCGAAACACGTGGAACTACAGCGGAACCGTGATTATTAGTAGACACTTTATCCGCGCCTGAATAAGGACCAGTTCTGAACTCCCGTGAATCCGCGCATGCGCACTAGGCAGCGCTAACTTGCGCAGTAGCGGATACTGCAGGAAGCTTTCTGCTTGTTATCTGTGTATGACATTCGTAATTAGAACTGATTTGTGATTTCAGACTTCCGTGTTGCGATTTCTTCCCGCTTTGTCAGTTAGTAAATTTTCATAAATACATTAATTAAATAAGAAACATGTTTGCCAGCAGACCTTTATACTAGGTGTTTAAGAAAATGCGTTTTTACTTTGTTTGCTTCATACTTGTAGAAATGAAATGGAACAGCGAGCCGTTGAGACATTATTCAGGCGTACTGCGAGGAAAGTTGTTTGTCATAAGTTACGTCAGCAATTGTTTACTCCTCAATGATATGCGTACAACTTTACAAACAGCAGCTTTTCAAAACAGGTCACGTTCTTTCTCACGAAGTTCCAAATTTGTTGCGGATTTCCAGGACTCAGTTCTTTTATTAGCTGTAAGTATATTCCCCTACCTTCCTTCTTTCCGGCCACAGTCGAACCCAACGTCTGGTTCTCGTCATTATTGTGTCCTTTGCGCGAAATCCTATATAAATGTAAATTTAGACAGACATATACATTTTCAACGCAGTGTCCTAATATAAAGCTGTCGAGCGGTCTGAGGCTCATGTCACGAATTGCGCGGCCGCTCCCGCCGAATTAAAACGAGTCCTCCCTCAGGCATTTGTGTGCATGTTGTCATCAGCGTAAGTCTAGGAACCGATACAGTAACCTAAGTAGTTTGGCCATTGCCTACACAAACTTAGAACTCTTATATAAAACGAAAGTGTTGAGTCTGTAATTCAAAGCAATAGTGACTCAATTCTGTGCTAACTACATAAGAGAGAGAGAGAAAAAAAATAAAAAAAAGAGGCATACTTAATAAAAATGACAACTTCACATTAAATAGGAACCTAAGCTCACAGAAATTATTTAATGAATGAGGTTCCAGGAAATCACAGCTTCTCTCGAGTACTTGTGTGGTATGAATGAACGATTAGATGAGCTCTGTTTTCTTCGTGTTTCATGCGCGTTATTGCTGTCTACTGCGCATGGTCGGATTCGCGCGAAGAAATATCCGCCGTGCATCGTGTCATAGGTTTACGTGAAGCAGTACGTAGTTCCAGATAATCACACTTGTGGCGCTGGTGCATAGGCGTACGCCTCAGGTGTAGCTGCTTCTGACCGCAGCGCCATCAATGGGACATCTTACGCAACTGCTTCAGCACCCCCCACCCCGCACCCCTGAGCGTAGGACCCGGCCCTTACGAACAGTGCACACGCCGCTAGGTCGTCGCCTCATACTCGGAGAGACGCTGCAGCCGACTGCGCTGCCATCGCCGGCGAGGGCTCGGGGTTAGCGACCCGCGGCTGCTGCACGTCTGCGGGACCCCACCTTCACGCGATAAGCGGGTGCAAGGCGCAGCACTATGCTAATCCCGACTTATCTGGAAATAAAAGGCGCAGCGGGCTGCGCGCCCGAGTTCGCCGACTTATCTCGGGCAGGAAGGCAAAGCCGCCGATAAGAACGAGAGGCGGCGAGGCGCCCTTGGCCGTAAATACCCGAGGGCGGCGGGCGCGCTTCCTCCAGCTCCAGCTCCAGCTCCTTGTTTTTATCCCATTTGGGCGCTCCTCTCGCAGCCCTCGTTCCCTCTAATCGGCCTTTTATTTTGGGGCCGGCGGGGGACCCCTTGTTAGGCAGATCCGCGGGGTTATTTACGCTCTGCCCGGGCGCGCCACTGTCGCATTGGCTAAATAACTGCGCCGAGACATCTGCCGGCGGTCCCGACTGCCAGCGACCCTAACACAGGGTCTGCTACCACTGTCTCCGTACAAGACGTTCGTGAGCACCAAATATAAAACACCCAGTTCATATACACGTTGCAAAGATGGCAGCGCCGGCCGCGGTGGCCGAGGGGACTGAGGCGCTCCAGTCACGGTCTGCACGGCCACTACGATCGGGGGTTCGAATCCCCCCTCGGACATGGATATTTGTGCCGTCCTTAGTCTTAGCTAGTTCATAAGTTGTTTGTAAGCTTAGGGACTGATGACCCCGTAGTTAAGTCCCATAAGTTCTACAAACATTTGAACATTTTTGAAGATGGAGGCAGAGCAGTGTTTCCCGTAGTGCTGCTAAGGCAGAATTACTAAACACAGCTTTCCGAAATTCGTTCACCAAAGAAGACGATATGAACACTCCAGAATTCAATCCAAGATCAGCTGCCAGCATGCGAAACTTGTAGATGTTCCTGGAGTAGTAAAACAACTTAAGTCACTAAACAAAAACAAATCTTCCGGGCCAGATTGTATACCAACTAGATTCCTCTCAGAGTATGCTGATGCAATAGCTCCGTACTTAGCTATCATTTCCAACCGATCACTAAGCGAAAGATCCGTACCCAAAGACTAGAAAGTTGCCCAAGTTACTCCAATATTCAAGAAAGGAAATAGGAGTGATCCCCAAAATTACAGGCCAATCTAACGTCCATTTGCAGTAGTATTTTGGCAGGTTAAAGTTAGATATGGTAGAAATTAGAGAACGGTGGCAGGATGAACAGGATTTCTGGTCAGGTGGGTACACGGTTATCAATACAAAATCAATTGGCGGTAACGCAGGAGTATGTCTGATAATGAATACGAAAATAGGAATGCGGGTAAGTTACTATGAACAGCATAGTGAACGCATTATCGTAATAAAGATAGACACGAAGCCAACACCGACCACAGTAGGGCAAGTTTATATGCCACCTAGCACGGCCGATGATTAGGATACCGAAAAAATGTATGAGGAGATAAAATTAATCATTCAGAAAGTTAAGGGACACGAAAACTTCATTGTGATGGGGGACTGGAACTCGGTAGTAGAAGGGGAAGAGAAGGAAATGTAGTAGGTGAATATAGACTGGGAAAAAGGAATGAAAGAGGGGATCGCTTGGTACATTGTTCGAACATTATGAAGTATCTCGAAGAGAACACCCTATTAACCAATAGTCAACACGTATTCAGAAAATATCATACTTGCGAAACACAGCTTGCCCTTTATTCACGTGAAGTGTTAAGTGCCATCGACAAGGGATCTTAAATCGATTCCTTATTTTTGGATTTGCGGAAGGCTTTTAACACTGTACCTCACAAGCGTCTTCTAATGAAATTGTGTCCTTATGGAATATCGCCCCAATCGTGCGATTGGATTCACAATTTCCTATCAGAAAGGACACTGCGTTGTAACTGACGGTAAGTCATCGAGTAAAACAGAAGTGATATCTGGCGTTCCACAGGGAAGCGTTATAGGTCCCCTACTCTTCCTTGTGTTTATAAACGACTTAGGAGACAATCTGAATAGCTCCCTTACACTATTCGCGGATTATGCTGTCGTTTATCGGTTAGTGCAGTCAACAGACGATCAAAAGCAACAGCAAAACGATTTAGACAAAATTTCTACATGCTGCGAAAATTGGCAATTGACACTAAATAAAGAAACGTGTGAAGTAATACACATGACCAATAAAAGAAATCCGCTGAACTTCAATTACGCGATAAATCAGTCAAACCTTAAGGTCGTAAATTCTACTAAATACCTAGGAGTTACAATTACGAACAACTTAGACTGGAGATAACACATAGAAAATATTGTGGGGAAGGCGAACCAAAGATTATGTTTCATGGCAGAACGCTTCGAAAATGCACCAGCTCCACCAAAGAGACTGCCTACATCACACTTGTGCGTCCTCTCCTGGAGTACTGTTGCCCACTGTGGGACCCTCACCAGATGGGACTGACGGAAGATTAGAGAAGGTTCAGAGAAGGGCAGATCGTTTTGTTTTATCACGTTACGGGGGAAAGCGTCACTGAAATGTTGCACGATTTGGGGTGGAAATCAGCAAAAGAAATACGTTATTTATTGCGGCGTGATCTGTTTACGAAATTTCAATCACCGACTTTTACTTCTGAATGTGAAAATATTTTGCTAGCACCCACCTACTTAGGGAGACATGACCATCCCAATAAAATAAGAGAAATCAGATCGAAAACAGAACGATTTAGGTGTTCTTTCTTCCCGCGCGCTATTAGAGAATGGAACGGTAGAGAAAAGTTATGAAAGTGGTTAATGGACCCTCCGCCAGGCACTTAAATGTGATTTGTAGAGTATCTATGTAGATGTAGTGAAAAAGAATTCAAATCAGCCAAACATTAATAGAGATTTGCGCGTCTGTAAAAAAGATCGATGCGCGAAGCATATAATAACTACCACCGTCATACCTTAGCAAAAAAGATTTTGCCGAGAAACTGAAAAAAATCTGATCCAATGTAAAATCGGTAAGCGGATCAAAGTCCTCTATCCAGTTACTCTTTAATATTTTGGAGATGGTGATAGAAAACAGTAAAATGAAGGCCGAAGTTTAAAATTTGACACTTAAGCAATCATTCGCGCCGGAGGATCATACTAACATATCTTCATTCGACGATCACAATAAATCCCAAATAGAGATAACATAGCCCTTTCAGACCAAGATTGTAGGAAACGTGACATTAATACCTACATCTACATACGTAAGGTGCGTGGCGGAGGGTACACCGTACCACTACTAGCCATTTACTTCCCTAATCCACTCACAAAAAAAAAAAAAAAAAAAAAAAAAAAAAGAAAAAAAAAAAAAAAAAACCTAATTTCTCTCGTCTTTGTGACCACTTGAGTGTAAGTAGGCGATAAGGAGATCGTACTACAATCAGTTTCAAATTCCGGCCCTCTAAATATCCTCAGCAGAAATTCACGAAAAGAACGTCGTATTTTCTCCAGCGATCCCCAATTGAGTTGCCGGAGCATTTTCGTGACACTCGCGCATTGGTCGAACCTACCGGTAACAAATCTAGCTGCTCGCCTCTGAACCGCCACTATGTCTTCCTTCAAACCGATCTGCTGCTGGTCCCAAATACTTGAGGAATACTCAAGACGTGGTCGTACAAGCGTTTTATACGCGGTCTCCTTTACAGGTGAAGTACATCTTCCCAAAATTCTCCCAATAAACCGAAGTCGGCTGTCCGCCTTACTCACAACTGTCCTTACATGCTCGTTCCATTTCATATCGCTCTGCAATGTTACGCCTAGACATATGAACGTCGCGACAGCATCAAGAAGCTCACTACTAATGCTGTATTCGAACATTATGGGATTGTTTTTTCTACTCATGCGCATCACCTTACATTTTTCTACATTGAGAGCTAGCTGCCATTCTTCGCACCAACTAGAAATTTTGTCTAAGTCATCCTGTATGCTATTACAGTCAGTTACAGACGACAACCTCCCATACACCACAGTATCATCAGCAAACAGCCGAAAATTATAAGTTACTCTGTCCATCAGATCATTTATATAGAGAGAAAATAATAGCGGTCCTATCCCACTTCCCTGGGGCACGCCTGACGATACACTCGTCTCTGATGAACAGTCGCCGTCGAGAACAACGTACTGCGTTCTATTACTTAGGAACTCTTCCAGCCAGTCACAAATCTGTGAACTTATTTCAAAGGCTCGTATCTTCGTTAGCAGTTTGCAGTGTGGCTCCGCGTCAAACGCCTTTTTGAAGTCGAGAAAAACACAATACGCCTGTTGCCCTTCATCCATGACTCGCAAGATGTCATGAGTTTCACATTAACGATGTCCCATAAACCCGTGCTGACTCGTAGAAAGAAGCTTTTCCTTCTCAAGGAAATTTACTATATTCGATCTGAGAATATTCACCAAAATTTTACAGGAAACTGATGTCACCGATATTGGCCTGTAATTATGTTGGTCAGTTCTCTGACCTTTCTAATAAACGGTAGTCACCTGCGCTTTCTTCCAATCACTGGGAAATTTGTGCTGAATTAAAGATTCGCGATGAATGCAAGCTAAGTAAGGGGACAATGCCGCGGAATACTCTTTGTAAAACTGAACTGTTATTCCATCCGGACCAGCAGACGTTTTCGTATTTAGCTCTCTCAGCTGCCTCTCTACACCGGAAATACCTATTACTATGTACTGCATTTAAGAATTGGTACGTTGATCAAATGATGGTACATTTGTGCGGTCCTCCTGTGTGAAAGATTTCTTAAAGGTTAAATTTAGAACTTCAGCTTTTCGTTTGCCTTCTTCTATTACTGCTCCAGAATGATCAACGAGAGACTGGATATTGGGCTTTGACCCGCATATCGATTTTTACATAGGACCGGAATTTTTTCGGGTTCTCGGAAAGATCTTTTGCTAAGGTATGGCTGTGGTAATTATTGTATGCTTCACGCATAGATGTTTTTATAGACGCACGACTCTGTACTAACTTTTGCCTGCCATCATTTGCTTGTTCTTTTTTTGAACTGAAAGTGCAACAGTCTTTGCTTTCTCAGTAGCTTTCTAACATTATTATTATACCACGGTGGATCTTTTCCAGCCTTAATCGACCTTACAGGCACATATTTATCTCTTTATTTACAATGAACCTAAATTTAATCCACAATTCCTCTACATCCATAGTTCCAGAACTAAACGATGTCCATTCATTTTCTAGATGCGATCCTAACAATTGCTTATCGGCTCTTAACAATAACACCCTCCTAGCCTTCTTGATTGGTTTATGAACTTTGGTCACCATCGACGCTATGACGATGTCATGATCACTAATATCTTTCTCTACACAGACATCGTTAATAAGGTGAGGCCTGCTCTTAGCTATAAGGTCTAAAATATTTCCATTGCGCGTGGGTTGCCGGTTTAACTGCTCAAGACAGTTTTGATAGTTTGTGACATATCTCCTGAAATATCGGCCGTATCTCAAAGTCCTTTCTTAGCTGACGTCTTCTACTTATAAATTATATTCCTGCCAAATTTAAGCTTCATTGGCACTTTTCCGGATTTCGTGTTTAGTCAGTAAGTGATTGAGTGAATGAGTGTCCTTTCGCTGTTATATACAGGGTGTTTCACTAAGTGTGTTTGCCTCTGTAACTTATAAAATAATAGGTGAAGGGAAATTTTAATGCCGGCCGCGGTGGCCGCGGGGACTGAGGCGCTGCAGTCACGGTCTGCACGGCCACTACGGTCGGGGGTTCGAATCCCCCCTCGGGCATGGATATTTGTGCCGTCCTTAGACTTAGGTAGTTCATAAGTAGTTTGTAAGCTTAGGGACTGATGACCCCGTAGTTAAGTCCCATAAGTTCTACAAACATTTGAACATTTTTTTTTTTTTTTTTTTTTTTTTTTGAACTTTTAATGCGGTAGGTCAACACAAGAAATGTTACACTTTCTGCGGAGCTATGAACATAGTTTATTGTATCATTTGCAAAGAGTTACACCACAAAGATATAATTTTTATTATAGTCAACATGGTCGATTTGAGAATGTCCGCAACTACACTATGTTATTTTAAATGTGTTTCTTTCAGTCAACAGTTGCAATAAAATTGTTTAATAACATGTTTCGATCTCTTGGATCATCTTCAGATCTTATAGTTGCGTCCGCAACTCGTCTGGCTGAGTACTAATTGGTACCAATTACGCCAGACGAGTTGCAGACGCAACTATAAGATCTGAAGATGATCCAAGAGATCGAAACATGTTATTAAACAATTTTATTGCAACTGTTGACTGAAATAAACACATTTAAAATATAATTTTTAAATGGAACAACATTTTTTTCTATCGTGTATTGGAGTCGTTGAAACCAGCTGCGTCCAAATCAATTTAAACTACATTCCTATCACTGTTAGTTTGGGAGCTACAACCATTCAAAGTTCCGGGGGCGGAGGCTGCGATAGCGTAGCTAACTGGCCGAGTGGCTATACCCCGGAGCACGGCACACTGTCTCATGACCACCAGCCAGTCAGCTACGCTGTCGCAGCCCCCGCCCCCTAAACTTTGAAGGGTTGTAGCTCCCAAACTAACAGTGATAGGAATGTAATTTAAATTGATTTGGACGTTGCTGATTTCAACGAATCCAATGCACGATAGAAAAAACTATTGTTCCATTAAAAAAATTATATCTTTGTGCTATAACTCTTTGGAAAATAATACAATAAACTATGTTCATAGCTCCGCAGAAAGTGTAAAATTTCTTGTGTTGACCTACCGCATTAAAATTTCCCGTCACCTATTATTTAATGAGTTATAGAGGCAAACACACTTAGTGAAACACCCTGTATGTAGAGATTGATAGAAACAAGGCAGTAAAGCAACACACAGTATTAAACATACGTCAAGAATAAAATTTAATACACACGTTATTATTTATTTATTCATTTGTGGGTCAAATTTCACTGGAGGGGTTCGCAGCAGGTGTTCTGAGAGTTCCGGGGGCGGCAACCTTCTGTTTCAATTACGCGTTAGCTGTAGACGTGGCGTCGCGTCCTATGGGCGAGACGGCGCTGATAACTCGATTTCGGCAATTACGGCTATCGCTTGCGGCCGCATCCTGCTTAATTTTCGGTCGCCGCGCTCCGCCGACAGCGAACCTCATCTGCAATGCGAGCGGCTGTCACGTCTGGCCGCGGAGAGACGCCGGTCTCGAGGCGGCAACCAGATTACAGTCACTCCGCCTGACTGACACTCGAATTAAACGCCGCGGCGCTAAAAACCGGCGCCGGTTATCCTGCGGCGTGGACCGGCTCTGGACCCAATTCCAGGGAAGCGCTTCATGCGGCTGGGAGTGATATTGGCGCGCCCGAATGGGTTTTTCGCTGTTTGATGAGCTTACGCCGAAGCGTCGTACATTAGCTTTTTAGTTCGAATGAGCAACGGGTAACTTCATTGTAGCAAGTATCACTGTCGCTTTGCATTTCGTCTAATTTTCGGTTTCGTGGAACACAATTTACGTCGAACAGAGAAACTGAAAGCGCTATTCTGCGAAACTGTAGTCTGATTAAATCGCGGATGTGCGACTGCATTGGTAATTTCATCTCATAAAAGCCACATTTCATCGTAACTGGCGGAAAAATTAAAATTTTCAGGCCACACTGCTATGGTTATCAGTCTCTACAATTACAAACTACTTAAACTAACCTAACAACAACAACAACACACACACACACCCAGTGGCGGCTGGTGCCATAGATGACTGAGGCCGCAACCCCCCCCCCCCCCAACCTCGCTCGGCGAACAAAGAGACAATATGGCGATGGCGCACCTCTGCCAGTGGCGCTGGGGGAAAGCATCCAGTTTTGCCTCCCCCCTTCCCCCCATCTTTAGACATATTTTTGTTAAAAGAGCTGCTCAAAAGTGTTCAAATGTTTGTTATGCTTAAGGGACTTGACTGCGGGGTCATCAGTCCCTAAACTTACAAACTACTTATGAACTAGCTAATACTAAGGACGGCACAAATATCCATCCCCGAGGGGGGATTCGAACCCCCAACCGTAGGGACCTTGCAGACTGTGACTGGCGCGCCGCAGACCGCTGCGGCCGGCCAGAAGAGCTGCAGAATGTCTTACATCGGCTTGTTTGCTCTTGCTTCAGCTCCAGCTGAGCTTCCCCCTACCAAGATTCCTTAATTCACACTTTTGTTCCAAGCTTAAAGGTGAGTAATTTGTTTCCTAATGATACTGAACGTTGTTCATTTTTCTTTGATAATAAACACCAAGAACATATGAATATGCACATAAACTTTGAAACACAATAAGTAACTGATTACACTGTTAAGTTAGCTTGTCTCTTCGTCGTAACAGTCATTTTGTGACTTTAACAAAATTACTGTTACAACGAAGAAACACGCTACCTTCGCGTTGCGTGGCACTGTAAGCAGCACCCTCTTCTAACCTTACGCATGCACAAAGCCTTCTCTCCCCCACGTCTTCTCAAACAGTTAAATATTTGTTACTACGAAGAGTATAAGTGTCATTTTTTATCGTGAAAATCGCGACACATTTACTAACGCGTCGAAAGATATGTGGCAAACAACAATACAAAAGTCATTCTTGTTCACATAACTCTTAAATAGAAGATTGGGTTAAAAATAATTGCTTATAGTCGATCTTGAACCCTTTACCTTCTACAGGGCAGTGGGATGCCGCTAACCACAAGGCTTTTCTTGCTAGATGGAAAGAAGTAAATTCTTTATTATTCATGATCGGATCTTCTGAAAGGTTTTATAGTTGATGCATATATTTTTTACGAAATAGGTGTTTTTGATTAATCTTCAATGCGCAAAAAACAAATATGAAGGCCGGATGTGGCCTTCAGGGAGGATTTGCGCATGCGCAAGGCGAAGTGCGCAGTAGCTCCATTGTCTTGCTTCGGGACCATTCGTGCGTAGCTGCCAGAGGGGAGTGGTCAGGCGTTGGTGTCTCTACCACCTCCAACGCCAATGTTAAAAGCGTCGTTTCCCCTCGCTCGTCCATGCCGCGGCAGCGCACATATGCTGCCCTTAGGAGATTCAGCAGAGAATTTGAACCTCGGCCGCAGATGCCCATTGCAATGCTGCAGCTACTGCCACGATATGACTCGTATACGTGCTGTCTCCGCGACGTAAAACGTTTCTTATGCGATAAAAATACTTTGAATGTGCATAAAAAATGATCTGACAGAAGAACGAAACTGTGGTGTCGCACAAGTCTGAAGTGCGCGCCACCTACTTTCGCCGCGCGCCGCCATGCAAACACGGCGCGGCGTTCTTACGACGTCAGCCACGAGCGCCCTCTGCTGCAACTCCGCTCGTGGCCCGTGACCACCACTGAACGGGATCGGTCACTTGGCAATCAGGCAGCCACTAGAACAGTCTCTCATCAATAGGCAGGCCTCTACCTCGCTAAACTATGTATCTGTATTCCACTAGTCTCCTGCCCACCAATGTATGTATTGTATTATTTTTACGAAGTATATATCTTGTTCTAATCTAGCTTAGTGTTTCTAGTTTCTACTGTCCCACTGTCGGGTCACCTCAAACTCTGTACCCGCACACGCGTGCATCCTATTTCCCTGTGTCGCTCTCTCTCTACTCGGCCACCGACACCTTGGATAACCGGCGGCAACGAGACACAAAAATGGCGACGAGGATGGGAGACAAAAGTGGCGACTAGGATGGGATGCAAAAGTGGCGACGAGGATGGGATACAAAAGAAACGAAGAATGATAGTTTATAAACACGTCTTATTTTATTTATTTATGTAATTTTTTCACGACGAGCTTATTTCCGAGGGGTTCATTGAACCAGTGAACACACAGGACACACTGCCACTGCACTTACCCATGCCCCAACAAGGCGCCTTAGAACGTTCGGTCACTCCACCACAGCTGATGTAAAGTCATCCATTAAAACAGGAGTGGCGTTCCTCAAGGAAAAGTTATAGACCGAGGAGCCAAGGAAACTAGGATAGGTATGCGCAGCAGAGAGACGACACTGCGGTCGGCAACGCCTATCTAACACAACTGGCGTAGGCGTTAAATAGGTTGCTACTGCTGCTGAGTCAGGTTATCACGATTTACGCAATCTGAAGGTGGTGTTATAGTCACCGCCTGAAAGAAAATGTTCATATGTTTGTAGAGCTTATGGGACTTAACTACAGGGTCATCAGTCCCTAAACTTACAAACTACTTATGAACTACTTACGAACTATACTAAACCTTATACTAAAGACGGCACAAATATACATGCCCGAAGGGGGATTCGAACCCCCGACCGTAATGGCCGCAGAACGCTCGGCCACCGCGGCCGGCCTGAATGAAAGATGGTACTCAGCATTTCCGAGGTAGTGATGAGGTGCGGAATTTCCAAATATTATCGTCTTCGCAGAAAGGTATGGCAGATCATAAAATAGAAATCTAATCCAAAGTGGCGCTGTCCCTCGCATTATTACCAAATTTGTTGTTTATTTTTCGATTTTTCAGCTGTTTCTTTGCTCAGTTATCCGGTGCAAGTCTTTCGATTAGATCATTGTATTTTTATTCTCGTCTAATACATGCTTACGCTGCGGTAAGGAGTAATTTCAATCACGGTAATGCAAGCCGCGGCGGAGTGGCCAAGGGCATTGAGGCACTATGCTACGATGCGCGAGGTCGTTCCTCGTCGAGGATTCGAATCCCCCCTCGGGCATGTGCCGTCTTTAGTATAAGCTAGTTTATAAGTAGTTTGTAAGTTTAGGGACTGATGACCCCGTAGTGGGTCCCATAAGCTCTACAAACATTTGAACACGTTGGTACTGCAAGCTTTTAGTAACACGCAGAATAAAAGTAACGTGAACGGCATGATGTAAAGCATATGCTAAATTCAGGCACAACGAGTCCATTTTGTTCCATGATATAGGGAAGCATACCTGAAGAACATTGCATTGGTTAAATAATGAAATAACAGGCAAGGTACGCTGATTTTAAAGCAAACGAAGGTCTGTGGCAAAAAAATGTCTGTCAAGTGCGGGAGTCAGACATACTGTGGGTACACTGTGGAGCAATAATAGACCCTCTGTGGAATTTGTAAAATAGGTTAGTTCTCTTGGAGTGCACTGATGGCCTAGGATCGGGATATCCAGATTCGAGTCCCGGGCCTAGGATCGGGATATCCACGTTCGAGTCCCGGGCCTAGGATCGGGATATCCACGTTCGAGTCCCGGGCTGTCACAAATTTTCACTCACAATCAAGAAATAGTACATCTCATAATTAATCGCATTTGTAATTGCAAATGCATTTTTGCAGAAAAAATTGACGAGTTATGAAGAAGCTGTGAAAAGGTGTGCCTCGTGTGATTACACGTTATTTCGCTGGAACGCGACCGCCACAAGACTTGCGAGATGTATAGCTGGCTCGATAGTGTACCGACCGTCCGTACAAGTGGGATACGGTAGTAAAGCTACAATAGCTCCCCAAGCCAACTATACTCGGCGTCAGCTAAGAAGGCGGCCCAGTTTTCAGCCGTTCTGCACATCCCCCTCCATTACCGCGATGACAGGCTAATAATGTTCATTCTGTAGGCGCGTGGCTGGCCGCGAGTTACGCAATGCTTCTCCTGCAGACTCCACTGTTGGCGCTCGATCGTATCTCATAGACATTCATGTAATAAAGAACATCAGAGTATATTTTGTTTAAAACTGTGCATGTGTGACGTGTCTGATGTTACTACAAGATCCATTGATAAATAAAATATCAGCTACTAATAAGAGAACTAGTGCATCAAATTACTGCAAAGTTGTCATTCAAGGTAAAATTATTCTTTCTCGCCGGCCGCGGTGGCCGAGGGGACTGAGGCGCTTCAGACACGGTCCACACGGCCACTACGGTCGGGGGTTCGAATCCCCCCTCGGGCATGGATATTTGTGCCGTCCTTAGTCTTAGCTAGTTCATAAGTAGGTTGTAAGCTTAGCGACTGATAACCCCGTAGTTAAGTCCCATAAGTTCTACAAACATTTGAAAATTTTTTTATTCTTTCTCAAAATGTGTTCCATGTTTCTCTATCCTCCATTAGTGGAAATTACGTTTCGTGTGATTACGAGAGATAGACATTGCCGAGGTGGGGTGGTTGCCGAAGTGAGGTGGCTTGCGTGCCTCAACGATGCAGATAGCCGTACCGTAGGTGCAACCACAGCGGAGGGGTATCTGTGGAGAAGCCAGACAAACGTGTGGTTCCTGAAGAGGGGCAGCAGTCTTTTCAGTAGTTACAGGGGCAACAGTCTGGATGATTGGCTGAGCTGGCCTTGTAACATCAGCTAATGTGGCTATGCCACACAGTTACTGCGAACGGCTGAAAGCAAGGGGAAACTACAGCCGTTATATTTCCCGAGGACATGCAGCTCTACTGTATGAAAATATGATGATGGCACCCTCTCGGGTAAAATATTCCGGAGGTAAAATAGTCCCCCATTCGGATCTCCGGGCGGGGACTACTCAGGAGGATGTTGTCATCAGGAAAGACAATACTGGCATTCTACGGATCGGAGCATGGAATGTTAGATCCCTTAATATAAAAATGCAGTAAATGAAACAGGCAAAATGGAGTACAGACGACTAAGAAATGAGATTGACAGGAAGTGCAAAATGGCTAAGCAGGAGTGGCTAGAAGCCAAATGCAAATCTGTAGAAGAATGTATAAGAAGGGGAAAAGTAGATACCGCCTATAGAAAAATAAAAGAGACATTTGGGGACAAGAAAAGCAACTCTACGAATATCAAGAACTCAGATGGGAAACCAGTTCTCAGCAAAGAAGGGAAAGCTGAAAGATGGAAAGAGTACATAGAGCAGCTCTATAAAGGACATGAACATAGAGACGATGTTGTAGGAAGGGAAGTAGATCAAGATGAAATAGGAGATACTATATTGAGAGATGAATTTGACAGAGCCCTGAAAGACCTAGGTCGGAACAAGGCCCCAGGAGTAGATGACATACCCTCAGAGCTACTAAAGTCTCTGGGAGAGCCAGCCGTGACAAAACTATTTGAACTAGTGTGTAGGATGTATGTGACAGGCGAAATACCCTCAGACTTTAAGTAAAATGTAATAATCCCCATTCCAAAGAAATCAGGCGCAGACAGGTGTGAAAATTACAGAACCATCAGTTTGATAAGTCATGGTTGCAAAATTTTAACACGAATTATCTACAGGAGAATGGAAAAGCTGATAGAAGCTGACCTCGGGGAAGATCAGTTTGGATTCAGGAGGAACGTAGGAACCCGGGAGGCAATACTCACTTTACGTCGTATCTAGAAGATAGATTAAGGGAAGGCAAACCTACATTTTTAGCTTTTGTAGATTTGGAGAAAGCGTTTGACAATATTGACTGGAATACACTCTTTCAAATTCTGAAGTCAGCAGGGGTAAAATACAGGGAAAGGAGAATTATTTACAACTTGTACAAAAGCCAGACCGCAGTTATTAGACTCGAAGGGCATGAAAGGGAAGCATTAGTTGGGAAGGGAGTAAGACAGGGCTGTTGCCTTTCTCCGATGCTATTCAATTTGTACATAGAGCAGGCGGTGAAAGAAAGCAAGGAAAAATTTGGAATAGGGATTAAAGTTCAGGGGGAAGAAATAAAAACATTGCGTTTTGCTGGTGACATTGTAATTCTGTCAGAGACAGCAAAGGACCTGGAAGAGCAGTTGAATGGAATGGACAGTGTGTTGAAGAGAGAATATAAAATGAACATTAACAAGAGCAAAACAAAAATAATGGAGTGCGGTCTTAGAAAATCAGGCCATGCTGAAGGAATTAGATTAGGTAACGAAACAATGAAGGTGATAGATGAGTTTTGTTACTTGGGTAGTAAAATAACATGTGATGGTCGCAGTACAGAGGATATAAAATGCAGAATGGCAATGGGAAGAAAAGCATTTTCGAAAAAGAGAAATTTGCTAATTCGAATATTAATTTAAGTGTAAGGAAATCTTTTCTGAAGGCATTTGTGTGGAGTGTTGCATTTTACGGGAGTGAAACATGGACGATAAGCAGTGCGGACAGGAAGAGAATAGAGGCTTTTGAAATGTGGTGTTACAGAAGAATGCTGAAGATTAGGTGGGTAGATCGCATAACTAATGAAGAGGTACTGAACAGAATTGGTGAGAAAAGGAATTTTTTGCATTCCCTGACTAAAAGAAGGGATCGCTTGGTAGGACACATTCTTAGACATAGAGGAATCGTAAATTTATCATTGGAGGGAAGTGTGTGGGGTAAAAATCGCAGAGGGAGACCAAGAGACGCGTATAGTAAGCAGATTCAAGTGGATGTGAGTTGTCGTTCTTATGAGGAGGTGAAAAGGCTAGCGCAGGATAGAGTAGGGTGGAGAGCTGCATCAAACCAGTCTCCGGACTGATGACCATAACAACAACAGTTTGGAAAAGAGATTTTCATTCCTCCCTCATATGGTACAGCAACAGGTAAAAATGTTATCTCCTCGCCATGAAAAGGAGATTAAACGTGATTTAATAACGAAAGAATTAATAATTTTATACCCAATAAAAAGTCACATTAAAATAAACTGTAACTGCCACCACGCGAATTATCAGTGTACCTACATGAGAAGCTGTATTGATAGCACTAACAGACGTTCCTAGATCGCAGCACTGGAATTAAAAATCGCGATTGTTGTCGTAAATATTCGTTGCCGTTTTTACTTCTGCAGCGTAGAAGCTACGACAGTCTGCATTTCATATTTTTTATTAATATTGCCCACAGTAACTATATAAATAGGTACTTCACGGCGACGAACAAATTTGCGAACGCGTGAACATAGCCCTGTAAGGGTGAAGATAGTACCTTCTGACATCGCTAGATAGCGTTCGAATGTTCGAACATATATATCGAGTTTTTCCGAATTATGACGTAAATTGTTCGAACAGATCGAGTCGTGTTCAAACTCAGCTCTAGTAATCGCAGCAACGGACGCCTTGCAAAGTGCCCATTTTTCTCAAACCACGTCGAATGGTACGTCCGGCCACCTGTTGTTGCGCAACAGACGGAATTTGTTTTGATGTCGTTCGTGATGTGCCACAATGAGCCATCACTGCCATTTACTTAATAGGCATGTCATCGCCCGTAGTGGTACAACGCGGTAGATGGAATCCGTCTCGATTTCTGAACCTAGCGATTGCAGATTCGCATCCCAGCTAAGGCGGCCAACTTCTTCGGATCCCAATACGGGACCTTTCGAGAATGTGGATGAGGACATGGAACGCGTGACTCAGTGTCACTGGTGGACTAACGTTTTTGGAGGTCCGGGGCGGCAAAACAAAATGAGGCCCGCCCGTCCACTTGGAAACAGATGTACTTAAAAAATCACCTTGTCCCCCTTATATCACGTCTCGCAGGACCTACATTAATACCGTTTGGAATGTTTTACTTTTCTATTAAATTCTTGTTTTGCTGTATGTGTTCATTAACTGAGTGTAGTTTCCTGGTTTACCACTCCCATGAACCACAGACATTGCCGAGGTGGGATGGCTTGCGTGCCTCAACGATACAGATAGCCGTACCGTAGGTGCAACCACAGCGGGGGGGTATCTGTGGAGAGGCCAGACAAACGTGTGGTTCCTGAAGAGGGGCAGCAGCCTTTTCAGTAGTTACAGGGGCAACAGTCTGGATGATTGACTGAGCTGGCCTTGTAACATCAGCTAATGTGGCTATGCCACACAGTTACTGCGAACGGCTGAAAGCAAGGGGAAACTACAGCCGTTATATTTCCCGAGGACATGCAGCTCTACTGTATGAACATATGATGATGGCACCCTCTCGGGTAAAATATTCCGGAGGTAAAATAGTCCCCCATTCGGATCTCCGGGCGGGGACTACTCAGGAGGATGTGATCATCAGGAAAGACAATACTGGCATTCTACAGGTCGGAGCGTGGAATGTTAGATCCCTTAATCGAGTAGGAAAATTAGAAAATTTAGAAAGGGAAATGGATAGGTTGAAGTTAGATATAGTGGGGATTAATGAAGTTCGGTGGCAGGATGAACAGGATTTCTTGTCAGGTGAGTACAGGATTATAAATACAAAATCAATTGGGGGTATCACAGGAGTAGGATTGATAATGAATAAGAAAATAGGAATGCGGGTAAACTACTATGACCAGCACAGTGATCGCATTATCATTGTCAAGATAGATACGAAGCCAACAACGACAACAGTAGTACAGGTTTATATGCCAACTAGCTCTGCCGATGATGAGGAAATCGAAGAAATATATGAGGAGCTAAAGGAAATTATTCAGACAATTAAGGGAGAGGAAAACTTAATTGTGATGGGAGACTGGAATTCGGTAGTAGGACAAGGAAGGGAAGGGAAGATAGTAGGTGAATATGGTCTGGGCAAACGGAATGAAAGAGGAAGCCGCCTGGTAGAATTTTGCACAGAACATAATTTAGTTATAACAAACACCTGGTTTAAGAATCACAGAAGAAGGTTGTATACGTGGAAGAGACCAGGAGACACCGGAAGGTATCAGATGGATTCCGGAATCAGGTTTTAAACTGTAAAACATATCCAGGGGCAGATATAGACTCTGACCATAACTTGTTGGTTATGAACTGTAGTCTGAAACTGAAGAAACTACAAAAAGGTAAGAAAATAAGGAGATGGGACCTGGATAAACTGAAGGAACATGAAGTTCTTAAGAATTTCAGAGCAAACTTTAGGCAACAATTGACAGAAACTGGGGAAAATAAAACAGTAGAGGAGAAATGGGTAAAATTGAGAGATGAAATAGTGAAGGTAGCAGATGACAAAATAGGTAGGAAGGCAAGACCTACAAAAAATCCTTGGATATCACAGGAGATACTAAATTTAATCGATGAAAGGAGAAAATATAAAAATGCAGTAAATGAAACAGGCAAAATCAAGTACAGACGACTAAGAAATGAGATTGACAGGAAGTGCAAACTGGCTAAGCAGGAGTGGCTAGAAGGCAAATGCAAGGATGTAGAAGAATGTATAAATAGGGGAAAAATAGATACAGCCTACAGGAAAATGAAAGAAACATTTGGAGATAAGAATAACAGCTCTATGAATATCAAGGACACTGATGGAAAACCAGTTCTCAGCAAAGAAGGACAAGCTGAAAGGTGGAAAGAGTATATAGAGGGGCTCTACAAAGGAAATGAACTTCGAGACAATATTGTAGGAAGGGAAGAGGATGTAGATGAAGATGAAATAGGAGGTACTGTATTGAGAGAAGAATTTGACAGAGCCCTGAAAGACCTAAGTCGAAACAAGGCCCCTGGAGTAGATGATATTCCCTCAGAGCTACTGAACTCTCTGGGAGAACCAGCCATGACAAACCTGTTTCACCTTGTGTGTAAGATGTATGAGACAGGCGAAGTACCGTCCGACTTCATGAAAAATGTAATAATTCCCATTCCAAAGAAAGCAAGTGCAGACAGGTGTGAAAACTACAGAACCATCAGTTTAATAAGTAATGGTTGCAAAATATTAACACGAATTATATACAGAAGGATGGAAAAGCTGGTAGAAGCCGACCTCGGGGAAGATCAGTTTGGGTTCAGGAGAAATGTAGGAACACGGGAGGCAATACTCACTTTACGGCTTATCCTAGAAGATAGATTAAGAAAAGGCAAACCTACATTTCTAGCTTTTGTAGATTTGGAGAAGGCTTTTGACAATGTTGATTGGAATAAACTCTTTAAAGTTCTGAAGCAAGCAGGAATAAATATAAGGAGCTTAAGGTTAGTTACAACTTGTACAAAAACCAGACGGCGGTTGTCAGAATTGAAGGGCATGAAAGGGGTGCAGCGGTTGGAAAGGGAGTAAGACAGGGTTGTAGTCTTTCTCCATTGTTATTCAATTTGTACATTGAGCAAGCTATAAAGGAAAGCAAGGAGAAATTTGGAGAGGGCATTAAAGTGCAGGGAGAAGAAATAAAAATATTGCGTTTTGCCGATGACATAGCAATTCTGTCAGATACAGCAAAGGACCTGGAAGAGCAATTGAACGGATTGGACAGTGTGCTGAAAGGCGCCTATAAGATGAACATTAACAAGAGCAAAACTAGGGTAATGGAGTGCAGTGTAAGAAAATCATGTGATGCTGAAGGAATTAGATTGGGAAACGAATCAATAAATGAGGTAGATGAGTTTTGTTACTTGGGCAGTAAAATAACAAATGATGGTCGCAGTACAGAGGATATAAAATGCAGAATGGCAATGGGTAGAAAAGCGTTCTTGAAAAAGAGAAATTTGTTAACATCGAATATTGATTTAAGCCTAAGGAAGTCCTTTCTGAAGGCATTTGTATGGAGTGTTGCCTTGTATGGGAGTGAGACATGGACGATAAACAGTGCGGACAGGAAGAAGATTGAGGCTTTTGAAATATGGTGCTACAGAAGAATGCTGAAGATTAGGTGGGTGGATCGCGTAACTAATGAGGAGGTACTGAACAGAATTGGGGAGAAAAGAAATTTCTGGCATACCTTGACTAAAAGAAGGGATAGATTGGTAGGACACATTCTTAGACATCAAGGAATTGTGAATTTAGCGTTGGAGGGAAGTGTGTGGGGAAAAAATCGCAGGGGAAGACCAAGAGATGGATACAGTAAGCAGATTCAGACAGATGTAGGTTGCCGTTCTTATGTGGAGATGAAGAGGCTTGCTTAGGATAGGGTATTGTGGAGAGCTGCATCAAACCAGTCTCCGGACTGAAGACCACAACAACAACAACAAGTTTCCTGGTGAGATTGTGAGAAATTTGTGCCTCGATTTGTGACACGGGTACTAGAAGCGTAGGACACAATAATAGGCACCTCGACGGTAGTTTTCCTTAGCTTCCTGTTTATTTTCAGACGAAAACGTGACCATAATGTTCTTCTCAGTCAGACAGTCGTAGGCCATTAAATTGGTCCAACAATATTATACTACGGGTACTTGAGCGGTATTCAAGAGAAGTCAATAGCTTACTTGTAAATTAGTTCACCGAACCGAAATCGGGGAAGCACGCAGATACAAATCGACAATGTCGATTCTTTGCGGGGACTAACTTAAAACCTAAACAATCGCCGGTTGAACTTCAGCATCACCCGTAATTTTTCGACTGGAACCTATTAAGATCTCTGCCAACTACGAAAACTATGACTGGTGCCCCGGGCTAATATCAAGTGTTATTTCACTCAGTTGTATTGTTTATTTACGTCTGTTTTTATGTACACTACACAACGACAGTTACTGCATGTAATCACACCATAAATCCGATTCAGGATATGAACTTACGCTTAAGATATGTGGGAATAATGTTTCAAAATGTTTGTTAAGCTTATGGGACTTAACTACGGGGTCATCAGTACCTAAACTTACAAACTACTTATGAACTACTTACGAACTAGGACGGCACAAATATCCATGTCCGATGGGGGATTCGAACCCCCGACGTAGTGGCCGTGCAGACTGTGACTGGAGCGCCTCAGTCCCCGCGGCCACCGCGGCCGGCACGTGGGAATAAACTGCAGTCGGTGGAATATGAAAATTACGAAAATGCGGGACAAATCAGGCATTTTGCGGGACACTTATTGAGTCTCCCAATGGGGATGGTGCGGCAGAAAACGGGACGGTCCCATAGAATCCGGGACGGTTTGCCGCCTTAAAGCCCCTTTTAAACGATCAACGAAATTGTAATAGATTGCTAACAAGTTGCGTTAATGGCGGCCGTCAGTCGTTTGAACGGCTGCACTAGTATGATCGCGCTAGTATCGAAGCGCGATAATTATAGCGATAAAGAAATAGGACGAGTTCTAAATTCGGTACTAGTGGGTTCACTGCGCATGCGCGAGCTAGCAGCTGTCTGCTGCGGTCGCCGCTCCAGTTAGTCCGCCATTTTCCTTCGTATTTACGTATATTTTGCGTTATGTCGAAGTTTATGATCGGAATGTATTACAAAATGTATTTCTAATGACGGCATTCACACTGTCCGTCACCAGACCGTCACCTAACGTCAACGTCACGTTAAACTTTCTCAAGAAGATTGTTTCGATTGAACGGTCGTCTGCTGACATCGGAAGTCAACCTATTTTCGTCATGCGATTTTCATACTGTAGTCGACAATTACACGTTTTGCACGCAAACTTGTCTTATTAATCTTTTGTTTATTATTATACTTTGGTTTAGCGGTAAATTGCAAATGTTTCATGACGACTTGAATATTTATCTCAATTATTGTCCACCGAAAAGCGAGGTCGTACATCTGAAATCGAAAAATGGTTTATGATTTTCAATATCATAACAGAAAAGACTGAAACTAATTGTTTATTTGAATAAGATTGTAATTTGATGATGCAATTTTCTTTAAATAGCATTTTAAATGAAAAAGTCAGTCCAAATGAAAGACGAAAATTCAGTTGTGCATGACGTTACTAACAATGTCATTGGGCAAATCGTAGTAGATAAAGTAAAGAAGTTCTATTTACGCTCTTATAAATATTGCTTGATGTGTTCATATGTTTATTATTTCGCTTGAAAATAGATGTGAATGTTTTGAAATGTTGTTTCACTACCCAGAACTTTACCGCACTAAGTTGACCAAAAACATCGATTGCAAGGTTTTCTTTGGCCGTCAATAACATTTAGCGTTGTTTTCTCAATTCCAGTATTAAATTATGACTTACTACATAACAAATCGGCTTTTATAGCCTCACTTTCAAAATCGGGTATTACTGTTCGATTACGTTTATCGTCTAAACACGCTGCCACAAGATCTTGCTTGAATTTGTAGTTCAGGGCTAGTACGCTAGGAGCGCTTCAGTAGGCTATTATCTATCTTGTTCACCTTCGTTCATCGTTTAAAAAGGGCTTAACACGTTCGCTGCCGTTCACGCTCTGGCGCGATGATGCTAGGTGCCACTTCACGCTCTGGCGCGTGATCGTATTTTGACAGTATCTTTTCATAGTTTTGAGTCACCGAATGTTTTGGTTTTAGTTTTCAGTTTTTTTGATATGGTTTTTTATTTGCATTTGTATTTTTGTGAAAACAACAAATAAACAATATAAACATTACATAAATCTATCATGACATCATGAGAAGCATGTGTGGCTCGTAGCCGGTAATGTAAACGGAAATGTGGAACCACGTACGTGTGCATATCACTTACACTCTTCCCTGAGTGCCTACCAGAATATACAGCTTTATTAGACTATGCCAGTTTACAACAACCCATAATAGGATGCTAGGTTGCAGCACGCGCCACTGCGTGAGCGGCACCTGACTGAAGTAACATTTACACGCGCCAAAGTGTGAACGTCAGCGAACGTGTTAATCAGAGCTGCTTGCTTCTGTCCGACACGGCCACCTATGTTCCGGAAGGATAATCAAGTCTCCAGGCAGCTATTCATCTCCGGTCAGAAAAGGCTCGTTCTCTCTTGGGAGACATACTGAAGCCGTTGTTTACGCAAAAGAACAGCACGGAAGAACAACTGCACTGTCTGTCTCCCACACCCCACCACCACCAACCTTGTATACAGCGCTTACCAGAGGCGCTGCAGCAACAGCGCCGCTGCAGGCGCCCGTGACAATCAGGTGCAACTCTTGCCACTGCAAACGTTATCTGATTAGGCTGCCTCCGTCATCGTGTTGCATTTTGTATGGCCAACACTGTAATTGTTATGCAGACTGTCGCGCGTTAATGTGAGTCAGTTGTTTACGCTGACGTTTCCGCAGACAGAAGCCAGCCAGCATCGACACTGAACGTACGCAGCGTGCGCCAGCGGTCGCGTGGGCGGCGTAAAGCGCAGGGGCTTAAAATAGCAGCCAACCGCCGCCCTCAGGGGCGGTCAGGGTCCGGGCGGCTGTGGACTCGGGCTGCGGGGGCGGCGGCCACGTGGGCGGCACCTCAGCCGATGACGTAACTGTAACTTTGATATGCTGGGTGTCCAATACTGCTCTTTACAAAGGAAACCCTTTTTTCTCTTTTTTTTCTTTTTGTAACGTCGCTCACGCTGTAACAAGGTACTACTGTTGAACCCAACAAAATCAATCAACTGGGAATAAAAATCCTACAACCTGGTTGGAATCTACAATTACGCAAGCAAGTCTGCAGGCAAATACTTATTAATCTAAACACCTTTGCATAAAACAAATGGAGTGAACGTGTTGACGAAGTTATTTATCACGAAAGAAACAAACCTAAACAGTAGGTAACTGTGTATTATTCCATTATTGCACGTTTGTGATACTTCGGCATTTAGCTGTAGCTGCACTGGCGGCGCTAGACGAAAACTGGGCGTCGGCGAACTCGTCTTTGCGAGGCCCATTTCATTTTTTCATTAATGAATTAATGAAGAAAATGTTAAATGAGCTGAATTATACATCAACTATCATTTTACTAAAATTCTATTAGTATAATATACGAGTATTATTGCAATGACAAAAATTACAATAACCAAACACAAATTAGAGAAACTTTTCAGCTTTTCTTCTCACAGAATTTTTTAAAGATCACATTTCAATACCAGCCGCTATTTCGGCTTCAGTTGATAGTACTGACAACGCAGATTGTCTTTCTTCGCTCATGTGCTTTTCAAGTTAGTCTTAATGAATTTTAACTTTGTGAAGCTTCTCTCGGCCGACTGGAACTGAGCATGATTCTGATTGTTATATAAACATTTGGATATACATCTTCCAAATCGTTTTATAAAATGTACTGAAGAAATTGTTTTTGAAGTATTTAACTAAAAATTGCATCACTGCTGCACTCATACGGAAATAAATACGGATAACTAAATAACTGCCGGCCGCGAATGGCCGAGCGCACTAAGGCGTCATACCACGGTGAGCGAACCGAGCGAGGTGGTGCAGTGGTAACGCAATCGACTCGCATTCCGGAGGATGGTGGTTCAAATCCACCTCCAAACATCCAGATTTAGGTTTTCCGTGATTCCCCTAAATCACTTCAGGCAAATACCGGGATTGTTCCTTTCAAAGGGCACGGCCGATTTCCTTCCTCATCCTCACCCAATACTCCGAGCGTAAGCTCCGTCTCTAATGACCAAGCTGTCGACGGGACGTTAAACCCTAAGCTTCCTCCTTCCACGATGAGCGAGGTCCCTCTCGTCGGGGCAGTAGCAGTCGTAGCAGTAAATTAGATGTAGCAGTTGGAAAGCGCCGTTAAACATCAAAAATAAAAAATAAAAAAATAAAAAATAAAAAGAAAAAAAAACTAAAATTTGAACAATGTTTTGCGAGGCCCCCACAAGCGCGAGGCCGTCGGCGGTGGCCGACGTCGCCGACGCCTAGCGCCGCCACTGTGTAGCTGTGTGTTATACGTCCGTGTACTTTAAAAGTCATAAATTTTATACACAACTTATTGTTGGTGCTGAGGACAGTTGCTGCTTTGGCAGTACATTTTTTAAAGAAATTGGTTTTAATATTGACGGTTGGCTGCAATTTCTGTGGTACAGAGATTTCCCTATTTAACGGTTATATGCACATGATGTTGTGGCTATAGACCATGAAACCGGCAGTGCCTGAATAAATTTGCTTCTAGTGGCAACTCTTAAGAGGCGTGTACTTAAAAAACAAAAGCAACTGTAGTATTTATAATTTCTTCTAAAACACGATGAACTCTCACTGTAACAAGATCAGAAAGTCTGTCATCTACCATCTTATTTCTAATGTGAAGTGTTGACCTCTTGGGAATGGGGAAAAAAAATATTTTTGAGGACACTGGGAGTTTACATATACGGTACATAAACCATTTTAGTAAAAAAAAAAAAAAAAAAAAAAAAAAAAAAAAAAAAAAAAAAAAAAAAAAATATTCACCACACTGTTCAATAGCTACGATTGCAGTGGCAAGTTTTTGTTCCAGAGGTTCCCAGTGATTATGTTATATTTTAGATTCATGCTGAACTGCTGTGGTTACATTTTTTTTATCAAATCTCCATATAGATTATTGCTAGCCGGCCGCGGTGGCCGAGGGGACTGAGGCGTTCCAATCACGGTCTGCACGGCCACTACGGTCGGGGGTTCGAATCCCCCCTCGGGCATGGATACTTGTGCCGTCCTTAGTATTAGCTAGTTCATAAGTAGTTTGTAAGCTTAGGGACTGATGACCCCGTAGTTAAGTCCCATAAGTTCTACAAACATGTTTGAGATTATTGCTACGCAAAGCCAGCACTCCTATGACCACAATGTTGTGGCAAACGCTTCAGGAAAGCGGATATTGGCAAATATTCTACTTTTGTTTTAATTTACATTTTTAAATGTAAGCTAAAAGGGGGGGGGGTGTCCGGACCCCTGGATCCCTCCCTTATATACGTCCATGACCTCAGCCTGAGGCAGACAGTGGAAACCGGTGCCTTCCCTCACACAAGAAACTTGCAGCAACATCTTGACAACGTTTGTTAACGGAGGAAGAAAATACGCTAATCAGTGTACAAACGCGTCTGTTATGCGAAATGATGAGGGTAGAAGAAAAATTGGATGAGAGTATAGAGCTTTCTGTCTCGTTGATATTTTGACTCGAGACATCTTAGCTAACAACTGAAATCACCGCCCCCTTTAGAATAATGCGAACTGAACCTCGAATATGGAAAAATATAAGACTCATTAATAAAAATGTAAATATTTGATTGTGCAAAGCCGTTAAGTTGTTGACAAATTTGAATTTTTGCCACAACATTGTGTTCTATACAGAAAGGACCGATTTCTTTGCGATTTTAAAACAAGTTTCGCCATTATTAAACTGACATAAAGCAATTTATTAAACATTAAAAAAGAGGTGTATAACAACATGCAAGTATAGCAGGAGAAAATCGTGTCAAAACTTCAAAGCATTGTGTCAAAAACTCTGTGTGTGCTCTGATTGTTGCCAGCATCATGCTGAAGCTCCTGGGAGAAGGTTGCTAGCTATACTTGCACGTCCTACTGGTTTTTAGTACTAACGTTTGAGGGATTAACCGGTGGATATGGTAATCTTTGCCGTCTGAGATCAAAGGTGGCTACGACTCAGAATTTGTCCGAGATGCCCAAACTTATTCCAAAGTAACTGGTATCCAAACTATTGGAACCATTTACTTCGCCACTCAGAACACGTAGATAGTTTCAAGTACCTAGGATGTATTTCCTCACAGGATGGCAACATAGTGAAAAAAAAAAACTGGAATTAAGGTGTAGCAAAGCTAATGCAGTGAGTCCTCAGCTAAGATTTACTCTCTTCTGGAAGAAGGAAGTCAGTACCGAGTGCTCCGCTCTATGTTTCGACCAAATTTGTTGTATGGGAATGGAAGCTAGCTGGATACAGGTTACCTTACTCATGAGGTTGAGGTTACAGATATGAAAGTAGCAAGAGTGAGTGCAGGTTGAAAGACGACCGTCTGTCGTCTTCCATATAATTTTTGTATATTTCTCTACAGTTATAATTTATTTAATGTCGCTAGATTATCATTTTGTTAAAACATGAAACCCACTATTTTCAAGGCTTCAGGAATAGCATTTTTATTTCATGTGTTAAAATATTAGTTAATATTGCTAAGTTTTTCTTATTTTGTTATTTTAATAATTTACTATTATAGTAATTAGTGTGGCATAAGTACGGCTTCTCCGCTACGCCACTGTCCCTGTGAGAATGTGCAGTTGTTTTACTTTTAAGTGGGTGCGAGAATCTATGGCTGTTTGAATGTGGCTAGGAGTACCCCGCTTTGTGTCGTTCTCTCTGGCTCAGAGTCGATAGCTGCTGATGCTACCACAGAGGTTTCCACACCCTTTGGTTACAGTCAAGTCGACGAGCCTACTCTAGGGCGAGTCTCTCCATCCCCACCACTGCCGATCTTGGATTATCTGGCTTCCGGTGGCTTCCCGCATCTGCTGGCCACTCAGTCTGGCCATTCTGTGCTGGTCTTCTGGTGAGGTAAGGTTGGTTCTGCTCTTATGTTTGGAGATGGTAGCGTTTCATTGTCTAGCACGTGTAACTTAGGCTCATGAACGTAGAATCATTTTTTGGTATATTTTCTGCAATTATGTGTGGAAATGTGTTCTCGTTTTTCAATTCAGTGATTTCCAATAGATAAACGTGGTGTGTGTGATTCTAGTTGCAGTTTGATAATGGCCTGGTATGTTAAAACCTTTTGTGATCTAGTGGCTGTGTATGAACTCTGTGTAAATACTTTCTAGCTTTGTGGGGCCTGATTTCTAATAGGTAATATGTTCATTTTTGTACAGTGCATGTAAAAATCTTCTCATCGTTTCCTTCCGCGATATCCTGCTGATTTCCACTAATATTTCGTGATCTTCTCTCCCCGCCTATTTTAATTTTCCTGTTTCTTCTCCAACGAGTTCACGCCACTTCTCTTATAAAACCAGTACCTAGATCGATTGCTAACAGACTGCAACTTAAGAATCCACCGTGGTTTTGTATAATGAATCCGACTTTCAACCACTTCACCTTCAGTGGAGTGCGTTCATGTAACGTAGCCGTGTTTCGCCGTTAGCGTGTTTGCACGCGGTCCAATTCAGATGTAATTTAACTTGCTATACACATGCACCATCTCAAAACAGGCACGACAGATCAGAGCCAACTTCAAAGTGTTTGTATATTGTGTTTTGTGCTACCTCCGACTTGCTGAATTTCGCCTACGATAGCGGCGCCTGCTTCCGCCTCGTCTCAGCACGCTGATTTTGGTGAGTTTCGCGGTGGCATTGCGTGTGTGAGAGAGAACGAGTGTTGCTTGTGAATCCGTGCCCCCAGTAGCGTTAAATCATGTATAATTTAGGCTGGGCACCGTCCGCATTAAGGCATGTAAGAGATGCATTTTATTGTATTAACAAAATTGGTTCCCCATTTTGCTTGTTTTCTATCTGAATAAACAAGTTTAAGTTCAGCAGAATCCGTAAGTTGCCTATAAATTGTAGTTTAGAGCACCTTCCCTCTATTATTTAATATTGTTCTTCACAAGTGCTGAGAACAAGTTCAGATGCAATAATTTTTTTATCTCTAAATTCCGTTGCGCCATAAATGTTTTCTTAGACACCTTTCTAAGATAACTTCAATTGTGGTGGCTTGCTTATTAATGTCTGTGCAATAACGTGTAAACTGCTATATATATTAACCACTGTAGTATTAACTTCCTGTTATTGTAGTAATTTGAAACGAGTCAGTTCTCAGTTTGGGCCAGGGAACAAGGCTTTATAGCAGGGAGTAGCCAGTAGTTCACACGGACCTCATTTACTAATTTTAGTACTAAAACATGGCTCTTGTTACGTACGGTGGTCGACTTTTAACTTGAAAGATATTTTACTCGTTATAGTTAGAAGCACTAGAGATCAATAAGCATCTTGCTCACAGCCTTGAATTAATATTAAATGACCAAACACTACTCAAAACATCCCCTCTGCTGAGTTTGACTTAATGATCCATGTTTTACCAAACCTTTCCTCCACGCTGTCTGTCTATGTATCCTAATTCATTACCCAAAATATATTCACGTTTATTTGCCTAACTCAATAATAATTTAAAATCTTACACAGATTCCAGTTAAAAGTCTGGTTGAGCAATTTATTTTATGTGCATATTAATTGATAAATTTTGTTATACTCGTTCACTTAGAATTGTGAAGTTTTAAGTCCTTTTATGGTTTGCTCCCCAAATTTCTAAAATATCCATCAGCAATGTGGTCAGTAATTTATAAATAAAATCGTTAATGAATATGTAAAGCTGTTCGGTTCACAGCTATAGATTTATTCCACGATTTCCATTACCTCACACAATGTAAGTTATTTAAATTTTTGTAAGCAGTCTCTCAAATAATTTATTCATTGGAATGGTTAATTGTTTAAAATGTTTTACTCACAGAATTTTCGTGATTGAAATTAAGTTTATTCTTGGTTCTCCCTAAGTTTATTTATTAATGAATGTTTTATTGGAACACTTTAATTGTACTACCACAGTAGAGCCAACGATGATAATTGTTATGTGCTTCAATATAAGTGTAGTGAGTAGAATATCTTTCAAGTCTGTATCAAAATATTGTAACTTCTTTGGGATAAATAAGTAAAGATGGCCTTATAAGGCGAGAACCGGTTCACGAATTAAAACAAAGTTGTGGAATATACTCAAATTTGTGTTTTTTAATTTAGTTTTTTTGATGTTCCATCAAGAACAGACGGAAGAATTAGTCAAAATACGATGAGGTATACCCGGGCCGCTGAAACTTTGCACTTTACGTTTACAAATAATAAGTGAAGAGCAGGAAGCGCGAGGCGCTAGTCGCCAAGAACGATCCAATCACAGCGCGGTAAACACTTCCAGTGGTCACGTGCCGTTACGTCAACGTTCCCGCTTTGCCAGCTTTGTTCGGCGCTACCGTAAACAACATTGTGTACCGTGTCTACCGCGTGTTTATGTTGTGTGTGCTTTTTTCGCTGCGGTTTTACTGTGAGTGGTTTAACTTGACTTTCCGAGTTCAAGTAATTGGATAATGTCACCGAAAAGACGTTTGTCTAGTGACGTTTTCTGAGTAAATTCTCAATTTCGTTTGAATAAAAACTTCGAAGCTTATGCTCTGAGCAGCAAGTTCATTCTCGCTTCAAATGATCGGAAAGAAATTATGGTGCAGTGGCTACAAGAAAGAAATATTGCTGCAGACATGTCAGTGTCAAAACTTCTTTCATAATTGCTCGTGAAACAAAATAAGCCTATTACACCGACATATGCAGTAGACAAAATCGCAAAGGAGCAGCGTCACAATGAAATAAATCTGCCCCCATTTCACTGCCGTTTTAACCATATACAATTGGTGTGGTGTCACGTGAAGAATTACTTAAGGAACAATAAGTCTTTCACAATAACAGAGGTGGAAAAGCTGTTGCATGAAGCTGTTGCCAATGTGACAGCGCAAACAATGGAAGGGATGAGGAACAGTTAATGATTTGCCTTGGTGATGACGATTTTGGCAGTGACGACAACAGTGAAGATGGGGAGCTGGATGTAATTGTTCATTGTCGCCGTAAATTGGTGAGTGGAAAGCATTCTGATTATAAAGCAGAGAGAGAGAGAAGTTACTAGCTTGATTATTGTTTTTTTCCTATCTGTCGTGATCCAGTGCTTATTTTCTACATTTCTTTGCTCCGTTATTGAAAGCGTGTGCATTGTTGTGCTCTGGTTCCATTAATATGCCGTTAATTAATTGCTGCTCAAGAACGAATTATTATATGCACTTTTATTACTCAATAGCTTACATTTACGAATGCAACTGAAAACCGTTTCGTCTGCTCTGTGTAGAGGCTAGTGTTGCAACGTCACTAAAGCAGTGTAGCCAACTTAACTCGCCGTAACGCGAAACGTCAAGTGCAATGTTTCAGCGGCCCGGGTATAGTGACAGTAGTAAAAATAGTACACTTCACCACGTATCATTAAGTGGCTTACAGAGTAAATTTGTTGATGTAGAAGTGAACGATAAATTTACAGATGTTATATTTTCATTCCTTCTTTCTTCGTAACAGTTGTGAGAGAGACAAATAGTGTGGTATATTGTGATGGGAGAGTTTCAGTAAGGTACAGTGGGTGCAGTGCTAGAGGCAGTCTCTAGTGCGGTCGCTTCGTCTGGATTTCGTGTTGCCGCAGGAAGTGTGTTTTGGCGAGGAGGTTTAGAGGCGCGTTGCCGGGCAATTTCCCGCTAACCCCTGCGGGGATATTGCCCCCGGCGCTGGCTGCGCTGACAAATAACGGGCCTCCAGGGACGCCCGTCTGCTGACACAGGCAGCTGTTCCGTGCGGCTGTAGCCGGCGGTCAGGAGGCGTGCCGTGGTCCACAATACAGTCTCTGCGCTACAGGTAGAAGGCGACCTGGGCCTCACATTGGAGGGGGCTGTTAAGTGCGATACACCTGGCACACCGAGAGTTGGTTTAGAGGACCATAAGTAGTAGATGAATTTTGTTATTTGGGTAGCAAGATAACATTGAGAAGGCAGTGAAGGAATGGAAGGAGAAATTTGGAGAGGGCATTAAAGTGCAGGGAGTAGAAATAAAAAAACATCGCGGTTTGCCGAGGACATAGTAATTTTGTCAGAGACCGCAAAAGATCTGGAAGAGCAATTGAAAGGGATGGACAGTGACTTGAAGATATAAGATGAACATTAACAAGAGTAAAACGAAGGTAATGGAGTGTAATTTCAGAAAATCAGGCGATGCTGAAGGAATTAGATTAGGTAATGAGACAATAAAAGTAGGAGATGAATTTTGGTATTTGGGCAGCAAGATAACTTCTGATGGCCAAAGTAAATAAGATATAAAATGCAGAATGGCTATGGGAAGAAAAGCGTTTCTAAAGAAGCGAAAGTTGTTAACATCCAATATTAATTTAAATGTTAGGAAGTCCTTTCTGAAAGCATTTGTCTGAAGTGTAGCATTGTATGGGAGTGAAACGTGGACGATAAGGAGTTCCGATAAAAAGATGATAGAAGCTTTGAAATGTGGCGCTACAGACGAATGATGAAAATTAGATGGGTAGGATTTTTATCTGTCACTTTCCACTTCTTGCCGGCCGCGGTGGCCGAGTGGACTGAGGCGCTCCAGTCACGGTCTGCACGGCCACTACGGTTGGGGGTCCGAATCCCCCCTCGGGCATGGATATTTGTGCCGTCCTTAGTCTTAGTTATTTCATAAGTAGTTACGTCCCTTAAGCTATACAAACAATTGAACTTTTTTTCCCACTTCTTTCATCTCTGGCAGTATTGCTCATGTGAAAAATGCCGAGTAGGACCGTGGTTCGGAACCCACTTTAAACTGTAGGTCCCCCTATAACTGGCTGGGTAAGTCAGTTCGAAGGTCGGAGGAAGGCAATGGCATACCACCTCCAAACAGTTCCATGCCTAGTAAAGCACTGTGGTGTTCAAACGAATCTTCGGATTGTTGACTGCTTTACCTTGGTGCGCCTCGGATTCACAGTCGGAAAGTGCTAGGCTACAAACCCAAAGGTCGCGAGTTCGATCCCCGCCAGGTCCTAGGATTTTTATCTGTCACTTTCCACTTCTTTCACCTCTGGTAGTATTGCTCATGTGAAAAATACCGAGTAGCACCGTGGTTCGGAACCCACTTTAAACTGTAGGTCCCCCTATAACTGTCTGGGTAAGTCAGTTCGAAGGTCGGAGGAAGGCAACGGCATACCACCTCCAAACAGGACCATGCCAAGTAAAGCACTATGGTGTTCAAACCAATCTTCGGATTGTTCACTGCTTTACCTTTTACCTTAGATCACGTAACAAATGAGGACGTGTTTAAACGAATCGGGGAGAAAAGGAGTTTCTGGCATATCCTGACTACGAGAAGGGATATATTGGTTGGACACATTCTGAGACATCAAGTAATTGTCAACGTAGCATTAGAAGGAAGCGTGTTGGGTTAAAATTGTTGAGGGAGACCGAGGAACGAATATAGTAAGTAGATTCAAAAGGATGTAGGTTGCCGAACGTATTCTCTGATGAAGATATTTGCACTGGACAGAGTAACGTGGAGAGCTGCATCAAACCAGTCTGCGGACTGAAGACCACAACAACAACAGCAAGGCTTTTATATAACTTTTAAATAAACAAATCAAACCATTGGGGAGTAAAACGCAATGAAGAAGGACTTCTCAGGTTATGTTTAACTAACAGAGAGTAAATGGCGATCATAACTGAAATGTTTATTTTCCGATTTTAGTGAGTGGAGTCCCATAAGGTCTAATGTTGGGACCTTTTCTATTTGTATGTATTGTGAGCGACTTGCCAAGACAAGTGCGATATGAAATGCATTACATACAGCTGAAAAGGTATAAAACGAATAATCCATACACGAAAGAGGTAACTCAGAGTTTCAGGTGTAACACAAACATTTTGTAATTAAATCAATGTTCAAATGTCTGTCAAAATTATGGTACTTAACTGTGGGGTCACCAGTTCCTAAACTTACAAACTACTTATGAACTAACTTACACTAAAGACAACTCAAACATCCATGCCCGAGGGGGGATTCGAACCTCCGACGTGGGAGGCCGCGCGATCCGTAACGTGGCGCTCCAGACCGCTTGGCTACTCCTGCGCGGCTGTAATTAAATATCAGGAGTACCGCACCTTACACGAAAATCAGTGTCAATCAAGATCTCCTCCGAAAGACCTGTTATTTTGTTTTTAATTCGCAGTTGAACTATGTGCTGTTAGTCCAGACACTGTTGTAGATAAGAGTGTGGTAAGAAAGATACAATATGCAATTGTGTTCCAAAAAAATAAAAAATAGCAAATATTACTCCACAGAATACAAAATACTGTTCCCAACTTGTACATACTCCAAGTCCTTGTCTACGCCCAACAGAATGTCTCATTATACCGGATGAATCTAAATTCGCGCAGCCTGCCTGCCAACAATAAAAATGTCTCCCACAAAATTTCATTCTGCACATATTTTCGCCAGTAAATGGACGTCAAAGACTGAGATGGCTGGGTGTTCCACATGTCAGCGTGTTTCATAATTACACCAACGAACTTGTAAGCGATGTATTAGGCGTCTTGAGGAACAGAATGAGCATGGAAACCCATGCCCGGAAACGCCATTCAACGACGCTACGGAGAGTCCAAGTTACAGGCACCAGCTCCTGCCACTAGAAATCCCCTCCAGTAATGGTTAGCTGTGCCACCGCCAATTGTACTAAACATAGTAGACAAGCTATTATGTTACGAATTATGTTTCACTTGTCTCCTAAAAACAGTGAGATGAAAAGAAAGTGGATCAATACTTGCAAACGTGCTGAATCGTTTTCGTTTGCATATGCTCGTATGCTCGTATGCTAGATTTTGAAAGGAATTTGAAAAGTGAACTGCTGCATGTTCCTCTAAGACGCACGTTGAGGACTGGTGCTGTTCCAGCTCTATATGTACCAACCACCAGTGCTCCATTAAGTCGTAGCAAAAATGTAAAAAAAATATTTGTTGAGCTTAACTGGGGACTTAACTGCGGGGTCATCAGTCCCTAAACGTGAAAGGCCATTGTTAATTGTAAAATTAATTCTAGCTCAAAGGAGCATGTTAAAAAGCTTACTTTAAACACATAATTCTGGCCATAAAAACAGTTAAAGGATTCTCGTGAACTACTACCTACTTCCTGCAACAGAATCTTGCTCCATGGCCTAGAATTTAGAACTGATTCAAAAATTTACTTTAGGAGCAGGAAGACAAAGAGACGGTGGCCAACACACATCGTCGATCACGTGAATTTCACACAATCATTAATATACAAGCCACCCCGAACTAAACCATTTCATGAAGATGGCTGTAAGAACATTTGTGGCGCAACGGAATTAACAATATGATAATTTGCATCTGAATTTGTTCTTAGCACTGGTGAAAATCAACATTTAATAAAAGGGGAAGGTATTCACTAAGAAATATTGATAACCAGGATAATATTTCACTGATAATATCTGATTTATTCCGTCCAAACATGAGCAAATGGGGGAAGCAATTTCGTTAGACAATGATAATGCATCCCATGGAATGTTAAATTAAAGTAATCTGAATTGAACATCGTCAGGGAAAGGATTTACAATCAACAAGCATTCATCCACTCACACGCGCGAAGTAAAGCGAAACTCACCCAACTCAGGATGCTGATACAAATCAAAAGCAGGCGCCGATATCGTAGGCGAAAATTCACCGAACCAGGATGTACCACCCAACACAAGGAAAATAAACTTCGTAGGTGGCACCGGTCTGTCTTTCTTTACTTGAGATGGTACGCGATAATAGCAAGTTTAATAGTCATTTAAATCAAACCGTGAGCATGCAGACTTACTAAGACACACGGCACGTGTTTGCTACATTACATATTCGCACCACTCTGAAGGCGAAGTGTGTAAAGTTCGTATTCATTTCAACAAAAATCAACGGAATCATAGATTACGAATCAAGAATACATAGTAAGACACTGGTATATGAGCACTGGCGAGAACTCAAGTGACTAGCTACAAACCCTTGAAGTCGGAGTTCGGAACCACGTGGTTCCGAAAACCAGTAAAAAATACAAAATTAAATTTCCGAAAAATAAAGAAAAATAGCTACGGCACGCAACCTTTATAAATGCGTAGGATATCATAAGGAAGCTAAAGAAATAAAGTTAGACGTGATTGGGAATGTTTTACACGGATGGACAAAGTCTAGTCTTCAAAAATCAGAAAAGTGGAATAAATTCAAAATCGGGGTAAATCAACTAAGATGTACGGCATGCAGTCCCTAGTAATACGTAGTATTTCATAAGCAAGCTAATAAAGGGGGTTGTACAAGTCTAGAAGAGAATTTACTGGGGAAGTCTGAATGCAAAATACAAGTTTGGAAACGGAACAACAATTTAAAATAGACGAAGAGGCGATCGCGAGGTACTAATGGAAATCGGAAAAATACATGCATAATTTCTTGCCTGAAGGGCATAGAAACAGACACAGGGGTAGCTGAAGGCTTTGTTCTAAGAACACACCGCGTGTTGTACATATTACTCATAGAAGGAGGAAACAGAAATGAATATTTCACATGCACTACCCAGAATAAAAATATTCCTGCACATTAGTCACGTCCCACAAAGCTAGACAGATATTAAACCGAGTTCGTACACCGCCATCTAGTCTCAGAAAGGTTACCGATTCTCAGCCGTTATCAAACCGAATTAGTTACATACACACCGTGCTTACATATGCAAAATCATTGAAATGAAATTAAATACACTTCCATACATGGTCGAATAAACTTATTCTGAAAAGTAAACCAAAGTTCTGAGGTCTAACTTTAACACCAAACAACGAATCGCTACCATCTCAAGGGAGGAAAGAAAATCTGAATATCTTACCAGATCAAAGCACAGCCAAAGAGTGCCAAGTCCGCCAGCAAGCCCCCGCAAGGGGCCGGAAATCCGTAAAAACCCAAGAAGAACTAGGTGGTGGGGAGAGCTTAGACTTGTGTGTCCTACCGAGGCTCGCTACCAGGCATTGCCAACCCAACTTGTAACCAAAGGCTTTTGTAGCATCAAAAGCAGAGATTGGTAACGACTACCAATCGACACGAAGCCAGAGATGCAAAGCACGCAGCCAGCAGCCGACGACGAAAATTCTCATACATACACTGAGACTGCCATGCTAGAAGATACTCATACATGCACATATAGAATAAAGCAAGTACACATTTTCACAGGGACAGTGGCGTCACGGAGAAACCGTTCATATTGCCACATTCATAAGGAAAGGAAGGAAGTTTAGGGCTTAACGTCCCGTCGACAGCTTGGTCATTAGAGACGGAGTCACATTCATATACAGAATGATAAATTACTAGCATAATAAAATCCCAACAAGATTAACACAGTATTATAGAAACTAACATTTAAGAACATGAAATGAAATGCTATTCCTCATGCCTCTGAACGAAAGGGGTTCTCGTTTAGCAAAATCCCGTTTAGTGAACTTAGATAAATAAAGTTAGAAACCTAGGGAAGACGGTAGACAGCCGTCTTTCAAACGTACAAACTACTTGTAAACCAACTTATACTAAAGACAACATCCATGACCGAGGGAGGATTCGAACCCCCGACAGGGAACGGTCTCGCGCATCGGAGCATAGCGCCTCAGAGCGTTCGGGCACTCCGCCGTAACTTATCGATTTCGTGGAGAGTAATACATTGACACCTACGGTGTAGCATGGTGGACGGTTGGTTATAGTGTGGGGATGTTTTATGGGTGATAAAGTCTGTGATCTCGCGCGAATTAATGGAACGTTAAAGAAAGGAGGCTACCACAGGATACTGTTCAACAACGCAGTTCCGTCTGGCGAGATGCTTATTGGTTGTGGGTTTCTTCTGCAGCAGGAAATAACTCCAAACATTCCTCTAAATTTTGTGGAGGGCACGTCAATACAAAAGAGGTGCGGAACTGGAGAACACAATTTGGCCAAGTCAGTCACCAGCTTAAATCCCGTTGAACTGTTTTGGGGTGATCTTGACAGGGAGGTTTAAAAACTGAAGTTTTGAAGAGGAATGGAAAAATTTACAGACCTGATACACTGCAATATGCGCAAAAACACTACAAAATCTTGAAACTCGTGGCAGATTAAAACTGTGTGCCGGAACCGGGACTCGAACCTGAGACCTTTGCCTTTCGCTGGCAAGCCACACTACCAACCGTGCTATCCCGACACGACTCACAATGCCGCCTCACAACTTCACTTCCGCCAGTACCTCGCGTCCTACTTTCCAAACTTCACAGAAGCTCTCCATGCAAGACTAGCACTCCTGGAAGAAAGGATATGGTGGACACATGGCTTAGCCACAGCCTAAGGGATGTTTCCAGAATGAAACTTTCACTCTGCAGCGGAGAGTGCGCTGATATGAAACTTCCTGGCAGATTAAAATTGTGTGCCGGAACCGGGACTCGAACCTGGGACCTTTGCCTTGCCCGCGAAAGGCAAAGGTCCCAGGTTCGAGTCCCGGTTCCGGCACACAATTTTAATCTGCCAGGAAGTTTCATATCAGCGCACTCTCCGCTGCAGAGTGAAAGTTTCATTCTACTACAAAATCTTATTTCCAGAATGCTAAGTGTTTGTGTAGCTGTTCGGAGGCAAAAGGGTGAATACTTTGACGAGGCTAAAATATTAACCATATTGTATTGTACGTATTGTACTAAATGTATTTAGTCTTTTCGACGTGTTTATACATTAAAATAAGGTATCTAGTTTTGTGCATAGGTGATCGAAAACTGTTGACCGGTAGTGTAGATATAGACCAACTAAAAGGAAGGAGGACACCCAAAAGTGAAATTTACTTTGCAGGATTGCAGTGATGTTTGGTCATGTAACGGTGTGTAAGTGGCAGAGGGAGCCTCTGTTGTGTCAGGAGCGGCTAGCGGCGCCCCGTGCGACTGCTCGCGCTAAGTGCTAGCGGCCCGCATTCCTCGCAGCGTTCATTACCCACGGCGGCGGCCCGTTAGCCAGCGCGGTGCGGCGCCTGGCTGTGTCTGCGGCTGCGGCTGGGCAGGTCGTCCCGCTCCCAGGAGGCAGGCGACTCTGCGCCGCCGCCCACCGCCGCCCCACTTGGGCGACAGTTGGGCGGCGCCGGAGCGTACACCACCGGAACCGGCGCCCGCCCGCGGGAGGCGAAAACGCAGCAGCGACTGTTCCAACTCGGCAGCCGAACCCATCGTTAGGGCGACTATGGAGGCCAGGATTTTGCTAATAACTACATTATTACTTCTGTCGTTCTTATCAAATAACTAGTAGCTTAATTTCCGCTGCTTCTTAGGCGTAGACTGGTGCAGTGAGACGGGGAACGGACGATGATGAAACTGTCATTCAAGTCCACAATAGTTTAACGTAAGTCATAATTCTGCTGTGGGAAGCTTCAGCAATGGGTAAAACATATTCACGGACAGTGACCCTCCGATATTTGAACGGCTCGCTGTTGATCTTCTGGCCAATCGCTTCGGAAACTGGCCGTCTTCCACTCCGCTCTTCATCGTGAACGTCCATGCGACCATCAGCAAAAGTCCTGCATCACTCGCGAACGTGCTGAACGGACATGCACTCTTCACCATAAACCTCAGTCAGGTGCCGATGAAACTCCAAGGACGTTAACTTCCTTGTGTGGAGAAACTGGATTATTGCTCAAACGTCGCACCTGGCGGAAGCGGCGGTCGACGCTTCCATCTCTGACTGCTGCCAACCAACACTGAGGGACGTAGCGAACCGCAGATGGGCGGGCTCGAGAGTGGAGCAACCACTGCTCACGGCAGTGTCGTCGCATTTAACGCAACAACTTCCCTCGAGGCCATAGCTCATTGGGACCCTTATTTTTGGTAGAACCCTCTTTTGTTCATCACAAACAGTTCTGGCATTCGAAGATACCCGCGAGCCGCAGAACATGCTAAATAGTTTTGCCTAGACTGTCTTAGAAGTGAGGTTTTCATACACAGAATCTCGCTTTACTACCACCGTCGAATATTCACCGCTCAAAACAGTTAAGGGATCAAGTGAGACATCATACACAGTAGACATATGGTAAAGGATTTTATTCAGATATTGGTTACAATTGGAATTGTGTGTGGTACATTACGATATTTTGCTGTCTCAACTCTTTACGTGAGATTTACATGGCGTTTATGTACAAAGAGGCACCATGAGGTTACCATAATAATGAAGAATTCATTCTCGTTGCCCTGTTATATGGTGTGTGATAAACGCGGACAGTAGTATCTATCAACTCTTGAGGAATTTGGCCATTCTTCCTTGATCCAATATCCAGCTCTGGAACCGTTGTCGGAGGTGATGGTCTGGTTTCAGTGCGAATGCCAAGTGCATTCCATACATGCCCAATCGGCAAGCGGGATAAGTTTGGGGAACAAGCTGGCCACTCTATTAGTTCAATTCCGCCAGTTTCAAGTATTTATCGCACCAGCACAGCTCTGTGAGGACGAGCGTTATTGTCCATCAATAGGAATCCATTTATTGTTGAGCCTGCGTAGGGCACAAGAACATGTCGAAGGATCTCGTCGCTATACCTCTGGACAGTCGAAGCACCATTCTGAACGACATAGAGATCCGTACGTCTTCCAATACTGGCTCCTGACCCACCATCATATGGGGATGTTTCCTACAGAGTTCCACGTCCTCTCCTGATGAACACAAAATCTTGACTCATCTGTGAACAGAACCCGACGCCCTCCGTTACGACTGCAATTCTGATGTTCCTCCTCCCAGTTTCTGCTGAATAAAGGGTGTCGTGATTAAATGGGACACACTATAGGCCTCCGTGCGTTGTCCTACATTCCTGAAGGCCATTTCCGACTGTGTTGATGTTGCGCGTCCTGATGCTGCCAGGATGGTGATGCTGCAGTTGAATTGCATTTAGTCTCCCGTATCGACGGGCTTTTAATCGGAGATAACGGTCATCTCTTGCTGATGCTAAGCGTGGACGACCTTGGCCTTGCTTTCTTTTAATGCTTGCTGTTCTGTAGAATCGTGTCCAGGTCCTGGAAATTACACTTGGGATATTCCAATAGCTGCAGCAACGTCCGTCTGTGTCTGTCCCGCTTCTCTCCATGCCATAGCTTCGGGTAAGTCAAGTTGTTGTTGCATTGTATGTTCACTGCTTTATCTGAACTTCTGTAATTCGTTTGGTAAACACAAGTCAACACTAACACCGTCCGCAGGAACAATGTTATTAGTACTATCTCGGTTGCCGTAATGTTGTTGTCTCCACACAGTAGAACTGACATAAAGACGTCGAACCATGTTAGTTTCTTTCTGCTGATGACAATACGTCAGAAGCCAGATGTCTCAACTGAACTCCAACGCTTCCAATTGCTGCCAAAGGGTACTGTTTGGTCCGGATGCTTCTACGCTGACGTCCTGCACACAACAGAGGAAACACGCAACGTTTCTGTGCATAGCCTAGTGCGCCCCCCTCCCCCACCCCTAATCATCATTATCGCTGTGCATTGGCAAAGTTGTCATTTGTGCTACATTGATAAGGTAAAGGTAAACCTGTCAACAATCCGAAGATTGGTTTGATCACCACAGTGCTTTACTAGGCATTGTCCTGTTTTAGAGGTGGTAAGCCGTTACCTTCCTCCGGTTTTCGAACTGACTTATCCAGCCAGTTACAGGGGGACCTACAGTTTAACGTGGATTCCAAATCACGGGGCTACTCGATATTTTTCACATCTGCAACATTGATAGAGGTGAAAGAAGTGGAAAGTGACACATAAAAATCCTAGGATTTGGTGGAGATCGAACCCGCGACTTTTAGATTCCTGGACTGACACTCTATCACTGTGCTACCGAGTCACACCTTCTGTAATAGATGTAAAATCTTGTCGCGTTGAAATGGAAGCAGGATTGACTTCGAAGGCAACTTGAATACAGCACTTATACTGAAAGCTGGTTGATTACAAACTTAACATACACGCAGCACTAACTGCCTCTCGGGCAGAGTGCTCTGCTATTTATACACAGACAGAAAGTACGAGAAATTAGAAGAACAGTAAACATATGAAACAACTAGAAATTACAAGTCAACATAAGAAAGATGTAGAGAATTCTGGAATTGTTAATTACACAGAAATAAATTTTTTGCTGGTGGGCGGGATTGAACCGGCGACCTTCAGAACTGCAGTCAGTGACGCTATCCCCTGCGCCACGCCGGCAGCCGGTGTACGTGGTCTCCCGCGGTAATATTATCCTAAGTGATTATTGCCACCCGACGGGAATGTATAGATATTGAATGCGGAATGGTAGTCGGAGTTTCATGCATGAGAGTTCCATATCGGACACCCAGAGGGAATTCCTATTCCGATATCTATAATGTCAAGAGTGTAACGAGCAGCCGCGGCGGACTAGCTGTGCGCACGCACTAAGGCGCCTTGCTAAGGTGCGTGTAGCCGTTCCACGTCGGAGGTTGGAGTCCTTCCTCGGTGTGCGCGTTGTTCTTCGAAAAAGTTTGTTTAAGTAGTTTGTAAGTTTAGGGACCGATGGCCATTGCAATTAGGTCCCATAACTTTAGAAACATTTTAATATTTTGAAACGAACATACCAAATTTGAGGCTTTACCATGCCCTAATGACGGAGAGTAGCGGCGTTTGTGCAGAGTTGTCAGTGCTAAACGTACGACCAGCATCGTGATAAAAACTGCAGAAATCGAAGTGGGAAATCAGACAAACAGACGGCACAATATGAGGTTAATGGGCTGCGCTGGAAGACGACCTACTTGTCTACAGTCCCTCTACAGGGCTCGTGATCATATCGATTGGAGCCTAGACCGACTCGAAAAATGTGGATTGGTGAGCTGAGAGCCGATTTAGTAAAAGCTGATCCTAGGATTCAAGTGTGGCGCAGAGAACACGAAGCCATGGATATTGATTCTCAAAACAGGCACAATAAAAGCTGGTGGTATGCGCATAATGGTTTGGGTGTTGTTTACATGGAATGGACTGGACCCTCCAGTCCAAATGAACCGATCGTTAAGATGATAATGTATGGCTATTTGGGGAGCATTTGCAGCCTTTCCTGGACATCATGTTCCGATACCAGGAGGGAATATTTATGGTTGACAATGCCGCATGTCATCGGCCATAATTGTTTTCAACTAATCTGAAGGTTTGGACAGTTCAGAGAATGATTTGCCCACCCATATCGCCCTGCATGAGTCTCATGGAAAATTTATATGACATAATTGAGGGATACGTTCGATCATTAAGTAATTCCTCCTGGAGTTGAGAACGAAAGTGCGGATAAGTCCATGTCCATACCTAAGTCGGCAAATGTTTAATTACAGAGTTGCGTCTAATAAAATATTTTGCTTTCCATTCATTTTGTTGTTATTGCTCTAGTGAATCTAATATAGCATGTACCACACGTATATCTACAGTAATTTACCCGAGAGCCTAGAGATTATACAAGTAAATTTACTTTAGATTAAGAACGTCGTCAACCTTACAACTTCCTTAACAATGGACTTTGTTTATTCTGATTTTAAGCAAATTCACGTGACCTGTTGAGACGTTGCGTGGCCATAGATTTTGGCGCCCAAGTCGCGAATACATCACGTCACGTGACGTAACGTTTACAAATTCTGTTTCAAATAGATTCACTACAAATTTTGAAGAAATTTATACAGTTTGATTTAGTGGTTAACAAATAATATAACTGGTTACAAAAGTTGCTACAAAAAAAAAGAGGTTACAATTCATGCAATAAATTAATTACTTAAAGGTAACTGGTGCGTATTTCGCTACACGGCCACTAGGTCATACAATAACCTTTGATCTGTGAGTTCATGTAAACAAATGAGTCCGCACCTGACGTCTCATGATTGATCGTCAAATTCAAGATTTTACCAAAATTTTAAGGTAACGACAATTTACAAGTGAAAAAAATGTTCAGATAACAATTATAGTTTTTCGTAAATAGTTCGAAACTGATATAATCGTTGAACAAACTGAAATAAAAGTTTTCTGGGTACGGTACCGCGTCATGATATAAGGCTATTACCTAAATAACCAACGTTTCGGCCAACGTTACAGTGGCCTTCATCTGGGCGGTACCATACCCAGAAAACTTTTATGTCATCTGACTCTGGCCGCGGAAGCCTACGTAATTATGTTGAACAAACTGTTAGGAACATAAAATTTACAATATTCTTGTTAAAAAAAATCTTAGTACTGACTTTTATCGTGAAGTTTTTAACTCGGGATCTTTAATATTTCCTATCGAACGTCACACTGTGGTATTAATGAAAGCAGGTTATTTGACACACTTGTACAATTTTAATTCATTTTATTACCATCATATCCAAAATTAAATTCTCTACAACTGTTGTTGAAAACTTTGTGCAACTATCTGGAATAAATAAAAAGAAAAGAAAAGTAATTAATTACTTACAAATTTTTCGAAATTATTTATTTCCTTGCTTCTCCTGAATTTCTGGACCACTAATGCAGATACACGTCTGAGACATTTTATTAGGTTCGCCACACGAATAACAACCAAATGAATTGAAATCGTGCTTTACATTAACCTTGTACGGTTTTGCAATGGCTTCGTATTAGCGAGATTGCAAAAATTCAGGCAAAATATTTTTTTATTCGTAACTAGGTAACTAAATATTTGCGGACCTATATGTAACTGAACTTTCCTCTTCAGCTTTGCTGGTATTGTCTGAACTGATCCTTAATCATATTAATAACTACTGAATGAATTACAGAAAATTAAAAGAAGCCAAGGAACGGTACTTCATTATTGATTTCATAGGAGTGTGTGCAGTCGTACGCTCATAACTGCACAGAGTGAGAAGGTGGGAGGGGGGGTTGAGAGAGCGAGCGAGACAGAGTGACGCATTCTCGTCAGAGCCGAACAGCGAGAATTCCTGAGCACATTCCGGCTGAATATGAGCAGCGGGCGCTTCTAAGACCGGCGCGGCAAAGATATTACGTCGCGAGCCGCGTTCGCTGGACGCAGCATCACAGGCAGCCGTGCGCCGGGCGCTCGCGGCAGCCAGGCTGCGGCGCGCTGGCATCTCAAGGATGCCGACGCGACGGCGACGGCGGGCTGTATCGGGTATCGCCGACGTCGCTCGCTGCCTCGTATCGACTGCCGCTGATACGTTACACAGCAGCCGCCGCGCTCTTAGGCTGCCAGTGGTTTCTGTATCTTGTTACTGCGACTTCCAGGCAAGCGGCTTTCTCTACGATCTGTACACTGGTGTCCACAGTCCATTGACGAAAGTAATTCTCCCACGATGTGTCACCGCCAAGTTGAAATGTAACTCTGCCAAAAATCATTTGATATTTCCTAATTTCATGTCGGGCTTCCTATAACCCTGCGAAGTATAGGAACTGGACGTAGCACGACTCGACAAGTTGCTCAAAAACTTGCTCGATTGTTTTTTTTATTTATTTATTTATTTTATTTCATTTTTTGTCATGAGAATACTATCAAGGAGCGTGACTGACTACGTAATACTTTATTTTATACCACGAACACAGTGGTTAAACCACAGTCACCAAGAATGTACAAAAATTCTTTATTCAGGTTAACATAACTAGTTTCCATACATTATGGCACCACTATCAAACGTAGGAATAAAGACAATTACTAGTTGCAAGCTAATAAAGCAAGTGCAGACAAATGTGAAAATTACAGAACTATCAGTTTAATAAGTCATGGTTGCAAAATACTAACACAAATTATTTACAGACGAATGGGAAAACTTGTGGAATCTGACCTCAGGGAAAATCAGTTTGGATTTAGGAGAAATGTAGGAACACGGGAGGCAATACTCACATTACGACTTATCTTAGGCTAAGGAAAGAGAAATCTATGTTTTTAGCGTTTGTGGATTTGGAGAAAGCTTTTGACAATGTCGACTGGAATACATTCTTCCAAATTCTGAAGGTAGCAGGCATAAAATATAGGGAGCGAAGAATTATATTCAACCTATACAAAAACCAGACAGCGGGCAAGAAAGGGACGCAGAGGTTGGGAAGGGAGTAAGACAAGGTTGTAGCCTTTCCCCAATGTTGTTTAATCTGTGCATTGAGCAGACAGTGAAGGAATGGAAGGAGAAATTTGGAGAGGGTATTATTAAAGTGCAGGGAGAAGAAATAAAAACATTGTGGTTTGTCGATGACACTAATTCTGTCAGTGACCGCAAAAGATCTGGAAGAGCAATTGAATGGAATTGACAGTGTCTTGAAAGGAAGATATAAGATGAACATTAACAAGAGTAAAACGAGGGTTATGGAATGCAATGTCAGAAAATCAGGCGATGCTGAAGAAATTAGATTAGGTAATGAGACAATAAAAGTAGGAGATGAATTTTGTTATTTGTGCAGCAAGATAACTTCTGATGGCCGAAGTAAAGAAGATATAAAATTCAGAATGGCTTTGGGGAGAAAAGCGTTTCTAAATAAACGAAACTTGTTAACATCCAATATTAATTTAAATGTTAGGAAGTCCTTTCTGAAAGCATTTGTCTGGAGTGTAGCATTGTATGGGAGTGAAACGTGGACGATAAGGAGTTCAGATAAGAAGATGATAGAAGCTTTTGAAATGTGGTGCTACAGACGAATGATGAAAATTAGTTGGATAGATCAAGTAACTAATAGGAAGCTGCTTAACCGAAACGGGGAGAAAATTAGTTTCTGGCATATCCTAAGAAAAGGGATAAATTGGTTGGACACGTTCTGAGACTTCAAGGAATTGTCAACTTAGCATTAGAAGGAAGTGTGTGGGGTAAAAATCGTAGAGGGAGACCGAGGGACGAATACAGTAAGCAGATTCAAAATGATGTAGGTTGCTGAACGTATTCTCAGATGAAAAGACTTAAAGACTTGCACAGGACAGGATAGCGTGGATAGCTGCATCGAACCAGTCTGCGGACTGAAGACAACAACAACAACAACAATAAATAGTGACTGACATTGTCATATAAATAAATTTTGAAAAATAAATACAGTTTCTTTGGTAACTGGATCCAGGCCATATGAAGGAGTCATATCAGTATCCACAGCACGCAGTATCAAACTGTTTCTGACCATAAATTAATCCGCACCATACAGTAGCAGAAGAAGAAGCTGTATCGGTGAAACAATTGATAATGTATTAATGTTATTTTGAATTACCAAAATTGTCGGAAATCTGTTCTATGCAGGACCAGTACGTACTGTACTGTACTGTGTTCTATATGTTTGTGTTCTAAATTCATTCGTACTAACCTCGGCCCTACCAAAAATTTCCAGTATACAACAAACGTAAAGTAAATTGAACATAAAACGGCAACAGCAAGCATCCAGTGATGGAGAAACTAATAAAAGTATAGCATCACACTCCTATTACCAATTTGAGTTCATTCACCAGCGCTTCCTGATCACCAGTTTACATAATGAAATATCATGGCTCTCAAACTCAAAAGTTTGACCCAGGAGATATGAATGTACTTTTTCCTTCACTGCTCAGATCCAATGATTGTAAATCTATGGAACTTAACTACTCTGGTCATCAGCTCTTAAGCTTACAAACTACTTAAAATTATGATAAGAACAACAAACACATCCATGCCAGAGGGAGGACTCGAAAATCCGATGACGAGCAGCGGAAATTACATGTGATGTCCCACAAGGAACAATCTTAGGGCTATTGCTTTTACTTGTGTACATTAATGATCTCTCATCAGTTACACTACCAGAAGCAGAGTTCGTTTTGCTTGCAGATGATACAAGTATTGCAATAAAAAGTTCGTCAAGCATAGTTATAGAAAGGACTGCTAATGGTATACCTCGGTCGGAGGTTCGAGTCCTTCCTCGGACATAGGTATGTTTGTTTGTACTTTGCCTAAGTTATTTTAAGTAAGATTAAGTAGTGTGTAAGTTGTGACACAAATTACATGTTTGATAATATTAATGCATAGAAGTATGAAATCACGTCAAGACTACTTCCTGCAAAAATTTCGACAAAAAAAATTGGCACTGAGTTTAGAAAAACAAAATTCTGGTATATTGGATTTTAACATTTTATCAAAAATTAAATGTTACTACAAGAGATACAGCCATTCAAATTTACGGGCACCATAACGTTTTCCCTTCCTGAGTAAATGAGCTGCTTCTTATAGTTTCAACACCTTTTTCTTGAATGTTCTGAATATAAATCGTCACACAGACTTCTTGAGGAGTAGAGTGATACGGATATCTGATTGCAAACCACTGCCTATTACCTTAGACCTTTTGGACTGTACTGAACAGTAGTTCCGCGTATTTCGTAATTTATTTTTATACAGTTAACAGGCAATGTAATTTATAACCAACTATTGGCTGCCAATTTCGCTTTTTTCTGGAAGTCTTGCAACTTGTTTCTCCCTGTTGGTTTATGCCAAGTTCGGAGTAAAAATGGTTCTATATGACAGTGATGGAAAATAGAATTTATCTTTAGCAATTTTCGGTGTGTGACATTCCCTTACACATTCCGTATTTCATATATTTCTTAGATGTATTTGTAATTCGAATACAGCCAAATCGTTTTGGGGTCTACGAATAAACGCTTTAAGTATGTAAAATACTCATTGACTTATTATTAACGTTTTTTAATCGAAGGTTTAAGGTTGCATCTCCTATTAAAAAGCATAGTAGCTATTTTTAAAGAGATGGAAGTTGCGTGATAGTGGGGTTAACTACATAGCGGTCAATTACATCAACGTATCTGTGCAGGATGCCTAATATATTTATTGCTTGCGCAGGTGTCTTGATATGCTTAGTGTTCTGAATAATATGCTTTTAGGAGGTATGACTGTGGAAAGTCATAGTCTTGTAGTAGCAGAGACTAACTCTCCAAACATTCAAATGTTTGTATATTCTATGGGACTTAACTACGGGGTCATCAGTCCCTAAACTTACAAACTACTTATGAACTAACGAATACTAAGGATGGCACAAATATCCATGCCCGATGGGGGATTCGAACCCCCGACCGTAGTGGCCGTGCAGACTGTGACTGCAGTGCCTCAGTCCCCTCGGCCACCGCGGCCGGCTCTCCAAACATTATCACTATTAAAATACCTTTTTGTTTACATGAGGAACACTCAACGGATTAATATGTAGTTAGAACAAGTTACTATATTGCTCTTCAGCTTGAAAAGGGTTGTGCAATTTCACTGAGTTTCGTGTTGACAGTGTGGAAACTTGACAACAGCAGTGCTAGACTTCTTGGTGTGTCTATACCCAGGAAAAGCCATTAGCCGCCCCAAGGGCCCCGGGTTCCGCGCAAGTGTCACTCCGCGCAAGTGTCACTCCGCGCAAGTGTTCCAACCCCCCCGCAGTGACAGCATGAAGCCTAACGGCAACTCTCTGGGAGGGGGGAAGAGGTCGGGGCGTGTGGACAACCTCCAATATGGTTGCACCCCGGAGCAGAATCTGGGAACCCGATCAACGGACTCCAAGAGCAGGACGGCTGATGCCTGATTCACACGGTAGGCAACGTCACGTCAACTTTAAGTCGGGTCACGTGACGTCAAAATATTCTCGCATGCTTTCAAGGGTGCGCAACGTCACGTCAGTGTATATTTGCCTGCCGGTCAGTACGCTTCGAGGTTGGCAGCTCTCCAATAACACACTGTGCAGAGTCAGTAAAAACAAAAACAAACACCTCTGATCTGTGGAAAACAACTATGAACAGTGAAAAAGTGACAGTGAAGAAAATGACACAGCATGAAGAACCGGCGGTATTCATGGTTGGATTGCTGACAGGCCATGGGAATTTCAAAAAACACCTACATACAATGGGAATAACAGAAGAGGACCCTAAATGTAGGATCTGTGATGACGGTGATGAAACTGCATCACATCTAATCTTCGAATGCATTGCATTGGAGAGTAAAAGGCTCAGAACATTTGGGACAACCAGAACCGAAGAAATTTTGTCTAATAAAGAACTGGTAAAGGGACTGCTTGCACTGTTGTAGGGCATTGGTTGGCTTTACTAGATATACAGGGAGCGATACCGCACAATAACCTTAGTTTCGGTGCGGGCAGTGGCGGGTTGGACCAAGACTTTTTTGGCTTCCCTTGAAAAATCAACCGGCGGTATTGCATTAAACAGACCGGCATTCCATTATGTAAAGCGAAAAGAAGGTAAAATTTCCGTAAGTAACAAACATTAGGCCTACTTTTAATGGTCCGTTTAAGAACTGTTTTCGATCTAAATACAAAACAAACTGTAGATTTCTATTATTACAGACCACTGAAGATGTTTTACAGTCATTAAAACGAAACGCGTCTGGTGAGAAAAAATCGCATTTTTATTGTAGTTGCAAAGACGTACATACTTATGAAAGCAACTACGGACATTATGGCCACACAAACGAAGAATTTTTCGAAAGAATAGATTGACGTTGACGGTGGTTACGTGGTCAATCAACTACTTATGTGTGTTACGGATTTGTTTGGTTTGTGTATGCTAATATGGTTGCTTTTCATTTACAGTTTGAAATTTGACATTTTCCCGGCGAATCAAATGTTCAAAAAGATTTCGGGTTTGCAGCCGATCGCCGTAAACTTCATTCCACGATATTTCAACTGGGCCAGTCATCTTCAGGTGAGCCAACAAGGACTGGTGAAAACGCTCTCAGCTCCGCCTTATATTGTGCGACTGCCAAGTGCATCCCATACATGCTCAATCGGGTTAACCACCAGTTGAAATATCGTGGAATTAAGCTTACGACGACCGGCTGCCAACCCGAAATCTTTTTGAACAGCTGTGTTCTTTCCATTTAAAATACATTTCTTTACTGAGCTTTGGATTATACCTGTATTAGAAAATGAACGACGAAAATACTGAGCTTGTTCACCACCATGTGATACTCTACAACGTGAACAGCGAAATTGTTTCAGACTGTGTCATTATGGTAGAAACGAGAGTTTGCGAGACAGTAGCACATGTACGCCTACATATCATCACTACTTACTCTTGTCGTACATTACTATTTTCGATAAGTTAAACGGTATAAATTGCTGAGTTATTAATTATTTTCAAGTTAACTTTATTTAAAGAACACTCACTTAAACACAGAATACAAAAGTTGCTTATTTGTTGCTATGACAACCACAGATAGTTTATTTTCCTATCTAGTCTCTTAGATTCCAGCCTTTATTTATTTATTTATTTATTTATTTATTTATTTATTTATTTATTTATTTTTTTTTGTGAAATTCGCTCTGCATTCTTTTTAAAAGCATTTTCTAAACCCCTTGCAGGCTTGCCTTATGTGAATTTCTGCTCTCTTTTCTCGTCATAACTGCTGTTATAATGAATGCTTCAACACTAAATGTAATATTTGCCGTTCTCTTTTCTGTACAAATACCACTGCTGTTGCGTGTTTCAAACTGCTACGCGCAAATTGTGCCTTATTTTGGACGTCGCTTAACGTCTTTTTCAGTGGGAACACAGATGGAATTTTGAAGGTGTGTGATGTCACTGACGTTGATGTGACGTTGCTTACCAACGTGAGCAGTAAAAGTGAACACTGTAGGCCCTACATGTCATGTAGAACAAATATTATTATACATGAAATGTATGCCCCACGTAGCTCAGACGGCAGTATCGCTGACTACCACGCAGGAGGCCCGGGCTCGATTCCCGGAAGGGAACGGTGTGCTGTATTTTGTCCTCATCATCATCGATATGCAAGTCGCCGAAGTGGCGTCAAGTAAAAAGACTTGCACTAAGGCGGCCGAACAATCCCACTCGGGATCTCCCAGCCAAAAATGCCTTACGATCATTTCATTTTATATGACATACACTGTCTATAAGAAGTTTTAAGACTTTTGAAAATCAGATGATGTTGCAAATAGCACATTGAAACCGGACATCACAATTAAAATAAAACCAGCGATCTTTGGTTTAAACCATGTGTAACTAAAATTAATAACGTACAGTTTTCTCAAAGGATACCTTTTCAGGGAATTGTGCTCAATCCACCAACAATGCGCCAAGTAGACATTGGTGGACAGCTCGTGAGTTCGAGCAATTGAAGAGTGAAGACATGTGGAAGGAGGCACGGAGAAATAACACCAGCCTGCGTGCCATGCTTTAAAGACCTCACATATTTATCTGGCTCAATAAATTGGGGAAAAACTAATAGCTAGCAAACTCGGGAAAATAAGTTTGGATTTACGAGAAATGTAGGAATTCGGTAGGCAATACTCACCTCCTGATTTATATAAGAACATAGATTAAGGAAAGGCCAACCTACGTTTATAGCTTCTGTATAGTTTAAGAAAGCTTTTATGTTAACTAGAATTCCGAGGGTATCAGGAGTAAAATGTACAGTACGGAAAGTTTTACATATTGAGGACAGAAAGCAGACAGCTGTTATATAAGTCGAAGGGTATAAAAAGGATGCAGTGGTTGGCAAGGAGTAAGACAGGGGTGTAGTCTTGCACTCATACCTTTCCGAAATATTCAGATTTTCCAGTTCCTCCAGAGCTTCTGAAATAAAATGGCGCATTTCGACGATTGACTCACTTTGTACAGGAGCTACATTCCTATCAGTATTTGAGAATTAGAGGAGTTAGTCATCTTCAGAATAACTTATGCGAAGGTCAGGTAAGCTGACGAGGAGTCTAAAATGACAAATTTTCAATTTCTCCGATAACTCTACTGATTGTGCAACGTGCACTATAGTATTGCTTACTTAGCCCGCTCTGCAGGCATGTGTGTCGAAATAGAACCGCTTCGTCATTATGTTTTCTTGAAAACAGAGAATTTTATGCTGTTTGTGTAACAATTTTTCCTGTGGTTTAAATGATCCTCATGCAAGTACTACTTCTGCATTAATGAATATGAGTTGATTCCTCTTAAACCTTGTGGATTTACTGATGTTTTAATAACGGTTTAATGAATTTATTTTGTAAGACTTTGTTTGAATCCAAATTGTCGATTGTGGTTAAGATGACAAATTATGCAGTTCATAAGGATGACAAGGTGACAAAAATGGGGCAAGGAATCATTGAAAGAGGCTATGCAGTGTGTAAGAAATGGTAAGACAGTTAAAGGCGCCGCTAGGAGGTTCAACTTCCCTGAAGCTACTTTAGGTCACTATGTAAAAAAACATCTTGTCAAAGTAGGACCTGCTTAGTGTACGGGCTTAAATTACAAGGATGCAAAGGAGAAATGTTACGTTTGTGTCTCTTTTGAAAAGAAGGTAAGCATCAACCTGTAGGGAAAGTTGACGAATAGTACTGTCATTAACAAAAACAGGTCTAGCTAGTCTTAGGCAACGTTTAAGACCTTTATTACAAAAGAGATACATTAAGTAATCGTTTTTCTATAAATTAAGCATCTGATTTCCACGTAACGGCCAAAAAAAATATAATATACCTTAGTGTCGCTATCTTACCCGATTTTCCCCTACACATCATTTCAAACCTTAAAGGAACTTTAGCAATAACTCTATTCGCAGTGCATTGTGCTGTGACGAGATGTAATATGAATCAACGAATGTCCGTAATTTTTTGGAGTATTGCTGCCCAGTGTGGGATCATTATCTGGTGGGTTTGTCGGAGGACATCGAAAGAGTCCAAAGAAGAGCAGCTCGTTTCGTATTGTCACGTTACAGGGGAGACAGCGTTACGGAAATGATACAGGATCTGGGATGGGAATCATTACAACAACGGCACTTATCGCTGCGGCGTGGGCTACTTCCGAAACTCCAAACGCCAACAATCATCAGGAAAAAAAAAAAAAAAAAGTGAGAGAAATCAGAGCTGGAATGTAGAGATTCAGATGTTTTCTTTCTTCCCGCGCGCTATTCGAGAGTGGAATGGGAGATAAATAGTATAACGGTGGTCCGACGAACTCGCTGCCATGCACTTAAATGTGATTTTCAGAGTATCCCATGTAGATGTAGATCATCATTATTAGAAACATTATGCCTTCCAGGGCTGACTGGACCATAGTCACCCTAGTAAAATTCCTACATGATTCCCTATTCAATTTTAACATTAATGCCTTGACTGATGTCAAGTCTATTACTACAAAATCGTCCTTGACCAAATGCAAGTACTTTCTCCTTGTTCTGCCTCTTCTTACCCATAAGTCTCTTGGGTAACCTTGCTTCTCCCATGCGTATTGCATGACCCCCCCACCATCTCAGCCTGTTCACTCTAACTACTTGATCTATGGTGCTCATTCCGACTATTTCTTGTATTTCATTGCTTGCAAAATTATGTATTTATACTACACGTAGTTCTGATAATATAATACCATAAACATCGGTATAAGAGAAAAAACATACTGTTTCTTATAATAGCTCACAATGAAACTTCAACATCACGCTTGACTTTTCAATGTATCACATTTCTTTTACTAATCCTATTTACAAGACACTTTGCAGACAGTAGCTACATATATCCTGAACGTACCTGAAACTTTACATCGCTGCATGACATGTGGTTTCGAAGAAGTCGCGACCGCGTGGATGAACGCATTGAGGCGCTATGCTACGATGCGCGAAAAGGCCATTCCTCGTCAGGGGTTCGAATCCGCTCTCGGGCATGGATGTTTGTGCTGTCTTTAGTATTAATTTATAATCAGTTTGTAAGATTAGGAACTGATGGCTCCGCAGTTAAGTCCCATAAGCTTTACAAACATTTGAACATTTTGTTCCGAAGAAACAGGAAGTCCAGGGAAGGAGTGCCTCATTTCAGAATAAAAATTTTAGGTCGCTGTACTCACAATAAGTAGCACCTGCAAATACTGAGCCGCAACTCAGAGTGATCTGCTCCACTGCTGAAATGTGAAAGCAATGTGTTGAAATTATCTATACTATCAACAACGTGTTGTTATGGTACAAGAATACCACCGGATAGAACACAGTCCAAATACTTCCATCGGATAGGCAGCGGAAACTGTAGTTATTCCTGAAAAGTCACCAAATTCTACAAAAGCCAAGGAAATCCATCCGACCTTGAACTACTCTACTATAATAGTTCTTTCGATGACATGCAGACTTTAATTTTGCCTTACTACATGCAATGCTCACTCACTTTCGTTGTTGCATTTTCAGAATTTCACCGTCTTTTTGTTCCTGGAGGATGTAAGATGAGAGCTGATATTGTATTTGCATGTCCGATACTTTTTTAAAAAGTAGTTTATACAAACTGTTGTAATATTACATTATGTTTGCCACCTTGAGCATCGAAAAATATTCCATTACACTTATTGAAATGTACTTAAGAAGACACAGAAGATATGTAAAAACCAAATGCAGTACCAGATTAGAACAAAAACAACGTCCATTGCTAGCGAATTTATAATTTTGCTATATATGAGGTGTATAGTTTTTTTCTTCTTTTGTATTTAACGTAAGAAAATGTCATTTATACGTAGATGATGGATTGTGAAGTTGACTTGCAAGCGGTATGACATAGCGTGCCGTACACAAATAGTTCCGGCTTGTGCTCTTAGACCAACATTTTTTAAATTACTGGAATGCGGGAATGCAAGACACTTTTGCCATTTTGCGGGACACTTTCAGTAATGATTCCAATGCGGGACAACGAGTCCAAATGCGGGACTGGCCCGCAGAATCCGGGACGGCTGGCCGCCTTATGCTATGGATACATCTTTCAGTGACTAAAATTAACATATCTATACGGTTGCTTATTCTGAGGGTAAATTGTCTGTTCCTGCACCACAGAAGGCCTTCCTGTATTCGGCTTGAATTGCGTAGCGACCTTCCTATTTGTTGTTGTTATGGTCTTCAGTCTGGAGACTGGTTTGATGCAGCTCTCCACCCTACTCTATCCTGAGCAAGCCTTTTCATCTCCTCATAAGAACGGCAACCCACATCCACTTGAATGTGCTTACTATACGCGTCTCTTGATCTCCCTCTGCGATTTTTACCCCACACACTTCCCTCCAATGCTAAATTTACGATTCCCCGATGTCTAAGAATGTGTCCTACCAAGCGATCCCTTCTTTTAGTCAGGGTATGCCAAAAATTCCTTTTCTCACCAATTCTGTGCAGTACCTCTTCATTAGTTATGCGATCTACCCACCTACTTTTCAGCATTCTTCTGTAGCACCACATTTCAAAAGCCTCTAATCTCTTCCTGTCCGTACTGCTTATCGTCCATGTTTCACTCCCGTACAAGGCAACACTCCACACAAATGCCTTCAGAAAAGACTTCCTTACCCTTAACTTAATATTCGATGTTAGCAAATTTCTCTTTTTCAAAAATGCTTTTCTTCCCATTGCCATTCTGCATTTTATATCCTCTGTACTGCGACCATCGCATGTTATTTTACTACCCAAGTAACAAAACTCATTTACCACCTTCACTGTTTCGCTACCCAATCTAATTCCTTCAGCATCGCCTGATTTTCTAAGACCGCAATCCATTATTTTAGTTTTCCTCTTGTTGATGTTCATATTATACGCTCTCTTCAACACATTGTCCATTCCATTCAACTGCTCTTCCAGATCCTTTGCTGTCTCTGATAGAATTACAATGTCATCAGCAAAACGTAATGTTTTTATTTCTTCCCCCTGAACTTTAATCCCTATTCCAAATTTTTTCTTGCTTTCCTTCACCGGCTGCTCGATGTACAAATTGAATAACATCGGAGAAAGGCTACAACCCTGTCTTACTCCCTTCCCAACTGATGCTTCCCTTTAATGCCCTTCGAGTCTAATAACTGCGGTCTGGCTTTTGTACAAGTTGTAAATAACTCTCCTTTCGCTATATTTTACCCCTACTGACTTCAGAATTTGAAAGAGTGTATTCCAGTCAATACTGTCAAATGCTTTCTCCAAATCTACAAAAGCTAGAAATGTAGGTTTGCCTTTCCTTAATCTATCTTCTAAGATAAGACGTAAAGTGTGTATTGCCTCCCGGGTTCCTATGTTCCTCCTGAATCCAAACTGATATTCCCCGAGGTCAGCTTCTACCAGTTTTTCCATTCTCCTGTAGATAATTCCTTCCCATTTACAACAGCATTATCTTCGGAGCATTTCGGGAGATCCCAACGTTATCTCTACCATGTGTGTCTGCCACGTGAAAGGGAGTCGGGAAGTCAACATTCCGGCGGTCCTCTTCCAGGGCGTGCGGCTGCACTGGAAGAGCCCCTTATTGTTGTCCCGGAATGGATGGTGTCGTGGGTTGGGGGGGGGGGGTGCAGTAACTTTAGTGGACGGGCCCCGCGTGCTGGCCAAACAGCGGACGCCCCGTGGCGACCAGCGGGACCACCCTGGCAGGCTGGGCCAGGGCGAGGCGAGGGCGCGACCGCCCCCTGCTGCCTGCTGTGGCTGTGGCCACCCAGTGGTCGCGCGGCTCCCTTTGTTTGTCACTGAGGGCGCGGGGCTGGTCCGCCTCCTTTGTACAGCGACTTCTCCACTGTGACGTTCCTGCCAGGATTCACAATTGAGCCGTAGAGTGGATTCTTCACAGCGGGAGGAGGAAGTTGTTCACAATGAGCCGCTAAATTTAAAGAACTGGGAAAGTCAGGTATACACAACGCGTGCCTCTTCTCGGAGTCGGCAGTCTTCTACGAAGCTATAGGGAAAGACGTGAGGAGTACCTTGACGGTTGATATTAACCTTATAGTTCTTTCCCCGATCAAACAGTATTTTCTAAACTTGGAAAAGATTATTATGTATTTCACTGTAATGTTTTTAAAGAAAACGCCTTTTGCTACTGCAAATGAATGGTTTTGTTTGTTTGTTTGTTTGTTTGTTAAGCTTATGGGATTTAACTACGGGTTCATCAGTCCCTAAACTTACAAACTACTTATCAACTACCTTATACTAAGGACGGCACAAATATCCATGCCCGAGGGGGGATTCGAACCCCCAACCGCAGTGGCCATGCAGACCGTGACTGGAGCGCCTCAGTCCCCTCGGCCACCGCGGCCGGCTGAAGGGTTTTATTTTTATAATTCACCCATACGCGTTTCGCCTTTGTCACAAGGCATTATCAGTGGATGTCCTGAAATATTTAGATGTTTATGTTTACCCGTAAAGGTTAGGTTTCTTACATATGTACAAAACATTTTGTTTTTGATTTAAAACAGTTCATTGTTTGCTATAAAATGGTGTACTTACAGCACTTGCTACTCCATATCAGTCTCTTTCTGGCAACCAGCTCGAAAGGTTACTATGTTTTCTCAAAAACTTCGCATTCTTCTGGTTCCACTGTCATCTGCTGCCATACTGTGTCCGCTGTAGTTTGTTTTGTAGTGTTGCCAACCTTGTCAGTTTATTTGAAATTGAACAATTTCCTTGAAAGTGTGTTGAAGGTATCTATGTGTGTGTGTGTGTGTGTGTGTGTGTATGTATTGATTTTTTGTATCTCTCTCTGTGTGTGTAGGGGGGTGAGTGGGTTGGGTTTGTGATTGTGTGTTGCGATTTGTGTCTATCATATGGTCAATCAGTGAGAACAGTGATTGATTGGTCAGGTTTATTTGGTCATTTAGTAGCAACTTTTTCCCAGCTTTTGTTTTATATATGTGATAATTTTCTTGTAATGTTAGGAGATGTTTTTCATTATTTATTCTAATTACCTTCATGTCTTTTTCTATTGTGGTGGGTTTGTGGTTATATACTTTCAGATGTTCTGCAAAAGTGGAGTGGTTTGTCCCGTATTTCCATGCCGTGAAGTGTTCCTTGTATCGGGTATCAACTGTTCTGCTGGTTTGTCCTACATACTTTCCATCACATGAGTTGCATTGTAGTTGGTATATTCCAGCTCTTTGATAGATATATGTGTCTTTTTTATTTTTGGGATGTATTTTTGGATTGGGTTGTCTGTTTACATAAACATGTAAATATTTCAGGACACCCACTGATGATGCCTTGTGACAAAGGCAAAAAGCTTATGGGTGAATTATAAAAATAAAACCCTTCATTTGCAGTAGCAAAAGGCGTTTTCTTTAAAAAAAAAAAAATTACAGTTAAATACATAGTATTCAGCTGCTGCTCAAATGGCCACCACAAGCAAAGTATTGGAAAAGATTATCAGTTTTTTTCTTATTTTTAAGTTGTTATAAATCGATTTATTGAAACTCTTCAGTTCTGTCGCACCACTACTACTATGGTGTAATTCTGGAAGACTTCACCGGAAATATGTCTTTACCGGAAGTATCTATTACAGCATGTTCCAAAAGAACTCTGAATTAATGATTTATACATTGTATGGCTTTTCACATTCAGGGTCTACATTCATCTTTATATATGTAAAGCAGACTTTTTTGTGTACGTATTGAATTCAAAACTACAGTTTTGTTCCAATATTTATGAAGTTTTGAACTCGTAAGCTCCAAACCATGAGGACGGTCGCCGTAACTGTAAGAATCATGTATAACACATAGTTCACGAGATATGATGTCATAAACAATGAGACGGCGAAAACTGCTGCATTAAGCGACAATGCTACTCATTTTCTCCTAAACCACTGGACCTATTTCAACCAAATTTCGTACACATATTCCTTACGTGAGATGACAATTGCGCTAGGAGTAAGAACCACATACGCGGCACGGTTCAGGAAATATAACGTCATAAACAAAAGGAATCGCAAAAAAACTGCCACATAGTATGACGAGACTTTATAAATACACTGTATGAGAATGGCAGTACTTAGCCACTTGCAACAAACTTTAAACATGATTTCAAACCTTTATTAAACTTTTCCACGCTGACAACCACATCAAAATACAGAAAGGAAAAAGTTTCTTGCTTACTATTTTTCCACTGTTCGTGGGCTAAAACTGTGGCATTCGGTATGACGTTACAATTTATAATTTCTAAATTGTAGCCGTAGGAAATTTTACAGACAGTATACGCACATAAAGTTAAATGTACCTTCTAAATTGTATCACAGTATGATACATAGTTCATGAGATACGATCATATAAACAGTAACGTTCATGGAAAACTGCCCCATCACGCACCGAAGTTTTCAAATGTTTGTAAATTTATCTGACCAGACTGCGTGGTCATCAGTCCGTAGCTTACAAACTACTTAAACTAAGGTAAATTAACCTAAGGACCACACACACACACACACACACACACACACACACACACACACACACCAATGCCCCAGGGAGGACTCGAACCTCCGACGGCGAGCAACCGCGCGTTCCGCAGCTAGGCGCCTTAGACCGCTCGGCTACTTCACCGCGGCACCCAAGTTTTAATCTGTTACTTCTTTACTATTAATTGTATTACCAAGAGATTTTACAGACATACAGCACTTATACAAATGAATAAATACCTGAAAAATTATACACCTGACAACATATAATTCAATATATAAGAGATAGTGCGAATTTTATATGTCATTTGTATTTTGACTGCTATTTTTCTTTGTTTGGATACTGCACTTATAATTCTGTACATCATGCAGGACAGCGGTAATTCTTATATATTCTCCGATAAATATAATACGATTATGAAAAAAAAACACAAGGCAACAATAAATAAATAAATATCCCGACAACGCCGGGTTTTCAGTTAGTTTTATGAATAAAATAAATGAATCGAAATTTCAATATATCGTACTTAGATTACAAACTACAACTCTAGTGTAAAATTGTAGATATACAACCTCTGACAATAAAGTTCGGAGAATAATCCTGTAACATTAACGTAGATGAACAATAAACTAATTACTGTCACCTTACTGTCCTGCGAAATATTCACCTCCCATAACTATGCACAGCAAAGCTCTGTGACACATGTCCTGGAAACTGTGCACAAAGTCTACCTCAGGAATGGTAGTCAAAAGCCTCGTCACATTTCGTTGGGTGTTAGAAATATCGTCAAATCTCTTTCCTTTCAAAAAGAGTTGGAGTCGAGGAAATAGGAAGAAATCTGGAGGATTTAGATCCAGTGAGTATGTTCAATTTGCACTACCTTTTTTTTTTTTTTTTTTTTTTTTTTTTTTTTTTTTTTTTTTCCAGGAACTGTATCGCTACATTGGCTGTAAGTTAGACTTCCACGTTATGGCCCTTTATTAAACCACCTATACATAAGCATCACTGCTATGACTATATACACCATGTTCACTTTTCCACATGGTCTTTAAGAGACTGTAAACATTTCTCGGGCCGGGCGCGGTGGCCGAGCGGTCTGCTGCGCGCCAGTCACGTTCTGCAAGGCCACTACGATGGGGGTTCGAATCACCCCTAGGGCATGCATATTTGTACCGTCCTTAGTATTAGCTAGTTTACAAGCAGTTTGTAAGTTTAGGGACTGACGACCCCGTAGTTAAGTCCCATAAGCTGGACAAACATTTGAACATTTCTCCAACTAACTTTTCGATTCCGGATTCATAGCAGTCTCCTCGAGCGTTTTGTAATCACAAGGAGACAGCCGCTTTCACCTCCTCATCGTTTCAAAAATCGTTGTCCACCGATACCCGTTTTGAGCTTACCGAAAAGATGAAAGTCGAATGGTGATAAGGCAGGACTGTATGGAGTATGCTGCCATAGCTCTCACTTGAATCGTAGCAGCAGTTCTCACGTTTGTCTGGCATTGTAAGATGCGACTTTCATCTTCTCGGTAATCTAAAAACGGATCTCGGTGGACAACGATTTCGTATCGATGAAGTCTCCGTGTGTTTACAAAACGCTGGAGGAAATTTCTGAACATTCGGAATCGAAAAGTTGTTTGACCGTTCCCAGAAATGTTTATATTCTCTTGGAGACCATGTGGGAAAGTGAACATTGTATGTTATCATTGCAGTGATGCTTTTGTATAGGTGGTTTAATAAATAGCCATAATGCGAAAGTGCAGCGTACTTTTTGATCTTCCATTGTATATCGTCTAACTGCCACTACGGCCCTAATGAATTGATCTGGAACTATTATTCATTATTGAGCCATATTTGAAGTTATATTTAAATATACAGAAAAAAATTATGAGAAAATAACGTAAATATTATGGCACGGTCTCAGACAGTTGCACACGTCAATGAGGAAACTGAAAAAGATAGAAACACAATCCCTTCAGTGTAGGATCTTCACACTTAAACTGAAATGTACCTGGAGGGTAGCACAGGTCCAGCTTCAATACTTCAACAAAGGCAAGCGATATGGAAGTGATTCCGGTCCACGAGACCGCTGCATGTCAATGAAGGGGGGACGTTGATAAAAAACGCACACTATTTCAAAATTGCACCAAATCACAGATTTGGAGATATGGCAGTGAAATTTTGTACCACGCTTTACATGAAAGTAACACATTTACGTATAAAATCCTATTTATTTTTTTAAAACGAAATATGAAGTTTTATTTTTTTTAAATGTATGTCAATTTTTCTCAGAAAGTATTCAAGAAGTTTCTACAAAAATTTCTCTGTGTCATCTCTTTATGTGTTGCAAACTTCTCTCATGAGGTGTTTGGAATAGGTCAAATAGGATAATTTTCATATTTTTTTTATTATAATTCTACAAGTACAATTTTAAATTCCAAGCACTTTGTCCCATATCTCAGCTTGCAATCAGAATTTCAAAATTTGCTCTTGGGACAACGTTTATTAGGTTTACAGAAATATGTGTACAAAATGTCATAGAATCTCAGGAAAAGGTACATAAACTTTAAAAAACAAACTTTTCTGGAAACGCAATTTAAAGTTCTAACATTTTTTTTATCTCACTTCTTCAGAAGGCACCAAATTTGTACAGTGGGTCGTCTCTCCCTTCAAGGCTTCTCTTCTGGTTTCTTGTTGTCTGTATTCTTTCCTTTACCAGCTCTTCAACTGACTTTTGATCTGCAGAAACGCGCTGGAAATCTGTTTTTCTCAGGATGTATTTAATAAAATTTCCCATCTGGAAGCCCATTCTTTCTAATACCTTCATTCTTTCGACGTTCCCATTGTTAAATACAAGAACTGAATCATAAGTTGCAATTCTGAAAACTGTAGCAGAAACAAATGTGGTTTTAGAGCATCGTTTCCACATGATCTATAATCTGAATGTTATCACTATCACACGTCTTACAAACACAAGAAAAAATTACTGTTGCAGTCAGTAATTCAAGGTCAATTAATCTAAATCCAGTGTACCGAGGTTCATCACTGTAGTATGCACCATTCACCTCGCTAATTCTTCGCTTGGAGCTGCTAGGAGACGAATTCCAATTTTCAGCAGATGTTCTTACTTCGAACGTAGCCTCATTGCTGGTTTGTCGTTGTTTCCCACGTATTCTGTGCACAAACCTATTCAAACGCAGGTTTATCCAGTTTTTTTTTTTTTTTTTTTTTTTTTTTAACTCTTTGTAATAGTGGCATAACTGAATGAAGAAAGAGTCGAACACTTGTATAAATCTCCGTCAGTATCACAAGGCAAAAACAAGAATTGCTTTGTCATAAACGATGCAGCGAGTTTATTATCGTTTATGAGGGTAGGGAACATTCAAAGATGACCTATAAAACCAATGAGAATGTATCACGGCCTTCTAGATGTATACCGCACATGTTATGTTGAAAGTAATACACAGAATCGTTTGAACTGGTATTGAAGTGCTGCTTCAAAACGTCGGGATGGCAGGACGCCCGCGGTACCTTTTTAATTAATTTTCAGGCGCTTTGGATACGATTTCAACATTGAAACTTTCGGGAACTTCGTGTCCATGAGTTGTACCAACAAACAGAAAATAAATCAAAAATTGACATTTTCGGTCAATTTCATCAACGTCCCCCATTAAGCTGAGTATACAGGGTGTTACAAAAAGGTACGGCCAAACTTTCAGGAAACATTCCTCACGCACAAAGAAAGAAAATATTTTATGTGGACATGTGTCCGGAAACGCGTAATTCCAATGTTAGAGCTCATTTTATTACTTCTTTTCAAATCACATTAATCATGGAATGGAAACACACAGCACCAGAACGTACCAGCCTGACTTCAAACACTTTGTTACAGGAAATGTTCAAAATGTCCTCCGTTAGCGAGGATACATGCGTCCACCCTCCGTCGCATTGAATCCCTGATGCGCTTATGCAGCCCTGGAGAATGGCGGATTGTATCACAGCCCTCTACAACACGAGCACGAAGAGTCTCTACATTTGGTATCGGGGTTGCGTAGACAAGAGCTTTCAAATGCCCCCATAAATGAAAGTCAAGAGGGTTGAGGTCAGGAGAGCGTGGAGGCCATGGAATTGGTCCGCCTCTACCAATCCATCGGTCACCGAATCTGTTGGTGAGAAGCGTACGAACACGTCGACTGAAATGTGCAGGAGCTCCATCGTGCATGAACCACATGTTGTGTCGTACTTGTGCACACGTTCTAGCAGCACAGGTAGAGTATCCCGTATGAAATCATGATAACGTGCTCCAGTGAGCGTAGGTGAAAGAACATGAGGCCCAATCAAGACATTACAAACAATTCCTGCCCAAACGTTCACAGAAAATCTGTGTTGATGACGTGATTGCACAACCGCGTGCGGATTTTCGTCAGCCCACACATGTTGATTGTGAAAATTTACAATTTGATCACGTTGGAATAAAGCCTCATCTGTACCAAAATGAGCTCTAACATGGAAATTAAGCTTTTCCGGACACATGTCCACATAACATATTTTCTTTCTTTGTGTGTGAGGAATGTTTCCTGAAAGTTTGGCCGTACCTTTTTGTAACACCCTGTATATTTCTTCCCTTTCACGTGGGGACCCGCCACTAGGTATAAGTTGGTGGCTGCTCTCTCCGTCACTGCTCTGCCGTCCCGTGTTCTGGTGTCCTGGATGGCCCAGGAGCTGCTCTTGGTCCGGCAACTCGAGAAACCCGCCCCTGGTGTGGGCGCTGGAGGCAGACGGCTCCGGTTTCCGTCTGGAGTTACCGGCGGATGGGCTTACGTATCGCCCACTGCAACCACTCGCCTGGTTTCTTGCTCTCACACCACATCTGCGACGAGCGCTGCGCTCAGCTTCCTCGTTATTCGGGGAGCGCAAAAAAATTTACATCGTTAACTCGACCTCTTTGCCGGCGGTTAGCTAGTCGCTCTGATCTATGGCGAACGTATGAAGATTGTATTACGCGGTTACTCAGATGTCTCCACGTTATTTCTGACCACAGGTATGTCTCGCTGTTCAAGCGTAATGTGAAGGAAGAGAAAAAAACACTTTACACGCTTCAAACAACGTAAAATAAGGGAAAGACAAACAATCCCCAGTGGCGTAGATAAGGGGGCGGGAGTGGGGGCGGGGGGGGGGGGGGGTAAGCGGTCCACCTGCAAGTGAAACGAAGTACGGATGAAAAACAAAGGGTGATGTACGGAATCTTACAAAAGAATGGTTTTATAAAGAATATTTTTATAAGCTGATACATAAAGATGAGCCGGCCGCGGTGGCCGAGGGGACTGAGGCGCTCCAGTCACGGTCTGCACGGCCACTACGGTCGGGGGTTCGAATCCCCCCTCGGGCATGGATATTTGTGCCGTCCTTAGTATAAGGTAGTTCTTAAGTAGTTTGTAAGTTTATGAGCTGATGACCCCATAGTTAAGTCCCATAAGCTATAGAAACATTTCAACATAATGATGAAAAAAATTCTGCGGTCTTGGATGGTTCACTCTCCTGTAACGAATGACCACTACTGATTCTGCTGTCGCTTATTTGCTGTCACCAGTAGTAACATTGTAAGATCTACTTTAATAACTAGACTAGCTGAAAACCCGGTGTTGCCCGGGTATTTATTTATTTATTCCTGCCATTTTTCACATATATGTTCATTTGTATAAGGGCTTTGTGTCTGTAAAATCTCTTGGGAATACAATAAGTAGTAAAGAAGTAATAGATAAAAACTTGGTATGTGATGGGGCGGTTTTCCATGAACGTTACTGCTTAGTGCTCATATATCAGGAACTATGTGTCGTACTGTGATATAATTTAGAAGGTACACTCAACTATATGCGTGTATACTGTCTGTATAATTTTCTGCGGGTGGAATTTGTAGTGTGGAAATTAAAAATTGTAACGTCACACTGAATGCCGTAGTCTTAGTCCATGAACAGCGGAACATTGCTGTGTCCGTGCTCATATCTCATGAAATACGTGTCGGAATGTGATACAATTTAGAAGCTACATTCAACTATATAAGTGTATACTGTCTGTAAAATTTCCTGTCGCTACAATTTGTAGTGTTCAAATTATAAATTGTAACGTCATACCGAGAGCGTAGTTTTACTCCATAAACGGCGAAAAAGTAGTAAGGGAGAAACTTTTTTTCCTTTCATCATTTTACTATGGTTGCCAACGAGAAAAAGTTAAATAAAGGTTTGAAATTATGTTTAAAGTTTGTTGCAAGTCGCTAAGTACTGTCATTCTCATATAGCGTATTTCGAAAGTATCGCTGTATTATATGGCATTTTTTGTAATTTCTATTGGTTATGACTTAATATCTTTTGGACCATGTGCCGTATGTGTTTCTTAACAAAAAAATGTTCAAATGTTTGTAAGGCTTATGGGACTTAACTACGGGGTCATCAGTCCCTAAACTTACAAACTACTTATGAACTACTTACGAACTAGGACGGCACAAATATCCATGCCCGAGGGGGGATTCGAACCCCCGACCGTAGTGGCCGTGAAGACCGTGACTGAAGCGCCTCAGTCTCCTCGGCTACCGCGGCCGGCTGTTTCTTAACCACGCAACAATTATTACCTCACGGTAAGGAATGTGTGTACCAAATTTGGTTGAAATCGGTCCAATGGTTTAGGAGGAAATGTGCAGCATTTTCGCCAAATGCAGCAGTTTTTCGCGCATCTCATTGTTTATGGCGTCATATCTCGTCAACTATGTATCGTACGTGATTCTTTCACTTACGGCAACCGTTCTCATGGATTGAAGCTTACTTGTATAAAATTTGAGAAATATTGGATCAAAACTGTAGATTTGTATGCAACACGTACACGCATACGGACACTCTTTTTTATATATTAGATTTCAGAAGTATTCCTTCAGTAAAAAACCATCTTGATTGAAAATTGTTTTATTAATTATTGACGTGTTTCGCCATTTAGCAGGGCATCTTCCGATTATCTGCGTGACAGTATTTACACAAAATTACAAGGGGGAACTACAAAATGGGTATAATGGTACATGGGCTTATTTTGTGTTAAGAAGACAGTATAAATGGTTAACAAAGCTTACAATGCGCTGTCCATGGTGTGACACCGTAAGTTGTTTTGCGGTGTTTCTATTTTTCTGGAATTTTTGGATTTCTTTGTAGCCCTACAACTGTAATTCGATGTTACCCGATCATTTGTAGGGCTACAAGGAAATCAAAAAAATCCAGAAAAATAGAAACACCGCAAAACAGCTTACGGTGTCACACCACGGAGAGCGCATTGTAAGCTTTGTTTACCATTTATACTGTCTCCTTAACACAAAATAAGCCCTTGTACCATTATACCCGTTATGTAATTCCGCCTTGTAATTTTGTGTAAATTCTGTCACCCAGATAATCTGAAGATGTCCTGTTAAAGGGCGAAACGCGTCATTAATTAATAAAATAATTTTCAATCAAGACGGTTTTTGACTGAAGGAATATGTATTCTGACTGATTGCTGTACACAATGGACTAGAAATCATTTTAGATTTCAGAAGTGGTGGAAACTGTATCCTAAAGTTGCCGACGAGGAATCTGCAAATGAATATCTGAAAAATCTAGTAAAGTGGAAAAATTTTGGAAATGGGCCTACAAATTACATTAAAGAATAGATGCAATTAATGGATACTGAGAAACTAAAATGGAACAATCTCTTAGCTAGACTATTGGATATAACTTTGTTTTTGGCTAAATAGAACGTAACATATCGTGGACATGACGAAGACTCTACAAATAAAGGCAATTTCTTGGAACCAGTCAAACTGCTGTCGAATTATAGTGTGGTGTTGAAAGAACACGCCTTAAACTTGGAACGTATCAAACTAAAAAAAGGTATTATACTTGTCGCCAGAAATACAGAATGAATTCACAAAGGTTTTGGCTGGCCATGTAAAATCCAAGCTTGTCAACGAAATTGAATTTGCAAAATATTTTGGTATCGTGTTTGAGAGCACATGTGACATTTCACATATTGCCCAAATTGATTCGTTTTGTGAAAATTCCTGACAGGCAATCGGAAACCAAAGAATTATTTCTTGGCTTTTTTCTTTCCTTTAAAAGGAAAAAAAACCGCTGATAAAAGTTAAGAAATTCTTAATTATCTTGAAAAAGACGTTTTACATGTTATGATTTGTCGTTCACAAGATTATGACAATGCAGCTTTAGTGAGCGGCATATATGGAGGTGTACAAGCTATATTTAAAGCAAAAAACGAGAAAGCTATTTTTGTTGGATGTATTGATCATTCAGTGAATTCTCCTCAATCCAACAAACCCTCTTCTTCAACATTACCTTCACCTCAAGATTGGCTAAACTAGAAGTTGTATCCATAACAAACCTAAAAACCACCAACAACACCTCCTTTTGAACAGCTACAACCCATTCCACACCAAGAAGTCCCCTCCATCGACCTATTGTCGTCACACAGTGATGAACAGTTACTTTCGAAATATGCCAAAGATCTCCTTCAGGCAATTACAGACTGAAATTACCCTCCTACCCTTGTTTATACACAGATTTCCCATGCCTAGTCATTCAACTCATTCTCCACATCCCACACATCAACTGTCAGGCCACAAATGAACTCCCCTCTCATGACCCAGGACAGAAGCAAATGAATCACATTCTGCCCCAGAGTTTAGACTACCTCTCATCCTTCCCTAAAATGAGCAATTTTATATCCATATTCTCCCATCCTACCCGCAGATCTTATATCGCTGTCCACCTAACTTATGCAATATGTTTTATCATTTAAAAATATAGTGAGGGTAGTTTTCAACTCACCGCAAAGATGTACGACGAACTGATTCATGCACATATAATAAAGACATGTGCCTGTCGCTGCTCCTCGATTATATTTGTGGGGAGTTTATCCCCATTACATTGTTGAATTCCAGCCTGGACTTCACAATATTAGAATCAGCATTTAATATAAACAAAACGCACTAACGTCACTGAAGTGTAAAAAATCACAGTACAGAGTGGTTTTCGTTAACCCCTGTTTATAATAAATTACAGCCCAAACAAAAACAACAGCACAATCTAAAATGAGGAACTTTGCCTGGTAAATACTCAAAATACCGCCAGCGGCATTTTACAGTGAGGTGACAAAAGGCATGAGATACCGATATGTACAGATATTAATGTAGTATCAATGATAATGGAATGTAGTGTCAGAAAATCAGGCGGTGCTGAAGGAATTAGATTAGATTCAAAAATGTTCAAATGTTTGTAGAGCTTATGGGACTTAACTACGCGGTCATCATTCCCTAAAGTTACAAACTACTTATGAACTAGCTAATACTAAGGACAGCACAAATATCCATGCCTGAGGGAGGGATTCGATCCCCCGACAGTAGTGGCCGTGCAGAACGTCACTGGCGCGCCGCATTCTGCTCGGCCACCAAGGCCGGCTTAGATTAGGTAATGAGGCGAGAAAGTAGTTGATGAATTTTATTTGGGTACCAAAATTACTTCTGATGTTCGAAGTAAAGAAGATATGAAATACGGAATGGCTATTGAAAGATTATTGTTTCTTAAGAAGCTAATTTTCTTGACATCCAATATTAATCGAAATGTTAAGAAGTCCTGTCTGAAAGTATTTGTCTGGAGTGTAGCACTGTATGGGAATGAAACGTGGACGATAAAGAGGTCAGACAAAAAGATTATATAATCGTTTGGAATATGTTGCTATAGATGAATGATAAAGATAAGATGGGTAGATCACATAAGTAATAAGGAGGAGCTCAACAGAATTGGGAAGAATAGGTGTTTCTGGCATATCCCGACTAAGAAAAGGGATAGGTTGGTGGTAGGATACATTCTGAGACATAAAGGATACGTCAACACTGCATTAGCAGGAAGTGTGTGGGGGTAATCGTAGAGGAAGACCAAAGGTCGAATACAGTACGCATGTATGTTGCCATCATCCGTTTTGACGCCATCGTACAAATGTTTCACTGCTTATTAATGTCACTCACGCACCAGTTGTCAATAATATTTTTTATTTTTATGTGTCTAGTACGAGATGTTTTGGGACGACATTATCGTATTATCAAGTCCGTATGATATAGATTATCTGCCGCTAGACAACATGAATAAACATAAAAATAGCTGCTTATGTACTTCGTCAGAACCAAATCGTCGAGCTGAACCCCATATTCATCGGCTGGCACAAAGTTCTGGCAACAGTGTATAGATGGCCGTTCGTATTCTCAGATGAAGAGGCTTACAGAGGACAGGGTAGCGTGGAGAGCTGCATCAAAATAGTCTATGGACTGAAGACCACAACAACAATGTCATGTATCCAAGGTATAAAAGAAATAAATCAGTCGTTTGTACTACGATTGCAGTGAAAAAGTTTCTGACATGTTTATGGCCGCACGACGGGAATTAAGACTTTGAAAACAGAATGTTATTTGGAGCTGGACGCAAGGAACATTACCTTTCGGGAATCATTTTAGAGGACACGCGCTCACTGGCGACACGCATTTGCCAAACCATAGTAAAGTATTCTATTGCTAACGGGTGATGGACTTCTCTCTACACCATTCTTACGTAAAAAAAGCACAATAACAGTAAACGCAAACATGAATCCTATTTTTCGAAGAACGTAAAAAAACCGTAAAACACAAACTAGAGTTCACCGTACTGCATAACCTGGCGCACGCACACACATGATGAAAAGTACGTAACCTACAGCACGACTCGAACAACGCAACTGAATGCAGACTACCTAATCGTTGGTAGGGTACAGTAAGACATCTTAATATCCAGCTGACACATTTAGAAGACGCCGATGCTACGACTGTGCTCAGTTCCTGGCATGCTTGAGTGGCCGTGCACTCTAAAACATCTTGCTGCGGAGTGCACGGCTGGTCCACGTCCGAGAATATCTTTAGCAATATTTGAGCATTTTGCTAATATCCTCAACCAAGTTTATTGAACTTGTTTCGATGAATATTACCATCTCTTAAAGTACTCAACAACTATTTTTGAATAACCTCTATACATATTTAGTAAACTCAATATTTGTGAACAGCTGCTAAAACGTCGTTAAAAAGACAACTGGAAAAACAAATAGTCTTCACAATGAAACAGTTTTTGGTGTTTGACCGCATTGTGAATGCGAAGTATCAGCCATTCCTGCAAGTGCTTTACTCGGGTTACTTTTTGACTGGCAATGAGAATAGCCACAAAAGTCTACGCTATATGTGAAGTCATCAGTATGTCATATAACGGTACCATTAATGGGATGAGTATATTCTTTGGGTAAATTTTAGAAGCTTTCAAATGTATAGTGTGTGAGAGATGCTTCATATCGCCTCTTACAAGTATGCAGCGATCTTGAAACAAACATAAAGGAAAGTTTCAGGCTGTGTGGTCAACACTGCCATGAGTGTGTTGGGTTGATTATGTCTAGGAGGAAATAAATTACCATTATTTTATACTGTAGTTTTTTTTTTTTTTTTTTTTTTTTTTTTTTTTTTTTTTTTTTTTTTTTTTTTTTTTGGTAAAGTTGAAGGTTTGTGTGCTGGAGGGAGGCGAGCAGAGGTAGCCCATGCGGTGTTGATTGTTGCTATGTCCGCAATGAAAAATTAAATTAAATAAATAAATAAAACAGGTGGCGTAGTGGTCAGTCCGGCTCTCTAGAAAGCACGAGAGCCCGGGTCCCAGTCCCGGTCGGAGCGCAATTTTTCAACTGTTGTTGTTGTTGTTGTTTGTTGTGGTATTCAGTCCGCCGCCTGGTTTGCTGCAGCTCTCCACCCTATTCTATCCTGAGCAAGCCTCTTCACCGCTACATAAGAACGGCAACCTACATCTGTCAGAATCTGCTTACTGTATTCATCTGTTGGCCTTCCTCTGCGTTTTTACCCTAAACACTTCCCTCCAATGCTAAATTCACGATTCCTTGATGTCTAAGAATGTGACCTACCAAACGATCCCTTCTTTTGGTCAAGGTATGGTAGAAATTCCTTTCCTCCACAATTCTGTCCAGTACCTCCTAATTAGTTATATGATCACCCACCTAATCTTCAGTATTCATCTGTAGCACTACATTTCATAAGCTTCTGTCCTCTTCCTGTCCGGTTCGCACTATTTATCGTCCATGTTTCACTCCCATAGAAGGCAACACTCCACACAAATACCTTCAGCATCACCTGATTTTCTTAGACTGCACTCCATTTTCAACTATCCCCATTTAATTATTTCAATGCCCACTCGTAGTTAATGGCATCAATTCTTTGTGTCTATAATTTTTGTTATATATCTTTCTGTCAATATAAATGAACTCGACTGGACTCCAAAATAAAAGTGTCCTACTTTAATCAATTTTCGTGATAAGTTTGCTATTTCTTATGAGGCATGTTGGCAAAGCAAAAGTTTCGTAATGTTTTCGTTTTGAAATGTACAAGTGATAACTGAATCAAATAATTTATATTCAGTAAGGCCCGCAGCGTAGTAAAGGTCAGCAAGTGACACAACAACAATAATTAACGAAATCGCTGCTGTATAATATTGTTTACTTGAACTCGATGGTCCCTTTTCGGCTTAAACTGCCGAAATGAGATCGTCGTGTTCAAATAAATATTACATATCAGCGATTCCAGAGGTCACTTTGAATATGAAAACATTAAATTTCTTTATGTACTTCAATTATCACCAAATTTAGTCCTTAGACTACCGGTTTCGATCAGAAACTACAATCTCCAGATCTGAAGCAAAAACGTCGGAAAAAAACTGTTACAAATTGTTGACTGTCTAGATCTTAAAACACAGTAAATCAAATATTGAAATACGTTACTGTCGTATGTATATAAAAATGCTCTTAAAATACAATGTCCTAATAAAAATCGCCAGAGTTGCATCTTCAAAAAATTAATTAACTAATTAATTAAAATTAAAATAAATAAGAAGATAAAATTATTGGTTGTCAACAAATTTCCTTCTTCATGAATGTTTTTCCTCCCAAAGCCATTCTGTAATTTATATCGTCCTCACGTTGATTACGAGAAGGAGCCGCGGCGGAATAGCCGTACGCACTGAGGCGCCCTGCTACAGTGCGCGCGGCCGTTCAACGTCGGCGGTTCGAGTCCTCCCTCGGGCATTGGTGTTTGTATTGTTTTTAGAGTAAGTTAGTTTAAGTAGTTTGTAAGTTTAGGGACCGAAGACCACTGCAGTTAAGTCCCATAGCTTTACAAACATTTGACAATTTCAACCAGAAGATATTCTGCTACCCAAATAACAACACTCCTCTACCACTTTTGTTATATTACCAGCTAATGTAAGTCCTTTAACAAGGCCTAATATCTTAGACTACATTACTATTGTTATGCTCTTGTTAATGTTCAAGTCACCGTCAATTCCGTTAAATTACTATCCTAGGTCCTTTGCTGCCTCTGACAGATTTATAATGTCTTCGGCAGACCACAAACTTTTTCAGTTCTCTGAACTTTTATTCCCTCTCTAAATTTCACCTTGCTTTCCTGTACAATGTACAGATCGAAAAACATTGTGCAAAGGCTACAACCACAACTTACTCTCTTCGTAAGCACTGACTCCCTTTTATGCTCTTCCTGTCTGATAACTGCAGTCCAGTTTTTCTGTCTGGTTTTTGAACGGTTGGATATAAGAGTGTATTCGAGTCAAAAGCTTTCTCCAAACGTACAATAGCTAAAAACGTTTATCTTTCCTTGACCTTTTCTCTAAGATAAGACTGGGAATTGTCTCACGCGTTTCTTTGTCTCTCCTAACTCTCCCGAGGTCGGATTATATCAATTTTTCCACTCGTCTTTAAATAATTCGCGTTAGTATTTTGCAACCATTACTTATTAAACTGATACTTCAATAAATTTCAAACATGTCTGCATTTGATTTCTGTGGTACAAGAGTTATTCTTCTTGATGTCTGAGGGTATGTGCCCTTTATCAAATATCTTGTACTCAAGATGAAACAGTTTATTCATGGGGAGCTCTCCAAAAGATATCAATAGTTTAGAGGGCATATCATCTACTCGATGGACCTAGTTTCAACTTAAATTTTTCATCGCTATGACTATTTCTTCTTGCAATATCGTATCTCCTATCTCATCTTCATCCACTTGCCCTTTCGATTCTACAGCTCTGCCTACCATGTCATTCCCCTTGTATAAGTCCCCTGATGTACAAAAAATTATGTATCTATTTCAGAAATAGAATAAGAATGTACAAATAAAGAAACCACATACGTGGCGAAACAAATTTGGGGATCAAACAAAATCAGTAAACGGTTCGCAGTCATACGTCCAGACACTCTCTAAATCGTTGCATTATGGAAATGGCAGATTTCTTAGTAAGAAAGAGGGATAGAAAAGCAACTGAAATCGCTTAATAGAATAAAGGTCGCTGGAGCTAACTACTCACCAGTTGGAGTTTACGTACGAACCTGCTCCCTTCTAGCAGCATTGTACTGTAGGTCTCTAGGCCTACGAAATATTCCTAATGACTGGAAAACATCGCAGGTTATCCCCGTTTTAAGAACGATCGTCGAACATACTGCGGAAAAACATAGGCCTTTAACGCATATGTTTCAGACATTTGGAACATCTTGTATCTTCAGTATTATGAAAATATTGGAACCCGGAAATTTGTAGCAATCAATATTGGTCCCCGAAGCAACGATCATATGGAACCAGATATCACTATTTGTTAACGAGACTCGCAAGGCAGTATATACAATATTCCTCGTACATTGCGTGTTTATTAACTTTCTGATGGCGTTCGATGCGGTTTTGCACTGTCCTTTAATGAAGAAATTGCGAGATTACGGAATATCAGAACAACTGTGTAATCGGATTGAACAGTTTCTGTGAAACAAATAAATAGAGTGTCATAGTGAACTGAGAGAAGTCTTACACTTATTTTGGCGTGCCATAGGAGAGTGTTATAGGACGGTTGCAGAAGGGTCTATAACGTATCAGTGATTGGTGCTGTGATTAGCAGTTGTCTCTCAACAATAAAGAACTGTCAATACGAAGAAAGAAACATGATTTATTGTATTAATCAATCACGGTTAAGGCAGATGTCAGACAGAGATTTATTGGAAGACTCCTTACGGAGTGTGTACCATAGATAAAGAAAATAACATATGAAAAGTTCGTTTGACCAGTTGTTTAACACTGATTATCAGTCTAGAACCCGTACTAAAAAGGGTTGAGACAGCAGGTAGAAAAAATCCAAAGGCGTGCAGCACGTTGAGTGACAGGTTCATTTAAGGTCAATTGATACTGTCCGTCACGTCACGTCACGTTCCGTCAAAATATTGCACAATGCATTTCTAGCGGTGGCATTCACACTGTCCGTCACCGCACCTTCGTGTCACTCCACGTCAAGGTTTCTCTGGAAGAAACTATTGACTGAACAGTTGTCTGCTAAAACTGAAAATCAACCTATATCCGCCATGATAACTCTTGCTGAACTAGGAAATTACACGGAATTGTGTCTTCTTAGTCTTTATTTTACAATTATGATTTGTTTCAGTGGTAAATTGCAAATGTTACATACAGACTTGGATTTTTTTCCACTGCGTGTTTTTCCAAAAGGCGAGATTATATTTCTCAAACAGAAAAATGAATATGATTTTTCAGTAGAAAAACAGAAACTGCTGTCGCCGACACGGGATATAAATGTGAATATAAGCTTATGAAGTAATATTCATAAAATATCTTTTTAGGTTAAGAACGTTCTAATAAAGAAGAAAGATTTAGTAGTTTATGACGTTGTTATGTCAGGGGTAAATCGTATTGGCTAGAGTTCCCTTATCAATTTTGTTTTATGAGTTTGTATGAATATGTTTTCATTCACAAATAAATTTCTAAGTTTTGGAAATGTTGTATCACTTCTCAGCACTCCATTACATTACGTTGATCAATAGCATACATTATAAAGTTTTGACTGACAAGGGGTAGCAGTCTTTTCAGTAGTTACAGATGCAACAGTCTGGATTAATATTATAAAAACAGTCTTGATCGTACAACATTTAACAGTCGATAAAAGCTGTAAAATATTTTGAGATCAAGACTGTTTTTGTAATATTAATTATACCAAATAGAACGCTGTTTTTCTCCTTTGACAATGTTATCTAAATTAACAGTCTGGATGGTTGATTGAGCTGGCCTTGAAACATCAGCTAATGTGGCTTTGACACGCAGTTACTGCGAACGGCTGAAGGCAAGAGCAAACTACCGTCGTTACTTTCCAAGGGACATGCTGCTCTACTGTATGAATATATGATGAGAGCATCCTCTCGGGTAAAATAGTCCCCCATTCGGATATCCGGACGGGGTCTTTCTCTGATGTGATCATCAGGAAAGACAACACTGGCATTCTACGAATCGGAGCATGGAATGTTAGATCCCTTATTCTGGTAGGGAAGTTAGAAAAATTAAAAAGGGAAATGGATAGGCTGAAGTTAGAAATAGTGGGGATTAGTGAAGTTCGGTGGAAAGAAGGACGGATTTCTGGTCAGGCGAGTACAGGATTATAAATACAAAATCAGTTTGGGGTATTACATGAGTAGGTCTGACAATGAATAAGAAAATATGAGTGCGGGTAAACTACTATGAGCAGCGCAGTGATCGCATTATCACAGTCAAGATAGATACGAAGTCATCACCAACCACAATAGTACAGGTTTATATGCCAACTAGCTCTGCCAATGATGAGATCGAAGAAAGGAATGAGGAGCTAAAGGAAATTATTCAGACAAACAAGGGAGACTGGAATTCGGTAGTAGGAAAAGGAAGAAAAATAATAGGTGAATATGGACTGACCAAAAGGAATGAAAGAGAAAGCCGCCTGGTAGCATTCTGCATGGAACATAATTTAATCATAACAAACACCTGGTTTAAGAATCACGAAAGAAGGTTGTATACTTGGAAGAGAGCAGGAGACACCGGAAGGTATCATATAGATTGTGCAATGATAAGACATAGATTTGGGAACCAGGTTTTAAACTGTTAGACTTACCCAGGGGCAGATATAGACTCTGACCGTATCTTATTGATCATGAACTGTAGGCTGAAACAAAAAAACTGCACAAAGGTAGGCAAATAAGGAGGTGGAACCTTGATAAATTGAAGAAACCTGAAGTTCTTGAGAATTTCAGAGGCAGCTTTAGGCAACAGTTTATAGAAACGGGGGGAAATAAAACAGTAAAAGAGGAATGGGTAGCATTGAGAGATGAAATAGTGAAGCCGGCAGAGGACAAAATAGGTAGAAAATCGAAACCTACAAAAAATCCTTCGATATCACAGGAAATACTAAATTTAATAGATGAAATGAGAAAATATAAAAATGCAGTAAATGAAACAGGCAAAATGGAGAACAGACGACTAAATAATGAAATTGTCAAGTAGTGCAAAATAGCTAAGCAGGAGTGGCTAGAGGGCAAATCCAAGTCAGTAGAAGAATGTATAAAAAGTGCAAAATAGATACCGCCTACAGAAAAATAGATACCTTTGGAGACAAGAAAAGCAGCTGTATAGCTTTGCAGTTGCCTTTGATCCTCTGTTGACTTCACTAACCGATAAACGACAGCGTCATCCGCGACCTGTCTAATGGAACTATTCAGATTGTCTCCTAAATCGTTTATAAACACAAGGAAGAGTAGGGGACCTATAACGCTTCCCTGGGGAACGCCAGATATCACTTTTGTTTTACTCGATGACTTATCGTCAAGTATTACGAACTCTGTCCTTTCTGATAGGAAATCTGGAATTCAATCTCACAATTGGGGTGACATTCCATAAGCATGCAATTTCATTAAAAGCCGCTTGTTAGGTACAGTGTCAAAAGCCTTTCGGAAATCCAGGAGTGTGGAATCGATTTGAGATCCCTCGTAGATGGCACTTATCACTTCATGTGAATAACGTAACTTTTACCGCTGGGTATTGGGCTAAACGATTTTACGTGAGGGTCAGTGTAAATGGACCTTCACGAATAGTCGCGTGACGTGACGGTGACCTGATTGCCAGTGTGGACTGGCCTTTATTCGTAACAAACGCGACAACGTCACTGTGATTAACGGAAAAACTGCAGTGGCAGACGTTGCAATAGAGGCATCAAGCTTCACAATATTGTCTTCTGTCGAAGTCACCAATGTATTGCTTCATCCTACATTGTTGTTGTTGTGGTCTTCAGTCTGCAGCCTGGTTTGATGCACCTCTCCACGCCACCCTATCCTGTGCAAGCCTCTTCATCTGGGAATACGTACGCCAACCTACATCCTTTTGAATCTGCTTACTGTATTCGTCCCTCGGTCTCCCTCTACGTTTTTTACTTCAAAAACTTCCTTCTAATGCCAAGTTCACGATTCCTTGACGTCTCAGAATGTGTCCCACCAACCTATCCCTCTCTTACTCAGGATATGCCAGAAACTTCTTTTCTCCCCAATGCTGTTGGGCACCTTCTCATTAATTACGTGATCTGCCCATCTAATCTTCATCATTGGCAAAATCAAATATTCAAATGTTTGTAAATCTATGGGTCCTAACTACTGAGGTTATCAGTTCCTAGGCTTACGAACTACTTAAACTAACCTAAGGATGCTCATGCCCGAGAGAGGACTCGAACCACCGACGGGGAGCAACTGTGCGCTCCACAGCGAGGTGGCTTAGAGCGCTCGGCTATTCCACCGCGGTCCTCAATTGGCCTCACAAGGGCTGCGAGCACCCCACGTGATTAAATTAGAGAAGTTCAGCACCCACAGAGTTCCCTTTTTGCCGTGTATGAGGGTTGGAAATTAAATAGTGGCAACTGTTTATTCACAACCGATACAAAAGCGTTACGAGTTTGCACCTGTTACTGTCCGTCAAAGTAGTTACCAGCGTTGTGTAGAACCTGTTGGCACGTTGTGGAAGGCGTAGTATACCGTTTGTAGAGCCTGTTCTGTTGATGCTCCGAATGGAGCGGTCTACTTCCTATCGAATTTCTGGAACAGTTCTGAAGCAAATAGCACGAAATGATTCCTTCATCTTCGGAATCAAAGCAGATTCACAGGGACAGTTTGGGGGCTGTTGAGAATGGTACAGTTCTTTCCAGTCCCATCGACCGAACAGAGTGTCCGCGCATTGTCGTGCAAAGTGGGTTGTGCAGTAAGTGTTGCCGCTTCTTTCGAAAACAGTAATAATGTTCATTAACGGTCTGCCGTGGATGAACGCAATGCATTAGGATAACTCTATCACATTTGTACACGAGAATCAGCATAACTGGGGCTCTGACGTACTTTCGACTTTTGCGGCGACTCATAATGACGCCATTCGTTTGACTGCCGTTTCAGATTTGGCTCGTACTGTGTGGCCCAAGTCTCATCCAGTGTTAGGGTATGGCCATAGTGGGCCGCTCCACGCTTCCTGCTTCTCGCCGGCAGGGAGACGGTTGGAAAGCCCAGTGGGTGATCCCATTGGGGTGGCCATAGTGCACCCGCGCGGCCACCTCAGCTCGCTCACGTCGCTTTCACAGGCGCGTGCAAGAAACAATTTATGTTTCTTGTTCCGCTCTCAGCTCGCGGGTGCCGAGGTTTCAACGCTGTGCGCTGCGCGTCGTGTTTAATGGGAGCTGATTAAGACGCGTTTATCTCAAAAGTGTTGACTGAAAGGCCGTTAATTCACTGTAGCTGAATTTTATTGAACTTTTGTAGACTCGCACAACCGGTTTTGCAATGTCTTTAATTGCATCTTGTTGTTCATATTGGTGCAAGAATACCAATACTTTAATATAGCAAACAACTAGACATTCAAGATAATTTACGTGTAGATATGTTATTTAGCTCATAATATAAAATTGACTTCTTTGCTTAAAGTTTCACGTGAAATTGGCTTTTTTGTGATCCACTAACACAAGGCTACTTCATTCTTAATTACTTTGTTGCCATTCCATGTCAAATTAACTTACCAAAAATGTTTTTGTTTGTGAACAGTGTAAAATGTCGGTATGTGATTAGCAACCTTGACAGTGAAACTATTGTCCTACTATAATCTCAAAATATATACACTGTGACAGACGGTACATTGTCAGTTACAGGGTAATTTCAAGTAAAAACAGTCTTGGTTGCAAAGTGGTGTTATTAATTACCAATGACACGTTCTGCCCTCACAGCAGGCCATCTTACCTGCATGACAAATGTTACACAAGAATTACTACAACAATTAATGTAGTGAAACAGGGGGTGTTGTAGCAATTTGCGTAACGTTTTTCATGCAGATAAGGTGATGATACCCTGCTGTGAGGGCGAAACGCGTCATTGGTAATTAATAAAACCACTTTGCAACCAAGACTGTTTTTACTTGAAATTAAAATTTGACTGGTTGCTGTCTCAGCCACACCATGGACTATAGAAAGCCTTATATAGTTACTTTGTATGTATATTGAGGTTATAGGACAGCAGTTACAACTTTTTCCCTGTCGTGATCTAACAGTTACTACCCCATGCCAGCAACTAATGAGTCCAGTTTTGGCATTTTACGCAATTTGCGATCAGAACATTTTTTTTCGTCATTATCATCCGTGGATGGTGCCAAGTTATAAAAGGAGTTACATTATAGCACCACTGATTTACTTGCATTAAACTCAACTAGAAAGAAGATGCAATTAAGATGCACATACGAACGTATTATTCCAACTTAACAGTGCCGTTGAAAACATCTTTACTGTCTCTCCACTCTTGTTTTTTGTGGAGAAAGTCTAATTAAATATTGATTCAGAGGAAAAATGCTGCAGCGCCTTGGATACCATTTAGACGCTTGCTCCTGCCAAAAATTCTTCTGGTAATTTTAGTCTTCCCATTTCTATTGCATGTCGGACGGGGCATTCAGCACAAACATTAGCCATCTCTTTTCTTTAGAACCCTACAGTCACCATTATGAACTTGCAATTTTCCTTCAGTGACAGCTAGTAATCCAATATTTGTAACTTTAAGACATAGTACTAGATTTACTGTCTTTCCTTTTATCCGAACTTGTATGCCACAATATTTTAAAACGCGTTAGAGAACTGGCATCTGTCCCAGATAAACTTTGCTATTTTTTAAAGTCATTTTCTGTTGGCTCGGGCATGTGCTTTATTACGAAGGTTTACTGAGATGCAGGCTAGAGGCTCAGTAGTTGTGCACATGGCGCGCCGAAGGAGAGCGCGCGACGCTAGCGCCCTCAAATTTCAACGCCCAGTTCGCTATACTGGAGCGATGTATCGCTTTCTATTCAGGTTTAAAAACAATTTCACAATATTGGCTACATTTCGTACGCAGTAATGTATAACCTAAAGTTAACCAAACGAAAAGTAGTCAGCGACTATATTTTTCACTGCAAAAGCTTCAAATGTTATGCGATAGGTTAACTGGAAATTAAGTATCGTAATAACTATGGCGAATACTGGAAAAACAGATACTCCGTTATGAAACTGTTATGTTAGCCTGCAAGATGTGCAAAACTCAGGGAGGTACGACAATTAGTTTCCTCTGAATCGAGTGAGAAGTATCCTACGTCAAGGAAAACGCACAAAACCGGGAGACGTGGTTTATTTATTTATTTATTTATTTATTTTTACAGCAGAAAGAGAATTTTTATCGAAAAACTGACACCGGAGTGCGATGTAGCTTTGTTTCATACACATGCAGTATTTCAGCAAGAAAATCGAAAATTAATTTTGGTCATGTATTGGCATCAGCCGGCGCGCGGTTGGCTGCGCACTGTGGCCGCCACCAGCTGCCATCGCGCCGTTGCAGCGCGCGCGGTCCGACCGCTGCGAGTTAAGCGGCCGAGCAGCTAGCGGGGAGCCGTTCACTATGGCCGTACCCTTAGGATACAGCGTAAGAAAGCCTCTCCTTCGCGCTCATTTCGTTCCCCGCACATCGTGATGTAATTTTTCGCATACTCAGGCGTTTCTTCAGGAAGCGAAGCACAGTCGTATACACTAATCTGGTTTCGTGGGCGAGCTCACGAATCGTCTGGCATTGATGTTCAAATGGTTGTCAAGCTTAAGGGACTTAATTGCGGGGTCATCAGTCCCGAAACTTACACTACTTATGAAATACCTTATACTAAAGACGACACAAACATGTCCAGCGATAAAATTTTAACGCAAGTTACACCAAATAGCACTTTCTAAATTATTTTCATATATCATTGGTAAATGAACCGTTGGAAGCATGCAATGTCGTTGCCTATCATAATCAGAGTCAAAATTTAACACACACTATTAACTGATTAATATATCGTTGGTATAAATGTAAACAAGTTATTGAAACCATAAAATATCAAAAAATGTTCAAATGTTTGTAAATCTTATGGGACTTAACTACGGGGTCATCAGTCCCCAAACTTACAAACTACTTATGAACTACTTACGAACTAGGACGGCACAAATATCCATGCCCGAGGGGGGATTCGAACCCCTGACCGTAGTGGCTGTGCAGACCGTGACTGAAGCGCCTCAGTCCCCTCAGCCACCGCAGCCGGCCATAAAATATCGTTGACATACACTAGCATATAATATCTGTACCATATTGGTGGCATGAAAACGGCCTTCTGTGGAAAACCACATTACAGGAAACATGTAAAAACAAAATTTTATCTAAATATCGTATCCTGTGACATTTATCTCACGAAATTTATATTATATAATTGCTCGTAACCTGAAGACGGCTTTGTAGCCGAAATTACCATCGTTAAATAAATACATAAAAATATGAAGCAGCGATTTGGAATTAATACAAATTATATTCAATTCTTAGGTATTATTGCTACTATTATTACACTAAAATGTCATATACGTTATGGACAACATCAATTTTAAAATAACTGTATTAATAATTATATAATTTACTGTTATAGAAATCGTACACAAACGGTATACGTTGGAAGGAAATGTGAGGCCAAGGTAGCCTATATTTCACAGGCAGGGTGGGGGGGAGGGTTGGAAAACAAAAACAGTGACCTGTGACCCCCTCCAAAACCGAACCCTTGATACGTCCCTGCGTGGGGCGGGTGAATCCATTTGCTCGAAGGTAAAGGTAGGTATGTCAACAACGTGTGCTGTCAGCGACAATAGTAGATTCCATTGCACAGTGTCCCCACAAGAGCGTTGCCACTATTTAAGTTCCAATTCCTGTATATAGGAAAATATGGAGCGACATTGGTTGCACAGAGTTACCTCCGCCACACACCGTGACTTGCTGTAAATGGACGTGAAAGTAGATAAAAACAAAAAGAACACGTTCTTACCAGGTGGAAAGTGTATTGGAATACTTCGCAAAAATCAAACCAGATCTTAAAATTCTGGCAGTGATGAGGCGATAATTGTGGGCGAAGGAAGCACATGTCGTTTTGCGCGTCGTTGGGTGTCCACAATAGACCAAAGATAAGATAGACTGCGCGTGACGTCATTACACTGAAACCTACATCCAAGTCACGTGACTCGGGGCAGGAAACCCTGTTCATCATTAGAAGCAATGTGAAGTGCAGCTGAGAGTTGCAGATCTTTTTCTTGCTAGTGGAAATTAAGCGTAGATTTCGACAATAAAACGTCTTTTCGTATTCTTATTACACATTCAGTAGTAAAATGGGCGTTAGTTCTCCGCAATTCGCAATATGAATACAACGGTTACATTTTTTACCTGTGCCTAGATGAAATATGTTAACAGTTCTTTTTATAAGCAACAGAACTGCAGTACTGTTTTTGTTGTGCTGTTAGTCTTTTAATTTGTAGCTCACGCAAGAGACAAAATATCACATTGACAATCAGCATCAGTTTTCATTCGATTTCTCAACAATACATGTGAAATGTAACTTCGTAGGCTTTCCCGGCGTAACAAATCTTCGAAGTCTCTGCGGGTTTTCTGCCGGATAATAAAATCAAATTGATTCAATATTTCGACGGTACAGCTGTCCGTCATCTTCAGGAAACTGCTGTTGCTGAGTCCCGCTGAATACTGGTGCAAGATGGAAGTACCGCGTCCTATATAGGCGTCGGTCGCTTGCACGACGCATGCGCCGGCCGTCACAGTTGCTACCTCATAGACAAGTTTGGTGGCGCCGCCCCTAGTGGAATAGGGAAAACGATATATCGCACCTTGCACTAATCATTCCTAGGTGCTGGAATCCGAGTCGAACATTGCAATTTAATGTTGCTTAATAATGGATTCCATGTTCTACTGAGAGGAATCCCCATGTCTCTATTAATTAGATTGTCCGTCACCCTGATTTCAATGGCTTCTCTGTAAACACTGTTCCACAAAAATTTGAGGTATTGGTTACTACGCGGGTTTTATCATATATCATCTTGTGTCCTTCAGTTAAAGTGTTCTGCTACCGCCGATTTATCCGGTTGCAATAGTCTCGTGTGGCGGCAATGTTCTACGCATCTATCATGCACAGTTCGAAGCGTACGGCCGATGTATGCCTTTCCTCACCAAACTTGACTATGAGGTAGCAACTGTGACGGCCGGCGCATGCGTCGTGCACGTGACCGACGCCTATATAGGACGCGGTACTTTCATCTTGCACCAGTATTCAGCGGGACTCAGCAGCAGCAGTTTCCTGAAGATGGCGGACAGCTGTACCGTCGAAATATTGAATCAATTTGATTTTATTATCCGGCAGAAAACCCGCAGAGACTTCGAATACATGTGAAATGTTTTGTCATGTTTAGATACCTGAAATTGGCATCCACAAAGTCCGATTTTAATATAATACAAACGTTTATATTTGATGACTTTTCCCACGTACAGTGAAGCCAAAACGTAAAACAAGAAAACTATTGGCTATTTACATTAAATAATAGTGTGACCAAAAAAATTACTGATTTACGTGACAAGAATTGGTGTTATAGGGATAATGAACAGTCTGTATTCATTTTCAGCGTTGTGGAACGCTATTTATGACAGATCTACACCAGACATTACTTACTTGCTGACATTTATACTGTGAAGTTAATAATTTTCCATTAAAAAATCACATTCGTCAGTTGGGAAAAAAGTAAAAAATTAATAGTGCAACACAAACAATGAGCATCTGTAATTCTGTTGCTTGTAAATGCAACTGACAATAATTTTCGCCTCGCCACGTGTAAAATCGATACTCACTGCATTAATGTCAGTAATATGGAGAAATCGCGTACCTTTATATATTACATGTGTAATAGGAATACGAGAAGTCGTTCTATTGTTAAAAATCAACGCTTTACTTGACCTGTAAAATAGAAACATTGTGGTTCGTAATGATGAAGCCTCAGTCACGTGACTGGGGGCAATTAGATGTTGGTTTCAAACCACAACACAGCAGAGATAGGGATATGCACAGTTATCTTTGGTCTATGCCCACAACAGTGCAGAGGACTCTTCCCTGCATGTCTCCCGCCACACACGAATCTCCATTCGCCATGCTGTCTCTTTCCTATATCACAGCCTATTTATTCTATAATGCTCGCAACCACAATGCTGTATTCCCTCATCAGGGAGAACAGACCATGAGGTATCGAGACACAATTAATTATCGTCATGAGCCCAGCCTCGGCTTGTATACAATTATATATATTTTTGACGAATTACAGCGTTCAAATGAATGAAATAAACCGCAATTTGCGATGTTATGGCATCAGTGTATTAGGTTTAGATGGAATACCAAACTGTGGCGAATGAAAATTTGTGCCTGGCCGGGATTCGAACCCGGGATCTCCTGCTTTCTAGGCAGACGCGTTGACCACTCCGCCACCGAGGACACAGTGACCAGCCCGACTGCACGTCTCCCGCCACACACAAATCTCCATTCGCCATGCTGTCTCTTTCCTGTACCACAGCCTATTTATTCTATAATGCTCGCAGCCACAATACTGTATTCCCGCATCAGGGAGAACAGACCATGAGGTACCGAGACACAACTAATTATGGAGCATGACGAATGGAGATTTGTGTGTGGCGAGAGATGTGCAGGGAAGAGTCCTCTGCAGTCGGGCTGGTCACTGTGTCCTCAGTGGCGGAGTGGTCAACGCGTCTGCCTAGAAAGCAGGAGATCTGGGGTTCGAATCCCGGCCGGGCACAAATTTCCATTCGCCACAGTTTGGTATTCCATCTAAACCTAATACACTGATGCCATAACATCGCAAATTGCGATTTATTTCATTCATTTGAACGCTGTAATTCGTCAAAAATATATATAATTATAAAAACAAAAAGAACACGTTCTTACCAGGTGAAATGTGCTTTTCGATACTTCGCCAACATGAAACTAGACCTTAAAATACTGGCAGTTGTGGGGCGATAATTGTGGGCGAAGGAAGCGCATGTCGTTTTGCGCGTCGTTGGGTGCCCCTTTGGGCTGACCCCTTGAGCGAGAGAAGTTTGTTTCGCGCCTTGTTTCGGCACAGCGGCAGTTAACGCGCTGGCGACGCTACGTCACTGCCACCTCCGCAGTGTGGCAAACAATGCAATGGCAGGCAGCGGCTCGCTCACGCTCGGCGCGGCACTTGGGCAGAGACGCCCACGTGGGCCCCACGCGCTCTCGCGGTCCTGGGAAGGCGGCGCGGCGTCCATCACCGAGGCGACGGCCGACCAGGGTGGACCCCCAATTTCCTCAGGCCAAAGATTTACTTGTTTCCGGAATTGCTGTTTGTCTCACCACGGTGGAATGCGGCAGGTATCTTCCCGTGTCTTACGACCTCATCGAAATATGTCCCCACGGATTTTGCACAAATGCTTAGTTGATATTTATTGCGGAGCTCACAAGGGACACCTTTGAACTCCAACACTCGGTACCGCACGAAACGATGCTTCGAATAATAAATAGTGGTATCAATATATTTAGATTATCCATTACGGATGTTTCAGAACCCTTGACTGTTAATTTCAATATGATTTAAGAAAAATGCACCAGTCACTTTTTCTTGAAGTGATGTTTATTCCATGAAATACATAAATGCTTTACCCACATCTAAATACCTATCCCTTCCATTCTACAATAATAGAGCAAACAGATTCGTACTGTCTTTAAACACAATAAACAGAACCTAGTCTAATTAATATTCTAGAGCACACTAGTGTATGAATAAATATAACAATAATACGAATTTTATTCTTGTACTTTTAACTGATTGTACACATACTTATTAAGTAAAAAAAACTATGCAAACAATACAGACAGTATTTATTATTCACTTTTGCAGTTTAATATTGACAAAATTATTTGCTAAATGATTGTATCATACTCAAAACAAACTTACCTGTAAAAAGAGTGTTATATCTTCGAATTAAAATAACAGCAGCTGTAAAAGCACATGTTGCACGCTGGTAAAGAGTTGTTTGCAGTGTAGAACCCAATAGGAAAAGGTGATGTGTTATTGTAACATAAACAAAAGGAGACGCAAGAAATGGAAATTAACCATAAAAACCCGGCCATACAGTCTCAGTAAATAAATGAACAACGTCATCTTACAAATACAATACACGACCTAAACAACGTGCAATTTGAATTAATGTATATTCCGTCTTCCCACCACAGAGCGAGCATCCAACATGACGCTTAAAATGATATTGTAACATGATCCATCTGAAGATGAACCTGAAAAGGTACGAAAACCGGTTCGTGCAATAAACACCATTTCAAGAAAAAGTGACTGCTGCATTTTTCTTAAATCATATTATAATAAATAATGGTTTGTGTAATTTGTCCCAAATACGCGTAGTACTACAAGCGAATTTTACATAGAAACAAAGAAACAAAGTGTTCACACTTGAGGCGGCAGACTGAACGTAATTTATTGCCGTCAATCATTGGAACTCTGGGGAACTCGATAGAGGACCGGACAACAAACGGAACTGTAAATATACACTGCTCGAAAGAAAAAAATGTTCAAATGTTTGTAAATCTATCGGACCAAACTGCGTGGTCATCAGTCCGTAGCTTACAAACTACTTAAATTTAGGTAAACTAACCTAAGGACAACACACACATCCATGCCCCAGGGAGGACTCGAACCTCCACGGCGAGCAACCGCGCACTCCGCAGCGAGACGCTTTAGACCGCTCGGCTACTCCACCGCGGCCTGCTCGAAAGAATTAGATCATATGGGTACATATTTTAATCAGATATTGGTTACAATTGTAATTTTTCTGCGATACATTACGATCATTTGGAGTCTAAATTTTTACTTGAGGTTCACATGGCGTTTATTTAGAGCGAGGCACCATGGAACTACCATGGAATTGTGAAAAATTCATTCAGGCTGACCTCTGAAACGGAGAGTGGTCACCGGGCGACATGTACAGTTGCACACCTGCATGGCATGGACAGTATGAAGGATATTTGGCCTTCTCCCATGAGTGAATTATCCAGCTCTGCAACCGTTGTGGAACGTGTTGCTCTGACTGCAATGCATCTGGCCACGTGCATCCCAGAATCCCAGACATACTCAACCGATTTCGTCGAACAAGCTGGCCACACCATATATTCAATTCCTTCAGCTTTCAGCATGTTGTCCACCAATTCAGTTCTGTGGGGATAAGCGTTATCGTACACTAGAAGAAACCCATAAGCTATGACCCCAGCGTAGGACACCACAAAAGATCGAAGGATTTCGTCTCTGAGCAGTCAAAACGCCATTCTGAACGACATAGAGGTCCGTATGTCCGCCAATACTGACATTCCCAAAAATGTTCAAATGTTTGTTAAGCTTAAGGGACTTAACTACGGGGTCATCAGTCCCTAAACTTACAAACTACTTACGAACTAGGACGGCACAAATATCCATGCCCGAGGGGGGATTCGAACCCCCGACCGTAGTGGCCGTGCAGACTGCGACTGGTGACATTCCCACCTCATTCGTCCAACACCATGATATGGTGATGTTTCCTGTACATAAAAAGGATTGTTCCGAATTCCACGTTCTCTCCTGATGAAGAACGACGATTTTCCGGCTGACCACAAAATCTTGACTCTCATGTGAATAGAACCCGGCGCCATTCGTTACAACCCCAATCTAGACGTTTCTTAGACCAGTTTCTGCGGGCTAAGCGGTGTCGTGGTTTCAATGGGTCATACACGAGAGGCCATCGTGCGCGTAGTTCACATTCCCGATGGCGAGTTTGGATTGTTTGTCCTGTAGCTGCCTAGAGGGTGCGTTACAGCGGTTGCATTCAGCCTCGACCATCTGTTAACCGGAGATGACGGTAATCTCTTGCTGATATTACCCTTGGACGACCTTAGCCTTGCCATCTTTTGACGGTTGTAGTTGTCTGACATTGCGTCCAGGTCCTGGAAATTTAACCTTTGGAACACCCAAATCGCTTCAGGCATCCCCCTGTCGGTCTTTCTTCCAACCTTCCTCTGGATCTCCATGCCATAGCTTCAGTTAAGTCACGTTGTTGATGCATTGCACTATCTGCTTGTTACCTTATCTGAACCGAAGTGCTTGTATAATTCGTTTGGTAAATACAACACCAAAGTTCTTTGCAGTAACTTTCTGCTATTGCCACTATCGTGGTTGCTGTAGTCTCTACTTTGCAGAACCAAGAAAAGGACGTCGAACCATTTTGTACCTTCTGCCTGTGACAATATGTCAGAATCTAGATATCTCCCTAATTGCTTAGACCAGTGTATTTGGTTTATTCGCTTTCGTTACTATGGAACTGGCATATATATAATGTACATAACACAGAACACTCACTATGTAGGTTTGCTGATGGCTCATTGATGATGCTGGCTGACACTTGTTTCCACTACACTGTAGGTAAGAAAACTTCCGTGGATGGGGATTATCCAGTTAGGTCCTCGTAAAACCGCCGAACTGTCCTGTATCTGTCCATGTTCGTTTGAAGAAAGTAGCTCCTGTTGAAGAAGTACCTCCTGGCGAATGTCACCCGGTACAGGTGGCTGTGATGGTGAGTGGGGATGACATTGAGCTTCCATGAGCTACGTCTCCATTACCTCCGGTCTGCTGGCCTGCAAGTGGACCAGCATGCCGCGCAATTACGGGGGAGGACGAAGAGTCCCAGATTTATCCAGCACTTTGAACACCTTGTTCCTCCACAACAAGCTATACTCTGCATGAGAGACGAATCTGCCGATATACTTGAGAGCACTTAGCACCTGTACCATATACGAAGCCTAGATTAGGATCAAGGTATTCATTAGCTCGGCCTTTTGGTGAAGACACCGCATTGCATGGGTTTTACAAGGTCCTTTGGCAAGCATTCTCCTTCAGTTGCGAGTTGCATTCATTGAAGAAATGCTGTAACTTACCCCACTTGTGTTCCAGTACGATACAGTTCCACTACAACCTGGAGGATAAGCTATGCGTTTCTAGTGGGAACATCACTATTTTGCTGCTGTTTTAACTGCACTGGGAGCGTTTTTGAACAGCGTCACCAGTGAACGGATGTCGATGACACGTTTTTCACTCAGGAATGTTCCAATGTCGTCAGCATACGCTACACAACTGTGAGAAAAAGTGTGTACCTGCACGTCGCTGACTGTGTGGCCTATAAGTTGTACGAAGAGGTCTGCGTGGATAAGAAGTGTCATCCGCATCCGCACCACATCCGAAAGTCCAATATACTCAACCGCACCCACATTACTTTATTCGCAACCGCAAGTTCGTTATCCGCATTAGCAGATATTAAAGATTTGAATGGGAAATAGTTGTAAATTATTTATATTTAAAACCATGGTATGTAATGATATAATTATAGTGTTAGAGCGTCATTTCTGCGACAACTTAACTACTTTTGACTTCTCGAATCATGGTAACTGTTCTATACCTACTCCAAAACAGGCAATTCCAAACAGGACAACATTGGCCTTCCGTACACACACAGTAGCGCTTCAGAGCCCGTGTGGTGTGAGTACTACGTCAGCTGTTTAATACAGGCATCTTATTAAATTTCATTGGTTAAAACTGATCGGCATAGAGGAGATTTTACTGTGTTTACATTTAAAAAAATGAAACGGTTCAGAGTTTTACAAAAGGGGCACTTGATTTTCCCAATATTAACGCACAAGAGATTATGTGACACAAAGTAAAGCATGTCATTTCAAGTGTTAAAACTGCCGTCTACTTCTAATTGGTAACTGTCAGTAAAAAGAGACAGTGACGGCTGCAGCCACGGCCAGCCTACACAATCTAACATTGTGTACCTCACTAAATACGTTACTTTCTCTGTACACCGTATCTGAGTATGAAACTTGCTATATAATGGTATTTTCAGTGTTTATTACTTCCGTCGCCTATTATCTAATACATAAACATCAATCTTTGTTTGTATGTTTATTCCTATTTTATGCGCGGCTGTACCGTTCATTCGGTTCCGATGACACAGTGTAAGAACATACATTTTTACACGCAAAACAGACCACTATATCGTTGATATTTTTCTTGCCATCAAATACGTATCCAAATTTTTTCCAGATTGACGATTTCAATTTGTTTTCCTTCACTAACGTCAAACCACCTCGCTTCACTTTACACGATATACTATCCATTGATGTCGTCTTCATTTGAAGAAAGAACTGTATCTGTATTCACTATGATATACGTTGCCACTTACCAAGCGCTAACTTAAGGCAGCGAAAATTTGGCATGTCACCTCTGGTGCGCAGTGGACTGTTTTGTCACCTAGAAAGCACTAGTAGACAGACTGCAGGTGACACGGTCGCGTAAACGGATTAGGCGCAGGTCCGTCAGTTACAGCTACGTCCACTGTGACCAGGGGCACAGAGTAATATATTTGTCTGTGCCAGGGGATGAGGACAACATACTTCTGCTCTACCTGGGCCCTGCAAGGATTCCAAGAATGTCCACAGGCTTAAAGTTTTCAGCTAACGTTTCGAGAGACGTACAGGGCATTTACCTTGCTCTTTATCCGCATATAACACGCTTATATCCGCATCGCTCACAATTTTATCCGAAAATTAAGAAATACTGCGGTCATCCACGGATATCCGCATCCGCGCAGACATCTAGTTGTAGGAATAGTCCAGCCGTTGACTGACTCCACTTGAAAGTTCCTAATGATCGTGACAAAATGTGGACCAAATCCTTTTCTGCATCTCGCCTAACATATCTGTGTGGCTTACGTGATCGAACGCATTAGCGAAATCGACAAACAATTTTTTTTTCTATTTTCATATCTCGCATCGTTTCCGAGATATTTGCAAAATTAACGGCGATTTGACGATGTTTGTCCGTAATGTGTTCCTCCTTTTTAGGTCGAACTGTTCAACCGATCAACACCAAATTTTACATACATAATTGTTGGTTGCCAGCGACCAGAACATTCCTTTTTAAATATTTCGGTCAAAAATAGGTTCGTAACACAAAAAAAAAAAAAAAAGCAGTTTGTGATGTCCTTTTGAAAGCAGGAAATTTAATTCCAGATAAACCGTTCATCTGACAAGAAAATTGAATAAACAAATCTAGAGGAAATTCTCTAACTTTTCTTTCTTTTATTTTTTCCACAACTCGCACCTTTAGAGTGATATTTTCAAAAATAACGGCGATTTGTCACTTCATTTTACGTAAACCATGGGTTCGGAAATGTTACTTGACATTCCCCACCCATAACTCTCTGTAGCATATGCCATCTAGCTTTCTGTATTTTATGATTTTCTTATTATAACCTACGCGTTGTCATTTCAAAGCAATGGCGCACTGAATAATTAACAAAAACACGTAGTTCTTAGTACGATAAATTACAATGTAGTGTCTTAAAATTGTCATATTAGCAGTTGAAAACATACCGTAATTATTCGCCTTACTGAAATAGGCAGTGCGTTAGGGTCTGATGAACATGGTCGGTAGTACGAAACCACCCAAAAAGAATTCTTTTTATTTTTATTTTTTACTTTATTTATTTTCTCCTTGGCTCGTAAAAGGATTTCGGGCACTTTTATTAATTAAATAGAGCTATGTTGTGGAATGCTTACAGTTGTGCATATGTAAGCGTGCTCCTTCTAAAATGTGTGTTTGTTCTATTTCGTGAACATGCCATTTAAATCCGTACGAACGAATTGAACAATGGTCTTCTGAAGAATACGCACATAAACTGAGAGGATAATGTAATAAATATTCTAAACAACGTGCTGATACTGGTATTTCATATATAAATGAAGTCCTAGATTTGTATGGCAACTGTCGTTCCTTAATGAAGTGCATACAAATTGGAACAAATTACTTTCTCTTTTTTCTAGCAATTATTCACTATTTATGGAATATGTTGAAAGTCATTAATTAGAACCAATGCTTCTACTACAATGTTTGACTTTGGCACGGTTGTTATGGACGCTTCTAACATAGATTGTATTACCTTTTCCGTAGTTCAAACATGACTTAGCTAAAATAACTAACGGAATAAGCGTGGTAATACTGAATTCTCTCTCTCTCGCTCTCTCTCTCTCTCTCTTTTACAGATGGCGTTAAGTCCTCTTTCTTTTTCTCTCTTTTCATTGGTCGGTTCTTTGTGGACGTTGGTTTGTTGTGTTTTATTTTCATCGTTTCGTCGTTACCTTTTTCGTTACAGAGGGTGTCGAGTCCTCCGACCGAGCACGCTGGGCTACCACGTCGGCAACCCTCTGACCCAGCGCGCTGAGCAACATAGGTATAAGATAATGAAAATATGGGAGGGATTTTAATAATGGTTTAAAGAGGTAAAAGTTCGAAAAGAGAATGTTTGTCAAAGCTAAACTCAAACGTCTAACAATTTTGGCTGTTTTTTAAAATACGATCAGAAAGAATATTACGAGTTGGGTGCTCACATAGTACCGTCGTAATCGTATCGTCCATAATTTTTCATTATTTATATTTTTATTATTTTTGTCCCAAATATTGGCAAAAAATCGTTAAACTACAGGCAAATCTAAAGTGGGCCGTAAAACACGCCAGTGCGATTTTTTCTTAATAAAGAGATCATGGAGAACTTATTTTTACATGTCAAACTTTATTGGTAAGAGGTACAGGAATGTTTCAGCAATTTTTCGACATAGTCAGCAAAGGTACTGAGACGCTTGCCATATGATGGGATCAATTTTTGTTTCCCTGTGACGTAGAAGTCTGCCGACTGTGAATGGAAACAGCATGTAACAGTCGTTATCAGCTCTTTGTCGTTGTCAAAACGCTGGCCGGAGGAGAGGTATTTCTTGAGGTGAAATCGCTGACGGCAGATCAGGTTCGTATGCTGGATGATTAAACAGTTCCCACCCATCTTCTGAGAAAAGATCATACGCCGAGAGTTATGGGGACGTGCAATGTGATGGAGTAGGACGCCCTCTGTTGTAAGGATTCCGCGCCTCTCTTTCTGAATGGCACGTCGCAGTTTCCGCATTGTTTCACACTCAGCGTTCACTGTTTCACACCTGGGCAGGACGTGGGGTAGTACAATGCGCTACCTGTTCCAGAACACCGTGCACATTACTTTCTGCACCTGCACAGTCTGCCTGTAACAACTGCTTGGTTTCTGGGGTAAAATGACAGAACCACTTCTCATAGCCAGTGACGATCCTGTCGAGAAACTTGTCGCCGTCATCATATCTCTGAAGAAATGACAGTGCTGTTCTAAATAAAACTTTCGTCTATTACTCTTGCGTCACGTTTTCAGGTAACTATCTGGCACACAATTTCTTGAACGACAGCTGTTGTAGTGAGAATGTCACGCAATAAGGTTCCCGATATCAGCAGAACGACTGCTAAGCTCCGTAATCATGAAGACGATTTGGTAAAAAAAAAAAAAAAAAAAAAAAAAAAAGCCTTACAAACGACGCGTAATCTACTTGCTCATGATGATCATCCCGTAGACCTGAGAAACCTCATGATGAATTTCGACGGGTGTGAGTGAGGAACGTTATTACTGACCGAACCTCGCAGGCTGTCAGAGGACGGACGTGAGACATGATTTAGGTCACAACTGCCGCGGTGCTGACGCTAGGCGGGAACTGTTCGGCCTGCTTTTCCGGCTAAATACGAGAACTTTCTGGATGCGTCTCGTACTATTGTCAGCGGCAATATTTCGACATCTCTACTCAAGAGAAGTGCGACATAAATTTGGAAACATCATGCTGCGTATTACAACAGAGCAAGATGGAATTGATCTATGTGAGTTATTGGTTAGAATACGGAATAGCAAGCTCAAATAACGGTTAAAATGACGCTAACAGTATTGGATACTTAATTATTATACATATACATAGGAACATAATAGTATTCCTCCGTTTTATGTAAATCAACGTTATCTGTCCATGCGGTACTACTAAACACGCCAGTAGACCGCATGTCTATGTAAAGGTACATTGTTTACCGTTCTGTACACTTGTAGTTGCGTTTGCATGAAGGTATAACACGCCGCAAAAGTAAATGAAAATGGCCTAAAGTGCCAGATTCCTTATGAATGTCTCAAGAAGGCAATAGTGTCCCACAAATAGCAAAGAAACTGAAGATTTCCATCAGCGGAGTTGTCAAAACCATACACTGGCATCGAAAAACAGGCTCCCATGAAGATCGTTCTCGCTCAGGAGCACGCAGGAAAATATCAGAACGCCAGGAAAAGTTCTTGCTAGTGACGAGCAAAATCTAACAGATAAAAAACTGTCCTTGAATTGACTGCTGAACTAAACGCAACTGGGGATACACCGGTAAGAGAGTGAACAGTGAGACGACGCATGGGAGATAAGAACAAGTAAACCACTGTTGCGCCCTGTTAACAAGAAGAAATGGTTTCAGTGGGCTATGACACAACAACTTTGGACAGCGGGGGATTGCTAAAGAGTCTCATTAACCGATGAATCCAAGTTCAAAATATTTGGCAGTAAACACCGTCAATTTTTACGCCGTTTACCCAATGAATGCTTGAATCCTCAGTGGGTAATTCCAACTGTAAAGTATGGAGGGGGTTCTGTGATGGTGTGGTGATTCTTTGGAGGGAATAAAGTCAGAGATTTGGTTAAAATAGATGGTAAAATAAACCAAAAGGATTATCATGCCATTATCCAGCGGTACGCGTCTGATTGGAAAAGGGCTTGTCTTGCAGTAAGACAACGACCCGAAACATACGTCTCGCTTATGTCAGAACTGCATGAAATCTCTAGAGGTTCGTAAACTAGTGTAAAACATGGTATGGCGGCCCCAGTAGGCTGGTTGTAACCCAATCGAGCTCTTATGGGATGAATTGGACGGGAGGGTCCAACAACGGGAAATCATGAGTGGGACTCAATTATGGAATGTGCTGTAGCAAGTATGTAGATTAAGTCCAACAGAAACTTTGGCAAAACTGTCTAGGATGGCTGGCTTAGGGCCATAAGGTACCAGGTGTTAAGAAATTTTGTAGCTGGGAGGACACGTCACAAGTGGAATGGGTGGGAAAACATAACAGATGGTGTAGCATACTACATTACTGTGAGAAATTGCGTCAATGCTACCTAGAAACTTTCTCATTGGCTGCCCCTCCCCAACCTCTGTGTAAGGTCCCTTCTACGTTTCTTTAGTAATAAAAATTAGATAAACTAATGTATAGAAATTGATACGATTTATTGTAAATATTATGTTTAGAGTAAGGTTTATTATGGTGTGTTTTGTTTATTTAGAAAAGCTTTAATTATGTAAAACAAATGAGTTACTATGTTGGAGAAGTGGAGCTTCCCGCCGAAGTAGGAGTACGCGGGAACGGCACTGCAAGGTAGCAGGCAGTTCCGCGAGAGACTTCAGAGAGAGAGAGAGTTCCGCATGACAGGTCAGCACGTATGGAATTAGGAAGATTAACAGTTATGTCCCAATGAAATGTTTGTACAAGTGTATAACAAGGAATAGTGTGATATATGTCGTTTGTTGTTTCGCGGCATAACAATAAATTATGAAACAACTGGCATCTCGACTTTTTGAAATATTAAGTACGAGCCTAGTCTCCAGTTCCAAAGCTTCCACAGCACATTACTTCAAGAGAAGAAGATCCACGACCTGTGCGCTGCTTCTGCGTGGGGACATCAGATATAACTGACGATGCAGATAGTTCTACGGCCCTCACGTGCAGTGCTACGCTATTAAATCTCGTGACATTGGCACGAGTGTGGTAGCAATATCGCCGAGGGAAGTGTTGGAGTCAGAGAAAGGGACAGACTTTAGGTGAAGGCCAACTGACTTTTATCTAAAGCTCTTTCCAAGTATCTTACATCACTTAAATCTTTTCGTAACTGACGCAGCCCAAGCCGAGGGTCTGCAAGGCAGTGATGAAAGCGAAGAGTGACTATTTTGAGGAATCGAAAATGTAATTGTTGTATCTTCTTGTGTATTATTTGAGTTTAATAAACATTTGGAAAACAACAAAATCATCTTAATACTGTATTTCCTTTGCATTGTATATAATTACTAGGTGTTTCCATACTTACGGTGGGTAGTGTACTTGGACGCCAGCCGTTCCCAGTTCCAGAATATCACGGAGAGGTTACGACGGTCTGGTGACACCCTTTTCATCCGAATCAGTGCATGCACCCAGGCTACAGTATGTGCCACAGCATACTGATAAGATGATTCATACTACAACCTTTCTTGTAAATCTGACTCGATTTCGTGATTACTGAGATAACATCATATGCGGGCCTCAGCCGTACGAACTTCGTGTCCTCTTCTTTTTCCTTTATTTTGCCGCGCTAGGTATCTTCTCCGGTCGCTGTAAGAGCATCGTGAATGGCAGACGTCTTCATTCACGCTGCGAGGCTTCAGCTTGCAGAGCACGTCTGTTCAGCCAGCGCCGTCGTGACCTGCGCACGACGTCCGGCGGTGGTACATGCGTCGACTGCACGAGCGGTGGGTGGAGCAGTCGGGAACAACGCGCTGACTGCTAGGAGAGGCAGGCTTCCAATAACGAACTCCGCTGCCTCGCACTTCTCGCCAGGGACGCTTTTGACCTCGAACGCTCGGAATCTCAAGAAACAATAGAATAACAAGCAGTCATAAGCAGGTCAGTGTGTGCGTCATTTCCATTCAAAACGCCGCACTTGTCTGACAGCGCCACTACATGGTGGCAGAGATTGTGATGCGATTCCTGGCCGGATCATAAAGTTCGTACCCTTCTAGATACAAGTTTTCCAAACAGATTCTACGCTGAAGCTCTTGCCACCGAAAACAACAAAATATCACCAGCCCCTTGATGTTTTCTTGTTTCGGCAATATAAACTATCAGACGGATTACTTGTTTAGAAAGACAGGTACCAAACTTCAAGTGAATCTACATAATCGTTATTTCATCGTGATACTTCACTCTGTGATTTACAATCAGTTTTCTGCACCTACGTATAATTTACCTTGTTTCTCTTTTTTTCTAGCGATTATTCACTATTTATTGAATATGTTGAAAGTCATTAATTACAATCAATGTGTCTACTAAAAGCTATTCAAATGTTCAATTGTTTGTCTAGCTTAAGAGGCTTAACTGCGGGGTTATCAGTCCCTAAACTTTCAAACTACTTATGAACTAACTTATACTAAAGACAGCACAGACATCCATGCCCGAGGGGGGGGGGGTTCGAACCCCCGACGGGAAACGGCTTCGCGCATTGGAGCATAGCGTCCCAATACGCTCGGTTGCTGCGCTGCGACGGTACTGAATTTCACATAACAGTAGTACTTAATCTATATACAAAATTACTACTCTCATTAGCTCATTTACAATATCTCTCCAGTATATGTGCATGTGATAAAGAACTCTATGTTTGGAATTTGTTGGTTTGTATTTCATGGTATATACACAAAATAGAACAAATGCACTTTGTAGAGAAAGCGCTATTACTTTTGAACAAATCGGACTCTTGCAGAATATAGTCGTATTCAATAAACAAGAGTGTGCGAAACTATTTTAGGAAGCAAGATGAAAAAATTCCCAATGGTAGTTTTTCTTTTAATTTTTATTTTTATTTATTCATATTTTGTTGTTGTTTGGGTACATCGTTGCTTTGCGGTTGTTTGTTCATATTCGTTCACGGTTGACGTTGACAATTTGCTCAGTTTTTTATTACAGATGGCGTTAAGCCCTTTTTCTTTTTCGTGTTGCAAAATGCTTGATGAAAGCTAGGGTATGACATTGACATACCGACATCATCATTTGAAAATGTAATTAGTGTGGCTTTTGATATCGGACAGCGTGAATGCCAAAGTGTTTTGGAATGTGATAACGTGGTTTAGTGAGTCGTGCGCATTGTCCTCTCCCACTTTGTTTTCAGTACTTCATCGAAATCCTACATCTGTACTTTGAGGAGTAATAAAAGCAATTTCAGTTGTGTGGTACTGCTGTACATGTATGTTTTGCGCTATTATAAGTACTTTAAACGGAGTGTTTTTGGCGCTGCTAATGAATATGTAATGATACAATGACGCAATCGAATGGCATATAATTTCCTTTTTACAGTATTGATATCTTGTTAATTTGTTTCTCTCTGTTAAAATGTTATTTGAGGTACAATGCAACGTTTTGCATTCAAATGACGCACACCACTGTCATGTTTATAATTGCCTGTTATCCACGTATGGTTTTGTGCGGTTTCGGGCGTTCGAGGCGAAAGGTGTTCCTTGGGAGACAAGCACAGTATTAGCAGAGAGTTTACCGTGTTCGTGTCACGTACTGTAAGTATAGATATTAAATACATAGAACAAAAATGTTTTGGATCACCTATCAAGCACTCGTTATATGGTATTCCATCCTATTGTGAATTAGGATTTATAATTACTAACGAACTTGGCCACTGGTAATATGTGTGGAAATTGGATGTCCACGATAATCTCCTTCCCCTCTCCTTTCCCTATTCCTCTCCTCCTCACCCTACTATTTGTCCATCACCTCTTCCCCTATCCCTGTATATCTCTTACCCCACACTCTATCCATCCCATCACCCTTCTCTCTCAGTCCATCTACTCCATCTACCACCAACTTCCTCTCCTTCTCCTCCATCTGCCTTGTCTTGTACATCTTCTTGTCCTGATATTAACAATGGTTCGTGTAATTCACAGTAACATTTCCTACATTACGTGATTATTCGAAACTCCCATTACTTCATCTCCTCCAACCGCCTTCCTTCTCTCTCTCTCTCTCTCTCTCTCTCTCTCTCTCTCACGTTCGGAGAAACAAAACACCTTGAAAGACAAGAGCTAGGAAGTTAGATTTAAAGGACATGTTCATTAGTGTGTTCCTTTGGTTCACCGTGTGTCCTGTTGCCTAGGAGGCACAGGGTCCGCCATTATTTTCTCCATGTATGATGGCTTCGATACGTGAAGGGGTCAAATGGCTTCCTGTAGTATAGCCATTCATGTTCCAGTTAGCTGGTTCCAAAGTAGATCTGAGGTGGTTGGCACGAGGTCAAAGCGCTGACGCTGTCGTTTCCCCATATCCAACACATTTTCCATTGGTGACAAGTCTGCTGATTTGGCGGATCGGGGCAAAAGGCCTGTTTCACCAAGAAGGTACGTGTTCACACGGCAACGCGTGGTTATACATTGTCTTGCTGAAGTATAGTGTCTACATAAAGGTTACCGATACTTTTGCCTCCCTGGGATGTGCTACTGCGAATGGTAGGTTCGGGAGTGGCATGCGACTAGCTAGGATTTCTTTTCGTACTCATGTGAACGACTTCAAACTTCGCATTATTTAGAGTAAATTGCCAATTTTTACACCATAGTGATATCTTATTCAGATCGTTCTGCAATTGGTTTTGATCTTCCGATGATTTTACTAGACGGTAAATGATGGCGTCATCTGCAAACAACTTAAGAGACCTACATCGATTTTCCCCTAAATCTTTTATGTAAATGAGGAACAGCAGAGGACCGTTAATATTACCCTGTGGAACGCCCGATATCACCTCCGTTTTAGTCGATGCCTTACCATTGATTACTACAAACTGTGTCCTTTCTGACGGAAAATCCCCTATCCAGTCGCAAATTTGGTACGATATACCATAACCACGCAATTTGATCAAAGACCATGTGTGAGGTACGGTGTCAAAAGCCTTCTGGAAATCAAGAAATACGGAATCAATTTGAGAACCCTTGTCGATAGCACTCATCACTTCGTGTGAGTAAAGAGCTAGTTGTGTTTCGCATGAACGGTATTTTCTAAATCCGTGTTGACCTTGGGTCAATAGATCATTCTGTTCGAGATAATTCATAATATTTGAATACAGGATATGTTCCAAAACCCTGCTGCAAATTGACGTCAATGAAATAGGCCTGTAGTTTAGTGGGTTACCCCTACTGCCTTTCTTGAATATAGGTGAGATCTGTGCAACTATCCAATCTTTTGCTACAGATCATGTTTCGAACGAGCGGTTCTGTTAAGTACGGGCCACCAGTAGGTGATGTTGCGCTGTGATAGCGATGTTGGCCTCGAACGCGTGAGCCGACGAGGTTTATATGCTAATCATTTATACTAAAGATACTGATGCACATTTTACGATAGGAGTACATGATACAGATGGAATAAAACATTTTCTTCGTACGTAGTGTGTACGAGCACTACTTTAGAATACGAACGACGATGCGTCGTGCGCTAAGTGTTAATCGTCTACATTACATACGTAAAACGACGTCGTGCCATAACAATCTCCGCACATCATGGTGACGTCAGCTACTAAGGTCACCTCAATGTGACCTTATGCCAAGAGTTTCCCAACAATGAGAAAGCCGCCTTGCTATCTCCGTATGATTATGAGTAGGCCACTGGCTCAGCGTGTGCTGCAACGTCGCTAATTGCTGGTCCGAGATAGGTGACGCAACGGCTGGGACGTAACTCCCGCATTTGGAAGCACTACGCTCCAGGTATCCGTCTGGTCTGCCACGTTTAGGTAGAGGGATAAAACATTCTACCATATAATCCTGACAGATTTAGAAAGCAACCCCCACGAAAAATTAAATTTACCATTTTTGTTTGGTTTAACCCTTCGTAGCATAGTTCAAAATATTCAAATGTTTGTAAATCTTACGGGACTTAACGGCGGGGTCATCAGTCCCTAAACTTAAAAACTACTTATGAACTAACTTATACTAGACACAACCATCAATGACTGACGGAGGATTCGAAACTCCGACGCGGGAGGTCGCTCGATTCGCAACATGGCGCTCCAGACCTCTCGGCTACTCCCGCGCGGCTCTTAGGATAGTGGTCGATATATTGCCCACCTACCATAAGCGCGAAACAGTGTACGTTGCTCTTTGCATTCCTTCTTTTCACCCGTTCCATTCGAAATAACAAGTTTACCACTGGAATTTGTAATATTTCATAGTGTTTAATAATATTTTATTTTTGTAATGTTATAATGTGTTCAATTTTCCTAATTCACTAGATTATTTAATAAACTGTATCTTTTTGCATTACAAATGCCATTTTTAGTTAGGGGTCTATCTATTCCAGATATAAGAAGGTGGTCTTTTAAATGACCACCATCCACAGTAGACTAACCCCATCTTAAATGTACGTACATCAACCACATATTTCTTACTTTCACTAACAAGTTAAATAAACATAAAATAATTTTGAGTATATTACAAGCCTGTTAACGATAGGAGTACAAATGGGATGCAGTAAACTCTGCGTGGCCGGCGTCAAATTTGCACATTTGAACCATACTTTTCATCGAATATTTGGATCCTAAAATAAATAAATGAAATTAAAAAAATAGAAATAAAAATATGAACTGCCATTATTTTATTTTCGTGGTAGATAGTGTTGTAATCTACAAATATGAAGCCGGCCGCGGTGGCCGAGGTGACTGAGGCGCTCCAGTCACGGTCAGCACAGCCACTACGGTCGGGGGTTCGAATCCCCCCTCGGGCATGGATATTTGTGCCGTCCTAGTTCGTAAGTAGTTCATAAGTAGTTTGTAAGTTTAGGGACTGATGACCCCGTAGTTAAGTCCCATAAGCTTTACAAACATTTGAACATTTTTTTACAAATATGAAACGTGATACACCTCTCACGTTACTCGAGTACTGTAAATACGGTTTTAAAATACAAATAATATGCGTTGTCATTAACTTTTTTTTCTGATATGGAGTTGATTCTGTTGAGTTCTGTAGCCATTGGGAAATCTTCCATAAACATAGCTGATTTCGGTGCGTGTTTCAAATGTTCAAATGTTTGTAAATCTATCGGACCAAACTGCGTGGTCATCAGTCCGTAGCTTACAAACTACTTAAACCTAGGTAAACTAACCTAAGGACAACACACACACCCATGCCCCAGGGAGGACTCGAACCTCCACGGCGAGCAAACGCGCGCTCCGCAGCCAGACGCTTTAGACCGCGCGTGTTTCAATCTAACTGCGTAAATCTCAAGGTGGCTGAGGGAATCGCAGAAATCAAGCACCCCAATAATGAAAGGCAGAGGGACTCACGAAATCATGTAACACAATGGTAAAGACAAGATGACTCACCAATATCAAGCATCCACATACGATCAGAAACTACACATTATAAGAGTAGAGATAAGAATATACTCACAGGCTATATAGATGAGTTTTTGCAAAAATGCGAATGTTCCTGTGGTTCCCGTTGTCATAAACGGATAGATCAGTGTGACTTGAATAGACTAGCAGGATGCCTCTCACAAGAAGACCATCAGAAGTGTAAATAACGGATTTCGATGTGTCTCGGATATGCTGTAGAGGAAATACCCTGAGTATAAATCAGTTTTCTTAGCGACAGACCTTGGTTTTCTAGAAAATGGATGTTGAAATCCACTACGCGATAGAAGGCGCGCAACGTTAGCCATGGTCCAACCAAGTGAGTTTGGCGCAGCATTTAAGGTCTCCAGATACCACGCTGGAGGATCCGTGTTAGGGTCCCCTCTGTGTTTTCTTCTCTTCTGTAAATCAGAATAGCCCGACAGTTTTCCATTTTATTTTACAGAATATCAAAAGGCAGTCTACATTGTATCAAATTAGTACGAAATATTTAGTTTTGACGTAGTAATTTAATCTTCATGTCATCATTACAAAATCTTACTCGCTATCATCTGCATGGCATGCTATTGTCGTAAGACCAAACCGAAACACAATGGTTTACAGCACTAAGCACATTTCATAAAAGCTACTGTCTTGCTGGCGCACGGTTCATAAGGGCGATACCAGTAAATTTTTACTTACATTAAAAAGAAAAGAGCACTTCTTAATCCGCTAACTTTTGTACGAACCATGCGTATTTGATCATCTTCGACAAAGCAGGTGCCCTAAATTGATGCAAAACTAATGAGTGTAGTTTTACGACGAATATCATTGGGATTTCTGTTGTGGCATAGCAAGCGATGCAGACGATAGCGAGTAAGATTTTGTAATAGTGACGTGAAAATTAAATTACTGTGGCAAAATTGAATATTTCGTACTAGTTTCAGACAATGTACACTGTTTATATTCTGTAAAATAAAATGGAAAAATGTCGAACTTTTTTTATGTAAAAATAAAATTCAAACAAAATAAAATAAAGAGCCAACCTCTCTTGGGTGGAACATGGCTTACATTTGAAGGAAGGCTGTCTGCCGCCTTCCCTAGGTTTTCAATTTTGTAATTTATCTAACTTCACTAGACGGGCTTTTTTGCTAAACGAGAACCCCTTTCGTTAGGAGGCATGAGGAACAGCATTTCATTTCATGTTTATAAATTTTAGTTTCTGTAATACTGTGATAATATTGCTGGGATTTTATTATGCTAATAATTTATCATTCTGTCTGTGAATGTGACAATATGAACGGTTTCTCAGTGACGCCACTGTCCCTGTGAGAATGTGTACTTGCTTTATTCTCTATGAGCATTTTTTAGCATGGGAGTCTGAGTGTGAGAATTTTCGTCGACTGCTGCTGGCTGTTCGCTACTAGTGTTTCTCTGGCTTCATGTCAATAGGTAGTCGTTACCAACCTCTGCTTTTGATGCTACCAAAGATGTACCTCCACACTTTGGTTACAAGTTGGGTTGCCAATGCCCAGTAGTGAGCCTCGGTAGGACGAGCGAATCTAGGTTCTCCCCACCACCGCGATTTTCTTGGGTTTTTACCGATTTCCGGCCCTGACGGGCAACTTGCTGGCCATCGAGTCACTCTGTGGCTGCGCTTCGACCTGGTAAGACGTTCATATTTTCTTTCCTCCCTTGAGATGGTAGCGATTCGTTGTCTGGTTTGTTCAAGTTAGACTTCAGAACATAAGTTCAATTTTTCGGAATAAGTTCTCCGATCATGTACGGATCTGTATTCACTTTCATTTCGGTGATTTTGCATAAGTAAACGTGGTGAAGATGCAACTAATTCCGTTTCCTCCTTCTGTGAGTGATATGTACTCCACATGGTGTGTTCTTAGAACAAAGCCTTCAACTAACCCTGTGTCTGTTTCTATGTCCTTCAGGCAAGAAATTATGCATGTATCATTCTGATTTCTATTAGTACATCGCGATCTCCTCTCCGACTATTTTAAGTTGCTGTTTAGTTTTCAAACTTGTAATTTTCATTCAGGCTCTGTCAGTAAATTCTCTTCTAGCCTTGTACTAACCCCTTTATTAGCTTGCTTATGAAATGCTACGTATTTCTAGGGGCTGCATGCGGTATTTTGTAGTTGATTTACTCCGACTTTGAATTTATTCCATTTTTCTGATTCTTGAAGACTAGACTTCGTCCATCTGTGTAAACCTTTCCTATCCTGTCTGGCTGTATTTCTTTAGCTTCCTTATGATATCCAAGGGTTGCATGCTGTAGCAAATTTTCTTTATTTTTTCGGAAATTAAATTTTTATATTTTTACTGTTTTTTGGAATCACGTGGTTCCGAACTCCGAGTTCAAAGGTTTATAGCCAGTCACTTGAGTTCTCGCCACTGCTCACATACCAGTGTCTCACTATTGTGTATTCTTGCTTCATAATCTATGATTCTGTTGATTTTTTTTTTTTTTTTTTTTTTTTTTTTTTTTTTTTTTTTTTTTTTTTTTGAAATGTATACGATCTTTAAGCATTTCGCCTTCAGTGGGGTGCGAACATGTAATGTGGCAGACACGTGCCGTGTTTGTCAGTAATTCTGCATGCTCACGGTTTGATTTAAATGAAAACCAATCTCGCTATTATCGCGTACCATCTCAAGTAAAGAAAGACAGACCAGAGCCACCTACGAAGCTTCTTTTTCCTTGTGTTGGGTGGTACATCCTGATTCGTTGAATTTCGCGTACGATAGCGGCGCCTGCTTCTGCTTCGTATCAGCACGCTGAGTTGGGTGAGTTTCGCTTTGCTGTGCGTGTGACTGGCTGAATGCTTGTTGACTGTAAATCCCTCCTCTGGCGATGTTCAGTTCAGAATACCATAAGTTAGTCTTCAATGGGACTCATTTTTATTGTTTAACAAAATTGATTCCCCATTTGCTCATGTTTGAACTGAATAAATAATTTATTGTCAGTGAAATTTTATTCTATTTATGAATATTAGTTAATGAATACACTCCCTTTTTTATTTAATGTTGTTTTTCACCAGTGCTGAGAACAAATTCAGATGTAAATTATCATATTTTTAAATCCGTTGCGCCATAAATGTTGTCTCAGCCACCTTCATGAAATGGTTTAGTTCGCGGTGGCTTGTATAATAATGATTGAGTGTAATTCTCGTGATCTACGGCCACCGTCTCTTTGTCTTCCTGCTGCTAAAGTAAATTTTGAGTCAGTTCTAAATTTTGGGCCGTGAAACAACATTCTGTTGCAGGAAGTAGTCAGTAGTTCACACGAGCCTTTTAACTGGCTCTTAAGGCCAGAATTATATGTTTGACGTAAGCTTATAACTGGCTCCTTTCAGTTAGAGTTAATTTTACAAATAACGGTGTCTTACAAGTTACATGTCTTACTACGTGCAGTGAACTTCAACATCAATTTTCTCGGAAACCATTGCCAGTCGTTAAAATAGCGGATAGCTTCATACTCATGGTATGTCTCTCTACAATATATCAGAGAGCCATAAAAAACATATTTACACTTCTTTTGCCCACCTTGTCAGAAGTATGGACAAATCTTACTGCCAAAATCAGTGAGTTTGAAAGAGGACGCGTTATTCGCACGAAATAATGTGATTAATCCATCCAAAAAACAATGGCCGCCGTTTGGTTCGCAGCATCACAGTGATTGCATTTCTTTAAGATATACAGCGCCAAATCAAGGCCTTCTGGTGAGAGGTGGTCCTGGTTTAAGCTGGTGCATGACCAGAGCACTGTGATAAGTACTCGAATGACCCGTAGCCATAACTTTCTGCATGTCACCACATACGTAATTTTTCAGCATGACAATGGACGAGCATATTTATCCTCACGAACATGTGCCTTCTTAGTATCACAGAATGTCAGCTTTTTGCTCCGGCACGCTAGTTTACCAGACATAAAGACAATAGAAATTGTGTGGGTAAAACCACAGTAGATTGAGCAAGCAGTGAAGGAATGCAAGGAGAAATTTGGAGAGGGAATTTTAAGTTCAGAGACAAGAAATAAAAACTTTGCGGTCTGCAGATGACATAGTAATTCTGTCAGAGACCGCAAAGGATCTGGAAGAGCAATTGAATGGAATGGAAAATGTCTTGAAAAGAAGGTATAATATGAACATCAACAAGAGTACAATAAGGATAATGCAATGCAGTGTCAGAAAATCAGGCGATGTTGAAGGAATTAGATTAGGTAATGAGACAAAAAAGTAGTAGATGAGTTATTTGGGGTCGCGGTGGAGCGGTCGAGCGCATTGAGGCCCTATGCTACGATGCGCGAGGCCGTTCCCCGTTGGAGGTTCGAATTTCCCCCTCGAGCATGGATGTTTGTGCCGTCTTGAGTATAAGCTAGTTCATAAGTAGTTTGTAAGTTTACAGACTGATGACCACGCAGTTAAGTCCCATAAGCTTTACAAAAATTTGAACATTGAAGTTATTTGTCTAGCAAAATAACTTCTGATTGCCGAAAGTAAAGAAGATATAAAATGCAGAATAGCTATGGGAAGAAAAGCTTTTCTGGAGGATCGAAATTTATTGACATTCAGTATTAATGTAAATGTTAGGAATTGCTTTCTGGAAGCATTTATCTGGAGTGTAGCATTGTATGGGAGTGAAACGTGGGCAATAAGGAGTTAAGACGTGAAAATGATAGAAGCTTTTGAAAGGTGCTACAGAAGAATGATGAAGATTAGATGGGTATGTAACATAACTAATGAGGAGGTGTTCAACAGAATTGGGGAGAAAAGGAGTTTCTGGCATATCCTGACTGAGAGAAGGGATAGATTGGTAGGACACATTCTGAGACATCAAGAAATCGGTAACTTAGGATTAGAAGGAAGTGTGTGGGGTATTCTCAGATGAAGAGGCTTGCGCAGGACAGGGTATCATGGAGAGCTGCATCAAACTAGTTTTCGAACTGAAGACCCCAACAACATCAACAGCTTTAAACATTTGAACCTTTGCAAAACCAGGCATATTTGATGTTTGTCGATTATAGAGCCATCTACTACGAAAGAAATTGGATACAGTAACCAGGATGTATATTTTAGTGTATAATCCGAATATACAATATGGATGTGGGATTCCCATTTGCAAATACCAAGTTGCCTCAATCATACAGGACTTTTGACCGGGAGGTGGCCATTTGCGTCAGGGAAAAAAAATCTCTTTTACTAATATAAACGTTTCAATCAGATAATTTCTTTCTACATATTTATCTGCAGTTAAAAATACTCTGTAAATGAAGAGCGACAAGCAACATTTTCGGAATGGACGCAGTGACACTCTGTATATTGTTAACAAATGTACGAAAACACAGAATATGCATTTAAATAAAGAAATACAGAAAACACACCGAGACATTGATACATTTGACTAGTCTAAAATGACAAGAGATAATGTACTCCCTCATTATTCGAAAAGTCAACTGTCCAGCTATTTGGTTTCCTTTTTGACTTAATAATGCCTCTACTTTTGAGACATCAGCAGCCTGTGTGTTGTAAAAGGCCTCATGTGCAACTTGTTAAGAAACCTAATATACTTTACGCCTATAATTTTAATTACACATTTTCATCAGAATAATGTAATTCGTCTGAGTGCTAACAGCTATTCAAAATTGCGTTTTTGTATGAAAACACGCCTTTCATTTACAGTAAGAGAGAGAGATAGAACAGTGTTAGCTGTGAAGGGCCTTCGCACAGTTGCAATAATCACTTGGGTAAGCTGTGACTGGAAATGGCACCTCGACAAAGGCCAAAGAATGCTGTTGGTCATTCATGTGAAGTACAAGGCCGTGCCTAGCACCACTAGTTTCACTGCTTGCTGTCTTTGTGTGATGGACAACGAGAACATTCCAAGGTCTTGTTGCCATCGGGTTTTCTGTGGAAAGTGAACATAAATGAAGTTCTGTCACAGAAGATTTGCAGCTTAATTCTCAAAAATATATGACAGCCATTTACAGAGTAATCAAGTGATCAAGTGATCATACAATCTGTAGAGTTGCACTGAATGAACTAAACTGTGCTAATAAACTGTGGTTAATTTGACATGTGTAACGTAGAACAGGGAAGAATGAAGGTACTTCTACAGTGAAATTCAACAGCAATAAACATCTTAAATCACTTAACAAAAGTACGTCTCCCTGTCCCAACTGTATACCAATTAGTTTCCTTTCAGAGTATGAAGATGCAAAAGCCCCATACATAACTATTATATACAACCGCTCGCTCAGCGAACGTTCCTTACTCAAAGACTGAAAAGTTGCACAGGTCACTCCAATATTCAAGAAGCGTAGTAGGAGTGATCCGCAAACTTACAAGCAGATATCAATGACGTCAGTTTGCAGCAGGGTTTTCGAACATACACTTTAATCAAACATCATAAACTACCTCGAAGAGAATGACCTATTGACCATAGTCAACATGGATTCAGAAAGTATCGTTCTTGTGAAACACATCTAGCTCATTACTCAAATAAGATGAGTGCTATCGACAAAGAATGTCAAGTAGATTCCGTATTTTTAGATTCCCGGAAGGGTTCTGACAATGTGCCTCACAAGCGTCTTCTAATCAAATTGCATGCTTATGGAATATCGCCACAGTTTTGCGATTGAATTCGTGATTGCCCGTCATAAAGGACACAATACGTAGTAATCACGGTAAGTCATCAAGTACAACCGAAGTGATATCTGGCGTTCCACAGGGAAGTATTATAGGGCCACTACTGTTACTTACTTTTATAAACGATTTAGGATACAATCTAAATAGCTCTCTTAGACTGTTCACGGATGATTCTTCCATTTATTGGTTAGTAAAGTCACCTGAAGATCAAAAACAACTGCAAAAGATTTAAATAAGATACCTCCAAGATGCAAATATCGGCAATTGATCTTGAATAATGATAAGTGCGTGGTCGTCATTATGACCACTAAAAGAAATCTGTTAAACTTCAGTTACACGATAAATCAGTCAAACCTTCAGACTGTCAATTCTACTAAATACCTAGGAGTAACAATTACGAACAACTTAAATTAGAAAGAACACATAGAAAATATTGAAGGGAAGGCGAACCAAAGACTGCGTTTCATTGGCAAAAAACACTTAGAAGATGCAACAGTTCTACTAATTACACTATACTTGTGCGTCCTATTTTGGAGTATTGCTGCGCATTGTATGATCCACAACAAACCAAAGAAAGTTCAGAGATTGGCAGCTTGTTTTGTACTTTCGCGGTATAGGGAAGAGAGTGTTACCGAAATGATGCACGAGTTGGGGTGGAAATCATTAAAAGAAAGGAGTTTTTTGTTGCGACGAGATTTATTTCTGAAATTTCTTTCACCAACTTTCTCTTCAGAATGCGATCATATATTGTTAGTCACCTACATAGGGAGACATGGTCATAATAAAATAAGAGAAATCAGAGCAAAAAGAGATTTAGGTGTTCTCTTTTTCTACGAGCTGTTAGAGAATTGAACTACCGAGAAAGATCATAAAAGTGGTCCGATGAAACACTCTGCCATGCACTTCAATGTGACTTGCAGAGTAAGCTGTACTCCTGTAGTCACCCTGTAACGTAACTCGAACAGGATATAAAAATCAGAATCGTGGCAACTGAATGAATCTAACTGCTCGGCGTTAAATGAAACTGCCAGTAGAATAGGATACCCACGACAATGAGTAATGTAGCCTTCGCATTTTGTACCTGTAGCTGAAGTCTCTCCTTCTAAGGCTCTGAATCAATAAACACTGCAGGAAACATACTGGTACACCTGGAAAGACGACAACGATTTTGATCCGACGATAGCAGATGACATCTGAGAATACTAGCTGTACCGAAAGTAGTATCAGTACATCTCTCATAGAACGGACGTCGTCGTCCGCCAACAGAGAGTATAGTGGCATAGTAGCCGGAGTGTCATCTATGTGTGCCTTTAATAGGGAATTATTGCAGTCATAAGTTGCAGTGTGATATCAGCGTGTAAAGCAAACAAATGCCATGCAACACACTTTAGTGCTTTCTACAGCCAACCGAGCGAGTTTGAGAAGGGTAAAAATGTGTCCTACCGACAGGCAGTACGGCCCTTTCGGAAAATTGCAACGCAAGTGGACATGCTGCGCCAGTTATGAAACGGTCACGTGAGCTTCCTATCATCTGTAGACTGCGTTCTGGACGTCCATGTTGTAGATACGCCAAGACCGTCGTATTATTATCATTATTAATGATAAAAGTGCGCTCAGATTGAGCATTAATATACAAGTTTGTACAATTCATAGTTAAAAATTATTTTTAGTCCTTGCTATTGTCTATTATTGTTTTTTTTTCTCACGTTAAAATTGATATTTTTTGCATTGTTGGCCACATAATGTACATTTACAACCCACACTCGGTTCATGAAAGCTTTTGATAGAACATATTTTATTGTGAAAGCCGTGTACTGAATGTCTTGATGTCTCATGTCCCTAGTTCCTGCCGTTCAACATGGCTGGTGTGACGTAGAAATCCAGGTCTATCTCCTTCTCCTTTCAGGTCATGATGTTGACCAGTTCCCGGTAGGGCCCCTTTGATGGCAGGCAATGCTGTAGTCCGGTGTCTTCTATGAAATAAGTATCTTTCAACAGTTCATATACTAGTCGGGATGGCGCAGTTTTTTCCACTCCTAGGATCTGTTTCATGAACATCGTCTTCACTTCCTTATTCGTATTAGATTGCTGATCTTAAACTTTTCCCGTATGATCTCTATTCCATGTGTTACGACTGGGGCCACTGCTACTTTGAATAATGTCATCGTTGTGTTTGTTGATAGGTTAGTTATGTGAGGGATATTGTTTGAAGTTTTGATGGCTGCTACCGTTTCATGGACATGTATACAAAAAGATGTTGCTGTTGTTTGTAATGTAATTCCCAGGTATTTATGCTTGTCTACAATTTGTAATGTTTCATTGTATAGCATTAACTGTCTCTGGCTGTTATTCTTCCTCCCTTCCTGTATGTCATTTGACCGGTCATATCTTTGCTTTACATGTATGTCATTTTCCGTTGCCCAGGTATTTTATTTTGCCTTCTGTACGTCTTCTCTTACTGCTGAGCTTATCACCATACAATTTACATACAGAATAATTTCTGATTTAGAATCTTTCTCTGTTATGTTGCTGATATCGGCTGTATAGATGTTGAACAGCGTTGGGCTAATAGGATCTCCCTGAAGAACTCCATTCGTCAGTATAATCATTTCTGAAACTTCAACATAATACAAATATGTATTATAATACAAATTATTATGTATTATAATACATGGATTATAATACAGCGCCGGCCACGGTGGCCGAGGTGACTGAGGCGCTCCAGTCACGGTCAGCACGGCCACTACGGTCGGGGGTTCGAATCCCCCCTCGGGCATGGATATTTGTGCCGTCCTAGTTTGTAAGTAGTTCATAAGTAGTTTGTAAGTTTAGGGACTGATGACCCCGTAGTTAAGTCCCATAAGCTTAACAAACATTTGAACATTTTTTTTTTATAATACAGCGTTGGGCTAATAGGAACTCCCTGAAGAACTCCATTCGTCAGTATAATCATTTCTGAAACTTCAACATAATACAAATATGTATTATAATACAAATTATTATGTATTATAATACATGTACATGTATTATAATACAAATATGTATTAGATTTCTTTGAAGACATCTCTCGATCGTTCTTACCAGAGGATCTCCCTCTCTGGTAAATTTTTACTGTTTTTCTACTAGTTTTCCTCTATTTACTGAATCGAAGACTTTCAAGAGATCTACAAATACTGTACAGTACATTCCTCTCTCGATCGTCATATTGCAATGGCCTCAATGGCCGAACGTGGAGCGGGTTTGTGAACTCAGATGTGTCAACACGAACTGTTGCCGACCGATTACTAGCAGTGGGACTACGAACACGCCACAACATAGAGGGACACGGATCGGCTGATGTCGTGAGAGAAACTCTGTTGTTTTCAGCGATGGAAGCACATTTTGGCAGCACACAAGTGACGATCGTTTGCGCTTAAGAGTTAAACCTAGCGAGTGCTGTCGCGCAGAATGTATTTGTGAAAGATGCATTGCCCCACTCCAGAACGTAAGGTGTCGGTTGTGATAAGCTTCCCCTGTTGTTAAACTTTGGTGGGAGGAAATGCTGACCAACGGTCGGTTCGTGTACAATGTTGCAAGACCCTTCTTTAATCAGTAGAATATTTCCTGAATGATGAAATATACTGAAATTAAGACATTACTTAAGAAACGAGATAAATAAATTTCATCAAATTTCCGTCCAATTTCCACCTGCATTCTCAGTTATTTCAGAAAAGGTAATGTACAGTCGTCTTCGTAAACATCTTTGTTGTTGTTGTGGTCTTCAGTCCGGAGACTGGTATGATGCAGCTCTCCTCAATACCCTATCCTAAGTAAGCCTCTTTAACTCCATATAAGAACGGCAACCTACATCTGTCTGAATCTGCTTACTGTATCCATCTCTTGGTCTTCCTCTGCAGTTTTTACCCCACACACTTCCTTCCAAAGCTAAATGCACAATTCCTTGATGTCTAAGAATGTGTCCACCAAGCGATCCCTTCTTTTACTCACGGTATGCCAGAAATTCCTTTTCTCCCCTATTCTGTTCAGTACCTCCTCATTAGTTACGCGATCCACCCACCTAATGTCAACATTCTTCTGTAGCACCACATTTCAAAAGCCTCAATCCTCTTTCTGTCCGCACTGTTTATCGTCCGTGTTTCACTCCCATACAGGGCAACACTCCACACAAATGCATTCCTTAGGCTTAAATCAACATTCGATGTTAACAAATTTCTTTTTTTCAAAAACGCTTTTCTACCCATTGTTATTCTGCATTTTATATCCTCTGTATTGCGACCAGCATTAGTTATTTTACTGCCCAAGTAACAAAACTCATCTACCTCCTTTATTGTTTCGTTACCTAATCTAATTCCTTCAGCATCACCTGATTTTCTTAGACTGCACTCAAGTACCCTAGTTTTGCTCTTGTTAATGTTCATCTTATATGCACCTTTCAGCACACTGTCCATTCCGTTCAACTGCTCTTCCAGGTCCTTTTCTGTCTCTAACAGAATTACTATGTCGTCGGCAATACGCAACGTTTTTAATTCTTCACCCTGAACTTTAATTCCTTCTCCAAATTTCTCCTTGCTTACCTTTATAGCTTGCTCAGTGTACAAATTGAATAACATTGGAGATGGACTACAACCCTGTCTTACTCCCTTCCCAACCACTGCATGCCTTTGATGCCCTTCAACTCTGACAACCACTATCTGGTTTTTGTACAAGTTGTAAATACCCTTCGCTCGCTATATTTTATTCCTGCTTGCTTCAGAGCTTGAAAGAGTTTATTCCAATCAATGTTGTCAATAGCCTTCTCCAAATCTACAAAAGCCAGATATGTAGGTTTGCGAAACAGTTTTGTTATGGCTGATTCTCCCAGAGATTTCAGTACCTCTGAGGGAATGTCATCTACTCCAGGGACCTTGTTTCGACTTAGTGCTCGACTCAGTGCTCTGTCAAATTCGTCTCTCAGTATCTGCTATTTCATCCTCATCTACTTCATCTCTCCTTCCTAAAATATTGCCTCTAAGTTCATTTCCTTCGTAGATCCTCTCTATATACTCTTTCCACCTTTCAGCTTTACCTTCTGTGTTCTTGATATTACCATTAATTACCACTAATAAAAACCATGTCACATGTCTAAAGAGTTTTGGTATTGAGAAGGCTATCTACACATATAGTGAGAATGTACTTCATTCATTTGACTATAAATTTGAGGCCACGGTATATTTAGTGATCTGTCTAAGGCATTTGACTGTGTAAATCACAATATCTCTTTGAGCAAATTAGAATATTACGATGTAACAGGAAGTACTGCAGAACGGTTCAATCGTACATCTGTAATAGGAAAAAGAGGGGTTGAACAGGAATGAGATGTATACTGAAGTATCAGGCCTCATCAAATTAGGAACTAATAACATGTGGGGTCCCTCTAAGTTCCATCTTAGGGCCCCTGCCTTGTATATATCAATGACCTTTCATCAGCAATTATCGGATGTCAAGTTTGTTTTATGACACAAATATTTCAATAAATAGTAAATCAAATATAACCTTAGAAAAGTCGGTTAATGAAAATTTCATGGACATTAATAAATGGTTCTTAGCCAATTATCTGTCGCTAAACGTTGAGAAAACGCACTGTTTGTGGTTGGGGATTTGTGAAAGGATTCCTGCCAGTATATGCCTAAGGCATGACAACAAGGAGACGGAAGAATTGAAAGTGTCAAATTCTTAGGATTACAAAAATATTCAAATGTTTGTTAAGCTTATGGGAAACATACAAACTAACTTATACTAAAGACATGAAAAACATCCATGCCGATGGAGGATTTGAACCTCCGACGCATTGGAGCATAGCACCTCAATGAGCTCAGTCACTCCGCCGCGGCTTAGGATTATAGCTTGATAATAAATTTAACTGGGAGGAGCTTAACACAGAACCGCTAAATCGCCTAAACCATTCCCTGTTTACTATGCGAATGTTATCGGACATAGGAAGATATAAAAATAAAGAAATGGTAGCTTACAATGCGTACTTTCACTCCACAATGTCGTACATAATTATTTTCTGTGACAATTCATCAGGTCAATCTAAAGTTTTCAGTACCCAAAAACGTAGGATACGGATCATTTTTGGTTTCAAGAATATCCCGCAGAGAGCTATTTAAGGAAATGGAGATACTTCTGCTTCCAATACCTTTTTTTTTTTTTTTTTTTTTAACCAATAGCTCAATTCATGGGGTCAATACTAGAAACAAGACTAACTTGCACAAAGGTTTAAAGTCACTTACTTTGAAAGGTGTCCACTATTCAGCAATACACATTTTCAATACCATGCCAGCAGTTATTAAATATGTAACTCACAATAAAGACCAGTTTGAAAAGAGTCTAAGGGTTTTTTTGTGGCCAACTCCTACTCCATTGATGAATTTCGTAGCAAAAGTGGTTGATTGTATATAATATTTACAAATGTGAATATTGTGTTCAGTCTGACTTCACTACTAATTTTGCGCAGTAATGTGTACATAAACTACGAATTATAATAAGCACCCAGTAATCCAGCATTTAGTATGTAGTAATAAGTCTTATGTGCTTTAAAATGTAAATATTCTTAAGATAATTGTATTTTTTTCTGACCAATTCCACATCCACAAGAGCAATCACATTTGGGATCTGTGGAAGGTACATTAACACATTTGCTCTCATTTTTAAGTATTTATTGTGTATTTTACAACATGTGTATTTTACGACATGTTCGACATCGAAGATGATTTCCTCATTTTGGATCTACTGCAATGATTCTACAAAGGAAAGTTATTTTTTTCTCCAAGAGCATATTGTTCGCCGACAGACTGCGTGTCAAACTTAACTTACCCTATAATAAGTGCAGCAACCTACCTGCCTGCACGATCTCTAGACACGAGTGGGTTGTGATAGGACAACTGGCACGTGTGATTCGTCAACCCACAACTCTAGCAAAACTAACTAAACGGGTTGAGCAGGCCGTATTCGCCGTCCGTGTGATCTAATGGATGCCACAATCAGCTCCTGTATGGCCACCCAATGACGTACTAATACGTGTGTTTCAGCATGCGCAGACACCTTGTACCTCAGTGCCGCTTGAGATGTTGATCTGTATCCTGTTTCCCTGTATTTCATACGTACTGTTTCAACAGTAAATCATGAGTGAATTTTAAAACTTTAAGATTGTGTACTGTTTAATTTCTTTTCTCTCCATAATTAAATGGTTGGGAGTACAGCCATACATTTGAAGTTTGGAAAACTGTCACAAGTAATAGCGAATTTGAAAGGATTGACCGTTGACAGCAGTAACCGTAAACTTCTTCGTCCTTGCATAACAGGTATCAGACGACAACTAATGCACTAAGTATTCAAAATCAAATACCTAGTAGAATACCTAGTACATCAGTTTTCGTTTGATGCCTGTCAAGCAAGGACGAAGAAATTTACGGTTACCAGTGCCAACGGCCACCCCTTTCAAATGCACTATTTCTTGTGGCAGTTACGCAATGGGGCCTGAAGATGGAGCGAATATAGCACCGAAACCGGTCGCTTAATTAGTTAAAAAATCAAAACATAGCTTCTGGTACTTTCTTTCAATCTACAGATTTAATGTTTTGGCTGTGAAGATTATCTATAGCTGGAAGAAATGACCTCTGAAGAAGAGATACTACGCCCTGTTCCATAGTATATTACTCACCTGGAGATCTTCTGTCCCAGCGATATGACTTCATTTCTTACTGAAGATGATTCGTCGACTAGTACAGATTTATAAAGGGGACAGTAGGGTAACTATAGACAATGATATTCGCATTTGTCTTCAAATTTGTATTAAAAATGAACAAATAAAAAAGACTGTTTCCATAAATTTTCACTCATGATGGTGCAGCTCTTGTATCTTCCGTGCTTGCAGTGTTAGATTTGTGGTTGATTCCGTGTTATGCAAGACACTTGTTTTGTTTTAATACCCAAACTAGTTTCTACACTTATTGTTGCAGCTCCCATAATTTCTGGTGTATATTTCCTAGAATAACATGTTACATATTTTGGTTATACAATAGTTTGGACTAGTTTAGGTATTGAAATAAAACAAAAAAGTCTTGCATCAGGCGGAATCAACCACAAATCTAATTTTCACTCAATATGGCAGTTGGTCGACCAATCGACTTCTAATGTGGCAAGTCCAAATTATAAAATTTTCCCTATAGTTATTTCTTCAGAAGAAAAAAACCAGCTCCAGATTGTGCACAGAAACGAAATATTACATATCTCTGTCACAGACTAAACTAGCTACGAATGACGCATACGATCGCAGTAACAGGGGTTAGACAGAAGAGTTGTGAATTTCTTCGTACCTCTTAACATCACGAGTAGTTCGCCTATGGTTAAAGTACATTTCCCCTGGTAATGTGAAGCACTTGCCTCTAAATGGCGGTAACTACCACACACGGAACCTCGTAATGTCGCCATCTCTAGAAATTGCAACGGAATGGGTTGTAAAGATGCTCCATTGGCTACTTAAGAACTCGGAGGATGAACTAAAGTGCTTCGTCGTGTAGTTATCAACTGTTTGCCCTTTTCAAGACATATCCGGCTTTTACTGCCGGTCCGGATATTTTTAAAGAAAACTGCCTCCTTTTTGGTAAGGAAAATGCATTTCAACATGTGATTAATTCAGTATCGCGTAATTGGACTGACATATGCACACTTTGCTATCTATATTTTTTCACGAGGTTCGCTACAAACTGTTGGAGCAACATTGTATTCATAGTCGAATTATATGATATCTCGATTCGAGACATTATAGATTGTTTAACATTGTGCAGACCTTTCCAGCTTCTGAATGACTTGAAGTATGTGGTGTTATTTAGTGTGGGCTTCAACACGATACGCTTATAATAGTTTTCATGACGAAACCCTGTTTTGTGATTGGGTAGAAAATCCAAAAAATGGTTATATGTAACGCACATGTGCAGTAGGCACAATCAATACCTTGATTCCGCGATATCAATGGTGATGCTACCGATGATATTGCTGCTAAAGCAGAGTTACTAAACACTTCGACCAGAAATTTCTTTGCCAAAGAAGACGTAGTAAATACATCAGAACTCAAATCAAAATCAGCTTCCACGATGTGTAACTTAGAAGTAGATATCCTCGGAGTAGTAAAGCAACTCAAATCACTTTTAAAAATGAATGTCTTCCGGTCCAAGTTTTATACCAATTAAATTTCTTTCAGAGTATGTTGATGCAATAGCTCCACACCAAGATATCACATATAACCGCTAGCCGAGTGAGAGATCTGTACCCAAACACTTGAAAAATGCCCAAGTCACTCCAACAATCAGAAAAGACAGTAAAAGTAATCCGCAGAATTACAGAGCCATATCATTTACGTCGATTTGAAGCAGGATTTTGGAGCATATACTTTGTTCGAACATTATGACTGTCCTTGATCAAGGTACTTTTCTTATGAAGTGATGATTGCTATCGACAGGATACTTCAAATCGATTCCATATTTTTAGATTTTCAGAATGATTTTGACACCATACCTCACAACCGGATTCTAATGTCGTGCTCTTGCGATATCGTTTTAATTGTACGACTGCATACGCAATTTGCTATCTGAAAGGTCACAGTTCGTAGTAATTGACGGAAAGTCCCTGAGTAAAATGGAAGTGATATTTGGTGTTCCCTAGGGATGTGTTATATAACCACCTACTGTTCCTTGTCTTCATGAAAGGATTTAGGTGACAGTCTGAATACCCTCTTAGGCTGTATGGGGTTTAGGCTGTCTTTTATCCTCTAGTCAGGTGACCAGAGGATCAATAGTAATTTCAAACGATTTAAGTATCAGTATGGAGCAAAAATGGCCCGTGAACTTAAATATCGAAAAGTGTGAGGTCGTCCATATGAGCACTACAAGAAATCCATTCATTCCATTTCAAACATCCAACATCGACCAATCATGTGTCAGCTGTAGCCCGACCCCCTAGCATCACATTCAGACGCAAAAATAACTTGCAAAATGTCGACCGGCCCAAATTTCATAATTAACGGATAATGCCGTTGATACCATTAAACCCATCCCTCGAGCACACGATAGACAGCGGGGACCAGGAAAAGTGCTCACAGCTCTGCATCCCCAAAAGTTGAAACTCTGTTTCCAAGGTCTAACAACTACGTCGAAGGCCCAATTGCGGAGTTCTCTCTTTGAGGCCAACCCCTTTGGACAAGAAACAATAGAGACAGTAAACAACCAATTAGTTGTGTATCTTAGACCAAGCAGGATAACTGGATAACATTAGTGGAGGATCTTAACATGAGCAAGAGCAGTCACAAGACGTGGAGATTCCTAAAACGGCTAAATAGTGACCCAACTCTCTGAAGAGCGTAAGACAACGTAACAGCATATCAGATACACTTGGCTGATAAAGAAATGCAATACTGATGAAATGTCCCCCTGACACAAAAAAGTAATAATCGAATAATATGCAAAGTAAAGACCAAATTGTCCACGTCTTTTACCATAGAAGAATGTCCACCTCCGTAGTCCAGTGGACAGCGTGGTAGGTTGCCACGCAGGGGGCCCGGGTTCGATTCACGGTCGGGTAGGAGATTTTCTCCACTCGGGGACTGGGTGTTGTGTCGTCCTCATCATCACTCCATCATCATTGACATGCAAGTCGCCGAAGTGGCGTCAGATAAAGAGACTTGCACCAGGCAGGCTGAACACGACCCCAGTTGGGGTCTAACGTTCATAAATGCCACACGATCATCATCACCATAGAAGAGCTGAATGTTGGCACCAAGAAATGCAGACAACGGAATGATGGACAAGATGAATAACTGACTGATAAGATCGATAATTTTTTGCCGAGAGTAAAACAGTGGCTATTGTACATGTTCAATGCTTATATGCAACAAAGCTAATACCCGTGCATCTGGCAAAAGACCCAGATAATAAACTGGTTAAAGCCACAATCCAAAGAGGTACTGGCAAATCTCCTTGCAATTCCACACATGCAAAATCAAATATTGGTACACTACCACCTCAAAATGTGTGTGGAACCTATCCTCAGGCTGCAACAGACTGGAGTTCATGCCGAAAACAGCTGTACATCACAAGTGCCCGATCTAACTCAGCATATCGACGGTGGTTCCCAAAGAGTTTTGTAATGCGTGGCGCTTCCATCGCCTCCAGACACCTAGTGCAGAAAGTATATACTACAATTAAAGACATTAATCTTACAAACATCATCATAAACCTCCTCCACACCGAAGTTTTCTAGCAGAGTTCAGGGAAAACGAAGCGGATCAAGGAAAAAACACCAACAGTCAACACCCTCCATGCAGCCACAAACAGCTAGGTATAAGAACCGACAGGGCAATTATAGCACAAGGTAAAACACTAGAGGAGATGAAACACTGTCTGGATAAGGCCCTAGTACAGCTACATTTTAACATACGATACAGAACCAACAACACGATACAGATTAGACTGGTGTAACATTCCACCAACACTGACATATACAGCCAATCAGGAATATATCAGCTTACTTGCAATTACTGACAATCTACATATATGGATCAGACATGCAGAAACTTGAAAATAAAATATACTGAACACCTCAGAGAACGAAAAAGCAGTAGCTGTTTCACAATATTTAGTGAATACTTAATAAAACAGAATCATACCCGAACAAACAAACAAACTGACTTACAAATTCTCAAAATCAGCAACGGTTCATTACAAAAACGAACGATAGAGGAAAACTATCACATCTAGAAAGTAATAGCCCAAGGTAGGAAAGTACTTGCCGAATATACATTACTATGCAACAAAACGCTCTTTGACACCATAAAAAACTGTATTAATAAATCCCACCCCAACGTCAAACGTGGCACCCCCACATACACAATACTTCTCTCTCTCTCTCTCCCCTGTCTCTGTCTCTCTCTCTCTCTTTCTCTCTCTCTCTCTCTCTCTCTCTCTCTCTCTCTCTCTCTCACACACACACACACACACACACACACACACACACACACATACAAACACATAAAAATATCGTCAATGTCGAACAATTAAAAAATATCACAATGTCACACAAACAAATGAATTCGATACAGCCACCACAACAAGAAAAAGGGCGATGTAAAAAGTGCCACGACCTAACAAAATGTGCACGAAACAAAAAGAAAACATCACGATACATAATCACACGCCAAAAGCAAGAAGGAACACACCACAGCTCGAAAGTATGTAAGCCGATAAACAGCCACATATAACTGTATTTGATCCTGACATCAAGGCGAAAGTATAACAAGTCATTAGTTTTGGAAATAAAAAACGTTTTGTTGTTTGCAGATGACAAGATGTGAAAACACGCCATTGCTGAATTAGAACTACATGCAAACCTGCGAATGGCATTATGTAGGTATTTTAAATAAACGTCGGTCTCACATATCCAACATAATTGTCAAACTGAACAACTCAGACAAGTTACTATACAATAAAAAAACCTGTAACCTGTTATTTCAGAAAATAAAAGGCAAAACCCACATGTGATGGCACAATAAGTACCGAAATATATTTATATAGTAAAAATAGTGCAGGGTGTCTTGCATAATATCCGGCCACGGTGGCCGAGCGGTGTGCGGCGCACCAGTCATGTTCTGCACGGCCACTACGGTTGGGGATTCGAATCCCCCCTCGGGCATGGATATTTGTGCCGTCCTTAGTATTTGTAGGTTTAGGGACTGATGACCCCGTAGTTAAGTCCCATAAGCTCTACAAACATTTGAACATATGATCTTGCATAAAGCGTATTTATTCAGCAATCTACATCCATATTTCTACTGGAGAGCACTGCCCCGGCCTCGAATACCAGAGCTTAACACTCGACAGGCCCCTAAATACAAGCAGCAATATAACTATACCAGACTAAAAGAAATCAGAAGCAGTAAAATCATTCGTACGCTGACAAGCTCTAACTGGACAGTCAAACGCAAGGTTTCCAAAACATCATGACGCTGCTGGCGAGTATGCATGCACGCTGGGCATGGTATAGGTGAACAAACGCAAATCAAGTTTATATTGACACCAACGAGACAACCGGAATTACGTAAACATGGCTGCGATGGTTCAGCGACCGTTAATGAATTCAAAAGGCAGTAAAACAGCCCTCGGTCGCAGAGATAAAATGTATTTACCAGGTTTCGTCAACTGCTAGGAGTGTCTTCATCAGAATTAAATAAATGTATGTCAAATGATAAAATAACGTCATTAATTTAAATAGAAAACTGACAGGCTATCCGCTAAGGGCTGCTTCCATGTGTGAAGGAGGCATCTGACCGCTTACACGTTATTTTATCGTGTGACATGCATTCGTTATTAATCTGATGAAGTCACTCCTAGCAGTTGCCGAAATCTGAGAAATACATTTTTCTCTGTTGTTTTACCAATATTTAAATGAGAATATCACAATCTAATTGAAACCCAAATCTCTCAACTCCTCCTGTCAAAAAGAAAAGAAAAGAAAAGAAAAGAAAAGAAAAGAAAAGAAAAGAAAAGAAAAGAAAAGAAAAGAAAGGAAAAGAAAAGAAAAGAAAAGAAAAGAAAACAAAATTGGCCATTTACGAAAAAATCAACAGAGTCGGATCTGCACCCGCTCTACTTCTCCAAGCGGCTCATCGGCGTTTAAAATCAAGAAGAATTTTTTGAGGTCGATGGAAGATCACCATGAGTCCAGAACTAGATTGACCTTCTGGAGGAACACCTCAAATCAACAGAAGGTGCCTCATGCACGAGTAACGAGATGTCGCTACACTTAAAATTCATTACTGCAGCCAGAAACTGAAAACGCTGTATATGCGTGATTTAAGACTTTGCACCATAATTATGTTCAAGCAGAAATGTTACCGTCCTACATGTGAATTTTTCCATATATATTGTCATTTTTTGAAATAACCTACTACGATAGTACAGCTGATCAGTAGTGGATACATAATTTTTTCTGGGGAGGGGGGGGGTACAAGGTTGAGGAGGGTGATCATGTCCTTAGAGACTAATTTATAAACACACACACACACACACACACACGCACACACACACATATATATATATAATAAATTATATTAGTCATTATCACATATACTTCAAACCAACAGTCGCTTCTCAGAAAAAACGTTTTAATGTACTTCCATCTATATTAGTCATTATCACATATACTTCAAACCAACAGTCGCTTCTCAGAAAAAACTTTTTAATGTACTTCCATCTAACTATTAGTTTCTATGCTTTATGGCGTCATTTCTAACTGCCCATTATTACAAAAATATTACAATGATTAAACCACATTAAATAATGCAAAGTTTCAAAATTTACCACTAAATAAAAAGAACAGAATTTAGAGTCTGAATGCCCTGTGTTCAGCTGTGGGCTCATCTGCGGGTTTATAACCTAAAAATGGCGTATAGTATTAGGAACTCCAGAGAAAGTGAGTTACTTCTGAAGGTGAAATTTGTATGCCAACAAATGAGCGTTCTCTAATTCATTATAAACTTCCGGCATCTTATCCACCCCTTCGTAGTAATCTTCCAGACAAAGAAAATAAAGAAGACAAAGAAATGCTAAAAGTTTTTTTTTAAAGAAGCAGGATTTTATATATACATGTGGCGTCTGTTCCGAAAGAAAAGACGTCACTTTTGATCCTGCAGCTTTTATTATTTAATATTCATAGAATAGTTTGAGTACTATGGGCAGGGCGAAGCTGGGAATTTGTATCTGACGGGAGGCGTGCATGGGTAGTCCTTGCAGGTGCGGTGATCACTGTGTCCCCAGTGGTGTAGGGGTCAGCGCAACTGCCTAGAAAGCAGGAGACCCGGGTTCGAATCCCGGCTGAGTACACATTTTCAGCTTTGCCCAATCGCAGTTGATGTCATATATTCTATGAATATTAAATGAGCAGGATTTTGTTCTTGTGGCTTGTAATAACGTTTTATTTCCAGGTCAAGTAATGACCTTATGATACAATGGTGCCATTGTTAAATACATGACACCGACAAGAAAGGCCTAGATATGGCCTTCAGGAAAGGACGTTTTATTCTCCAAGGGGTGAGACATTTAAAAAAAAATTAACCCACCCACTTTAATTAGAAGGGGGTTTGTTCTCAGTGGTAACATAAACTAACATTGTGAGCATCACAATTTATTATTATGAATATCTAGCACAGTGCAAACGAGTGCTGATATGCTTGTTCCAAACAAACACGGTTTATTATGTATTTTTAGGATATTTTCCATTTAAATGTCAAATTAAAAGAACATTCATCACACTAAAATATATTTATTCGTCTTTATTTCCAGAGCCCAGGTCCTATTTCCACCCTATGCATCTTTAAACTGCTTTTTATGGATAATAATGCACGGGTTCATGTTAGCCAAACTCTGGGGTTACTTGGACCCAAATTTCGATAATTTTTTACTCGTATAGAAAAAGTAAAATTTGATCAGAAACAGACGTAAAGTGCTAGAAAAACATCACAAATGAAAAAGAATTTGGGACAACGGTATAATTAATGGTTTTAGGCTTTCATTGGTACTAAACAACCACTCCCATGAACCGCAGACATTGCAGACGTGGGGTGGCTTGCGTGCCTCAACGATACAGATAGCCGTACCGTAGGTGCAACCACAGCGAAGGGGTATCTGTGGAGAGGCCAGACAAACGTGTGGTTCCTGAAGAGGGGCAGCAGCCTTTTCAGTAGTTACAGGGGCAACGGTCTGGATGATTGACTGAGCTGGCCTTGTAACATCAGCTAATATGGCTTTGCCACACAGTTACTGCGAACGGCTGAAAGCAAGGGGAAACTACAGCCGTTACCTTTCCCGAGGACATGCAGCTCTACTGTATGAAAATTTGATGATGGCATCCTCTCGGGTAAAATATTACGGAGGTAAAATAGTCCCCCATTCGGATCTCCGGGCGGGGACTACTCAGGAGGATGTTATCAGGAAAGACAATACTGGCATTCTACGGATCGGAGCGTGGAATGTTAGATCCCTTAATCGGGTAGGGAAGTTAGAAAACTTGAAAAGAGAAATGGATAGGTTGAAGTTAGATGTAGTGGAGATTAGTGAAGTTCGGTGGAAAGAGGAACAGGATTTCTGGTCAGGTGAGTACAGGATTATAAATACAAAATTAGTAGGGGGTATTAAAGGAGTAGGTCTGATAATGAATAAGAAAATAGGAATGCGGGTAAACTATTATGAGCAAGACAGTGATCGCATTATCGTAGTCAAGAATGATACGAAGCCAACACTGACCACAGTAGTACAGGTTTATATGCCAACTAGCTCTGCTGATGATGAGGAGATCGAAGAAGTATATGAGGAGCTAAAGGAAATTATTCAGACAATTAAGGAAAAGGAAAACTTAATTGTTATGGGAGATTGGAATTCGGTTGTAGGACAAGGAAGGGAAGGGAAGATAGTAGGTGAATATGGTCTGAGCAAAAGGAATGAAAGAGGAAGCCGCCTGGTAGAATTTTGCGCGGAACATAATTTAGTTATAACAAACACAAGGTTTAAGAACCACGAAAGAAGGTTGTATACGTGGAAGAGACCAGGAGACACTGGGAGATACCAGGTAGATTTTATAATGGTAAATCATAGATTTCGGAACCAGGTTTTAGACAGTAAGACATACCCAGGGGCAGATATAAACTCTGACCATAACTTATTGGTCATGAATTGTAGGCTGAAACTGAAAAAACTGCAGAAAGGTAGAAAAATAATGAGATAGGACCTGGAAAAACTGAAGGAACCTGAAGTTCTTGAGAATTTCAGAGGGTGCTTTAGGCAACAACTGACAGAAACGGGGTAAATAAAACAGGTGACTAAGAAATGAGAGCGACAGGAAGTGCAAAATGGCTAAGCAGGAGTGGCTAGAATGCAAATGCAAGGATGTAGAAGAATGTATAAATAGGGGAAAAATAGATACAGCTTACAGGAAAATAAAAGAGATATTTGGAGATAAGAAAAACAGCTCTATGAATATTAAGAACACAGATGGAAAACCAGTTCTCAGCAAAGAAGGGAAAGCTGAAAGGTGGAAAGAGTATATAGAGAAGCTCTACGAAGGAAATGAACTTAGAGACAATGTTGTAGGAAGGGAAGAAGAAGTAAATGAGGATGAAATAGGAAATACTATACTGAGAGATGAATCTGACAGAGCACTGAAAGGCCTAAGTCGAAACAAGGCCCCTAGAGTAGATAACATTCCCTCAGAGCTACTGAAGTCTCTGGGAGAACCAGCCATGACAAAACTGTTTCACCTGGTGTGTAAGATGAGACTGGCGAAGTACCCTCAGACTTTAAGAAAAATGTAATAATTCCGATTCCAAAGAAAGCAGGCGCAGACAGGCGTGAAAACTACAGAACCATCAGTTTAATAAGTCATGGTTGCAAAATATTAACACGAGTTATTTACAGAAGGATGGAAAAGCTGGTAGAAGTTTGGGTTCGGAAGAAATGTAGCAACACGGGAGCAATACTCACTTTACGACTTATCCTAGAAGATAGATTAAGGAATGACAAACCTACATTTCTAGCTTTTGTAGATTTGGAGAAGGCATTTGACAATGTTGATTGAAATAAACTCTTTCAAGTTCTGAAGCAAGCCGGAGTAAAATATAGGGAGCGTAAGGTTATTTATAACTTGTACAAAAACCAGACAGCGGTTGTCAGAGTTGAAGGGCATGAAAGGGAGGCAGTGGTTGGAAAGGGAGTAAGACAGGGTTGTAGTCTTTCTCCAATGTTATTCAATTTGTACATTGAGCTAGCTATAAAGGAAAGCAAGGAGAAATTTGGGGAAGGAATTAAAGTTCAGGGTGAAGAATTAAAAACATTGCGATTTGCCGACGACATAGTAATTCTGTCACAAAATGTTCAAATGTCTGTTAAGCTTATGGGACTTAACTACGGGTTCATCAGTCCCTAAACTTACAAACTACTTATGAACTACCTTATACTAAAGACGGCACAAATATCCATGCCCGAGGGGGGATTCGAACCCCGACCGTAGTGGCCGTGCAGATCGTGACTGAAGCGCCACAGTCTCCTCGGCCACCGCGGCCGGCAATTCTGTCACAGACCTGGACCTGGAAGAGCAATTGAACGGAATGGACAGTTGCTGAAAGGTGCATATAAGATGAACATTAACAAGAATAAAACAAGGGTAATGGAGTGCAGTCTAAGAAAATCAGGTGATGCTGAGGGAATTAGATTAGGTAACGAAACAATAAAGGAGGTAGATGAGTTTTGTTACTTGGGCAGTAAAATAACAAATGATGGTCGCAGTACAGAGGATATAAAATGGAGAATGGCAATGGGTAGAAATATGTTCTTGAAAAAGAGAAATTTGTTAACCTCTAATATTGATTTAAGCCTAAGGAAGTCCGTTCTGTAGGTACTTGCGTGGAGTGTTGCCTTGTATGGGAGTGAAACATGGACGATAAACAGTGCGGACAGGAAGAGGATAGAGGTTTTTGAAATGTGGTGCTACCGAAGAATGCTAAAGATTATGTGGGTGGATCGCATAACTAATGAGGAGGTACTGAACAGAATTGGGGAGGAAAGGAATTTCTGGAATATGTTGACTAAAGGAAGGGATCGAGAGGTAGGACACATTCTTAGACATCAAAGAATCGTGAATTTATTATTGGAGGGAAGTGTGTGGGGTAAAATCCGCAGAGGAAGACCAAGAGATGGATACAGTAAGCAGATTCAGACAGATGTAGGTTGCCGTTCTTATGTGGAGTTAAAGATGCTTGCTCAGGATTGGGTATTGTGAAGAGCTGCATCAAACCAGTCTACGGACTGAAGACCACAGCAACAACAAGTATACAAACATTTTCACTTCTTGGGTCCAAGTAACCTCAGTTTACAGTAACTGGGAATTCATGTCTCCTGGAACCGCAGCGCAATATCAAAGTTACCCGGACTGCGACCGCACGAGGGTTCGTCGTGCACGACAAATTTGCCCCCCCCCCCAAATTCCAGCGCCCTAGGCAGTCGCCTAGTTTGCCTATATGGACGGGCAGGCCCTGGATGTCAGAAGGAAGCTACGGTAATTGGTGATGTTCAGATACACGGTTCACGTTTCGACTGTAGGAAGGATGCCCGCTCCACTGAAGGTCTGAGGTGGAACTAGGCGCGTGGCTCACCCCCTCCCACCCTCGCCCTGCAGGGCTGCTCGGGTGTCTGCGCCCATCCCTGTACCGGAGTGGTTCCGGAACGCATCTCTGCCGGAAGCGGCGGGTCGGCTCGTAACGACGTCTGCCCCTCTCCGGAAATGGCGGCGGAGGACCTGCTGAAGGACACGCAGGGGCGAGGGAGGCGGAGTGCCGGAGGTGGCGGGCTCTCCGCGGCTTCTCGCATCCCAGGCGAGCACAAATAAGAACGGCAATTTCCTATTTTTGTAAATTATTTTGTCCAATTAGTGTACTCTCTTAGTGTTTTCCAGTTAGCTAAAAATTGACTGCTGAAACAGTGCATAGGGGTATATGAAAAGATGACTACAGATTAATAGCTGAAGCGATACTGAGGTACCAGGTGTCGGCCCATGATGAAACATCCATGTTAGTACGTGTGGCAATGCAGGTGCTGCTTTTGGCATCCATTCGATAATACAGACAGTGAATACTGTCTTGGGATACATTATTCAACACCAGCTCGAGCTGCCCTATAGTTCTGAAAGTATTGTGGGTTGACAAGACGAACGTATCAGTGATCGTTGCATCGTATCCCAAATATGCTCAATTGGAGACAAATCCAGAGATCTAGCTGGCCAGAGAAGATGGTGTACGTTTTTCAGAGCACCTTCAGTTTTAACCCTCAGTGAGTGAGCCAGTATTATATTGTTCGAGCAACATCTTCCTGTTGCAAGAATGGCAAAAGAACGGGTCGTACAACTTTCTGCACGAGCCAAGCGTTGGTCAGCTCTCACTTCACGAACACCAAACCCGCGGTGGAGTAGCCGAGCGGTCTAAAGCGGAGCGCGCGATTACTCGCCGTGGTTCCTCCCTAGGGCATGGGTGTGTGTGTTTGTCCTTAGGTTAGTTTACCTAGGTTTAAGTAGTTTGTAAGCTACGGACTGATGACCACGCAGTTTGGTCCGATAGATTTACAAACATTTGAACACCAAAGATAGCCTATCTAGGCTATCGCAAATCCTCAGATGATACGGCCTAGGGTGGGAGAATGTCTTGGACGAGCACATCGCTTGCCAAGTGTGTGTCGTACGTGCAAATGACGGTCACTTGTATACAGGCAGAATATGGTTTCATTGCTGAAGACTATGGCCTGTCATTGCATCTTCCAGGTATTCCTCTGACGGCGCCAGTCGAGCCGTGCACTTAAATTGCTGTGATATTATAGTCCGCATCACGTAGGAAGGCGTCCGAGTTTTCAGCTGTTCTGTGCAACCCCCTCCATTACCGCACTGGCAGCCAATAATTTTCATTCTCTACGCAAGTCGCTGGACCGAGAGTTACGCAATGTTTCTCCCATAGGCTCAGTTTGCGCTCAGCCCTACCTCCTCCCCTCCTTCCCCAATCGCTCCGTCTCTATGCACGGAAGCACCTTCCTACATGACGCCAACTATAGTGCAAGACAAGCTAGAGGAATGTGCCCCATTAGTCCTAGTGCCAGTAAGTGGTTGGTGAGAGTTTGTGTTCATTCTTGTTCACAAACCCTCGTATCTCTGCCATGGTAGGAGAACGATCCACCACTTCTGCCCATACAATACGAGGGTCTTGGTGAACGTCTGTGCTGCGTGGACGTCCAGCACCTCGTATAGAGGGTAAGAATGTTCACGTCACCATTGCAACCTGCACGTCCAACTTGTCTGACAATTCTCCTAAAGAGCCATCCCACCACTTGTAAAAAACAATTCGACCGCTTTCAGACTTGCACCTCTTGAGGTAGAGCGCACTAGTGCGTTTCTGCGACATGGCGCCCGTTTGCTAAACTCGTTGATATTTCCGGTTAACAGCCCGTCGAGACAGAAGGATGAATGCAAGTCAGCTGCAATGCAACCTCCAGGCAGCAACAGGACGCGCAACATCAACTGAAACAGGCCGAAATCGCCTTCGGTAATGTGGCCTATACGCATGGAGGCCTATCGTGTGTCCCATTAAAACCACGACACAGTTTAGCCCGCAGAAAATGGGTGGAGGAACATCAGGATTGGAGTCAAAAGGCGCCGGGATCTGTTGAGTAAAGATTTTGTTTCCAGCCAGACAGTCGTTATTCCCTCATCTGGAGACAACGTGGAACTTTCAACAACTAGGTGGAGGAACATCAGGTTTGGATTTGTAACGACTGGCGCAGGGGTCTGTTGAGTCAAGATTTTGTTGTCAGCCGGATAATCGTCGTTCCCTCATCTGGAGAAATCGTGGAACTTGGAAAAAATTTGCTTATGTGCAGGAAAATCACCAGATTATTGGTGATGGCCGAATGATGTTGATAGCTGTCAGTACTTGCGGATGTACGGACTTCTACGGCGTTTAGAATGGCGCTTTACTGTTCAGAGGAATAGAGACGAGTTTTTTCGACGTTTTCTTGTGCCCTACACTGGTGCCATTGCGGGATGTGTTCTCCTGATGGACGATAACAACAGTCCCCACTGAGCTGCACTGATGGAGAACATGCCTAAGGCTGAACAAATGGAGTGGCCAGCTTGTTCACCGGACATTCCAGTCAGACCAGTACCTCCCACAATGGCTGCAAAGCTGGATATTGCACTCATGGAAGAATTGCCACATATACCTCAATAGCGGATTAATAAGCTCATACTGTCTATGCCACGCAGGTGTGCAACTGTACTGCCGTCCGAGATGATGAGACACCATGTTAGAGGGCAACAAAATGACTTTTTCACTATTATCAAATAGCTTATAAAGGTAACAGATAGAGGAAACTCCCTGGCATTTACATGCGTTTGTCAGGCGACACGGTTAGCAGAACCATCTGTTGGTTCGAGTTGTAGGCTATACTTGCCTTGACATCTGTGATTCCGTATTTTATTTCGCTGCATACCAATATTACTTTGTAAGGTTTACATTTGTTACGCTATTTAAGATATTATGTTAGATTTTCATTTCTGTTACAGTGTACGGCAGAAGAAACTAAAGCAATAGTCTCTGCCATAAACTGCGTACCACCATGGCGATTCATGATGTCGGGGGGAAATCTAAGAAAAAATTACCGTAAGTCAAAAAATCAACATTTTACAAATTGTTAAAGAACCGTTTTCGATCTATGAAAACAAATCAAATTTTAGATAGCTCTCGTTTAAGACTACTGAAGATGTTTTATATTCAGTGAAACAAAACGCGTTTGGTGAAAAACAATCGCACTTCAGTTGCGTAGACGGACAAATAATACCCTTCACAATGTGTAGAGTTTATTTGGATAGAATTCAAACTGAAAATAACACATAAGTTCTAACCATTCACATGAACGCAGTTTCTATAAACAATCAGGCAGCGGAACGAAAGGCTGTACTTCAAGCGAAATACTGGAAATAACAACGAAAGTGCAAGACATATTAAATTTCTGTTTAGCTTTGTTCTTTATAAAATTTAACTTTTGCTTAAATACAAACAGCTGACAGTGAAGGTATTGTGTTCATACTTCTAAAGCCTCGCCTACGCTTCAAATGAAGGGATTCAAATAAAACTTTCTATTATACATAAAGTAATCATCTTTTTTTAAAACTACACGCTATGAACAACTTACATTTACCCTTGGCTTTACAAAATCTTATTTCTGAATCTTTCGTTACAAAGTAGTCTAGGCAAAATACATAGCTTTTATTCAAATACTCTAGGCCCTTGTTACTCAAAATTTTAGCTGTTTAGCTCTTCGCTTACAAATAACCCACTGCCTTTATGTATAAACAACTTATTACAAAACGGGCAAATGAAAGCGTTAATGACACTGTTTGTTAAAACTAAACTATCACATTAGGTCTGTCATTTTTAGAATGCTCTATTTTTTGTGGCAACCTGAAGAAAGATTTCGGAATGCACTGCTTTGTAGTTAGCTATTACAACCGTATGTAGCACATACACTCCTACTTCAAACCACTTCCTACTTCTATAAAGTACGTAAACGAATTATGTAAGTGTTCTGAGACTGACAGTGTTACTAGGCAGTTCACTGGCAGATTTGGTTCACAACTCACGCCGCTAAGAGGTGCTCGGGAGTGCTGTCGTACGTTTCAGGGAAGTTTCCGCTATTTTCTTTGTAAGCTATTTGCTCTTATGGTAGTCCTCTGGTGCCTCGCTCTAAGTAAACACCATGTAATCCTCAAGTAAAGAGATGAAGCAGCAAAACATCGTATCACACACAAAATACAATTGCAGTTATTATTATATAAATACACTAACACGAAAATTGTGGTACAGATTACTAGTTCATTCCTACAAGAGGGCCAATGAACGTTACATACTTCGAAAGATTGTTTGTTGTAGATTTCACGAATACAAATATTATGTGTGCATTTAGCCATTAAAAGTGGTAAAAGAAAGTAGAAATTTTCCTATCTACAGCTTGAATCAAGTTCTACATTCTCTAACAATAAGCTCACTGACTGGCTATTCGCCTCGACCAAAGACGCTGTAATGCAGCGCATCTGCAGTATTAAAATAAGTGACTATCGAAACATGGAGTGCTCCCAACTCACTTTCTTCGCCGTTGAAATGCTTCATTTCGCATTGATTAAGAGTGGTTAAAGGAAATGGATGTTTTCATATGAATGCCGAAATAAAGGATGACGCGCCGAGAGAGGCATCTAGCGATGCTCGGGTGGAACTACGAAGTCGAGAATGCCGATATAAATGATGATGCGCCGGGAGAGGCATGTAGCGGTGCACGGGTGGAACTACGAAGTCGACATGTTGACATATCGCAGTATCGAAATAACATTATTTCTTGTCGTTATATAAATATAAGAACACCGAAATTGTAGTTCCATTTCAAATATTAGGATAATGAAAGTTATATAATTCGAAAATGGCATGAGAAGTATATACTTCCGTTGTTATTTGTTGTTATTGTGTCAGGCATTTTCCTTAACACGTAAAAGATACCGTTTCGTATTTCCCAGTACCGGTTAAATTTTACCAAATATCCCAGCGACCTCCTTATGATAATGCTGGCAACAGATGCTGAATAGTCAGAATCATATGAGTCTTCATTTTAGCCAATCGCTTGACAACGCTGATGTTTTCTCATGGAATCTTTACGAGGGCAATTATTTTCACTGAGCGGACGAGCGTACATGCAAGAACCTGTGAACCATAAAGCACGAACAGCATAATTTGTTAACTTCATGAGCTGTACGATATACTAATCGAGTCATTCTATCTATCGAACAAATGGGCAAAGATTTTCTATCGTGTTGTTGATGTTGCCAACATAATCACGCGAGGCCGTCGACATGATACGTAAAATCTTAACACCAGTGACCATTGTTAACTCAATTGGTCGATTTTCGAGCACAGGCAATACTAGTCTGAATAAATTCGTTACCATGTGTATATGGTGTACGGGGTTGGCAGCCCTGCGCTAGGCGAGACGCGGCAGCTTCGTCCTCTCGGAAAAGATAAGTAATTTAGATTGTAATAAGACTTAGTTTTACACCGACAAGTAATTAAATACATTTATTACAGTCGTGTCCTAGCTTACAATTAAAGGTTTCACTTTCCCTTGCGTAGTTTTTCATTAATCGCGAAAAGTCCATACACCAATGTTTACAGCCGTAGGTTTCGTTTACTTTCTTGCACAGCAAATCTAAATAAACTAAAACTAAATAAATTAGTTCTTTTGCCTTTATTACAAGTTAAGTACATCATATCCCTTCATTGCTTCTCACTTATTATTCACATAGAGTTGATTAAGATTTTATTTGCTGTCCCAGAAACTTCGCATTTCCTTTGTTTACATTCGGAGACTAGGCCTAATTTTCAGAGTACACAGACTTAGCGTTAACACGTAATAGAAGTTGCTTTTACGTCATTGTACGACTAGTATTTACATATATTTCATTCTCTGCTAGGCAATTAATGGAACATGGCGTACCTAGACAGTTTGGTACAATGGAAGTCCCACCTACCTCTCAAATAGAAAAAATAAAAAAATAAAAAAGAATAAAAAAAAAATAAAAAAAATATAAAATATAAAATAAAATATTCAAAAATTGAGTGTCATGTAATATTATGTATTGACACATTTCATTTAATTGACACGATCCACATAATTACGAAGTCCCGTATTCATGATCCATGGAACAAGTATTAATCTAATCTAATCTCTCTCATCTGATTCTCTAATTGTTTTGTGCTTTATTTTAAATCGCAGTCCCTGGCGCTTGGGCAGGCAGCCTGTTCCCATCCAGACGTCGAGCCCGCCCAGTACGGTTGCCGTGGCGACAGCCGCTCTCCAGACAGCGGGCGTTCCCCACCCACCGCGGCCGCACTCATAAATATTCGCACGTCGGTCCCTTTGTAGTTGCTCCGGCGCGCCGCCGCAGTCTGTGAAACGCGTCCACAGCGGCGCGCGACGCTTTCTGCGCATGAGTTATCCCGCACATCTGGCGGTATAAAGGCTGCGGCTCGAGACACGGCATTAAAAGTGTCCTGTGTCTCACCCGTTTCGACACCGGAAAATCTTCTTACACGTGTAATGCGTCTAAACGGTAACGGTACACCAAGTATGTTTTCTTTAATCTGATTTATCAATTTTCCACTTGTCCGAACGAGTGGAGGACTATACGCATGTCAGTCAGTATCGAGAATAACATTCTCACAAAAGACGAGACGATGTCTTCATCCTCATACTTTCACAGTGTGATAATCACTACACATAAGGTCGCGCTATTTGATTAATATTGTGAAAGCGACAGCACTGGTTGAACAAAGCAGTGGATCCGACTGAAGAAGGATGAAAGGAAGACAACTTGATCATTAGAAACGGAGCACAAACTCGGATTATTTTTGCTTAAGGATAGGGAAGGAAATCGGTCTTTCGCTTCGAAAGGAACCGTCTCGGCATTTGCCTCGAACGACTTTTGGAAATCGTGGAAAACCCTAAATCTGGATACCCGGAGGTGGGTTTGAAGCACCGCCCTCCGGAATATAAGTCTGGTGTGTTACCACTGCGATACCTCGCTCTGTGATTCGACGTAAGACACATTGAAACAAAGCGTGAGAATATACGTGGCATGTTAAGTCACTGCTGAAATTAAAATTTTTTGTTACATATTAATTAATCAAGAATACTGGCAACAATTTTTCTTTAACACTGAATTTCAGTTTTGTGATATATATTTTGTGATCATACTTCGGGCTCTGGCATACCTTGACTAAATGAAGGAATCGATTGGTAGGACACATTCTTAGACATCAAGGAATTGTGAACTTAGCTCTGTAGGGAAGTGTGTGCGGTAAACATCGTAGAGGGAGACCAAGAGATGAATACAGTAAGCAAATTCAAATGGATCTAGGTTGCCGTTTCTATGAGGAGATGAAGAGACTTGCTCAGGATAGAGTAGGATGGAGAGCTGCATAAAACCAGTCTCCGGACTGGAGACCACAACAACAAAAACTTCGGGCCAAGTAATAACTATTATGTGAGGCTACTGCATTTCTACCCCCGTCTGGTTTTTCTTTGTTGTCAATCACATCTCCGTCTACGTGAATTTGAATGTTAATTTTGCCATTTTATTCTGATGCACATGCTGTAGACACTTGAAAAGACAGAGAGATGTTCTTCAAGTATAAATTCAATTTCAACAATAAAGAAATAAAGCAGAAAAATTCTATTTTTACGTATTGTGAAAATAACCACGAAATTCTGTCTGTAAACAATCGACAACACAGGTACAAAAACGTTAAGAAAAGATTTATGCTTCAGTGAGTATTACTGTATTGTCTGCCACGTTATCTTTGTACAGCTGTTATCTCCAAAATAAATTCGGATTGTATGCCTCCGGACGCTTTTAGTGTTGCATTTCAGATCACCAACAGTGTATTAGGCCATGTTTGTTCCTACAGCGACTTGAAGGTAAAAACTTTCGTTTTAGACCTCAACGAGACTACCACTTAAACAATCAGGCACAATTTGCTTCAAAATTTCTTGGACACAAACGAATTTGAAGTGCTGAGCTCACGCCAGAAGTGAGGTCACATTGTTTCATCAAAAATTGGATTATATAAACACTAGGTAGGTGCTTTAGACTACCCATCTAACACAGCGTTGTAACCAATGCAACTTTTTTTATTTGTTGATACACAAATTACGCTAACAACAAAGGCACACGGTATAGGATTTAATCTCAATCCAAGCCAAATACAAGCGGTTCTGATAGTTCATTATAGGCTTATTAGTCAGAAATAGCGCGAATCTGTCCCAACATTATAATTAAACTAGAGGACTCGTGCGAATACTTTGCACCGTTTGTGGAATGACAAAAAAAGTTGAGGAAAAAAGTAAGTAAAGTTAAATGTTCTCGAATAGCTTTCTTCAGAATCAATCAGTGCAAGTGTTTAAAAGCGCAAATAAAAGAGCTTGATCCGCTGAGAGTTATCAGGTCTAGAACTGCGTAATTTAATTAGCACCGAAGATATCGTAGAACAAACCGATTAAAATATTCAGTGCAAGAACAGAAGGATACCGCGTTTGAATAAAAATAAAGAATGGAGATACTTCAGTTAATTCTGATACTTGATGACAAATCTGTGAATGAATACCTTTCGTTTGAAGCAAAAACGAAGGAAATCGGCCGGATAGAACGGCATGACCCACTGACTTTAGTTTAAAGCAAGGACATCCTCATAAGAAATACACAGAAAGAAATCGCGTTTCAGTAGAGAAAAAGGAAGGCAAGCGTTATGTGAATTCTGACACTTGATGACAAATCTGTTGATGAATACCTTTCGTTTAAAACAAAAATGAAGGAAATCGGCCGGGTAGTTTGGTCTGGCCGACGGACTTCAGTTTTCGTAGATTCTTTTAATATATAATATGGCACAAATATTTATTTTTCGCCCCCAAGTCTGGGGTTGATAACAGATGACAAACTAAATTGGGCTGAGCACACAGCCGCAGTGTAAGAAGGCATCGTCATCTCTTCATGCCTTACAGAAATATAAGAGGATCTTTCGAGCCGTGGCGGAGCATCCGAACGCATTGAGGCACTATGCTCCGAAGCGGGAAGCCTTTCCCCGTCGGGGGTTCGAATCGCCCCTCGGGCATAGATGTTTGTGTCGTCTTTAGTATAAGGTAGTTTATAAGTAGTTTGTAAGTTTACGGACTGATGACCGCGCAGTTAAGTCCCATAAGCTTAACAAACATTTGAACATTTTTTCCTCTCGACCTTAAAAAGACACGTGTTCAAACACTAGTAATCCCAGTTATTTATTACAGTGATTTTATCTTAGAGGGTCTTTGTTGGGCAAGCTCACGGCGACTAGAACTAGTCATAAATGCCTGCGTTCGATACATATGTAACATCGTCCCTTCGATCGTATTTCACCATCTTGTTGGCAGCTATACTGGCTCCGTGCCGACAAACGCAGAGATTTTCATAGATTCTGTTTCATGTAATCTCTTATCAACATACACTGTCCGTCATATCTTTCCTCGACCTTAACACTCTTTTCTGGAGAACAAAACAAAGACTTCGAAGATTTGTCGCGCCGGGAAAGCCTACGAAGTTAAAACAGAAATACTCTTTCCCATCAGGGCAAAACCCATTCTGTCCATATGCATCAATAAGCCGCTTTCTCGAAGTCCTTTTCAGTAGCAGGAACAAGACTCTGGAACAATCTCCCTCACTATATGAGAGACCTGAATAACACAGCTAGCTTCAAACGACAGTTAATGGATTAACTACTAAAGCAATAATTATGCCATTCTCTGTTGCCCTAAGCTACCTATTACGATCTCCGATTGGCATCGCTCTCGCCAGATACAGCTTTCCTAACTTCCTTCTGTCAGAATTCGCCAAGCCTTTATAATTTTGTGCATATTCATTTTGTATCTGCTGATGTCAATGTTGTTATTTCTACTATTACATCAACAGACGCTTTCTCAGTAGTACCTTAAACGCGAGCTACTTGAGCTCTTTAGGCTTACTTGAACCCAAAAGAGAGAAACGTTGTTTGGTTCTCTGCGCACTCTCGATATAACGACGTACTTGACTACTTCGCTGGCAGGCGGAAACACTAAGCCGACCATACGTGAGTCTAGGAGGTTTGGGAGTCGCCACTAGTAGCCGCAGTGGTTGCGCTACCTACACATGTGTTTGTTGTTTATTTCACTCTGCAAACATATATAGATATCAGGAATAGCCTAAAACTGGAGGTAAGTTAATATATGTCATATTTAGTTGGTTATCAAAGCCAACTGAGGACTTTTCATTTCCTGAATAACTTATTATTTGTACAATATGTGGTTAAGTGCAACTGGTACACTTTACCTGCAAATTCGGGTCACTTCAGCCAAGTGCCAGACGAATAAGAAAACGAAAATTTGAAGACCCCACATCACAAGAAGATGATGAATTAAGTTTGAGTTCAGGAGGCGACAGCATCAGCCTCCACAATAATGAGCCTCCACAATAGTGATGAGGAACATACAGGACACTTGTCTACGACTTTTTGCCAAACCAAAGTGAAATCAACACCGTCACTGCCCGTTGCACTGAAGATGACTATTCCATAGTCGAAATCGATTTGCAATAAATAAATGGTAATTTACGATCAATGCTGAAATTTCTTTTGATAGTTAAATAAATGTCCTTATTGCTGCGAATTCATTTTAATCGTTCTTCATTGTCGATCAGGCATAACATAGTGCGCTGTGCAGGGAATAGCTTTGGTGGAGAGAAGTCGGAGAGAAACGGCAGTCGACCCCTCGGCGTGGGCACTCGCTCATATGTCAGACGATCTCTCTCTCTCTCTCTCTCTCTCTCTCTCTCTCTCTCTCTCTCTCTCTCTCTGTCGTCGTCTCCGATTTCTGAAGCGGTAGCGCTTATTGCCCATCCATCTTAGTCCACGCCATCATCACCTGGTACTTCTTCTTCAGGCCTGGAAGATGAACTTCTAGCAAGCAGGAAGCGATCGCCCAGCAGGTTCCGGTAGAGCGTGTGGGAGACGAAACGATCCACGAGAAGTTCCTGTGGAGTGGGTTACAAGCAGCAGCACAAGCTAATAATGTACATACACACACAAACCAGGAAAGATATTAATAATTAATAAAATATAAATGCTGTTTGTTTGTAACCGTACCAATTGAGAATAGCTGGACCGATGTGGCTCATTAAAATATGTTCCAGATTGTTGGCATAAGCATTTTAGGGTGGGAAAGTTTCGAAAAGTTGCCCAGAAATTTGCAAAATTCGGAAATAATGAAAGTGTTTTTTTCTATAGGTTACTTATATATCTACGTAGATATAACTAACGCATCGATCAATGAGTATGCGTAATTATTTTCTTGTTTTTCAGCATTAAAAATTTGATGGTCTTTATAAATAAAATTTGATCTGAGTGTTCTCCCGGTCACAACTGACGGTAGGAAAGTCGTATTTTGGCTTATGGAGAAAGTTATTCGCAAGCCATGCATAGTGCACTTCGGATGGTACCTTGCAGTAGAACGATGAAGTGAAAGGGACACGTGTGTTTCAACGGAGAATAATTTTATACTCCGAAAGTAATATAACTCATGGGGGAGGGTACATTGAATAGAGTTTCACGCCGTTCGACCGATCTCTGAGATCATTGGCTGGCATATATAACTGTTCACAATCTCATAAACAGAAGTTGGGGTCGGGGGAGAGGATAGTGGACAGAGAGAAAGAGAGAGAGGGGGGGGGGGGAGGAGAAAATGTTCTGAGAGATGAGGAGGAGGACAAATGGCGATGAGCTGATAGATAAAAAGAGAAAAGATTGACAGAGGATGAGATGGCATTTCATAGGCAAGTGAGAGAAGGAGTTAGAGAGGAGAGAATGAGATTGTTAGATAGAGGAGGGAGTAGTAGGCGATAAGAGAGATTACAGAGGGAGAAGAACTAATGGAATATTGAGACCTATATCTGTTTGTAAGATACTTGTGCGTTCACGTACTGGCCGAATTTTCTCCATGAGCACCCACTGCCACCTACACGTGGATTAGGTGGTAGAAAACCCACAGTCATATGCTGTTATTAAGGGAGTTTGGTTGCGATTCACAGCAGTTATTTAATATGGCGAGCAAAATTCCGAGAAATATGGAGCAATAAATACCCTTAGGAAAAGCTATATTCGCTATGAGTGTCTGTGAAAGGACTTTTCGTCAGACATAATATGATGCCCGCATTCATTACTCAGTTTTAAAAACGTTGTGTAATATAAAATACATAAGTGTTTGATGTCTCTGTGTGGTATCGCCACTCACGCTTCTTTACATACGATCGACAAAAATACAAACATAAAAATTCCGAGAGACAAAAAAAAAAAAAAAAAAAAAAAAAAAAAAAGGTGAGTGTGTGCTGGCTGTCTTCTGTATCACATCGACATCGTTGCATAGCGTCAGTTGTTTGTGTGTTTCCTAGTAGCTACGCCGCCTACTCCATTATGTCAACCGTATACTCGAAGCCTGTTCCACGAAAAGGCACTGCAACCTGTACCTTTGATAAATCTATGTGTTTCGTGCAGCCTGGATCCTTGAAAATTCATGAGTGTATCGCGAATACCTTGCATGTCACGTCTGACCAGATTCATACTGATTGATACTTCATACTTTAGATGCCGTTAATTAGGTAATTTTCTTGAGGTTTCTTACCCTTACAATCTAAAGGTCTATTTTGGGTCACGGTTTCTAAGTTGGCTTCAAGCATCGTCAGTAACGGTCTTCTTGCAAACGCAGAAATAGAATGTACAATATTTGTGAATTCAAGCTTCCGCCAGTTGTTAAGAATTTCCTGAAGGGTGTACTGCTTCTCCATGGAGATGTGCGAGGTACACAACGTAAACGCAGGTTCCTTCAACACCGGTTGCAATGTTTTAGCGGTAAGTGAACAGTAGAGAAAGGTATATAACGTAACATTCCTTCAGATCTTCATATTTGTGGTTACGGCATTCACGAAACTTGCAGTGGACAAGATGTGAAGAGCTTTCTCTGCAATGAAATTGGCCACCAAAAGATCTAATTTGCCCGTGGAGAGCATTTGCATTAAAATTAGAGCAGCATCTTAAATTATCGTTAGCTGATCTCGTTACTTCCCCCCGAAACAGTTGCCAAGTCTTCACGGGGTGCTACGATGCAGCATAAAGACGTGCAAGCTGTAGCTGACGAATTTCCACCACTACCCTCGCGCTATGATCCTAAACATGTTTTTAACAAGCCGACAGTGCCATGGTGCAAGTAAAACGGTGACGCAGTTAGGATGGTGAAGAATTGGAGAGCCTTTTTCTCATGTACCTCGACAAGGAATTCAGTTACTGCATATCCTAGTACTACTACTACTGCTGGCGTTAATGATGCGATGTCACCAACTGACGTCGCCATTGTTCCTACTAATGTCCCTTCTGCTGTAGCTACAGCGTCTTCGAAACAACCTGTGTATTGTGACGTTGTGGGGTTATGCTTTGATGATCCAACATTAGCACACGGAGACGCCCTAGATCAGAGGTCGGCAAGTAATATCAGGTGGGATCCAGATCCTTTTAAAAAATTTTATCTTGGTCCAGACGTAAAACCTCATATTCCTTATTAATTTTTTATCTTAATTTTCGCCGTGCTAAATGGCCGCGTGGTCTAAGGAGTCATGTTACGGACATTTTATTCACAACCAGAATGAAATGAAACAGTTCAAACTTCTATTCAAAAATGCAGAAACATGTCCTACATTAAAATATTTTTTATTTTCAGTAAATAGGTGCGAAATACAATGTAATGTGCGTATTTGTGTTAAAGAAAGTCAATGGGAGAAATTCCATTTGCGGTCTTGAGACGGTTTCTTAAAGTCATGTTCTCGAGCGGAGTAGCTTATACGAATAGTATCTTCAAGGTGGGAGGCCATTGAGCGATACTTATTTTTCAAGAAATTCAGTTTTTTTTAATGAAATTTCACGAGTATATGCGGAGCCAAACATAGTAGCCAGATATAAGGCTAATTTTTTGCAATTTTCATATTTTTTTCCGGGACATGTTATCTCAAAAATTCTTCAATGGATGCAATTTTATACGTTTGCAAGCAAATCTTTGTGCAAGTCTGTTATCTCCATTTGGAGTAGAGGTTTGAAAAGTAGACCAACTTCACAGCTGGATAAACCACAAAAGCTGAATTTAAGAATCGTTACAACTTATCTATTTCTGAAAAGTTGAAATCTTGCTGCGAATTCCTTTTTAAGAGCATCCATGGAATTTGAGAATACGGAAATATCTATTTCACAATTATTTTTATATTCTCAAAAATTGTTGGGAAATGAATAATTCTTGACTTAAAAAGTGTCTTTCAAAGATATTCAGCTTGCGACGGAAAGATAATACACTTTGAACCAAAGTACATATTAATTTGCCATTTCCTTGTAGCTCGGAATTGAGCGCTTTTAAATGTTTAAGGATGTCTTTCAAGAAAGCCACAGCTAGCAGACTGCGTTCGTTCGCAGGTAACTCCAAATAGTTTCTTAGTTAGGTTGAATCCAGGCTTTCTAAGAAGGTTGATAGTTCTTCTTTTATTTGCCAAAAATGTTCAGTCACTTGAGCTTTACTTAGCCAACGAACATCGTTGTACTATAGTAACTCAGAATGCGCGAATCGACTCAGAAAGAAACTCTTGGGTCTGTGCTGAAGAGAAATACGTGACTTCATAAAATTAATGAGCTTGGTCAACCTGTCCAACTTTCAGATTCATACTAAGTTTACCACAAAGGACTACCTGGTGAATTACGTGCTGATATGTTAGTAACCCAGCATTCTCTTTACTAGTGTTATTTGGTTATTTGGTAATGCGCTCAGTAATGAAAATACAGATTAATTAATTTATTTTTACTTGAAGTACTTTGCGAAACAACCATTATTTAAATAATCCCTTTGTCAGAAACGTTCTAGAAGCAGTTTATTTTACTATTTCTGCGTTTGTGGTTATACGTAGAAACAAATAGGGTATGTGTGCGCCCTTGATATGACTTTGGTCTTGTTTCTGTGCAAACTCACTAGTTAACAGGACTGTGCTTTAGCGAGGCACTATTTGGGTTAATGGCGCTTTAGTTGTGATGACACTGCTGATGCTGACTGTGAGCAAAGAATGAACATTAAGTTCTCCAATAAGCTCGGACAAAACCAGAATTAAACCTGCGCAATGATTAAGCAAGCATATTCATTGGAAATGAAGGGATTAGAGATTGTCAGAATATAGAGTCGATTTATAGAATCTACTTGTTCATTAAATAAGTTCTTGTGCTGCTTTCGCGGGTATAGAGCTTCTTATGCGGATCACCGGCCAGCTTTCTCCCTTATGCCGCCGCTCGTAAGCGTTCTCTGTATCGTTGCACATCATGACTAATGTTCAATACCTATAGTAATCAATCATGATTCTAATTATTCGCTAGTTAAAAATAAAAGATTATAAGGGTGGCTCTCATACGAATTGTAATCTACAGAAAAAAGTTATTTTAAAATAATCTGAGTATGCAACTTTTACTTTCAAAATATTTTTGGCGGTCCAGTTTTTGGCCTTCCGCGGTCCGGACTTGGACCGCGGTCCGCCAGTTGCCGATCGCTGCCGTAGATGTTTATTTCTTCGAATGCATGTATGGAACTGGAACCAAAAACCATCTACCGTTGTCAAATGCATAGGAGCCGTTGGTGAAAAGAAGAGGCCACCTTCGATTCATCTGTTACGATATCTGAACCCTCCGCCAATCCTGCTATCCCACCCCCTCCCCCTGTTTTGTGTTAGTCTGAATTGCAATCAACGCAACTCGCGCGAAGTGCCTTTCTACGAGGGTAAGTCAATTATTATCCGCAATTTAGTTATATTTTTATGTTGGTAGTACTGTCGTTTTACGTTGGTGACGCATGCTTTGTTTATTTGTTGTTATATCTTTGCAATTTTCAAGCTGCTACGTTAGTTTCGTTGTCACTGCCGTGCTGTTAATCTTGGCTGTTCCGCTGTCTATTTGCACCAAAGGAGACCAACGTTCAGTGATACGTTTTTTGTGGGCGGAAGATGTATCAGGGCCGAAATTCATAGAAGACTTTCAGTACACTACGGGAGCAGTGTTTTGCCACAACGATGTGTGTACGAGTCGATTGAAAAATTCCGAAAAGGTCGAACGAGTGTTAAGCACGATGAAGGAGCCGGACGACCGTTTACCGCCACAAATGAAGAAACCATTGGGCGATCACGTGAAATGATTCTCTTAGACAGACGATTAACTATTGATGAAGTGGCTCATCGTCTTCAAATTAGTCATGGTTCTGCCTACGAAAGTATTCACAACAGACGTGTGTTTCGTAAAGTTTGTGGAAGATGGGTCCCAAAACAACTTACACAGTTGCGTAAGCAAACGCGCCTCGACAACTGAAAAAACATTTGGATCGCTATGGTAACGAAGGGGACAATTTCTTAGACAGAATCATTACTGGTGACGAAACATGGATCCATCATTACGAGCCGGAGAGTAAACGGCAGAGTATGCAATGGAAACAACCAAATTCGCCGTGCAAGAAAAAGTCCGAGACCCAACCGTCCGCAGGAAAACTTATGCCTACGGTTTTTTGGGATGCACGAGGTCCTGTACTGGAACATTATGGTGAAAGGGGCACAACAATAAACAGTGTACGTTACAGTGAGATGCTTACTGACAGGCTAAAGCCTGCAATTCGAAACAAATGCCGAGGATTGCTGTCAGAAGGTGTCGTGTTGTTGCTTGACAATGCCCGTCCACATACTGCTGAGACGCTCCAGAAACTCAAATTCGAAGTACTGGATCATCCACCATATAGTCCACATCTTGCCTCTTCTTACTATCACTTGTTTGGTCCACTTAAACAGGCATTAAGGGGCCGTCGATTTGACTCGGACGAAGCAGTAAAGGAAGCGGTGCATTCCTGGCTCGCAGCTCAACCGAAAACCTTCTTTTATGAGGTCATAAGGAAGCTTGTAGAGCGATGGACGAAGTGCATTGAAAAGCAAGGAGACTATGTCGAAAAATGATGTTCTTGTAAGTTTCGTATTTTATTAGAATAAAATTTTATAACTACTTTGAGGATAATAATTGACTTACCTTCGTAGCAACGGTTTCATCAGTGCAACTGGATGACGTCCAGGAGTCACCTACGTTATAGTCTGCAGATGCTGCATCGTCTCGCACCCAACTTGGTGTCCCACATCGGCGTTCAGTGGTACGTAAAAAGACCAAATACAAGTATTCCTGAGGCGAAGAAGCCAACCTTAACCTTCTGAAACTTTGTGTTAAATCTGAAGACACATATAACGGCTCACAAGGAAAGTACTCGGGCTCGAACAAACACAAATATACCAAAATCGTCTGAGAGATAATGAAGAGCTCTCTTATTCCACTAGCGATACTCTCGCATCTGCAAAACTTTGCAGTCGTCCATTAGAGGCCTCTGCGGGAGCCACGCCGCATTGCACTTTGACCTGTCGGTATACCAGTCCGGAGCACTTGGGACAGTGCAGTGTGCCTCTGAAGTTGCGTTTTGTGACGTGATTTGTGTAGTGAAGCTTCAGATGGGTCGGCGATTGGTAATCAATCCTGATAATGTATTGCGATTGGTTGAGATGAAATTCCAAAGAGCCCTTCTTCGTGAATACGGTCTTGGTGTAGAAGATGAATCATTGACATGTTTTCTGGTATCTATTATAGTGCAGAAATATGAGCATAGATTAGAAACACTATAGTATATACCAGGTAACATGCGATTATCTTCTACACCAATACCATCTGCACGAAGAAGGTTTATTCGTAACTTCATCTCAACCAGTCACACTATATTAGCAGGATTTTTTACCAATCATCGACTTATCCGACGCTTCACTACACAAATAACGTCACAAAACGCAACATCAGAGGCACTCTGCACCCTCACTACTGGTGTAACGGCATGTCAACGTGCAGTGCGGCGTGGCACACGCAGAGGCCTCTAATGGGCGACTGCAGAGCTTTGCAGATGGGGGAATATCACTAGTGCAATGAGGAACCTTCACATTATCTCTCACACGATTTTCGTGTATTTATATTTGTTCGAGCCTAAGTACTTTCCCTGTCAGATTAAGTTAGTCTAATGTATTACGGACAGTTACAGTCTTCTTGAAATAACTGCCCTACGTGCTTCACATATGCATCAGTTTATGTTGTAGACAGGGGAATAGCACTTGAATCGTCTTGGACTGGATCTCTGGCTTCAAGAAAACTTTTTTGCCACTCTAAAACACGACATTTTTGAAGATGCCTCCCCTGAATACGCTTGCTTAGTCATTGCGCAGGTTCAACTCTGGTTTTGTCCGAGCTCAATGGGGAACTTACTTAATGTTCATTCTTTGCTCATAGCATCAGCAGTGTCATCACAACTAAAGCGCCATCAACCCAAATAGTGTCTCGCTAAAGCACAGTCCTGTGAACTAGTGAGTTTGCACAGAAACAAGACCAAAGTGATGTCAAGGGCGCACACATTCCGGATAACATAAAAACAACATTTGTTCCTAAGTTTTACTGCAAAAACAGAAATAATAAAATAAACTACTTCTACAACGTTTCTGAAAAAGGGAGTATTTAAATAATAGTTGTTTCACAAAGTACTTCAAGTAAAAATAAATTAATTAATCTGTATGTTTATTACTTAGTGTATTACATATTAACTCTTCATTTGTCCGTGTAATTTCTTAAGGCAGTTTTCTAGTACGTTCGCGTGCTGTGTGTACCATGGTCCTGTTGAATTCTGTATATTCATGTGTTCTGACGTGGTATGATGGAAATTCTATTAATATCTCTTTGATTGCGTGGCGTCTGTGAATGTTGAACATACCTATTTATAATTTTTTTCTTGAGAATTTGGTGATTCTAAGACTTAGAAATTTATGCATTTGCTGTCTCATGCCTTACACAAAACAGATTTCGCAGCTTATCTGCTTACTCTGATGGAAAAACAGGCAGAAGTTTCAGAGCAACTTTTCCAAAAAGACATTAAAGTTCTCAGAGTTAACCAGTTAGAAAATTGTTGCGTAGCATATGTTGGAAACTACACAAATCATAAAAAGGATAGGAAACTAGCTAGTAGTACCAAGCTATCAAGTAGTAATAAGATTGTAGAATTGTTAAAACTTTAAATCTGCCTCCTTCAAATATACCTCTATGTTAAATGAATAGACAGATTTTTCTGGCCATAGTTTATTTCAGTAATTACAATCCTCACAGTAGCAAAGGGCAGGGGCGAGATACAAATCCCCCGGTCCAGCACAAATTTTCATATGTTACCAACAAATCGTATAGATGATACTGACTCGTATACGCAATTGCTAATACATTGCTAGTAGATTTCATGCAGCTTTTAAATATTTCAGCTAAACTTAACAAATAAATTAACCTGGTATACTTGACTTTTCAGAATGAATTAAATGTTCAATATTTTCCGGTTCCTGATCGTACTTACGCATCACTACCTCTTTAAAACATACGTTGCGAGGAAATAGAAACTGGTAGTCATCAAGTAGCCTGACGCTATCCTTGGTAGCAAAAGTTATTTAAAGTACCTTGGTGTTATCAAGAGTGTGCTGTACGATATTTTCAGGTTCTGAACGCTACATACACACCAGTATCTCTTTAAAAATTATGTTATTAATGTAATGTAAGTCAACACCAATGAAAGTTCATTGAAAACTCTGTTGCACAACAAAATAATGTTCATCTTTGGTCTTTCTGTGGTAAACTGCATTTGTGAAGTGATTTAAAATCTACAAACAACTGTGCACCTTAAGTAACGTAATGTGCATATAATGATGGAGAAGTCACTTTTTGTTTACATTACACAGCTAATCACGTTATTTTTGTTCTTGTCGTTAAGTTTTTCACTGTTTCTTAATATATTTTCCGTTATTTGATACGCCAATTTCGAATCTTAAGATCTAACAAATTCGCAACAGTAACATACATGGTGCATCAACTCACTCAAAAGGACAAGAAAATATTCTGTTAATACTTTTTCTATCCTAAAAACCAATAAAACATGAAGAATTGTGAATGTTTGTGATACTGGGCATAGTTTCTTTGTGTTAAAACTTATGGATTAGAAGTTGTGTATGGTGTAACAGTTGTTTTAATTTGCCCATTCCCTGACAACAGATGCTCGTTTTCGAATAATAGCAATTTATTTGCGGCGAACAACTTTGTGTTTTTCCTGGTTGAGTGTTTTCATTCTACGCCTACTTAAATACTACCCAACCCACCGCACAATGCTTGGCGGAGTGTTTCTTGTACTACTACTACTACTAATAGTCATTTGAATTCCTGTTCCAGTCCCAAACAAAACTTGGGAAAACAACCTTATATATGCATTAATTCGAGCACTATTTTTTCTTATCTTTGTGGCTCTTAGGTGAAGTCTAAGTTGGTGGCAGAACATTTGTTCTGTTATCAGATTCAAATTTATGTCCTGTGAATTTACGGTCTCCCACGAAAAGAATGACGCCCACGTCAAGGATCCCTACTTTGTTCCCGAAGAATTTCTGTAATCCTCGAACCTACCAGTAACAAATATTGCAGTCCGCCAATTAGTTGCTTCTATATCTTCCTATAATTCGATATAGTGAGGATTTCAAAGTCGTACTAAAGAATGGTTAGAACTAAATCCCCTAGGTGCCGGCTTCGTTGGAGATTAACCGGATTTTCCTCAAATTCTCCCAATAAACGGAATTCCACCAACATCCATCCCCACAACTAACTTCACATACCGTTCCATTTCATGTGACTTTGCAACGTTAGGCCTAGACACTTAACCGCAGTAACCGTGTCAAGTAGAACACTGTTAATGCTGTATTCGAACATTACGCAATTGTTTTTTCTTATTTCTCTCGTAAAGCACTTTTTTCTACATTAAAAGCTAGTTTCCAGTTATCACACCAATTAGAAAATTTGACTAAGTCGTCAATAATTAAACTGTAGCCAATCTACGATGGATAACACCTTTCCGTCATATAGGGAAATTCTGTCTATATTGCTTGCATAGGTTTATTAGCCTTAGTATGTATGTATCTATGCAAACAATACATACAGAATTTATTATGCACTTTTGTAGTTTAATATTGATAAAATTATTTGATAATTGATCGATTGTATCATACACAAACAAAACAAACTTACCTGTGCAAAGAAATATCTTCGAATGAAGACGTTTGTAAATAACATCAGCTGTAAAAGCACATGATGCTCGCTGATTAAATGGTGTTTACAGTGTGGAACAGAGCCCGCCGGCCGCGGTGGCCCAGGGGACTGAGGCGCTCCAGTCACGGTCTGCACGGCCACTACGGTCGGGGGTTCGAATCCCCCCTCGGGCATGGATATTTGTGCCGTCTTTAGTGTTAGCTAGATCATAAGTAGTTTAGGAACTGATGACCCCGTAGTTAAGTCCCATAAACTATACAAACATTTGAACATTTGAATAGAGCCCAATAATTAAAAAGTGGTATGGTATTGTTGTATAAAGACAAGGAGACCAATGAAATGGATATTAACAGTCGCAGTAAGTAAATGAACAAATTTCACGTAAATTTCCAAATGCTAAACACGAGCTAAACAACGTGCAAGGCGAGTTATTAAAGTATGTTTCTGTCTTCCCACCACAGAACCAGCACCCACCACCACGCTTAAAATGATCCTGAAACATGCACCATCTGAAGATGAACCTTAGAAGTAACGAAAAATAATACCATCAGCTGTGTTCAATATATATATAGCAACGAGTTTCGACCGTCAATGCCGTTATCTTCAGGCCCTTAAAATAAGAAACTTGCATATTGCTGGATTACAGTCAATATGCAGATTTCTTATTTTAAGGGCCTGAAGATAACGGCATTGACCTTCGAAACTGGTTGCTAAATAAATGTATTGAACACAGCTGATAGTAGTATTTTTTGTTACAAGATATACAGCTAAATTCACTGGTGCGTAATTAAGATGTACAAAGTCAAATTGAACCTGAGAAGTTTCGGAAACCGGTTAATGGAATAAGGAGCATCATATCAAGTGAAAGTTACTGATTTCATTTTTATTGAATCAAATTGAAATCAACAATCACGGGTTGTGAAATATCCGTAATGGATAATCTAAAATGTTCAAATGTTTGTAAATCTATCGGACTCAACCGCGTGGTTATCAGTCCGTAGCTTACAAACACTTAAACTGATGAAGGTCACTGTAACGTTGGCCGAAACGTCTGTTATTAAAGTAATAACCCACTTACATCATGACGTGGTACAATAGCCAGAAAACTTGTATGTCATCTGACTCTGGCCACGGGAGCCTACGTAATTATACTTAAACTAATTTAAAGTAACCTAAGGAGAGTACAAACAGCCTTGCCCCAAGGGGGACTCGAGCCCCCGACGGCGAACGGCCGCGCGCACCGCAGCACGGCTCTCCAGTACGCGCGGCTAATCCGCCGCGGCATGGATAATCTATTTATTTTGAGTTTTTGAGGCGTACACAATCAAATGTTCAAATGTTTGTAAAGCTTATGAGACTTAACTGCGGGTCATCAGTACCTAAACTTACAAATTACTTTTTCACTAACTTATACTAAAGACAGCACAAACATCCATGCCCGTTGGAGGATTCGAACCTCCGACGCGGGAGGCCGTGCGATCCGCAACGTGGCGCTCCAGACCGCTCAGCTACTCTCGCGCGGCCGTACACAATCCAACAGAACATTTTTATATGGCTGTACTAGCTTAAACCCGCTGCTCCGCTCGCGTGTTGGTAGATTATGATAGATAAGCTATCTTTTAGTAGTGTGCTATGAAACTGAATAGTAAGTAGTGTAGATCAAATCACACGTAAAAATGCACTCGTTTCTAAGAATCCAATCACGAAATTCAACAATAATGATGGTAATAATATCACAGATCGATCACTTGATGTAATGCGCGAAACGTCAGAACTGCTATGGTGTACAACGGGAGACTTCGGACAACAATTACACGCAGACTATTCGTTTGCGTTCTGTAGTTTTCGCTGCAGAGCGAAGTATTAACACACACACACACACACACACACACACACACACACACACACACACACGTAGAATTTTATATACACCGATAACTTTCCATCCCAATATACTCCCTTTTATCATTATCAACCCTCAAGCAACAATGCAACCAATAAAACCATTTTCAAAGAGTAAATACAATTTCGAAACAGTAATTATTGTTCCGCGCTCCGCGTTATATTCTTCAAATTGCTAAATATCTATCAGATGGCCATAAAACCGTGCCTAAAACCTTCCCCAGGTATAAATTAGTAACTTTACAAATATTTAAGTCTCTGCGTCTTGTCGTTCGGACGTGATAAGCGTACACCCAACGAAAATTCACATTAATGTATATAGATAAATAGCTTTCCCATCGCCATGAAACCGTGCCCAAAGCCTTCCCCGGGTAGACATTAGTAACTGTACAAATTTTTAGCTCAGACGTAATAAACGTTCAGACGTAATAAACGTACACCGAACAGACATTCACATTTATAGATATAGACTAGCTTAAAACCCGGCGTTGCCCGGGTATTTATTTATTTATTGCTGCCATTTTAAGGTATATATTCATTTGTATAAGGACTGTATGTCTGTAAAATTTCTTAGGAATACAATTAGTAGTAAAGACGTAATAGATTAAAACTCGGTGCGTGATGGGGCGGTTTTCCATGAACGTTACTGTTTATGTGCTCATATCTCATCAACTACGTGCCACACTGTGATACAATTTAGAAGGAACATTCAGTTATATGTTTGTATACAGTCTGTAAAATTTCCTGCAGCTACAATTAAAACTGTAAAATTTACAAATTGAAACTTCACACCGAATGCCGTAGTTTTAGTCCATGAACAGCGGATCGTTACTGTTTACGTGCTCATATCTCATGAACCACGTGTCGTACTGTCATACAATTTAGAAGGTACATTCAACTATATACGTGTATACTGTCTGTAAAATTTCCTGTCGCTACAATTTGTAGTGTTCAAATTATAAATTGTAACGTTATACCGAGAGCCGTAGTTTTACTCCATAAACAGCAGAAAAGTAGTAAGCGAGAAACTTTTGTCCTTTCATCATTTTGCTATGGTTGGCAGCGAGAAAGAGTTTAATAAAGGTTTGAAATTATGTTTAAAGTTTGTTGCGAGTCGCTAAGTACTGTCATTCTCATATAGTGTATTTCGAAAGTCTCACCGTATTATATGGCATTTTCTACGATTTCGATTGGTTATGACGTAATATCTTTAGAACCATATGCTGTATGTGATACATAACCTTGCAGCAATTGTTACCTCACGGTAAGGAATATGTGTACCAAATTTGGTTGAAGTCGGTCCAATGGTTTAGGTGACAATGAGCAGCATTGTCGCAAAATGCAGCAGTTTTTCGCGCATCTCATTGTTTATGACGTCATATCTCGTGAACTATATATCGTATGTGATTCTTACACTTACGGTGACCGTCCTCATGGATTGAAGCTTACGTGTACAAAATTTCACAAAGATTGGAAGAAAACTGTAATTTGTATTGTAATGATACTGCTGGCCCTCTTATCTCAATGTTATCGTACGATACCGTCTGCGTCGGACCCGGAATCGTGTGGTTCAATAGTGATACATGTTGCGTGTGAAATTAGTTAAAAACGAAATAGCCAGCCTAGGAATCAGAGTAGGACAGTGTCTCGGTGATACTGTGATTAAAACAAGTGATAGATTTTATTAATTAAGAGATTTGTATGTTTCCAGACAGTTCTATAAACAATACTTTTGTCATTGTACATTATTTCAATAAATGGACAGACGAATGGTAAAAATTTTGTATCTACATAAAGACATTAAAATAAATAGCATTGCATATATGTTAGGCTCATAAACAAGTTGAGTTGACCAGCTAATTGTGTTAATTAATGTAATAGTCGAGATTTGAATATTACTGACGTAAGATTTGGAGTACATTTTTGAGAATGGACAAGATATTTGATAGTTCAATATATGTTAGGAACATGTATGATGTACTCATTAACAAATTGACATTTATCATTATTCTTTGTTGTGAAACAAATAGTACCGCGATTACAACATAAAAAGATATGCGCCATCTAAAAGTATTGTATGAATAGTTTTCATTTTATATTGCGATTATTTTTGTGTACATGAAATGTTTTACTTTTGTGTTCATTAATTGTAAATCAGAATATTCAATTGTTATGAACAATGCGTAATATAATGTCACTAGCTGAACCCCCGCTGCTTCGCATACGTAGGCTGGTTAGTCTGCACCAGTTGTTTCTTTTTAATCCTGATGAAGAATCCATATCTTAAGTTTCGTAGTTATAGCTTGAAATTTGAGTTAACAGCAACATATTTTTGAAAATCAATTTTTCTGTCCTCTATTTTACCCCCTTAATGGTTGAATTAAAAAAAAAAAATGCCGAAACACGTGTCTTTTAAATTCGAACCCCGAATCCAAATCCAAAAATTTCTAGTTCTAACTTCAAAATTCCCTAAATAGCAACATTTTTCGAAAAACACCCCCTCTTCAATTTATCCCCGTTGGTGGTTGAATTTCCAAAAATACCGAAACACGTATTTTTTAACGTCTAACCAACTATAGAAATATCAATTTTTGCAGCTCTAGCTTCAAAATTGTATCAATAGCAACGTGTTTTAAAAAAGAATTTTTGATCCATTATTTAACCCTCTTGCTTGTTGAATTTCCAAAAATACTAAAAATCATGGATTTTTAATCCTGACCAAGATTCCCTATCCGAAGTTTCGTAGTTGTAGCTTAAAATTTGAGTTAACAGCAACATATTTTTGAAAATATTTTTTTTGCGTCACCTATTTAACCCCTTTTTCGTCGAATTTCAAAAAATGCCGAAACACGTGTCTTTTAAATTCGAACCCTGAATTAAAATCCGAAGTTTCGTAGTTCTAGTTTCAAAATTGCCTAAATAAATAGCACCGTATTTTCAAAAAACGTTTCATCCCCTATTTCACCCCCTTACGGACGGAATATCGAAAAATCGCTTCTTAAATGACGCCTACAGAGTAAGATCAACACCCCCCACAAATTTCAAGTTTCTATCTTCAGTGGTTTGGGCTGGGCGATGATGAGTCAGTCAGTCAGTCAATCGGGACACTTCCTTTTATATATAGAGATTATTGTCAATGTTATATATTTGCCCCACCGCCTTGCGTGGGGGAGTTCGAGTTTTGGCGATCATTATGTGCTTTGGAACCTATGTCAGTCTGTTGTTTTAAAATGGAAGTTCTGGCAGCTAAGTTCTATTGCATTGTGTACGTTTTGAACTTGTAATGTTTTGGTGGAGAAGTAGTTTGATTAGAAATTAAAGAAGAAGTGAAAAAATTGTACCTACGAGTATTTATTTCAACAACGACGCCCCAGGAGAATAATGTTGCAGTGAGCAGAACCCCCTTACATCGCAATGTCGAAAAGCTAAGTATCTTGTTTCGAAGTGGTAGAATGAGAATGTAATTACCTAAGAATCTAGTAAAACATTACAGTATGCAATACGTACAAATATACGGACACTCTGCTTTATATATTAGATTAACGCCATGGGCAGCTAACATACACCTTGGGGGTGAGTGTCTATCGCAGTTGATGCTATTTCAGTGCCGGTGAGACACTTGGCGAGTACGCCTCGTCAAACAGCGCAGCAGAGCTGGGGCCGGCGCCGCCCACGCCTACCGCCCCTCTCCGCCCCCGCCGCCGCCCCCGCGGCTCGGCGGACAGTTAGGTCCCAATTCGCGGAAGGCGCGCAGCTGCGCACGCTCCGCGGCCCTTTGAAAGCCACTCGGGCTGCTTAACGAGAGCCGAAGCCGAAGCCGGCCCACCCGCCTCGCCGACCTTTTGAAGGCGACTTCCTTATCGAACATCCAATTTAAAACGCATTGCCGGGCCCGCACCGCTGCCACGGGGAGCCGGGCCAGATCGGCCGGAGAGGTTTTTATTTCTCGGCTCCCCCTGCCCCCACTCCCCCACGACTCCCCTCCCCCTGCACACCTCTCACAATCCCTCCCTCCCTCTCCCTCTCCCTCCCACCCCTCATCCCACTCCCCCGCACTCTGGCGCTCCTTACCGCTCCGAGAGTACCAGAGGGACACGGAGAGAAAGAAAGGCAGTTCCGCAGCCGATCGCCGGCCCAGATTGCCGGAGTGCCAGCAATTTGCGGCTCGTAAAGGCAGCACGGCCGTTTATTTTCTGCCTCCCCGCTCTCCATCCCGCGCTGTGCCGGGCGCAAAATTTTATGGAACGCTTTGTGGTGCGTCTTTTCCTTTAAGACCGCACCACCGTCGCTGGGGTGCATGAAAAATTGGAAAATACCCTCTCAACGACATGTCACTCACAGTCCTTAATACTTCTGAAGAGTTGTAAATTAAAGATGGGAATTTAAAAAGAGAAGAAAAATGTAAAAAAGAAACGTTTATTCACAGCGCCGATACCTGCAGCGTGCTGGAAACTGCGTGGGTTCTTTGGAGCGAAAGAGAAGCAGTACGCACTGTGTTGTAGTTGTGGTCTTCAGTCCGCAGACTGGTTTGATGCAGCTCTCCACGTTACCCTGTCCTTGCATGCCTTTTCAATCTCTGAATAAGAACGGTGAGGTACTTTCCTTTGAAGCTGCTTACTGTATTCGTCTCTTGGGTTCCATCTGGGAATTTTACCGACACACGTGCCTCCAATACTAAACTGACGTCTCAGAATATTTGCCATCAATTAATCCCTTCTCTTAGTCAAGAAATGACTTCGTGACACATCAATTAATAGTACTTAATTTACTCAGTGATTAGAAACTGTCACCGGGATCAAGAAGCAAATATCAGAAAAGGGGTAAGACAAGGATGTGCTCTCTCTCCCCTCTTATATTCAACGCCTACATCCAGGAAGCTATAGACCAAGTTCGTGAAACTACAGAGGTGGGTATCAAGATTAATGGGCCGAGGGTAGACATGCTACGCTATGCAGACGATATTGCTATTGTCACGGAGACAAAAAAAAAAAGACCTATAAGAAGTCCTCAGAACAATGGAAAGTATTTTCTACAACCAGTTTGGTATGAGAATAAACAAAACAAATAATAATAATAAAATAAAAGACTAAAGTGATGGTATGCAGCACAGAAGAAGAATATGAACCTCCAAAAATAAGAATTGGAAGAGAGGAGCTGGAAGTTATCGAGGAATTTACTTACTTGAGAAGCAAGATCACAAAAGATGGCAGAAGCCGGAAAGAAATTGTGAGCAGAATACAACAGGCCAAAATTGCATTCAATCTGAGGAAGAACTTACTGATCAACAAGAACATCAGTATGACGGTAAGATAACGTATAATGAAAGCTTTTGTCTGAAGTGTGGCTCTATACGGTTGCGAAACTTGGACAGTAGGAAGAGAGGAGAGAAGACGGCTAGAGGCCCTGCAGATGTGGTGTTATAGAAGGATAATGAAGATCAGCTGGAAAGAGAGAGTGACAAATGAAGAAGTGCTTAGGAGAGTACAGGAAAACAGATCCCTGTGAAGACACATCCAAACAAGACGAGACAAACTTATAGGGCACATCTGCAGACAGAATAACATCATCGGAACAATAGCAGAAGGAGCTATTGAGGGGAGAAACCGTCGGGGGCGACTAAGAATATCATACATGCAAAAGATCATGAATGATGTTGGATGTAACACGTATGTGGAAATGAAGAGGAAGGCAGACAGAAGAGAGGAATGGCGCTCTGCTGCAAACCAACCTCAGGATTGAACACTGAAGAATTTACTCATCTTAGGGAGCCATCATATTGTATAAATACAAGGATAGATACCAATTACGGGTATTTTTTTTATTTTATTTTTATTATTCAAGACGACCTGCTTCAACACTTTATGATGTCATCCTGCGGTCTCATTTACAAATGTTCAAATGTGTGTGAGGTCTTATGCGAACAAACTTGGTGGTTATCAGTCGCTAGACTTACACACTAATTACTTGGATAATTTGAACTAACTTACTCTAAGGACAACACAAACACCCATGCCCGAGGGAAGATTCGAACCCCCGACCGTAGCGGCCGTGCAGACTGATCGCACGGCCACTGCGGCTGGCTCTCATAGACATTAAACTGCTCATTATAGTACTCCACATAAAATCTGGTAGGTGTACTGGATGATAGTTATGAATAAAATCAAGTTCTGGTGGATAGTCAGTTATAAAATTGATGGCTGGTCAAAATTAACCAGTAAAATACATTGAGGTGGACGTGCTCAACGAGACATGTGCACTATGGTGGTTATTATTTTGTATATATTTTACCTCCACCTCAGTTTTATGGAGGTGCTCAACCAGACATGTGCACTATGATGGTTTTTATTTTATGTATATTTTACTGTTTCAATTTTGACTAGCTATTCATTTTATATCTGTCTATCCTCCAGCACATGATTTTATATATATCATCCAGTACTAGATTTTATGTGAAGCACTATAATAAGTAGTCATGTCATTGAGACCAGATGATGACACCACAGAGTGGCGAAACCGGTCGTTTTGAATAAATTAAATAAAAATTGCGATCTTAGCATCTATCCTTCTATTTATTAATTAATATTGTATGTCATCTAATTTCTCATCTTCGGATATTCTTCCTGCCAATAGCAAACATTAATTTTGTACCCTCTTTACTTCGTTCCTCGCAAGTTATTTAGCTACCCAAATAACACAACTCAGCGCTACTTTGATGCTGTCGTTTCTTAGACTGCATTCCACTACTCTTTTCTCTTATCAATATTCATCTTATACCCTCCTTTCAAAAAAATGACCGATCCGTTCTCTTGCTCTTCCAACTCCTTCGCTATCTCTGACACAAATATAATGTCATCCACAATCCTCATTTACGTCTTCTACGTGAGCATTCATTCCATTTTCAAATTTTTCCTTGCTTTCCTTCTCATTTTATCAATGCATGTGTTGAATGACATTGGGTAAGGGCTACAACCGTATCTTACTTCATTCCGAACAAATGTTTCTCTTTCATGCCCACATCTGACCTTGGTGCTTGTACAAGCTGCATTTAACTTTCCGTTCCCTGTATTTTACAGTGCTCCCTTCAGAGTATGAAAGAGGTTATTTCACTCAACATTGCCAAAATCTTGCTCCAAATCTACAAAAGCAACAAACGTAACTCTGCCTTTCTTTACCCCCATCTTCTAAAGTAAGTAGTAATGTGTGTTTTGCTTTTGTGTTCCTACTTTTCACCTAAATTTAAACATATCTTCCCAGAGGTCAGATTGCAAGAGTTTTTCCAGTAGTCTGTAAACCTTCACGTTAGTATTTTGCAACCATGACCTATCAAACGCGCAACTATTGAAGAATAAGAATAAGAAAATAGTAATTGCGACGCGTATTAGTTCTTCAAGTGAAAGGAACGCCATACGGTCATTGAGAGAAGATAATAATTCTCCTCCCCAGCAAGGCAGTGATACTTGTCTTCTCTCTCTTCTTCATTATAGAGCAAAATTCCTACATTATTGGAGAATTCTCCATATTGCAAATTACGGAGTTATTCTACAGATCAGATAAGGTGGAAGACCATCACAGTTATTAAGAAGGGCTCCAGACCTCCTCGTTTGAGGTAATCATTAAAAAAAAATCATCTAGGGGCGGCAGTATCGCACAGGTAGTATGGTTTACCCAAGGTCCATAAATCTGCAACTCCACTTTCGTCCGATCGTCAGTAATTTGCGTGCACCTTCTTACAGTTTCGCCAAACAACTTACGTCTAGGGTTGACAATAAAAACCACTACCAGTCACGACCGATTTCGTGCTTGTGTCAACCATCAGATTCTCATACATTCAGATCAGTGTTTAGTTATATGGTACAGATCATTGTTTAAAAAAATTGTTTATTATTAAATAAAGTGAAATCAAATGCAGTTCGGGAGATGCCATGTGCAAATATATTGTTGTACTTACATGTAAATTTAGCATGCAAATCATCATTGTCCAAATGACCCAGTTTTTACACACTTTTGCACACACACACTTTTCGTTTTTACACTCATTATTTTCGTCTTTTATAATGTCCAAATAGTTTTGCTTACCATGTCTTGTGTATATTTTACCACAGGCACGTTTTTTGATGCACAGAGATGTAAGCTCACACCGTAGACTGTGTTTATATTTGAAAACAATTTCTGGTCAAAGAGCTTATATCTAAGAAGCATAAATGTGTTCCACACTCAGTTATGGATTCCAAAATACGAATTACAAGGATGTTACTTACATATAGGGCGGGGTTACTAGTTCCCCATCGGGCGCCTCCCCAGGTTGCGTGTAGGGAAAAGCCTCGCAGATATGGGTGGTACTGGGGAAATGAAATACTCAGGGCGGACAAAAACTAGCACGAAAATCCTGACACGTGTGTGTGAGTTTCACCGGTACTCTGGTCAGCGTCTGTTCGCTGAGTCGGTGCGGCTGCTTCTTCCTTCTGGACTTCAAAACTCTAGTCGTAAGCCTGTGTTCTCTTCGGAGCTCACCACAAAACCCATTTCAAACCAAAAATCATGGCAGCACATAAGGAAAAGAATCCGCTTCCCCAGGCCTCTGTTAAGAAATTGAGAAATGAACCTGATCATCGGATTCCGGGGGATCCGGCCTGTCACGAAGAGAAGAATCGGAGCTTCTCAAAAACCTTGAAAATGAAGAGAAAAGTATACATCGGCCCTCTTAACACAAACACACTTCAAAAAGTGGGTAAACTCAAAAACCTCACAGACACCCTTGATAAATTTGGCATAAAAATTTGTGCTATACAGGAAACACGATTCAGAGACGAAAATCACTTCGACTCTGAAAATTATACAATTTTCAAAGGAAAACCCGCCACTAAAATTCCCAATTCAAACCGATATATCTTTGGTACAGGATTCGTCGTACACAAATTCATCAAAGATTCCATAGTAAATCTCCTCTCCAAGAACGAGAAAATTTCTACTCTCACAATAAAGGCAGGAAACAAAATGTACAAAATAACCAATTTACATGAACCTACATGGATCAGAACAGGAAAAACCCACAAATGGTAGAAAAATTTTGGGACGACCTGGAAGAGACCATGAATAAAATTCCCGCAAAATACGTGAAATTTCTTCTAGGTGATTTTAACGCCTAGTTGGGCAAGGAAAAGAAATACAGTAACATCAAAGGACAACATACCACCCACAAACAAAAACGGCGAAAGGCTGATCAGTCTCTGTCAAAATTTCAACCTTAAAATCATGTCCACCCAATTTGAGAAACCCAGCCGGAAATTGACAACATGGAAATCACCCTGGGTAAATTTCAGATAGACCATGTCGCTATATCTAGGAGAAATTCACGGGAAATTCTAAAAGTGAAAACAAAAGAAATGATTTTTTTTAATTTATTTATTTATTTATTTTTACTGAGATCATCATCTGCTTCAAATCAAAGCACGATTTATCCCAGACAGAAAACTTCATAAAACTAAAACAGTCTTCAGAGCAGACCCAGAATATTTGAAAATTAACAAAGAAAAAATCACACAAGAAATCTCCAAGATAGCAGAAACGAACTGGACGGAATTTTCACAGAAAATGAAAGACCCTATAAAACTAGGCTAACCCCCACTAAAAGGGAAACACAGGTGGTGGAACGCATTGTGCGACCAAGCGATCGTGCAGACGATCTTGGCCTGGAAAAACTTTAACAGTCACAAATCACCTGAAAATTGGGAAACTTTTAAGTCAGTGAGAAAACATTCTTCAAAAACTATTCGCAAGGAAAAACGTATCTACGAAAACAGCCGTCTCAGAGAGATCCAGGAAGATTTCACCAAAAAACAACACACGAAATCTCTACAGAACCTTCAGGGAAAACATGACCTGATACCAACCATCCGGTCTCTGTTAAAAACTTAAGGATCCTTGGAAAAAAACACGAAAAGCAACTCTGAAATTCTCGCTCAATACTTCAACAAACTGCTCAACTGCAAAAGTCTCCCAGAAAAATTGCACTTTGAAACTCCTGAGTTTGCAAACCACTGATCTGTGATGCATTGGCTATTGGTTGTATTGCTGTGAGTGATGTGCTGTTGTAGTTTATTATTGATACTGAATATTTTAATGCAGATGATGCAGGTAAATGTATTAGTTTGTTCTTGTGTATGTGGTTTAGGAACTGTGCATTGTTTCTTTTTGATTTTGTTCTGAAGTTCTTGAATTCTATCAGGATTTTACCGCATCTGTGAGCTATTCCTTTTATAATATAAACATCTTTGTGTTGATCAAGGGGACTGAGTGGCACTTTGTTTATACGATTTAGTGTAGATCTAAATAATACCATTTCATGATGTACTGAGTGACAGGAAGAGTTGTCTATCACAACAACACTGGTGGCGGGTTTCCTGAAGATTTGGAATTGATGTTTGTTGCTTATGTTTGAGATAATAAACTTAAGAAAATTGATTCCTTTATCTACTTTATGCTCTATAGTGAATTGCTGTGTATGCTACTAGGGCCAGCTGCAAGTCTGTCAATCTCCTCAGTTATACCTTTGTACAGAATAATGGTATCATCAACATATCTTTTGAAATAAATTATTTTATTTTTAAATTAACAAATTGACTTGAATAATTGGTTCTCTAAGTGATTAATGTATATGTCTGGAAGGATTCCTGCCACCTAGCTGCTACCCATTATCGCGAGAGCTCCTAATAAGTTGGGAAGATGAATCCTCGATGCTATTGCAAGTCAATGAGTCGTTACTTGCTACACTCGTTAAAAGAAATATTTTAAAATCACTCATTTTCTTCCAAGAAACCAGAGTCGGACCATTCCGAATCTTTTTGTTAGCTTAGCTAAATATCACATACCTTGTGGATGAACTGAAAGCCACTAGATCCGGGGTGTTCAACCTTTCAGCTTAGCTGCGCCACAGTGGAAGAAGGCAACGATCTTTGGGCCGCACTATACTTTGCAAAATAATGGATAGGTCAGAGGTATTAAGTTGATACATTTAAGATTTCACACGTAATTTAGAGTTTACTGATTTATGACTCTTTTTCTACAAAAGCAAGACGGAATTAATTTGATACGTGAGACATCACAAAAAATTTTATACAAAAATAATTAAAAAATCAGACAATTATCGTGATTTTTTACTTTGAATGTCAGAACTAGATATATTAATATCAGTTTCGGTCGAAGTGTTTGCTACTCTCAAGATGTTTATATAAGATTTGGTTCTATTTTTACTCTTTGTGTGTTTTATCCTTGAAAATAACTGTTTACCAACGTATGTCTTCCAAACACAGCTAACATACAATACTGGCCACTGATATTGCTACACCAAGAAGAAATGCAGATGATAAACTGGTATTCATTGAACAAATATACTAGAACTGACGTGATTACATTTTCACGATATTTGGGTGGATATATCCTGAGAAATCAGTATCCAGAACAACCACCTCTGGCCGTAATAACAACCTTGATACGCCTGGGCATTGAGTCAAAAAGAGCTTGGATGGCGTGTACAGGTACAGATGCCCATGTAGCTTCAACACGATACCAAAGTTCATCAAGAGCAGTGACTGGCGTATTGTGACGAGCCAGTTGCTCGGCCACCATTGACAGGACGTTTCAATTGGTGAGAGATCAGGAGAATGTGCTGGCCAGGGCAGCAGTCGAACATTTTCCGTATCCAGAAAGGCCCGTACAGGACCTGCAACATGCGGTCGTGCGTTATCCTGGTGAAAAGTAGGGTTTCACAGGGATCGAGTGAAGGTTAGAGCCATGGGTCGTAACACATCTGAAATGTAACGGCCACTGTTCAAAGTGCCGTTGATGTGAACAAGAGGTGACAGAGACGTGTAACCAATGGCAACCCATACCATCACGCCGGGTGATACGCCGGTATGGCGATGACGAATACAAGCATATAATGTGCGTTCACAGTGATGTCGCCAAACACGGATGCGTCCATCATGATGCTGTAAACAGAACCTGGATTCATCCGAAAAAATGACGTTTTGCCATTCGTGCACCCAGGTTCGTCGTTGCGTACACCATCGCAGGCGCACCTGTCGGTGATGCAGCGTCAAGGGTAACCGCAGCCACGGTCTCCGAGCTGATAGTCCGTGCTGTTTCGAACGTCGTCGAACTGTTCATGCTGTTGGTTGTTGCCTTGAAAACGTCCCCACCTGACAGGGATTGAGACGTGGCTGCACGATCCGTTACAGCCATGCGGATAAGGTGCCTGTCATCTTGACTGTTAGTGATACGAGGCCGTTGGGATCCAGCACGGCGTTCCGTATTGCCCTTCTGAAATCACCAATTCCATATTCTGCTAACAGTCATTGGAACGCGACCAACGCGAGCAGCAATGTCGCGATACGATAAATCCGACCGACCTTTACAAAGTCGGAAACGCGATGGTAGGCATTTCTCCTCTTTACATGAGGCATAACAACAACTTTGCATCAAGCAACGCCGATGAACTGCAGTTTGTGTATGAGAAATCGGATACTTTCCTCATGTCAGCACGTTGTAGGGGTCGCCACCAGCGCCAACCTTCTGTGAATGCTCTGAAAAGCTAATCATTTGCATATCACAGCATCGTCTTCTGTCCGTTAAATTTCGCGTCTGTAGCACGTCATCTTCGTGGTGTAGCAATTATAATGGCCAAGAGCGTGTATAATACATGACTGTGCAGCAAAGGATATAGGTATGACTTTTAAAAGTCCAAAATTGTCAATAATTGCAATTCACATTGCTTGTACTGATCAGACGTATGGTGAGATGGGTCCTTTATCGCAATAGTACATCAATAACACAGACTTTCCTTGTATTTCGCTTACCCAGCTTTATTATTTAGTTCTAACTCTCTACTTTCGCATTTCAGCTCAAATAATCGTAAGATAATACTTATAGACCAGCGTGTCTATCGGAAAGTTTTAAACCGAAAATATTCAGATGTTCGGTTAAATCTGCCTTATGCAACACACCTTGTTTTGTTTTCACACCCATATATGTTTCGGCACTTATAGTGTCATATTCCGTGGGTTTTTGCCTTTTATTTTCTAGAATAACTGGTTACACATTTTGGTTATACAGTCATTGGACAATTCGTTTGCTTTGTTAGATATATCAGGCGTAATTTCTTTACGATAATTACATTACGTCGCAGGGTTTGCATCTGCTTTGATTGAGGTATGACAAGATTTCACAGCTTGACATCTGCAAACAGCAAGACGTTTTTATTTGCGAAAACTAATTGATTTATTGTACATCCGCCTTGAAGATATGCTGAAAAATTGTTTTATGTGGCTTTTTAGTGGTTTACTGACATTCGAGCTGTGGTGTTACTGCTTGCTTGTTTGTGGCGTGTTTTTTATGTTTTATAGTGTTTAGTGCGCTTTTTGTTGTGAACTGGTACTGTTTACTCGTATATCCCCATTTTGCTTGTTGTGGTGGCTGTATCGTGTTCACTTGTTTCTGTGATGTGTCTATGATGTGGCGCGCGATGTTTGAATGTTTTTGATACTGGCGATGTTTTATGTGTGTTTTTGTTGTGTGTATGTGTGTGTGTGTGTATGGAGATATATTTTTTTAGTGTCAGTGTGTGTGTGTGAGGCAGAGAGAGAGAATAAAAGAGAGAAGAGAGAGAGAGAGAGAGAGAGAGAGAGAGAGAGAGAGAGAGAGAGAGAGCAAATATTGTGTGTATGGGGGAAGGGGCCTGTCAGATGTAATGAGCTGGCGGGATTTATTTATATATTTCTTTTATGGTTATAAAAGGGTTTCTTTGCATAGTGACGTATTTTCGTTAAGTACTTTCTTAGCTTGGGCTATTGCTTTCTGGATGTGATAGTTTTCTTCTATTGTTAGTTTTTGGAATAAGCTGTTACTGGTTGGTTTGTCGTGACTTTATTCGCCGATCGTGCTGTAGATACTCGCTGGGCCGTACTGATGGTTGCTTTGGGCCACACGCGGCCCGCGGGTTGGACACCCTGCACTGTCTTTTTGGTTATTAACATGATGCAGTAGGTGTCTTTTAGGGGAAAAAAGGGGCAGGCTTCAGAAATTCACAGTTCCCTCGAGAAGAAATATTTCTACTATATACTACCCAATAACTTGACGTTGACCTGCTGTTTATTTCATCCCATCTTCTATTAATCAATCTCCTAACCCTGTCAATCTTTACTTTCTATTCTCTGTCGATCTTCTCCTCCCCCGTCCTTTTTTAGTCCTTCTCCCTTTTCACTTTTCATCTACTCCTCCAACTTCTATTTCTCCTCCTGCTCCTTCGTCTATCCATCCCTTCCGTCTCTGTCCATCTCTCCTCCATCTGACATAAGCGATGGTACGTATAAATCACAGTAACATTTCCTGCAGACTGATTTTATTCCATCAGTACTTCTCTTCCTTCCACCTCTCTCTGTTCACCTACTTCTCTTCCCATCCCTATGACCTTTTCGTTCTGCCCTCTCTCTCTCTCTATCTCTCTCTCTCTCTCTCTCTCTGCCAATCTCCTCTTCACATCTCTCTTTATCGCATGCTCCCTTCCCCCCACATTTCGGTCCACCTCCTGTCAAACTGTCTGCTCATCTCCTCTCTCCACCTCATCTCCTTCTCTTGTGCATAAAAAGTCAGATGTAACTGCCCACTTTCTTGGGGATCGATTATGTGGTTTGCTATCTGAATATTGTCAGCTTTACTGAAACCGTTCCTACTTGTTCAACTGCCTGTGAAGATCAAAATATCGGAATCGATCAGTGCGTAACTGAAAGACTATCAGCAGCACTGTTATTCTAGATATCATCTTTTTTTAGAGAAGAGATTGACTCCTGCATTTCTCTATGACTGGCATTTGGCCTTTCACGAGACATGTAATATCGTTAGCAGTGCTTCTTCAAGTGTCTCCCCATGAATTTTAAGCAACACGCTCATGATCTAATGTTGTCCTGGCACCATTCGGTGCAATCGGTGTAAATTTTCTCACAGTTTTGAGCATTTCTTCTTACGATGCTCAACGAGTCAAACTATGATACATACCTGTAGACAAATCCATTCGTAGCGAGCAATCCTCCAGTGCTGTACATCCTGTAGATAGAAAGGAAGAAGAATGAGCTTTGAGTAAATAACCTAACTCCATCGGCTTAAGAAAACTTGTATTCAGATTTCGGCTCGAAGTAAGCAAATTTGAGAGGTGCGTATAATTTTCAGTGCAATAGTTATAACGAAATAAAACGTATGGGTATGACGATGAGTAAAGAAACAACAGTTTTGTGACACTTGTAGGAAGCCCCCAACACTTATGCAGTGGACCTCGGAAGAGGCGTTACAAAAGTAGTACCACCAGTCTGCGCATCCTTGCCAATGAGATGAAACAGAGAAATGTCACGTCTTGCACTACCAACTCTTTGCGCATACCAGTCCACTTCCAGGCAACTATCGTGTTATTTTCTGCCACAGTTTAACAACTTACTTCATCTCTGAGTGACCAGTAGTGCTCCGTGTTCTTGAGGTGGAGTTTACCAAGAGATCAAAAGAGATGTATTACTGTTGTAGAGTGGAAATCAAGATATAGTAGATTATGATGACATTGAAGATGTAATTTACTGGTGTGAAAAAGTAAATGCGAGAAAGACTGTCGCTTAGAAATAACAGTTTCACCAAATTAATACAATAGTGAGGGGGTTTGGCCGTTTGCTGGGAACAACTAGCTGGCCGTGTTTCGGCGGTGCCTGAAGGCAGAGAGTAACTGTTCTGAAGGCCATCAGCTGCTACCGTGAAAACGCTGGACATAAGAACGAGGCCCGACCGGTGGAAATGCGGTAGAGCTGGCCATTGGCTGCTGTTTTATAGTAAGGGGTTTCGGCTGTCCGACTTTAGAACGAAAGCCGTGATTGGCACTACTTTGGCGCCTAGCTATGAAATGGCGTTTCAACAGACGTAGGCAGACCCTGGAGGCTTTGCAGAGAGGAAACGGAGATTTTAGAAGACGAGTGAAGAAGACTGGTGTTTGAGTAGCTGTGGAGAGCAGATGCTTCTCTTCTGCTCTCAGTTTATACTTGTCTTTGAGCAGCTGTACTTAGAGATTGTGGTTCAAGTTTTGGAGCTGCTCCAAAACTTGTGCTAATAGTGCTGAGTATTGGCAAGCCGCAGGCAAGGTCAGCCTGCCTGATATTAGACTCAACGACGCGCTAATTGCGATTGTCACAGTTCTAGTGTCATCTCTGCCTACAGTACATTAGTGTTTCACACGTAAATTGTCTGTAGTGGCACAACATAGCCGAACGAGTGAGATTGTAGGCACTGAGGTCCGCCGGGGTCGAAGTTTGCTGATATTAGTTAAATATTGCTTCTGGAATACGAAACCGAATTATCTCCGGGTCTGCGACTTGATGCTATTGACGCACACAACCGCCGTCCAGCCGTCGTGTTGCCGACATCGCCAGCAAGCGGAGTTTTGTTACAGTATCGCGTGCATATGCTAGTGTTTCAAGAGGTTTTCGCGTTTTCAGACTGTTGAAAACTCCAGGAAACACACAGAAATCTGGTATCGGAATATTCCTCTTGATTGTGCCACGGTTACCAGTTAAATGTGGGTTGTAACAAGGTTTTAGAATCAAATACTATTATCTTCGATTTACTAGTCACTGTAGGAATGTATATTCTATTTTTGTAAAAATAGGTTCGAAAAATTTGATCTGTGTTGAACTGTATGTGAACTTTTGATCTGACATTCATTTGACTTCAGAAAATAAAACGAGTGAGAACAAATTTCTTTACTCAAATCATTCAAATTAGTTAGCCACCTTTACACAATTTTGGATGGGTTTTATTGGTTGGAAATTAGATGACGGGACAGCCACGACTATCCTTTAATATCAAGTGAACAAACCATTTGCTTACTCCATTTGCATACCGTCCTTCCTCTGCCCTTCCTTACAACACACCCACCATAAACCAATACCTTTCATCCTTACAAAACCTATCTGAGTCTGTGCTCCGTCACTAATGACCACGATGTGACGTGATGTTGAACACTACTCTTCCTTCCATCCTTCCTTCGTAACGTTAAGTTTGAGGCCTTCAGCATTGGGAGCATATTTAACTTTACTGGTCAACTGAACAAAAAGTGAGAAACACAACTATGATCATTACAGACCTATAAAATCATAAAAATCATTGTGATTGCATTGAATCAAGCATCTGTTATGACACACTTCAGAATTCCTGTCGTCCAATCCCCTAACGGTTTATTATCTAAAACGGTTTTATGGGTTACAGTTTCTGTTTTAATCAATGCTTGTGAAATTAGTATTGCGGACTCGTCCCTTCCTGTTATGAAGACGGAGTAAAGTGTTACATAAGAATATCTTCGGCTCTCGCATATTTTACCATTGAATTATTATTGGATGATCGTTGAATTTCTATTCAGGAACAAACGATTTAAAACCAAAACCTACACGACTATTTCTGGACCAGTGGCTATATAACAAGTATGTAGGAAGAGATATGTGGAACTGCACTGGAAGGAATCAAGGCATTGACATCGTGTCCAATGAATGGTACCAAAGGATAAATACACCTCTGCCCATAAAAATACAACAGCAAGAAGGAATGGGAATATCACAGTCAAATTTATTTTGGTGATAACACATTTTATAAACATCTCGTGATGGACAAGTCAACTCCATGTAAAGTGAAGTAGTATTATGTGTGTCAGAAACCTTTACATTTAGAAAAGCAGTTTTTAAGAACAAATTAGAAAGAAAAATATTTGGGTCCATGGGTGACCTAGATACACATAAGTGGAGGATACAAATGATCCAGGAACTGAAGGATGATATTACTTAACATATACGTCTGCAAGTCACATTTAAGTGCCTGGAAGAGGGTTCATTAACCACTTTCATAACCTTTCTCTACCGTTCTATTCTCTAATAGTGCTGGGGAAGAAAGAACACCTAAATCTTTCCGTTTTCGATCTGATTTCTCTTATTTTATTTGGATAGTCATGTCTCCTTAAGTAGGTGGATGCTAGCAAAATTTTCACATTCAGAAGTAAAAGTCAGTGATTGAAATTTCGCAAATAGATCTCGCCGTAACGATTAACGTCGTTCTTTTAATGATGTCCGCCTCAAAGCGTGCGACATTTGCGTGACGCTTTCCCCCCTGTAACGTGATAAAAGGAAACCAGCTGCCTTTATCTGAACCTTCTCAATGTCTTCCGTCAGTAAGGACGAAGAAAAGAAGACTGAGGTGGGAAAATTAGGAAGAAGGAAGTACGATTATGAATTAAATCGAACAGAATGATCCATTGACCCAAGGTCAACACGGATTTAGGAAATATCGTTCATGCAAAACACAACTAGCTCTTTATTCACACGAAGTGATGGGTGCTATCGACAAGGGTTCGCAAATCGATTCCGTATTTCTTGATTTCCAGAAGGCTTTTGACACCCTACCTCACAAACGGCCCTGCATGGTTATGGTATATCGCCCCAAATTTGCGATTGGATAGGGGATTTCCTGTCAGAAAGGACACAGTTCGTAGTAATCGATGGTAACGCATCGACTAAAGCAGAGGTGATATCGGGCGTTCCACAGGGTAGTGTTATTGGTCCTCTGCTGTTCCTTATTTACATAAACGATTTAGGGGAAAATCTAAGTAGCTCTCTTAGGTTGTTTGCAGATGGCGCCGTCATTTACCGTCTAGAAAAATCATATGAAGATCAAAACCAACTGCAGAACGATCTGAATAAGATATCACTATGGTGTACAAATTGGCAATTGACTCTAAATAATGAGAAGTGTGAAGTCGTCCACATCCGTTAAACTTTGTTTACAAGATAAATCAATAAAAAGTGAAGGCCGTAAACTCCACAAAATACCTAGGAATTACTATTACTTCAGATTGAAACTGGAAAGAACAAGTAGATAATGTCGTGGGAAAGGCAAAGGCAAACCAGAGACTCCGTTTTGTTGGCAGAACCCATAAAAGATGCAACAGAACTACTAAAGAAACTGCATACACTACGCTTGTCTGTCCATTTTTGGAGTATTGCTGCCCCGTGTGGGATCCTTATCAGGGGGGTTTGAAGGAGGACATCGAAAGTCGAAAGAATCCAAAGAAGGACAGCTCGTTTCGTATTGTCACGATACAGGGGAGACAGCATTACGGAAATGATACAGGATTTGGGATGGGAATCATTACACAACGACGCTTATCGCTGCGGCGTGGGCTACTTACGAAACATCGCCAACATTCTCCTCCGGATGCGAAAATATATTGTTGAATGCAACCTACACAGGCAGAAATGATTATCAGAATAAAATACGTGAAATCAGAGCTCGAAAGGAGAGATTCAGGTGTTCTTTCTTCCCGCGCTTTTCGGGAATGGAATGAGAGATAAATGGTATAACGTTGGTTCGATAAATGTGATTTGCAGAGTATCCCAAGTAGATGTAGATGTGGACGATTACATAAATAAGTACGCTCCCTCCACACCGGGTCCTTACCGGGGGAAAAGAAATCCAGGAATTTCACGTGTCGTACGGCAGGATGATATGAGGAAGAATGCGGTGACAATGGGAGTGAGAAAAGGAGAATGTACAACAAAAGCCAGGAAGAGAGAGGACCGGAAGAGGAATGTCGGAAAGGTGACTTGTCTCCAAGGCCGAAGCCACTATCAAGAACGTAATCTCAACAGCCACGGCTCCGCAGATGTGTCGCTGCGCAAGTGCCAATCTGTACACGTGTTGAAATTCCGTCACGGACGGCATCAGGAATAATAAGTAAAGTCATGAGAAATTTATACGGCTGTTAGTAGCACGGAATCGAATACATCTGCCGCAAAGTGTTTATCCGGCTGAGGATCTGGCGAGGCAGCCGGTCAGCCGCTGGGCTGTCCTTTGTCTCCGTGCAGTGGTTGCGGCGTGGCGCGTGTCTCGGTGTGGTCGCAGAGCAACAGGCCATAAATCACCGGCCAGCAGCAGCCAGATACCCCTCCCTCCCCCTCCCCCACCTCCTCCTCCGTCCCCCACCCCACAACTCTTCAGTCCAGTTCGCTAACCTGTCCGCGCCACTTTGTTCGGTCGTTGCGTCTCCGGTGAGCTACTGGTCTTGAAAGATTTAAGTGCGCTGCCGTTTCTTAGGTAGGAGAGGTTTGGTTAAAGGGACACGGCGAAGAGGATGAGCTGTAGGAGCTCCAAATTTTATGTGACCTTATGTTGTTATTGTGGTCTTCAGTCCGGAGACTGGTTTGATGCAGCTCACCACAATATCCTATCCTGAGCAAGCCTCTTCAACTCCACAGAAACCCACATCTGTTTGAACCTCCTTACCGTATCCATCTCTTGGTCTTCCTCTGCGGTTTTTACCCCAAACACTTCCCTCCAATGCTAAATCCACGATTGCTTGATGTGTAAGAATGTGTCCTACCAATCTATCCCTTCTTTTAGTCAAGGTATGCCAGAAATTCCTTTTCTCTCCAATTCTGTTCAGTACCTCCTCATTAGTTACACGATCCACCCACCTAATCTTCAGCATTCTTCTGTTGCACCACATTTCAAAAGCTTCTATCCTCTTCCTGTCCACACTGTTTATCGTCCATGTTTCACTCCCATACAAGGCAACACTCCAAACAAATGCTTTCAGAAAGGACTTCCTTATGCTTAAATTAATATTCGATGTTAGCAAATTTCTCTTTATCAAGAATGCTTCTCTACCCATTGCCATTTTGCATTTTATATCCTCTGTGCTGCGACCATCATTTGTTATTTTACTGCCCAAGTAACAAAACTCATCTACCTCCTTTATTGATTCGTTAACTAATCCAATCCCTTCGACATCGCCCGATTTTCTTAGACTGCACTCCATTATCCTAGTTTTGCTCTTGTTAATGTTCATCTTATATGCACCTTTCAGCATACTGTCTATTCCGTTTAACTGCTCTTCCAGGTCCTTTGCTGTCTCTGACAGAATTAATATGTCGTCGGCAGAACGCAATATTTTTAATTATTCACCCTGAACGTTAATTCCTTCTCCAAAATTCTCCTTGCTTTCCTTTATAGCTTGCTCAATGTACAAATTGAATAACATTGGAGAAAGGCTACATCCTTGTCTTACTCCCTTCCCAACCACTGCATCCCTTTCATGCCCTTCAACTCTACAACTGCTGTCTGGTTTTTGTACAAGTTGTAAATAACCTTACGCTCCCTATATTTTACTCCTGCTTGCTTCAGAACTTGAAAGAGTTTATTCCAATCAACATTGGCAAAAACCTTCTCCAAATGTACAAAAAATATATATATATATGTTGGTCTGCCTTATATCACAATGAAACTAACAAGGAACCCCTCGAGTCCGAGGACGTAACTTGAATCTCTTCTACGGCTCATTTGAAAGTATCACAGGGAAAAGATATCAGCCGCGAAAGACTCACCATATGTATCTGAAGGGCGACAGAAAATGGGCCGCGGTGGGGTAGCCAAGCGGTCTAAGGCACCTCGCTGCGGAGCGCGCGGTTGCTCGCCGTGGAGGTTAGAGTCCTCCCTCGGGCATGGGTGTGTGTGTTGTCCTTAGGTTAGTTTACCTAAGTTTAAGTAGTTTGTAAGCTACGGACTGATGACCATGAAGTTTGGTCCGATAGATTTAGAAACATTTGAACATTTATTGATCAGGAAATGAGTGTCCCCGAAGTGCAGAGATGAAACTTCTATGGTATGTACAATGGGTGACAGAAAGATTAACCGGCCGGAATAATGTCCAAGAACATAACATTGCGCATGCCCTAGTTAAAGTAAATATCGAGATTCATAGCAGCTTATCTCACGTATCATTTATTTTGGAAAACGTTTATTCGAGCACGTAGAAGCGGCTGAGGTGTAAGACCTCCACGTGGGTGAATTTCCTACAATGAACCGCTTGTTACATATGTTTCGTTGGCTGAGTGGGGCCTGGTGCCGTGGCTCCGCGCGCTCGGTCAGAGAGATGAACGCCCTCTTTAATAAAAAATGAACAAACGACCGCAAGGCACCGATCCATATGAAAAAAAGGAGAAAAAGAAAGTGGACTAGCTGACGGTTTACGAACACATAGGGCGTGAGTTCGAACTTGACAAATGATAGCCATAGTAAAAATGTTTAAAATAGATGCATGTATTTGTAATTACTTCGATTGCCACACGATAAATCTATACTTTTAAGCCAAAGCAATTTATCTGCATTCGAAGTAATTACAAACAAAATACATCCTTTTCAATGTCTGTCTAATTAAAGATTAGATTATTATAAAATAGAATCTTCTAAAACCTATAAAAGCCTACAACTGCACAATTTTAGTGAATTAATATTTAAAATATTACTTGCAATAATACCAGTGGTATTAGAACGCACACCCGTTGTGTTTATAAACCGTCAGCCTATCCAGTCACCCAACTGAATATATGTAAAAAAACGCTTCGCTGTAATAAATGTACCTACGTGGAATTCTTATACCTCAACCGTTTCTACGTGCTCCAATAATGTTTTCCAAAATAAGGAATACGTGAGTTATAGTGCAATAAATCTCGACAGATTTTGTACCTTCACAATTGTATTGCTACTATTTCACGATGTAAACAGCAAGCTGAAGCTGCACAGACCGCTGGAGTTGGCAACACTCGCTGCTATGAGCTTGGGCATGCGCAGTCCTGTGTTCTTGGACTTCAAATTACTCGGGTCGGGTAATATTTTTGTCTCCATTGTACGCACTGTGCTTGTCAAATTGTACATAATCGACGGCCAAGTACTGTTCACAACCATTAACTTGCTCCATGACCACCGAATGGAAACTGGCGCCCCACAGCGATCACAAAGCTTCACATCACGAAGATCCAAGGCGACATATCCAGGAGTTACTATCGGTGCAGGGTGTTCAGTTGGTATCGGCTGTTAAAGAAAGACACGGGGGAGTGGCCAAGAAATTTGAGGCACTAGCAGATTTGTTTGGCTATTGTAAACGTGTGTGACGTTTATGCTCAATACAACGGTCCTCAACAGTCTTAATAGTTTAACCAAAATATGACATGCCACAGGTACATGGGATACGGTAGACGCCCGCCTTGCGCAAACCGAGATCGTCTTTAACGGATCCCAACAGTCCCTTAATTTTAGAAGGTGGACGAAACACACTTTTTACATTGTTTTTACGCTAAATGCGACCAATCTTGTTGGAAGTGCTGCCAACGTATGGCAGACAGGCAACTGACGTGGGTGCCGACTCAGTGTTATCATCATTAGCCCGTTGCACATGTGGTCGATAGTGCAACGCTCTTTTAATCTGCCCTTCACCATAGCCATTCTGTCGGAGAGTTACCTCCAGATGAGACAGCTCAGTGGGCAAACTTTCCGGGTCAGAAATGACGTGGGCCCTCACTAAGGTTCAAAGAAGCCCTTCACGACGACCTGGGTGGTGACAGCTGTCAGCTTGCAAATACAAATCAGTATGCATTGGCTTCCTATAAACAGCATGTCCCAACGTAACATCTGCCTTTTTCCTGAACAACACATCAAAGAAGGGATGGTAACCATTCTTTTCCTCTTCCATTGTGAAACGGATGTTGGGGTGGATTGAATTTAGATGTTCCAAAAAATAATTCAAGTTCTCACTACCATGAGGCCCAAACAAGCAATGTTTCGGCGCCGCTGACTTCAGTGCTCGATCTTCAAAGTCCTCCATGATTAAATTAGCAATGAAAGTTGACAAAGGGCTTCCCATCGCAAGCTCTGATTTTCTGTTGCCATCCTCATGCTCATGAGTCATTAGCTGCTAATGTTTTTCCTCTCACAAATATTAACACGACACTTTCAAATGAGCCTTACTAGAGGTTGAACTTGCCACCTCACAGGAAACGGGTTCATTCTAAGCTAATGTCCGGGTAAATTCCAGACGGCGTTACAGCCACAGGAATTGTGAGGCTGATTGTGCACAAGAGAAATCAGGTAAGAAAATGTTGAAGATACTCCAAAGTAGATCATAATTAATAGCAAACACTGTCAAGGTTAGAATAAAACGACAATAGCGGCAGAAACGTTCCAGTAAACACGGGTGTGTAAGCAAAATAAATTTTAAATGTAAACTGGAAGTCACCATCTCACTACTTTTGACGACCAGAGCCAGTTCTAGGACAATGGGGACACTGTTTTCCTTATCTATATACACCAGCCAATTGTCTTACTAGTCTTATAAAAGTAAGTCTACGTAACTTACGCATCCTAATAGAAACAAACATCTTTCTTGCGCTCTTGATTTCATCTATAAATTGACGGGCATATGCTTTTAGCCTAAATAAGTCATCTTAACCACTATAATTTTCTATTAAAGATAGATGCGGAGTAGTCCACTTGATATGTGTATGTGAATTTAATTTATGACAAAATGTTTGCGGACTAATTTTAATTTTCATGATTTGTCAGAAATTGGAAAGAAATTCCATGTCGAAAATTTTGTTTTTTAATGGTGTAATTTTGATTTTCGGTATTAAATTCGGAACACCCCCCTAAAGAGACATTTATTTCTATCTTTAAATTTGAATGCGCTATGTCAGACCGAATAATAGGAAGTAATAAAACTCCCCCGTAATTCGTATTGCCTGTCTTTCCACACATACCACTGAAGTCGAACGAACTAAACGTCTGTTTTTTTAACAGACGATTTATAGAAGCGTCCTTGGTATAAATCGTATTTTAAAAAGTCAATAAATATACGAGGGTTGGAACTTTAATAATGGCAAAGCTTTACATGTTTGCAGCTGTTACTGTTCTTCAAATAGACACCAGCGTTGTGAAGAACATGTTGCTGGCGATATGGTAGGCGTAGTAAACGTAGCCGAGCTTGTTCTGTTGATGGTGCGAATGGAGCGGTCTACTGCCTGTCGAATTTCTGGAACAGTTCTGAAGCGAATGACACAAAGTGGTTCCTTCATTTTCAGAATCAAATCAAAGTCACAAGAACTTAATTCTAAATTAAACATAAATTAAATCCACCCGAATATTCAGTTCACTATGGAGGTGGAAAAGAATGGCTTATAGGTCTGGTTGCATTGAGTTTTTTTCTGTCAGTTTGTAAAGCAGGCCATCCCTCCACGCTGTATCAAATGCTGATGTTAGACCCAAGAGGACAACGCCGATATACATTAAATTAGGTGGGCGGGAGGAGATGGACAATGATAGGTCAATGGCTAAGGCGGGGGGAAGAGGACGAGAAGGAGGAGAAAGGGGTGGAGGTAGATAGAGAGAAGATGGAATGACAGAGAGGGGAAGAAAGAGGAGGGAGAGGACACATCAAATGTTCCAATGTTTGTAAACCTAAGGTACCAAACTGCTAAGATCATCGGTCCCTGGACTTAGGTAGTTTAACTAGTTTGTAAAGTTGGGGACTGATGACCACCACTGTTAGGACCCATCGCTTTACAGACATTTGAACATTTAAACCTCCGGCGGGATCACGCTGTACCAGTCACTGGTCCGTCCAGTGCTTGAGTATGCGTCCCCAGTGTTTGGAAACGCCGCTGACGTCCACATTCAGCTTCTGCAGACTATCCAGAACCGCGCCCTGAAGACTGCCCTACATCTTCCAACGCGCTATCCAACCGACCTGCTTCACGAAGAAGCCGGCATTCTACCAATCCGGGAGAAATTCCGCGTCACCGCCAGGACATTCTACGAGAAGACGAAGCAGGCCCACAACCGGCTCATCCGGTAACTGGGGACACAACAACAATTCAGGCCGATAACCCGTTGGTCTGACCTGCTGCGAGATTAATAAAAATCTCGTAGCAAACCTGAAAAAAAGTTACATCGTCAGTAATCTGACAGTCTCAAATGTTCAAATGTTTGTAATTCTATCGGACCAAACTGCGTGGTCATCAGTCCGTAGCTTACAAACTACTTAAACCTAGGTAAACTAACCTAAGGACAAACACACACACCCATGCCCCAGGGAGGACTCGAACCTCCACGGCGAGCAACCGCGCGCTCCGTAGCGAGACGCTTTAGACCGCTCGGCTACTCCACCGCGGCAGACTCTGACAGTCTAAGTCCACTCAAACAGCCAGGTTCTAATACTTTTCTCCTATGTTTCAGGTACAGCAGGAATAGCAGCAAATGCTTAGCCTGCACAACCATCGGACCAAGGTCGAGGTCCGTCATGAAAGTGAAGCGTGAAGCCGTGCAACTCGCAACATATGTGCCTCAGACTGCATGGTAATTCCTGCGCAACGAGGTCAGAGAGGAGGGAAGATAGACTAATATAGGATCGGAATCAATAAATATCCGCACAACCCTAGTTTACAGCTACTTAAATAGAGAAAGAGCTTAGAATTAAGAAACAAAATCAATTTAATTAACTTACTGTTGTTGTTATGGTCTTCAGTCCGGAGACTGGTTTGATGCAGCTCTCCACCCTACTCTATCCTGAGCAAGCCTTTTCACCTCCTCATAAGAACGGCAACCCACATCTACTTGAATCTGCTTACTATACACGTCTCGTGTCTCCCTCTGCGATTTTTACCCCACACACTTCCTTCCAATGCTAAATGTACGATTCCTCGATGTCTAAGAATGTGTCCTACCAAGCGATCCCTTCTTTTGGTCAGGGTATGCCAAATATTCCTTTTCTCACCAATTCTGTTCAGTACCTCTTCATTAGTTATGCGATCTACCCACCTAATCTTCAGCATTCTTCTGTAGCACGACATTTCAAAAGCCTCTATTCTCTCCCTGTCGACACTGCTTATCGTCCATGTTTCACTCCCGTATAAGGCAACACTCCACACAAATGCCTTCAGAAAAGACTTCCTTACACTTAAATTAATATTCGATGTTAGCAAATTTCTCTTTTTCAAAAATGCTTTTCTTCCCATTGCCATTCTGCATTTTTTATCCTCTGTACTGCGACCATCGCATGTTATTTTACTACCCAAGTAACAAAACTCATCTACCACCTTCATTGTTTCGTTACCTAATATAATTCCTTCAGCATCGCCTGATTTTCTAAGATCGCATTCCATTATTTTTGTTTTGCTCTTGTTAATGTTCATTTTATACGCTCTCTTCAACACACTGTCCATTCCATTCAACTGCTCTTCCAGGTCCTTTGCTGTCTCTGACAGAATTACAATGTCATCAGCAAAACGCAATGTTTTTATTTCTTCTCCCTGAACTTTATTTCCTATTCCAAATTTTTCCTTGCTTTCCTTCACCGCCTGCTCGATGTACAAATTGAATAACATCGGAGAAAGGCTACAACCCTGTCTTACTCCCTTCCCAACTGATGCTTCCTTTTCATGCCCTTCGAGTCTAATAACTGCGGTCTGGCTTTTGTACAAGTTGTAAATAACTCTCCTTTCCCTGTATTTTACCCCTGCTGACTTCAGAATTTGAAAGAGTGTATTCCAGTCAACGTTGTCAAACGCTTTCCCCAAATCTACAACCTTACTACTGTTCACTAATAAGTGTTCTGGCAGTTCCGCGTCAGAAGGCGGTAATAGCAACAGATGGACATGGTAGGGCACTCCCTGTTGCTGTCAGGAACCCAGTGCTTCGCCGCGCTGGTCACGTCGTCCGCCGGCAGTCCCTCGCAATCGATGAGTGGAGGGCACGCCCCACGCCCTCCAGCAGCCTCGGACACGGCAGAGCGCGCCGGTTTGTCGGCGCTCGGCTAATGGACGCACGACGGCGCGACACGGCCGTGCGTGCCCGCGCACGCGACAAACGCGGCCGCGGCCGCGGATCGTGCCGCACGATATGCAGATCGGCCGCCGCCCCCGCTCCGCCCCCCGCCCCCGGGTCACGGCCGCCGCTGCCGGCTGACCCCGCCTCCCGCCCCCGCGCCGTCTGTCGTCGCGGCAGACCCCGCGGCCTTTGTTCTGCCAGCGGTGGGTCTCTCCTTGCAGTCAATTAGCGTCACAGCGAGCAAACGGCCAGGGGAAGCTGTAATTTCCCAGCACACACAAACACTTCGCACTAATCACACGCTTAGCATACGCGTATGAATTACCGTTTAAGCAGCACGCCTTTGAGGTGTGTTATTTATAGGCTCTTAATTGCACGAGGCTACACTATTTCTAACGGTAATTATATGGTTTTTCTAACTGGCCACCAATGGCGTGCAATAATTTAACCACCAACAAAGAAAAACCAACGTCCCCCTTCCTCTCCCTCATCCGCTGATATATAAACCCCAAGCGATCGTACAATCAGCAGTCAACAGACCCTGATGAAGGCCGCCTGCAACAGTGACCGAAACGTCGGTACAGTTTATAAAATGACGACGCGGTGTCACACCCCGAAGAATTTTATTGATAGAAAAATGAAGTTTATACATCGGTATTTCATTATGTTAGTTTTTCCTGTGGTCGAAATTGTGTTTACGAAGTATCTTCTGCTTCCTTTAACGGCTCTTATCATTGCATACACATATGATTTTTGTTTTGGCCATATCTATTATAAAGTCCCTTTCGAATTATATAAGTTTGAGTAACCACTTTATACAATTAAGCCTTTGCTTGGCGCACAAAGAAATCACGAGAAGAAAAAGTATTATCTCTGTGTATTCATCTTGGTTAGAAGGATGATGGGACGACGGCGATGTATTAATTTGACAAGTGAAAAACCTTCAGCCGTTATTTTAATTACTAGTTTCGAGAATATATTATTCTCTTCTTCAGACCGTTATAAGATCCGTGCAGTAATGCAAAACTAGACATTCATTATAATATTGCACAGGGTGTAATGCAGTATTATAATGGGTGGCTAGTTATGCATTACTGCACGGATCTTATAAGGGTTTGAAAGAGAGAATAATATATTCTCGAAACTAGTAATTAAAAGTCAAAAAATAACGGCTGAAGGTTTTTCATTTGTCAAAAAGTATTGTGTTAAATAAATGTGTAGGACCATGTGAACAGATTTATACGATTTTTTTCTCTCCAAAATACAGTTTTTGGTTTGTAAGTAACATTGCCCAAAAACTTCACATGGTGGTACAGTATCAATACTACAGTTTTGTTCTCATGACTGCAGAAAGTATTATACGATTTTTTTTTTTTCCTTTTCAAAATATAATTTCTGGTTTGTAGGTATCATTGCCCAAAACTTCACATAGTGGTACAGTATCAATATTACAATGTTGTTCTCATGACTGCAGAAATTATTATATCTTGGACTATTTCATGTGTAACGTGTGAAAACAAGTCGTTTTTGGTGCAAAGTTCAGAACAGTTCCATGATTTTCAAATTTTACAGTAAATTACCTATGAAGACAAAACTTGCAAATTCCTTTTTGCCCGTAATCTGTCAAGTAACAACATATTGTCACATCTGTCATTCAGTACATCATTGACTACTACAGGAGATGCTGTTTCGTTCTTCTTTTGGACTACTTGCCCATTTTGTAGTGGTCTATCAGACCTCCTCTTCCCAATAAAAATAAGTCCATTTTCAGTCTCCCATATAAGAACTCGTCAACAATTCTCCAAATAAATGAACTTCAAGGCTTCCTCTTTCCCTTTTATAAGCAGTTTTCCATGTATCACGAAAAATATCGTCACAAAATTGAAACAAACATGTAACTCGGTAACGTATGCTTGGAGTATGCACTAAAGATCCAGTTTATTGCTAATTTTTTTGTAAACATCACTTTATTGGAGAGCTTAAAAGTTAGTTTCAAGCACTGTTGCCCACCCAAGGTTGAAACTTTAAAGTTGTCTCAGAAAACCACGCGCAATTTTGATGTCGTTTGAGAGCCACATTCGCAAATAAAGGGTTAATATTAAAAGTCGCTACTTCAAATTTCGTGTTCCCGTATTTATATGATAATGTTCACATTTCTGTTACTTTCTCTATGCAAAAATTATGTCTGTTTAGCTCTGTGTCTCTCTCACTCTTTGAAGGCACAGTCTAAAACAAATATATGAGGGGTGTTCAAATGAAAAGATACCAAACAACACTATGGGTATAATTGGGTATAATTGAAGTCTTTATTCAAAAGTAAGCACCAGAGGCGTGAGCACAACTATCCCGCTGTTTAACACGCTGAAGGATTCCCTGTAGCCAGAAGTCGTGAGGCTGTGACAAGAGCCACTCTTCTACCGCGTCCTTCAGTTCGTCGACCGAGTTGAAGTGCTTCTCTTTTAGATGTATTTTTTTAGCGGACTAAACAGTTGCAAGTAACAAGGCGATTGCTCCCGGCCCTAGGTCGGCTGGTGAAGCTGCTCCCACCTGAACTTGGCCAGTACACTTTGTGTAACTTTGCAGACGTGCAGACGCACATTATCATGGAGCAGAATCACTTGCTTTTTGAGCAGCCCGTTTGCTCTTGACGGACCTGCTAGCCAACGGAGTGTCTCGCAGTACACGATTTTCTGTGCTAGAATAATTTTTCTCGCATTGACGGGCTTGTTCTTAATGGACAGTTACAACTTCGTAATGGAAGCTATTTTGACGGTATTAAGCCGTTACTCGGTCTTTGATGTTCTACAGTGTCCGAAATATTTCTTCCGACTTGTTCGAAAAATTTGTATTCCAAAAGCCAATTTCTAACTTTTTTACTTGTTACAGTTTTGTTACTCATTAATTCTCTCAACTAATTTTGTATTGTCAAAATGAAGCCTCAGCCATGTCTCATGTTGTGGCAACTGTCTTCTCAATACTGTTTCTCTCTGTACAATAGCCTAGTTGTAATGGAATACAGCCCATAGTGGTGGCAAGCTCTTTCTAAAAAAAAAAAAAAAAAAAAAAAAAAAAAAAAAAAAAAAAAAAAAAATAATAATAATAATAATAATAATAATAATAATAAAAAATTAAAAAAATCTTCGTGACATAAGCTTTACATTTGAGTTGTAACTTTTGTTATGTGACTTAATTTAATTTATAATTTCTGATGAAGACAATCGTAGTTATTGCCGAAACCAGGTTAAATAATTTTATTTTTGCGACCGAGGGCTACACTTCTATCCTTCTACAAATAAATGTATTTTACAGCTCTGGCACAAGAATGATTCTTTCAAGGTTCATCGCGGCTGTAGACTACCACCTTAAAAGAACATTAACATTTCTGGGAGTTATTACTACACAGCGCTAGAGGACCTTCAGTAATATATAGTCAAGAAAGGCTGCCTAACAAACCATTTTCTGGTGGTTACTCACTGAATAAGGAAATAGCAGAGCGCCTGGTGCGAAGAAACCTTTAACTATGCTAAGGAACAGTAAAGATTAACTTCTTAAACGGGCAAGAGTTGGTACTACCTTCGTAAGTGAAATAATTATACTCTGCCAGTTGTTCGTCGAGATGCAAATGCCTGTTACTTAACTTCCCTTTGTTAAATGGAACAGCAAGCTGGCCATGAAGTTACCGCATACGAGTAGCTCACTTAACAGACACTGCTTAATCAGTGTATGCCAGTATTTACTTGTAACTGGCCAGTTAACAAAAGAAATGCAGTAGCAATAGCCGTTAGAACACCAAAGTCTTGGTTTGTAACACATCCATGCTGAGTCATTCAGTATGGCGCTGGATAACATCCCCTGAGTGTGACTGTGAAGCTGCCCTACAAACAATAAACCATACTGTAGGTGAATGCCCGAAACGAGCCTTTGGGTAATCAATATATGACATCCACCATGCATTACCTGAAGGGCTCAACTGGATCACCTGTTTGAACTTAGAATTCTAAGAACTTGTGTAATGTGTACATAATTTAATATAACACTGTACATATGATCCTGTTCATATATTGCCCTAGTCATACATATCTTACAATGTATACAACTAGAACTATGTACCTGAACCAAGTTCTGTATCATCATTCGATAAATAAAATAAAAGGGATGTATTTTTATACGCAATCGCGCAGAGCTGCGGCTCACACTACTTCATCGCGTCGGTCATCTCTCAGGCGTCTCGGTTCTATAAAAAAAAAATGGAAATTTTGTCTACATTTCGTACTCAGCAACTGTTAGCTGAAATCAATCGTTCACAGAGTCCATGCAATGTGTTTTCAACACTGCACACTCCTTAAAATTACGTGTATACTTTAGTTTAATTGATGCTTCACAGTAACTCTCACGAATAACGAAAATAAATACAGGGCTTTATCGAGTGAAAATATCACACTGTAATAGTGTAAAAAGTAAAATTATCCATCTTAATTTGGCGTGAGACGTATTTCGAAGTAACAGGAACGCCATCACTGTGTCATTCAGGCTAGAGGGCACATGAGTCATACGCATCTAAATTTACGCTGCTCCGGCGAAGCACAACGGGTGCCTCGCGCTGTAGAGACGCGGAATATTTTACCCAAGAAGATGCCATCATCATATATTCATAGAGCTGAATGTCCTCGGGTAAAATTAACGATTGTAATTTCCCCTTGCTTTCAGCCGTTCGCAGTAACTGCATGGCAAAGCCATGTTAGCTGATGTTACAAGGCCAACTCAGTCTATCATCCAGACTATTGTCCCTGTAACTACTGAAAAGGCTGCTGCCCCTCTTCAGTAACCACGCGTTTGTCTGGCGTCTCCACAGATACCCCTCCACTGTGGTTGCACCTACGGTACGGCTATCTGTATCGTTGAGGCACGCAAGCCACCCCACCTCGGCAATGTCTGTGGATCATGAGGGTAGCATTTGAACATAGTGTAAGGTATCTCAGATCGTGTAAGTAATCTCGGGTCTGCCAAAACTAAGCTGAATCAGAGTGAAAAGCAACTCTCTAGGTAAATCAATGTTCCTTGTTATTCTGATAACTATCGTTTTATAACACGCAGCAATACCTGGATATGTGACGTCGTTCTTCTTTCGCTGCATAGGGTGCGAAAGCCCTGATGTTTTAGCAAGTCCTTTCAACTGTTGCTGCTGACTATGACATATTACGTAAACTCATAACCTATACTGTTGCTTTAATCAAAAACTATAGACACGACTAACGTATAAACGAGATGTAACATCATTATATATGTGCAAGAGGAAAGAACTGTCACATCGGTTCTTTTCAAAATATTATCATTTTTCCTTCTATGAAATTCATTTTAATATAAACTTACAACAACATCTTACACACATCGTCTATGTTACAAGCAAAAATAAACAAACTGTATAAATAACTTTAGTTCTTTCTTTTTCTCTTTTTCTTGTATCCATTTATAAAGTGCTCGGTATATGTACTAATGATAAACTGAGTCTGTATGATACAAAATCTAAAATCGCAAAATGTAGGTACTGCCATATATTAACAAGCAGCAAGGCTTTAAATGAGAAATCAATGAATAAATGAATAAAGTTTTGCCTGTAGTATACATAAGTCAATACTTCAGTATCCTTGATCATGTTGTAAGATGGCTTATGAAAGTTTCATTACAAACAGTGCGATTAAATGAAAACCTGATTATCATCATTTTCTCCTAAATGACTGAAATTAACCCGATCAAAATTTGCACAGAGAACTAGATTTAGCTCCTACACTTCTCCAGCGTACTACTTCGTATGTATGGTTATGGTGATGATAAATGTAATAAATTAGCTAAATTTTTTATATATTTTTTCTGTTGTAAAATAAGTTACGTATTCATCTTGAGGTTTGAAAAGGTCTTCAATCTCCGTGTTTGCTTACAAATAAATTTGCTTTATAGGTAAGGTCCGCCTTGAGCAAACACAAATGTTTTTAGTTCCTCCGAAGACGTTTGTGTTTGCTCAAGACGGACCTTACCTATAAGGCAAATAAGTTACGTATAATGCAATGAAGGCTTTCACGACTGGATTTCATAGCTGCTGATAGAACTTCCGGGTCATAAGGCCGTGGTCCGTAAAACTTTGCAGTTTTCCTGAGGGCCTTATAGCTCTAAAGATCTGCCAGCAGCTACGTATGTTTTTCACAGATCAAAATGTTCAAATGTTTGTAAATCTATTGGACAAAACTGCGTGGTCAACAGTACGTAGTTTACAAACAACTAAAACTAAGGTAAACTAACCTAAGGACAACACACACACACACACACACACACACACACACACACAAACACAAACACACAAACACGCCCCAGGGAGGACTCGAACCTCCGACGGCGAGCAACCGCGCGCTCCGCAGCGAGGTGCGTTGGACCGCTCGGCTACTCCACCGCGGCTTTTCACAGATCAACATCAGAGAAGGAATACGAGGTCTGTTCAACAGTTCTGGAACTTTGTCTGCGAACCGTTCCTACGCTTACCTATTACTTGTTGCACATCGTCTCCTGGGGAGTGGTCTCCTCCGCAACTGATAAACAACACCCAAAGCCGTTTCCACTTCCGGAAGCCGTCTTGAGACGCCTCTTACTGGATCACGCGAATCGCCCTCTACGATTTTTATCTCGTCTGTCATTGCAAATCTGAGTACTTTCAACAGTTTATTCAACATTGGAAATTGAACAAAAATATGGAGTGTGCAGAGGATGAGGCAGCAAACTGCGCAATCCGAAAGCTTTTCGCAGATCGTGAAGCGATGGTGTCTCTCTGGTCTTGATTCATGAGCCGTGGAAAGAACTTTGCGGTAACACGATGCTTGACAAGTTGTTAAGATTTAATGATATGATCCAAAAGTAAACGTTACTTCCTCCCCAGTCTCTTGGACAGTCAATCTTCTATTGGCATGCACGCACCACTTCGTTGACCTTCCTGATATTAGCGCCGTCGGTTGACTTCTAAGTGAGTACCGAACGAGGGTCATCTTAAACTGCCGTCTGACCATTTTAAGCTGTCTGAACCATTCTAAATACTGACTATGGGTTAATCCCTTATCGTCGTAGGCTTCCTGCATAATCTGTAGAGATTTTCATGAGTTTCACGCAAAATTTAATGCTGATGCTTTGATCCATTCACTCTGCCTTCTCAAAATTCACAAATCGTGCGAGTTACACATTCAACATGGGCGGGTGTAGGGATATTGAACGCATTTCGCTCCATCACTCCATTGACGTGACATTACGGATGTTCCGAAATTGTTTTTACAGACCTCGCGTGGAGGCATAAAATGTCGTGCACTTTTTTTTTTTTTTTTTTTTTTTTTTTTTTTTTCACGTTACACTGTTTTAACAGACCTCGCGTGGAGGCAAAATGTTGTCGGGGAACTTTTTTTTTTTTTTTCTCCACGTAACACAGTCAGTGTTACAAAGAATATGTCACGTCAGTGTAAGAGTGTTCTTTTATTTCTACTATTATACGTATTGTTGATCAGATTCTTGTCGAGTTTCCAGGCGGGTGATACTGACATCTGTACACAATATTTCCGCGGTCCATCAGGTGAGGAAACTAAGCCGCTCTCGCCGTGACTGAGTGAAACTGTGGAACGGCTGGTCCGTATATAGGCAACGGAAGTACGAAAGTGCATGCGCTGAATATAATGCGCCCGCATTTATTTGTAGTTGATGTTCAACACATCTGTCACTATTAAAGATGATTTAGGCCTAAGGAACTAAATGTTCAAATATTAGTATAGTTTATGGGACTTAACTACGGGGTCATCAGTCCCTAAACTTACGAACTACTTATGAACTACTTACGAACTAGGACGGCACAAATATCCATGCCCGAGGGGGGATTCGAACCCCCGACCGCAGTGGTAGACCGTGACTGGAGCGCCTCAGTCTCCACGGCCACCGCGGCCGGCCCTAAGGAACTCTCACGTTTATGAAATACGATGTGAGTGCAGCAAAACGTATGAGTACATTGGCCAGACTATTCGTTCCGTCAGTGACAGATGTGTCGAACCTCACCGCCATACACGATAGATGCAGCCTGATAAATCCGCTGTGGCTGAACACTTCTCTCAGAGGAACACATGATGTTGTACGACGAGACACAAGAGGTTGCAAATACCTTATGTAATTGGGATTGTGTTTTAAAAGAATCCATTGAAATCAGAATAACAGGTAACAATTAACAGAGACAGTTTTTATTTGTTGAGTTAATCATGGCAGCTTATGTTGTCAGACCTGAAGAAACATCGGCATCTGTATCAAATGGCTACGAGCAACGACCTATATAAACAACATAGACCGGCTAAGGTGCTGTCATACCTGAAGCTAATTGAAAGCTCGGCCGCCATGTTTTACAACATCACGTAGGTGTAACCATTCGTCTGCTATAGCACTAAATCATCTCACTTGCACTTTGTGAAATGAATTAACAAACTATTCTCTACCTGCTTATTGTTATTTTTATAGCCAAATATGGATGAAAGAGAAATGATAGACAAGTACGTGGTAGACATATCGGAAAGTTTAATTACAAATGTCACATACACTGGATCGGCTAAACATCGTCTGATTCTGATAGACAAGTACGTGGTAGACATATCGGAATGTTTAATTACAAATGTCACATACACTGGATCGGCTAAACATCGTCTGATTCATGCAAAAACATGCCTTTTCACTGTCCTTTAAACAATATTAATTTCGAGTACATTTGCCTAAACTGCTTACCTCTTTCCTCCGCAGATTTGGCTTGACATAAAAGATATATTCTACAACTGAAGCAATGTTTTAATAACAGCTTTATTACTCTGGAGTAATGAGATTCCTCCCAAAATTTCGAGGATACCATTAAGTGCTCGTAGTTGGTAAATAAAGTAGGTCTGTTTCCCAACATTCTCAGTTGTTGTTTGTTAAGCTTAAGGGACTTAACTACAGGGTCATCAGTTCCCAAAATTACAAACTACTTATGAACTACCTACAACTAAGGACGGCACAAATATCCATGCCCTAGGGGGGATTCGAACCCCTGACCGTAGTAGCCGTACAGACCGTGACTGAAGCGCCTCAATCCCCTCGGCCACCGCGGCCGGCCCCAACATTCTAAATAGCTACATTTACATACATTCGCAAAAGAAACTTTTTCTTCCCTAACGACGTTTCATGATTCCTCAGAACTCTTTCTGCCACTTCGAAATGTTTTAGAATATCTTTAGAGGGATTGTACACACTGTCCTTTATACCTTTTAAGCTGATTAATCCCGTATTACTATCAATTTTAGGAGCAAGGAGAACATTCAAGCAGACTAAACACGTAAGTTTCCTACTCACTTGCCTAATGATGATTCCAGAAATATATTCAACAACTTTTTCGGAATATAATGTTAGCATTTCGTACTCTGGCACATAGTCATAGTCAAACTTAATAGGCCTACTGCACTCTGAACTACTTAAATCGTGATTTGCAATAGGTAATACAAGAGGTTCCATGTCTCTGCTTGGCTACATGACATATCTTCAAATGAAACTAATTCAGCTATCGGACTTTATATATATATATCGTTGGTGGCGTTTCTGTTGTTTGGAGTTGTTCAGGGAACGAAAATATCGTCGGAATCGCATTACCCAGAAGCCGCTTTGTATCATTTGTTGCATTGTTCATACATGATTTCTCCTCAAAATGCGATGAACAGATGTAACTGTATACAGTAGGTTTCCACTTATCTCGCCTCATATTGGCAGACCATCGTTTTGTAATTTCTTCACTTTTCAAAGGAAAACTGAAAAATATAATAACAGTTTACTTCAGTTACAGCTAAACAAATCCAGATGCATAGGACTAATGTATGCAGAAATGAGGTAAGTACAAAAGACGAGTACACGAAATGTTAGAAACGACAACATTCAAATACTTACCGCAAATACGATATTCCAATAGTCTTATTATTGCGATACGTACAGTTATATGCTGCACATACACTCGGCATGATTTCAGCTTTATAAATAATCTTTCAAGCCCACTACGACACATAAAATGTGAAACCAAAACACGTAAATAGCGTCGGTGTAACTTTCGTATTCGGCGCACTAGACGTTGAAAAAAATGGCTGCCACAGTTCCTGGTAGCTGCCACAAGGAGCGCTGTTAACCCAGAGATAGCCACTCTATGTAGTTTATATAGGTCGTTGGCCACGAATGACAATCTTTAGCGATTTATCGTTTTTGACATTACTTCCCAATGGAGGCGCTGTAACTTCTCTCGCACCAGGGCGCAGCAGCTACGAGTAAACGCGCGCGCACTGCATTGAGCGCATGCGCATGCGCTTTCGTACTTTCGTGGCCTATATAGGGTCACCCGTTCCACAGTTTCATGCATCGTCCAGTGTTCCGTGTCTACAGTGCATGAGTGTATGTTAATAGTGCGTCTATCGTCAACAAACAAGTGCGTCCCCGCAGTTTGTGGCCTGTGGCCACGTCATATTTCTGGCCGCTGGCCGTTTCTTTGCTAACATTGTACGTGACTTAAACGCGGAAGAGAGACAGAAGTGCAGCATATGTTGAAATGTGGGGTGGGAAGCAGTAGCATATGGCACAGTAGATGCTGGTTCCCGTGGGAAAGCCCGCCTAAGTTACTGGTGCTCTCCTCGCATTGGCTGCTGCATTTCACGTCACGTGATTTCTTTTGAAATTAGTTCTGTTTATTATATACTACATATTAATTATTAAGAGCTGAGAATTTATAATAAATATCTCTCAAGGACAGGCTAGATTTTGACAGTTTAAAAAGTTTAAGGTGCCTTCTCTTATTGTAACAAGAGAAGAGCGATTTTGCAGAAGGCGCGCGACGGCCCTGTTTTGGCGCGAAATAGAGCGTCAGGTGCCCTCTCGCAACGCGCCGCAGTTTCAGTCTCGAGCTGACCACTATACGCGCCGGACCGCGCTGGTCATGAGTAAAGTTTCGTATAATTGTGATAACAGTCGAGGTCTCAACATGAACTACGGGCAGCATAGGCCGTTTCGTATTAACAATAGTTGTTCATATATTATTATTTATTTAATAAATGGCATCCCTGACAATTAAAAATCTCGCGAGTCGATTCTTATGCTTCCATCATACAGAACTTATTTTAGCCTCACTTGTATGCTGTAGAAGAATCAACGACCTGTGTGATGTCTTCTGCGCTGGGGACACAACTATAGAAGACAACAGGTTAGTCAGAACTATAGGCTTTCCTAAAGACTTGAACAGCAACTACGGCACCTCGTGAGTACTGTAGGGCGGTACAAACGCACACTGCTACGCAACAGCATCCGCAAGGATGTGGAGGTTTTAGGGGACTTGTGGGAGGAAGCAGTACTAACTTCTCCGTCCCCAAATAAAACCCTAGGAAGCTTGTAAGTTTTACATTGTGTCTTCAGTGTTTCTTCGTCTGTTCAGTGTTATGTTGCTTACTGTGTGTTTTTAAAACGCCACCGTGACAGAAACCTTTTAACTGACCACATGTGTTTTATCCATCTTTCAGTCTTTCAGTGTGTATATTTTCTGCCAGAAACTTCGTTAAGTCAAAGATTTACGTACGGTACATTTTTTTTTTTTTTTTTTTTTTTTTTTTTTTTTTAACCACATGTCACTGCTTTTAAAATACTCCAGCTGAGAAACAGCGCCTAAGCTGCTGCCAGTCTACTGGATGAAACATCCAGCATTAAAATAACATAAATAATAATAATAAGAAGAAGAAGAAGAAAAAAAAAACAGTTTCACTCAGTCACGGCGAGATCGGCTTAGCTTCCTCAGCTGATGATGGCGGCCAGGTGGACGGCGGAAATGTTGTGCTGGAAACCAGACAATAATCTGATCAGTTAACACGCCGGGAAAGTCGACATAGCCACCACATACATATTGTTGTCAAGAGCACTATATAATAAATATCTTAATCTTCTTTTAAATGCTCTGACTCATAATGCTAACTTTGTCTACAAATTTTGAGATATATTGTAATTGATTCATCATTATTACAATGTTGAAGAAAGAAACAAAGCCAAACGGATGATTGCAGACTCCAAGCAGAAATCGTGGGAAGACTTTGGAAATAAGCTAGAAACTCTGGGTCAAGCCGTGGGAAAGCCATTTTGGAGCGTAATTAGCAATCTTCGAAAGGGAGGGAAGAGGAAATTAACAAGTGTGTTGGACAGGTCAGGAAAGCTGCTAGTCAATCTTGTGGATGCCTTGAGCAGATGGAGGGAATAATTTGAAGAATTGCTCGATGTAGGTGAATCGTTCAATGATGTGTCAGATTTTCAGGTAGAATGGGATAGGAACGACGATGGAAACAGGATCTCTTTTGAGGAAGTGGAGAATATGGTCAGTGCAATAAAGCGGCTGGGGTGGATAAAATTAAGCCGGACAGTGGAATATAAGGTCTCAATTGGTTACACAGGATAATTGAGAAGGCGTGGGAATTGGGACAGGTTCCGTCTGAGTGGACAAAAGCGGTAATCACGCCAATTTTCAAACATGAAAACAGAAAAGATTGCAACAACTATCGAGGTATCTCTTTAATTAGCGTTGTAGGCAAAATATTCTCAGGTATTGTTGAAAGGAGAGTGCGAGTATTAATTGAGGACAAGTTAGATGAAAATCAGTGTGGGTTTAGGCCTCTTAGAGGCTGTCAGGACCAGATATTTAGCTTACGGCAGGTAATTGAAAAGTGCTATGAGTGGAACAGGGAATTATATCTATGTTTCATAGATCTGGAAAAGACTTATTACCGTGTTCCTAGGAGGAAGCTACTTTCAGTTCTTAAAGATTATGGTATAGGAGGAAAAACCTCTGCAGGCAATTAAAGGGCTTTACATAGACTGTCAGGCAGCAATTAGAGTAGTTGGTAAATTAAGCTCACAGTTTAGGGCAGTTTCAGGTTTAAGACAAGGCTGTAACCTATCACTACTGTTGTTCATACTATTTATGGATCATATGTTGAAAACAATAGACTGGCATGGCGGGATTAAAATAGGTGAAAACAAAATAAGCAGTCTCGCATATGCGGATGACTTAGTTGTAATGGCCGATTCGATTGAAAGGTTGCAAAGTAATATTTCAAAGCTCGGTCAGAGGTACAAGGATTATGATATAAAGATCAGCATCTCCAAAACGAAAGTAATGCCTATGGGAAAGAGATTTAAACAGATTGAGTGCCAAATAGGAGGATCAAAGTTAGAACAGGTAGACAGTTTCAAGTACCTGGGATGTATTTTCTCACAGGATGGCAACATAGTGAAAGAACTGGAATCGAGATGCAGCAAAGCTAACGCAGTGAGTGCTCAGTTAAGATCTACTCTCTTCTGGAAGAAGTAAGTAAGTACCAAGACCCAAGTTAGCAGTGCACCACTCTATCTTTCGATCAACTTTGTTGTATGGGAGTGAAAGTTAGGTGGATACAGGTTACCTAATTCATAAGGTAGAGATTACTGATATGAAAGTAGAGAGAATGATTTCGGGTACTAATAGATGGGAACAATGGCAGGAAGGTGTCCATAATGAGGAAATCAAAGAAAAACTGGGAATGAACACCATAGATGAAGAAGCTAGAGCGGACAGACTGAGATGGTGGGGTCATGTTACACGCAAGGAAGAAGCAAGGTTACCTAAGAGACTCATGAGCTCGGCAGCAGAAGTTAAGAGGAGTCGAGGTAGACCAAGAAGAAAATACTTAGATTCGGTGCTGAATGATTTTGAGGTAAAATGCATAACATCAGATGAGGCATCAATGTTAGCATTGAATAGGGGATCATGGAGGAATTTTATTAGAGGTACTATGCTCCACACTGAACGCTGAAAGGCATAATCAGTCTCTAATGATGATGATGATGATGATGTATTACTGCGAGGGAGAAGATATATCAAGCTCGTTCAGGGGTGTGTCTTCTTAATTATAATAAATCGTACCAAAAACTCAAAAAAATTTGATACATATTAAAACTGCTTACCTTCATAACGTGCAAGTTATAATACGTAAATTCTTGCAACAGCTACGTTACATTCCCCATGACCTCTGAACTTAGTGGTCTATACTGTAAAGAGAGAGACATCAAGTGGAGTAGTCGTTTTTATTTCTCCCTGATCTACGTTCGAACGAGCCTTCACGATATGTGGCATGCTTGATATTGTTGTGCCCGTTGGGAAGGACTCCGCGGTGTGTTTTTTGCACTCTCTGACGTCAGGAACTGGCGCGATCGAAGTTAACGTTCGAATACACTTTCCGCGTGCCGACTGCTGAACAGAGGGCGGCAGCGCGGAAGCATTCACGACACGAACACAAGTGGGAGCAGGCCGCGTCAACAACAGGCCGGGCTGGGCTTGCGTGCGGCTGACTGCGGAGAAAGAGGGCCACGCCAGGAAAGCTGCCACTCCAGAGGCTCTGACCGAGCACTGTGTGGACGCTCACGTCGCTGACACTGAAATCACACGTCACTCTGTCACCGACGTGCACCATTCTCGGAGGAATAACAAACAGTTGAAATCATTATTAAATGGAGGAACCGTGAGAACTCTTCGCATCGTCAGTGGAATGACAAAAAGTTGGGGAAAAATGGAAGTTGAATTGTTCACGCACAGCTTTCTTCAGAATCAACAATGCAAGTGTTTAAAAGCGCAAATGAAAGAGAACTAGTTCTCTTCCGTGAAGATGATTTATAACCGAAACCGGTAGAAGTTTGAAAAACAATAAACAGCTGATGGTTTACAGTATGCATTTCCTCAAATGTTGAACCACATCTCAATAAAAATTTGCGAATGCAAGAGCTTGATCCGCTGAGTGATATTAGGTCAAAAAGAACTTTGTACCTTATTAGCACCGAAGATATCGTAAAAAAGAAAAAAAAAATAGTTTAAAGCATTCAATGCGAGGAGAGAAGGCTACCGCATTTGAATAAAAATAAAGGATGGAGAAACTTAAGTTAATTCTGATACTTGATGATAAATATGCGAATGAATATCTTTCGTTTGAAGCAAAAATTAAGGAAATCGGTCGGATAGAACGGCCTGAGCGACTGACTTTAGTTTACAGCAAGGACATCCCCATAAGGAATATACAGAAAGAGATCGCATTGGAGTATAGAAAAAGGAACGCGAGAGTTACGCAAATTATGATACTTGTTGACGAATCTGTGGATGAATACCTTTCTTTTAAAACTAAAATGAAGGAAAACGACCGGGTAGTTTGGTTTGGCCGACTGACTTTAGTTTTTGTAGATTCTTTTAATATATAAGACTAGTTGACCTGTGCGAATAATTCGCAGGTCGTAAGATAGTAATGGAGAGAAGTTTGATGCAAGTACATATGTATAAAAGAATAGTAGTAACATATTTTAGTCTCATTGTAAGAAAATTTATATAATTAAATACAACATGATTAATTGTGAAACATAAAAAATTAGATATTCACTTTTCATGTTCATTTTTTCAAAAACAATGTTAGTAGTTATAATGTAATCATCATTTACGTTTTGACTGTACGTGTCTTTAGCACAAACATAAATATCACTGAATGAGCCAACTCGTGAAAAGTCACGCGTAACTGTTCATGGTGAAAAAACCAGGTACTGATAAGTGTAATGCTGCCCTTTGAAACGTCTGCACCTGTGCTTTATTTATGGTCATAGCGAAGGCTACTTTATTGGGAATTATCTTACCATTTGGAATGGCATGGTTGGATCCGAAGGTGTGAGGTTAATGCGGGGTATTAGCGCAATTTTATCGCAGTCAATGAATTTAGTAGTGATGATGTACTTGTCATGAATTTAGCAGTGATGATGTACTTGCCAGAGTGAGTCACCAGTAATCTTGCACCATTCATTAATCCCCAATTAGAGTTAAGATTTCTAATTAACATAATTGTACCATTTTTCTAGGTGCAACCGTAAATACATGTTCCATTTACGATTGTTAATATTAAGTTAGATTCTACGAAATGTTCAAATTTTTTTCAAAATAATTTTTTGTGTGTAAACATTAACTTTTAACTACCTGTGTAATTTTCGTCATTAGTGAAGAACGAAACCTTGAAAATGATACCTCAATCATTAATTTTGGATAAGTAATACGTGAGATAATGGCGTACCCACCAATCCTTCAATTCTTAAAATTTCTCTCCGTTTTTTGTACAATTTGTACATAACTTTCCGTTCCCTGACTTCAGAATTAGAAAGATTGTATAGCAGTCAACACTGTAAAAATCTTAACTGTAAAAAAGCTAAAAAAGCTTTTTTAGATCAACAAAATCTAAAAACGTAGGTTTGTCTTTCCTTAGCTTATCTTCTAAGATAAGTTATAATGTATTGCCGTATGTGTTCTTACATTATCCAAGATCCAAAGTGATCTTCCTCCAAGACGGATTCCATCAATTTTTCCACGCTTCAACAGTTTGGACCTAGCGAATGGGATACCGGTAGTCAGGGTTTTCCTAATGTGCTCGGAAACTGGAAACGACACTCTTGGTTGAGCGAGGGCAGCTTTTCCAGATTGCAACTGAAATACAATATAGCCACACACATTATTCTAAAAATCCACATAAATCAGGGAATGATTATACGGCAAATTATATGAATGGATTCAGGAGACTTGTGAGAATCAAATTCCGTAATTACCAATTTCAATATCCCTTACAGATAAAAAGCCGACAAATTTCAGTAGGCCTACTATAATAATAATATTATAAGGCTGACAACAGACGAGATGTCGACTCCTGAATAGCTCCGAGCTGCGCTACAACCAACTACGGACGCAGAGGAAGTATCTAGGAGGACTACCATGTCCGGCACATCAGAACTCCAGCGTTCCTAGGGAAGACGCCTACCTGCCGGTAGGCCATAAGTCAGCACACATCACGACCACATGAGAACCGTCAACGCGGTCCAGTATGAAGATGATGCGAGACAGCAATTAGGGTGGGGACCGAGAACCACCAGTCCGTACGGTACCACAACAAACAGCGCGGCAGAGGGGTCGCCTACTTTCGCAATTCATTCCTTGAATGTTTTGTACCCCAGATTCCACAATTATGCCTCTTCACTTTCCCATTAGTGTGAAAAGTCGCTTCGTCACTAAAATTTAAGCGATCAACAATGCCATCCCCATCATAATTCAATTGATGCAACTGCAAATAAAGCTTGTCTTTGTCATAGACCTTCTTCACTATCTCCAATTTGAATGGTTTCATATACAACCTCTGTTGCAGGACTTTCCACACGTCATTGGAGCCATTTCGAGTTCACGGGATTCACGACACACTGATTTCTTTGGACTCCTTAAGAATGTCTCTCGTACGCTCTCCACATTCACTTCTCTCACACTGGGACGTCCGCTCGGGCTCAAGCAATCCGTCGTAACGAATTTGTTATGCCATTGGTAAATGGTCTTCCTTGTTGCTGGTTCTTACCGTATTAGGTTCTAAACATCAGTCCTGTGAAGCTGGTACTTTTTCGAAAAATGTGCATTTTTCAGAGTTGTAGACAGATACGCAATAGTTCTGCAGTTTTCTGTACAAAATTTATATAGTTCTGTAAAATTTTGCGAAAAAATTATAACAAATATAAGTTTTAAAAAATAATTATTAACATATTAGAGTTGACATAGTTCTGACACAGATCTAAATGGCTCCCAAAGAGTTTTACAGGAAATCCCAACGGCAATTATAATTACAATAATGGGGAATCCATTTTCACACAACTGTGAAGTTGGCACCCCTATTTGGAAAATATACTTTTTTTCAGAGTTCTAGGCAGATATGCAGTAGTTCTGGAGTTCTCTGCACAAAATTTAAATAGTTCTGCACAAATTTGCGACAAAAATTAGAAAAATTTAAAAGAAATTTCAGTTTTATCAAAATAATTAATTGCCTATTCGCGCAAATGTAGTTACGATAAAAATTCTAAATACCTCAAAAGATTTCTAAAGGAAATCCGAATGATGTTTATTATTATTATCATTATTTTTCGCCCAAGTAAAATAGTTCATGAGATATTTGCATAAAAGAGGGACTTACACGATACAAAATTGGACTACAGTTGTGTGAAGTTTGCACTACTTTTACGTGGAATGTACATTTTTTCAGAGTTCTTAGTAGTTATTCTATAGTTCTCGGAACAAAATTTTAATAGTTCTTCAAAATTCATAAAGCATATTCAGCACAGAAAAATTCTATTGGGATTTCCTGTAGAACTATTGGAGAACTAATTAGAACTGTGAACAAAAATGTTTGTAAATGACATGTATGACATGTATGTTTGGTTCTTATAAAATGCTTTCCAGTCCATGATGTACAGAAATTAGGAAGAATAAATATTCCTTCAATAAAAAGCCGTCTTGATTACAGATTATTTTATTCTTTAATTAATGACGCGTTTCGCCCCTTAGCAAGGCATCCTCAGATTATCTGCGTGACAGAATTTACACAAAAATTACAAGGCGGAATTACAAAACGGGGTAACGGGACATGGCCTTATTTGTGCTAAATAGATAATATAAATGGTAAACAAAGCTTACAAGGCACTCTCCGTTTGTTGTTTTGCGATGTTTCTATTTTTGAAATTGTGGGTTTCCTTGCACCCTTATAAATGATCGGGTAACGAGGAATTAGAGTTGAAACGTATTCATTAAGGATGTGGAAACCGATTGAGCAGTACACCGCGCACGCCCACCGCCTGTGAGCGCATTTGTAAACATGGGCTTAACTTGCGTCATCAGGGACCGCCTCTTCTAATAAAGTAATTAAGAAAAAAGTTCAAATGTTTGTAGATATTATGGGACTTAACTGCGGGGTCATCAGTCCCTAAACTTACAAACTACGTATGAACTACCTTATACTAAAGACGATACAAACATTCATGCCCGAGGGGGGATTCGAACCCCCGACGGAGGACGGCCGCGCGCACCGCAACACGGTGCTCCAGCACGGCTAATTCGCCGCGGAGAGGTAATTATAAAATTCGGTTTTATGCTTTTCACATCTTTACCGAGTATGTTACAACTCTAATTCGTGGTTACCCGATCATTTGTAGGGCTACAAGGAAATCCACAATTCCAAAAACATAGAAACACCACAAAACAACTTACGGTATCACAGCACGTAGAGCTTTATACTATCTACATATCACAAAATAAGACCATGTCCCATTACCCCTGTTTTGTAATTCCGCCTTGTAATTTTGTGTAAATTCTGTCACGCAGATAATCTGAGGATGCCCTGCTAAAGGACGAAACGCGTCGTTAATAAAGAATAAAACAATCTACAATCAAGATGATTTTTTAAAAATTAATTGATTTTTCCGTCAGTACTTGACAGAACATGATAATAATATCAAAAAGGAACAACTTCCTGAGGTTCTGCGAAACGTATTTATTGGTCACAAACCGGCTTTCGGCTTCTTAGGCCATTATCAGGTGACAACTGACTGTAGTACGCATGTTTTCAAAGATGTTAAAATTTACAAAAAGATGTTATCACACACAATCGATACTTCACAGGAAAGTTCATCGCAAGTACTTGTTTATTAAAGTTATTAACATTTATATCAAAACTAATATGATTATTTTTGTTGAAATATGTTTTTATATAAATGTTAATAACTTTCATAATTTCTTGCGATGAACTTTCCTGAGAAGTATCGATTGTGTGTGATAACATCTTTTTGTAAATTTTAATATCTTTGAAAACATGTGTACTACAGTCAGTTGTTACCTGATGATGGCCTAAAAAGCCGAAAGCCGGTTTGTGACCAATAAATAAGTTTCACAGAACATCCGGAAGTTGTTCCTTTTTGATATTATGATTTTTTTTTATTGAAGGATTGTTTGTTTGTTGTGCAACAAATAATTGGATGTGTTCGCGCACTTTGTGTACACCCTGTATTTAATGGCGTACACAAGTGATACAAAAGATGTGATTTTTGTCCCTCCAGCGGTGACGCTTCCCGAGTCTACCACAACTGTTTACGCAGGATATTTGTTCAGATGCTGGCGTGGCCGGGCGCGGCGTCTGTTGTGCCGGCAGCGGGAGGCCTGCGTGTTGTGCCACCTGCCGCCCTCCATTGTCGCGTGGTTCTTTGAGCGGCCGATGCGCTTACGTCTGCGGCGGCTCCTTTGCGGCGGCGGCTTCCCAGGCCTGCGGCGACGCCGGTGGCATCAAACGGCGCAGCCGCAGCCGCAGGTCTACCAGCTGAGCCGCAGCGGCGTTCACGCTCAGCGGCGCCCACCTGCCAGGGCTGCCAACCGCTTTCAGATTGCTAATGTGCGTGGGAGCAGGCCACTCCCCTTTGTGCCGCGAAGCCCACCCTCCGGGCTCCGGCTTTGATCGTTTGGCGGCGGAGCCGTACAGTAGCGCAGTGTCCGGGAGATGAGTCTCTACAACCAACGGGTCTTCGTTTCCACACAGCAGAGCAGAAAGACCCTACGATATTTCCCGACGGTGATTCCTGAGGGCGTTGCTCGCGCGGATGACAGGCGTCTACATCTACATACATACTCCGCAGTCCACCGCGGTGGCCGAGGGGACTGAGGCGCTTCAGTCACGGTCTGCACGGACAATACGGTCGGGGTTTCGAATCCCCTCACGGGCATGGATATTTGTGCCGTCTTAGTTCGTAAGTAGTTCATAAGTAGTTTGTAAGTTTAGGGACTGATGACCCCGTAGTTAAGTCCCATAAGCTGTACAAACATTTGAACATTTGAACCACTACTAGGCATTTCCTTTCCTATTCCTCTCCCAAATAGAACGAGGAGAAAAAGAATGCTTACATGCCTCCGTACGAGTCCTAACTTCTCTTGTCATTGTTATCACTACGCGAAATGTAAGTAAGTGGCAGAAAGATCGTACTACACTCAGCTTCAAATTCCGGCCCTCTAAATTTCCTCAATAGAAATTCACGGAAAGAACGTCGTCTTTCCTCTAGCGATCCCCAACTGAGTTGACGGAGCATTTCTGTGATACTCGCGCATTGGTCGAACCTACCAGTAACAAACCTAGCTGCTCGCCTCTGGACTGCTTCTATGTCTTCCTTTAAACTGATCTGCCGCGGGTCCCAAATACTTGAGCAATACTCAAGACGTGGTCGTATAAGCGTTTTGTAGGCGGTCTCCTTTACAGATGAAGTACATCTTCCCAAAATTCTCCCAATAAATCTAAGTCAGCCGTCCGCTCTCTCTGTCCTTACACTGTCCTTACATGCTCGTTCAATTTCAAATCGCGCTGCAATGTTACGCCTAGATATTTGAACGACGCAACTGCATCAAGAAGCTAACTACTAACGCTGTTTTCGAACATTATGAGATTGTTTTTCCTATTCATACGCATTACCTTCCATTTTTCAACATTGAGAGCTAGCTGCCATTCTTCGCACCAACTAGAAATTTTGTCTAAGTCATCCTGTATCCTATTACAGTCAGTTAAAGATGACACCCTCCCATACACCCCAGCAAACAGCCGCATGCCGCAAGCCGCAGTTAGTCTGTCAATCAGATCATTTATATAGATAGACATTAATAACGGTCCTATCACACTCCCCTGAGGCACGCCTGACGATACACTCGTCTCTGATGAACACTCGCCGTCGAGAACAACGTACTACGTTCTATACTTAGGAAGTCTTCCAGCCAGTCACTGTGAACCTATTCCAAAAGCTCGTATCTTCGTTAGCAGTCTGCAGTGTGGCACCGCATCAAACGCCTTTTTGTAGTAGAGAGAAACACAATCCGCCTGTTGCCCTTCATCCATGGCTCTCAAGATGTCATGTGAGGAAAGGGCAGGCTGAGTTTCACGTGAACGATGTTTCCTGAACCCGTGCTGGTTCGTAGAATCCAGAATACGCGATTGATTTCCATTCTTTGAACAGTATGTAAGAATGAAATTTTTACTTAGATGTGTGTTAACAGCCGTAATATATTTAAAAAAATGCATAGTCAACCATCAGGTGTTTATTGTTTACATAATTTTACCGGTTTCGGATACAATCCATCATCAGAAGAGTCTGTTAATTGTACACAAATTACCATGAAACATAACATAACCCAGTAGTGTCATCCATAAAATACTTACAAAATTAAACAGACTGATTGAGAACTACATAGTTGATCTGATAAAATTAGCAGAGATCGAAGTATTCATGGCGTAAAAATAATAAAAGACCGCCTTCACAGGATATATCTTTGATGAGGTGTCATGGGGACTGATACAGAGAGTGGTTGTTATGGGACATATTTATTTATTGTTTTCGTCGTCCCAACGCAGTGCATGTAATGTGTTTCAAATGTGAACGCGGACCTATCCTCTGCAGTGCTGTTTATGTGGATTTCCTTTCATGTTGACGTTTGACGCGGGATATGCCCAAGCCTTTGTTTTATTTATGACTAATGATGTTTGCCAACATGTATTTTACTAAGGAATGCAAACTTTCTGACCGTTAGTATTCTGATGACGCGCCAAAACGCGTTAATAAACAGTATTAATTTGCAACACAGACTGTCATTATTACAAAAATGGATTTACTGTTGCTGCGCCAGGCCAATCAAGAATGGAGTAATATATAAAAATTTTTAAAAAATGGCTAGGAAACACCAAAAGACTTGCCCTTTGGCAGAAAGACTTCACCTTTCTATTCCGGAATATAAGTATTTTTCACTACAATTCCAGTAAAACTGATGAGATTGAAACGTAGGAATCGTTTATGAAATGCAAGAACTACGGTATTTAACGTACCATATCAGCCGCCACAGCTGTAGCTGAAGGTAAAACGTCCTAGACGTGGCAATAAAAGAGCAAACACACTCAAACTGTTTTCCAACAAAGAAGAACCCTATTCCTCAATTGTTGCTACAGCTGAACAGCAAACGGCAAAAAATTTTTAAACATTGGCTTTTTAAGCTAAAGTAATTACACTCAAAAGAATATGTGCGTATAACAAAGACGAGTGTGGTGTAAAAATGTACGAATCGTTAGACTCCGCACCGAATTCGTACGCGTCAAAAAATTACTGTCATAGAAAGATCATAATAGAAATTTATGTTTCTGCTATGTTTATATTCTACTTACTTTCAAGCGAATAAGCTACAAATATACATATATTCGTATTTGTTCATGATAAAGTTTCGCTTTATATCACTGAATCAGTTAAAATCGGCTGCTTTACATAAATTACCGTATTATGTATGTCTCTTGATATTTTACTAATGCTTGTAACGCAAAAATTATACTAACTATTTCGTTATTTACGTACAAAAATAATTATAAAGCCTTCGGCGGCTTGCCCACCGCTAGGAGCGCTAATGTCGTTTCAAATGTCTGTTGCTAACAACTTTCACGGCAGAGAGTTTCGCGACTGTACATGTTGGACTCTGATACTAGCTTCAACCCGCGACTCCGCTCGCCTGTTGGTAGAGTATGATGCGAGGGTGAGTCAGTAAATAAGTCGCAAACTCAGGTCACCACGTCAGTACTGCGTTTACAAGACTGAAAATTGTTTTCATTTTCATCTGACTCCACGTCTAAATTTAAACACTCGTCCCATCGTTCCAGGAGGCTTTAAAATCATGGGGCTTGGAATTTTATGGCAGCGATTGCATCTTACAAGTGACGCTCTTGAGCTGTAACTTTATTTTGTTCCTTGCACTTCTGCAACCCACATGACGAATATGTCTTAGTGGTTGAGAAATACCCCTCTACAGCGGGCAATACTGGAGTGTCAACTTCAGTTTTCGACTTATCTACTGACTGAAGCTCATAGATAAGCTGTCATTCAGTAGTGAGCTATGAGATTTCACTCAGCAGCCAAAACTATACATTGCAAACGTTCTTGACCGATTGAACTGAAATTTTGACACAATGGTGCATTGGAATATTCCCGTTGTTTTGTATCCTTTTTTAAAAATATGAATGCAATACATATTGCAAATATGTGTAACTTCATGAATATGTTATAGCTTCCCTCATAGAATCAATGATATTCGCTAACTTCTACATTTATTTTACGATCTTTCATATCCCTTGACAATTTACTGATGCTTGGAAAGCAAAAACTCCACTACGGGCGCTACTGTAGCGCCAAGTGTCTGACATAAGCTTTCGTAGCCGGCCGCGGTGGCCGAGCTGTCTTCGGTGTGCCTGTCACGGTCTGCACTGCCGCTGCTGTCGGGGGTTCGAATCCCCCCCTCAGGCATGGATGTTTGTGCCGTTTTTAGTATAAGCTAGTTCATAAGTAGTTTATAAGTTTAGCGACTGATGAACCTTAGTTAAGTCCCATAAGCTCTACAAACATTTGGACATTTTGAAACTTTCGTAACCGTGACTATCGTGGCTATACATATATGCTAAAATGTAACTGTAGTGTATAAACATGGATTAAACACACTGAGAATTATATAAGCATTGTACTCATTGCGTTGCATCATATTTCGTACAAGATAAAAACCAATAAAACCATTCTCAGAAACACAGTACAGTTGTAAAGTCAAAGAGTAAATACACTTTTCTAAGAGAAATGTCTATACACTCGCTATAAAACCGTGCCTAGAACCTTTCTCTGGTATAAATTAGTAGCTGTACAAATTTTTTAAGTCTCTGCGTCTTGTGTTTTGGGCGTGATAAGCGTACCCCAATATAATACGTTTAATACCCATACATAATTTAATAAGTTCCAGCAATTTGTGGTAGAATGTAATAAGTTTATATGCCCAGATACCAAAGTTACATCTGTTTTCCTAATGAACATTGAGCTACCTACGCTTATCTTAACAATAAGTACAATAGTTTAAGTGATAAGGTGCAAACAAAATTTAGATAACGGGCACACTATTTGACATAGCAGTTTATGTATATGTCTTTTGAATGCTCCATCACTATCCATTCGTTTCATGCTGTACACCATCGTTGTTTCATACCACGCTCTTCAACAAAAATCACCACAAACTTCATTGACATATTATTAACATTCATCGCAGAATGAAGGCGATCTGCATAGATCAATTATCTTCGAAAGTAAAACACCAAGATCGCTATATGATTATTTAATTTACTGAAGACGTATTCAATGGGCTATGCCACTATCATCTGTTCGTATAAAATTCTACTTTGTGGCCATCTTATGTTATTTAAAAAATAAACTGTTTAACTACTTTTTTTTAATAACGTAAGATGACCAGACTGTAGAATTTTATACGAACATATGATAGAGGTATAGCCCATTGAATCTATCGTCAGTAAATTAAATAATCGTATAGCGATCGTGGCGTTTAGTTTTGAAGGTAATTTAAATATTATTGCATTTTGTAATAATGGATGATATTGTATTTTGCCGAGCGGTCTAGGCGCCTCGCTGCGGAGCGCGCCGTTGCCCGCCGTCAGAGGTTCGAGTCCCCCCTGGGCTATGGGTGTGTGTGTTTGTCCTTAGGTTAGTTTACCTTAGTTTAAGTAGTTTGTAAGTTACGGACTGATGACCACGCAGTTTGGTCCGATAGATTTACAAAAATTTGAACATTTGATATTGTATTTTATTCCAGAATACGCCCGGAAAATCTGATTCCGTCTGTTATAAGAGCATGAATTTTTTATCTAGGTAAATAAGTAAAAATATTACAAGATCTAGTTCTAACATGGGGAGGATAGTTACTTTTCTTCCATTCAATAGTTCCATCTTTCCCTTACAACAATAAAGTCTTCTTCTCGGATAACATCTTTCTGTGATTCTCATTCAACTTTTTCCAGATACTTTTCGTTCTGATCTCGAATCGTGAGAGATTTCATATACACAATCCTTGTTCTGTGAGTCAGCAGTATCACTGTCACGGTGTCTATAACGCCGATCAGGTAACCATACCAGTCATACCTTATGGTCTCTACTAAACTGTGTCCGAGGTTTTTCCTCTTTGAAATCACTTCCACAAAGTCAAAATAAAGAGAATATTACGTAAACAGAAGATTAACTGGGAGAAGTAACAGCATGCCTAAAATTTGCACATGAAATGTGGATTGACTCTAGAAAAACAATGGAGTTTCACATTCCTACTTCGCTTGAAATTGTAACATCAGTGCTCGCTAGGATGACCAGTGTCCTCCAGGCCACAAAAATATGTTATAAACACTGCAACTTGTGTAACTGAAGGTCTGCAATGGCTGAGGCTAGTAGACGAAGACATGGAAAGGTACTGAAAACTGTGCGAACTGTTTGCAGACCAATCAAACAAAATAGGGTGGAAAATTCATGTGGATAAGGACTGTCATTCGCGCTAGCACCGTAGGGTTAATAAGGATTTTTCCGACTCCACTCACTTGCCTTGACCCCTCAATGTCATCTACCACGTGTACGTATGACCATAAAATTTAGGCTTTCACGCCACGTGTAGTCATTACTTAAGATTCCCTCGCTGAGATGCCGTGGTCCACGCATTAATCATGTGGCGTCGCGTGCGCCGTGGTCTCTGATAATGCCGATATTCTCGGTTGAAGAAAATCGACTCCCTTCTGTCGCTGCAATGTTGACATCAAAATTTTCTTTTTAAATTTATTTTGGTGTTTAAAAATCTCTATAGCCTCTATACATACACGGATAACAATATCATCTCTTTCCTTCGACATTCATCTCGCTAAACTTTATTTCGTCATCATCTTCTTAATAAAGATGTTCCGCAGGGGGCCGATTTATCATTACGTCCTGGGCGACTGTTCTTGTTATGCTTGCTCAAACGGGTGTGAACCCTTCTTTTTGGTGTACCGATGTAAACCTGTCCACAGATAGAAGGGATTTTATAAACACCTGTTGCAGCCAGAAGAGTGGCGTATCTTTTGCAGATCTCACACGTTCTTTTATTTTTCTGGTAGGTGTAAAAACAGTTTCCTCATCATCGATTATTTTCAGCCGCGAATGTTGGCAGTAACGGATACCATAGCGCAGGCGACATCAAGTGATTGGGCAAGGAAGTTATAATAAGGACGAGATGGCGTTATCTATGCCGACCACAAATGCCAGATGAAGCCCGTCCGCCATCTTGGAGACTCGAAGATGTTAATTCTTCGTAAAACCCGTATGTTAAACTGACTCTCGTAGTATTCACGCATTGAACTGACAGTCAGTGTCGAGTATGTACTTTCAAAAGATATACTTTCGTGTGGGAATAATCAAATTCAGATATTTCAAAACTTAATTTTTAAAGCTAATTTTCACTTTTTAACGTGGTATATATTATGGCAAAACTACTGTACGCTCTATTCCTGTTTTAAGTGACACCAAATATCAGCACTACAGTACCAAGACTCAGCAATATGTCGGAGACAGGCTCCACTTTTTCAGTATATGGGCGTCTCCCTGTATTCTAACCTTCTTGTGATTGACACTGGATCCCTCTGGGTTACCTATACACGTGTATACCGATATTACCGATATCTCTGGAGCGGCACAATCCAGAGAAAAATAATAAATAATAAAATAAATAACTGAATAAATAAATAAATAAACACTCTAGTAAAAGTAAGGTTTGAATTATGTCATGGAATGGTTATCTCAAATCTCGAAAAGACCTTAACCTTGTTTTCAAGGTCAAGTTAATGTTTTTTCAAATGGTAACCTATGTTTTTATTGCATATTCACATTCTACGTGCAAAACTAAATATTTTTTTGTAGACAACCATTTTTTTTTCAAAAAACTAATGTTTTATCACCAGGAGGCTTGTCATTGTTCTCAAGTTACCAGTACCTCGAGAACGAAGCGAGATTGGGAAAATTTTTCAATGAAAATCTTGTATGATTTCTGAACTCTGATCACTGTTGAAATTTTCGTGAACTTTTAACTTTTTCCTGTTCTCACTTCGTTCTCAAAATACTGGTAACCACTGGTTTTTCGCAAAATATGCTGCCTTTAAAAAATTAGAAAACGACCATTCCACAACTACTTTCACACCTTACAACTTCTACTGGAAAAACTATCAGAATTTTGCCGCTTCGGAGATATCGGCCATTAAAATGGGACACCCTGACGCTCACATGAGCTCTGCAGTTTGCCGTTTCGCCTCCGAGAACGCCTTCCTCAATCGAAGTCAAACCGCCAGGGGGAATGTTTAATGCATGGATAACTACAACCATGAAGTTTAAAGAAATGATTGCGGACGTACCTCGCTCATCAAGATCCAACGAGCGTAACATGACACGTAACAGGAATAGGTGTTCATATTCTCGTGATTTGCTGGCGAAGTAAACTCACAATATTTAAACACAGTGCCGGAAATAAAAATGAGTACAACTCTAAGAGTTTTCCAATTGGCTCAAGATTTATTGTTGAAACAGTGCATATGAAATACATGAAATGATTACATTTACAGATCAAGTTCTAAAGGAGAACTGAGCTACCAGCTATCGAGCCAAGCTAACACAACCATATCAGTATATGGTGTAGTTTCCACGGGCGGCAATGCAAATGCTGAATGTGGCATCCACACAAATGGCGAATAATGTCTTCTGCTACATTATTCCACGCCTGCATCGGAAGTTGCTAAGGTCTCATGGCAGGGACTGGGCGGCCTTTTCCGCCGGTGGTTCCAGCACTCCTTCGGGCAAGGATGTGTGTGTGTGTGTGTGTGTGTTGACCCTAGTGCAGTTGCGTTTATAAGCGGGGGACACCCAGGCAACTCCTTATCCTACCCCACAACACAAAATTATACCAAACTCATCCATAACCACAATCCCCTCTGGTTTTTATTTCAATACGAGGCGTGCTTTTTAAATAACTACTGTTTTGAAACAATAATAAAATAAGACGGGCTAAGATATCTCAATAATTTTATTTTTACATGAAAATCTGTATCGTAATATATTTTTCTACATTATATCCGTCGATATTGAGACACTTGTCATTACGTTGTACCAGTTTTTGAATACCCCCCTCATAGAAGTATGCTGCCTGACTTGTTACCACTGCATCACAACTGGTTTGACTTCGTTATCATCTTGCTCGGTGACAATGTAATTTAAAACACCACGAGAAACATTAGGAAAGTCATCCCGCAAGGAGGAAATCGTAAAGCATCTCTCACTTTATTGTCCACTTCCTGCACCGAACTTTCATTAACGACCGAAGGACGCCCACTCCGTTGTTCATCATGCACATTTGTGCGGACGTCTTTAAATGCTCTCACCCACTTTCTTACTATTCCATCACTCATAATGATTTCTCTGTAAACTTCACAGATCTGACGATGAATATCGAGCGCTTTTAGGCCTTTAGCACAAATACATCTTGTAACAGCCCGTACTTCACAGTCGGCGTGACTCACGATTATCGGAGGTATCTTAAACACTCAGTATAGTTCGTAATCAATGAAGAATCAGACTGTAATGGCGTCAGTGCGTAGATAACAGATGTAGGTAACCAGTGCTCAAAAAAATTATTGAGATATCTTAGCACGTCTTTTTTTAATTTCGAAACGGTACTTACTTAAAAAATACGCTTCGTACATCATATGTTTAAACAATGTACAGATTTACTCACCACACACTGCTTTATCTTTCTCTCGTTCTCAATCCGAAAATTGGTTGGCAGCAATTATTCTCCTCCACACTTTTCCGTTCTCGGATAGCCTCCTCATTTCCTGGTATGATTCCACTCCTATATCTCTTTGAATGTTTCAAGTACTGCTCTCTGGGTCTTCCTCTGCCTCTTTTTCCTTCTACCATTCCTTCCGCAACATTTGTTATAAACTCATTGTGCCTATACAAATGACCTATTAACTTGTCTCTTCTCTTCATTATGGTTTTCACAAGTGCTCTTTTTTCGCCGATTCTTTTAAGAACTTCTTCGTTTGTCATCTTGGCCGGCCAAGGGATTTTCTGCATCCTCCTCCAACACCACAATTCAAATACTTCTAGTCTTCTCTTGTCGCAAACGCCGAGTGTCCAAGTTTCGGAGCCATACAATGCCACACTCCATTTTATAAATGCTTTTTTGGTCTCTTATTTTATATTTCTTGATGTAAGAAGCATCCGTTTATTGTTGAGCGATAGTTTAGCTCGCGCAATTCTACTTTTTTATGTCTGCTGAACTTTTGCCATCCGGTGTAATTTTACTTCCTAAGTATGTGAATACATTAACTTGTTTCAATGGTACGTCATTAATCTTAATATCAGTTGTAATTTGCTCGTGGCTGCATACCATGATCTCTGTCTGTTTTCTGTTGATTTTCATGTTATATTTAGCTGGCAGAATCTCATTCATTCGTTGATAACTCCTTTTGCAGATTTTCTTCGCTCTCTTCAATGATGGCTATGTCATCAGCAAACCTTATCATTTTAATTTGTACTCCATTGATCTTAATTCCTTCCATAGACTCTTTACATTCCTTAATTCCCTCCTCAATATACAAGTTGAAGAGCACTGGTGATAAATTCCATCCTTGTCGTACTCCTTTCTTTATGTGAGCCTCTTGTATTTCACCATGTATATTTATAACACCTCTTTGATTTTTGTAGAGTTCATGTACTATCCGTCTGTCTATGAAATCTAGACCAAAATTAGTCACAATCAGAACATTCCAATTCACGTTATCAAAGGCTTTCTCCAAGCCCACGAAAGCAATGAACAGTGGTCTCTTTAGGTCCAGCATTTTATGGATGATTTGTCTTAACATTAGAATAGCTTCTCTTGTTCCTCTATTCTGTTGAAATCCAAATTGATCTTCATCCAGATTCTGCTCAATTTTACTTATTATTCGGTTATATATAGTATTTTTGACATATGTGATATTAGGCTCAAGGTACGATGTTCATCACATTTTATAGTGGCTGGTCACTTTATATGTCACTGCTTTATAGGTTACCTTATTACATTGTTACGAACATCCAACAAATGTACCTAAACTACAATAATTACATAACAACTCTATCATAAATATTAACAAACAACATTTGATTTTATGTTATATTATTTGTGTTCCAACACTATACAGATTTTCACACTGCTTTTAGGTATGTTCACTCAATCTTTCATACAATTGATTTTGTTTTATTTTATATTATACTACAAAACATCGCCGGCCGCGGTGGCCGAGGGGACTGAGGCGCTTCAGTCACGGTCTGCACGGCCACTACGGTCGGGGGTTCGAATCCCCCCTCGGGCATGGATATTTGTGCCGTCCTAGTTCGTAAGTAGTTCATAAGTAGTTTGTAAGTTTAGGGACTGATGACCCCGTAGTTAAGTCCCATAAGCTTGACAAACAATTTTATTGAATTGAGTACAAAGCATCTTTATACTATTGTACCTCATCTTGTAAATCATTGCTTACAACAAATACACTCAATGTACATTGTTTATTTAATGACTTATGATGTAAAATTATCATTATTTTTTTCTTCACAACGTTATGTCTTAAACGTCGCATCTATTTTCACCATAAAAACAAAACAAACGAAACATAAATTTGCTAGACTAAGCTCAATACTATTTGTAATACCTACATGTATACCATCAAAGACTTCAACCCTATACTGTAATGTTAAAATCAAACAATCAATAGCACAAACAATGTACTAACAAAATGCTCAGTGTCATTAGAAGTTAGAAATTTCCAAACCAATATTTTTATAATACAAATGTAGAAGTAAGTAGTTGTAATACTAGTTTTAAGATATTGTTGAATAAAGTATAAACCTAAATTAAATATGCTAAGCTAAGGCCCAAACGAGAAGAAGCTCTGCAGCGGACCACCTGTCACCCCTCAGGGACAGGAATGAAAAGGTAAAAAAAAATATAAAAATAAGGAAAAGGGGCCCCACCCCTCGAAATAGTGAGTATAAAGAAGAAAAGTATGGCGTCTGGATTATTTTAATTGTTATGTTGTATCCTTTACTGTGACTAAATCGTCATGAACAGAAAACGAGACTCCAGTTGGAAAACATGTTGACCATTCTGAAGACGGATTTGAAAGAAAATCCTAAATAGGTCATGGCCTATATAAACAAACATTTCATCCGTAGTTGTGGCTGGTCGCTGTGTCTAATTATAAACGTTTTAATACCACAGCCACGGTTCTCACGATGTCAATTTTGGACAAAATAGTGCTAATCAACTTCAGTTTCCGGCAGGCCCTTCCGGCGAAGAGAGATGCACATGATTAGCAATACAGTACAGGCTCACACCAGGGGCACGTGTAGCGTTAGCTGCAAGCGCTGTACCAACGGGGAACGAACGGCCGTGTGGACGTACTGGATTTGTTTTTTCGTGGCGTTGTTTTTTGTAAGAAGCTTCAGTATGCCCTGTAAGATACATGCCTCTCCCCAGAGCTATCACTGAAGTTTTATTTATTTATTTTTAGTCGTTTATCATGCAACCCATAGGCCAAAGATAAAATAGATTGCGCGTGACGTCATTATATTGACAGCAACAGCTAACTGACGTTACTGGAGGCAACCAGTGATCTCTATACAAACTGGATGTGTAACTCTGGTCTCTGAAAATAAAACTACAGCATGCCTGTGCATTCTGATGTTTTCTTCACTTTTTCGCATTGTCCGCCATATTTAAAAATGTTCAAATGTTTGTAGAGCTTAAGGGACTTAACTACGGGGTCATCAGTCCCTAAACGTACAAACTGCTTATGAACCAGTTTATACTAAAGACGGCACAAACATCCATGCCTGAGGGGGGATTCGAACCTTGCAAATCGTAGCATAGCGCCTCAATGCGCTCGGCCGCCCCGCCGCGGCTCCATTATTACGTGTAATTTGGAGCTGAGAGTTGAAATTCGTCTCCTTTGTAATGAAAATAAAGCGTCGATTTTAACAATAAAACGGCTTATCGTATTTTTATCACACATTTAGAAATACAGTGAGTATTAGCTGTCCGCAGTCCCCAGTATTAATGCGATATTTACACATTTTACACGTGCTAAAATTAAACGCATTTATAAGCAACATAGTGCACATTTTAAGCGAATGATTATTATTCCTGTTCTGTGAGTCTGATTAGAAGCCAAAATACCAGTTTGACAGGCATCATCAGTTATCTTGATGTTCCTAAGCGATAGATGTGAAAAGCTTTTTTTATGTTTTTATAAGAACTGAAATATGTTTGCATCCATAATGTCTGATTTCAACACAATAGAAGTGTTTAAATTTTACGACATTTGTCTTACATAGCGCTACCAAAACGTTATACAAGCAAAATAATTATCTATTTAGATTAAATATTAATGTGGTGATGAAACAAGAACTTGTTTTATTAGTATGATGAATAGTCTGTATACATCTTTAGCTTTGTATAAAGTTATTAAAAGCAGATCAGTACCAAAAATGACACGTTGACACACAAACTCAGTCAAGACCAAGATCTCCTGAAACACTCTTCACATGCCTTATAACATTCATCGGTTGGAAAAAAGTAAAGGATTCATGGTGAAATTCAAACACTAAGGATCTATAATTCTGTTGCTTGTACAAAGAACTGATAATACTTTTAACATAGCTACATGTAGAAACGATAATCAGCGAATGAATACGAACAATATAATTACGTTACCTTTACTACTATATGTCTAATAGGAAAAGGAAAGCCGTTTTATTCATAAAATCAACGCTTGATTTTTCCTGTAAATGAGAAAAACTGTGGCTCATAATGACGAAAACTAGTAGCTCGGGGCAGAAACGTTAGATGTTGGTTTCAACAATAGCAAAGCAGAGATAGAGATACGCGCAGTCTATGTTATTCTTAGTCCATGGTGGAACCAGTGTTCCACATGTAAATATTAGGACACAGTTAATCGTAGGCTGAGATGCTCATCTGAATGAATGTTTTATCACTTGAGCAGCACTGTATTCCCCTTCCCCTCAAGAAGAAGAAATTATCTGATGTGCTACAGTTTGTGAATGAGATCTGAGGGATGCTAGTACTAACCAAGCACAACTCGCACTGTGGACGGTCAGAGGGTGAATGTAGATAAGTTACGTACCCTTGGGTATTGAGTTGATTCGAGGCTACTGGTGGTGTCACCATTTTCTGTGAGTGAAGTTGCCTTCGTATTCATGGCCCATTCAGGGCCCTTGGTTCGGCTCTTTCAGTATCCAGTGGTTTTATTTGTGCCAGTGCCCGTACACTGTGTAATTCTTGCCAATAGTACTCCAAGAATGAGGGACTGCAAACATTTGGTGTATTTAATACCTATTCTATCTTTTCAAGTTAGTTAGTTGTCACATTTATTTTATCATACGTAGTGTTTTCACAATTGGTCAACTGCCCCTTATTTGGTATCATAAGTTTATACATACATCGAACTGGTCTAGTGCCCTAGAAGTAAGGATCGAAGGGTGACACATTGCCCGACATTTGGGTAATTAGTATTATCTTTACCTTTTACAACAGCTACAAATCGTAAGAGTTAAGTTCTTGTCATTATTGTTTGATGAGTCGCAAACAGCAAGGCATTTTCAATGTAAATTCATTTATGTTTCTAAGTGGACTAGTACCCTTAAGTTGTGTAAATTCTGCCACTTCAGTTTTTGACAGCGGGCTACTGCTGCACAGTTGGTTGAGTAACTAGCCTGGAATGTACACCGTTTAAACGAGATAGTGCTCATATATATTCAGTTCTTATTATTACTGTTTCGTAAGTGGGCAAAAATTCACTTGAATTTCAAATATTAAATTTATATGTATTTGAGAAGGCTAGTGCCCGTGAGCTATTTGCTCTCGCCAACCGGGATTTCGAGAGTGAGCCACTGCCCAACATTATGGGAGAAATTGCGTTTATTCTGTTTGTGTGAGGGATCTAGTGCGATACATATTTGATTCTGGGATTTTTATTTTCACAAAGAAAAAAACACTTCCCAAACTTGTATTTATGCATCCAACAAGGAAACGAGAATTTCTCCACGGATGCACAAATACCTTATGTCTAATACCTTGCGGAAATACAGATAAAATAATGGACCGGGAGTACTACAATCGTTCTGTGTGATAATTTTAAGATTTGAGAAGGACAACAATCCTGAACAGCCTAATAATTTAAGCCGACCGCTGGTGCAAAGCGAGATATACGGATTTAGAGTGTCGATCCGGTAAAAATTTTCAAAATGTCCATTGAATGTAATTCAGTGGCCTGAAACAGCCGAGATGTTTTTAAATTCTTATTTCATAAATTTATGACTGCTAATATCGACCAACCTGGGCATCTGCTAAGGAACCGACATCATATAGTATTAATTATTAATACTAAAAAAAAATGAAAAAATAAATAAAATAAAAAGCCTTACAAAACGATGAAGACAAACAGGAAAATACCATCAACAAGCATCATAACAGTGAAAATATACACACAGATAAAAACGAAATAGAACAAGACCCTAAGCAATTTTCGACATCAACTGTCAGTGGCTGTTGAAATAAATCAATGAAGGTTAAAAATTTGGGCCCAACAGCGATACGCACTTAAGTCTCCTACATAGTAGTCAGTTATGCTCAATATTACGCCAGTGATGACTCGACGCACTACACTAGCGCGCATTGATGTGTAACAGACAAGAGCCATCGCAATATTTAAACACACCTCATTTTCTGAGGTACACAGACCACATTGTAACTGTAATGTTTTCATATACCAGTGAAAACGTAAATAAATATCCATAAAACACCTTTGATTATCAAAAATAAATAAACAATTTGAGATAGCCTATTAATTGGTAGGAAAACAAATTACGAAATAGTTGAATGTCGATCTGCAAATATAGACGAGCCCATGAGTACCTAAATTGACTTCATGAATTTCAACTTTAATATTAATTTAATGTTATGTAATGTAAATAAAATCATATGTGATAGTGTAAGCTTTTAGTAAAAATCAAATATAGACTAAATTTTGACAGAATAACGAATTAAGTCATAAATGCCGAATGCACTGTGTAGATAAATTCAGCATATATATTATTCTTTCCAATGAATATTGTTACATAATTAATTATACTCGTGTATCATAGCTCCATAAATGTTAGGGACAGTTTCGTATTAATATTTTTCCAGTTATTATGATGTTTTTCATATTTATGTGTGTTTTCGGTTATTAGAAACGTTTAAGAATGTCTAAGGTTACTAAAAGGTGACGACGTATTTATTCTTGATTTATAGAATATCAGATGTTATTAATAATAAGATAACTGATTGTCATTTTAGTATTTTCGCGTTTTTAACAACTCTAACATTGGATGGCACTGTTGAGATTTGTGTATAAAGACGACCCGCAGAAGTAGTAAGGACGCAGTTTTTAACGAGATTTCGAGGCAGTCACAATGCCTGTTAGCACCTTGATGTTTCATTGTTGAAGTGATTATCGTTCCTATTCAAGTTTACTTATAGTTCTGTATTAAACTACGATTCAACTTACCTGGTGTTGCTCTTCACTATTTCAAACCACTAACGTACACATTAATTGAGTTCAGCTGCTCATATTCAACGTAATACAGATGTTGCTGCAAGACTGCGAATCCAGGTTCTGAGTTACAAGAAGTTACACCAAACCCAGAGATACCTTGCGGAAATACAAAACTTTGTGGAGGAGCCAGGATTTGGTTGCATCGTAATTTCTAGTGAAGTGAGGAGGGCTAGTTTCGTCTCAGCCTCCCATCAGACGCAAATTTTGACGTTACTCAAACACTACTGCCGTAACGCCTCTGCTTGATCTCATTCAATAGTCAGGCAATTTCATCGATTTTATATACCTTACTCCAAAGTTCATTGGCCTGGTCTAGCAACAGTGAATGCACATTTGAATTGAAAGGTAGTCTCTGTTGCAACAGAGACTACCTTTCAATTCAAACATTTCATCGATTTCCGTAAGAGTTCAGGCGTAGTGTATCTTCCATCTGAGGAATTTGTGATTCACCGTCTTCGTTTTATAAATAAGGGAGAAAAGGCACTGCAGAATATTAAACTACAAAAGTCTACCTGATGACTCTCAAAACAAGGACCTACAGATGTAATCCGGCCTACAAATAGAATGACATCTTGGTTAACGAACTGGAACCGTTATTTGGGCTTTTAACGCAAGACAAGGTAGCGCGAGTCATAATTCCAGCCTCAATATTCGTTTTGATTCGTCGATGTTTACGCAGCTCTGAATGGTACATGGAGGTCTATGTACGTTGCTAAAATACTGTGGCTACGTGATGGATGAAAGTAATTATTGTTTTTATGCGCGAATAACACACCGTAGTGAGAGTGGCCTGTTAAATTATTTAAGCAAGATTTCGGGCAGTTGAGATCTGCAAATGCAAGTTAAAACGCTCACTGCTGGTCTAAATTATTTTACGAGTGGCCACAGTACTTGCGTAACGAAAATTTATACAACTGCTCAATCCTTAAGGGAGCAGTCAACATTTAAACAAGCACATAATTAATGTTAATAAATGAATAGATAATTAAACATGGTACGAGGAGAGGTTTCATACTTTAAATCATTAGCTATTCAATAAAATGGCCAAGCAAATAAATGTGGGAGACAAAATTAAGCACACACCTTCTACAATAGTGAATTAAATCAAAGTTACTGCCCATAATAAAAAATTTTCTTCCCCTTATAAATATGGAGGTAACGTGTGAGGAAAATTGTAAACACACAATGGATAGATGAATGTACATTCATTAATTCAAAGCCAGACAAGTGCATAATTCTTGCAACACTTTACTCAGGCAGGATAACTTGATAGCAGCGACAGACGAAGCAGCTTCGGCGTTTTTTATGAGATGGTGGGTGTCTTGAAGCACAAATTTAAAAATCACTATGCACCAAATGAACTCATGTCCAGGAAGGCAGCGGCATACTATTCTTCAGCACCATGTGGTGTCGACCACGGTGAATAGAATTTACAAAAAGAAATTAATTTAGAATGTGCAAGTAAAGCACACACAAGGATTCTATAGAAGGAAGCTAGTATTAATAAAAACATGGATGAAGGCCGAAGTAATGACCGTTACGAATGCATGTGGTGAAATTGGTTATCCAAGACAGGAAAGACGGAATCAAACTAAAAAATATGAAAAATATTTATTATACTCGCAGATACAGATGCCATGCGAAAACGTTAGTTAAAAAACAACAAGAAAATCCAAAGATACTAAGTTTACACAATGGCTGAAGGCCACACATGTGAATTCTAACTTGAGAAAACCGGACACAAAATCATCACCAGAATGAAGACGCACATACAAAATTTACACCGAATTATTCAATTTCTGTAAATTGAGAAACACTTCGCCTTGCATAGCGAAAGAATTAATCAAGAAAACAGTCACTGATAAACCAAGACTGTCTGATCACAAAGAAAGCAAAGTTCTAACAGCATGCCTTCCCCTCAGTATGATTCGTCAAAGTACCTTCTTCCATGGTCGTAGCGAGAGTGAAGCCCTAAGGCACAGAGTAACATATATTTGTCTGTATTTGTCTGTGCCTAAGTCCACGCCAAAACCTTCCCCGCCACGAATCGGATGTAGAGCGCGCTAAAAACCCATAAAGAGCACATTCAGAGCATAGTGTCTACCAACCCCCTCTACCTGAGGAAGGTAATACCCTCTTCAACGGTTCCCAGAGAGGTCTCTTATCACCTCTTTCGTCCAAGATTAGGTTGGCACCACACTAAGAACACGGCCACCTCGCCATCTTACCACCTTGCCATCTTGCCACCCAGCAGACGCCAGCGCAGACGACAACTGAAGTCATGCGTTTTTAATTAAACTAGTCTCTAAAGCCCGAGTCGGCGACTGTAAGCCATTGCGCGGCAGTCAGTCAATATTAAAAACAAACTTCCACATCCATATGAACACACAAGTTCAGTCACACGGGTGAAAACATGTATAAACATGGGGCATTGATCATTAATAAACAGAATAAAAATAATTAACATACTAATAGACAATATTAATGGTGCAGAAACACTTTAGGTTAATGAGTAACTCAAAACTGGAACACGACCACACACATTCAGTGGGCGTGTTTCATTAGTAAAAAAAATGAGTAGTGCATACTTGCCCAGAATGCTACTTTTTGTTGGGCTGTGAATGACGGCAACAGCGATTTTAATAACATGGCTGTTTTACAGTATTACAGTACCAGTACACATGTGTATCAACTAGAAATGAAATCGGGCGTACTCTTCCGGCGTACTCTCGCGGTAAATCTCTTTACGCTCGCCATTAAACACATCGTTCTAGAACATACGCGATTCAAACATCGCCATAAATTAGCTGTTCTGCTGCCGCTGAAAGGCAGCGAATAACCTTCGCATCAATAAATACTCCGTCGGTTCCTTTTTTTATATAACGGTCCCTCGAACTGGGCTTTGCACGGCTAATTGCGCCATAAATACGACTGCTGTTAGCGTCTCCGCTGCTCTGTAACGGTCGAGTGTTATCGAAGGGTGGTCACCGATCACGTGTTGGCCCCGGTAGGTTGAGAGGAGCTTTCGCTCCGATTAATGACCCACAAATAGCCACTGGAGACTGTCAGCAACAGCCGGCGTGCTCCATCAGCTACCAAGCGGTCTAGGAAATCACCGTTATTATTGTGCACCCTCTTTGCATATCAGTTATATCAAGAAGCGTTTATGTTATCGTCCTCGATCTGAAGTTTCACTATCTTTCATCTTCGTATCGTACAATTATTTCGTAGCCTATTTCTATCTACAAAAACACAGTTACTAACAGCCTTGATATGCATCTGGAGTTACAACTGTTGTGTAATGAAGACGTGATATTATTATCTTCAAGGAAAGCGTATAATGTGATCTTACGTTTGTAAAAATTATTTTTAAAGCAAGTATTCTTAACAGTATGTTGTCAAAGAAATGCCTATCTATATCTGCAAAAAGACAGTTACTAACATCTTTAAAAAGACACCTGGATTTACAGCTATAGTCTATTTAACACTTGATATTATTTGCACGGATAGCATACAATGTGTTGTTACCCTTCTAAACAGGATTTTTAAATCAAGTACTCTTAACCCTTTCATTCCCAGTGTTGTTCCTCAACAACAACGTCTTGAAAGCTGATTTATACCGTATTTTGTGTGCTGCTGTTTAGTCAGTTCTGAGGGATTAATCTATCTGTCTTGGAGGTTGCCACCTGTACGTGGCTGTGAGTATGAGCGTGGTTCATGTTATTTTATTTTATCGGTGAACTGCCTTGTCTTTGGTGGTGTTCCGAAGATTATGCTAGCATTATTGATCTGACAGTATTAACTATCAACAAGATAACGCCCCAAGGAATAAAATACCTCGATACAAACGTATGTGCTATGCATGAAATGCATAACATAAAAAACAATAGTGCCATAAAAAACTTTAAAAAACATATTTCGATATTTAGCGCACTGCATTTTTCTAATACAGAAAACATTGAATTTTAATTTTTCCAAGGCGGAATTCATAATGTGGGAATGAAAGGGTTAACAGTACCTTGATAAAGAGCTAATAATACAAATAAAGATGGGCTTAACGAAATCAGAAAACAGCAATATGAAGGCGAAAGGCTTAAACACATAGCATTCATCCTATACAAAAGACTTATTAGGACATTATGGAATATACTCTCACAAACGATCAATATAGTGTAGTCTGAGGTCATTTTGACTGATCATTCCGTCGCTTCTTGGTGGACAGCCGCGGTCTAATGATCGAGCCCTCGAAGGTGCCTTGATGCGGAGCGCGCGGTTTCTCCCCGTCGGAGGTTCGATTCCTCCCTCGGACATGAGTGTGTGTGTGTGTGTGTGTTGTCCTCAGTTCTGATTAAGCCAAGGGACAAACACAGTAGTTAAGACCCATAGCTTTACCAACAGTTGAACATCTTGGTGGAATATCATCATACTGAATTAAAAATCACAAATTTGTGTATTTTACATATGTTTATTTTAATTTGTTAACCGGTTTTCGACTTGCAAGGCAATCTTTAGAGTTACTAGTTTTATCACAGTAATTGCAATACTTATATACAGAGTTGAATGATATGTTACTCATTTACAACTGAGATTCAAGCTCATGAAACTAAGTCTGTGGGTCGGAGGTATAGGACAAAACTTTACAGGAGATGTCTTTCCCCGTGTTCTCCCTTAAATATCTTGCTTATTAATAGTATCAACGTAACGAAATTTCATATTCATAGAATATATGACATCAACTGCGATTGAGCAAAGCTGAAAATGTGTACCCAACCGCGATTCGAACCCGGGTCTCCTTCTTTCTAGGCAATTGCGCTGATCCCTACACCACTGGGGACACAGTGATCACCGCCCCTGCAAGGACTATCTCAGCACGCCTCCTGTAAGAAAGAAATTCCCAGCGTCACCATGCCTACAGTACTCAAACTTGTAGTTATGAAACTAATTCCCGTAATTGCCCACCCCTCCCCACTAATGGTAGAATCATTGCCCGTCACCTGCATATTATATATATACCTGTGGCATCTGTTCCGAAAGAACAGACTCCACTTTTGATCCTGCAGTTGTTATTCTTTCATATTGTATGAATATGCGTAGAAATCAGGAGACCCGGATTCAAATCCCGGCTGGGTACACAATCTCAGCTTTGCCCAATCGCAATTGATGTCATATATTCTTTGAATATGAAAGAATAACAATTACAGGATCAGAAGTGACGTCTGCTCTTTCGGAACAGATGCCACATGTATATGTGTAACGAAATTTGGTCCGTTTACACTTTGAACATTAAGTATCTTGTTGCTGTACATGTAAGAGCCTTGTTTCATTTTGTACCAGTTTTGCAGATATAAAATGGACATAGTGTTGCATAGCTCTAATAAACATGTCCCAGTATTTGCCATACAGCTCTTGGTATTTAACGTATAATATTACTCAGTCATATTAATTTCACTGTAGAATATATTACTTGAACAGAACATACATTGGGGTTCAACTTGTACGAACATAAATGTCACATTTGGTCCAAAATCACAGGTATGTTTTCTTGTAGATAGAATGTTATGTTTGTATTACGTGTATGTTCTAGGTTCTTATAAAATTCACGACAAACTGAAGCGATATATGGCAACAGTGCCATTAATTCATTATGTTTCGTCAGTGAAATAAGTCTTGGGACTAGTCTTCGCATAATAGTTCGCGACCGGGAGCGCTCACTTTATTTCGCAGCTCTGTCGCGAACTAGTTCGCTCCTTTAGTTCGTCCGCTTCCAGTGACAGATGAGCGGTGTGGTCTGCGCATACAGGTGGAGGGAGAAGTTCGCCCCACCTACCTACTTCATGCGCTTGCTGCGTGAGCAGCGAACGATATCAGGTAGACCAAAAGAAACAGTTTGTGAATATACAATGTAAGCTTTCACGGCCGGCGTCAACTTCATTTAAAACTTCCGGGCTCATAAGCCGTGGTCGATTTATAAAACTTTCCCCTAACGTTTCATCTTCGGCTGCGGAAGACATCTTCAGAGGTAGAGTGGCGAACTGCGATGAGAACGTGAGGGAGCGCCGTATATATAGGCAATGTAGAGGGCACCACATCACGTGACGTCTGCTACGACACTATCTCTGGTATTGCCAACATTATTGGCAGAGAAGAATCGATTGTCACTCCGCTGGTGTAAAGCAGAAGTCCAAATTCTGTCTAATTTAACAGCTTCCTCTTTCCTGTTAAAATTATTGCGATGTTTATAGATCTCGATTGCTTCTCTTATGTGCGCTGTGTGTTATGGTCTTCAGTCCGGAGACTGGTTTGATGCAGCTCTCCACCCTACTCTATCCTGAGCAAGCCTTTTCATCTCCTCATAAGAACGACAACCCACATCTATTTGAATCTGCTTACTATACGCGTCTCTTGGCCTCCCTCTGCGATTTTTACCCCACACACTTCCCTCCAATGCTAAATTTACGATTCCTCGATGTCTAAGAATGTGTCCTACCAAGCGATCCCTTCTTTTAGTCAGGGTATGCCAAAAATTCCTTTTCTCGCCAATTCTGTTCAGTACCTCTTCATTAGTTATGTGATCTACCCACCTAATCTTCAGCATTCTTCTGTAGCACCACATTTCAAAAGCCTCTATTCTCTTCCTGTCCGCACTGCTTATCGTCCATGTTTCACTCCCGTACAAGGCAACACTCCACACAAATGCCTTCAGAAAAGACTTCCTTACACTTAAATTAATATTCGATGTTAGCAAATTTCTCTTTTTCAAAAATGCTTTTCTTCCCATTGCCATTCTGCATTTTATATCCTCTGTACTGCGACCATCGCATGTTATTTTACTACCCAAGTAACAAAACTCATCTACCACCTTCATTGTTTCGTTACCTAATCTAATTCCTTCACCATCGCCTGTATTTCTAAGACCGCATTCCATTATTTTTGTTTTGCTCTTGTTAATGTTCATTTTGTACGCTCTCTTCAACACACTGTCCATTCCATTCAACTGCTCTTCCAGGTCGTTCGCTGTCTCTGACAGAATTACAATGTCATCAGCAAAACGCAATGTTTTTATTTCTTCCCCCTGAACTTTAATCCCTATTCCAAATTTTTCCTTGCTTTCCTTCATCGCCTGCTCAATGTACAAATTGAATAACATCGGAGAAAGGCTACAACCCTGTCTTACTCCCTTCCCAACTGATGCTTCCCTTTCATGCCCTTCGAGTCTAATAACTGCGGTCTGGCTTTTGTACAAGTTGTAGATTACTCTCCTTTCCCTGTATTTTACCCCTGCTGACTTCAGAATTTGAAAGAGTGTAGTCCATTCAACATTGTCAAACGCTTTCTCCAAATCTACAAAGGCTAAAAATGTAGATTTGCCTTTATATGTGCGTAATCAAGCACATGGACGGAACGTTGGGCCACAAGGTCTACAGGAAGGCTACTCATACTGACCGATACCTGCATAAAGACTCTAACCACCATCCCAGAAAAAAAAAAGAGGTGTGGTTAAAACATTGGTTGACAGGACGCATAAAATTTGTGAACCTACTTATTTAAGAGATGAGTTGGAGCATTTACAATCCACCTTCCAGAAGAACGGTTATTCTACCAAAGAAATAGACAGAGCCCTTCGTCCCAGGGAGAAAGTTAATGTTAACAAGGAACAACAACCGTCTAAGGGGAAAGTTTTTCTTCCGTTCATAAATAAGGTTACAGACCGTATTGGAAAAGTGCTGGACAAGTATGGGGTAGAAACCATTTTCAGACCTACAAGGAAGATAAAAGAATATTTAAGATCTGAAAAAGATGTACGACATCCGTTGAATACACCAGGTGTACGTAAAATTCCCTGCAGCTGTGGTTCAGTCTACATTGGAACTACAAAAAGAAGTGTCAATACTCGGCTGGTCGAACATAAAAGGAATTGCCGCCTGGGGCACACGGATAAATCGGCCGTAGCGGAACATGTATACCAAGAAGGCAATCATGAAATTAAATTTAATGAGACTAGTGTCATCTCAAAAACTTCGCACTATCATGCGCGCACATATAGAGAAGCAATCGAGATCTATAAACATCGCAATAATTTTAACAGGAAAGAGGAAGCTGTTAAATTAGACAGAATTTGGACTTCTGCTTTACACCAGCGGAATGGCAATCGATTCTTCTCTGCCAAGAATGTTGGCAATACCAGAGATAGTGTCGTAGGAGACGTCACGTGATGTCTTGTGGTGCCCTCTACATTGTCTATATATACGGCGCTCCCTCAAGTTCTCATCGCAGTTCGCCACACTACCTCTGAAGATGTCTTCCGCAACCGAATATGAAACGTTAGGGGAAAGTTTTATAAATCGACCACGGCTTATGAGCCCGGAAGTTTTAAATGAAGTTTGTGAATAATTTCATGCATTTAAATTTTGAGCTATCTTTATATCTTGGCATTATGAAATTTATTTGTCAGATACTGCAGAGTGCAGAATACTCTAAATCGTATTGTAGCACTAAACTATGTAACTCTAGCTGGCAGACGCTCACCTAGAAATGGCTCTCATCGTCTGAAGGCAAGCTCGCACGTGATTTTTAAGTCCGCTGCGCGCCCTCTCGCTACTGACCGTCGGTCTTCGAACAAAGATCCAACGAACTAAGGAGCGAGGTACGTTTGGCATAATAATTCGCGACCGGTAGCGCATATTTTAGTTCGCGACTTGTAGCTCTCATTTTAGTTCGCAGCTACATCGCGAAGTAAGTCGCTCTTTTCATTTCGTCAGCTCCCATTCCCAAGACGGATCGTTACTCATCCCTTTTTGGCTTTTGCTACCTATGCTGTAAGCGTTCTTTCTTTTGTTATGGTACCTTTTTTATAAGGATCAGTGTTGTCCAAGTGTGAGCTGTTACCCATATTTTTGGCCAATTAGCCATCAAATAGGTAAATAAATCAGTTATTTACACAAATGGGTGATATAACAACGGTTTTCAACTACTTTACATACAGAGTACTCGTAGTATTTAATTTTTAAAATGGATTTATTTATTAGATCATTGAAAAAACATTACCTACAAAATGTGCTAAATTTGTTTATTTTGGTGAATAAAAGTACTCATTTTATAAATAACTATTTAATTTTCATAAAATTTTGGAAGTGAGAATAAAAAAAATATTACCACTATTAGCTACAGGACAAGTATTATATGGCAGAAACAATATTACCAATATCGTTAATAAGAAAACTCGAATTTGAGGTCGAGCTCACTCTTAATATACAACTTAATTTTGTACTAACAAATGAAATAGAAGAAACTGATTATCTTCACGCTAGCGACATTGATGTAGACGATGGGTTTCGACCTTTACATTCTGTCGACGGGGAGTAAACTAGTTTTGTAGCTAATTTATTCTACACAGTTTCGTTACTTTACAGTATTAGTGTCTCTTATACGACGTTATCCTCAACATTGTACCCCGCGACCCGCCAACAGCATCACACAGGCGAGAGAAAATGACTGACGCATAATTTCTCGCATATAAATGCAAATAATTACTTCTTTGCACTATGGAATGAGGGTTATATTTAAATAGTGTTGAATACCTTAAAACAAATTTGTGTCAGTGAACTATCAAACTACAGCTGAGCTGCATGACGGTAATTGGTAGCAGGGAACCGCGTGATTCTGCACGCTTTCGCTTCCTTTCGCTGTTCCCCGTCAGCCTTCGGGAAAGGAGCGAACAAAGTAAGAGACGAGGGATCTGGGAACTAGTTCGCGTAGTTCTCCTGTGGGAGCGCTCTTCCGAACTAGTTCGCGAACTACACAACACTACTTGGGACATCTGAGAGTTGGTACAAATGTGGCGTCGCAAGTTAAACGCGCGCGCCACAGACGGCGTCATCGCTAAAGAGGCGCGACGGGAAAGACAGGTGAAGAAGTGCCGCCCTACGCAGAAAGCGAGCGGTGTTGGGCTGCGCCGCAGAGGTCGGTTCAAGTCTGGCCGGAGACCCACTCACAAATGCCGTATTAGCATCAGTTAACAACGGCCATCAATAGTATGAGATTAAATAACGCAATTCCCAACTGTTAGCTGTAGCGTAGTGGGCAATGTGTTGGACTCTTGACGCTGAAGGTCAGTGGTTCGGAACCCGCCAGTCTGAAACTCTTGCAGGAAAAAAAGAATTTTTTTTTCCCTACAGGATTTTCAGACACTCTTATTAATTAATTTTTACTGAATGAAATAAATCACAATTTGCGATTTTTTTATTATTTAGATTATTATTTTGGTCCAAAATGTTTGCAAAAACTTATAAAATTACAAATCTAAAGTGGTCCGTAAAACTCGTCAGTGCGATTTTTTTTATAGTCGCGGAAGCCGCCACAGCAATGTGAAATTGAAGATAAGTTTTTGTCACAATAAATTATTATTATTACTAGTGATACTTTTGGAGGTTGCACTACTCCCACGTGCTCTGCCCACCAGATCGGTTGTGTCGTCGAGAGATAGAGATCGTCACAGCAGTTAACATCTCGGAGGAACACAACATAAAATCTGCTGGAAATGTACGTCGATGTCTGCGTAACCTAACGAAGTCGGCCTGTTTGTTGTCACCACCAAAATATGTGTTGAAGCACAGAATTCCCATATTTTTCTGTTTCGCTTGTAATTGCACGCACTGTGGTAACAAAAACGGCTCTGAACTGTCAGATCTTTTGTGGCATACAACGAATTAAAACTTTTAAAATGTTGAAGTTCCATATTATGAACAATGTACTTGCTCCAAGTATGTTTTACGAATGGTTGCCAGTCCCAAGATGTTAAAATTCTCATATTATTCAATTTCTTCCGTTTCCTCTCTATCAACGCATGAATACTATTAGCCTCCATATATAGTATGGAATCTTAGAATCTTAGTACAAAATTCTTAGTTATGGTGGTCTTAATTTTTGGATACTTATGCAATAACCAGAAAAAAACACATTATAATATCCACATTCTTATTTTTTTCATAGCAGTGCCGTTCCAAGTGTGATTTTTTTTTTCCACGTCCCTGTCAGGTATGACACTCTGCTCGCTTCAAAATTGCTGATGTAATTTCGTTTCCGGCTCGTCCTCCTTTTCACTCATCCCACATCACACAGTGAACTGAAGAATCTGATGCATCATACAAGGTAAAATTTAAGGCACAAAGTTTTCTGAAAAGTGCAAAAGTATAGAGCACTATGTCCAAGTAGTGTTGAATACCTATAAGGTAAAGTGGACTTAGCGTTATTTCATTGCACGGTAACTCCGCCAATGTTCCATGTAGGACATAGTGTGGTGTACGTCTGAGTAGAGGACAAGAAACTCATATGATTGTGCCAATAAACGCATTTTAGCCAAAAATGACATTGTGCTCTAAACCTCCGACGCACGGAACGAGTGACATAACTTCCAAGTCTGTATGTAGACATTGGAATTTCTTTGATAAAACAGTTATGTCTAAACTTGGCCTTCTAGCCGAAAACCGGATAATGAATTAAAATAAATTTGTGAAACTTACACAACATTAAGATTTCTAATTCAGCGTACTGTGACACTCTAAACACAAAGAATTGTGAGTAGCAACCTGCGGTTGTTTGCTGATGAAACTGCGGTCAATAGTAAAGTATCGTCCAGTGTACAATGATTCTTCTACCGGGCGCAATGAATGGCAGCTAGCTCCAGATGTAGAAATATGTAATGCAGATGAGTACAAAAAGAATCCCACAAATTTCGAGTACAATACTAGCAGTGTGCTGCTTGGAACAGTTGCGTCGATTTAATACGAGGGCGTAACACTGCAGAGCGATATGAAATGCAGCGATCATGTAAGGACAGTTGTTGGAAGGAGGGATGATCGACTCCGCTATATTTGGAGTCGTTTGGACATATTTGGGTCATCTGTAAAAACAGACCGCGTACTGAACGATAAGGCAACCCATCTTCAAGTACTGCTCAAGTGCTTGGTATTCTCACCAGATCGCGTTGAAAGAATACATAAAAGCAATACAGAGTCGGGCTATTGGATTGCTTACTGGTAGGTTCGATCAGTATACGAGTGTTGTGTAGCTGATTCAGGAACTCAAATGGATTCCCTGGAGGAAAGACGATGGTCTTTCCGAGAAAAAAGTACTGAAGGAATTTAGAGGGCCGGCATTTGAAGTTGTCTGCAGAACGATTTTGCTAGCGACAACTTAGATTTCGCCTAAAGCGAACAATGATTAGGGTTCAGATAACTTCTTTAACCTCTTACATTATTGTTGATGTGAAAAAATGCCGAGCTCCACCGTGCTGTGAATCAATGACAAACTGTCGGTCCCCCTGTAACCAGTTGGTTACGTCAGTTCAAAAGACGAAGGTAGGCAACGGCATAACACTGTGTGTTCAAAGCATTATTCGGATTGTTTACTCTTTTACCATTTCCTTTCAGAGGCATATAAGCAGCCCTTTCTCACGCTCTGTTATTGAAGAGGAAAGCAAATGTGTAAACCCCCGCCGCCCACCCCCTCCTGTCACCTCTTTCGTCCAAGATTAGGTTGGTACGACACTAAGAACGCGGCCACCTCGCCATCTTGCCAAGTTTGTCTCTGGCCATCCAGCAGACGCCAGCGCAGGCGACAAACGAAGCCATGCGTTCTTAACTGCAGCAAAACGAGGCCTAAAGTGCGAGGCGGCGACTGCAAGCCATTGCGCGGCAGTCAGTCAATATTAAGAACAACCTTCCACATTCACATGAACACACAAGTTCAATTACACGGGTGGAAACGTATATAAATACGGGGCAAACATATATAAATATAGGGCACTGATCATTAATAAAAAGAATAAAATAATTAACACACGGATAGATAACATTAATGGTGCAGAAACATTTTAGATTAATGAATAAATCATAATGGAACACGACTACACATTCAGTGGACGTGTTTCACTGTGGTTTATAGGAGGGTGACATCATTAAGTGACTGTAATATGATACAAAATGACCTACACAAAATTTCTAGTTGGCGCTAGTTCGAAGCGTAGAAAAATGCAAGGTGTTGCAGATGGGTAGGAAAACAGCATTAGTAATGTGGTGATCGACACAGTCTCGTCGATTAAATATCTAGGCGTAACGTTACAGTATGATATGAAATGGAACAAGCATGTAAGGACCGGTTGTGCAACCTCGTTTTGAGTATAGCTCAAGTGTTTGGGATCCGCACCAGTTCGGTTTGAAGGAAGGCATAGGAGCAGTTCATAGATGATCAGCTAGGTTCGTAACTGGTAGGTTCGACCAATGTGCGAGTGTTACAGAGATGCTTCGGGTACTCTAATGGCAATCGCTGGAGGAAAGGCGACGTTCTTTTTCAGACACTTTGTTGAGGAAATTTAGAGGACCGGGATTTGAAGCTGACTGTAGAACGATTTTACTGCCACGAACCTACATTTCACGTTAAGACCACACAGACAAGAGAAATTAGGGCTCGTATAGAGGCATACAGGCATTCATTTTTCCTGCGTTCTATTTGGGAGTGGAAGATGTAAGTCAGCGCCACACGCCAGACGTAGAAGAACGACCGTAGAGAAGGCAGCAATCGACAGAAAGCCAACAGCAAGCAGGCTCCGCGCATCCTGGAGGGAGTAACCGAAGATGCGCGCCCTCTGCAAGCGGTTATATCTAGGCCGACATACGTCTGGACGCCCGTCAGTTACTATTCCGGGCTACGACAGTTACTAGTGAGCACACGGCAGTGACTTTTCAGGTATACGTCAGTTACTATGAAGAACTCGGGCAGTTACTAGGCAGCTACGACGACAGAACTAGGACAGTACTAAGTAGAAACGCGGCTACGAACTTAGCAGTAACTGTGTCACAGTGCAGCTAGCATTATACAGACGACGCCTCAAGAAGCAAGAAGAGAGAAGAAGCAGACTTAGGTTCTTAAGCTGAGTATTAAAACTTGCAGTCAATAAATATCTTGTACTACTAACTAAATCAATGTTTTAGATGTCAAAGGATCCTGCACCGGGACGAGTAAACAACAAAAGGCGACGACGTCACAACAGAATAGAAAAGGAAATGTCTAGTAGTGGTCCAGTGTACCTTCCGCCACCCACCTTACGGTGGATGCGAAGTATATTTGTAATTGTAGATGAATATAACTCTGATTGTTAACGAACTTTGATTATTTTTGTATACATTCTGGTCAGTCTGGAGACAAAGGTGGAAAGGTGGAAAATAATACTGCCTTACAACTTATTTGATTACTGTGTTTATTTAAATAATTGATAGAGAATGACTGCGTTATTTGAGCTATTTATAATTTTTCACTTTCTCATTGTGACTCATGACACGTGGATACAAACCAGTTATGACTTACGAGTACTTAATTCACTCAACCTCCCCGAACAAATGACATGTTTCCAACATTCTGTGTAGCACTACAGTTATGATTTACATAAAGCACGTAAGCGAAATAAGTTTGGTTTAACTGCTGGAGTTTGGGTTGCAATAATTCACTATTTCACAAGGCAGTGTAGTGCTGATAAACCATAACAAATTACATTAAACTAAAATCAGTACATGCAAATACACTGCCCCTATTTCGCAGAAAGATCCCACTCATTAACAAAATGTCGCCCTAAGATCAGTGGTTGCGTATCTTTAAAAAATCTTCTATTAACATCTCAAAATGTGACATAACGCCCAATCTGACCATCCTGCGTATTTGGTTCGTATTTTCTTTCGGTGGTAGAACTGAAGATGTGTTCTGCTCTTGCTAAGTTGTGTATATGAAAATATCTGAAGTAGGTACATAAAGCTGCGCTTCAATTCTTTTCCCCTTGGATCTGCCAGGCTAGTGTGCTTTGCCACTTCAATGAGTTGGACCCATTCACGTGTATTAATAAATTACCGAGATCTATGCACAGTGAATTACCCAGGTCGTTCCACTTGTATAATTACCATTTGATAATTTAACGCAGCCCAAACTAGACAGCCAAACTGTGGGAACACGATTCTGAAATAAGGTCATGGGGGCAATAGTGTTTGTAAAACTGGAGAAGAGAAATTTGTTGACATAGAATATTAATACAAATATTAGGAAGTCTTCTCTGAAGCAATTGTGTGGAGCGTGGCCTTGAACAAGAATGAAAGGTGGACGATAAACAGTTCACACTGAAGAGGATAGAAGATTTGAAATTTGGTACTACCTAAGATTAGACACGTAGACGTCGTAACTAATGAGGGGGTACTGAACAGAATTGGAGAGAAAATACGTTTCAGGCATATCTTGACTAATAGACGGGAGAAATTAGTAGGGCACATTCTCGGATATCAAGGAATTGTCAATTTAGTATTGTAGGGAAGCGTTGGGGTAAAATAGCTGAGGTAGACCGCAAGACGAATACAGGAAGCAGATATAAAGGAATGTGGGTTCCCATTCTCAGACATGAAGAGGCTTGTGCAATATACAGTAGCGTGGAGAGCCGCATCAAACCAGTCTACAGACCGATGACTATAACAACAACAACAACAACATTGACTGGCTGGATACGTTTACAGTACGATGTTGTGACTATGAAAAATTAGTTATGATTCAGAGGGTTCATTAAGACCTTCATAAGCTTTCTCTAGCGTTCCATTCTTCAATAGCGCGCGAAAAGAAAGAACACTTAAATCGTTCCGTTTTCGATCTGATTTCTCTTATTTTATTGGGATGGACATGTCTACCTATGCAGGTGGGTGCTAGAAAAATATATTCACATACAGAAGTAAAAGTCGGTCATTGATTTCGCCGCAACGAATAACTTTTTTTTTAATGATTTCCACCTCAAATCGAGCAACATTTCCGTGGCGCTTTCCTCCCTGTGACGTGATAAAACAAAACGAGCTGCCCTTCTCTGAACCTTCTCAATGTCCTCCGTCAGTCCCACCTAGTGAGGGTCCCACAATGGGCAACAGTACTCCAGGAGAGGACGCACAAGTGTGATGTAGGCAGTCTCTTTGGTGGAGCTAGTGCATCTTCGAAGCGTTCTGCCAATGAAACATAACCTTTGGTTCGTCTTCCCCATAATATTTTCTATGTGTTCCCTCCAGTCTAAGTTGTTCGTAATTGTAACTCCTAGGTATTTTGTAGAATTTACGACCTTAAGGTTTTACTGATTTATCGTGTAATTGAAGTTCAGTGAATTCCTTTTAGTGGTCATGTGTATTACTTCACACTTTTCATTATTTAGTGTTAATTGCCAATTTCCGCACCATGTAGAAATTTTGTCTAATTCGCTTTGCAGTTGCTTTTGATCCTCTGTTGACTTCACTAACCGATAAACGACAGCATCATCCACGAACAATGTAAGGGAGCTATTCAGATTGTCACCTAAATCGTTTCCCTGGGGAACGCCAGATACCTCTTCAGTTTTACTAGATGACTTACCGTCAATTATTAGGAACTGTGTCCTTTCTGATAAGAAATCGTGAATCCAATCGCACAATTGGGGCGATATTCCGTAAGCAAGTAATTTCATTAGGAGCAGCTTGTAAGGAACAGTGTTAAAAGCCTTTCGGAAATCCAGAAATATGGAATCAATTTGAAATCCCTTGTCGATGGCACTTATCACTTCATGTGATATACTTGAAAACATTGAGTTCCAAGCTGAATTCTATCTGTGCTACTCAGAAGCAATGTTAAATAATGAAGAAGGATTTTGGTAATAGATAATTTCCTTTTTGTAGAGTGTAAGTCCAAGCATCTCGGGGAAGGGGGGGGGGCGGGCCCCCTGCCCCCTCCCCCCCCCCCCCCCCGGCGTGCGCTCTTGCTACCTTACCTCCGAGCCAATGGGCTCGCACGTTCCACGTCACCGGCGTACGCACGATCGAGGGAAACACTATATTTTCGAAACAGGAACAACGGAGTTGAATCGAGATTAAATGTGCTAGAGGTCATACAGCACGAGAGTGTCGTAAGGTCTTCAAGAGCCGTCCGGGGAATCTGCATTGTGTACAGAACAGTGGCACCTTGAGTAAAGGCCTTCAACGAAGGTGAGCAATTTGTGGCAGACCGTCAGTACGCAGTATTGCCGTTCGTTATTGGAGCATCGCCTGAGGCCAGCTTTGAGAAAGAAGCGGCTTCACTTTCTGCACAACCCGCCCATCATTTTGCACGACAATGCGCGGTGGCATACAGTGCAAGCTGTGGCTGCTCTGTTCGGTCGATGAGACTGGGAAGTACTGTACCATCCACCATACTTCCCTGACCTAACTCCTTGTGACTTCCATTGGATTCCAAAGGTGAAGTAACCACTTCGTGGCATTCGCTTCAGAACTATTCCAGAGATTCGACAGGCAGTAGACCGCTCCATTAGCACCATCAAGAGAACAGGCTCTGCTAACAGTATTATACTACGCCTTCCACATCGCTAGCAACCGGTTCTACACAACGCTGGTGACTACTTTGAAGGACAGTAATAGGTGCAAACATGTAACACTTTTGTATCGGTTGTGAATAAAAAGTTGCCACTAAGTTCCAACCTTCGTAAATTCAGTATTAGAATTTTGCTTATACTGGAATAATGCAGCGACCAGTAGGAAATATACTGATGAGCCAGGATGTTAGGCCCATCTACCTACTGCAGATAAAAAAACTATTTCAGGCGATAATAGCATCACCTGACAAGGAATGAATGATAGGCACAAGCACGTTGTTGAAGTACCAGTTAAGCAATCTGTCCGTGAGTAAAACGGGGAAGGCGCGTGAAATGCTTGAGTTTTTATTATCTTTATATTTTTTTATTTTATTTTTATTCATTAATTACCATGGTCAAATTTTAATGGCGCAGAAGAAAGCATGAGTTGTCGGCCGTTCGTGGAATGCTATGACGAGTGTCTTCAAATGTCGTCTCTACGTCCAAACGTAGGGCGGCTACCCTTCATTACTGGTCGGTCAGTAAACATAAGATTTTAATGCAGAGCAGAGTACAAGTGTGCGTGAACACAGAGTGCACCGAAAACTCCTAACGATGGGTCTCCACAACGGACGTCCCGTACATGTTAAAGCTTACTAATAAAATAAATAAAGTTAAATAAAGTAGGTATGTATTGGTTGCAAAACTGAATTTATGTGTGGCGGAATGTGTGTGTGGAAGAGATTGATTGGCTGCAAGACTTTCTGTGATTGACTAACTGACTGACAAGCTAATACTGACCAACTTAAATTATTGTAAATACTTTATTTTTCTATGTATACTTTATACATAGAAAAACTGAAGAATGTGTGTATGTGAGACAGATACACTGTATATAGTAAAAAAAAAAAAAAAAAAGGTAACAGGCTCACTATGTTGTGTGAGTGTGAAAGCTGTGTAATCTAACAGCGACTGTGAATTATAAAAAATAGGGCTGAGAACCTTTTCTGAATTTAAACTTGCTAATTGAACCTGAACTCTATGAACAGATTGTAACAGAAATTACACACACTTACCTCGACAAGAAAACAGCACTCAGATTAGTGGGATAACATCCCATGTTTTGTGGAGATAAATCACAAAAACCAAACTGAATAAACTATATATCGCACAAGACAGACTTGCCATTACTGAGTTCATATAAAGAAAATGAAACTGTTGTAATTAATAATGGCCCTAGGATTATAAACTGTGTTAATTAATGTAATCAGATCAAGCAGAAAAACAGATCTGTGTATGTGTCGGTGCGCAACGAATAACACCATTGTGCAGTGCACAAAAAAATGGGTCACCAAGTGGTGTTACTATGCACGTCAAACCAATATGATAACATTAATTTGATTCAAAGACCTGCTTTTGTCAATTGGAGTATTCAAAGCAATAAAGGGAACAGTTAGATATAGTAATGAACAAGCAGTACCTGAAGTATTTCAACTGCGAGGATAAACAGAAGGTTGATTCACATATAACAAAAAAATTACAACTTATTTTTTCATTTAAATTCTCTTTTGCAGAAATCATATTTCAAATTAAAATTCCCTACATCTCAAACACTAATTCAATAATTAAGGATGAGATTAATGACTCTAGATAAATGACGTTAATGACTGCATTTCAATAAAAATCAATTCAACACAAACACAATACAGTGTTAAATATATTGCCTTCACATTTCAGCAACAGCACCATGCACGACTGAATATTTAGTACGGACATTTCCATAAGTAACAGTTCTATTCATACACAAACGGTTTTTAACGAAATTTTCATTGTACTTTACACATGTGTCACATTATTAGGATGGAAATATGGCAACAGTTATAATAATACTGACTGCATTCATAGATTGGCCAATACTGCCGGAACAAATCCAGAGATAAACCTAAACTTTGGCAGCCACAGATTGCTACGTATTAAGAGCTTATGTCAAAAAGACTAACAGGAAACAAAATATGCATCAAATGTAGGTGGAAATGAAGATAAAAAAAATTAAAATGTCGGCAATAGACCCCTTACAAAGTGCCAATGTTAACACCGCTACAACAACGACGACCATCGGCACTGGAGGCTGGCACATAGTTTTGCACGGTCTGATGAATCCCTATACCTTCTTCATCATTCTGATGCATACCTGACAACTTCCGAAAAGCGCTTATCATTAAAACTCACACATCACAAAAATCTAATGATTTTCGACGAAAATAATAGTTCTGTGATGGAAAATACAATAATTCATGCTTCAAATAGAATACTTCAGTGAAATCGTACTTGAATTGTAGGCCAATGATTTGTAGATTAGCAGAACAACAAAAAAAAACTCAAATGTTCGTAAATGTAAGAGACTTAACTACTTTAGTAATCAGTCCCTAGGCTTACAGACGACTGTAACTAACGCTATGGACAACACACACACACACACAAAAACATGCCCGAGGGAGGATCGAACCTCCTACGGCGAGGAGTGGCGCGCTCCACAGTAACGTGCGGCCATATATATATATATATATATATATATATATATTAAATGCCTGAAAATACTGTTTCTTGTGAATTGTTTCATGAAACCTACAATTTGACCATAGGAAATGAAAATGTCAGTGAATACTCTCTTGATATGTACTGAGACATCGAAAGCAACCTAGGCCATTACATTCCAGGAAGGCTAATTTCTTGAACTTATAACACTCACGTGGTCAAAGAATTTGGATTAAATCAAAACTAGGGAATGGGATAGAAGAAACAATTTCCGGAGCAAAGCCTGTCGACAACTAAGATTCGCATGTGAAACTGTTATCCCGGATTTCAGTTCTTACTGAATGACGACACAAAAACATTACGCGGTTTAAACTACTGTAAGTACTATCGTGATCTTGCGTCCTACCCACGCAAACAGTCGACAGTACAGAAGTGCGGGTGATTAACAAACGTTAATGTTTCAAATTTTTGTCCGCGAAATCGTAAAATGTTGCCGTCCAAACGTAAAATGATGCAACTTCCGTAAATTTTACGGATAAAACGTAGAAGTTGCCATGTATGACGATGGCAGCGTGCGAATCCGTCGTCTTCTAGGGTTTTCAGATATTCGACACCTGTACTGCGGGACGGGAACAAGCTAGGGGCAGGTCATTATGTCATTGAGAAACTTTCACGTAAGTACCCGTGGCTTCTGTGGAGCCCGTGAAAGGCACAATGACGGCTAAGAGGTATCGTACACTGGTTGCAGAGCAGTGATATTGTAAAAATACATAGACTTACAACGAATATGCGGCTGTTTTTCCATATTCGGCCTATATGCTTACTTCTATTCTATTCTCCATTATTCTATTCTATTTTGTTCTATTCTACTATTTTATTGTATTCGGCCGGATATCGAATACCTCGGAACTATTCGGCCGAATACCGAGTACATAAATAAGATGTATTTTTTGAAGTCCAATAACTGATAAAATGATAATATTGATTTATTCTATAATAATAATGTATTTTTCTTATAATTATTACATCAGTCGAAGGTACATAATCAACTTCTGAATTATAACCAACAAAAAACTGGGTATCAAATGAAACAATAAATGTCCATGCATTAGAATTGTCGTAGTTAAAATTTAGAAGTGGAAGATTGTGGTAAAAATCACTAATGTTTCTGCGGTTTTAGGCCTCAGTTTGCTCATTTCCTTCTCGTAGACATTCCCAGCTTCAAAGAAAAGACGCTGTGAGTAAACGCTGCTTCCTGGCGCCGACAAATATATTGCTGTGTTTTGCCAAACACGCAAATTCATCTTTTCTTGCTTTCCACCATTATCTTCGTTGGTGTGTCTCGTTTTCAAATGATTTATTTCCTGTTGTAGTAGCTAAAAAATGTTCAAATGTTTTTACAGCTTATGGGACTTAATTACGGGGTCATCAGTCCCTAAACTTACAAACTACTTATGAACCACTTACGAACTAGGACGGCACAAATATCCATGCCCGAGGAGGATTCGAACCCCCGACCGTAGTGGTCGTGCAGACCGTGACTGAAGCGCCTCAGTCCCCTCGGCCACCGCGGCCGGCACAGTAGTATCCTTCTTTCGAACACCACCACGGAAAACTTTTATTTCGAACTATTTGCAAACAACACTTTTTGGATTATTTTCGTCGTCCTCTAAGTATGTGCATATTGCCGATTTCTTTTTAGAAGCCATAACAGATTATTTTATCATTTTAGTTCAACAAAATCTCATTTAAACAAATGAGAAAACAGAGTGCGACAAACTGCGCTTACGATCATTACCAAACTAAACTTTTCAACAAGACACGCAACATTGCAACAACTGTGTCTGGAGAGTAGCTCTATTGTAGTCTCAGAGCTATGAAAACACTTAACACAGCCATAGTGTAGTTGTTCATGTCATGTCAGACGAGCAGTGGATTTACTGGCGATTAATAATTTTAATCGTAATTTTACCACTGAGATATGAAACGCAGTACCGAAACATACTTGCAAGTACAGTGAAAGTTATTGCGAGTAATAAAATTGATAACGAAGCGTGTTCTGTATGTACCTGCTTTATTAGTAAGTCATTTCTAACATCATGCTTACAGTAAATAGATGTTACCATCGATTTAACAAAAGTATTAACAAATTATTAATTTTGGAAAAAGCACATTTCTACTGCAGCTAGGCAGAACGTGTCACGGTTTTCTCCGAAAATAATTTCGTCACCCTAAGGTACATCGAACACATGAGCGAGAAACAAGCACGTCGATATAAGTTTTCCCGCCACGCGCTAGCCGAATATTTTTGCCTAATATTCTGCTATTCGGTTAGAAAGCCCACAGAATATTTGCTATTCGGCGTGCGTCCAAACATACTGTTCGTTGCAAGACTAATTAATACAGCTATCGTTATAGAGCACTGAGGGCACTCGATCGCTACGTTGCCAAACGAAACGTTTGCAACGTCAAAAGAATTAATTTCATGCTCCAAAGGACATAAAAGTAATCATAATCGATACGCTGAAATAATACTGTGAAGAGACATAATTGGTATTATTACTCACAAAATCAGTTTGGATATTGCACTTTCATCTGTTCCACCCAGTATTCAAAATAAATCTAGTAACGCTTTTCTTACAGACCTAATTATCATTTGAATAAAAGATAACATTATTATCACTGTATACTGTGTGCTGACAACGGGGCTAGAGACATTACAAATCACATCTAGCTTTCTTGTATTATTAGACCTGCATCTGCCTCTACTTTTTCGATTTTGTTCGAATCCTGTTCTTCGTACCACCACACATCACTGATTTGCACTACATCTATCTTCAACTTTCCCATTTCCCGTTTTAAATTTTCTGGCCTAATCATCCAGTCCTAGCATCTCATCATCAACCGACTCATGTTGTACTACCTACAGAAAATCATCTTTACATGTTGTCTTCAAACAGAGATCCGTATATATAAATATTTTAAAAAAATGTTAAAATGACAGGGAGGCCGCAAGATCCGTAACGTGGTGCTCCAGATCGCTCGGCTACTCCCGCGTGACTATAAAGATTTAAGCTCCACAATAATTCGTACAACAGAATACCGTCATCAGCACAGAACAGGTACACAGAAAGAAATCGATAAGTATAGTTTATTTCTTGGGAGGATGAAACCGCATCACGTTCCAATATGAAGCGTTAGAGGTCGAGAGGTCAAAAGACACGGAATATGTGGGTCATCCTGAAGAAATGGATCTAATAGAAAACTAGTTAAAGGTCGCCAACAGTATTTAAATATACCGAATGGCTATAATCCGAGAAACGGCAAAATACACTCTGGTCTGGCACGGGAAGTAGACCACTGCTATTATGTCTCCCTCTACAAATGTTCAAATGTTTGTATAGCGTATGGGACTCAACTACGGGGTCATCAGTCCCTAAACTTACAAACTACTTATGAACTAACTTATGAACGGCACAAATATCCATGCCCGAGGGGGGATTCTAACCCACGACCGTAGTGGCCGTGCAGATCGTGACTCGCCTCAGTCCCCTCGGCCACCGCGGCCGGCCTCCCTCTATAAATCAGTCAGTCAATCGATCAGTGCCAAATTAAGTAAGGGACATAAACGAGACACACTTCCTCGATGTTTCCGCCGACTCTTGGGAAGGAACATTGTAGCTGTCGAAAGAATGCATTTATTAGTTGTTATTGGTGCCGTGAGTATATTTGTTTCGAATGTTTATATAACCAGTGCCATCCATCTAGCTGTTCGAACTAAAGTGAGGACACGTAACAGTGACCTGAAGAGCCATTATAAAGTGAGCTGGTGTAACATTTTAATTGTTTCCTATCCCAAGAGGTTTGGGAAATATATTTGCCAACCTTATTATTATCATTCCTTATTGATTTACTTAGCTTTTTAACCCTCCTATTCCTATCAAGTGAGATATGGAGAAATACAAACGAAAAGAATAATATCTGCTATGTTCCTTCGAGATTCGAACCCGGGTTCTCCGATTCCCATACAGTTACCTTGGCCGTTGCGCTATCGGCGAAAAGCGTATACCATGTTGGTACAGAAGCGGCAGTTGCAAAAGTTTCTTTCCTCGATTTCTGGAAAAGTATGCGTTTGCGGACCCCATACCTGTTGATGAAAAAAGCTCTATTTACAATTATCTATCGATCCCTCCAATTTTGAGTCGATTGCTCGTCATAACCTTTAGGAGTGATTTTCTCAAAAACGCGGGGGTGTTGACCAAAATATCTTAGATTCCTTCATTTTAGGTTCTACACCAAGCACCTGCAAAATTTGAGCCGAATCGGTTGGCCTGATCTGAGGCCTTCCCCTTCTAAGTAAATTTTTCCCAATACTCTGCGTTAGTTATAGTCTATATAGATATGCGTCAATTTACTTATAAGAAACTGAACTGAGGATATGTTTCATGATTAAACGTCAGGTACCGTTATTTCAAATTGCTTACTACAAGTAATGACGCCAAAACTTTGAAATACCACAAGTAGCATTCAACGGTTGTTGTCAACATCAGCACACTACGCTGCCACAGCCGCAAATGAAAATTTTTCCAATATACTAATATTCTTTTTCCTTTTAGAGTTTGTGATGCTTTGTCAATAACGTAACAGAAGTACGGTATCTTCTGCAATTTCTGCAATGTCAGTACAAAACTTTTTGATGTTGTTTATTTTTCAATATACTGTAAGACACACATATTGTGCTCCAATATTGTATATTTTGAGACCGCTAACCTCCTACTGTCAAAATCTCTGCCGCGAGGAAGTAATTTCAAAACAGCTAAACAAAAATTCACGTAGGAATTTCACACACAGATTTTACTATTAAATATTGCTTCAACAGATAATAAATATTATTTACTTACAATACATAACCTTGCGCTCCGCCCGGTTTCCCAGTTTTCGCGACGACAGTTAGTAGTCCATTTTTTCCCTCTCGGCATCTTTCGGGAAACGAACAATTCTAAAGCTGTTACTGGAACAGTTAATGGCAACACAACCAGCCATATTTCGTGCTAAAGTGTCATGGCGCAAACCCTATAGCGCCGCAGCATGTGAAACTTACGAAATAACTGCAGAATCGCAACGTATTAAGTGGAAACTAATTGGACCTGCACAACATCTGCAGAAAGGTGTCGCAGATATAGCAACTGAGAGCAACTGCTAGCCGGGTAAAAGGTTCTAGGTGTCCCTCTAGACCGCCTGCTACTTGCTCACCCTGGTCTTCTAACAAGTGTGATTCCTCAGGAGTGTGCTTTCTCACAAGTGTTCCAACCCCACGAAAGCGGTCGTCTCTCCTTTCCTTTACCTCCTCTACATGGCGGATTTGAGCAAATCACCTTCTCCAGTTTACCTCCTTCAGTACTCTGATGACGCTGCCTTCCTTGTCCTGCATCCCACACTCCAGATACCTCAACGCTCCCTCCAGACCAGTCTGAATCAATTTAGTTCCTGGTTGTAACCAATGGCTTCTCAAGATTAACCCTCCAACACAGAGCCAATAATTATAGGATGCACAACCCGCGCCTTCCGCCTGAATGACTTCTTCGTCACCATTTATCATCGTCGCATTCAGCTAACCAACACATTAGATTGTCAACTGACGTGGAATCCTCACCTTCTAACAATGGCCACAATTTGCATCGTTTACAGACATTTCAGTTCCCTCCATTAAGACCTCTCGCCGCACTGTGTGTTTACTGTCGCTATCCATGTGAAACCCCTTTCCGTAATAAAGGTAGCTACAACAGTATGTTAGAGCCTATATACACTAAGTACTTAACAAAGTATAACAACATTTATATTCGAAAAATATGTTACAAAGGTTTGAAAACCTATTGGACCAAACTGCTATGGTGGTCAGTTCCTAAACTTAGTGCTAATCAACTTCAGTTTCCGCCATGCATTTCCGGCGAAGAGAGATGCTCATGATTAGCAATACAGTACAGGCTCACACCAGGGGCACGTGTAGCGTTAGCTGCAAGCGCTGTACCAACGGGGAACGAACTGCCGTGTGGACGTATTGGATTTGTTTTATCGTGGCGTTGTATTTAGTAAGAAGCTTCAAAATGCCCTGTAAGGTACACGCTTCCAGCATGAGCTATCACTGAAGTTTTATTTATTTATTTTTAGTCATTTATCATGAAACCCATAGGCCGAAGATAAAATAGATAGCGCGTGACGTTATTATACTGATAGCAACAGCTAACTGACGTTATTGGAGGCAACCAGTGATCTCCATACAAACTGGATGTGTAACTCTGGTGTCTGAGAATAAATCTGCAGCTTGCCTGTGCATTCAGATGTTTTCTACACTTTTTCGCATTATCCGCCATAATTAAAAATGTTCAAATGTTTGTAGAGCTTATGGGACTTAACTACGGGGTCATCAGTCCCTAAATTTACAAACTACTTAAGAACTAGCTTGTACTAAATACGGCACAAACATCCATGCCCGACGAAGGATTCGAACCCCCGACGGTGAACGGCCTCGTGCATCGTAGCATAGCGCCGCAATGCGCTCGGCCTCTCCGCCGCGGCACACTGGGACTGAGATGTAAGCTTTCCACTAACATCTTCGACTGAATATACACCTGCAGTGGCTTGAAAACTAGTTATTGGGAAAATAAACGTATCGACAAAGCTCATGGTTGGATAAATCGTCTATTGAAATCGCAGTTGTAGTTCGTAATGCATAGTTGATATATGGAAATCCATAATGGATATATTAAAATACTCTAAATAAGAGGTACGACTGTAGTAAACCGTATGTATTCGGCACTGAGTAAGGAATACTTTGACTGACACGAAATACTGAATCGTCACTCATTTCGTTACTCGTATCTACCTTATCGATACGAAGTAACTCATGCATACATTCGTTATTCGCATCTGCCGTACCGATACGAACTCGAACTAAAACCAATACGGAGAATGCATATATTCTGTGATGCTATTTATTATGAAATGAGTCATTTATATAGACATCCGTGACGAACTGTAAATGCATTTGGTGTAGCTGTACGATTTTAGATGGTTATTTTTGTTTTGGATTATATTTCTTGGTCCGGTTTTGCAGGTTAATCCTCGATAGTCCGACGGTCGATTTTAATGAAAAGCACTCGTTTTATTCAATTTGTTACTTATAAAGGTTATAGTTTAATGGTTGTTTTTGATCTCGACTACTATGAAAATGTATTGTAAAAAGTACTCAAAAGCTATCGTCTACACGTTTTCATTAATGACGGTATTATCTTAATTTTTGATGTCACACAATGCAGTACAATAGTTCCGCAGCTCGCATATATAGTGTTATTACTTCGATCGGTCACACTGTCATTCGTCACGATATATACCGATTGATTCTGACATTCCAAACGTATAAGTAGAGTGCAGGAACTGTACTTAACCCTCTCAGACCCGAATTTTTTCTGCAAGCAGATTTTTTTTTTAACGTTGCATTCGTATTGCGGGATTTTTTAATGATTTTAGAAGCAAGATTTATTCAGATATATTTATTAGTTTTGACCAAAAAAAAAAAAAAAAAAAAAATTGTACACAACTGTGTGCATTGGGTCTCAGTCAACATGGAAAGCACTACATGCAGAAAAGACATATTTAAGTAGAGCACTATGTTGTAAATTCATTTACATGGATAATAGACATAAAATTCACATTTATTTTACACAACAATAAAATGTGTCTAAAATATTGTTCATAATGCACTTTTAATTAATATGGAACAACCGAAAACATTTATTTTCTTTTAACAAACAAAGATGTTCATTACATTTCTCACATTTTATTCTTGAGCGTCCTTTGCATTCTGGAAATTTGCACCTGGTAGGAAGTGCATTATGATCGTGAAGAGGCATGTGTAGCTATCCATCATACCGAATTTCTTCAAGAGGCCTAATTTCTCCTCGTCGTTTTTGAACAGGAGTAGCTGATGGTGTGGAAGACGGTCGACCCCTCTTCTTGCGTGGGACATACTTCCCACTTAGCACCAGGTTAGCCAGTCTCATACGGAAATGGAGGATATCCATTATTTGGTTTGTTTGTAACCAATTGCTTCAGCACTTCTGTATTCCAGCTAGCTCTGAACTATAGCAAACTCAACAGCATGAAAAATTGCTCTCAGTGTCCATTTCTTGGATTTTACAAAAATTATGTAATATGACATCAACTGATCAAAAACGTCAACTCCTTTCATGCTATGGTTGTAGCGTTTTACAATTTCTGGTCGATCAATAGTAATATATTTGCTTTGTTTCTTGTCCCAGCATTCAACTTTGTCAGTTCTTTCCTTTTTCAATGAAATTTGAGCCTAGAATAAATGTTTTATTGTCAACCCATTTTACCAAAGCCATGTCATCTGAACTACAAATTTCTTCTAAAAATCATCTGTTCTTCTTCAGTGCCTCTTTGTCTGGCATAAAAGGAAGATTAGCAAAACAGTTGATTATCACAGTTCCAGCAGCACAGATGTTTTCCACACACAACTCACAAATATTGTTAGAATAACCAAGAAACATTAACAATAAACAGTGGACTTCACGAAAATGCCTAAGTTCTAAATCATTTTACTCACTGTATTTCAAACCCGTTGATCACAATCGTGCACAATGAAAAACTTTACCAACTTTAGCGGACTAAAACAATTAATATTCAACATTTTACTTCAGTGATAAGTGAAATAATCATTTTCGAACTAGCGTAGAAAATACAAACAGCAACTTGCTTTTGTAGAGTAAAATATAAATTACCAAATGTGTTCGTGTATCGGGCAGCTCACAATCTGCGTTACACTGTTAGGTTCAATTAGTGATATCTTCATAGCGTTGCTCGTCAGATGGCAGCACCAGCGCGCAATGCAAAGATTAAACAATCACAAACATGTAGACACTGTCTCCATTCACGAAAGATATTCTTGTTGTAACAAAGATGCGGTAAAATTTAATGTACGCAAATGTAGCCAGAGGGTCTGAAAGGGTTAAAATGGAGGTTTCGGGTGAGTCTCAATTTTGATCAATTTGTATGACAATTGTATTTCAATAGCGAGACATCTTCAATTTTAACACCAAATTTTAACTGTGTGAAAGTGTCTTAATTATGTACACTGTTGTAATGGTAGTAGCGGTCCGTCAAAACTGAATCATAGTGTATTTTTATCAATTCAATTTGGATACATGATGAGGCATCCTTTGGGTGCACCATAAAAGGCATCATACAAACTTTTAAGTGCAGGTTTAGGTATTTCATTTCCTCAAACCAATCTTCAAAATTTGTATGCAATGAATGTAACGCATCCGTGTACTTCCTGATGTGGACATAAGTAGTTAATTTAAAGAATTTTGAGAGGAGAAAATTTTACAAATGTCCTTGTTGAAGATGACTTTTAGAAAGCAAAACCTGCAATTTGGAACTCCCAATGCGGTCACACATAGTACCGATTATTTTATTTTTAGCCCGCAAAGATTTATTTAAGTCATGTAAATAACCAGTATTATAATTATAATTGCCTCAAAAAGCAGGCATACAGTATCTAAGTGGCAAATTTAAATGTTAAAGTAATATTAACAGTAAGAGTTAAAATTTCTTCACGGCTTCAAAGACAATGTAGCAGTCGTATTTTCGGTGGCAGTGGTAGCGAGAGTAACGAGTAACGATACGTTTGTAACGAGTACTGTTTCTTTTAGTAACGGATACTTACGGATAAACATGTTTTCGTTACTCTAACAGCTCTAATGAGAGGTAAGTAAGTGAACGTAACAAAGCGTGAAACAATTTCCCTTTCTAGGGCGACTCAACCGCCACGATGCTTCTTATATGGTCAGCACTAATCTGAAACAAGGCGCGAATTACTACTGACAGCAAATTACCCGCTTTATGACTTGTACCTGTAATAACTGCACGTGTTTCATCGGCAAACAGAGCCGCCGCGAATTCGAGTCGCCGAGGTAAGCTGCATTAGACATGCAACGTCTAGCTGACATTTATTTCTGTTGCAGGCTGTGAAAGTGAAAAACGTTGTTGGGCGAGAGGAATAAATCTCGTTCTTATGGGAGTAACGCAAACATGCATAAAATAAGGGAACGCGGACACTGCCAGGAAACTTACGAAACCGGATTGCAAAAAATGAGATGTATTTCAACAGGCGCTCGTGTTAAATGACACAATTTATGTTGCTAAGAACTGACAAAGCTAACCCGTCGACATTGGCGAAAGCAGCGATTGCAAAGAGCTGCCGCTTGTGTTATTTATGTAAAGCGGAGCCAGTATTCGAATATCAAGTTATTGCCTTAGCACACCCACATCAGCACATAATTCCTTTCCCCACTGCAAATGCAGTGGGGTCCCGTCATTTCTATAAAGTCCTGTAAGAACAGAGTAGCACCAATTAAGAGGCGGGCGCTATATTTGAGGCCAAGCGTTTAGTTTATCATCAACTCACGATGGAAATGAAAATTTTAAGGACTGCTTGATAATAGAAATATACCAGAGGACCCGTGCGAATAGTTCGAACCGTTAGTGGAATGACAAAAAAATTGGGGAAAAAAGGAAGTAAAGTTGAATGTTCACGCATAGCTCTCTTCTGAACCAATTAATGCAAGTGTTTAAAAACGCAAATGAAAGAGCCTGATTTGCTGAGTGTTGTTAAGTCAAAAACAGCTACGTACCTTAATTAGAACCGAAGATATCGTAAAACAAACCGATTAAAATATTAATGCAAGGACAGAAGGATACCGCGTTTGAATAAAAATAAAGAATGGAGAGACTTAAGTTAATTCTGATACTTGATGACAAAGCTGCGAATGAATACCTTTCGTTTAAAGCAAAAATTAAGGAAATCGGTCGGATAGAATGGCCTGACCGACTGACTTTAGTTTACAGCAAGGACATCCTTATAAGAAATATAAAGAAGGAAATCGCTTTTGAGTATAGAAAAAAAGTAAGGCGAGAGTTACGTAAATTCTGATAAGTTAAGAAAACTGAAAAATGCCGTTTATAGATAAATGTCTACAGGATGTATTGTATAAATATTTGAACAATTTTCTATGGTTAGTTATTTAGATATTTGCGATTCACGGTGCTAAAATGGCTAAAAATCGGGTTTTGTGCAAAACTATAATAAGTTTCAACCTCTGGATCTCCGTAACGGATAACTATATCGAAAAAATTTAAAAGCGTTCTCGAGAATATCATCAGAAGAACATATGGTAAAAATTTCGAAGATTTTCAATGAATAGAAAGTATCGGAGTGACCATCCCCACAATTTTTCCCCCCTCAGAAACCGCCCATGAATGAATGGTGCTTTCGTAACCCGTTTAAAGCCCACCATAGACTACATGTCCTGTATAAAAGCCAAATGATTTGATAAATTTGTATGGGCTCCAGGAAGTGTGTAACTTTGAAAATTTTGGCGATATACTGAATGATAGCTACAGTATACCCATTGTTCTAATATGTACACAAATCATCACTAGGCCAAGATCTATCCAGAACACTTTACCCCTTCACTGTGAGATGAATAGAACCTGATTTATGGGCCCCTAAGGAATCGTAAATTCGCTTGCGCCGGTCTCTTGCGTCGGAGGTTCGAATCCTTCCTCGGTAATGAAGGAGGGTTTTTTTTTTTTTTTTTTTTTTTTTTTTTTTTTTTTTTTTTGTATAAGTTAGTAGTTTGTAAGTTTAGGGACTGATAACCGCGCAGTTAAGTCACATAAGCTTTACAAACATTTGAACATTTTGGACATAAAATTACAGATGCGGTGTTTGTGATTTCGGACATATCCTAAAGAACTCACACCATACTTATAACCTACACATAATGGGTGGTACTTAGTCGTCGCTACTTTGTATATACTGGCCTTGACACTCGTGCTCAGCAGTCGATGGCGTCGGCTCAAGGCCGCCTCGTGGAGCGAGTGCTGGAATGCGGAACGTCGCGCGCCAGACCCGTTCACACGGCGACCTGGTGGGGTGGGCGCGGACACTGCGTGCGAACAGCCGCTTAATGCGCGTGAAAAAGTAGGTCCGCAGTGGGACACCCACTCCATCTGCGGCATTAATGAGCGGCTAGCGGGGCCCGCAAAAACCGGCCTCCTCTTCGGCGCTAAATACGTTGTCATAAGGACAGGCGGCAGGCACGACAGCCCACTTGTTTTTCTTTCACTTCCTCTACTGTTTTTGGCCCAGCAGGATGATAAAACATCCGGACGGTCAAAAACGATTTATTTTGTTCTCTTGTATATAATCGTTCAATCTGAGTCTGTTTGTGTTCGAAAACTCGGAAAGTAGTCGATCTACCGACGTGAAATTTTCTCACGTTGCGTGTTTCATGGAGAAGGTTGATATCATTTTTAGTTTGCTGGAATAGTTAAAGAGAGGGATGCCATGACCAGTATCTTCAAGAGAAGAGTGACGTTGAGCCAAGAAGGGGGACATTTTCGACCAGGGTATTAGTTTAGACAACATTCCCAAAGGAGAGAAACAGCGATCTATTTGGTATGATTAATATCAGAAGTCTTGATCACAAAAATTAACATTTTTATTGACCGGTTTAGACCTGATGCAGGTCATCTACGGAGGACAGCGAGGACAGCCCAGCCCAGCCCAGCCGAATCCAGCACTGGCCACGTGGGCTACATTTTGTTCCGAAGATGACCTGCATCAGGTCAAAACCGGTCAATAAAAACTTAATTTTTGCGATCAAGCCTTTTTTTGTTTGTAATATTAATTCGACTAGTGTGCCGCAGGTAGCTTAGTTGTTATGAGCAACTGCTACCATAACATCTGAATATAGCTTGTTAGACAAGACACAGACAATGAAGAGGCAATCGACACTCATGAACAACACTGCAGTTCCTCACGCGAACTAGAATACCTTCACTTAATATTTCTGTAAAAAGGGTTTGGTTATTTTCAGGTCTTCCCGCAGACAAACATGTTTGATAATATGCAGATTTCAATGGGTTTGTTGATAAATAACATTTTTTTTAATTAGCACGACACGTTTCGGGAAATAAATCCCATTTTCAGGTGCGTTTTTTATGCTATCCCATTTAGTTGCGACTTTCTCGATGGGTGACATTCTACATTATTTTGTTCTCTTCACAGCAAAGATAAAAAACTTGCAAATGTTTAGTGGTTGGTCGATCTATACTCATAGTTGATCGCGAAATGTTTTAAAGAACTTCTTCTTACAGTTTCCTGATGGTCCATTTCATTTGTGTAGAATCTCATACAAATTAAACACAAGTTAAGCATCACAAATATGATTCTGTGTACAGTATAGTACATCTATATCTATATGTGTACTCCGCAATCCACCGTAAGGTGCGGGGCGGAGGGTACACTGTACCATTACTAGGCATACCCTTTACTATTACACTTCCAAATAGAACGAGAGGAAAAAAGAATGCCTATATGCCTCTGTAGGAGCCCTAATTTCTCTTGTCTGTGTGATCTTTATGCGAAATGTAATTAGGAGGCAACAAAATAGTTCTGCAGTCAGCTTCAATTTCCGGCCCTTTAAATTTCCTCAACAGAATTTCTCGAAAAGAGTGTCTTCTTTCCTCCGGCGATTCTGATTTGAGTCCGCGGAATATTTCTGTGACACTCGCACATTGGTCGTACCTGCCTCCACGTCTTCCTATAAACTGATCTATTGCGGGTCACAAATCCTTGAGCAATGCTCAAGGCGTGGTCGTTCAAGCGTTTTATACGGGGTCTCCTTTACAGATGAAGTACATCTTCGCAAAATTCTCCCAATAAACCGAAGTTAGCTGGAGTTAACAAACAAGTAATACTTTGTCATATAGTGTGATACACCTTTGAAACAAGAGTTTTTTTATTAATGATCTTCCCCATAATTTGCTTATGTGTATTTACATTGGAGCTTATTTCTATCTTAACGCCCGCTGCTTCGCATGCGGAGGCTGGCTGGTCTGCACCAGTTGTTTCTCCCTCTTAATATAAATTTTCATTGATATTGCTTAAGTATTATCATAATGAAATGTTTTGATACTACTTGCAGCTGTGGCAGAATGACCGTGCGTGTTGAGGCGCCATGTTGCAGTGCGCATTGCTGTTCGCCGTCGGGGGTTCGATTCGCCCCTCGGGCATAGGTGTTTTTGTTGTCCTTAGCATAAGTTAGTCTAAGTTAGTTTAATTTGTTTGTAAGCCTTACCGACTGATTACCCCGTAGTTAAGTCTCCTAAGATTTACAAACATTTGATTTTACTACTTGTAACCCCCTATGGCATCCCTCAATATTGGAATTTCGAAATATACCCCAACATGTGTGTTTTAAATTCCAACCAATATGTAAATAACATTTTTTGTAATTCTGGGTTCAAAATTGGCTTAGTAGCAACGTATTTTCAAAAAAATGTTTCATCCCGTATTTCACCCCCTAAATGATTAATTTTCTAAAAATATCGAAACACGTATCTATTAAATTTTTACCAAGAAAACATATACCGATTTATGTGGTTATAGCTTCAAAATTGCTTTAATAGCAAAAGATTTTCGAAAAACATCCCCTCTCCAATTTAACCCTTTTGATGGTTGAATTTCCAAAAATACCGAAACATGTATTTTTTAAATTCTGATAACAATACAAATACCAATTTCTGCAGCTCTAGCTTCAAAATTGTCTTGACAACAATGTGTTTTCGAAATATATTTGATCCTCTATTTTACCCCCTTAGTTGTTGAATTTCCAAAAATACCGAAACTGGTGTCTTTTTCATCCTGACCAAGATTCCATAACCAAAGCTTCGTAGTTGTAGCTTAAAATTTAAGTTAACAGGAACATATTTTCGAAAATCAATTTTATGCGTCCGGAATTTTACCCCCTTATTGGCTGAATTTCAAAAAAATGCCGAAACACGTGTCTTTTAAATTAGAACCCTGTATTAAAATCCGAAATTTTGTAGTTCTAGCTTCAAAATTACTTAAATAGCAAAGTATTTTCAAAAAACGTTTATTCCCTAATGCACCCCCTTACGGACGGAATATCGATCAAAAAATCGCTTCTTAAATGACGCCTAAGGAATAAGATCAACACCCTCTATAAATTTCAAGTTTCTATCTTCAGTGGTTTCGGCTGGGCGATAAAGAGTCAGTCAGTCAGTCGGGACATTGCCTTTTATATATATATATATATATATATATATATATATATATATATATATATATATATATATATATAGTTAGTTATGATGTTTAATTTGTTTGAGTTACTACACAAACGTTCCATAAGGAAACTGTAAGCGGAAGTACTTAAAAAGATTTCGTTATTAACTATGTGTAAAGATCGACCAGCTACTAAAATTTTGCGCTTTTTATCATTGCAGTGAAGATAACAAAATAATGCAGTCCATCACAGATCGAGAACACCGCAACTAAATGGTATAGCACAAAAACGCACATCAAAATGGGAATTATTTCTCGAAAATCGTCGTGCTAAGTAAAATATTAAAAAATTCGTGGCTAGTGGCAGAATTGCTATTTATATATATATTTAAAAAAAATTAAAAAAATCCATTGATTACACAGCCGCAGGTTTTCCAAATACATTTTCAACTGGGTAAAAGCAAGTCATATGTAGATTTAAAGTGAGAAATGTATCTTAGCCCAGCAAAAGTAATTGCAGTTGCTTCCCAATCCGTCGGGCTGGCGAGCTGCTAGATTAAAACAGAAGGTTAGAAACCCCAAGATACCATTAGTTTTGTGCCCCGGTTTGGAAATTTCGTAGTTTCGGCAATGACCATGACGAACGACTTCCAATAATTTTAAGCATTACATAATTTTTTATGTATTAATTTATTCCTTTTGTGGTTCTAACTCTACTAGTAACTTATGTCCCAGACACTATTCACAAATGCAACTGCGAAATTATTTCATTTTGCGACGCGTGACTTAAAGGATATGACGTCATAAGTAGTGAGATTCTTTTTTTTTTACTTCCGTACTAATGATTCGCAACACATTTCCAAACAGTATACATGTAGGTAACACTGAATGAACCTTAGTATCATTGTACGACGCTGCGCGGGAGTAGCCTAGCGGTCTGGAGCGCCACGTTGCGCATAGCGAGGCCTCCCGCGTCGGAGGTTCGAATCCTCCCTCGGGCATGGATGTGGGTGTTGTTCTTAGGTTAGTTTACCTTAGTTTAAGTTATTTGTGAGCTATGGACTAATAACCAAGCAGTTGAGTCCGGTTGACTTACAAACAAACAACAATGTACGGCAAATAGTTCTGAATATGTGACGTCATTAACTGGACGAGAAAGAAGATGCGATAACTTATAGTGTTGCGAACTTCTGCTTGCGTGCTGATCAGGTGCCATGGAAGACACTATAAAGCAAAAGCAACAATGTTTTCCTTAAATCACATTGTAGGGACGTTCATGTTTAAATGTTTCTTGATCAGTAACACACACACACACTGCGCAGTTACAATGCCACAGCTGATAAGTTGCTAATAATTGCAGCAGTCGAAATCAGCGTGGTCACGAAGTTTGTAAATACCTCTCTTGACTGCCCTCGTTATTTCGCTTACTTTTCTGTAATTGTAACTATATGGTCATTTTACTACAAAGTTTGGAGTGAATTCAAGATTTTTTTGTTTCTTCATTTTGAACCGCTACAACGACGAAAGGAGGAAATCTACAGAGAGAGGGAGGAAAAAGACGATATGGAACACAGAACGAAGGGGAGGAGGTGGGCAGAAACGCGAGATGGATAGATACAGGTGGAGGGGGAATAGGAGGAAGGAGTAGTTAGAGGTGGAGGATATTGAAAGAGAGGAGGGATGGGGAGTTGGTGGGCATAATGTAGAAAATAAATTTAAATTTCCCTAGGACAATTTTACGTCACTTGCTCCATTTTCGGTACGCCATCTAATATTTAAATATAAGCACAATGCGGACAAAGAAATTAATTGATATATCTGCTGCTTAACCTTAAATAGCGATTATTTAATAAAAAAAATTATTCCACATAGACCGAGCAACGCAAATCATGATCCTGATTTGATCGATTATTTTCTTTGTGTGTATGTCTTTGCAAGAACCGTTTTATTTACTTTCCGAATCATTTCTTACTAGACTGAGCCAAAGAGAAACGTGCTTGGGTTTACTCAGTAATACATGTAAAACAAAGTGTGAAGAAGAGTGACCGTTTATTATTTATGGAAATCTATAATTCTATTATTATGAAATTTTGCATAGTTAACTTTCGAAATAAGTAGAAGGTTACGGTCTGTCCAGGATTTCGTACGGTTGAAAGTAACCTATTAAATAATTTAAGTAAGATATAGGGCAGTTGAGATCTGCAAATGCAAGTTTAACCGCTCACTGCTGCTCTAAATTACTTTGTGAGTGGTCACAGTACTTATGCAATGGAAATTTATCTGCTTACACCTTTATGGAGCAGCCAACGTTTCAACAAAATTAATGTTAAAAAATGAATAGATAATTAAACATATGATGGGGAGAATGAAATTATAAATCAGAGGTTTGATACTTTAAATCATCATCTGTTCAATAAAAATGAACAAGTAAATAAATGTGGGGAGACCATACTAAGCACAATATCGCACACACCTTGTAGAAAAGTGAATTAACTCATAAAGTTACTGCCTATAATAAAAAAATTTTCTGTCCTGTATGAATATGGAGTTATGAGGAAACTTGGAAATACACAGTGGATAGGCAAAGCACAGTCATTCACTCACAGACATATGCATAATGCTTGTGACACATTACTCATGCGGCAACTCTCATTAGCAGCAACGAAACGAACTGTCGGCGGTGTATTGACGAGATGGCAGGTCTCTTAAAGCACTATTACAAACACACTATGCACCAAACAAACTCATGTTCGGGGAGGCAGCAGCATACTATTCTTAAATTCCACGTGGCGTTCAACCATGAAAATTACATAGAATTTACAAAAGAAATTAATTTAGAATAGGCAAGTAAAGCACACGTGAGAATTCATATAGAACAAAGCTAGTATCAGTAAAAGCATGACAGAAGGCCGAAGTAACGATCATTACTAAAGCACGTGGTACAATCGGTTAAACCCTAATAAAAAAAAAAAAAAAAAAATTAAAAAAAATGGATTCAGACAGGACGTGAAAACCTTAGTTAAAAGTAGCAAGGAAATTCAAACATACTAAGCTTACACGAAGGCTGAAGGCTGCACACGTGTTTTCTAACTTGAGAAAAACTGGAAAGAAAAGCATCACTGGACTGAAAATGCAAATACTAAATTTACACTGAATCGAGTTCTGTAAATAAAGAAACACGTCGCCTCCCATAGCAAAAGAATTACTCAAGAAAACTATCACTGATAAACCAAGACTGCCTGATCACAAAGAAAGCAAAGTCCTAACAGCATGCCTTGCCCTCAGCATGATTTCACGATCTACTAAGCCCTAAGGCCACGCCAAAACCGTTTTTTAACTAACATTTTCACGTCGTGTCTATATCCCCAAGTATGCTAAATTTTTCAAAGATTTCCTGGTTTGATTCCGTCTTTCCTATTTGGGTATGGCCGATTGCACCACATGCTTTCGTAACGGTCGTTACTTCGGCCTTCAGCCATGCTTTTACTGATACTAGCTTTATTCTACATGAATTTCCCCGTGTGCTTTACTTGCCTATTCTAAATTAGTTTCTTTTGTAAATTCTATGTAATTCACCGTGATCGGTACTTAAGAACAGTATGCCGCTGCCTCACTGAACATCTCGTCAGTTTTAACTTATAATATACTAATGTGTTTTATTTGAGGTAGTAAGTTTCTCCCTAACGCTAGGAGTACTTGGGGGCTCGCAGAATCGGGCCGTTCGGTCGCGGCTCCGCACTTTGACGTTTGGCTGCGTCGCGTGCTCGACAGTCGTCTGTCTCGGTGCGTGGGCTGCGGGGGCGTTGGCAGCAGGTGTGGGCGCGCACGCACGCAGCGCTCACGCACAAGCACAAATACTGCTTACCCTCCTGTCCCCCGTAAAACAGCAGCGGCGGTAGCTTACTTCGAATTGCTCTTTGCACAGGAAGTACAAGTCACTCCCATTCTAATGGTTTTGCGAGCAGCGTGAGTGAAGATAGTTTCGTGAAAGATTCTGTGTAAGTCAGACTTCTGTAATGCTCTGTTAATGAAGGCATGCGTTTATTTGTTATATCCTAATAATGCCCATCACGCTGGTTTCCTCCCTGTGTATTGAAGTCGCGGTGCTCACCAGAGGCGCCGACTTTTGAAAATCAGTGTGGGTGCTGTATTCACGGTTCACAAATGTTCGAAACCAGCCCTCCTGAAAATCATGTTCATGCATTTTTGAATGAATAATACTTGATTAAATAGGCAGTTGTTTGGGCTTTTCAAGATAGAAGGAAGAAGGAGGAGGAAGAAAAGGATAGCATCGCTACAATAAGACACTACAATAAAGCGATCTAATTGGTCGAAGTGGATATATTTGGATATAAGTAACACCCCAAAATTTCTACACGACCAATGAAATAGTTTTTTCACTGTACACTAATCTAATACATTTTGTGCGAAGCTATTCTTTCTGACAAAAGCGTTTGGTAGAACACCGCACCAAGGTTTAAAGAAATCTTTAAAATATTTTGAGATTTCGAAGTCCGACATCACATTTTTCGGTCAGTCCCAAGCAAGACCTGCATACTTCATCGAAACTTTCCTCACTTCGAGGTAACTTCATGACATCTCTGACAGTATTAATATAGTCCAAGGCTTTTTAAGCCTGACAGAAAAACATTACAAATTTCAACTGAATCTATAATTTTAATAACAAGAGAAGTGACAATGATAAATGAAAAACGATTAACTTCAGCATCAGTATCAGAGTCTTCAAGCTAAATTTCTGAAAGAACACAATTGAATGTTCATAAATACGTACACCTGAAAGGTCAAAAGGACCGACGTACTTCAGGATGAATAAAGCTAGCGTAGTAGCTAAAAGACGGACACTCATTACTACTCGCTTGGGGACCCGCGTACAAAACTGATCATTTCTTCGACGTATGAAATATCGTCTGTCACTTTGGTGACGTTTTGCATTGCCTCTTCAGTCATTAGGTAGGTTTTCATTTTTCCTGATTTTTAAAAAATTATACAATTTTATTTTCCACCTCAATTTTATGTGGGTGCTCAGAGCCCCGAAAAAATTCTTGGGGGGTGCACGAGCCCCGGAACACCCACTGAGTCGGCGCCCCTTGTGCTCACACACGTAACTCGACAACTGGTTTTATAAAACCGAATATATACTGCTTTTCCGACGACATGTGATTCAGGCAAAATAATGATAATAAAAATAATAATGATAACTTGTAAATATCTAATACGTCTAAATCAAGATTGTACATTAAAATGATAATTATTGACACCATATGGCGGCTATTTCCTTAAAAAGATCTATATGACTATGGTATTCCAGAAAGTAAAATACATAGAATAGTTTTTGTCGGCTGTAAAAATAACATTACCTCGCAGCTCGCCGGCAAACCTACCTACTGTTTCAGGCACTCAAAAGAGCCACATTTTAATTTGTAGTAGTTTATTAAAATATAAGCATTAAAAGTAACGATTTGATATATGAAGGCTGTAGAATAATGAATTACGGTACGTGTGTTCATGTACAAGACAACAGAAGGACAAACATTCAGTCATCATCATCATCATCATCATCATTATCATCATCATCATCATCACTAGAGACTGATAATGCCTTTCAGCGTTCAGTTTGGTCCATATTCCCCCTAATAAAATTCCTACATGTTCTCCTGTTCAATGTTAATATTGATTCGTCATCCGACGTTAAGCCTTTTACTTCAAAATCATTCTTCACCGAAACTAAGTGCTTTCTCCTTGGTGTATGTCCACTTCTCTTACCCTCCACTGCCGAGCTCATGAGTCTGTTAGGTGACCTTGCTCCTCCAATGCCTGTAACATGATCCCACCAACTCGTCCTGTTCGCTCTAACTCCTTATCTATGGTTCTCCCGGTTTTTGTTAGATATCCTCATAATGGATGCCCTCCTGCCATTGATCCCATCTACGACGGTAAGTCAATTATTATCCGCAATTTAGTTATATTTTTGTTTATGTTAGTAGTACTGTCGTTTTACGTTGGTGATGCATGCTTTGTTTATTTGTTGTTATATCTTTGCAATTTTCAAGCTGCTACGTTAGTTTCGTTGTCGCTGTCGTGCTGTTAATCAGGGCTGCTCCGCTGTCTATTTGCACCAAAGAAGAGCAACGTTCAGTGATACGTTTCTTGTGGGCAGAAGGTGTATCAGGGGCCGAAATTCATAGAAGACTTTCAGTACAGTACGGGTGCAGTGTTTTGCCACAACGAAGTGTGTACGAGTGGATTGAAAAATTCCGAAATGGTCGCACGAGTGTTACGCACGATGAAGGAACCGGACGACCGTTTACCGCCACAAATGAAGAAACCATTGAGCGATCAAGAGAAATGATTCTCTTAGACAGACGATTAACTATTGATGAAGTGTCTCATCGTCTTCAAATGGTTCTGCCTTCGAAATTATTCACAACAGACTTGGGTTTCGTAAAGTTTGTGGAAGATGGGTCCCAAAACAACTCACGCATAAGCAAACGCGCCTCGACATCTGCAAAAAACATTTGGATCGCTATGGTAACGAAGGGGACAACTGCTTAGACAGAATCATTACTGGTGAAGAAACATGGATCCATCATTACGAGCCGGAGAGTAAACGGCAGAGTATGGAATGGAAACTTCCAAATTCTCCGTGCAAGAAAAAGTTCAAGATCCAATCATCCGCAGGAAAACTAATGCTTCCGGTTTTTTGGGATGCACGAGGTCCTGTACTGGAACATTATGGTGAAAGGGGCACAACAATAAACAATGTACGTTACAGTGAGATGCTTACTGACAGGCTAAAGCCTGCAATTCGAAGCAAACGCCGAGGATCGCTGTCAGAAATGTTGTGTTGTTGCACGACAATGCCCGTTAGCATACTGCTGAAACGCTCCAGAGACTCAAATTCGAAGTACTGGATCATCCTCCAGATAGTCCCGATCTTGCCCCTTCTGACTATCACTTGTTTGGTCCACTCAAACAGGCATTAAGGACCGTCGATTTGATTCGAAAGAAGCAGTGAAGGAAGCGGTGCATTCCTGGCTCGCAGCTCAACCGAAAACCTTCTTTTATGAGGGCATAAGGAAGCTTGTAGAGCGATGGACGAAGTGCATTGAAAAGCAAGGAGACTATGTCAAAAAATTATGTTCTTGTAAGTTTCGTAATTTATTACAATAACATTTTGTAACTAAATTGCGGGTAATAATTGCCTTACCTTCGTATTAGTACCTGCAATCATCCTTGCTTCTTTCATAACTGTAACCTCAACCTTATAAATACGGTAACCTGTATCCACCCAGATTTTACTCCCATACAACAAAGTTGGTCGAAAGACAGAGCGGTGCACAACTTAGTCTTGGTGCTTACTTCATTCTTGCAGAAAAGAGTAGATCATAGCTGAGCACTCACTGCATTAGCTTTGCTACACCTTGATTCCAGTTGTTTCACTATGTTGCCATCCTGTGAGAACGCACATCCGAGGTACTTGAAAGTGTCTACCTTCTATTTCGCACTCAATCTGTTTAAATTACTTTTGCTTTGGAGATGCTGATCTTCATATCATAACCCTTACACCTCTGATCGAGTTCTGAAGTATTAGTTTGCAACCTTTCAATCGAATCTGCCATCACAACTAAGTCATCTGTATATGCCAGTCTGCTTATTTCATTTTCACCTAATTTAATCCCATCCTACAAGTCTACTGTTTTGAACATAATATCTACGAATAGTATGAACAACAATGATGACAGATTACAGCCGTGTCTTACCTCTGAAACTGCCCTAAACAATGAACTTAATTTGCTGTCATCTCTAACTGATGCCTGACAATCTACGTAAAGACCTTTAATTGCCTGCAGAAGATTGCCTCCTATTCCATAATCTTGTAGAACTGTCAACAGCTTCCTCCTAGGAACACTGTCATAAGCCTTGTCTAGATCTATAAAACATAGTTGCAAATCCCTGTTCCACTCATAGCACTTCTGCATTATTTGCCGTAAGCTGACAGTCTCTAAGAAGCCTAAACCCACACTGATTTTCATCCAGCTTGTCTTCAACTAATACTGGCACTCTCCAGCAATAGCTCACAACCCTAATTAAACAGATACCTCGATAGTTGTTACAATATTTTCTGTTTTTATGTTTGAAAACCGTTCAAGTAAAAATCAAATGAGCTCTTTCGAAAATAATTGTGAATGTGTGCTAATAAGTCTAACTAATTTCACAATGAATTATTGCTCTATTTAGTACGAATGTTTTTAAACATAAACTTTCAATTAATTCTTAATTTATTGGATTCCTTTTTAATTTTCAAATTTATGTTTTCCTTCTTTTCATACACAGCCCTTTTCACCAAAAACTATTTCTGCGCTTAACGATTCAAACTGATCTTTTCTTTCATTTCGTTACAAAATTTGAAACACAATAAAAAAGACAAGTTAGTGAAGTTAAGTTATCTGACTACATCATTACACACAAAAGAAGCAATATTTTCTTGCCTGAGAGACTATCTCAGTTTGAATATAAAAACGATAAGTGCACTATGCTGGAAAGTAAATACTTTGATTAAAATCATTTATGATGTACTGAGGTGCCTCTCCTTCATACTCCAAGTTATCTTCAATAGTCTTGTGATATAACCGACGGCAATATCGCAATATATTTTAAGACAATACATTTTACCCAAAATTATGTGCAGTTAACTTCTGTTCTTGATGTTATACAGATGTTTTCTTCATTCCAGCAGTAAAGTAATATTCGAGCCCTCGCTGTAATTCACTTAGGCGATTCATTTGGCATTTGCGCACGACCGCATCTTTACCGAATTACTGCAAAGATGCGATCCTCGAAAGCGAACATAACCCCACACTTTGAGTCCGTATCATGTTTGGAAAGAAGGATTACAATTAATTCCGAACGAATGGAGTTTCTTGCTTTTTTTTTTTTTTTTTTTTTTTTTTTTTTTTTTTTGAAGTAGTAATGTTTTACACAACACCAAGCGAACAAAACAAAGGGCTATGTTTCATGGCGTCTAACATTAAACGTTTGAAGGTTGTTTCCAAGAGAAGCAGACATTGTCATAATTAGCACACCAGTTCCGAACTGATTTTTTGTCTCTTAAATGCGTGCTGCATTTACAGATATGATCGTTATTTAATTGTATGGGTTCTTTTGAGAAATATCATAAAATACAGAAGTAGAACCACAAGTACAAGGCTATCTAAATATAGTAATGATAGTAGGAATCTGACAATAAATCTTTAAAATGTTCCAAACAACCACCAAATCACGTCATATACTTTACACATTCTGAACTAATAGTGTTTTTGGACACACTCAAGTATTTATATCACCGCATAACACTACTGTCAAACGTGACAACTGTGAACCATAAAAGGAATTAATACGTGATGGAAGCCTTAAATAGTGCATCGAAATCTCTTAAAAATATTTCGGTGCAGGCTGCCGTTTTCTCTTAATGTGTTTACAACAAACTGTAGGGTTCGAAATTCAAACGGAATTCTCATAAACGGGTTTATTTTGAAAATAATTTCGTTCTTTATCGCTGAGATGATAAGGTAAATATTGTGCATTCCTGTTATTTGTTGCAAATACGATGCTTCTTATTTTGCTGTAGGAAAAGCAACAGACTTAGCATTCCAGTGTTTGCCAATAGAAGACGTGCAAGATGAAGGCCAAGTGATGTTGTCATGCGACGTAATTGCTCAATCTCAGGGCACAGTCTGGGCGAGCTATTGTTCTGGAAGGTTCTCTGAACGTCGAGTGAACAATACAGCGACTGTGCCTTTGAGCAGTCTGTGTAGGAGAGACACGTCGCACGCGGTCCATTGTTCCCCGATTCGCAAATCAAAGATATGCATATGTGTCACTGAGGGCTCGTATGAAGCAGCAGCTAGCTTCAGAGCTTGTGTGTCTCTGGAGTGAACTAGTTTCTACACTAGTATGCAAATGAGAAGTACTAGGACATTAACTTCTTTCTTGAAATTCCTTCACAATAGGAAGTGAAACATGTAAAAGGGGCGGGGGAGAACGAAGTCTTGTCATTGTCAGTAGCACTCTGGTGTCGTATCTACGCTGGATGCATACACTGATTCAGTTGGATTTTTTTCCCGATGGGAAGTTGGTAAACAACCATCATAGAGGGTTATTGTTATATCATGACTAGGAACTGGTAAAAAGCGTCGTCATTATATATTGTTTTTATTATTATTACTTTCAAATGAAATTGGATAACTTATGCACGTGTCTAAAAGCTTGCACGATCCCATAAAGACGAATGCTAAAAAAGAAAAAAGAAAAGGGGGGGGGGGCATTTCATAACACTGGCACTGAAGCGCGATACATGAATATGTCCAGCAGAGTGCATCAGCATAAAATAAATAAATTTTAATTTCTGTTCATTAACCGAAACATAGTGAACATATTGTTGTATTTGAAACAATAAGGTCTGCAATGGGAAAGCACGTCACTTTCTGCTAATAGAATCCATTCAGCACTCAGTGTGTAAGGGAAATATTTGTTGATGACGAGGTTTTAAATTTGATAAAAGAGAAAACAATTGGACCAAAAACTTACAATAGCACAGTGTTACGTTTTCTTATTTATTCTTAAGCCGCAGCGGATTGGTCGAGCGCATTGAGGCGACATGCTCCGATATTCGAGGCCGTTTCCCTTCGGAGGTTCGAATCCTCCCTCGGGCATGGATGTTTGCGTTGTCTTTAGTATAAGTTAGTTTGTAAGTTTAGGGATTGATGACCCCGCAGTTTAGTCCCATTAGCTTAACAAACATTTGAACATTTTCATTTAATCTTAGTTTAATTTCTAATCATATCTCCTTTCCTCTTTCTTATTGGTATTGATATAATCGCGCCACAGTAAAGCAATAATTTATACACTCAAATGTCAGGATTTATCAGCTCCCCTCACACACACACACACACACACACACACACACACACACACACAAAGAAACACAAACACACACCAGTTGAAAAAAAAAAGCAAACACAAGCCTTATTATTGAAATAAATAAAAGAAGAACACATCCCGCAATACAAAAGGAAAGTATACAAAGTGGAGAGATAGTAGGGTAAGGTGGTACAAATTCGATAAAGGTACAATTCCGATCAACATAAGGTTTCGCGCCATTTGTCAGTCTCGTAGTGGTGGTAGCACTTGCCTTTGTGTGGCGTCGTAGTGTAGCCGGTTTCTACAGCTCCCCCTGTGTTTTCCAAGAATACACCACTTTGTGCTACGGAGATATAAATGTTTTCCTGTTAAGAGGTAAGTGAAGCTATTTAGTCTAACGCGCTCTTATAAATTTTCTAATTTCAACGCGCTTGCAAATTCTATATTGGTGAGGTCATAAACTTGTTTTCCATTCGGGCGTGTTCTGAGGCACCTACAGAGAAAGCCTCTGTGACATGTGCTGCCATTTCTTGGCAGAATTCACTACTATTTACTCGTGAATTCACTCATGCCAGTAGTACATTTTCGATCAGAAAAATGGTACAATTTCGATACCCTAGTACAATTTCGATCAAAGCAGTTTTTCAGTTTATTCCGTCACGATTGGTTACCATAGACATATTATACATAATTATTGCAAATAAATTCTGTATATTTAAAGATTTTCCTACGCGATTTTTAAAGCCACCTCCTATTTTCTAGATGCCACGAAAACGAGCAGAAAAGAAAATTACAATAAATGGAGTCCAGCTGCATTAGATGAGGCAATAAAGAGTGTAATGAATGGACATTTGAGCCTTCGAGCTGCTTCACAATTATATGACATTCCTTTCAGCACTTTACACGGTAAAGTGCAAATTAAAAAGAAAATGCAAGCTGGATTAACTCCAACTAGTCCTATACAAAACAGAATATCCAACTGTACTCGGTTCTGAAATGGAAGATGCTTTGGTCCAGAGAGCTTTATTTCTAGACTAGCGCGGATTGGGTCTGTCGCTACTCCAGCTAAGAAAAGCTGCATTTCGGTTAGCTGAGAAAAATAATTTGAAACATCCATGGGACTTAATAAGCAAGGTTGCTGGAATCGACTGGTTTAGGGCATTTGTTAAGAGACACACTCACCTTAGCCTGAGAAAACTCGAGGGTCTTTCGCGAGCCGGAGCTGAAGGCTTAAATAAAGCAGAAGTAAGTAAATATTTTCAGAATTTGGAAACAATTTTAAAGAATTATGATTTGTTTGATAAAACAGAGTGTATTTATAATATGGATGAATCCGGCTTTCCTCTTAACAACAGACCCACAAAAGTAGTAAGTCGCAAAGAAAAGCGAGAAGTTGTTTCACTAACGTGCAGAGGACAAAGTGTGACTGTTGCTGCATGCATGAATGCAAGTGGTGGGTATTTACCACCAATGGTAATTTTTAAAGGAGTGAGAAAACGCCCTGAATTTCAAGATGGCTTACCTCCTGGTTCCATTACTGTGATGAGTGAATCGAGATACATTATTGAAGAATTGTTCATGGTCTGGCTGCGACAGTTCAACAAATACAAAACAGTGGGTAGCCCTATTACATTTCTTATTGTTGACAACCATGGCAGCCATACCAGCTTAGATGCTGTAGAATATTGTCGGGAAAATGGGATAGAACTTTTGGGATTGCCTCCATACAGTACACATGTACTGCAACCATTAGATAGAACTATCTTCAAGTCCCTAAAGTCTCAATATCACAGAAGTGCAACTAACTGGATTCATCGCAATCCCAATGAAAACATTACAAAACAACGATTCTGTACTATTTTCTGTGATGCCTGGGGCAAAGCTGCGTCCATTGGGTGCGCAGTCAAAGAGTTCCAATGTACGCGAATAATGCCCTTTGCAAACACATTGTTCCCGAGGAGAAATTAGCATCTTCAACGTTATTCGAGGCTGCTGCTCCTTCAATCTCCACGTCAAGCTACTAACAGCATTATGGGAGAAGAACCCTCATCGTCAAAAGATGTAACTGAAGAATACGGCAAATCCGTAACGCCAGGGTCCAGTACAATTTCTCAGCATGATGCTGTCAGGGACATTTTGAACAAATGCAACAATAACAATAAACGGAAATGTACGTCTGTGGGTAATGATGAAAGAAGTTTACCAAGCTTCAATTCGCCAGCAAACAATTGTTTATTGAATTATTATAGTGCATTATCAGTAGCTAAGGTTGACTGGATTCGTTGCCAAAAATGCAATGTTTGGTACCACGAAGTATGCGTTGGTGCCCGAGGGAAAAAGTGCTTTATATGTGGAAGATGCAAGTGATCAAAATTGTACCAAGAAATGATCACAATTGTACCTAGTGTGGTACATTTTCGATCGATTCTTCTCAATTCTGTAACCTGTTTTTGTGTTTATACCAACCTTTGTAATTGTATAATATTTGTGTTACATATTCATTAAAAATCCAAGAACAAATGCCATAGTTAAGATTATTTCATTTCTCAATATATTTCCAGTTACAATAAGAAGTGTCCGAAATGATCGCAATTGTACCACCTTACCCTAATTTCTTTTACAACAAGATACAAAAATTAGTGCCTGTGAAATTGCAGTGCACCAAAATGTGACATGCGTTTGTATAAGAATGAGGCGAAGGAAATAACGAACGAAAATACTCAAGTATTGATAATAGTAACTATTGTTTGTAGTAGTACTAAGTCAATGCACGGGAAAGGTTCATGATCATAAGAAATAATAATTTTAGCGAAATCATATTCTTCAGTGATCACCACAGATGCTATAAAATAAAGCGAAGCGAGTTTTGTTTAGGAAGACATCGGTCTTTAGTCTTAAATGCCGTCGCAAAAAACAGTTGTTACCCAGTGTAACCTGTATAATTGCGACCGCGGAGAAAACAGATATTAAAAACAAAGGAGACAACACGTAAAAAAGATACAATTGAAATTTCATTAGGAAGAGTTACCATAAACATAATTAAATAATTATATTTACCTAATGGTTTGACGATAAAAAGATTCAAATATTTTAGAGATCAGTACAAAATAAATTTACCATTTTAGTTGCCAGTGAGAACTGAATTAAATCAGTGGGGAAAGTTGAAAAGTTGTGTCAGGCCAGTTTTAGAGCTCCGACCTCCGAAAAAATTTTTAATTTTCCCCATTGATTTCATTCCATGCTTACTTGCAGTTAAGGTCGTAAGTTCTTTTATTTCATAATGGCTGCAGGATCGAAATTTGAATTGTAGGAAAGAATAGACACCACATATATACATATAGGGTGTTTCAGGAGGAAAAGAAATATTTGAGGCCGTGGTAATACCGACGAATTTCAATAACAATGCCATGTAAGATGTATCAGCTGCTAGTATGTAACCCAATTTAACTTAAGAAGAAGGCAGATTTTCAAAAAGTCTGACACCAGTTTCAATGCATTTTTGACTTTTCCTGATAACATGTAGATAACGTGTAGATCTTCTGACCGTTCTTTTATTAGGCTCAATATTCGCAATCTGAAGAATAAAATCGACTATTGTGTTTACATTTTCTTTGTAGACTTCGCCCTTCAACCATCCGCACAAGCAAAATTGGAAAGGAGACCTTGGTGTCCGAGAATATTAATACCTGAAAATGGTTTCATTGGTGAATAGAAAACTGTTTTTACTTGTCGATTTTCAAATATCTAAAGACAAATTTCAGTCAGTAATTCGAATCACACGTTCAGAATACATGTTGGATTTGTTTTTAAGAAACGTTATCAAGGTCTGATAATTTAAAATGGAAGGTAATTGCTCTAATTCAGAGATGTGCTATGCGGAACAAAATACGCGCAGTACTCCGTTCTCTGACGACCTACATACAAGGCGTTGCATATGTGGATGCTGAAACGAGATCAGGTGCTATGGGAAGTCGTTTGAGCAACGAGAGACTGTGACCAGTCTCAAGTTCCACCCGGAAGAGATCAGGTTTCGTTTACGTACTCAGGTTCTGGTATTCGCTAAATGTGGAACTCCTATTACCAGATCGTATTTGAGAATGAAATATACATAATGGCGCAATAAAAATAAATAAATAAACTGCCTCTCCTGCATCAGTATCATCTGTCACTTAATTGAGGAGGACAGCGAAGCATTCATGGTGCTAGATTTTAATTAATACAGACAAAACGCTGGATTCTTGCTTGAATCTCTGTTTAAGGTAAATAGGCTCACTTCCTTCAAATTTGATCTTTCTGATCTTAAGAAGACATTCTATTAAATTCATGATTCGCTGGACCTATTCTCAAGTAAAATATTGTTGGAACATACTGATTGTTATTAAGAGCCGATATTGTAGGGAGAGGAGAGCCATCTACTGAGTTATGAAATCAATGTTTCACAAGGATGATAGCCTCGATCGCGTGTACATAAACTATTTATTGTGACTAGTTTCAACAAACTTGTTGTCATTCTCGAATACTCCACTGCATTACCTAATGTTTGTCTGTCCTCTGGCATTTCGCCTTTTTACACGTGTAATAAAGTGGTCTAAATTATTTTTAAATTTTTACTTTTGGTAATACCATTATGACAATTATTATTAAAAACATTTAGGTAGGGAACGTTGGGACATCTATGAATTTACGATTGTACAAGTAATCAGATTCTTATCAGTCTATTACATTATGCCAAGCTGTACACTTTAATCTCCTTTACTGGTAACAGAACATTCTATAATACTCTGTAATCTTACTAAACAAATGTTTGATCATTTTATTTTGAATAATAAAAGCTTTATAACCACTTCAGCGCGAAGACAAGCTATGCAAATAAACATGGCTGGTGATACGAACCGTCACTTTTGCTCTGACTTTCGATGTTTACACATACAGTTGATACTGATGTTGGCTCACACAAGTGTCAGCTCACAGTGTCCTTATATTGTGATATGTTTGTGCTCTTGGATTGTACAGATAATTTAACTAAGTTAAGAAAATGATAACAAAATGTATGTGAGCGGTAGACAGATGTTGACATAATTTTTACTGTACTTTATTTCAGACTGGTACCATTGATTGGAAGTTAAGGTCTTTTTTGCTTATGTACAGTGATTGATATGTCATTCTAACCTTCCATCTTTGATTATGTGTGCTAATTGTAATTTTCAAAAGCCTTATGGACTAGACTGTAAACAGTCCACTATTTGGACATTCATTACTGTACCATCTACGATGTACGTATTTGTGTATATCCTTCTCTGAAAATGTTTTATAAAAATATTTTAATAGATGTTCAAAAATGACAAGTTTGTCGTAACTAGTCACAATAAGTAGTTCATACATACGCGATACAGGCTGTCTTCTTTGTGAAGCATTCATTTCAAATACATGTTGACTGTTGATTCGGTTTCGTGTTTATTGGCCAACGTTTATTTAATGATTTTTCCGACATTTCAGCAGCTTGAGTGGCTGGCATTGTCAAAGATTTACGCTTTATTACTGGTGGTAGACTGGAGTCGTGCTATCAGCCACAGACTGCGTGGATAGCAGCTAAACGTAGTTTTCATCGCACTGATTGGATTTGCAGTGTTTCACATCAATATGATCTGCTAAATGAAATGTTTTTAAAAACTTTCGTCCACGAAATTGCGTCCCACAGAATTCACACACATACATAGGTGGGCCGCCAGCATCGGAGGACTTTTCCATAGTCATTACCGCTGCTCTCCTTGCACCGAGCGAGGTGACGCAGTGGTAACGCACTGGACTCGCATACGGGAGAAAGGTGGTTCAAATCCATCTCCAGCTGTCCAGATTTAGGTTTTCCGTGATTTTCCTAAATCACTCCAGGCAAATACGGGGGCCGGCCGCGGTGGCCGAGGTGACTAAGGCGCTCCAGTCACGGTCAGCACGGCCACTACGGTCGGGGGTTCGAATCCCCCCTCGGGCATGGATATTTGTGCCGTCCTAGTTCGTAAGTAGTTCATAAGTAGTTTGTAAGTTTAGGGACTGATGACCCCGTAGTTAAGTCCCATACGCTTAACAAACATTTGAACATTTGAACATTTGCAAATACGGGGATGGTTACTTTCAAAGGGCACGGCCGATTTACTTCCCCATCCTTACCTAAAACTCCTAGTGTTAGCTCCATTTCTAATGACAAAACTGTTAACGGGACGTTAAACTCTAAGCTCCCTTCCTTCCTTCTATCCTTGCAGCCTACAAGGGTCGTTCAAAACAACAGGGGAATCTAGAATCCATTTATCTTGAGGCTTTCTTCTTTCTTCTTAAATATTTTTTCTTGTTTGCGTATCTCGATAGCTTCCCTAAACAAATAGGTGTGGTGGCTGTTCTCCACAACAAGAACTTCAGCGCTGGCCAGTTTTATTATGTGGTCGGTTTTACGCAGCGAGTAGTTCACCACGGCCGATTTCCCACCTGCCCCAACTGCACTGCACTTAACATTCCGTCATTCTTGGGTTGATTGATCGTCCAGTCTTCCAATATAGACTTTTCAACATGTACATGGTATGTTGTAGATTTCAGTTATTCCAAGTGGGTCCCTTGTGTTATTTGCCGATTGAAGACACTGCCTAATTTTCTTTATCCGTTCACAAATAATCGTTTTAGCACAATATTCGGAAGAAACCCGACGTTACTTCGCAGAGTTTAAAATTCCGCGACATTTCTTATAAAGCAAAGTCGTATTGCTTGAATGGCTGGGAGACTCCTGAGGGCAGGTTCAGCCGCCTATGCGTCGCGGCCGCAGGCACCTTTCCTGCGCTGTGAGAATTGTGTGCCGAAGTGTCTATGTTAAGTGTAGGTGGCCGTAATGGGTGCATGTGTAGTGTAGTGTAGTGTAGTGTTGGAGATGGGAGAAGGGAGAGGACGAAACCCGGTGCCGGCACATACCCTACTCCTCTCGAAACGCACCAAGGGAGGCCGCCAAGCTCAACGTCCACATCCGACAGACGGATCACCATCAACAGTGACACATACCCTCAGTCCATGAGACACCGCAGAGAAGTTTGAAAAATAATCCAAGGCATTTGTGCAAAGACTAGTGGTCAGGGACTTTCGTGCAAAGACTGATGATCAGGAACTTTGCACCACCACGCCGTAAAGCAACGAGAAAATTTTCAAGAGCGCGTGGCATACCAACACCACCTAGAGACAAGACCGCGGCGCTCTCGTGTGACGTCAGGCAGAGTAGGCTGCGCGTGCATAGCTGACTGGGTACCGCTGGGGCACGGCCCACTATGCCGAAACAGCGAGCCAGTCAGCTATGCGCGCGCAACCTATTCTGCCTGACGTCACACGAGAGCGCCGCGGCCTTCTCTCTAGGTGGTGGTGGGCATGTAAATGCCAATTGACCATAGCAATGTAAAAAATTATGGATTTTACCACTCTCTGATCTATAATTATTTCATGGAATTGAATGTAAATCTGAACAGGGCTGACTGGCTCGATGTATATTCCGAGCCGCTCAGGCCTGTCCAGGTAAACTAGCGGGAATCCAAATTGTTATCGGTTTGTAATTATCCCCGCTAATACTTTATATTCCCCTGATTTCTTACACCATCTTTCTCTCTTACTATTCTTTTTTGGTTGTATTTTTCCTTTCTGTTATTTCTTTTTGTTCTCAGATTTTTCCTATGCTGTATAAGAATATATTGTAAAATAAAAATACTGTAATGCATAAAGGAATGGCTCGCCTCCACGTGGCGGGATACGGGCAACGGTGCGAGTGGAGCGGGAACTGAAGGATGCCAATCACAGCGTCCTTCAGGGCACGTGTTCAGTCGCAGCGGCTGAGGCCATTCCACGACCCACCTTATTTCTTAGGAGGTGGGTCAAAGTAGGACAGCAAAGAAAAAAATATACCCGGACGGTTATCCTAGTATCAGCGACACCCGTTTAGAAAGCATAATGGTGAACAGCGATATAAAAATAAAGGTTAAAATCAAAATTAAAACACTGAAGATCGCACAACTGCTGTTTTTATTTCATGACCGGTTTCAGTCGTTGTTGACTTTCTTCAGATGACTAGCACCATGATGGCAGGTGGACAGTCGACGTTTGTGCGGCTCCCCGAGGCCACCGCCACCACACGCCAGTACGGTGCTAGCCATCTGAAGATAGTCAACATTGACTGAAACCGGTCATGAAATACAAACAACAATTCTGCGATCTGGACTGTTTTGATTTTACGCCCGACGGTGCTCATCTTCGGTGATCTGGCGGGACCAGTGTATCCACTGCGGCACTGCCGTTGACACGACATTTCCTATGCCACTAGTAAACACCCATTTACTGTGAGAACGCTTTCCAAGTGTCGCATCTCGCATCTGAGTTGCCGCGGCTCATATTTACCGCGTGAAGTCAGTATAAATTTGAAAACTTAATAAATCACGGAATAATGTAGATAGAGAGGTAAAAATTGACTCACATGCTTGGAATGACATGGGGTTTTATTAGAACCAAAAAAAAGTTCCAAAAATGTCCGACAGATGGTGCTTCATCTGATCAGAAAAGCAATAATCAGCATAACAAATTAAGACAAAGCAAAGATAATGTTCTTTACAGGAAATGCTCAATGTGTTCACCATCACTCCTCAACAATAGCTGTAGTCGAAGAATAATGTTGTGAACAGCACTGTAAATCATGTCAGGAGTTATGGTGAGGCATTGGCGTCACATGTTGTCTTTCAGCATCCCTAGAGATGTCGGTCGATAACGATACACTTGCATCTTCAGCCAACCCCAAAGCCAATAATCGCACGGAATGAAATCTGGGGACCTGGGAGGCCAAGCATGACGAAAGTGGCGGCTGAGCACACGATCATTACCAAACGACGCGCACAAGAGATCTTTCACGCGTCTAACAATAACGGTTTTTTGTTGTTGTAATAAAACCCCATGTCATTCTGAGCGTGAGTGTCAATTTTTATCTCTCCATCTACATTATTCCGTGATTTAGTAAGTTTTCAATTTTATACTGACTTTTTGATCATCCGGTATGTATTGCGCGCGTTACGATCGTATTCTTTATCCCTCTGTTTTTGCCTTAGGTGGTGATGTGATAGTTTGTGCAGGTTCACACTCTGTTCCAGGTTCCCACTAACACTTCTGGTGAGGGTTGCTATCTGTCCTGTACTACCTCCATAGTAATAGATGACAGATTATTACGAAGTCACCGGGATGTTTCTTACGCTAAATTCCCCTCATGTAAGACCAGATCTCTCAAGGATACCTCAAATCACTGATGGTATCCACCGCTTACTTCCCCATTTAACATAACTACTGTTCCGTCGTTGTAAAACCAAGTCGTCAGCCAGTCATTGAACCCAGTAACGTTCTCTCTTTCTAACCTCCCTCTGAATATCTTGATACAACTAGCATAAAATGAATAGCTCACAGGCCGTTGCATATCCACTTAGCTGGGTACTGTCAGTACATAAACACAAGATGAGGCATAGCCCCCCCCATTGAAATTCTCTTATTTCCCGTAATAAATTGTTGGCGTGGTACGAGGAATAAATCTCTTCGCTGCTCTTTTTATGATCCTCGCTTTATGAATTATTAACTAACGTTTGTAGCGCTAGCGGTTCCCTACGCTGCGCCTGAATGCGCCGGATTTATACGCCGCTGTCCGTTCATTCGCACAGTTTCATCATTTAACCATCAGAGGCGCTGCCGGCTTTCTTCGCGGTTATTTCGGTACTTCGTTAATCACTGCATGCAAATGAGATATCTCGAGCAGCTGTATGACTTTTTTTGCCCATCTCGGAATCTGTATTTAAATGACTTGTCAGAGATGACGAAGTCGGACGAGTATTAATGTCTGGTCGGCTACCGAGCAATTACTTCCTCCGTCAGAACTGCGATGGCCGACGGTGGCTGCTGCCAGTGGCGGTTACTGAGAATGTCTTCTGAATGCCCACAAATGGTTAGTTTTAGATGGACTTGTAAATGTGAACTAGCATTATGATTATGGACAAATTTATAAAACTGCAGACACTGCTAATAATAATAACAATAATAATAATAATAATATGCGTAAATTGTATGACGAAAGAAGGAATTGTTTTTATGGAACATTTATTTTGTACTTTATGACTTACGTTTTCTAGCAAGAGGGGTAAAATACAAAGGTTGGAACTTCAATAGTGGCAACACTGCAGTTCTCCCATGGAGACGTTGTGACTGGTGCCATGCAGTTTTCACCTGGTACCTCAGTTAGGCCAGATTTCTTGCCAGTCGTGCAGACCACGCAAGATGGCGTTTCATCAGGTTCCAGACACGCTCATTTGGGAACAGATCTGGGGATCGTGCAGGTCAGAGTAATTGGCGTACATATTCAAGAGCACGTTGGGTGGCACGGGATACATGTGGTTGTTCATAATCCCGTTGGAAAAGCACATCGCAAAGGTAGCAAAATGGTTGAATGATGGGATCAATGTACCGTGCACTCTTTAATGGTCCCTCGACGATGATCAGAGGAGAACGGTCAATGTATAATATGGCTCCTCACACCATGGTGCACGTTCATGCGTGGCGGCAGGGCGTCTTCCGTTCACGTCGCAAAATCGTTCAGCCTGTCTCCAATGGAGTCGTGATAGGCGCTTGTAGAAGGACGAATGAAGACGTGTCTTCTGTAGTTATGAGAATAGCTTCTGCCCCGCAGCTAATGATGATCGTACATGTGTGTGGCACACTGCAAGGGAGCGCGAAAATCTGTAGTGTATTCGTGGCAAATTGTCGAAATTTTTACGACCCATTCTAATATTATGATTCCTATAATATTATGATTGCGATAATACTATCCATTACCGAGATCTGTAGATTCCAAGCTACCTCATATATTCATGAAAAATATGCATGTAATATCCGGTCTGACGTGTAATTATGGTTTTATATAAAATACTATCCAAATTTTACTCACAATTGATTTCATGTTATATTAGTAGTACACTCTGATGTAACAGGAAAAATACGGGGACAAATGTTCAAATGTTTGTAGAGCTTATGGGACTTAACTACGGGGTCATCAGCCCCTAAACTTACCAACTAGTTATGTACTAGCTTATACTAAATACGGCACAAACATCCATGCCCGAGGGGGGATTCGAACCTCCGACCGCAGCGGCCGTGCACACCGTAACTGACACGCCGCAGACCGCTCGGCCACAGCGGCTTGCTAAGACGGGAACCAGTTGAAAAATGCTCCTGCTGGAGCACAGAAAAGGCGAATATGTTCTCTGATACAAAAGTGTGGAACCAGCTGCCTCAATCCTCATTCCGACTTCTTCAACAAAAATTTTGGCATGCGAATATGTTAGCACTTTTTTCGGCTGAATGTGAGTAGGACAGAGAGTGTGCAACAGGCAGAGAAAGCCATATATGATGGAACAGAGAAGTGTCAGTTCAGGAGAAAGGCGTATGCACGAGAAAGCAGTGGGAAGCGAAATGAGATGTGGGAAGTCGTGAGCAGAGGCAACAACAAACTTACAGCTCCAGATAGTAGCAGTTGGAGTAAAAAATGCAACAATAATCCTGCGCCATTTTACATAAAACTTTCGAGCCATGATTATTTCTTGTTTTATTTTGCTGACCGCGGTGGCCGAGCGGTCTGCGGCGTGCCAGTCACGTTCTGCACGGCCACTGCGGTCGGGTGTTCGAATCCCCGGTCGGGCATTGATATTTGTACCATCCTTAGTATTAGCTAGTTCATTAGTAGTTTGTAAGTTTAGGGACTGATGACCCCGTAGTTAAGTCCCATAAGCTCTACAAACATTTGAACATTTTTTTCTAATTTTTATTTTTCATTTTCGTTTTGTTTTATAACGTTATGGGAGGGGGACGACACGGAAATGTTGCACGAATTGGGGGTGGAAATTATTAAAAGAAAGACGTTATTCATTGCGGCGTGATCTGTTTGCGAAGTTTCAATCACCGACGTTTACTTCTGAATGTGAAAATATTTTGCTAGCACCCACCTACTTAGGGAGACACGACCATCCCAATAAAATAAGAGAAATCAGATCGAAAACGGAACGATTTAGGTGTTCTTTCTTCCCGCGCGCTATTAGAGAATGGAACGGTAGAATCTATGTAGATGCAGATGTAGATGTTTATATTTTCTTATCTGTAAAACTTTCCACATCTATGTAATGTACTTAGGAAGGAAGATTAGGGGTTTACGTTTCATCGACATCATGGTCATTACACTAAGAGCATAAACTAGAATAATATTTGTCATTGACAGGAAAGAAAGTCGACCATGTCTTTTAAAGGAACCACTCTGGCACTTACCTAGAGTGATTTAGGGTAGGAACTTCAGAAAGCCAATTGCAAATGTCTAATGTTGTCCCACACTGATACTACTGTGCATAAACTGTCAGGAGAGAGTAGATGTGCTGGGATGTGTGGGGCTCATTCACCTGACTACTAAAAGAATTCTGTCAACTTCATGTTACACGATTAATAATAGCATGAATCGATGCTGACAATTCGCTTAAATACCAGGAAATATCTTGTAATAGAAATAAGGAATGATTGGAAATGGAATGACCATATATAATTAAAAGTCGGTAAGGCAGATAGCAGACTGACATTAATTGGCAGAATTCCCAGGAAGTGTAGTCCGTAAACAAAGGAAGTTGGGTACAAAGCACTAGTTCGGCCGATGCTAGAATCCTGCTCTTCATTGTGGGATCCATGCTAGGTAGTGTTGATAGAAGACATAACGAAGATTCCATGGAGAGCAGTATCTTTCTTTACAGACTCATTTACTAAGCGCAAAAGCGTCACAGAGTTGAACGGAAAACTCCAGTGGAAGATGCTACAAGAGGGTCTTCCTTACGGCGGTAGGGCCTCTAAGTTCTGGAGTATATCTTTCTCAGACAGACACCGATGTATTGCTTCCTACTACGTATATCTCACGAAAAAACCGCAGTGACAACATTAAATAGATTAGATTCTCCATAGATGCACACCAGGAATAGTTTGTTCCATGAATCATAGACGATTGGAATAGCAGAGGAAATGACAGTATTACATGATCACAAAAGGTTTTAACATATCAGGCCATTATCAAACTGCAACTAGAATCACACACACCAAGTTTATATATTGGAAACCACTGAATTGTAAAACGAGAACACATTTCCGCACACGATCGGAGAAAATATTCAAAAAATGACTCTAAGTTCACGAATCTAAGTTAAACGTACTGGTCAATGACACGTTACCATCTCCAGAACCAACCTTACCTCACCAGATGCCCAGAACAGAATGATCAGCTGAGTGGCCACCGGGGCAGGGAAAAACGAGGGAAGCTGCCGGAAGCCGGAAAATCCACCAAAACAACGATGGCGGGGACGGACAGCGATACTCGCGCTGGAGGCAAAGGTACGCTAACTAGCCCTCAACCAAATGGTGTGGAAACCTCTGTGGTAGCATGAGCAGCTATCAATACTGAGCCAGAGAGAACGATGAAGAGCGAGCTATCACTTCCCACATTCAAACAGCCATAGATTCTCGCACACACTTAAAAGTACAACAACTGCACATTCACAGGGACAGTGGCGTAGTGGAGAAGCCGCACTATGCCACATTAATTAATATAATAATAAATTATTAACATAACAAAATAAGAAAGACCTAACAATATTAACTAATATTTTAACACCTGAAATAAAGATGCTATTCCTCAAGCCTTGAAAAAGAGTGGGGTTCAAGTTTTAACAAAATGATAATCTAACGACATTAAATAAATTATAACTTTACAGAAACTATACAACAATATATGGAAGACGACAGACGGTCGTCTTTCATCATCCCTTCGTTAATTGAAAATTTTGATGTAGGCTGAGGTAATTATATTACATCATATACAGCAAACTTTTCTAAACTAACATGGGCTACATAAACAGCTGGGGCATGTCACAAAAAAAAAAAAAAAAAAAATAATAATAATAATAATAAATTACACATTGATAAATAATAATTGCCATAAAAACTAAAACAATGGAGACGCAGATGTGGCTGTCGAGACCACGGGATTGGAACAACACGTATAACAATGCAAAATTTACAAGGAAACACAGACAAATCATAAATATAAAATATACATGAGGTTGAAACAAACAAAGAATAAGATCACAATTTTGAATGTGTCCTGTTATGCTAAAACCGTTCCTCAATTTAAAAAAAATGGATAAAATGTTTTTAAAATCACTCCAAATAAGGAAAAAAAGTGTGTTCATATTGATGACAAATTTTTAAAGTTGCTGAGATCGACCAGGGTCGCTACAGGGAAAGGGCCTCTTAGCAGGTTGTAGTGGTACAAGCCACTCTCCTTAATTCTCATATATCTTGAGATACCCAAATAAGCATTAATTTACGTTGTTAAATTAATTAAGAAATCACGAGAACAGGAACTGCCGCCAGTATCTCTTTGTTTCAGATTTTGGAGGTGGTGGCAGCAGCAAGTATTCAGTGACGCTACTGCTGTCCGCTAAGAGTAAACATGCACATGAAAAAGAAGAGATTATGTTATCTCTTATGCGTTGCTATGCGTGATTTTGTTTTTTACTTTGTATTCCTTGGTTAATTCTCTGAGCCTGTAACATGTTAATGTTCTGATTGTATCTCGACTCCGAGTAATAAACTTAGTTTAAGACTACATATGTGGAAATTATTTCACACGAAGTTAACCGGAGTTAGAATTATTGATTGGTGTGGAAAGAATGATGAAGGATTTAGTACAAAGTGATATTCTGGAGTTGAATACATAAGGCTCAAATCTATAACAGTATTATTCTTGACACTTAAGAAGATAAAACAATTTGATTAAAATCCGAAAGTAAGAAGACCTGGCTTGAGTGACATTAAATGATGACACTTCAAGTAACAACCTGAGCGGACTATTACATTGTCTATGTTGAGAATCCTCCAACATAGGGTCAGGCAGCAAGTAATAGTTCAAGGTAAATCGTAACTTGCACTCTCAGAGAGTTCACTGTTTCTACTACTCACACTACTTTTCAACCTGATGCTATCCTTCACATTGTCGTCCACTCAACACTGATTTTTTAAGTCAATTAGTTCGAACAGTCCACTAGGGCCTTTGAAGAGGGAAGGAACATTCTTCTAGAAGGTACTGGGAGGAATCTAAAACCCGCAGGCATAAGACGATACTTTTACTTTTGTGTCTCTTCCTCAGCTATTCAGCTGCATCCGACGTGAGTAGGAGGGTGTGGTTAGTGCACCTGTCCGCAAGGCCTGGTGTCCCTTGTACCCGTGACAAGCGTCCTGACATGTGCGGAGCGTGGGCGAGATGTTGACCACCGGAAGAGATTAGCGGCGGCCACCCCGCACCAGCTTAGCGGCTGCGTCTTTTGTGTATGTGATGACAGCCGGTAGCATTGTATGGGCGGCACACCTGCTATGGAGGTAAAGGCATATCGGCCGCTCGTCTTCCGGCTTTCCGCCTAACTCTGGTAACTCCCAGTTCAGGCTGCTGGCGTGAAGTTGTGAGGATACAGGGTTTTAGGTTAGCAACCTCTTTTGGTCGAACGATAGTTATCATTGATGTGCAGCGAGAGCTGCTGACAACAATGCTTCGGTTGGAATGTTCTTTGTTTGTTGGCCGGTGTGAGGCAGTCTCCCGCCGACCGCAGAGCGAGGCGGTAGCATGTCGGCAGTGAGTTCGTAACCTGCGTTTAGTGGTGGCTAAAGTTTTTGCCATTCCGTCGTATCGCATACGGGTTGCAGTTGCATATTGAAATGTTTCACTGTGGACTTGTAGACATTCATCGTCGTGTCACGCAGTTATTTAATCGGTGTATTTAAAGGGAAGAGTTTTTAACATTTGTCGTTCCATAATAAAGGAAGTTAACAAAATTTACTGTTATGGATCAACCTAGTAATTGTCCGCATTCCATACTGTCAAATCATTGGAACAATTATTAAATGATTAAGCATAAAATAGAATGTAACGGCAACTTCGCCCATCGAGGTTTAGGTGGATGCAGCTGTGACGTTACAAAGTCCACGGACGCATGCCTCCGTCTTGGCCTCAGACACCCTCAGATATCTGCCAACCCTTTTGTGCACCATATTATCACACGACATATTAACCTCATGAGGAACTACAACGTGTCACAAACGTGGAGTGCCTTTTTATTTAAACAAAACATTTAACAAAAATAAAAATGATATCAATAGATGTTCAGACATAACATTTTAAAATTTAAACACTTATTATTATATAAAAAAATTAACACTTGAATTAGCCATATGTCGAACAGAACGCCTAGGCTTTTAGTCCTTCTGCATAAATATTTTAACATTAAGGATACACTTGACATATTACATTGAAATAACACATAATAATAGAAGAATAATAGCTTATCCTCTAACTTAGCATTGAGCATAATATATTCATAATAAATAAATTAAACTTTAAGTCAGGACTTCAGGGTTAGTAGTGTTAGTGATGCAGAGCTACTTTTACTCATGCTCCATGCAGCGCTACGGGAAAAAAATAATAATAATAGTTAAAAAATAAAAATAATAAAAAAATAATTAATAAATAAAAAATGAACTACCAAGCTCTATGCAACGCTACGCAAACTAACTACTGCATAACTACCTACTGCCCGGGCGCAACCTAACTAATTAACTACAGCGCGAAGGGGGGAGAGAGTTTTCTTGAGCTCGTCGGTCTGTTTCCAACGCCGCTAATTCGTGGTTAGGGCCTGGAAACAGTCTTACACAAATCGCTCACGCAGAGGCGAGATATAACCATGACACATATAAACAACAACAAAAAAATATATTTTGGAAATAAAAAGAAAATCATGATCAAGTGTGCAAGCACATAATATAAATACTACAAATTTACACATGTCAAGCAATCCTCGACAAAAAGAAACAGATGATCAAATGTACAAACACATAAAATAAACACTACAAATCCGCACAAGTAAAACAATCCCAAGTTAATAAAATAATCTAAGGTAAAATTGATTTACAATGTAACGTATCCTTACCTCCATCCTGCTGCAAAATTAAGAAGGAAAATTAGTGTTTTACCGATCGATGTTAGAAATTCAGGTTTCCTCGTGGTACACGTTGGGCTGACTGTTCCTTGTCATTGAGCTTGCCCTTCTTCAACTCCTTTATTTTTGTATGTATTTCCTCACATCTGTGCTTCAGCTCTGTTCTGAATGTGAGTCTGAACTCTTCTACAGGTCACTCTCCATCCTTTAATTTACTAAATTGCCCTGCAAAACGTATCTGATAACTATAAGTTGGTTCTATTAATAAGCCAGGACGTATATTGTCAATGAAATTTTGATGAACCCCTTCGTTAATTGCTCTGCCGCGACCTTCTTCCGGTCGAATAGCACACCTCCTAATATTCAACCGGACAATCCCTAGACAAAATTCTCTAAACCCCTGAGCATCAGCTCCACAGTGCATCTACGTGCAACTAAAAATCCTATGAATTACGGCGTTGGCGCCTACCACGACGTCTTATAAACATGCTACCTAACGGGGAGATTGCCGATATAACATTTACAGTAAAGATGGCAACTAAAGCACTTGCTAAACAAGGCTAGTTTCACGCACAGTGAAGAAGAGCACTCTCACTTAAAACGATATACAGGGACACAAATCACCATAAACAAGACATATACAAAATATACACAATAAAATATTTAACATGGCCTAAAGAATTAGATTATGCACCATCAATCCTCACGATGGAAACAAAAAGATAAAAGCATGGACAAAAAATTAAAAAAAAAAAAGGGACTATGTGAGGCAGGCAGCCTTATAGCTAACAGAGACACTTGAACATGTCACACAAATAATTTTTTATGTACAAATCGGAGCGTCAAGGTAACGTACGTCGAACAGCCGACCAGATGGAACTGGCAAGTTGCCTGTATCCACCCCAGTAGCGGCGTGTACCTTATAGTACACAAAACACGCATACAACATGAAGATGCGTAACGGTGAAATGAAATCGCACAACCAACACATACATATACAAGGGCACATATAACAAAATACACTATTAAAACAAACCATTCAAAGAAAACACTACAAAAGACATTCAAAATACAGCATAAATCTACAAATACAAAAGACATGGATGGTGAGAATATCACTTCAATTTACCTTAGCAAACAGGAAATTAAACAAAACGTATGACACAATTAGGCCGTATATGCTCCTTTTCGAGCAGGTTGATCGAATGACGATCAACTACAGCAAATTATTATTGGGTTGTTCTAGGACCGGGATCCTTCGGTTTGCTATGGCGCGGATTAGCGGACCTGATTTCCACGTCTTCTGTTGGCCACGCGTGGTTTTCGCGGGTCTTTATCGAGTCGGTAATCCTTATTACCGTTTCCGAATTTTCTCCGCTTATACGCCAATAACCCTGCCCGTTCCTCTGCTGCGGCTGATTTTCCGCATTGGAAGGACCGTCTCTCACTAGTTGTAGAAAAATGGAGAATTAAACTGCAACAAGGTTGCAAAGAGATGGATTGGCTGACGGGAGATCATCAACAGTGACCAGGAGACACTGTCCACGCAGTCGTGGAACAACGAGGGGGGAGAGATTTTTACAGCAATAAGTAAATTCAGAAACAGGACAGCAGAGAGGATTTCTTTCGTTGATGAACTGAACGACTGGTACAAAGTTACAAAGATTGCTAACTTTGACCAGGTGACTACGTTAAAAAATTATGTAAATTCATCGTTCTGGAGTGATGGGATACCCTACTTCGAAATATCGTGTCGGACCTTCTGTTGCCCGGCGAAGTGCAGCCACTCGGCATGGCATGAACTCAACAAGTCGTTGGAAGTAGCCATGCTGCCTCCAAAGCTATCCATAATTGCGAAAGTGCTGTGGGTGCAGACTCTTATGCACGAATTGGCCTCTAGATTATGTCCTATTGGACGGGATTCATGTCAGGCGATTTGCTGAAATTTTGACTAGTGTTCTTCGAACAAATCTCGAACAACTGCAGCTCTGAAACACGGTGCATTGTGATCCATAACAATGTCATCATCGTTTCGTAACTTGAACTGCAAATGGTCAACTGTCCATGATGTAGACACCACACCGCGACCATAGCATTAGAATCACCATATTCCAACACTTTTCATCGTTACGTAATTTTAATTATTTGTTTAGAGGCAGAAATTTCTCATTTTTCAAAACTTTTAGTAAATTCAAATTAGATCAGAGTAATTCAGAATAACAGTATCCAGGGAATACGTAGGTCAAAACACCTCGTATATCAAAGATCATTTGTCAGGTTGCCATTTTAAATAGTACCCGCAGTTGGATTACTCTCTCTCTCTCTACGTCACTTGCTCTCTATGTTACTAGTTCTCGAAGTGTTAATTCTCTATGTGATAGCTCTCCGTGCTTAGTTTCAAAGTATCATTCGCGGTTTATTTCCAAGATTTGAAGGAACACGAGAAAAGTGTATTTATTTATCAATATAAACTTTCATATCGTGATCATATGCGAATGCGTACATTATCTTTGGACTTTGATCGGGATAGGCTATGACGGAAGAATTAGAGACTTCTGTCTACCGTAATAAACTGATTAACATTCGTGATTTTGGAATTTGAACTTATTGTCAAGTTAAATTAAATAACTTTTAAATAACGTATCTGGAAGAGTTAAAGTTCGTAAGCAATGTAACAGGATCCAGAGACTTTAATATAAATGAGACTTTGACGAAAATAATCACGCGTTGTGAACTCATTAAGTGTTTTCTGAGAAAATGATTTTGTTGTAAATATTAAATTCAAATTAGAGAATCTATGATACTTAAACAATTATTCAAGTATTTAGTTCCCTAATATTGTCCAAGAAGATTCTAAAAGTGAACATATATCTCTGAAATTCGTAATGAATCAGTTAATATATGAAAGAAAATACCTAACAGTTTTGATTAGAAGAAACTTCTAATGAAATTTTGTTTACAGTTCTGTGGAAACACTAGGTCATTCTCGCCGTTAGTTGTCACTATTTTTGTCGTTTAGTACTGACAGCAGCTTAAAGCTAGAGACTGCGCTATAATTATGAAGGATCTTCTCTCGCCAAAGAGAGTAATTGTGTCATATGCATCGGTATGAGTTAGTTCATTTACTACCTTCATGTTAAATCCCAAAGTTTTAAGTGTCTTATACCTGTAGATGTAACTTCACATTTTTGATTGATTCGAAATTTGTTCCTTTTGAATTTGTAGGGCTTTTGTTTTTGTTTGAATCTGTCATCAAGTCCTTTTTCTTTTGTAATACCCCTTATACACGGCAACTGGACCTCGGAAGGACTTTCCAATCCTTCACAACATTACTAGACTACTACATGTTTACATTGTATTACCCAATATTGTAATTCACTGGTACTCTACACCACAGAGCTGAATATTAAAAATTGACTTATCAGGTAACTTATATTCCGCAGTACGTGTTAAGCGTAAATTGTATTTCACCATGTTTAACACAAATTTATCATGAAGTATTAAAATGCCAAGTTCGCAATTAATTAATTTATTTTCCTGACGATCGGTTTCGATTCACTTAGGGTATCATCATCTGGCCCTAGTGTCCTATGTTTCCGTTTCGTGTAGGCGCATGGCATTAAAATGGTATGTCAAACATAAAATATTTGACAAATCGTACGTCACACATAAAATGGTTAAAATACTTAAGTATTTTTATGATTGACATACCATTTTAATGTCATTTTAAAGTTATGCGCCTTCACGAAACGGAAACCTAGGACACTAGTGACCAGATGATGATATCCTAAGTGGCTCTAAACCGGACTTAAAAAATACATTAATTAATTGCGATCTTGGCATTTTAATACTTCAAAGTAAAGAGATCGCTGTCCTACCGTGGAAAAATTAAACAAATTTATTAATCAATACTGTAGCAGACATGTGATTAGTTATTCCCTTTTCTGTGTTAATGTAAAACATAAGTAATAGTTTATATCTCAAAAGTAGATCTAAGATACATCACCATCGAATCGGTGCACTGTATAGGATAGTCCACATCTACTCCTAATTACAAGACCAATTTCAACCAGATTTGGTACAAATACTTATTATTATCAGGTAAAAGAGGCTATAGTGGAAAGAACCATTTACGACGCGCAGTTAACGACATGTGACGTTATAAACTAAGAATTTCATGGAAATCGGCTACATCATGCGACAATGTTCCACATATCCTCCTTCACTAATGGATAATTTTCAATAAAATTGGGTGTAAACATTCTTCATTGTCCTTAAACAATCGCTTTGACGCAAAAAAACCACATACGACATGAAGTTTAGGAGATATGTAGTCATAAAGAAAAAATGACTAGACCTTTCCCATCAAGCGATGGGTTAATAACGAGACCTTATTCATCCACCATTTTAGCATGAGAACACACAGCGACTTTGCAACATACTTTACATTTCATTTCAAGTACCTCCTAAACCTTTTTTTCGCTGATAAGCCCCAGAAAAATGATGAAAGGAAAGAAACTTATATACCTTTACTTTTCTGCAATGCAATGAAATTAGGGCATTCCGAATTACATTACAAGTTATTAATTCTGCACCACCAACGGTATTCGCGAGTCGTTCTACAAACAGTTTGCCACTGAATCTACATTCGAAATTATAGTACGAGACAGTTCATGGGATATCAGGTCATAAACAGCAGCTTCTTGAAAAACCGACCCATAATGCTCGAGGTTTCGATTTATTAGGTCTTTACTACTAACTCTATACGCGGCATATTTTCAGAAAGTGCATACATATGCCACTGAATGTACTTTCGAAATTATATCATAGTATGGGAGTTGGTGAGGAAAGTTCCACGTTATAAACAATGATATGAATAAAAAGAAGCCACCCCATCGAGCACGAGGCTGTAATTTATGACATCTTTACTACCGTCCCGGTTAGCAATACATTTTGCATTTCCTAGTATACCGTTCTGTGTACCTGGGGAACTATATTATTGTATAGTTCAGGAGAGATGTCGTCATGATGACTGAAATGTAAGAAAACCAAATTGAAATGAACAGAGATAGGGGCGAAGGGGATTGAGAGAGGGGACAGAAAGACCTGAACTAATGTAAGAAAGGGTTATTTACGTACGCGGGAAACGCCGGGAACTAAAGCTGGTTTTGAGATAAAACGTACTTCACAGTACGGCAACAACCCCTGTTTCTGAATCGCGAGTTTTTAGTCTGCAGTTGATGAATTGAAATATCCCTGTATTACGCCAGAATTGTCATGAAATTTGGGTGCTGAACTCTGTGAACTTTTCCTCAAGTGTTCTGTCAGGGAACTTTAGGTATCAAACAGGCCATCCCTAAACGCTCAGTCACCATACTCGTTTGCGCTGGATGGAACGTCATGCTCATGTGAAAGCCAAAATTATGTAAGAAGTTTAATATACGTCGAAGCTGGTACGGCTTGAAAGTAAAATCTTTAATACAACATTTTAATGTGCGTGTTCGATTTGAGTATTAACTTCTTGAAAATTAACCAATTAATGGCGTCCGAAATGCTGAGCGATTTACAGTACGACAGCTAGGCCACAGTTCTACGGACTACTTTAACGAGCGTTAACCGCACTGCTAATATCCGCTACTATGAGATGATAGTTTGATCTAGTACAATAGTATGCCTGTATAAATGAAATTAGCTTCGTAAAGGACGATTTAGACGCGATTACAATCTGTAAAATAGCGGCACTATTGTTTAGATTCCTCCCCAGCTTGCGATGTTTGAAAAAATCGTAATATCACAAAGTTTTGAATAAATTCTTTCGACCATGTATCTCATTTTGTCCCGCTCCCTGAAACTCGTGCCTCAGTGCTGAATTGTAATACAATGATAATCGGAATTACGTGAACTTTCGTTCTGGTACACTAGGACTGCATAAGGTCTGCAATTACGGGAGTATTGTTTTATGCTGCACTGCGATGAATAGCTTATTTAAGGGCGATTATGAAAAGTTACATTGCAGAATCATGGTTGATCGACTGTTGTTTGATTGCAGTAATGATTGTTACTCCATTCTTTGATTTGATGTATAAGCACATATGGATGACGTGTAATTTTGCAAACACAACAACGCGAGTAAATGCGATCCTTTATTCCACACTGCTGCTATGGAAGTGAAGTGATGTAGATGCGTATTGTTTTCCAACATTGTCCATAGAGTACGTACGTATTCAGCAGGGATAAAAGCACACATTACAATTACCTTGAAACCTGATGGCACACAGCGAAATCAGAAAAGAATTTCTGTATGGCTCCTTGTAAGGCGGTCTCTGAAATATGTACAATTTCGTTTCTTTACCGAGACTAATCTTAGCATATTCTACCAAATGTCGCTCCAGATAAGAACACAGATATGTAGTACACTGTAATTAGTCTGGAAAGTCTGTCCAATCCTTGATTTCTTTTCTTCTATATGATACATAATCGAAGCACTGAAAAGAGTAACAAGAATGCAAAAAAAAAAAAAAAAAAAGAAAAAAAAAAAAAAAAAAAAAAAAAAAGTTCAAATGTTTGTAAAGCTTATGGGACTTAACTACGGGGTCATCAGTCCCTAAACTTACAAACTACTTACGAACTAGGACGGCACAAAAATCCATGCCCGAGGGGGGATTCGAACCCCCGACCGTAGTGGCCGTGTTGACCGTGACTGGAGCGCCTCAGTCACCTCGGCCACCGCGGACGGCAACAAGAATGCACATGTGTGTCAGCTGCTACAACCGAAGTAAATATTTTAAATCATTGTAATCATTTCTATAATATTTTTCAAAAACCATTAGCGCTGGGGACGTTGTCAAAGGCTTAAAGGACTCAGAAAGCAGTTACCTTCTCAAATTATGTATTAAAGCCAACTAGTTCAGGTTGAGACTGTAACTGCATGCTGATTTATGATCTCTAGCATTGGGAAGCGCCGGCCGCGGTGGCCGAAGGGACTAAGGCGCTCCAGTCACGGTATGCACGGCCACTACGGTCGGGGGTTCGAATCCCCCCTCGGGCATGGATATTTGTGCCGTCTTTAGGATTAGCTAGTTCATAAGTAGTTTGTAAGTTTAGGGACTGATGACCCCGTAGTTAAGTCCCATAGACTTTACAGACTTTACAGACATTAGGAAGCAAAACGTTGAGAAGACAATTATAGCGCGGCCTAGTGCTCATAAAGTAAATCATAGCAATTTAAGTATAATTAAAATACATCTCAATCCACTCTCCTCAAGTCAGCCCACGTTGGGTGGCGGAGGCTACTTGATGTAGAAAAGTATTTCTTCCTTTTCCTGATTCAGATATATGTAGTTCAGGGAGAAAAAGACTTCATGGAAGCCTCCATGTAGGCTCTAATCTCTCTAATTTCTTCCTCATGACGTTTTTGTGAGATATACGATATACGAAGAAAAACGGTTATTACTGATAAATCTGAAGCATTGAATTAATGTTTGTGGTGCGGACGGGAATCGAACCCGGACCTCCATGCTTACTAGGCAGACGTCTTAACCGTTAGACTACCACACCAATAACGATTAAGGCGCCTTGGAATAGTCTATGTACGATTTCCCTCCACATCACAAACTTTAATTCAGCTTCTGTGTTCCAAAGATAATTGCCACTACTGCCAAGGCTCTCCATGCAGCGGAATAGCACCTTGGCAATGGACATGGTGGAACAAACCTGTTAAGGTGATATAAGTAAGTCTAACGGTTAAGACGTCTGCCTAGTAAGCATGGAGGTCCGGGTTCGATTCCCGTCCGCACCACAAATTTTAATTCAATGCTTCAGATTTATCAATAATGTCTTTGACATATTTGAGGCGTAAATCCATCTCTGGGATTGTTTATTTGTATTGAAAACGATTATATTGGTTGACTCAGCTAAAAACGTACGATCTGGAAACTTTTCTTGGCCTTGGCCCTAAGATGATTCAGAATGCCTCTCGTGAAGTGTCTACCACTAAAGTTTCGAGATCATCTCCTGATGGAAGAAAGCAAATGGAAAGCTGAAGTCCTAAATCAAACCTTTAAGAAATCATTCACGCAGGAGGACGACACAAACGTGTGCCATCTTTGATAAAGGCACTGACTCCCAAAAGGAGGACATAGTAATAAGTATTTCCGGTTTAGAGAAGCAGCTGAGAGAGCTGAATACAAAAAAATCATCTGGTCCGGATGGATTACCATTTCGGCTTTATAAAAAATATTCTGCGCCATTGGCCTCTTATTTATCATGCATTCATCGTGAATCTTTAATTCAGAAAAAAGTTCCTAGTAAAATAAAAAGAAGCGCAGATCATTTCTGTTTATAAGAAAGGTAAAAGAACTCACCCACATAACTACAGGCCAATATCGTTGACATCAATTTGCTGTAGAATTTTGAAGCATATTCTCAGTTCGAATATAGTGAATTTCCTTCAGACGGTCAAGCTTCATTCTATGAACCAGCACGGTTTTCGGAAACGTCGTTCGTGTAAAACTCAACTTGCCCTTTTCTCACATGACATCTTGCGAGCCATGGATGAAGGGCAACAGGCAGATTTTGTTTTTCTAGATTTCAAAAAGGCATTTGACCCGGTGCCGCTTTGTTGACTGCTAACAAAGATACGAGCATATGGAATAGGTCCACATATTGGTGACTGGTTGGAAGACTTCTTAAGTGGTAGAACGCAGTACGTTGTTCTCGAAGGCGAGTGTTCATTTTCTATCGGTATAAATGATCTGATGGATAGAATAACTTGTAATTTGCGGCTGTTTTCTGATGATGCTATGGTGTATGGGTGCTATCGTATTTAATTGACTGTAATTGGATACAGGATGACTTAGACAAAATTTTTAGTTGATGTGAAGAATGGCAGCTAACGCTAAATGTAGAAGTTGTAAGGTGATGTGAACAAGAATGTTCTAATACAGTTGCGTCATTCAAATATCTGGGTGCAACATTGCAGAGCAACATGAAATGGAACGAACATGTAAGGTGAGTTGTGAGTAAGTCGGACAGCCGACTTCGATTTATTCATTTCGCGAAGATGTACCTCGTGTGTAAAGGAGACCGAATATAAAACGCTTATACGACCACGTTTTGAGCATTTGTCAAGTGTTTGGAACCCGCAGCAGGACAGTTTAAAGGAAGCAGTTCAGAAGCGAGCAGCTAGGTTCGTTACTGGTAGCTTCGACCAATGCGCGATTGTCACAGATATGCTCCGGGAACTCAAATGGGAATCGCTGGAGGAAAGACGATTTTTTTTTTTTTTTTTTTTTTTTTTTTTTTTTTTTTTTTCGAGAAATTCATTTGAGGAAATTTAGAGGGCAGGAATTTGAAGCTGACTGTAGAACGGTCTTGCTGCCGTCTACTTACAGTTCCCGCAAGATCACAAAGATAAGAGAAATTAAGAGCCCGCACAGAGGCATATAGACATTCATTTTTCCCTCGTTCTATATGGGAGTGGAATAGGAAAGGGAGTGCCTAGTAGTGGTACAGTGTACCTTCCTCCACGCACTTTATGATGGATTGCGGAGTATATATGTGGATGAAGATGTACTTCCGTGCCTGCTAAGTGAAGCATCCTGCTCCTCTTTGGATACTTCCGATACTTTCTATAACCTCTATGGAACCTCTCTGGTATGGATCCCCCGCTCTCGAGTTTCGACACGTAATAAGTTTTAGTGAAACCACGCTCAGTGTAAACTACGGAAATGATAGGTAATTTTCTCAGCTGTTTACCTTAATAACAATATGTAAAGTTCTGCTAACAAACACATAACTTTAGAATAATAGGTATTGTTCGTCTTTCTTTTTTCTTCATCGCATTAATCCTGTCTAATACGGGGTGCGCATTAGTCAAGATTTTGCATATTTGTTTAATTTCTCTTGGACATCGGATGCTCTTCCTGTAGTCACGATTGCGTAATAAAAATGTCTTGAGTGCCATGTACGTGTAAATTGTGTAAACATCGACGTCTTTGTGATCGTATTTTATATGTTTGCGTATCGTACCATCCCCTTCATCAAAGACAATAAGAAACCCCCTTTGGATCTGCCAAAATCGATAATCCACTGCACGGATTCGATATGAATCTGCCTCGTTCCCTTCTCTCTTAGGGTTAGGCTGTACGCGGAGGTCTTGGAAAGTTAGTAATTGCTGTTAAGTATTTATATTCAAATACGATGTGCAACGTCCGTGTATTATTGATGGAATCAGATACTGCGGTGTCTACATCTGTCAAATATGATTGCGAATATGATTCAGTGTCGCTTTTCGATGTAATGTTGACATGTGGAAATTTAAGCCGGATACTCATGAAAAACAACCCCTACTCTTTATTAGTACTTATTTTAGGTGTACGTGAACTTTGTTTCCTATTTTGCGTTATAAGTTTCTGCATTCTCTGTTTTACTGTTGCCGTTAGCGCCGATTGCTTTGATGATGCGTCTGTCACGACAGATAATAACGACGCAGCAGGCTTTTATAAAAGAAAACAACGTAAGACATTAAAAAATTTTCAGCTGACCATACTCTCCTCTCATTCTAAACGTTGAAGGAAACCCAACCAAATAAAGGGAAAAAGGTTCAAATGTTTGTAAATCTATCGGACCAAACTGCGTGGTCATCATTCCTTAGATTACAAACTACTTAAACTGAGGTAAAGTAACCTAAGGACAACACACACACACACACACACCCATGCCCTAGAGAGGACTCGAACCTCCGACGGCGAGCAACCGCGCGGTCCGCAGCGAGGCGCCTTAAACCGCTCGGCTACTCCACCGCGGCAGGGAAAAAAGGATTTCGAAAAGAACATGCGGCAGTGAGTCAGCAAATAAGTCGCAAACTGAGGTAGACACGCCAGTACTGCGTTTACAAGCCTGAAAATGGCTTTACTCTTTAACTGACTACACCTGTAAATTTAAACACTCGACCAATCGTTCGAGCAGGCTTTAAAAGCATGGAGCTTGGAATTTTTGCGGCAGCGTTTGCATCCTTTAAGTGACGTTCTTGAGCTGTCGTTTTATTTGGTTCCTAAAACTGCTGCAACCCACAAGACGGATGTGTCGTAAGGCTGAGAAATACCCCTACACAGCGCGCAATATTGGCGTGTCTACGTCAGTTTGCGACTTACCCTCGTATATTTATGCAAAGACGTAAGTATGGTTCTGCGACCAAATAACGTTATGCCAATGAACGACAATAAAAAATTACACTTGAAGAACTCTTTTTTTCTCTTCTTATTAAAAGAAAGTAACTGATCGGAATTTAACAGAAACATGACAGCAGACCAGTTTTTCGATCAACTAAGAAAATATATCGAGCACTCCACTTTCTCGACTTGTTGCATTGGGCAATTCCCTTACAGACTCCAAGGACTTGTAGAGCTGATTGAATAAGTAATATTTTAGTAAGGAACTCGTGCCGGACATGTCAGGGACTCTAATAGTACTTCCACATCTTTGACATTGAGACAATCTCTTCTACTGCAAGCTCTTCACTTCCCAGATTTTGGGAGGAGGTAATACGGAGAAAAACAAGAAGAAAAGTCTAGTAAACACCAAATCTCAAATGCATACTTTAAAAGCCAAGAGAACTTGACCAGTAAACGTGTGCACAACGGCCAGTATTACCAACAGACTGACAGTGTTGCGATGGGAAATCCATTGGCTCCAGCTATTGCAAAATGGAGAATTTCGAGGATGTGGTCCTAGAGACGTCACCATTAAAGCCTAGGTGTTTCTTCCGTTATGCAAGGCCATGGGATTAGGTCCATTTCTATATAGCTGTTGTCTGGTGTCGTGAATCCCTGAATCCTTTTTCGTAGCAGGACGAAGCTTGCATGACGATATATTCTCCTGGAGGTAGCGGTATTGATGAGATACCTTAGCAAATTGTGGAACTGTCTCCTCGACACGGCAGCGCAATAGAAAGGCTAGAGAACTCAGTAACTGAGCCTTCTTTACACGCAGCTTCTTCAGTTGTTTAATGCTGAGCCACGTTTCCTCCCTGACGAGGTACGTACCTCTTCAATGGCTGCTTCACTACACGAGGCATCTGGAACCACACCTCCACCACCAACTCTCCCCCCCCCCCCTCCTTCCCACTTATTATCCTATATCTTAAGGTTTTCCTTGCAACTGTGTGTCGCCCCTATAATAGCCCATTAATTAATTACTTTTTTATACTACCTTTTTTATTTTTCCTTTTGTTCCTTATTTACGTTTCAAATTCGAACACTCGTCTTCACCTCCCTTTTATCTTTCACCGCCCCTTCCCTTCACTGTATTCAAAGCGGCAATTCAAATTCCCTCGTTTACAATCTATCACGCAACGCGGAAATTTCCATACCCACTCTTACCCGGCTTTCTTCTCCCCTCCATTCCCCACCTCACTCACAGTCTATATCACATTTTAACATAGTAGTCGCGACATTCACTGGTATAAAATCTGTTACCGTCTGATAGCTAAGACGACACTAGCCCTACAGACGGTGAGCAAGGGAGCTGCTTGTTAACGTCATATACATCGTACGAATGACATTATTTTCTGCTTAATTTACGACATGATTATTCTATTTTAGAGTCGAGGGCGTTAGTCTTCTATCAGACGGAACGGATGATGCTAAAATAGACGCCAGTCGAGCGAAAATGTATGAATGACATGGCGAAAGCTACAATCCAGTCACGAAGAAATAATTGTATATCTGAATAATTTTGCAGCTCTTGTGTCTACATCAACACACGGAGTTTCAAGGTTAACGTGACCGAGTAGCTCCGTAAGTAAGGGGGGTACGAGATAGAACGTACTTTTCGTTTCGTTGTATGTTATAGTTTTTAGAGCAGTTGTTATCAAAACTACGTCTCTGTGGTGGATGAGATACTTCCAAATAACAGCAGAAATAAAAACTTTACTTTAGTTGGAAGTTTATCAACAGTCCTCGTTACGTTTACTTGCATAGCAAACTAAGTTACAAGTTTTGCCTTCTTTGTGCAAATTTAATTTTCCGGGACAATTTCGGCGACTATTTATTTCGAATAATGTTGGTACACCATTCCGTAATAGTTACTTCCTTTCTGCGTTCATGGACTGGTTTTGTTATAAGTGCAACGAACAAAACTTCACGTTATTGTAAAGGTAAAGCGTCTCTTTTGTCAGATCTTCTACAATTTCTGATATTTTTTGTGCTGCTAAAAATACCAAATACTCATTAGTAAATTTATGTAATTTTCAGACAATTTGTATCGAAAACATTTCACCGGTGCGAATATTTTACACACCTAGAAGGTTCCTTAAGAAATTTGAAAAATTAGAAATATGGTGTTTTTTTTCCTGAGTGCTGCTGCAATTAATTGCGGTAAAAGCGCCGTTCTGGAAACCGCGACGAAGATGAATATTAGCTGCGAATCACACGACTTAACAATGCACGAGATACCGCCAACTGAGAAGTGTCGTCTGCTGGCCGCTTGGTGCGCTGCTATGGCGGTGGGTAACAAAAATTCGCTCGAGTATCGTAACTGGTATGTTAGACTGTGCTCTAGACGCTTGTGGCGCTGGAGTGGCCGGACATGGTGGTTTTGTGTGTATTGTTGTCTGATTGACTGCGTGAATTTATGTGTATCTTCTTCTGTTGAAGTCCATGGCCGAAAATTTTAGCTGCCTGAATTTTTCGTGCCTCTCATTAGTTCAGCGAGCCTCTTTACGGTGAGTTGGTATCGATCCTCAATTATTGGCATTCTAATTGGATTTCCATTGTTAATATATAATATATATTAGTTCCAGGATTCCCAGTTTATTACCTAATAAAAATGGTTTTGTCATTTAATATTAAAATTAAATAGCTTTTATTTCACTTTTTGTAAACTGTTTTAGAAAAGCCTCCCCCCAGGCTGTCCAAAAGTACTCATTTATCAACGCATCCCCCCAAAGAAATTTCAATGACGCAGTCTGTGTCATGACCCCCGCCGTCCGTGTGGACACCTTTGGCCTACTGAATTTATTAATAGTAAAGGGTTCTTACCATTCGCTATCAGAAATGTAAGAAGCTTGCCGATCTTATCACTCTTTAATTAACATGAGACTATGAGTAAGAATTGAACTAAAATAACACTATTGTTGTTCGTAAGATTCCACTCCAGCTTTGTAGCACGTCATCTTCGAGGTGTTGGCAGGAGTATATAAACACAGGGTGTCCCAGCTACCTTGTCTACCCAAAATATCTCTGGAACAATAACAGATACTGCAAAACGACTTTCACCGGTATCAATGCACGGCTGGGGCCCATGAATGTACATATTTGGAAACATTCTAAAACGAAAGCAAATGTGTTTTTTAACACAAACTTTTTTTTTTAAATGGACACCCTATATTTTTTCTTCAGCAATCCATAGCATGACAAATCACATAAACAATGGCGTTGATTGCATCGCAATATTCCAATTAAATCCCGAGATATTCCGACGCGAAGTTGACGCTTGAAAAACCCGAAATGCGCTGCTAGCGCACGTCCTGAGGCTCAGGCGTGAACTCCAGGCTGCCCGTAATCGCGATGTGATTGACATGCGTAATCGCACTTCCATACTTATTAAGAGGTCCGAAACGAATAATACGGTCTGCTGCCATCCTGCATTAAAGTCATACATCAGAAGGTATTTATCCCATAGGCTAGGGGTGATGCGGTTCTGTAACATATCTGTGTACCGCAACGTTAGTCACAAAGTCAACTTCGCTTATCGTTAATCCGTTACTAAAAAGGTAATGCCGTTCAACGTTAAAACTTTACTGTAGATCTAGCGCAATCATTCACTCATAATAGTAAAATTCATGTTGATGGTTTTAGTGAAACGAGCAAGTGGGCTAGAGGTTTTACCGTTGTTTAGGTAAAAATGTTTTGATTTGGGAAGTTCAGGTAAGACATAGAAGATGAATGTAAACATGTTTAACCAATTAGTTTTAATATCACATAACTATCAATGTTATGTTTATCTAATGCGTCACATGACAAATTGTTAAAAAAATGTTTCTGAACATCACTGGGTAAAATGGCCCTTTGTAGAAACTTTCACTGTGATAGCAGCACTACATACTAAAGATAGCGTTCACATATCATGCTCAAAGTGATAACCATTGGCTTACATACATAGGATCACTCGGCAGATGAAGGATGCCCTACTTCGTGCTACTGTTTCCTCTTTGATGGCTCTACAAGCATCAATAATGCGTTGCTTCATGTCCTCTGACGTTGTTGGTTCATGTTGGTAAACAGCATCCTTCACTGCTTCCCAAAGAAAAAAATCCAGCGGTGTAAGGTCCGGAGATCGGGCAGGCCACCTAACTGGGCCACGTCCAATCCACCTACCAGGGAACTTACGGTTCAGAAGTCGTTGTGCTCTTAAATCGTTATGTGCAGGGCATCCGTCATGCTGATATCACATGAGCATTCTCCTTTTCAGAGGTACGGTGTCCAAGAGAACAGGAAGATTGTGTCGCATAAATCTGAAGTACTGTCTGCCATTTTGGACGCAATTTACAAAGAAAGGTCCGATAATGGTTTCTTCAATAGCCCCACACCAAACATTCACTTTCCACGGACGGAGCCATTTTGGATTGTCTGCGAACCATATTCGTCATATTGACAATTTCTTTGTTGGAGAATGATGCCTCGTCGGTAAAGGGAACATCTGCGAAAAAATTTGGATTAGTCAGAAGTTTTTGCTGAGCCCACCGACAAAATGTTACCCTTTTGCTGAAGTCATTTCCATGAAGATCCTGGTGTAAATGAACATGGTAAGGATGAAATTCATGACGTTGAAAAACACACACTTGATTTCGACACACCAACTTCACGTTCAATTTGACGTGTGCTGATGTGAGGATTCACAGCTACGGTAGCGAGCACAGAAACTTCAGCACGTTCATCTGTGCGTGTTCTAGGACAATGTCTAAGTCTTGGATTCAAGCTTCCCGTTTCAAGTAGACGAGATGTAAGACGACCAAACATGCAGCGCAAAGGCGATAGCTTGTCAGGAAATCATCTTCTGTACAGTCGTTCTGCCTGAACAGAATTTCGCCCGCCTACAACAGGGTACAGTACAGGTATGCAGAGTAGGGTAGAAGACAGACATATTAACGTAATAATAATAATGTTCTCTAACAGTACTATAAAAAACAAGCAATCTAATAACGTATTTACCGTCAACGTACATTCTCCATAGATCAGCAGCATTTCTACCATATCTTCATGTGTGTACATAATACGGTATGAGTTCCACAACACAAAGTTTATTCACAATGTGTACTACCTCCGTGCCGTCACTAGATTACTTTGATGCACGACTATACTGGGAAGCGGTGTACTGCACGCCAAAGCAACAACAAGTGGGATGCTCGTAGGGTGGTGGAGTACAGGAGTTTGCATGGGTCGCAAATCACAAACAAGGTGAAGTGGTAACTGTGGCTGTAGTGGGAACTACTTTGGATATGTGTCTATGTAGAGCTAGGCCCTGGATGAACGAGTGTGCGAAAGGCACAATGGGTCATTTAACGCATTCGATAAACCTTATTTTGGGTGTGCAGGATAAATAAGACAACCTGACTGGTGTATACCGATCGGTACTGGTTCATATTGTGTACGTAGACACATAAAACGTGCAAGAGGGAAACCATTATGTACTTATGAGAGTTGATGGCAGCAGACCGTATTATTCGTTTCGGACCTCTTCATAAGTATGGAAGTGCGATTACGCATGTCAATCACATCGCGATTACGGGCAGCATGGGGTTCACGCCTGAGCCTCAGGACGTGCGCTAGCAGCGTATTTCGGGTTTTCCAAGCGTCGACTTCTCGTCACAATATCTCGGGATGTAATTGGAATATTGCGATGCAATCAACTCCATTGTTTGTGTGATTTGTCATGCTATGGATTGCTGAAGAAAAAATATAGGGTGTCAATTTTTAAAAAAAAAAAAAAAAAAAAAAAAAAAAAAAAAAAAAAAAAAAAAAAAAAAAAACATAAGTTTGTGTTAAAAAACACATATGCTTTCGTTTTAGAATGTTTCCAAATATGTACATTCGTGGGACGCAGCCGTAAATTGATACCGGTGAAAGTCGTTTTCCAGTATCTGTTATTGTTCCAGAGATATTTTGGGTGGGCAAGATAGCTGGGACACCCTGTATATTACGTGCTCCGCTGCACAGCCTGTCGCCTCACGACTGCCGCGTAATACTGCCGCGAGTGTGCGCGGCCCGCGGCATCCATAGCGCCGTGCCGCCACCTGTGGTGCGGAAGCTCGCGTGCCTGGCGTTCCGGCGCGCCGGCCAGCGGCGCCAGCCGAGCGCCGCGCGGTCCTACACGCGGCCGCCCGCGCCGCCCACCCAGCCACCGCAGTCGCCGCCGCCGCCGCTGTATCCGGCGCGGCGCGGCGCGTCGCGGCCGCCAGGACAATATCGGCAAGGATTGCGGGGCGGCCACTGAATAATTCATGCCGGCGCCGGCGGCGGCGGCGGCGCCACCGTCGGCTCCTGCCGGCCACCGCCGTCGCTGTTGCGCTTGTCCGCGCGCGCATTACACGTGCTCTGCGATCGCTGCTTTTCTGCCTGAATCCGCTCCACGTAACACGTCTCTCCCACACGAGACCCATTCCTGAATCGGCTGCGGTTTTAAAACAAAACAGAAGTAACTCAAAATTCATACACACCATTGAAAGGTAGCTATGTAAGGTTGAAGTCTGCGATTCATATCTTTGCTCCGCGGGGAGCATCTTTGGTCGATGCGCGTTCCCGTGTTTGAGCAGTAGCAGTGCAGTAGTGGTGTTGTGCGGAAGTGTGAGCAGGGAGAGTGTTGCAGGCAGTCTAAGAATGAAGTTGTATATCGCAGCATGAACTTGGCACATTTCTTAATGAATTTTTCTATGTATAAAGATGTTAATAAAATAATTGAATCTCATATGTACCCACTACGGTCGGGGGTTCGAATCCCTCCTCGGGCGTGGAAATTTCTGCCGTCCTTAGTCTTAGTTCATAAGTCGTTTGTAACTTTAGGGACTCAAAAATGTTCAAATGTTTGTTAAGCTTATGGGACTTAACTACGGGGTCATCAGTCCCTAAACTTACAAACTACTTATGAACTAGCTAAGACTAAGGACGGCACAAATATCCATGCCCGAGGGGGGATTGGAACCCCCGACCGTAGTGGCCGTGCAGACCGCGACTGAAGCGCCTCAGTTCCCTTGGCCACCGCGGCCGGCCACTTTAGGGACTGATGACCCCGTAGTTAAGTCCCATAAGCTATACAAACATATGATTTTTTTATATGCACCTTGACAGTATGAAGATTAGAGGTAAGAAGCATTATGCTGCTATTATTGTCCGCATTGCGTAGATATGATCCATGTTTGCACTGCAGGAATTTTGTTTGCTGTTTTTCAGAGTGCAGAAAGTGAAGTAACTAAAGTTTGATGTAAAGTATTCCCTTGTAACTACCTTACAGTTTTTGTACAACATTGTTAAGAGTCTTGAAGTTTGGTGTAAAACATGCCATTGTAACTATCTTACAGTTTTTGTACAACATTGTTTAAGTGTCTTCTTCAATATGCAGGATTTCAACTTAAATCCATTTCATATCTACTTCAAGTTATCCATATACCCATAAAACGCCATTAATTGTTTTTCTACGAAATTTGTTTTTATTGTAGTAAGTGGAATCGCATAGCACCTTCGCGAATTCAGAAGTTAGTTTTTTGTCTCTTAGTAGCAGGAGCATGCTTGTGGCAGTAGAGTTGAGAGCAGTAGCACACGCTGTTTCCTTGCGCACAGGTAGGCCAGAAAGACATACAGTGTCAACCTTTGAAACAAATATTTCAAGAGAAAGTGTCATATTCTGATTTAATTGTCAATCTGTCTCTTCAGCACCACGCTTGCATCGTACTGTTCAAGGTCTTATGTAATGATACAGGTGTTTTCTCGCCAGAGGTCAAGTTGCATATTCTATTAAAAAAAGTTACACTATCAGCATTTGTTTTATTTTGTATTTATTTTGTTGTTGCTCAAAGTCATCTTTATTCATTTTGATAATTGTTCAGTCAGATTAGCGTGTTATGATACAAGTGCAGATGAACAATACCAATACTGATTATGAATTATGTTATGAATAGCTTTCACTTAACAGAATTGTATGTCATACAAAGAACAGTGACGCATTCATTGATGAAGAGAAACACCCCCTTTCTTATGGATAACTTTCAGCATTAACTAGAAAACATTTCAAACATGAACTCAGCTGTATGGAACCTCTAACAATGAAGTTTGGTGTATAGTGCTGTAACATTAACCTAGATGAACTATGAACAACAGTACCTTACAAGGGAACCTCCCCATCTCAACCCCTTCAGATTTCGTTATAAGTTGGCACAGTGGATAGGCCGTGAAAAACTGAACACAGATCATTGAAGAAATTGTGTAGAGCTATGAAACAATAACCAAAATATAAAAAGTAAACGGTCCATGCGAAATGCAGGCTACTTCGAGCACAGTGAGAGTGCAGGAGCATTGTGGTCCTGTGGTTAGCGCGAATAGCTGTGGAGCGAGATGTCTATGACATCAAAGATACACTACTGTAAACTCGACGTAACTGTTACCTTTGTATATAAAAGTTTAATACTCGTTTATAAAAAAAAAGGTCACTCTTCGCACAAATGCAAATTTTAATTATTTTATTATCGCAAAATTATGGTCTGCCCATCCGTTCATTGACGTCTCTGTTTGCTGTAATCAGTTTAGTGTCTAAATCTAACGGGGGTGCGATGGGGAGATTCCCTCGTTATTATCCTTTGAAATAGTCACCTCTTATACCTATGCACCGCGTGGTTCTGCGGCCCTGGAAAATTTGCAGGCAGTCTTCCTTTCAGATGGTGTTAAAAAACCTGTTCCGAAAGAACAGGCACCACATCCACTAGGTTCCCATTTAACCAGACAAATCGAAATAACACTAAAACTACGCATCGTACCAAAAATGTCCCAGACATAAAAACGAATATTTCTAAGGCCCGTCATACACGTACCGGTATACCTGTCAGGTAAACCTGTACATGTCACCTGTACAGGTAAACCGGAGCGTGTGTGCCAGTCGCTTCAGGCCAAACTGTACAGGCATAGCGACCTGCGCAAGCGACCGGAGAAGAATCAAAATTCAATTCTTTCTACCTGCGCAGGCGTGTAGACCTGAGCGTGTGTGTGTGTGTGTGTGTGTGTGTGTGTGTGTGTGTGTGTTACTCCGGCACGCCTGTACAGGTTTTTGGTTAGCTGGGGCTAGCTTCTTGAGTAGAGAGCGTCCGTTTTCTTTGTATTTACGTGCTCAACAGTGTTGACTAGTGACTACATGCACGGTACTGCTCAACTCTTCTACTCAACAAGTTAAATCGGAAACGGAAGCAAGTGATAGAAGAGTTTATCGAACTGTATCACTTGGAACCTTGTCTGTGGCGGGTGAAAAGTGAAGAGTACCACAACCGTGAAAAGAGAGATGGAGCGTATGAAAGACTTGTTATTACATTGAAGGAGCTAGAACCCGACGCTACAAAGCAATCTGTAGTAAAATAATAATAATAATAATAATTTAAGAAGTAATTCACATAAAAAAAGAAGAAACGTCACATGTCAATGAAATCTGGAGCTTCAACAGACAACAACTACACATCAAAATTGTGGTACTTAGATTTGTTCGATTTTCTTGACGATCAAGATACTCCTGGTACGTCTGTGTCAAACTTGGATGACGAGGATAGATGTGAGATCCATGAAGTAAGTACTCAAATTATTTATAATACTCATACAATTTAATTTAATTAAAGTACATTTTGTATTTACAAATCTAAAGTCTATATTTGAAGTCCAAATTTTTTATTAATATTAACCCAAATTTTTTAACTGTATGAATTATTAACATACTGAGGCCTAGCTTCCTCTTTTAGCCTATTTTTTGTTTCGAAGAACGCTATTTATTGCCATGGAACTTTGCCTTCATTCGTGAAGTATGAAGTGAACCCACTTCCAAGCTGTTTAGCAGCAGACATTATGTTCCCGTGGTTCAGACGTTTCAGTGCGATCATATTTCATTCCGAGGTATCCAAATCTGTAATGCGAGTAGTTCCATCGTACGTCTCCTGATAGGTGCTGTTTGGAGGAGCGTAAAATCCTGGATGTTGTTCCTGCAAAAAATTATGCAATTTACAAGTTGCCATCACCACTTTCATTATGTTCTCTGGTTCCAAATTGATTTGAGTATGGAATATACGAAATCTGAATGCAAGTATTCCAAAACAATTTTCGACAACGTGTCTTGCTCTTGAAATGCGGTAGTTGTAAATTTCTTTACTAGCGGAATCTAGTTGCACTTTTCGAAAAGGTTTCATAATCACATGTCTGAATTATTTTGCCAAGATTTTGGGGTGATATTATATTAGAATATTTGAGACATTCATACGACCGACCAATTGCAAGAAACCTCAGAGTTGCTGTCAGTCATTCATGGGCAGAAATAGAAATTCTCATAACTGTAGTTTTCCTTTGTATTAAAGGAGTCACAAGCGACAGTAGTTTTTGGTAGATGTCTTCATTCATCCGCAAATAATTACGATAATCTAAAAGATCGGAACATAACTGTTTTGCTAATTTCGTATGAGTGTATTCATTTCTCTTTGTAAGCCGCTCTTTACACCACGTTTTTCGTTTTTGCTTGCTTTTACACTTCATGGCCAACAACAAGCCGATTAACGCGATCGCGTCATCTTCTTGTCTGCTCGCCATTCTCGACTAACTGAGTTCTTCCGGTTTACCGCAGCGTGTGTGTGCTCCAGTATGCACGGGTATAATTTTCCGATATACCTGTGCAGGTTTACCGGACAGGTATACCGGAACGTGTGTGGCGGGCCTAAGGATGACATCTGTCTACCTGCAACTGAGCGTTCGTAAAATAAAGTGAAGTCCGATTCCACTGCGCTGCCTCTTATCATGTCATAGTGCACCGTATGGCCGCAACAGCGTTGCCGAATTACTCCGCCATGTTCCACATAATACAGGGAATACAAATAAGTAGAACACATTCATGCTGTTCTTTCAACAGGGCTGTAGGATGTTTCTTTGGTGTGTACTTTTCTAGAGATTCTAAAATAATTCACCGCCTCTAATTATTAATTTGTCTACTCTATCACCGACAAGCGGCAAGAAGGATTATAATTTCAGCACCTTTGCGCATCTTGTCTTACATTACTGAAAAAGTACGTAAGGTGTTTTTTTTTTTTTTTTTTTTTTTTTTTTTTTTTTTTTTTTTTGGCGAGGAATCCGAATCTGAAATAAAAATGGAGGTCTCTGTTTAATATTTCAAAGTTTTCCGCTCAGAGAGCCTAGCTGGTGGTGTTTGATTTCAGGTCAGATAGATGTACCCCTTGGAGATATTCATTTTGCGTCTATGACATTTTTGGGTACGATGCGTATTTTTCGAATTATTTCGATTCGCCAGGTTGAATGGAATATCCAACCTGTAAACACAATAAACACAACGATACCTTCGGCACAATTTCAATGAAATAGTAGAATTTCAAATAAGTTGAGGAAGTTGGCAACGCTACAAAACACAGAGGACATAATATGGCAGCAGATGACAGTGAAACCAGAAAAATGCGAAGTTTTTCAGAAAACAGTGGAACCTTCAGACCTGGTTGCCGGAAAGAGACTGATATGGAGTAGCAAGTGCTGTTAGTACACCATTTTATAGCAAACAATGAACTGTTCTGAATCAGAAACGAAATATCTTGTACATATGTAAAAAAAAAAAAAAAAAAAAAAAAAAAAAAAAAAAAAAAAAAAATAAAAAAAAAAAAACTAACCTTTATGTGTAAACAGAAATATTTCAGGACACCCACTGGTGATGCCTTGTGACAAAGGCGAAGCGCGTATGGGTGAATTATAAAAATAAAAACCCTTCATTTGCAGTAGCAAAAGGCGTTTTCTTTAAAAACCGTACAGTGAAATACATAGTATTCAGCTGCTGCTCAAATGGCCACTACAAGCAACGTAGATGCTTTTATTTTTGTAGGGATTTCGTGCTTTAAAAGGGAATTTTTACTGCAGAACCTTGAATGATCTATAACGCCAAGTCGGTAATAAGCTCTATTATCCGTTTACATTAATACTGCGTCGCCCGTGTGTGACGGATCCTGGAGATTGAAACGTCATTGTTCGGAGGCGGATGATCGATTTATTTGCAAGAGAGTCTGCATTAAAATGTATTGCAAGTTTCTATAGTATCATATTCATATCACAGGATCGTTTTGCGTTTGGTTCAGGTACATTTCAAAGACTGAACACTACATGTCGGTCACTACAACTTCCAACAAACAACTGCCAACTACGCTATTCCACCCAATGAAATTCTAAAACATCAACATTTTGCCCACACTAATGTAATGTTCTACCAGTTTTTTATAACTTTTTATTTGACTTGAGAGCGGAATTGGTCGATAGTGGGTAGCTACATACCAATATTTCCTTTGGGAATTAATTAGCGCTGGTAGCTGCTACCAATGACCTGATACGTCTCCGCGTTTGTGTCATCGTGTCGAAGGCAGTTAGCAACCCATCTCAGAGATGGGGAGGGAAATCCTTTCACGGATCCGCGAAGTGCATTTTTACGACAGCGGCTAGATCCATCGTCATGAAGGGCGGCGAGAGAGGCCATCACCGGAGAATAAATCGCTGTCTGAGAGCCTGTGATGAGACGCGATAAAATCTGGCGGGCGTCAAGCAATCACTCCTAGCATGAAGGTGTGCTTAAATGGCGAACGGGTGACGTGAGATGAACCACTGCAGAAATTCTCACGTCGGTCCGCCAAACCCAGATATATGAATCTGTTTGGTGGAGGCGTTAGTTGTTGGAGAAGTTCTAGAATGCTCTTGAACCAATTCTCCAACTCAGTGCAATCTGTAGACGGTTGTTGGAGTCTTAGTGACTTGGAAAGTCAGGTATTCCATTCGTAACTATGTTTTCCGTTGTAGAAAACAGCAAAGTGAAAATTTGGTGACAGAGCGTCTTTGAAAATTTTCGAAGTCAGTTTCAGAAGCGTTGACTACACACTTGCAGTAAAATAATACCTCGCTCATTGAGCAGAAAAACGATTCTGTGCCTCAGTTTGGATTCTGAGTCATATCGAAGTATTTATACGACCGCGCGCTTTGTTTATGAGTAATCACAAAATATCATTCGTCTTTGAATTAGTATGGAAGTAGATTTGTCTCTGGGATTTACGAACGGCGCATTACGTTGTCCGTGTAATCAGAATTTACAGGTACGCAACGTACTTCGCCTGCACGTGAATGAACGGCATCGGGCAGATAGACACTCCAGTATTATTCTGCACACCCCTCCAATCGGTGAAATTCGCACTATAGTTCGTCAGATAGCGCTACAGTCACGATATTGTCCTGAGTTCAGTTAACTTGTTGTATGATCTCCTTGCTGTCAGAGCATCACGGTGAAAGTTTTCCTCTTTTGCCATATTTAAACAGGTCAACAAACTTAGTCTTCGTCTATCAAATGAGAACGATTTCTAGCTGTTTTACCTATCTCAGATTTAGATCAGTTGTGGCTTACTTTCAAAGACATAATATCAGTAGCAATCCCGAGATTTATACCAAATAAATTAATAAAAGATGGGGCTGACCCCCCCCCCCCCCCGTGGTACACAAAACAGGTCAGATCACTTTTGCAGAAGCAAAGAAAAACGCATGCAAATTTTAAAAAGACACACAATCCACAAGACTGGCAATCTTTTACTGAAACTCGCAACCTAGCGCGGACTTCAATGCGAGAAGCCTATAGTAGTTACCACAAGGAAATCCTGTCTCGTAATCTTGCAGAAAATCCAAAGAATTTCTGGTCATATGTGAAGTACACTAGCGGCACAACACAAACAATACCTTCGCTGCGCGATAGCAATGGTAGTACTACCGATGACAGTACCGCTAAGACAGAATTACTACACACAGCTTTCCGAAATTCGTTCACCAAAGGAGACGAAGTGAATACTCTAGAATTCAGTCCAAGAACAGCTGCCAACATGCGAAACTGATATGTTCCTGGAATAGTAATACAACTTAAGTCACTAAACAAAAACAAATCTTCCGGGCCAGATTGTATACCAACTAGATTCCTCTCATAGTATGCTCATGCAATAGCTCCGTACTTAGCAATAATTTACAACCGATCACTCAGCGAAAGATCCGTACCCAAGGACTGGAAAGTTGCCCAAGTTACTCCAATATTCAAGAAAGGCAGTGGGAGTGATACCCCAAATTACAGGCCAATTTCATTGACGTCGATTTGCAGTAGGATTTTGGAACGTATACTTTGTTCGAATATTATGAACTACCTCGAAGAGAACGACCTATTATCCAATAGTCAACACGGATTCAGAAAGTATCGTTCTTTCGAAACACAGCTTGCCCTTTATTCACGTGAAGTGTTAAGTGCCATCAACAAGGAATCGGATCGATTCCATATTTCTGGATTTCCGGAAGGCTTTTGACACTGTACCCCACAAGCGACATCTAATGAAATTGCATGCTTATGGAATATCAAAAGCAACTGCAAAGCGATTTAGACAAAATTTCTACATGGTGCGAAAATTGGCAATTGACACTAAATAAAGAAAAGTGTGAAGTAATACATATGACCATTAAAATAAATCCACTGAACTTCAATTACGCGATAAATCAGTCAAACCTTAAGGTCGTAAATTCTACTAAATACCTAGGAGTTACAATTACGAACAACGTAGACTGGAGAGAACACATAGAAAATATTGTGAGGAAGGCGAACCAAAGAGTACGTTTCATTGGCAGAACGCTTCGAAGATGCACCAGCGCCACCAAAGAGACTGCCTACATCACACTTGTGCGTCCTCTCCTCGAGTACTGTTGCCCATTGTGGGACCCTCACCCGGTGGGACTGACGGAAGATATTGAGAAGGTTCAGAGAAGGGCAGCTCTTTTGTTTTATCACGTTACGGGTGGGAAAGCGTCACGGAAATGTTGCACGAATTGGGGTGAAAATCATTAGAAGAAAGACGTTATTCATTGCGGCGTGATCTGGTTGCGAAGTTTCAATCACCGACTTTTACTTCCGAATGTGAAAATATTTTTCTAGCACCCACCTACTTAGGGAGACATGACCATCCCAATGAAATAAGAGAAATCAGATCGAAAGCGGAACGATTTAGGTGTTTTTTTCTTCCTGCGCGCTATTAGAGAATGGAACGGTAAAGAAAAGATATGAAAGTGGTTAATGAACCCTCTGCAAGGCATTTAATGTGAATTTGCAGAGTATCTATGTAGATATAGATGTAGTACGAAAACGTAGCTATTTGATGAAAATTTATTACAGAAATTTTGAGTCAAAGATTGACAATTTTTCACACTTACCGGAAGACACTAGCATCGTCGGTATAAGAAGTGCAGCAGTTGGGAATTGACTTGTTTGACTCAAAATTTTGTAGGAGAAGAGTTATACAGCATCAAATTGTGTTTTTCAAATATCAATGAAATTGACGAAACACCATGCTGATCAGTAAAAATCGCCGTTATTCATTACATCTAATGTGAATGACAAACGTAAGTTTCTACTTTCCATTCAGTGGATTTTTCTAATAATTACACTTTTGTTTATTTCATTTTACTGCTACACAAAACGAGATTTACTTTATATCACTACATTGGTTTAAAAAAATATGAAATTAGCAGGGATAATACTATAAAAAAGAGAAAAATGTAGGTGATAAGGTTATTAGTAAATATGCATAATGTTTATGTTGTTTTCTTAAAAGTAACAGAACTTCATTCAGTTACCAATAAATTGAGATACATGTGGTTATATAAAGCACAGAGTTATAGATTAATTTTTCAGTGTGTATAACTTTTCTTTTCTTAATTTTAGATTGTCACACCTGTACTCGCTTGGAGAAGGAGGTTGCAAATGACATTAACTGTAACTCTTCCTCTTCTTCCGTATTAATGCCCTCGGTGGAAACTCTAATTTCTTCTTCTGAATCGCCATCATCTGAGTCACTATCTTCAATGTCAGTAATAGGGATGTCATTGGTAACATTGGTAAATGATTGGCCTCTGCATAGTTAGCAGACGGTAGTACACTTAATGCCGTTTTTCCTTAAGGATAAACTTCCATGGCACCGTCTAACACATGTGAAATAAATAGTTTTCAAAAGTTCCACAGGTGCTGCCTCCTTAGTAATGGTAAATGTCAAGAGACCTAGTTTTGAAGCCTTCCATCCCCATTCCAGTGGTTGTTTCTCCAAGCTTGCACCTGAAAATACGTTCTCAGGGAATTCTGTCGAGCAGCAGCTTCTGTGGGACGCAAAGAGCGGAGGTTGAATGAAGTCTTTGATATAGATTTTTAAAAAATTAGGTAGCGAAGCACATTTAATGACTTTGTTTCATTCCCGCAGTACAGGGCCGCAATAAACTTATGTCCACCTTCATCAATCTCGTCAACAGTAGCACTGGAACTGCCAAATAGCTCTGCTGTTTTCTGTAATGTGGTTTTCGTCTCCAGTTCCTTCAGGAGTTTCACTTTTCCTTTGCCAAAAAACGACTATGTCCTGTCGCAATCACTTAAGACATGTAAGAACAGAATGTTGTCCTAACTTGAAATTAGGGGACTGTAAATTACGTCGCCTTGTCTGCCTCTGCTTGGTTTCATTAGAAAAATGCTGGGGAAAGTGGGGCTGAAGATGTTAGTGTCACTTGAAGGTCGATGTCTTCGCTAACGACAACAACACAGTCAGAGTGCTTCGTAAGGTCAACAGCTGTAGTTACTGTTAGAGTATCGGCGTCTTCAGCATTTTGCTTGACACTGAAGTGCTCACTTTCAAGTTGTTCAGTTAGTAAAGATATGAGCCGCTGTTTATTGTGTTCGTTGGACAGAAAAAAGTCTTTCCCCATGGTTACTGACATTGATCGTGACGGTGCAGATCTTTCAGTGGCTCTGCGTAGCCGCTTAGCTGATTTCGTGTTTCTGTCACTTGTAACATCAGACTAGCCATCAAACACGATCGTTACCTTCCTGCCATAACAACACTTGATGCAATCTACATACTTTGCAATTTTGGAAGGAAAAGCTTCATTTGTTTCCCATACCTTTCTATGCAACAGACATCCTCCATCTACAACGAATTCTGCCTTTCCGAACTCAATTGCATCTTTAAACGGATTAAATAACTTGTAGAATACAGACTTTTGTGTTTTCCGCATACCTTCGTCGTCAAACAAAGATAGAGGATATGGAGCTAGTTCGTACTCAAAATATTGCTGAAGTTCTTCGTTGGACTTTTTGTGGAACGCTATTCTGCGAAAAATCGTTTCAGCGTTGATAAGAATGACGTTGTCGGGCATTGTGATTTTAGATGTCATGCATTTAAGGGGTAGGACTCCGTTCCTTCTTTCAAATTTCACGTTGTCAAAGTTTTTGCCAATAATCGTTGAAGTGCATAAATTGTTCATGAGTTTTGTGGCAGTTTATCTTTTCATCACCTACTATAACAGTACATGGACACAGCATGATCGTGGACAGGAAAAGGGTCATGTAACAAAAATCATACAATTTTTTTGGTATCTGCTTCATCCCTTTGTATTCTTGCATTTCTAGCATCCACATGTTGCTCGGTAGTTGCAAATGAAATTCTACAAAACTCTTCAGGTTGCTCAATGACATCAACCGCTGTTGGCATCGAAGCAATCCATCTGGCTAGAGTGCTATCTGCTAATTCTCTGCCATGCGTTAAGCCACCACTGCTCTTCTTTGTACGCATTAAGGCTTGTTCAGTTGTCATGTCACACCAAATTCCCCCCCCAGAATTTTTTCAGACTTTCGGATTGTGAACCATCCGTTGGTTACAAGATGCTCATATTCTTTCCGAATAAGTTTCATTTCAAGTTCAGCCCTGTCTTGTAAGTATAAGTGACGTGATTTTTCACAAAGGTAGTGACCACTGGCGTGAAAATAAGGAAGCATATCCTTATTACATCATAAGTGCGGTTGCCAATATCCACTCCTCTTAGCTGCACCAAATTTAAAACAGTTACAGTTTTGAAGTACTGCGCCCACAAGCGTAATGTACCGCCATTGTTAGCAATTTTTTAAACTTTTTCTGAAAATCATAGCACCACTTCTGTAATCAAAGACGCATTTACATCCAGACTGTTAATGTTCCAATCACTGAGGATAGTTTTCTGTGCTACATGCTCTTCCTCTGTAACATCAATCTTCGATAAAACAATATGGGCCAGACTCAATATTGCCAACACATGGTCCTTCAAAAAGCTCTCGAGTAGGAGTGTCCAATCATAATCTTCTTTGTGGGTGTGGCTATGTAGATAATGCTGAACATTTCCTGTAACCCGCTTCCATCCATAATATAGCCTATAGCTCCCATGAAAGACATTAGTAAGTGAAAACCTCCAAGACGGACGATGATAGATCCCAGCTGCCAAAAGTGCAGTATTTACTGTATCGTATGACGATGGTGGCGAATTTACAAATTAGACACAGAATACGTGAAGTCGAGTAATCGCTATGTGAGTGAACTGCCTCCATAAATTCCATCCAACATGGAATGTTTCCACTGATTTCCGATTTCCGTAAATTCACAGCAACGCATTGCTTGACAAATCTACTTTAGTTGGGAGATACATGCTTTTAATACCACGTATCAATATTTTCGACAGTCCTCTGTCTCTTATTTGAAATGAAGTTAGAGGCATAGTTCCAAACTTACCTAAGGCAGTTGCAGTGGGAACTACCGGCAGCTTCGGGTATGTTTTACGCTCCTTGTATGTTTTATTTATATTTTCAGCACAAACTGACGACTTTGGTGTTACACACTGGATGCCACCCATAGCATGAAAGATATTTCTTCCATCAATGGTATCAACATTTACATCCACATTGTCGAACACAAACTGGATAAAAGACTTTTCCTGAGAAATTTCTTAAGGTTTTTGCATACTAGATATTTCAAACTGTCTTATATCACTGTAGGAAATGCAGAACCCACAAGCTGATGGGATGTCTACAACATGCTCTGAAGCATATTTTATACACCACTGTTGCAAAACCTAACTGTATTTTAGACAAGAAGGATCTAAGTCTTGCAGCTGAAATAATTACATGTACAAGTTAGTAGATGTTATTCTTCTTTGAACGATCCCTTTATTTTTGGAGAATTGATCTTTGTAAGAAGTAATTTAAGTGATTTTTGAAAATCACTTTCAACTTTATCCAGAAACGTGTCTGATTGGGGGGAGGGGTTAAAAGCTGTACGTGTGTTGTGTATGTTGAACCTATCGTTAGATCAGACAACAAATTGTTCCTTGACACAGCAATTTGGTTTAATTATGGCCCTGATACTGATGTATATGCTATTAAGTGAGAAACAGTGCATGAAACTGATTATGTGCGCAACGGATATTTTTAACAAAACAACTGTGACATGTAGCCTTTTGAAACAGACACTGACTATACTCAAAAATTTTGACTGCGAGAAAGATATTAAAAAAAAAAAAAAAACACACACACAAATCACTTTCTTAATGCTTGACTGTGAGAATTTTATGCAGATCAGTTTCTAATTATTGAAATTTAGTATCAATTTAGTATCATAGTCAATTAACTATCATTTACTATGGCACCAATAATGAAATCCGTTCAACAATATTATTCACATCAATACTGCACTTTAAATCCACTAATAATTAATTATCAAATGAAGGAAGTAGGTTAATTTTCTAACTACGTAAATGAAACATGAAAGAAAGTTTAAGCTACTTATTATTAATAATCAGCATTACATTACCTACATAATACAACTTCTGACTTGCTGGTAAAGCAGCCTCTGCTCTACATCGGAGCCATACACACAACCCAACCGCTCTCTAAGCGAGCTGAACCACTAGTGCTACTCTCTCTCAGTGCGAGCTACAATGCTATGCAATACATGATCTTTGCCAAAGATGAAACTTCAGAAAGGACATATATCGATACATACAGTAGAAGCGATATTATACATTTTCTTGCAAGCAAGTTACTCGATACAAAACAGGAGGCACAATATTGGACATTTTCTTACAAAATAATTTTTTATGGACACGTTTCATCACCCCCCTCCTACCTATTAAAATTTTGTAGGGTGGGTGATGCCAATGGCATTGCCTAGCCAGCAAAATTACTGAATTTCAAGTCCAAAAATCCATTAATGACATCCAAAATATAACATGAAAAATATGAAAACCTGATAAACATTTTATACAAGATATTCAAGATCAAAACAACAGATGGAGTTAATAGAAAATTTGAAAAAATGTTACAGTCATAAATACATGCCATTTTACAGGACAGTACCATCAAGAGTAATGCTTGGAGTGGTACAGGATGTGACAGGCATAAGCAAATGTCAAAATGTACAGAACATCAGCAATAAATGGAATACATGACAAATGTACACAATGATAAACATAAGTATATATAGAATTTCAGAGAACATAGTTTGACAAATGATATAGTGGAGAAAATGAGATAGCGAGAAGTAATAGACAAGTGAAAAAAAATACAATAATAAACATGAACATATACAAAGTTTTACAAAAGGTAGTTTAACTAATATCATCATTCTTTAAAGAAAATGAGGTAATTACAAGTAATACACACAGTAGTGTAAGTTCCATGCGTCTAAATTTTGTACAAGAGATCAGTATTTTTTGGGAACATAAAATGAACATTTGTATCTTGTGCACAATGTAGTCTATGTAAATTTTTAGTGCACTTAGTATAAGATAAAGTGTCAATTTTGTATTCTGTGATGCATTTAAGATGCCATACTTTCATGGATGCTAGAACATACATGTAAAATTTTTGACTACATAGGTTTCTGATCATGTACAAAATAATGTCACTGCTTCGGCACAATAGGATTTCAATATTACGTTTGTCAATCGATTAGTTACAATGACAGTTCAGACTAAAGTGTATGGACTCATTATAGTTCTGAAAGCATATTTATCTATCAAGAGCACAATTTTATTTTGGTCACTCAATGTAAAAGAACCATGAAATATACCTAAACACTTGTAATGAACCTGTGGACAACGTTTGCAATGGGAGGCACTGAATAGTATCAGCACACGAATAGCACATTAGCTCCTAACATTCATTTTAGGTCTTCACACGAATAGCCAATTATTCCCTAACATTCATTTTAGGTCTGCACACGATTAGCCAATTATCCCCTAACATTCATCTTAGGTCTGCACACGAACACAAAACACTGTAAGATTACACCACACTGTAGGCGAGCTGGCTGGTTGCATTGAAGTTGAAGTCATGGGGAAAAGGTTTTGATGTATTCCTCCATGCAATTCGACAACCAAGTGTGCTCCAACCAACGGGGCTACTAGCAGACTGCATCAGCATAGCCAAATTTAGAGCAAAATTATGGTGGTTGGCCAAGGCTGCAATGGACAGTACTATGTAGCCAAACATCATCCAAAAACATCTTCATTAAAAGGCCCAAAATCAGTGGTGTATAATAACACGTCCATTGTTCTGTGTGCATTATGGAATCTCGTGTGCGAAATCGCCAGATCCCATGCGTGTCCAAAGTACATGAAATAAAGCATTTTACACACAAATTAGTAACATAGTCATGATATTTCAGTTTACACTGAAAGAAAAGTCGTTGATTATTAAACCATATTTTTACATTACAAGTAGTGTCTTGAAGACGGATACATTTGAATAGTAATGAGTAATTTAATTCTTATACTAGAGTATCTACAAAATTAGTGTCATTTCATATAGGCATAAGGCTTTACATACTATATACATATTACTTTACAAACACATAATCGTATGAAATACATTCAGGGTGCTTGTCATCAATTTGGCATTAGGTCATGTAAAGTAAATTTGTTGTCATAATTAGAGCAATTAACGTGAAGCCACTTCAAATAACTTGACATTCCAATTACCACTAGTCAATTAAATTGACATACATCACTATGGTGGAGATTGCATTACCACCAAATTATAACAATTAAATTACATATGTTGCCATGGCCAGGCTTTTGTCTGAACTGAGTTACATATTTCATTGCCTTGAGTTATAACACATCAGGGTAGTTTCGTGAGAATATCAAAAGAGGTTCAAGTCATCAGGTCATGTCTGTGTCTGTCTGAGTCAGCAGTAGGGTCAGACAAAACAATTAAGGCAAATTTTGGCACAGTAATAGATGTACATCACAGTAAATCATCCGATAACGTAAACTACTTGTTAGGCATAGCTGCAGATTTTCATCAATAAGATCATCAATAAAATTTTGAAGATAGCAGTAAGCAAAAGCAAAGTATCTCTGTGCATTAACTAGACTTAACTAGGCGTAGTTTATGGCAAAACTGCAAGTTCGCAAGAGAGATGGCTGTGTGCAACGTATAAGCATAACCATACATTTTCATGAGCGTCATTATAAAATTAATTAGCATAGTGGTAGGGCTTAGGTATATAATTAGTGAGCATAGCGGTAAGCTTTGATTACAAGAGCAATAAGCATAGCTGCAAGCATAATTAGAGATATTCATTACACATAATTACAAATAATTACAGAGCATCAGAAGGATATGATTCTCACCAATCACACATTGAAGGCACAATGCATCAACATACAAAATGGTGCACATAAGCACAAAGGGAAAACACAAAAGCGCAGTGCGAGAAGACACATAAGAAAAGAACAGAGCATAGCATCATTAGCAACAGAGCGATTCTCCTCATAATTGCTTCATAATCATTGTATACTCTCGTCCACATAATTACATATATCAAACATCTTTGACTGATACCAATACCTTCCTTACCATCATTTATCCATAAACAATAGTGCATTTTAAAGACCACCATGACATATTGTGTATTGCCTTACTCATCATCCTCCAGAATGTCCTTTTTCTTTTTTACTGCTTAATTGGCTTACAAAATGCTTATGTCAACTCAAAATCTTCTTCACTCGCTCCGAAGTTCGTAAGTTATGCAATTAGTAATACAGAAGAGAAATATGATATTTTCTGAAACATAATAACTTAATTAGATTACTCAATCAAAAATTTCCATTAATTTTATTTGTCTTGCACAGCCACAGAGTTCGTTATATGTAAATTGCAAGGTAATTATAGTTTCGTATGACAATATCCCAGAGTAGCACAGAGCATAAGTATTCAGAGTTAGAGAAAAGTAACAGTGAGAAAAAGATGTAGATAGAGCGCACTAAAGAAAAGCGGAAGAATAGTGACACTCAGCTCGAGAACGGGGCACCAATCGCCACTTGGTGTGTCCAAAACAGATTAATGGACTCTCTACCCCAAGGTTATTCCTTGAAAATTTTAATATTGGAAATGTGGTGTATGCCTTTCGACTTGTGCGTCTTTAAAGTTTCTACCTCAACGACGTTGTCGTGGATGATACGTTTGATTCGATACGGACCATTGTACAGTAAGAAGAATTTGTGAATCATAGATCTTCCCTTGTGGGATAAGTGGTGGGATCTAATTAATACCTTTTGTCCTACATAGAGTTGCTTAGCATAACAATTACGTTGAGAGCGTTTCCTTTTTTCAGCTGCTTTCTTAATGTTTTTAAGCGCCAATTCAATGATCTCATGATGACGTAGTCTTCTGTGTTTAGGAAAAGGTATCAATTCCTTGATACGGTCGGGAGGTTGCTTGTTTTTCAGAACCAGAATTGGTGAAAGACCTGTAGAATCATTAGGAAGTTCATTTATAATATTTTGAAATGACAGAAGATATCTATCCCATGTGTTATGTCGTCGGTAGCAATACAGCCTACAAAGTTTTCCAAGCTCTTTCATCACTCGTTCACAAGGGTTAGAGGCAGCATGATAAAGTGATATGAACACAGGTTTGATGTTTCTGCGCCGCAACATCCTTGCCCAATCATGAGAACGGAATTGAGGTCCGTTATCGGAGATGACTTTATCTATATGGCCAACATCTTTCAGGAAGTTTTTGACAAAGGCGTTAGTTACTGTCTTCGCCGTGGCACGGCGGAGCGGAGTAAAAGATACAAATTTTGATGTGAGCTCAATAGCAACTAAAACAAAGGAGAAACCATTGTTAGTTCTCGGAAGAGGTCCAAACAGATCAACGGCTGCTAACTGCTTTAATTTTGAAGGTATAATCGTAAAAAGTGGAGCAGAATGCGATATGGTCGGCGGCTTTGCTTTCTGACACAATTTGCATCGAGATAACACATTGCGTATACGTTTCTCCATGTTGATGAAGTAACAAGAGTCGCGTAATTTCGCGAAGCACTTCTTGGCACCATAGTGTCCGTAACTGAGATGAATATACCAAATCAATTTGTTCACGGATTCCTCCTGAACACACACTAACCAAAATTGACTGTCAGGGGCTTTACGTTTGAAGAGAATGTTATTATGGATGATGTAAAATTGTCTGATGGAAACATTATATTTATCGTGCCATTTTATTTTAATATCTCGCCAGATTGGATCTTTATCTTGTTCTTTAGCAATGTCAGAAAATGTGGCAGATATGTAATTTTCGAAAGCAACTTGCTGCATATAGAGGATAGTAAAGTTATTTTCTAAGTATGCCTCTTCCGTCGCCTTGATGAGCCCAACAGGCGAACGAGATAGCGAGTCTGCAACGACGTTTTGTTTACCAGGAATGTAAATCACAGAGAAATCGAATTCTTGAAGGAACAAAGCCCATCGTCTAAGTCTATCATGGTTAAGTTTTGCCGACATGAGGAATTGAAGTGCACGGTGATCCGTGTAAACTTTAGTGTGTCTGCCAAACAAGAAATAACGGAATTTTTCGAATGTCCAAACTACTGCCAAAGCTTCAAGCTCAGTGACTGAATAGTTCCGCTCAGACTTGGATAATATGCGACTAGCAAATGCAATGGTTCTCTGTGTGGCAATGCCATTTTCTTCATCCTCTTGAAACACGTGAACGCCAAGTCCGAATTTTGAACTATCGGTAGAAATGCAAAAGTTCTTAGACAAATCTGGGTGGTGCAGAATAGGTGCGTGAAGGAGTGCATCTTTTAAGCAAAGAAATTCTCTTTGGGCAGCTTCATCCCAGAACCAAACAGTATTCTTTCCAGTTAATTCATATAATCTGGGAGTAGTTAGGTCTTTCAAATTTATAAAACGCCGATAGAAATTAATTAAACCCAAGAAAGCTCTTAATTGGCGTTTAGTGGTGGGAACAGGCATTTTCATTATCGCCTCTAACTTTTCGGGGTCGGGCTGGATCCCATCTTTAGAAATAATGTGCCCTAAAAATTTAATCTGAGAACGACCAAACTGTGACTTTTCTAAGTTGACAGTAGTCCCGGATTGAGCAAACACTTCAAGTAAAGATGCCAACGTACTGTTATGTTTTTCCCAGGAAGATTCTGCAATTAAAATATCATCAACGTAAATTGTGATTTGTTGTTTTAAGTGCTCAGGAAGTGTGGCATTCATCGCACGGATGAAAGCAGATGAGGAGATGTTCAGTCCGAAAGGCAGTTTACGGAACTGATAACAGTTTCCGAAGCAGAGAAACGCGGTGTACTCCCTACAGTTAGGGTGCAGTTTCACTTGCCAAAAACTAGACCTAAGATCTAATGAGGATAAAACTTTGACACCATAGAATTTTTGTAACAATTCTTCCAGGGTTTGTGGTCGGTCGGTTTCAGGTAAAATGATAGTGTTAATTTGTCTGGAATCAAGCACTAATCGAATTGACTTATCTCTTTTTTCAACAATATGTAGGGGACTGTTATATGAGCTAACTGCAGGTTCAATTACACCTTGATTGAGCATGGACTGAATTTCAGCCTTAACTCTTTCCCTGTATACTATGGGAATGGGATATGGAGGTACAAAAAATTTATTATGTTCTTTGATCTTAAATTCATAGAGAAAATTTTTTATGGTACCAGGACTGTTCGCGAATACACGGGAATAACGCCGCAAGATAAGGAACAATTCTTCCTTATCACGTTCTGAGGCACCTTCAACTTCTACTAATTTGTTCTTAATGATATCAGAAATCAAGTCAATTTGTTCAGTCTCAAAATGTTTATCTGTTATATCATCATCAGGTTTGACATCCTGCGTCACATTAGAAGTAGATAAAAATTTTAAACAACTGGCACCTTCTTCATATCTGGTAATCCAGTCTTCGAATTTAATTTGAATGGCATTTTCCTGAACAAAAGCAATGGCACAAGCCGTATTGAAATCTAAAATAACCTTGTACTTGGATAGGAAGTCCACACCTAATATTATCTGTGTAGTTAAACGGGGGACAATCAATAGGTTGGCAGAAAAGAGATGACCTTGACATAAAAATTCTACGTATGTTTGCTGTCGAATTTCGACAGGTTTGCTAGAAATGACGCCACGAATTTTAGTGCAATGCAAAGGCAGAATGGGACCATTAAGCAAGTTCTGATATTTCTTGAAAGTCACTTCACTAATTACTGACACAGGGCTACCAGAATCTGAGACAGCAGAAAGATTGATTTTGCCAATTTTGACAGATACAATTGGGTGAATTGGAATATCGAGACAGTCTACCTTCTCTTCTAATAGTGCCTCTTTTATGTCATCTAACTGTACAAATTTTACGTCTTGTTCGGTGGAAGGTTCATAAGAAATTTCTTTGTTGAGACAAGTGTTACCAAGATTAATGAGGCTTTCACAAGATAAATGCTTTTCAAATCCTGATTGTTCATCAACTTCGCATTCACTATCATCGTCATTAGAAAACATGTAATTATCTATCCAGTCAGCGACAGAGGTGTGCTGCAAATCTAATTGTTCGAAATCATTTTTTGCTGTTCCAAGGTTACTGTTAGTTGTATTATTGTGTGGCAGGACCGTATCCTGCATTTCAAAGTACATGACCGGTCTGTCATATGCAATTGTTGGTTGATACTGTAAGAATTTTATTTCGTATATAGTGTCTTCCTCAGAGTCTGAAGACGAAGCTTCTGTCTCCCACTCTGAATTGTCGTCATTATATTGCTGATCGACAATTATCTCGTTTAACCGTTGGGCAGTATAATGTTTATTCGATGCTTCTTTATTTGTTTCGTTAAATCTGATAGTACAATTTTTGTTACTGTCATTACCTTCAGGAGTAACGGCTTTAGGTATTGACACAATTTGTGTCGGTTTTGCCTTATCACTTACTAAGGTGCTACCAGCATCAGTATTGTGCACTTCCGCACAAACTACTATTCTGTTTTGTTCGGGAGGTTGTTCATCGTAACCTTCCTCTCTGTGAGGACGTTCACAATGAACAAGTTTCAGCGTATAGTTAGGATCACATAAATCCTGTACGGCCGAATTATTTGCCGTCGAGTCCGTTAGTCATACCTGACGCGGCCCCTTTTTTGACGAATTATAGTGTGGATTGGCAGGTCTGATTTCAATGTTTTGCTCTTTTCTTTCCGGGGTACGCGATCTGCTTAGGCCCCGATTTGTGTTTTCGTGTCGCGGAAGGCGATCACGAGAATTATCGCGTGTGCCCTCCCGACTACGCTTCTCAGCGTTACTATTGTTATTTTCAGTCTCGCGATCACTATCAGTATTGCGTCTTTCACGCCAATTAGTATCATTTGAGGTATTGCTGTTATGATAGTAATTATTGTGGCGTCCTCCGCGACCAAAGCCACCACCTCAGTAACGGCCACGAAAACTTCCACGGTTATTCTCACGATCTTGACAATCACTGTTCTCATTGTCGCGACTTTGTTTGTAAGATTCATTAGTGAAAGAATTATTTTTTGGTTTATCGTCGTGCTCTGAATAACGTTTAGTACGCGGCGGGCTTTGTTGCGACCGGCGATCATATCTGTTTCTATCAAAATATCGACTGTGCGAGGAATTTTCCTCGTCTTCTTCCTCTAAGTCTTGTAAGAGGTTTCTAAAGGCTTCAATATCATTCTTGCATCGTGCCGCAATGGCAATTTGACGCAAGTGTAGAGGCAATTTGTTCAAACAAATTCTAATTATTTCCGCAGGGCAGTAAGGTGCCGATAAAAATTGATTTTTATATACTAAATGTTGGAAATATTCCACCGGGCTCGAGAAATTTGATTGCTCAAAAGTTTTGAACGTCGCAATACTGTTTTTAACGCGGTCTTGTGCCGCTTCCGACCAGTATGCGGATAGAAATGAGCGTCGGAACTGATTCTCGCTATAGCACTCTTGTGCAATAGCTCTCATTCTGGTGGCTGGCTCGCCTTCCAGATAACCACATATAAATTCTAATCTGTGCTCAAGTGGCCAATTCGGGGGAAGACAATAATCGAATTGCTGCAACCACTCTTTAGGGTGCAAGTCATTCGGAGAGTTTTTGAATGTCTTGAATTTACGTACAGTCAGGAAATGCTTGTAGTCAAACGCTTCCCTTCGCCTGTGCGGTGTAAGTGAGCGTAAACTACGCATCGCGCCTTCATTGTTGTTACTATGAGGTACACTTCGTTCACGTACCAAGCGACCTACTTGAGTCGAATCATCATTGTCATTTTCGTTCAAATTTTCTTCTACGTCTTCGTATGCAATTCCATAAGTGTGGTCAAATTTCCTCTCTATTCGCGCCACGCGATCATCTAATTTTCTGACCTCAGCCTTGTATTGCTAATTAATAGTCATTTGACCTTGTTTGAAACGGTCAAGGGCGAGATATTCATTAGTTTCATTAAAGGGGGTAGGATGCGTTACATCAGAACTTTTGTCACTGTTATCACTGATTTGGGTAATTTTAACAGTAATATCCTCAAACTGTTTATTAATTTTATTGATCTGTTCCGTCGTGACTGACTGGAAGTTCTGCAACTTTTCATCAAATAGATTACTCTGTTGCTTCAATTGAGCGAGTTCAGTAGTTTCCATATTTTCCACTCGTGACGCAAAGCTTTCCATATTTTCCACTCGTGACGCTAGGCTTTCCATATTTTCCACTCGTGACGCAAGGCTTTCCACTACCGGGTTAATCTCGTCGCGAATATCTTGTCTTATTTGCTGAGATTCACGTTTGAAAGTATTGAGCAGTTGTTCCCTGAACCGGTTGTTGTCCTCATTTATTTTATTAAAACTACTTTGAATACTCACAAACCTCGAATCGCACGTCTGTTCTATTTTCTCAAGTTTTTTACCTTGTTTCTCAAGTTTTTCATTTAATTTCTGAGATTGTTCCTCCAGTTTTTCATTTAATTTCTGAGATTCCTGAGATTGTAATTGACTATTCTCATTTAATTTAGAGAGCTGTGACAATAAAATTTGCATGAAATTATTTGGTAATACGTTTTCCATAGTCGTCGCACAAGTATTTTTTGTAGCAGAGCTAGGCGGAACCGATGCATTATTTTCCGCAACCACGTTACAAGAATTGGAATTCTGTATTGTCGAATCCTGTACTGTATCATTATCCATATTGTCTATTCCTGAACTAATCTGTTCCGCATTTTCGGACACGGTATTTACTATCGTATTTGTATCAGTGCAGTGAGAAGACTCTTGTAAAAATTCAGCTTCTCTCCTTGCATCATTCGAGGTCTCATTTTCGGAAGCAGATTTAGCATCAGCGCGGACTCTCCTATTCTTCGACATTGTTAACAGAATTTTGCAGTAAAGTGACTAATAATATTTATTTTCACCTACTGCATATTTTTTTTGAAAATCACACACAGTAATTATGAGAGAACAATAGGCTGAATCGGGCTAGTGCAACAGACAATCACAATCGAGATTACGCGAACCGTTAATTATCACACGAGTTCCGCGATACTAGAACTTTCATCACAACAAACATCAGACAATATAAAAGAGAGACTTGTTCAGTAGTAATGCAATTATTTTATATTCAATTAATCTACTATAAACAATGCTACACACTATCAAGAATGGTAAGTAACAAACTACAGGAACAATTACTATGCTACTGTTGCTATAACAAAGGATGGTGCTACAAAAATTAAATTAAGAGCCAAAAGATAAGTTGGTTAGTGGAAAAGACAAGCTAACTTACATAAGACTACGTATCTAACTACGTCACGATCCTGTTTGTGAACTATCCTGGCAGAAAGGGCGCCAGATAAAAGCTGTAAGTGTGTTGTGTATGTTGAACCTATCGTTACATCAGACAACAAATTGTTCCTTGACACAGCAATTTGGTTTAATTATGGCCCTGATACTGATGTATATGCTATTAAGTGAGAAACAGTGCATGAAACTGATTATGTGCGCAACGGATATTTTTAACAAAACAACTGTGACATGTAGCCTTTTGAAACAGACACTGACTATACTCAGAGAAAGATATATATATATATATATATATATATATATATATATATATATATATATATATATATATATATATATATTAAAAAAAAAAAAAAAAAAAAAAAACACACACAAATCACTTTCTTAATGCTTGACTGTGAGAATTTTATGCAGATCAGTTTCTAATTATTGAAATTTAGTATAGTATCAATTTAGTGTCATAGTCAATTAACTATCATTTACTATGGCACCAATAATGAAATCCGTTCAACAATATTATTCACATCAATACTGCACTTTAAATCCACTAATAATTAATTATCAAATGAAGGAAGTAGGTTAATTTTCTAACTACGTAAATAAAACATAAAAGAAAGTTTAAGCTACTTATTATTAATAATCAGCATTACATTACCTACATAATACAACTTCTGACTTGCTGGTAAAGCAGCCTCTGCTCTACATCGGAGCCATACACACAACCCAACCGCTCTCTAAGCGAGCTGAACCACTAGTGCTACTCTCTCTCAGTGCGAGCTACAATGCTATGCAATACATGATCTTTGCCAAAGATGAAACTTCATAAAGGACACATATCGATACATACAGTAGAAGCGATATTATACATTTTCTTGCAAGCAAGTTACTCGATACAAAACAGGAGGCACAATATTGGACATTTTCTTACAAAATAATTTTTTATGGACACGTTTCAGGGTTACGTCTCCACTTCATACACTCGTGATGTGATGTCCCCCAGGATTACAGCTGCTGCAGTTTTAACAATTCGGTTACGTTCTTCTTGTTGGTCATGCCACATGTGAAATGTTCAAATGTTTGTAGAGCTTATGGGACTTAACTACGGGGTCATCAGCCCCTAAACTTACAAACTACTTATGAACTAGGTAATACTAAGGACGGCACAAATATCCATGCCCGAGGGGGGATTCGAACGCCCGCCCGTAGGCGACATGTGAGATTAAATGGAACAGCCTGTGTTTCTAAACTAAGCCATAGTTTTCTTGTGCTGATTTACTTTCCGAATAACACGTCGTCGCTATACTTTTTGAATAGTCGTTACTTTATTTTTTTCCATCTTTGGGACGCATCCATTGTAACCCTTCAGAATGTCTTCGAGTGCAAACTGGCACTCATCTTATGCTTCCAAATGATCACAAACAAAATTCACTCAGGCAGATACATCATCACCTTTTGGGCGTCCAACAGTACCACGAAATGCAGAACCAGATATGAAAAATCTTTTTGCACAATAACAGTGGTTGTTGTTATGGTCTTCAGTCCGGAGACTGGTTTGATGCAGCTCTCCACAATACCCTATCCTGAGCAAGCCTCTTCATCTCCTCATAAGAGCGACAACCTACATCTGTCTGAATATCTAACTTCAACCTATCCATTTCCCTTTTTAAATTTTCTAATTTTCCTACTCGATTAAGGGATCTAACATTCCACGCTCCGACCCATAGAATGCCAGTATTGTCTTTCCTGATGATCACATCCTCCTGAGTAGTCCCCGCCCGGATATCCGAATGGGGGACTATTTTACCTCCGGAATATTTTACCCGAGAGGATGCCATCATCATATGTTCATACAGTAGAGCTGCATGTCCTCGGGAAAGGTAACGGCTGTAGTTTCCCCTTGCTTTCAGCCGTTCGCAGTAACTGTGTGGCAAAGCCACATTAGCTGATGTTACAAGGCAGCTCAGTCAATCATCCAGACTGTTGCCCCTGTAACTACTGAAAAGGCTGCTGCCCCTCTTCAGGAACCACACGTTTGTCTGGCCTCTCCACAGATACCCCTCCGCTGTGGTTGCACCTACGGTACGGCTATCTGTATCGTTGAGGCACGCAAGCCACCCCACCTCGGCAATGTCTGTGGTTCATGGTAACAGTGGTACCTACCTTTAACAGGAATAAGGTCTTCATTGCGTCCGACTGGAAATTTTTCAGTTGCCAAGTCATCATTTCGTTTTGTCAGCATTTCCATTAACGATTTCGAAAAACTCTTTGTCATAAAGTCAAGAACAAAATTCCTTTTTGAAACCGGTTCTTTTACACCTCATTTTCGTGTAATCCTGTAAACCGTCTTCGCCACAAAATGAACAATTTTGTATAGGATATAGGGACCGTCTTTTGCAACTGTAAATTAGACTACTTTAGACCAGACGCGTTTCGCTTTATTTTAAAGCATCTTCAGTGGTCGGGAATTTTTTACGTTTTTATCTTCATGTGTGATTAGTAGCACCTTGTCACTTGCTGTCACTGCGTATTTACACTATTTTACACTTTTTACAGTAACATTTCTTTCGAAAGTTTTTGAAACATAACCATTTCTGTCTATGGTAGACTAATTTACAGTTGCAAAAGACTGTCCCTATATCCTATACAAAATTGTATAACTGCAACTGCGGAAGACAAGGCCAAAAAACGAAGAAATATGTAACAAAATGAACAATTTGCTTTAAAGTCAAATTTTTGAACTGACGTCCGATGAACGCGTGGATCTTTTCAACTGCACTCAGTATAGCATGCCGAGCCTTCTAATAAGATTTCCTACACTTTTCATGGACTACAACAGAGGTACAATTCATCAAACCAACATGTTTGCCATCCTTCCTCATTATACTCCTCTCTATAAACGTCCGTATATCTTCCTCCTTCACTGTGGTGACACCTATTTCGTTCACAACACTTTCTCTTCAAATAAAACACTCCTACATTGCACTGACTTAACTGACGAACACAACTAAACTATGGTCGACTGACTGCTGAGCCTGTTAGGGGCATCAACAATAGACGCCCAAGCAAGATTGTAATTTCTGAGAATGGCGGAGCAACAATATACAAAGAATGAATGTAGGCCTATCGATAATTAAAGGAACAAGACTGAACGTTGTAAGTAATCATTGAACAGAAATAATAAAATATGATATTGAGCGTTATCACATGAGTCACTTGTAAGTGAATAATGGCGAATTTCCTGACAAGAAAGGTTTTTTATCCGTTTCATTGACATTTCAAAAGCGTAATTCGATGCTCTGTAATTTACATTCCATAAAATTTTGAGTCAAACAAGCCCGACTATGTTAGTGTTTTTTGGTAAGTGCGAAAAACTGTCAATCTTTGACGTAATATACTCTGGTACAATTTAATCAAATAGCTACCTTTTGGTACTCAACCGATGCGGAATACTACATTTTTTGTAACCTTAGATTCTTCATTAAAAGCTTATTTGAAAAAAAAAAAAAAAAACCGTAGAAAAGTCCGATATTTCGGTGGTTTTCTTTTCATCACAGCTGAAGCACCAGTCAGAAATCGGGGTAAACTCAGATTATTCATACCAGAAACCTACTTGAGTGATTGAAACAAATTTCCACAAATATTTTGAAGGCAGCCCTCTTTTGGAGCTCATTTTACTGGCCTAATGAGCAAAGCAGAGATAACGCCAAACAACGGCTTAGGCACCTTAATGACAGAGGAAGAATATCTTTGAGAGACCACGCCATTACAACGTTGCAGCTTAATACTCGGTACGTTAAATGCTCTCCAGTGGACTAGTCGAACGTTTCGATAACGTACTAAGGCGTACGCTGTCAAGCACAATCTTCGGACTGTTGACTGTTTTACCTTTTGTGTGTTTTTATTCCTCATGTTTTTATTTCTCAATTAGTTCATGTAATGACTAAATGGACAAATAATCTCGTATATTCTCGTCGGAGTCTCCGCACCTCATTATAGATCACCGATATCATTTGCTACTTTCGCTATATATTAAATCGTATTCTAGTTTCCTGTTGTCCCATATTTAGTAAGGTATCAGAGACTAGCAAGGAGCAGATGTCTACTCATCATCACCGAATTCGTGCAAATTTATAGTACGAAAGTGCCCCAAGTGGGAACTCCAGATGACCAACCGTTTAGGAAATAAAGGGAAGTTTGATACGGATCCGTCACCATATGCATCTTATCAACTGTCCTGTGACGGCTTGTTTGGGAAGCGGTGTTTGGCTCAGCGGTAAAAGATCGGATTTGTATTGAGAAGGTGGCGGGTTGAACTCCACCCGGCAGCAATTTTTTCTGCTGCATGGCAATGCGTACAACTACGATTGTTCCCGTAGGGATCGTAAGGACAAGATTAGATTAATTACACCAGCACGGAGGCATTTAAACAATCATTCTTCCCACGCTCAGTATGTGAATGGAATGGTAAAAAATCTTAATAATTGGTACAGTGGGACGTACCCTCTTCCATGCACTTCACAGGGGTTTCCAGAGTCTTGATGTAGGTGTAGGCTGACGTCACAATTAACCGCAATACCATATAGCTTATTTTACTAACTTAAATAAGAAAAAAAAGAAAGAAATGACATTAGATGAAATTCGAGACTACAAACATTTAAAAAGGGACTGTAGTTAAAGCGTACTTGGTGACGTCGTGTATATAATTCGATACTTCCATTCTTTTGCAATTGATCAATTACATGTACCGGGGTGATATTCATCGAAGAAACAGGGGAAGCAATTTTTACTGCATCTTGCGCACATTATAAACGTCGCCCTTTTACACTTACATGGTTTTATTTATATATTTATTTTTAATACCTCCATAGAAAAACTGACATTCTCAAATCAGCTGACGTTGTGCACATATAAATACAAAATAACATATATGATGTTGCGGTTAACTGTGCAGTCAGTAGTGAACGCATTGCCAAGAAGCAAAATAATATTTGCCGCGGAGCGGAAAATAAACCGCGAAATTTTAAATAAAAATCCGACCTCTTATCGCTGAGCCAAACATCGCTGTATACACATACTCTCTCAGTTGATAAGATGCATATGGTGATAGATCCGTATCAAAATCCTTTACTTCCTAAACGCTTAGCCATCTGGAGTTCCCACTTGGTGCACTTTCATATCTCACCACGCCCTACATGTACCATATATTTGGACGAATTCGGCGATGACGAGTAGGCGTCATCTACTTGTAAGTGCCGTCGTTTCGTGTCGCTTCCCCTTTTGCGCAGTTCAGTCGTTCACACCCTGCTGGCAGACTATCTCGTATAATATGTGTAGAACTGTAATGGTGAGTTATGTTTCAGCATTTCCGTGAGCCTGATAATCTTTGACCTTCATAAAATTATTATTTGTGTACTGTCAATGTTACATCTCTGACTCCCCCCCCCCCCCCCAAAAAAAAAAAAAAAAAAAAAAAAAAAAAAAAAAAAAAAAAAAAAACTGTGTGTGTGTGTGTGTGTGTGTGTGTGTGTGTGTGTGTATGTGTGTGTGTGTGAGAGAGAGAGAGAGGGGGGGAGGGGGGGAAGAGGGGGAAGGGAGAGGGTAGTAATGAAGAGAGAGAGCGTGATCCCGCATAGACGTGCAGAGCCACGGGCAGTGTTCGGCTGCCCCCGTCACGTCTCGCTTCGTTTCGTTCAGTCTCGCGTGCTGTCGGTTTCCGCGACCAAGTCCGGGCGCAACCCACGGCTGGATACAGTTATCGCACTAATGAAATGCGACGGAGACACGAAACCATAACATGCTCTCTGAAAGCCGCCGGCTGTGATCGGATCCGCGATAAAAGCATTTCCAGCTGCGCCGCAGAAGCGGACGGAATTTCAGCGACGACCGGCATGTCAAGGGTAAACAGGTTTCCGCCATATGTTGCGTATGCCGACAGTATCGGCGCTATAATCCTGTTTTATGCGGAGCTAGACCGCAGTGCCGTGATCCGATATTGCGAATGCGTTCCGAACAAGTCAGGAGCATCAGCAGTGTCACTGTTTGATATTTATTACGATAATTATTGCTGATTTAACGGCGCTACGTTGCGTGGTTAAACAGGTACGAATAACACATCCATACAAAGACACACACATATATAGAGAGAGAAACAGGAAAACATAGTAATCCTCGTTAATTATGAAAGCTCAGTATCCCTAACGCGCAGTATATCTGTACTGTAGAAAAACAATAAAACAATTTTGTCTATCATTAATATGTTTGAACACACATAGCTACAGGAGTATTCCACAGATGTATGAGGGATTTCAAAGAACATACCATATTTTTTGCTGTTCTCATTAAATGTAAACGATACGTTTACTGTTTTCTCTCAGTGCAAATACCACTCATACTACGATAACCTTCAGCTTTATCCAAGTGCAAGCCCAAAAAATCTTTGCACATGTGAATGCCGACTTACTTGTTCTGTCGAAGTGGGCACAGATCATTGGTCTGAAACTCAATCTATTTAAAACACAGGCGATCTTAATTGCTTATAAAAGACTTATTACTCCTCAGTGCAGAGAATCTCTACCAACATTAATCCTTAACCGGCACAGAAATAACTTCCCCTCATTTAGCTAAGAACCTGGTTATAATACTGAATTATCATTTGGACTGAATTGGATACACAACCACAGTCTGTAAGATGGTGTCAGCGTCACTTCATTCTATAGGGAGATTAAAAATGTTATTTCCTTTCCAGCTCAAAAAGAAGCTCGTTGAGACACTAATACTTCCCATAATTAACTATGGTGATGCCACTCTTCAAGGTCTTTCGTACAAAATTAATACAGGCTGAAAATGGCCAAGAGTACGTGAGTAAGATACGCCTGTGATTCCTTCATACCAAAAACTGCCCTGGCTGCGTGTAGATAAGCGTCGAAACTATCACACCCAGTGTTTGCTACAACGTTTTTTCAGTCATTGAAAACCTTGCTATTTATCTACAATTGTTACACTACTAACTGAATATCGTAGTAGAAATACTTGTTCTCACCAAAATAAAATTCTTTCTGTACCAATACATAACAATGCTTTCTTTCCTAAATCATTTTCTGTGTTCAGGATCACGACATTGCAACAATCTTCCTCTAAACCTACGAGAAACAAAAACTAAATTTCAAAAGACAGGTAATGGTGCACCTTATATCACAATAGCCATCTCTTCCATATACCAGTCCACCCTCATCAGTTGCTCCTCCTCCAATATCTTCCCTCTGTGCGCAGATATTTTCTTCGATCATAACAATGACTTTCACTGTCATTTCAATCTTCCCCTCTTTCTTTAATCCTGTTGCATCAGATTATACTAAACATGGTTTCGGACGTGCTAAACTTGTGTATACCATTTGTTATTATTATTATTGTTGTTATTGCGATGAATATTTGTAATATTTCCCGTATATGCTATTCCTGGTTAGCTGTACGAGAGGGCCTTAGGGCCCTAATATTATTAGGTTAAATAAGCAACTAAATAAATAAAAGAATTACATCATCGAAAAATATTTTACTGTTAGTTAAAGATTTATCTGTAACCATCGTGCCAGTTTGTCTATTTCAACCCGCTAATCTCCGAAGCTTCTTGAGAAATTAGCATCGGGTTTTCACAGAAAACTTGAGTATAACTTGTTGTAACGTATAAAGCCCTATTTTATCACACACTGATCAGAAAAAAGTATCGTAATTGAAAACTAATGAGGTATGGCTTAGTATACCAACGAATCAACCGATGTCGCCCTTTTTTATGTTTGTAAATCTATCGGACTTAACTTCTAGGTTATAAGTCCGTAGCTTACAAACTACTTAAACTAAGGTAAACTAACCTAAGAACATCACAAACATCCATGCCCTAGGAGGGAGGGGGGGGACTCGAACCCCCGACGGCCGCGCGCACCGCAACACGGCGCTCCTGTACGTGCGGATAATCCGCCGTGGCGATGGCGCCCTTTAACTTACACTCAGTGACATTAGTATTCTGAGACGCTAATTTCAGCAACAGGCTTAAGTGTCATAATATAGTATGTAGATATAATAGATGAAATTGAATTTACTTGGCTAAGATAATACGGATTTATTGTTTTCATATTGTGTATTAAGAACCTACCGATATTTATTCAAGGTGCGTCTGAAACGTTCGGTGAATGGTATCAGGAAATATAGGAAAAAGAGTTACAAACAAAATACCTTTATTGCCTCTCAAAGTAATCGGCATTGGCTACAATACACTTTCGCCATCGGTTGTGCAGATGCTGTAAACTGTCAGCAAACTCTTCTTGTGGAATCACTCAAAGTACTGAGATCACGCTTAGTTGGATCTCCGCAACGGTTGTGAAGTGTAAGCCTTTCAGGGCAAATTTAAGACGGGTAAGCAGAAACAAGTCTTCAAGCATCCGTCGCATTCGTTCGCTATTGTCTGGGACTGTGATTATGGATGGTCGACCAGAATGTGGCCTCTAAAGCGTTTAAACCACTCAAGCACACACTTCTTACTCACTGCTTCTACACCATACACTTGCACTAACATGCCATGGGGACGCTTGTTGATATGCCGCTCAATGTGTATGCGCGGGCGCATCATCCTCGCCAGTGCGGTTTGTAAAATTTGTGACCACTGACGAAATCTTTCAGACGCTCCTTGTATGTTTTATTTGTATTTGACGGTTTGGCTAGAAAAAAGCTAACTTATTGACGAAGTGGTCCTGTAAGCGTACTGTTTGTGTCGATTGAGGTACTGAATCCTAAGTAGCGTGAGAATGCCCTTGCTTAAATTCTGTTGCGTAGCACGGACCTACAGTTACTATTACATAACTTTACATAGCTAGTCAAACAAAAAATAATAAATACATTAAACAAACAAATTAAAGAAGCGACATAATATGAGCGAAATAACTTCACTAGTAACGCCAGTAGAACTGCACTAAGTGTACGAAACCGGTAAGAATTAAAGAATTTAATTATGGAAAGCAATGTTAGTTTTTATCACCAATGAAGACAGTTGAGAATAGAAAAAAATAATCCTTCGTGACCATCGGAACATATGTATGTGTCCAACAGCAATGTGAGAAATTTAAATTAATTCAATCTCGAAATGGCGAAGCTTGTCGATTCCGATTTATAGCTGTAAAATGTAACATATCTTCGATAATGTTACACATACTTCGTGAATTTCGGAACGTCTCTAACGATTTGCATTAAATTTTATATGTAGACCAGGTTTTGATTATTTACTTTATTATCATAGGTGCCATTCTTGGTAGGGCGTACATAAAGTCCTGGAACTCTCTCAATTATTCACTGTACAAGAACCAAACACTGTACAGATTTGATACATATGTCAGTTTGAAGAGAAACTCTGAAAGTGCTTTTTTATTTTGTTTTATTATATTTTTAATATTTTTTTTCCACACGATTTGACGCGCATACACTGATTTTCTGCCCATCCAAATTTTACGTAATTTTTCACGTTGTTAATTAACTTTGCTATTATTGAGATCCCAATAAATTATTTGCTCGTACAACGAGCTGGCGACCGTAAATCAATAAGTTATTCACTTTGCTCTAAACAATATTTCTTGTGACTTGCCCAGGATCTAATACGAATCATTTCTTTAATAAGAGGTTTTCAGCCAAGATCGCTTTCTTCGTTTAATTATATAACCGGTTTCTGCGTGCTAGACGCCATCTTCAGACCTGTAGTAATTTTTATATGACTTCACTGCTATTACAACAACTTTTAACATAGCAAAATGGTGTACATCCACATTGATGGGTTATCTAAATAAAATTTACATGTCAATAGTAAAACTTCTGAACCCATCTTTCTCAAGGTCTAACTCAGAGGTACTTCAGAAACAAAGATCAATACTGACAATAATGTGTTCCTTATATAAAATAATTTCTTTGTTGAGCCCACTCCTGAGAAAGAGACAAAGTTGCCTGTTTAAGATACAGAGACATGTAAAGTCCACTCCATAGTATTGAATACATTGCCCTGTAATTTGTTAATCGTAATAGAAAATACAAGTTTCACTGGAAACTGCAGTCTCTGGAAGTTAAAAGGTAGATCTACAGAAATAATGGGTGTTCGTTGCATGTACACTGTTTCATTCTCTTCCTTTCCTTGTAGCTCTATAGCAGTCTATTGCTTTCACCTACAGCCGTATGCGATTCACAGTTCTAAGTTGGTTCAAAGTTGTCAAGAACATTCAGGTTTCAAGAATTTCATTAAGCTGACTGGAATACATGAGTGTTTTAGTGGTAAATACGTATATGTATTAATACGTGGTGCATGATGTGACAGGTTTTTACCCATCACACCCATCACAGTATATATGAGCTCATCTTTATTTATATATATATATATATATATATATATATATAATTTTGCAGTTATATCTTCATTTGTATAAGTGCTGTACGCAGGAAAAATACGTTGCGAACAGAGTTAGTTTAAACTGTAACGTCATACCGAAAGAATGAACAGCGGAAAAGTAGTAGGCGAGAAAAGTTTTTCTTTTCATTTTTTGATGTAGTTGTCAGCGAGAAAAAATTAATAAAGGTTCGAAATTATGTTTAAAATTGGTTGTAAGTCGCTAAGTACTGTCATTCTCATACAGTGTGTAGATCTATGCTTTGCGGTCGTTCAGTCAGTTCGTTCTTGTTTGTTCGTGGAAGAATTGGTTCAGCTTTTTTATTGCAGGGGGCATTTAGCCCTCTGACCGGGCGCGCTGAACCACGGCGCTCGGCACCGTTAGACCATCGCACCACTAACGATAAAGGCGCCTCGGAATAGTTTAAGTACGACTTCCCTCCACGTCACACACTTTCCATAGATAATTGCCATTACAGCCAAGGCTCTCCATGCAGCGGAGTAGCACCCTGGAAAAGGGTATAGTGGAACATTCCTGCTAAGATGAATATCAATTTAAATATAAATTAAGAAACATGTCATGGACATTAAGAAATATGTCATGGACATATTTCAGACGGAAAACCCTCTCAGGGTTTCTTAATTTATATTTAAATGGTACTTCTAGTGTTAATGAGCGTTGGAGGTTATTGGCGTTTTTACGTGCAGACGCGATGTCTGATCGTTCAGTCAGGCGATGGCAACGACTCTGGCAAGACTGCCTCTACTGGGAAGCGGCCCTATCTGCCGCTGGAAGGGCGCCGCGTGCCCTATCTATAAGGGGCGCCCTCCATCAGGCCCTGCAGGGCCCTCGCCTCTGCCGGACTGCCTCTCAGGCCCCATTAAACCCTTTTACGGCTCCCCTGGATGGACCAAATAAATCCGAGTTTGCAGGTCAGCGGAAACTGCCGCTTCTGTTGCTGAACTGATACTGAACAACAGTCGAGCGTGAAGGACTACCGCAGTCTAGCGTATAAACAGTCCCGCACTCAGTACTGTGTCCACAGTCTAACACATACAGTCACGACACTCACACAGATTTTGTTTTTCGCCACGACAGCAGCGCTCCTAGCGGCTGGCGAGATACATTTGGTAATACGAAATCGGACGAGTATGAATAGTGTAGTGGGACGAAATATTATCCCTGCTTACGTCAGTTCAATTTTGCAGGTAAAATCATCATTATTCATGCTGTATTCAATAATATTATCTTAGAAAATGTTTATGTTAGGATTCCTAAAAGAAGTATTTGTTGTTTCTTATATTTCATGTGTGGTGACAACGGAGCAACCTAGGAGAACAGCATCTTCACTGCTGAAACCAAAGATAATATAGCTGGCCACAAATGGTCGCAGGTTGACAGCCACACGGCCAGAGAATATCCTGTTGGAGCAGTGATCTCTATATCACTGTGTTGGAGGACCTCCGTTGCCAGCTCCGACAATAAAATAAATAAAAAGAAAAAACAAGAAGACTTACATTGTATAATAAATTCTGTTAGGAATTTATGTTGCAAACAGTTTTAGTCTTTATGTTGAGTCCCTTCGAGAAAGATCTGACTATATGTTATGTATTATTTGAGTTTGTGACTAACGCTACTAAAGGGTGAAATTTTACTTCAAGTGTCGATGTGTGAAAACCAGTTATTTCACCTATTAAGAAGATCTATCATTTATATATTGTGCTGAAACTGCACCTTGGAACTTATTACAAAATTTCTACGAATTTATAAGTTTCTTTAATTTTATTAATTGGAACATAATGAGATCAAGGTTTTTTTTTATGAATCGATATATTTTACAACGGATTCAATGATCAATATATGTGGTTTACAAAACATTTGACTGAATTTCAACAAGATTATTATTATTATTATTATTATTATTATTATTATTATTATTATTATTTTAAATTTTACGATAAGATATACCAACTTCGAACTTTAAATTTCTTTTGAACAGTTTCGTTTTCTCTTATCTTACACAAGAACTTAGCAAGCAACATTTAAAAATTGTGTTCTTTAATTGAAAACTGAAACTTCAATTACAGTTCGAGTTTATTGGAATGGCTACGGTCTTAATTTTGAATAGAATCGCGTTTTCCAATACAATTATAGCGTTGAAACTGATTTTAACGTACTTTTTACGACAGGGAAGGTACGTAGTGCCATAAAAATTACAATGTCTAGAAAATAACTCCATTGTACGAGCCTCTGGTTCCACGTACATTAAGTGAAGGCGTGAGGGAGGAAATTTGTACCACAAATGTTCACACATATAGTGATGCATGTGTGAAAGTGTAAAGAGTTACGAAATGCTTCCGATTCGTGTGAAGCGGGGCTTGGTGACCAGCTCTGTATTCACCTAGGGGGATGTGGTTAATCACCTAAAAACCACATCCAGGCTGGTCGGCACTCCGACCCCCTTCGTTAATTCGCCCGTTTCGGAAAGCGGTGGGTTGCCTCGGTAGAATACCGTGTGCACTATGGCGCCCAGCTGCAGTGCGCGCGGCCGTTCGCCGTCGCGGATTCGAGTCCCCCCCCCCCTCGGACATGAGTGTTTGTGTTATCCTTAGCATAATTTACGTAGTTTGTAAGCCTAGGGACTGATGACTAACGTAGTTAAGTCCCTTATATTTACAAAGATTTGCGCTAGGCTAACTGAGAGGGTGTGAGGGACGTATACAACCCGCTTAAATAAAATTGGCTTAAGTATAGAAAATGGTCTATCTCATTATTCATTTCAAAAGCAGACATCCGATTTCATTAGTAATGAACGAAAATTGTAATTAATCTGACTGTAGTGATACATTTATGTCCTCAAATGAAACTCCATAATAGAATAATTAAGGGCTTTTACAATTCACACTTTATGAAATATAAATGGAGAAAGACTCTATGAACAATTTTAAATACGAATGCGTCAAATGTGATGTGCTGTGAATAGACTGATAATGAAATGTACTCTCTGACAAACAATCTCGTGTAGCGTGTAGAACACAGACATATATTAGCAGACGGGCAATGCCATATACAGTATCATTGGTGTCAGTGAAGTCTCGCCGCCATTTTTCTGTACTATAACGTGAAAGCAGTCGTTTGCGTTATTGCAGAAAATAGTCGTAAAAATACAGAAAAACTGACGTAACTACGCTGTCTTTAGACTTTAGATATATGAGAAATTTATGTGGTGTATATGGCTGTAATGTTTTCAGCTGGATTAAGCTTTGAGGCATATAGTAATGAATCGTGCTGATTTCCTGTTATTATTAATCTGTTCCAATTTCATTCAACTTCGGATTTTGTAGCAGTAATATGGTCATCATAGAAGTGTAATTTATCGTTGGATAACACGTATTCTGCTTCTTTTGAGAGTTGTTACGAAATCTACAGTGACACATACACTAAGTAGCATTTCCTGTTTTTGTTACTCTGTTACTAGTTTCAATCAACTTAGGCTTTTTTTAAGAAGTATGACCGTTATATATGTGCTACTTGTCGTAGATAACACATCTCTTTATGAGTGTATTTTTCAGATAACTACAGTCTACTTTAACTGTTCGTAATGGTAAAATTTTAGTTACCATCTTGGCGGCCTCATGTGATTAGGTTGGCAACATCAACAAAACGATAGAAAGCCCTCGCCAAGATAATATATTCTTAGAAATCCACACAAAGTGACATGATTAGTGTTTCCTACAGACGATGAAGTAAACAAATAATGCTGTACCTGCTCTATGGTTGTATGTACACTCATTCACTCAGTAAAAGTAATTGTCCTCGTAAACTAAGACTTCATGACAAAATATTTACGCTGACACACGATCGGCTAATGCCAACGTCACATGATTGACAACATAATGTCGTGAAGCGGTCAAGAAGCTAAGTAAAATTTAACTGTACGTAACAAGTTCTGCTCATAACATGATTCGACAATGTACGCCTATGTGTTAAATTTAATAATTGCGGAAGTATTAGTTCAAATGCAAATCATTTTCAATTCAACTAGTCGTTTCGTATCAGATCATGGTAGTACCGTGCGGAAAATTTTTGACGTGAGGTGACGCAAGATGGCGGCGTCAGGCTTCAATCACAGAGGGACGTTTGGCAGTCTAGTAATGTATGTCTGTGGTGTAGAATTTTTGATGAAGCCGTTGTCGTATTCGGATTTTGTTCTCTCTCGATTAGGGTTTGTAGTGTACGCTCTCACAATTGGAAATTTTCTAGATTCTTCAAGTTGTAAAAATGTGTGTTACTATGGTGAAACATGGCGAAACATGTTTGCTCATGTGAATAATAATTTAATTTTTATTCCGCAAATGTCATTACTTTTCAGAGTTCATTTTCTTTCCTTATCATTAATCTATAAATGTATTTTATTTTTTCATCATTCAGCGATTGTTGTTTCCGCCATCATAATTAGCAGAGAGACTAATTGTTAGAGACATGCTTGTTAAATGACAATACTTTCATGCAAATTATTCCTTCCATTTATTGCCCCTCCAACACGTCCCTGAAGCTTAGTAGCGATGAAGTTAATTTATTTCATTATTTTCAGCTAGCCGCGATCAACTTACAATAAATCGGTAAGTGATGTTTCCAACAGTTAGGCTCATTTGCGGATACCACCAGCCGGAAAGTTTTCAGTACAATTCCAGTCATTAGCGTTTGATTAAATGGTGCGTTGCTTGCTTTGCGTTTGCTGTGCCGATTGAAAAGTTTTCATTTCATGCAAATTTCAGGCACATAAAATTTAACGGTAAATGCAACGACACCACTAAGTTGGAATATATATCCCAGTTGGCATTTTGCGCCTATTCCATTTACAGTTTATTTCATTTTCGCAATTTTACGCAACTTTTTTGTTACAAGTTCAATTTATCGCGGAGCAAAGTATTTTCAGGCACGCTTAAATTCTGAAAACCGATATATTCATTCTTCATATTTGAATCACTTCTCAAAGCTCTTTACAAAATTTATTCCGTTGCAAATTCTCATTTCAACAACAATTATTTTTGGAGAGATAATGTTTCATGACCTCGAAAAGATTAAAGGCAAACTGAAAATTTACATACTCCAACCGAAATTTGACGCTGTGCTTCTGTACCCGTTATTGAAAAATGGTTCGCAACAAACAAGTCAGTCTTTCAATGACAAAAACTGTGGAAATATCTTATAATGAACCTTCACCAGCGATGTAACTTCAACTAGTGGCAGGCCATTGGTTTGCATTGATAGTACATAAATGTTTTGACGTTGGAATCCCCTGTAACGGTAATTCGCGCATTAAATTCGGGTTTTGAAACATTATCTTAAGGGAAAGACTATATATTTCTGTTTTTCATCCATTCAAGCGTGTCTCGATGTCAATGTATTATCTCCTGTGGATTTCAATACGTCAGGGAAAAATCTCAAAATGTTCAAATGTTTGTAAATCTATGAGACTTAACTGCTGCGGTTACAGTCCCTAGGCTTACAAACTAAACAAACTAAGTTAAATTAATGCTAAGGGCAACACACAAACACATGCCCGAGGGTGGACTCGAACCTCCGACGGCGAGTAATCGCGTGCTCTGCAGCAAGGTGCCTTGTAGGAAGGTCTTGGTTGTTTTCTAATTTAAGCGAAAAGGAAAAACATGTACAATTTTATTTTGTTTACCGGAAACAGCATTAACGGTGAAGATGGATTTGAATTGGATGGTTTTCCTTTTCAGTTTCCTATGTGACGATAGCTTACAATGTGTATTATAGTATGAAGAGTTTGCTTTTAATTTTACTATTTTTGAGAAGCTTTATTATTTTCTCCATGGTTGGATGGTACTGATTCCGTAAGTTATGTTAATTTAATGAAACTCCGTTAAGTTGTTTAGCTAGAGATCTTGTAAGTCCTCACAACCGGATTTTCGTCTTAGTACTTTATAAGGTCATTATTAACGTATTGCAGGTAGTGCTGTTATCATTTAACGTTGCTTCTCTACAGCGTAACTTCCAGATAGAGGCACTTGATAATGGCCTAATATACTAGGCCTGTGGACTTATAGAAGTTGTATTACTTATCTAAAACGGCGTTTCGTTAAATTATATTGTTTTATGATGTGAAATTACATTTTTCTACTAATTGTATACCTTCACGATTTTACTTAGTTCGCTGTAATTAGACGCACAATGATTCACACTTTTCGCAGTTAACACGCAGCTGGTATTACATCTTTGAATCTATCTATATAAAAGAAAGACGTGTTAGTTACACTATTTATAACTAAAGAACGTCTGAACCGATTTGGCTCAAAATTGGTGGGGAGGTAGCTTAGAAGCAGGAGACGGACATAGGAAGGTTTTTGATACATATTTATTTAATATTTAATGTATGACACATCTATCCACATGATTAAAAAAATGAATTGCCTCATGTATGAAAGCGCATCACCTGAGAATGGCTTCACCAGTTTGGCTGATCATTTCTTTGTTCTGTTCGTGATTCTCAGCACAAGGTTTGTATGAAAGAAAATCATTTGAAAATCTACCGGATAATATTAGAATTTGAGAATAACTGAATGCACGCTTCCAGCTCGGATCATTTTCTAGATTCTCCAACAATCAGCTTATTCATTCGCTACTCGCCTAGCGACCAAATACGCTGCAACGGAGCTAACAAATACACCAAGGAGGTTAGAAGAAAGGGAGGGCATTGCTTGATGCCAGGGTTTAACTGGTATGTAGGGTTTAATTTTAAATCCGCTACACAGACCTAGCAGGCAATGTTGGCAACAGCCGTTGATTCCGGGAAATTGCGTTACGTCGCTGTTAGCCAATCGGGTGATAGTATACAATATCCAATGAGATTTGTTGATTTCTTATCAGTACTACGTTTTTTGTTCATGGAAACATTATTGATTGTTCTCGTGGTTATAAGTGATTAGCATTTGTTTCCATAAAGGAAGTCCATTTCACTCTTATACATGAAAAACATCATCTTCCTCCGCAAGTTTAATGTGTCTGAAACTAAATTGTTACACAAAATAAATAATATCGTTTAGTATGAAGAGAAAACAACTGTCGCCAACTAAAATTTCATTGGCTGTCTCAAGCTTTGGCACGATTGGTCGGCTTCATTCCCACGATCCAACAGCTGTTGCCTGTGTTGCGGAATGTAAAATTTTACCGGTATGTAGCAATGTTGTTAATTGTGTTTCAATTAGATTCCTAATAAGGGTTCATTATTCACTTACAGGTAAAGTAACTAACAAGAAGGTCAACTGTATGAATTTTTATGCCTACCGTTTGATGATTCACCGAAACGAGGACAATCACATATTGAAATGCCGCAGATTGTTTCATCACTTCGCCGTTGATATGTATGTTCGTGCAATAAAACCATTAAGAGTACGGACTTTAAAGCTATTAACCTCACAGATAGAGCAGCTCGAAAGTACTCTCTAAAAAATCCTTTCCAAATATTTTATCCATCCTTTTTTACTTTTAATCCCAATCCGGGTCCCGATTGCAATAAAAATGAATAAGATCAGAGAGAGGGAGAGGAGGAGATAGATAATGGGGGAATGAAATGGATTTATAAATGGGGGATGATAGGAGGGGGGAGGAGATGGATGTGGTGTGGGGTAAGAGGGAGTGGTGTGAAGATACGGGAGGAGATGGACAAAGGAAGGTGGGAGGAGGCGATGGAGAAGTAGAGGAGGGACGAAGGGTTAGACATCTGGGAAGAAGAGAAGAGATTAGGTATCCCATACACAATATAGACTGCGAAGCGTTGCCGGATTTGCTAGTATACATATAAAAACACGTATCAGGGAAAAACTTATGGTGTTGTACTCATCGAGAGTTATTGGGTTACTAGCTCATACACAGGATTGTCCGGGTATTTATTTCTTTGGTTCTTCTGCTAATCCTCTTCGTCTTCCCTCCTCTGTCTTTCCATCACTCCTCTCTCCTGTCTTTGTTCGTCTCGTCGTCCGTCTCCCTCAGTTCATCTCTCATTCCCCAACATATGAAAAATTAAAGGTCCAAGGGCAGATAAAAAAGTAAGTAGCACTTCCACGTTATGCCTATTTATTAAATCACCTATACAAAAGGCGGCCGCGGTGGCCGAGGGGACTGAGGCGCTACAGTCACGGTCTGCACGGTCACTAAGGTCGGGGGTTCGAATCCCCCCTCGGGCATGGATATTTGTGCCGTCCTTAGGATAAGATAGTTGATAAGTAGTTTGTAAGTTTAGGGACTGATGACCCCGTAGTTAAATCCCATAAGCTTAACAAACATTTGAACATTGAACTTATACGAAAGCATCACGGCTATGACAACATACAATGTAAGTTCACTTTCCACATAGTCTGCAAGAGACTGTAAACATTTCTTGGAACGGTCAACGAACTTTTCGATTCCGGATATATAGACATTTCCTCCAGCGGTTTGTAACCACACGGAGACAGCCGATTTCACCTCCTCACCGTTTCGAAATCCTTGTCCACCGAGATCCGTTTTGAGCTTACCGAAAGGATGAAAGTCGCTTCTCACAGGGCACGCGAAACGTGCGAACTGCTGCAGCGATTCAACTTTTTTTTTTCTTCTTCTCCTTTATTCCATACAGTCCATACAGTTGGCGGACGTACTGACCACTAACTACGTCGTTGAGAGTGGCGCTTTGACTGCGTAGAGCTATAGAGAAGAGTTTCTTCGCCATTTTGTTGTGCCCTGTGCTGTTGCCAAGGAGATGGGTTTCTTCTGATGGAGGAGGATGACACTCGTCCCCACGTAGCTCCACTGGTGGACAACATGCTTGAAGTGAGGCAATTGAACGAATTGAGTGATCCTTTTTTTTTTATTTTTTTTATTTTTTTTTTTTTTATTTTTTATTTTTTTTTTTTATTTCTTAACACTGGAGAGCTTCTGCTATTTTGGGCCATAGCTTAACATATTTTATTTAGGTTTATTCTCTATTGAAGAATATCTTAAAACTAATCTTACACTTACTTAATTCTAGATTTGCATTATTAAAAAAAATGGTTTTTACAATTTTTTGTCTTTTGATAATATTGAGCATTTAATTAGTACAATGTTTGTGCTGCTGCTTGTTTGATTTTAAAATTATAGTTCAGGGTTGTTGCTTTGATGGTATGCATTAGGAGTAGTCTTGTGCTTAGTCTAGCGATTTATGTTTCTGATGTTTAGTTGTTAATGTGGTAATGTTTGAGACATAGATTTGTGAAGAAATAATAATTTTACAACGTAAATCGTTAAATAAACAATGTATATTAGGTACATTTGTTGTAAATGTTGGTTTTCAGGTAGTGAACCAATAGTATAAGGCAGAGGTTCCCAACCTATGGGCCACGGCCCACTTGAAGGCCCCGGGCAGCCTCTCACTGGGCCCCGATAGTCGAAGAAAGGATAAAAAGTATCTGTAGGTTCAGAGGTTTCACTCGTCAGATGCCAAGGTCACCGAGTAAAAAATGAAATAAATGTCCTGTAGATCCTGTATCCCTCGTAACGGACTGGAGAATTCTCTCGTGTCAAATTTTGTCTCAAATTAGGCCCAACGCGTTACACTGTTTGCCTGCTATGTCTTAATTTGGCGAAAGGAGTATAGTAGTGATCGTGTGTTCTGCCGTACGGTTGTGTCTGCGTACTGATACTGCATCTGAATATGGATTCCTGGTCGCTGACTGGGACTTGCCGCAAGACGAAGCAGTCATGTAGTGAAGGAAGCAGACAAGTGGTAAAGGGGCTTCCACATCAGGCTCTGAAAGTCGTCAGGCTGTTTGTTTGTCTGCGCCGAGTCCAAGCAGCTGCAGCAAAGTAGCAAGGAAGACTGTGTAGCAAATTTTGTTGAAGTCGGTAATGTTCTTTAGAAGCAGACGTTGCTTGATGCGGCACTTTTCCGCGCATTTCATTGTTTATTACGTCATATCTCCTGTACTATTTGTCGCACAGTCATTTAATGGTGCCTATGACCATCGCGAAAGTGCAAGCAATATGTTGACAAAGTTTCATCACAATCGGTTGAACGGTACTCCGCGTATAAAATACGAAGATACAAACATTCATTTTTATATATTAGATACATATACAGGATGCGACCTTAATATGATACTTATGAATCTCTTATGAGATCTTTATTTGCATAGCTCATTTATATACATTGATTTTTACACTGAGGACAAGTTTCGACTCGTTAAAGGGTCATATGTTTCAGATGAGCTGACACTATAGTGGTGAATCTAAATTCGTGCACTCGGGCTTCGAAGCGCGATTTCATTCTGCACATATTTCCGCCAGTAAATGGACGTCAAAGACTGAGATGGCTGTGTGTTCCATACGTCAGTGTGTTTCATAAGTACACCAACAAACTTGTGAGGGAAGTATTAGGCGTCGTGAGGAACAAAAGAGCATGGAAATTCATGCTTGGAAACGCCATTCAACGACGCTAGGGAGAGTCCAAGTTACAGGCACCAGCTCATGCCGCTAGACATCCCCTCCAGCACCTTCGACGCTCTGTAGCGTCATTGGATGACGTTTCCAGGCATGGGTTTCTATGCTCACTTTGTTCCTCAAGACACCTCTCACATCCCCTAGAACTTTGTTGGTGTAGTAGTGTAATTTTGAAACACACTGGCGTATGGGACACACACCCATCTCAATCTTCGACGTCCATTTGCTGCTGGAAATATGAGTAGGAAGAAATTTTGTGAGAGAGGTTATTTTATTACTAGCATGTGAAGAATCGCGCTGCGAAGCCCGAGTGCGCGAATTTAGATTCACTCTGTATGTGGTATTCATATTTGACTTGTGATGTTCATACCATTTGTGGCATTGTACTATAGAGTTAGCTTACCTGAAACATATGCCTTACCACGTCTGGACAATCAACGGCTCTTTAACGAGTCGAGACTAGTCATCAATGTAAAATCAATGTATATAAGCCAGTGCTTTCCAAACTTTCCCTCATGGCGACACCCATTTAAAGCGTACAGTTTTGCGCGACACTAATTCACTAATACATGTGGTAGAATTTAGATGGTTCTAGCGGAGGGGGGGGGGGGGAGGGACGGAAATAAAGTATCGCTTAAATGTAGTTTGTAAACGAAACTGAAATCCACGTAAGCATTGACATGTTTAATGTTGATCCTGACTGCAGCAATTACGTACACTCATCGCAAGAAAAGGAAACATTAGGAACTGCGAAGATGTACAACATAGTAACACCGCAGACAATAATTCCTAACTCACACAGTAATACTTGCTTCTTCTACATGCGACCCAACTACCGAAACACGAAAACTGAATTTCGGGAACCGTTTTTCGCTGTCGTGTGTACATGTCAGGGCCAGATACGGCTTTGCTGGATCGATTGAATACGGCATCTGGAAATTAGCTGCTCGGATTTCTGATTTAGACAGCACAGTGGCTGTTCCCTTTCAGTTCAATATTATCACATTAATTTCAGAAATAGAGAGAAATAGAGAGAATGACAAATAATGAATTATTATTTAAGTTCTGTTGTTAGGTTCTTGCTTCACCAATGACCTCGTAAGTCCCGACATATTCGGAAAAAAAGGATAAATACTTGTGACAAGTAAGAATATGAATGTCATTTCTGGTCCCAGAATCTGTTACATATAGGATACCGAGAGAAATAAATATTAACGCATACCAGGGTTCGAACCAAGGATCACTGCATTTAAAATACTACTCTCCGTTAACCACCCGGCCGTACTCCTTACTAAACATCGCTAGTGAATAGCTTCAGTCAGTGGACAATTGTGACTGCTTTTACAATCTGTGACAGCTTTTACAGCCACTGTGTCATTGATTTACATTTAATTGTAAGAAACGCTACCGAGGGTGACGTAGCTTTGATAAATCCATTAAAAACGGTCAGGTGCAGCTTTTTGAGAAGGAAAGCAGAATACAGTAAAGGTTTGTTCAAGCAGCTGCCGGTTCCAGCAAACTGCGCATGGGAAGAGCCGTTATCGAGTATCAGCAGCAACTCTGCGCATGTTTAGTTTGCTGTAATCTGGCAACTAGCAGCTGCTTGAACGAACCCTCAGTGTCTACTGCTGCTGAAGCAGAGCTGCCGCCTAGCGGCTGAGTATGCAATTAATGTGCACCGATCGTTCCTTTAATACGTGATCTGTGGTGCACTGGATGAAGAGAAGGTTGATTAGCTGCAGGCGACTTTCCAGGGTAGTTTGAAGAGAAGGACATTTTGTGTTATTTTATGACAAGTTTTTTTGTTTAGAGTCTAAATTTGTTAGTCTCACGACACCCTTGATACTACTACGCGACACCCCAGTGTGTCGCGACACCCAGTTTGGAAAGCTCTGATATAAGCAATCTATGGCAAATAAAGATAACGTCAACTCCTTTCCCTTTCCCAATGTGCCTTCCAACCGTCCTTCTCTGTCGATGACCAGCTCCTTCGCCTTGCTCATCTCCTCTCCGTCCAGGTTAACTCCCGTCACGCCGCCATCCTCGTCTCCCTCGACATTGAGAAGGCCTACGACCGTGTCTGGCATTCCGGTGTCTTTCTCAAGCTCCAAACGCCTTTCCTATTAATTACATCCGTCTCATTGCTTCCTTTCTCTCCAAACGCCCATCCTATGTCACTGTCAATAACCAAAATTTCCGTTTGTTCTACCCCTCCGCCGGGGTGCCCAAGGGCTCCGTCCTGTCGCCCCTCCTCTATCTGTTACATTCAGCGGATATGCCCCAACCTCAGCCTCCCGTCCATCTTCTTCAGTATGCTGATGACACCGCCTTCCTTGCCCTTGCCCCGTCCATCGCTCGCTCACATCATCTCTCAGTCCCATCTCTCCGAATTTTCCTCCTGGTGGCTCCTTACTGTTAACCCTACTAAATCGCAGGCAATCATCATAGGTCGCACCACCCCTTCCTTTCGCCACCAAGACCCTTACCTCACCCTCCATAGCCGCCCCATCCCGCAAACGAAGACCCTCCACTACATCGGATTAACCCTAGATAGAGACCTCTCCTGGAATCCTCACCTCAAAACCGTCCGTCCGTCCCGTCTTAACCTCTTGAAATGCCTTTCCGGCCGGACATGGGGACTCAATCCATCCACCATCTTGTATACCTACCGTTCCCTCATGCGTCCCGTCCTTTGCTACTTCCATCCCGCCTGGATCTTCGCTCCCCCCTCCTATTATGAATCCCTAAAAATCATCGAACGCCATGCCCTTCACCTCACCTACAGCATCCGCCTCTCCTCCGCCACGCGGATCCTGTACGACCTCATCCCATTCCCACATCTGGTCCAATTCCTTCAACACATTCACCTCAAGTACATACACCGAAAGTTAGAGTCCCGTCACCCACTGGTATCTCCTCTCCTCCTGGATCCCGGGCCCCTGCCACGCCTTTACCGCCACATTCCTCCCTACCTTCACACCCTCTACGTCCTCTCCGAGGGTGGCTTCCGCCACCTACCTCTCCCAGACGACGTTCTCCACAACCGTCCCGACATCTATCCCTCCTTCCAAATTTGACCTCTCCCAGTGGATTATCGCCCCCTCCTCCCTCCCCCTCCCAGCCCCATCCTGTCCTCCGCTTGGGTACCCCCTCCTTTCTCCGCCTCCCCGGGAGTCCTTCCGGTTCCCCACTCCTTCTCCCCCCCACCTCCTTTCGCCTTCCCCTGCACTTTCTCCATCCCCCCCATGCAGGGCCAGTACAGTGCTAGTGTTTTAACAGTGTTCAGTGTTTCGTGTGTATAGTGTTTCGTCGCCCAGTGCTTTTTAACATTGCGCACGTGCCTGTGCGAAACCAGTGTCCAGTGTTTCTTACCTCAATGTCGCCGTCACTTTATGTCTCGTCGTCTGTAGTAAGTGATTTTTAGCCACCGTGGCAATGTCTTGTTTTAACAACCATGTATGTCCATCCGCTGTCATGTTCATTTAACATTCTCCCATTTTCTCATCTTGTACTTTTAAAAGCGTCGTTTTATCACCGTGTTAATTTTCTATTCTGTTTGTCTATTGTCTTCATTCGTTCAGCTGTAGAGCAGCATCATAGGCTACTGTCAGCCTGCCTGTAACAGGGCATTAAAACTCAATAAAGGAAAAAATAAAGATAAGAGATTCATAAGTATTATTCGACTCATTGAATTATGAGTTGCTGTTGTTAATACGCTCTCGTCAAGACACTGTTTTCCGTTCAAATTGCTGTCTCTGACACAGAGTTGCACTGACAGTCATTCTACTACAACAACTGACTGTTGAGGAAGACACTGGGGAGTGTGTTTCAGCGGTCGCGCGCCGGCAGTGTTTTGCGTCGCTCGGCCGCCACAGGCAGCCGGCAGTCTATCTCTGGCCGGCCTCTGGTCCTGCTGCACATTTGTCGGCGTCACGGCGTGCGTGCGGCCGCGACCCGACCGCGCCCTCCGTGGGTTGGCAGCCCTGCCGCGCGGCACCGGGCGCGCCTACTTTGTCACGGCCGCCGGATTCAATTTGTAATAACCAATCGCATCCATCCCGGGGGGTTAATTGACGCGCATTGCCGTTAAGCTGTGCCGATAAATCGCGCAACCGGACGCCGTGGGAACAATCGGACGGGATTAAGGTTGGCGGCCTGCGTCGCCGGCGTGATGGAGCGCCCCAGCGGGGCGCCGCCGCGTCCGCCGGCATAACGACCACCGTGTTTTGTTTACTGCTCGCCAGTGTGCGGCAGAGGACTGCTAACCAGGCGCTCTCCGCTGTCGTCCAGTCAACGAAGACCGAAAAACAGCCAATAGGGGGAAAAGTCGTGTAGTCGGAAATATTTTTTAGTGGTAGGGTAGAAATGGAAGACGAACCAGAGATGCAATTGGGTGCCTTAGGAGTGACTTTTAGAAGCTTTGTTGACTGGGAAAAGGCATTTGACAGAGTTAACTGGAGTACGCTGTTGAAGATTTTAAGAGATGCTGGTATAGATTGGAAAGATAGAAGATTAATAAAACAACTTTATGTTGGACAGAAACTGGTAGTTCGAGTACAAGAAGATGAAACTGAAGAATTCAGTATGGGAAGTGGTGTGAGACAGGGTTGTTGTATGTCACCAGCACTTTTCAATATTTTCCCGAAATAGCGGGAAAAGTCACGTAGTCGCTAATATTTTTTAGTGGTAGGGTAGAAAAGGAAGAGGAACCAGAGATGCGATTGGGTGCCTTAGGATGTTGACAGAGAGATTTTTAGAACTGAATACAGGAATACATGTCTGCTTTGTTGAATGGGAAAAGGCATTTGACAGAATTAACTGGAGTACGCTATTGAAGATTTTGAGAGATGCTAGTATAGATTGGAAAGATAGAAAATTAATAAAACAACTTTATGTTGGACGGAAACTGGTAGTTCGAGTACAAGAAGATGAAACTGGAGAAGTCAGTATCGGAAAAGGTGTGAGACAGGGTTGTTGTGTGTCACCGGCACTTTTCAATATACAGGGTGTTTCACTAAGTGTGTTTGCATCTGTAACTTATAAAATAATAGGCGACGGGAAATTTTAATGCGGTAGGTCAACACAAGAAATGTAACACTTTCTGCGGAGCTATGAATATAGTTTATTGTATCATTTTCCAAAGAGTTACAGCACAAAGATATAATTTTTTAAATGGAACAATAGTTTTTTTCTATCGTGTATTGGATTCGTTTTAAACCAGCTGCGCCCAAATCAATTTAAACTACATTCCTATCACTGTTAGTTTGGGAGCTACAACCCTTCAAAGTTCCGGGGGCGGAGGCTGCGATAGCGTAGCTAACTGGCCGAATGGCTATCCCCTGGGTCACGGCCCATTGTCTCATGACCACCAGCCAGTCAGCTACGCTGTCGTAGCCTTCGCCCCCTAAACTTTGAAGGGTTGTAGCTACCAAACTAACAGTGATAGGAATGTAGTTTGAATTGATTTGGACGCAGCTGAACGAATCCAATGCACGATAGAAAAAACTATTGTTCCATTTAAAAAATTATAACTTTGTGCTGTAACTCTTTGGAAAATGATACAATAATCTATGTTCATAGCTCCGCAGAAAGTGTAACATTTCTTGTGTTGACCTACCGCATTAAAATTTCCCGTCACCTATTATTTTATAAGTTACAGAGGCGAACACACTTAGTGAAACACCCTGTATATGCTGAAAATTGATGAAGCCTTGGAAGAAGCAAAAGGCCTTTTAGTGGGAGGAGAAAAAATAAAAACTATCAAATATGAAGATGATATGATAGTACTAGCAGAAACAGAAGAATCTCTCCAGGAAATGATAGAAAATATTGTACGTATGGGTAAAGAGTTTGGAATGCGATTAAACATTGATAAGACCAAAGTCATGAAAATTGAAAAAGAAGACGACACAATCAAAATATCATTAGAGGGAAGAGGATTGGAACAGGTGCAATCGTTTCAATATTTGGGAAGCATGATAACATCCAGTGGAAGTTGCACAGAGGAAGTAAGGAGAGCCGGCCGCGGTGGCCGAGAGGACTAAGGCGCTCCAGTCACGGTCTGCTCGGCCACTACGGTCGGGGGTTCGAATCCCCCCTCGAGCATGGATATTTGTGCCGTCCTAGTTCGTAAGTAGTTCATAAGTAGTTTGTAAGTTTAGGGACTGATGACCCCGTAGTTAAGTCTCATAGACTATACAAACATTTGAACATTTTTGAAGTAAGGAGTAGAATCTCTATGGGAAAGAAAGCTTTCAGGAAAGTAAAAGATTTGCTAACAATCAAAAGTATTCCCATTATTCTAAGGAAGAGATTCGCTAAATGTTGTGTGTGGAGCGTGGTGTCAGATGGATCTGAAACGTGGACAATCAGACAGAAAGAACAAAAATATTTACAAAGTTTTGAAATGTGGCTATGGAGAAGACTGAAAAAAGTGAAGTGGACCGACAGAATGAAAAATGAGGCGGTTTTGCGCAGGGTAGGAGAGGAAAGGACTTTCATTAGGACAATCCAAAAGAGGTAAACATCTTGGTTGGGGCACATATTACGTAGGAATTGTCTGCTGCTAAGAATAATGGAAGGAAAAGTAGAAGGAAGAAGAGGAAGAGGAAGGAGAAGATTTCGAATGCCTACTGACCTGAAGAAAGGAAGGAACTACAGGCAAATGAAGGAGGATGTCCAGAACAGATCGAAGTGGAGGACGTCTAGTTGAAACCTGTCTGCAGCCATAACTACACAACCCAAACGAATAGTGTTTGTATGTGTTAGTATCAGTCTCTCATTATGCACTATGGTGATAGAGGTTTGATAACGATAAGGTGGTGGAAGATATGGGCACGGATATTAGAATAGTCGGTAGGGGTCAACCGCCGGATGCGCAGTCGTATGCTGCGCCACTGACGTCACCTGGAGACCAGCACAGTTTTCCCGCGCGACCATAGCGTTGCTATTATGAGTGTATCTCCACATAAATGGTTTCCCACTGGCTCTTTATAGTTTATGCATGTATTAAATAGCTGTAAGTGATAAGTGATGGCTCATTAGTGACGATGGTATGTTGTGCTGTTGCGTACTGTACGAAGCACGGCAGACAGAAGAATGCGATATTTCACAGATTTCCCAGGGATAAAGAGGTAAGATTAAAATGGATAAACGCGTGTAAGTGATTAGATGCACTCAACCCTGATACTGGTCGTGTATGTACAGAACATCTTAAAGAGTCTGATTATGTTTGAGACATGAAAAATGAATTTTTAAACCATCCATTGAAACGTATATTACAGGCAATGCGGTCCCTACTTAGAAGCATCGTGCATCGACACAGTCAAGACAGGTTCTTCTGAATGTTGTGAAGTCAGAATAGAAAGACAGAACAACCGAAAAGAAGTACAACTGTTATTGTTGACATCAAATGACAAGGATTGCAGCCTAAATCGTATAAACAATTCCGTTGAGGAAATCAGTAGGTGTAATAATTCCGAAACCCCCTCAGCGAGCACTGCCGTTGACAATGATAGAATAATTGTAGCTGAACTAACTAAAGAAGTTGACCATTTAAGAAGTGAGAACAATAAATTAATAAATGAAATAATTATTTACTACGACATGTTCACAGCATTCATACGCCGCAACATATGATGTAAAATGAATAATACGCAAAGTCTACGCAATGCGTTTTTACCTCTACAAAATCATAAAATTTATTGTAACCATGTACTTCATTTATACAGCACAAAAAAGTATGCAGAATAATGAAAAGAAATTCAGTCCTTCATTGAGCGGAGATGTCAAGCTGTAAAAAAAAAAAAAAAAAAAAAAAAAAAAAAAAAAACAAAAAAAAAAAAAAAAAAAAAAAAACATTTTTTCCCCCCAAATAGTTTTCGTGCAATCGTTTGATAAGTTTTTCGTGGCGGCCGTTCGTGTCGGCTGTGGTCACTGGGTGACGTCACAGCGCACGGCCTGCCCCCCTCCCCAGCGCATGGCCTGTGCGTGACTTCTACCGTCTATTCCAGTATCCGTGGATATAGGAGTTGTTAAGTTATCGACTTATACAAAATGCTACGTGTGGGTGTCAATATTTTGTTCTTCAGCAAAATCTACACAGTGGAGACGAACGATCTCTCTGTGTTGTTGTAGTGTCCAGTTGTATACCATAGCAGTTCCGTGTCGATAGCTATAAGAGAGTGGACGATATAGTGGTTAAAAGTCGTCAGCTTACATAAGATTCGGACTGAAGACCAGCGATTACTTTTGATACTATAATAGCAAAGAGGTCATATACAGCGAAACGTGATGCTCATTCACCAGTTGTTTTTCTGCAACAATCGTGCGAATAAAGAAAAATAAGTGTTTATTGCAGTTTGAAAAGAAAAACTACCAAAAATATGCCAAAGCGTAAGAAATAAGTATCGCGTTCTCGATCCGTTTCTGAAAGATACAATACGGCACTGAAAAGTGAATCAACAGACGTTAAAAACTTGAAATTTGTAGACGTTGTTTATCTTACACTATAGGCATCAGCGATTTTTCGACATTTCCATCCCTAAAGGGATGAAACAGGAGATGAAGGTTTTTTGAAAATACGTCGCTATTCAGGAATTGGAATTTTAAAACATGTGTTTCGATAGTTTTCGAAATTCAACCATTCATCGGGTGAAACAAGGGAAAGTCTTTTAATGGTGCTACTAAGGCTTTTTTTATACTAGAAATGCGAAAATTTTGATTTTGAATCATTGTTAGTAGCTTTAAAAAATGTGTTTCGGGATGTTTTGAATTTTGTCGTTAATGGTGCAATAGGGAGTAGCAAGTTGTATCAAAATACATGATTAGGAAAGAATTTTTAAAGCTAAATCTATGAAAATTTGTATTTAGAAGTAGAAACAAAGAGTGCAGACCATCCAGTCTACGCGTGCGAAGAAGCAGGAATTAAACTGGTAAAATGTAATAATAATATAATATAATATCTTCTATATATAGCCTATGAAAGAAAGTCGTGTAAGTTACACTATTTATAACTAAATAACGTCTGAACCGATTTGGCTCAAAATTGGTGGGGATGTAGCTTAGAAGCAGGAGACGGACACATGATACTTTTTGTCACGTTCGACCGCGTTCCCGTGTTACGTGACATAAAACTGAATGAATCAGCTTATTCATTCGTTACTCGCCTAGCGACAAAGTACGCTTCATCGGAGCAAACAAATAGGCCAAGGAGGTTATATTAAAGGGAGACGGCGTTATCAAAGCTGAGAATACATGAGAAACATCATCTTCCTCAGTAAGTTTAATGTGTCTGAAACTAAATTATTATGCGGATTATCAAAACAATATTATTTACTATGAAGAGAAAACATCTGTTGCCATCTAAAATTTCATTGGCTATCTCAAGCTTTGCCGCGATTGGTCGGCTTCATTCCCAGCAGCTGTTGCCAACATAGCTATACCACGCCTGTGTCGCGGATTGTAAAATTTTACCGGTATAGAGCAATGTTGTTAATCGTGTTTCAATTAGAGTCCTAATAAGAGTTCACTATTCACTTACAGGTCAGGAAACAGACGAAGATTGCTGCCAATTACAAAAACCATAGCATCTGGTTGAGCGAACTAGCCATTTTGGCAGCGAAAAATAAGGACGTAGAGATTTGAACATGAAAATTCAAAGCCAAATCGCTGGGCAATAACATACATTTATTAATATTGTCTCAAGGAAATGTATTAACTGGCCGCGGTGGCCGAGTGGTCTGCGGCGCGTCAGTCAGGTTCTGAACGGCCAGTACGGTCGGGGGTTCCAATCCCCCCTCGGGGGATATTTGTGCCGTCCTTAGTATTAGCTAGTTCGTAAGTAATTTGTAAGTTTAGGGACTGATGACCCCGTAGTTAAGTCCATAAGCTCTACAAACATTTGAAATGTATTATTGTTGATATTTGCATTCATTTACTTCGATGGCTTCCATTTCCGATTCTGTTGAAGTCGTCAATTATCCAACAAAATTCCTGAATTCATTGGATTTGCTAGGAATGCCACCGCACGATTTGCAAATCAAGATTGGGTCTGCGTTAATCATGTTACGCGATCTAAGCCAGCCGAAACTATGCAATGGAACAAGACTTTCTGTGAAGAAACTGATGAACAATGTGAGAGAAGCAACGATAATCACAGATAAGGAGAGGATGTTCTGATTCCAAGAATAGCACTGATTCCAACCGACTTGTCATTTCAATTTAAGCGTGTCCAGTTTACCGTTCGCCTTGCATTCGCAATGACGATTAATAAAGCGCATGACCAGTCCTTGGAAGTTTGTGGATTAAATCTTGAATCGCTGTGTTTTTCACATGGGTAGTTTTACGTGACGTGTTTGAGAGTTGGTAAACCATCTGCACTGTTCGCTTTCTCTCCGGACAGAAAGACAAAGAATATCGTTCATCAACAAGCGTTACAATGAACGCAACACTAAGAATTCCGAAACGTATTTGTATTTTAGTTAATTATTTTATTTCATAAGGACTTTCTATCCTTAAAGTATAATCACGCTATAATTACTTTGCTTTCAACTCATAGGCTCTCAAGAAGGTATAAACAAATTATTAAAAACATTTCTATTCTGCTCGCTGCGAGAAAAACTTGCTAAGCTGTGCTGTAAAAATGTGCGGTTTTTTCCCTTTTTCCAGCCACTTTTAACATGAAACAGTAAAGGTTTTCTAATGTTTAAATATATAATCATGCCTGTTCGTACAATAAAATCATTAAAAGCTACTAACCTCACAGATAGAGCAACTCGAAAGGTTACTCATTCATTTTGACGTATATTACCAATCAGGGTCCCAATAACAAGAAATAAGATCAGAGAGAGGTGGAGGAGGAGATTGAGATTGAGAATGAAATGGATTTAAAAAAAGTGGGATGATACAGACGCAGAGAGGAGGTGAAGGATATGGATATGGTGTGGGATAAGAGGGAGTGGCGTGAAGGTGATGCAAAAAAAGACAGGGGGTGGAAGCGATGTGGAAATAGGGGAGGGAGGAACGGATAGACATAGGGAGAAGAAGAGAGATTGGGGTATATAACCCAAACACATTAGCTACTGCGAAGCGTTGCCGGGTTTGCTAGTAATATAATAATAAGAATATTTTCCTCAAATAACTTGAAAACTTGGATGGCTATCGAAAAAGTACAAGAGTACAAAATTAAACTGCATAAAATTTACTAGACAAACGTGCCTTTTCATAATTTCTCTATGATCAATATCTTGTGAGATACGGGAAAAGCAATATTAGCAACTTCTTAAAAAGATTTTTTTGTTATACTGCTAAAATTTAAGGTCGATTGAAGTAGTTTGCGATCGAATAAAATTGCCAATCGACACGTAATAACCTCATGTAGTCTTATGTAGGAAGTAGGATACCAGCAGCCGTATGTTTAACAGAAACATTTATTCTTTCACCAGCAGTTCCATTATGCCATCTTCAGCTCCCTACATCGGAGAAATCCACGCAACCAGTTTCGTATCCCTACTTAATGGATATAGTACTCCGATGTAGGGAGCTGAAGATCGCATAATGGAATGCCGAAACTGGCAGTGAAAGAATAAATGTTTCTGTTAAACATAAGGCTGTTGGTATCGCAGTTCCTTTAGACTCTTGACCAGCCGCAGGCCAGTTTCCACCAGTAATGATGGATTCAATAAGACTTCTTGTAGTCATAGTGGATAGTCTTTGAGCTTGTGGCAATCCCCGCCTGGCGCCTGCCAAGGAGATGTAATATTACTTACAATGGAAACTTAAGGTGTAATCACTAATTACTACTCAATGTACCAGTATCACATAACTGTGACTATGTGCTGCTATGACTCGACTCCGGCACAAATGCCTGTTTTAATTTTCTTCCTCTTTAACTCAGTGTGGTGTCCACAACAAACGATGTCCTCGACCAACCAATACAAAGTTGTTGATATGTTCTGCGAACAACCAGGTCCGGTTTTCGGGGGTTCAGACATTGCTTTTGCTACAAGAAGAGCACTTGTAGTCTGCTTGCGTGGAGATCTTATACCGACGTCAGCCTCTCCAGTGTATTCACATCCCATCCAGTGCCATCGTGTCTGTCAGTGAACCCTTTGACTAATCCCAGCAGCTGTATGGTGATCAGCTAGCTTCATGTACTATTTTTTATTTTATTTTATTTTTTATGGCCTGCTGCAGTGGTTTCCTAGTGTGTTAGCTTCAAAAAGGCACTTCTCTTGCATCGCTGACTGCCTCGAATTGTCATGAACAATGCAGTCACTGTGCACCAGATACATGCATTGTCTATTCTCCCCTCAGCACTTCTCAAATGCGAGCGTCCGCTAATCTGCATTTTGCACAAAGTCCCCTCAGGGCTGGTCCCCTTTGGCGAGAAGCTCCTCCAGCACGCTTCATTTCCTCCCATCCTAACTTCTATAGATGTTCTGCTCTACATGGCATGCATCCTCAATGCGCCACGCATCATAAAGGCTTTCTCAGCCACTGCAGGCAACAAAACCTTTCGCACAGAGTTTGTCTCACAGGCTGCTACAACCCAAACTAATTTGTTTCATGCACATACTAAAAGTAAATCCATCCAATGTCAACTGATGCATGGTAAGAATCATATTGTGCTGTAAGACAGGTCAGTCATTGATGCATTGCCATTAATTCCTATTAACCCTCTGTTACAGGCACCATGCACTGTGACTCTGCAGTTTTATCTTTCCGCCAACAATAAATTATAAACTAAAGATTTCCATTTTCGACTTTTTCTTCCTTCTCATCCTTCTGTAACGAATTACTGGCAACAATTGGAAGTAGTCTTTATTGTTTGAAGAAGAGAACTCGTGAAGTGCGGAGTGTCAGTCCACGTGCGTGCATTCTTGTGGTGCAGTTCTATCATCAGTTCATACGTGAAATCCCTCCATTTATGAGAGCAGCAAACAATAGTCCTGTGGAATCCAGCGTTTTTACATTTAGAAAGAATATGACACTACTTTCATATAAAGCTAAGAGAGACAAGGTTGTTCTGACACGGTCTGCCTTACATGATGACACTATTGACAGTGATTAGGAAAAGTGGAACCATAAATTATAACATTTTACAATAAGACTAAATCTGGCGTGGAGAAAGCTGACGAGATGAAATGTACACATTCTGTGAGAAGAATTACAAGAAGATAGCCTTTTATAAGTTTTTCCTCTCTTGTAAATATTGCTGTCCGAATCAACGGATAGGAATTTACGAGAGAAATTCAGAATCAACAATTCCCAGAGAAGTCCAAAACTTCTTACAAAGGAATTGTTGCATGATTATATGGCAATAAAGATTAATCGTCTAAATACTCCAGTGAGGAGCAAGAATCGTATCACAGAAATTTTACGATTACCAACGGCTGAAGCTATTCATACAGCTCTACAAACAACAACTCGAGGAAGAAGTAACTTCTGTAATAGGAATAAAAACAGACCGACACGATTTTCCTGTAATTTGTGCAATAAATTTGTATGCCTGAAAGTTTCGTTGCACATCTGCGCAATGAGTGCAGTGAAAATAGCAACGACCAAGAATAATTTGTCTGAACTGATAGTGAGGCCGAGAACTAGAGTCTTCAAAAACAATTCTCGACTAACTTATGTGAGATATCAGTTGGTTTCTATACATTTCTAAAAACAGTGAAAAAATCGAGTGAACATAAATTTCAGCGAGTACAGTGAATGTTCTTATTGGTTTAAGGGTTAATTATGGGTTAAAATATTTTATGTAAACTATCGATGCTCACATACCTTATGTTTACGAATTCAGTGTCTCATGTTATTCAGACTCGAATATATTAATTTACAAACCGTAATGTCAGAATTGCTCATGAAAATGGTATAAAACGCAATGCGGACTCTTAGTTGCTTCAGGACATAAAGCTTGTTACAAAATAATAAATGTTGATTATATTTCGGTGCATATGATTATTCTTGCACTATTGCAGCCATGCAACCATTACATAAAACTGAAATTAAAAAAAAAAAAAAAAAAAAATACTTCACGTGTTTCCGATGATAGTCTGCGAAAGAATTCTCTGCGCAGAAAGTTATCTACGAAATAGGAGGAAGTTCCCACCAATAACTCGTATAGTCTCTTATAAATTATATTACTATTTGAACTTTTAATGTCTGCTGACATGTTATTCAAAATGTGTACTATTGAATAGTGGATATCTTTGTGGAACAATGTAAGTGACTTTAAATCTTTGTGAAAGTTATTTCTATTTCTAGTATTGCCTCCATGAACTGAACTGCCAGTTTGAGAAAGAGATATACTTTAATGACGATTTTAATTAAGGAACTAATACGTTGGGAAGCAGTAGCTAGTTTCCCCAATTCCTTAAACAGCTGACTGCAGAATGTTCTTGTGTTCATACGAAAAATAAAGTTTATTCCAGGATTTTGGGCGCGAAAATCTTTTCCTTGGCTTGCTTAGTTACCGGAGAAAAGCCCTCATGACACTATTATAGTGAGCATAGTCCGCTAGTCTAACGACATTCAAATGAAAAATTGCAGATTTGTTTAAGCGCTTTAGCATAAAATTTATTATCAAGTTGTAATGCCGATAATTTCACACTTTCAACTGTTTCTACCTCCTTGTAGCCATATTTTGGACATATACAGGCAACAAGTCATTTACAAATGTTGTCAGTATGCAGTAAGACAATTTGGCTAGGAAAATTCTATTACCGATCTTTCTAGGCTATTCTTACTGTTTATTGCAAGTATCCTCTTCAAGAAAAACTAACTTTGTATCCTGTAAAGTTACTGATTTAAGATAACTGATACACGTAAGGGCCCTCAGACGGAAACTTGTGGGGTACGACGTGTTATTAGTTTCCAGCTAGATGATGTCTGATGGCTTACTACACATCTCTTTTCTATTGACACCCTTTCTCTATTGTCAGAAATACAGGATTTCAAGCATTTTGCAATAATATGCTACTTTACTTAAAAGGATATTGTGATTGAGACAGTGAAAGGCCTCTGACAGACAACAAAATATGCCAGTAGCCTGTAATTTATTGGCTAACGAATTATGTAGCTCCTGGATGTTATCAGAACCCTTTAGAAATCCAGATTGTGACGATAATATTGTATATGTGGTTGGTTTATGATACAGCCGGCCGCGGTGGCCGAGGGGACTGAGACGCTCCAGTCACGGTCTGCACGGCCACTACGGTCGGGACTTCGAATCCCCCCTCGGGCATGGATATTTGTGCCGTCCTTAGTCTTAGTTAGTTCATAAGTAGTTTGTAGTTAAGTCCCATAGACTATACAAACATATGAACATTTTATTATACAAAGGGTTCACTTCAGTACATTTCAACCACATGTTACTTACTGAGCAGTGAACGTATTTTCAAAAATATTAGTGCCGTAAGAATTGCAATCTCTAGCTGAGCTGAGGTCACTGCTAGAAATGTATGACAAAGCAGAGAAGTAAGAGGTCTGGCGCGTGGTAATAAATCATACCACCTTAGCACGCTCTGATGACAGTTCGTTGGGAACAAAAACACGTTCGCTGTCAGTAGCTGCACGTTGGCTGACCTTGGTGCCGCAAGAACACGTTAATGGGGCAAATGCGCAGCCGGCCTAAGGCTGTGAGAGAGCCACTGAGCAGAGAGAAGTAATGCCCAGGAGAGCACAAAAGAAAAAAGAAACGGAAAGCGGACCACGTTAACGTTCTGCGAAAAAGCTAAAGAGCTCGTACGCAGCGAAGCACGCCTGGAATGGGGGAAAGAAAAGGACGAAGAATAAAGAGGAGCATATGTAAAGATCTTAATATGCTGGTGCTGCTGCTGTGAAAAACAGCCGACACGTACAGAATTTCGCTCTCATATTTCACGAAACATTGTAATATGTAGAACCAGCATACGACACAGGCGCGCGCGCTTGTATTTTAATGCGGATCTTACATAATGGCAGCTTCTGGAAGTTACGTACCGGGCATATGCAAGTGATACGACTGCGACTTTTTCCCGTTGTTTCCTAGAAGGAAAACATGATACAGGTTCTTATCTCTGAGCAAGAATGACGAGATTTTTCGCAGAATGATTTAATGTAATAAGGCCGGGAAGCAGGAAAGTACTGTTTAAACATCTCGGTGAGGTCATCAAAAATGGAGCACCAGCTTAGTGGCATGAAGATAAGAAAATAAATTGGCCCCTTTAAACAAATTATCACAGGAAACGCATATAAAAATTTAGAAATCTTCGCAAAGGATATCAATTAGAATATCCAAATAGAAATTTAAGTACATTTTCTGTCAATCGGCAATTCAGGAAATTGGCCTGTGTTCACCTTAGCCAGTGTGAGTACCAGGTAACTTGCGAAGAGAGTCTAGAGAGGCTATCTTATCTAAATGTTACGGATTTGCTTCTAGAATGACAGTGAAGCTAGTTAAGTGTCGAAAGAGTTGGATTTTGAACGAGCGACAAAGAAAAATAGAAACAAAATATTTCCTATTTACAGAACATACTTCTACCAGAAACCCAGGATTGATGTACCACGTCTTTTAGGGTCCGTCAAATTATGCTGCAACCAAGGCTAAATTACCATTGACATGGTGGCCTACACAAACATCGCTAGGCCTCTATCCGTTTGATGATCTTTTATAAGAAAATGAGATCGACGTCTCACGCGTTTCCATAGAATTTCAAGCAGTTACTACCGTGTTTCCTTCATCTTCCACTTGTTCGGCACATAACGAGATTTTTCTAATTACTGGTAACGAAACTATGCTTTTTGTCTTCTTTGTTATTATGACCTAATAAAAGACAGATACTTACAGACAGTTACCACAACAACGTATAGCAGAGTCAAGCAAACACCAACACTTCACGACCGATCAAAACTACTTTGAATTCTATAAAAAAAAAAAATTGTATTTAAATAAAGAAGGACTGCCAAAAGGTTCTCCACTTCTGGAAAATTAAAAAAAAATGTTTGTAAATCTTCTGGGACTCAACTACGGGGGCATCAGTCTCTAAACTTACAAACTACTTATGAACTACTTACGAACTAGGACGGCACAAATATCCATGTCCGAGGGGGGATTCGAACCCCCGACCTTAGTGGCCGTGCAGACCGTGACTGAAGCGCCTCAGTCCTCTCGGCCACCGCGGCCGGCTGGAAAATTAGCTAATATCTTTATGAAACAAGTAGACGGAAAGAAGGAAGCTTGGAGTTTAACGTCCCGTCGACAGCGTGGTCATTAGAGACGGAGCTTACGCTCGGAGTATTTGGGTAAGGATGGGGAAGGAAATCGGTCGTGCCCTTTGAAACGAACCATCCCGGCATATGCCTGGAGCGATTTAGGGAAATCACGGAAAACCTAAATCTGGATGGCCGGAGGTGGATTTGAACCACCATCCTTCCGAATGCGAGTCCAGTGCGTTACCACTGCGCCACCTCGCTCGGTGAAACAAGTAGAACTGTGAATATTACAGGAGATAGTACATATAAATTTACATATAAATTCCGCGAGTCTCTCTACGTTGCACTGAGGATGCCTCGTACAACCTTTCTGTTCTAAACAGAGCGAGGGAAAGAGGACTGGATATCCCCTTAAGAGACAAGCTTTCTCTTATCGTTATGGTTCGTACTCGAAGTGTTCTAATGTTTGTAAATCTATGGGACTCAAATGCTTGGTTATTAGTCCCTGGCTTAAAAACTACTTAAACTAAGGAAAACTAACCTAAGGACAACACAAACACGCATGCTCGGGGGGGGGGGGGGGGGTGGATCGACAGCGGACGGACGCGCGCACCTCAACACGGCGCGCAAGTGCGCGCGGCTATTGCGCCGCGGCTACTCGAAGTGTAAGGGTACGTCCATAGTGACTGGCTCCCCGCCAGCTCCTGGGCCGCTCGACCCGCGGCGGTCGCCACGCGCGCGCTGCAACGGCGCGATGGCAGCTGGTGGCTGCCACAGTGCGCAGCCAACCGCGCGCCGGCTGATGCCAATACATGACCTAAGTTACTTTTAGACTTTCTTGCTGAAAAAAATACTGTATGTGTATGAAACAAGGCTGCATCGCACTCCGATGTCAGTTTTTCCATAAAAATTCTCCTTCTGTCTTCCTTGACGTACGATACTTCTCACTCGATTCTGAGGAAACTAATCGTCGTGCAGAGTTTTACACATCTTACAGGCTTGAACCACAGACACTGCCGAGGTGGGGTGGCTTGCGTGCCTCAATGATACAGATAGCCGTACCGTAGGTGCAACCACAGCGGAGGGGTACCTGTGGAGAGGCCAGACAAACGTGTGGTTCCTGAAGAGGGACAGGAGCCTTTTCAGTAGTTACAGGGGCAACAGTCTGGATGACTGACTGAGCTGGCCTTGTAACATCAGCTAATGTGGCTTTGCCACACAGTTACTGCGAACGGCTGAAAGCAACGGGAAACTACAGCCGTTATTTTTCCCGAGGACATGCAGCTCTACTGTATGAACATATGGCCTCCTCTTGGGTAAAATATTCCGGAGGTAAAATAGTCCCCCATTCGGATCTCAGGAGGATGTGATCATCAGGAAAGACAATACTGGCATTCTACGGGTCGGAGCGTGGAATGTTAGATCCCTTAATCGAGTAGGAAAATTAGAAAATTTAAAAAGGGAAATGGATAGGTTGAAGTTAGATATAGTGGGGATTAGTGAAGTTCGGTGTCACGATGAACAGGATTTCTGGTCAGGCGAGTACAGGATTATAAATACAAAAACAATTGGGGATATCACAGGAGTAGGATTGATAATGAATAAGAAAATAGGAATGCGGGTAAACTACTATGACCAGCACAGTGATCGCATTATCATTGTCAAGATAGATACGAAACCAACACCGACAACAGTTGTACAGGTTTATATGCCAATTAGCTCTGCCGATGATGAGGAGATCGAAGAAATATATGAGGAGCTAAAGGAAATTATTCAGACAGTTAAGGGAGAGGAAAACTTAATTGTGATGGGAGACTGGAATTCGATAGTAGGACAAGGAAGGGAAGGGAAGATAGTAGGTGAATATGGTCTAGGCAAAAGGAATGAAAGAGGAAGCCTCCTGATAGAATTTTGCACAGAACATAATTTAGTTACAACAAACACCTGGTTCAAGAATAACAAAAGAAGGTTGTATACGTGGAAGAGACCAGGAGACACCGGGAGATACCAGACAGATTTTATAATGGTAAGACATAGATTTCGGAACCAGGTTTTACAGTGTAAGACATACCCAGGGGCAGATATAGACTCTGACCATAACTTGTTGGTTATGAACTGTAGGCTAAAACTGAAGAAACTACAAAAAGGTAGGAAAATAAGAAGATGGGACCTGGATAAATTGAAGGAACCTGAGGTTCTTAAGAATTTCAGAGGGAGCTTTAGGCAACAATTGACAGAAACAGGGGAAAATAAAACAGTAGAGGAGGAATGGGTAAAATTGAGAGATGAAATAGTGAAGGTAGCAAAGGACAAAATAGGTAGGAAGGCAAGACCTACAAAAAATCCTTGGATATCACAGGAGATACTAAATTTAATCAGGCAAAATGGAGTACAGACGACTAAGAAATGAGATTGACATGAAGTGCAAAATTGCTAAGCAGGAGTGGCTAGAAGACAAATGCAAGGATGTAGAAGAATGTATAAATACGGGAAAAATAGATACAGCCTACAGTAAAATAAAAGAAACATTTGGGGATAAGAAAAACAGCTTTATGAATATCAAGGACACTGATGGAAAACCAGTTCTCAGCAAAGAAGGGAAAGCTGAAAGGTGGAAAGAGTATATAGAGGGGCTCTACAAAGGAAATGAACTCCGAGACAATAATGTAGAAAGGGAAGAGGATATAGATGAAGATGCAATAGGAGATACTGTACTGAGAGAAGAATTTGACAGAGCCCTGAAAGACCTAAGTCGAAACAAGACCTCAGGAGTAGATGATATTCCCTCAGAGCTACTGAAGTCTCTGGGAGAACCAGCCATGACAAATCTGTTTCACCTGTGTGTAAGATGTATGAGACAGGTGAAGTACCCTCAGACTTTAAGAAAAATGTTATAATCCCCATTCCAAAGAAAGCAGGTGCAGACAGGTGTGAAAACTACAGAACCATCAGTTTGATAAGTCATGGTTGCAAAATATTAACACGAATTATATACAGAAGGATGGAAAAGCTGGTAGAAGCCGACCTCGGGGAAGATCAGTTTGGGTTCTGGAGAAATGTAGGAACACGGGAGGCAATACTCACTTTACGGCTTATCCTAGAAGATAGATTAAGAAAAGGCAAACCTATATTTCTGGCTTTTGTAGATTTGGAGAAGGCTTTTGACAATGTTGATTGGAATAAACTCTTTCAAGTTCTGAAGCAAGCAGGAGTAAAATATAGGGAGCGTAAGGTTATTTACAACTTGTACAAAAACCAGACAGCGGTTGTCAGAGATGAAGGGCATGAAAGGGATGCAGTGGTTGGAAAGGGAGTAAGACAGGGTAGTAGTCTTTCTCCATTGTTATTCAATTTGTACATTGAGCAAGCTATAAAGGAAAGCAAGGAGAAATTTGGTGAAGGAATTAAAGTTCAGGGTGAAGAATTAAAAACATTGCGTTTTACCGACGACATAGTAATAAGAGCAAAACTAGGGTAATGGAATGCAGTGTAAGAAAATCAGGTGATGCTGAAGGAATTAGATTGGGAAACGAAGCAATAAAGGAGGTAGATGAGTTTTGTTACTTGGGCAGTAAAATAACAAATGATGGTCGCAGTACAGAGGATATAAAATGCAGAATGGCAATGGGTAGAAAAGCATTCTTGAAAAAGGGAAATTTGTTAACATCGAATATTGATTTAAGCATAAGGTAGTCCTTTCTGAAAGCAATTGTATGGAGTGTTGCGTTGTATGGGAGTGAGACATGGACGATAAACAGTGCGGACAGGAAGAGGATTGAGGCTTTTGAAATATGGTGCTACAGAAAAATGCTGAAGATTAGGTGGGTGGATCGCGTAACTAATGAGGTGGTACTGGACAGAATTGGGGAGAAAAGGAATTTCTGGCATACCCTGACTAAAAGAAGGGATAGATTGGTAGGACACATTCTTAGACATCAAGGAATGGTGAATTTAGCGTTAGAGGGAAGTGTGTGGGGTAAAAATCGCAGAGGAAGACCACGAGATGGATACAGTAAGCAGATTCAGACAGATGTAGGTTGCCGTTCTTATGTGGAGATGAAGAGGCTTGCTCAGGATAGGGTATTGTGGAGAGCTGCATCAAACCAGTCTCCGGACTGAAGACCACAACAACAACAACAGGCTAACATAAGAGCTTCATAACGGAGTGTCTGTTTTTTCGATATTCGCCATAGTTATTACGATACTTAATTTCCAATTAACCTATCGCATAACATTTGAAGCTTTTGCAGTGAAAAATATAGTCGCTGAATACTTTACGTTTGGTTAACTTTAGGTTGTGTATTACTGCGTACGAAATGTAGCCAACATTGTGAAATTGTTTTCAAAGCCGAAAAGAAAGCAATACATCGCTCCAGTAAAGCGAACAGGGTGTTGAAATTTGAGGGCGCTAGCGCCGCCCGCTCTCCTTCGGCGCGCCATGTGCACAACTACTGAGCCTCTAGCCTGCAGCTCAGTCAACCTTGGAAATTAAGCACATGCCCGATCCAACAGAAAATGACTTTAATAAGTAACAAAGTTTTTCTGGGACAGATGCCAGTTCTCTAACTCTTTTAAAAATATTGATGGCAAACAAGTTTAGAAAAAAAGGACAGTAAATCTGGTTCTATGTATTATAGTTACAAATATTGGATTGCTAGCTCTCACTGGCGGAAATTGCAAGTTCATAATGGGGACTGTGGGGTTCTAAGGAAACGAGAATGCTAGTGTTTTTGTTGAATGCCCCTTCCGATATGCAATAGAAATGGGAAGGCTAAAATTACCAGAAGAATTTTTGACAGGATCCAATAACAAGCGTCTATACGTTATCCAGGGCGCTGCAGCGTTTTTCCTCTGACTCAGTATTTCATTACACTTTCTCCACAAGGAACAACAGTAGGGTTCATTAAAGACGTTTACAACGGCACTGTTAAGTTGGAATATGCAGTTCGTATGTGCAGCTTAAGTCCGTCTTCTTTCTAGTTAGTTTAATACATGTAAATCAGTGGCGCTGTAATGAAACTTGGATAGAATGCCAAAACTGGACTTACTAGTTGCTGACATGGGGTAGTAACCGTTAGATCACGATAAAGAAAAAGTTGTAACTGCTGTCATATAATCTCAATATACATAGAATGTAACTATATAAAGTTTTCTATAGTTTATGGTGTGGCTCATACAGCAACCAGCGAAATTTTAATTTCAATTAAAAACAACCTTAGTTGCAAAGTGGTTTCATTAATTGCCAATGACGCGTTTCGCCCTCACAGCAGGGCATCATCACATTATCTGCATGACAAACGTTACGCAAATTACTACAACAGCCCCTGTTTCACTACTTTAAAGTTGTAGTAATTCTTGCGTAATGTTTGTCATGCAGATAAGATGATAGTCTGCTGTGAGGGTGGAACGCGTCATTGGTAATAAACAACACCACCTAGAAACCAGGACTGTTTTTACTTCAAATTACATTGTAACTGACAGTGTACCGTCCGTCACAATGTATTTATTTTGAGATTATAGTAGGACATCACTGTCAAGGCTCCTAATCACATACCCCCATTTTATACCGTTCACGAACAAAAAAATTTTTGGTACGGTAAATTGACATGGAATGACAGCGAAGTAATTATGATTAAAGTAGTCTCGTAATACTGGCTCACAAAAAAAGCCAATTTCACGTGCAACCTTTAGCAAAGAAGTAACAATTTCATATTCTGTGCTAAATAACCTGTCTACACGTAAATTACCTTGAATGTGTAGTTGTTTGCTATATTAAAGTACTAGTATTCTTGCACCAATATGAACAAAAAGATGCAATTAAAGACATTGCAAAACCGGTTGTGCGAGTCTACAGAAGTTCAATAAAATTCACCGACAGTGAATTAACAGCCTTTCATTAAACACTTTTGAGATAAACACGTCTTTATCAGCTCCCATTAAACACGTCGCGCAGCACACCGCGTTGAAACCTCGGAACCCGCGAGCTGAGAGCGGCACAAGAAACATAAATTCTTTCTTGCACGCGCGAGTGAAAGCGATGTGAGCGAGCTGAGGCGGTCGCGCCGTTGCACTGTGGCCACCCCAATGGGATTACACTCTGGGTTTTCCAGATGGCCGAGGGGACTGCGGCGCTTCAGTCACGGTCTGCACGGCCACTACGGTCGGGGGTTCGAATGCCCCCTCGGGTATGGATATTTGTGCCGTCCTTAGTTGTAGCTAGTTCATAAGTAGTTTGTAAGTTTAGGGACTGATGACCCCATAGTTAAGTCCCATAAGCTCTACAAACATTTGAACTTTTTTTTCTTTTTTTTTTTTTTTTCCAGATGCTTCCCTGCCGCCGCAAAGTAGGAAGCGTCGAGCGGCTCACTATGGCCGTACCCTAAGGTGGCTACTGCAGAATCGTTCTTCAATCAGCTTCGAATGCTGGTCCTCTAAATTTCCTCAACATTTATCGTATAGAACATCGTCTTCCCTCCACGGATCCCCACTTCAGTTCTCGAAACGACACTCGCATGCTCATCGATCCTACAGGAAACGATTTAACAGCCCGCATACTTTCCTCTCTTCTTTTAAAGCAGTCTGGTCTGGTAGGGATTCGAGGATCTCTAACATTAGAACAGTACACAATAATGGGTCAAACTAATGTTCTATACAGGGTTTCCTTTTGTGCGTCAACCGTATCTTCCCAAAGTTCTCCCAACAAACCACGATCGCTTTCCCCACAACGTTTCTAACATGCTTGTTTGATTTCATACCGTACTGCAATGTTGAGGCTAGATGTTTAATCTTCGCGACGGTGTCAAGCAGCACATAACTAGTGCTCAAACTTTATGGGAATGTTTTTCCTACTCAACTGCCTCACCTTACATTTTTATACAACCTCTGACAATAAAGTTCAGTAAATTGTCCTGTAACATTAACGTATATGATGAACTACCGTTTCATAACTATCATTCGAAATAGTCATCTCCCATAATTATGCACCAATGAGCTATGCGATACATGTCCTGGAAACTTTGTAAGAAATCTTCCTTTTGTATGGTGTTGAAAAGTCTCGTCACGTTTCGTTAGATGTCAGGAATATCGTCAAATTTCTTTCCTTTCAATGCGAGTTTGAATCGAGGGAATAGGAAGAAGTGTAGAGGATTGAGATACGGTGAGTATGGCGGGTGTTCAAGCTGCAACACCACCTTTTTTGCCAGGAACTGTTTGACGATATTGGCTGCGTATCGGCTAGCGTTGTCATGCAACTTGAACATCCACCATACTCAACGTCTCCCAACCTTCCAGACATCTTGCTATTGCCTCGACTCGTTTTGAAAGGAAAGAGATCTGACGTTATTTCTAACATCCAACGAAACGTGATGAAGCTTTTGAAGATCACCCCATAGTTATGCATGAGACGTGACTGTTCCGAAGGGCGGTATGGTAACTGTAGTTCATAGTTTATCTACGTTAACGTTACAGGAGTATCCAAAGTTTTATTGTCATTATTTGTCTATTGGTGGAGATACATGCATGGTAGCCTCTGTTTAAACCGGAATATTGGATAGTTCAACCACAAACAGATTAACTTACTAGACAAGAACATAAAGTTCTCTTTAGTGAATATAGAATAAGAACACCGAAAGAAGATGAGAATTAGAACACGAAACACTACACAACGCGTTCCACAAAATTACACATCAATAACAGCAGAACCACTCAACAAGCCTAACTCAGAAAACCAACAGCCGATTTGGTACAGCCACGAATAAAACTGACACGCAGAAATGGAGAACATCCTCAAGAAATAAGATTTCAAAACAGCATAAGGAAGCAACAACTCATAACATTAATGACTATAGATGGATGTTAATTCTGGCACATACAAAAATCTTGTATTTTCGTTACAGATTTGATATTCCATACAAATAAAGAAAATAAAAAGATGGAAATATGACACCAAATTTTCAAAGTTTTCTTAACACCTCTAATAAGAAAATTATCACTGTACCACCATAGAAATAGAACTCAAATGTTCAAATGTTTGTAAATCTTTGGGACTTAAATTCTTTGGTCATTAGTCCCTAGGCTTGCATACTACTTGAACTAAGTTAAATTAACCCAAAGATAACACACACATATACCCATGCCTGAGGGAGGACTCGATCCTTCGACAGCTAGCAACCGCGTGCCATAGAAATAGACATGAAAATAGTGAGACTAAGTAGTAAGACCATATAGGTAGTGTTTTTTCGACGATGTTAAATGAAACAGCACCACATATAGACTTAACGGGATGACAAGCCGATGATCCTTTTAAAGCGGTGCACTTCACGATTGAACGTTTACGGGAATTAGCGAAATACTGCCAGTAACAGGGTAATAGTTCCAGTAGTGGAAAGATGGCCGCTATTAAGGTGTTTCTTGTTAGGGATACGTACGGAACGAGATTTTCTGGCTGAAGCAGCGTGCATTTGGGTTTACAACCTCGAATGATTCTGTAAAAACAGCGCATCGCCATTTCTGTTAAAATGGACAGTTACTACACAGTATTTTATGCAGTGACCGTGAACGGAATAAACCTTTTAACCAAAATGGAGGAAGACTCGAAACAGTTTGCTTGTTTTAAATACTTTATGAGCATCCTATTGAGAGGAAGTAAATACGAAGAAATAAATTTGCCCATATCACATTCCTAAGTTATAGTGAAGAAACTGTTGGCTGTTAGGGCTGATGGTACCCTTCACGAGAAATTACACACGTGTCATTCCCTTCTAAGGGAAGACGAGGTACTTCTAGATAGTATGGACGAAGTCTGCATTTCTGGCAGATACGAAATTTTTCAGTTTATAGTACTAATAACTTGGGAGAAGTTATCTTGAGGAGAGAACAGTATTTCGTGTCCATTTGACAAGCCGTTTTACGACAAGAACAGCCTACACGCCGTCGTTGATGCAACCCCAGAAAGGACGGCGTTGCATCACAGCAACCTGCTACAGCTCTCAAGTAAGTATGCACCACCTTATTACTTCGGGTTTGTGTCATGTTGGGGCAGTTTTCCGATGGTCGAGGGCCGATTAGTCACGACTGTTTGCACCAGCCAATACGTTTTGTTTTTCAAGTCGTAAATTTCTTTGGCAGGACTGGAGATTCTTTTTTGTTTGCAGGTAAAGTATACGTCTCGCGAAGCAGATATACTGTTATTGTGAACAATAACTCAGGACACTCAGTTTTCCAGCAAGGTAATTAATTTTATTCTACCTCAGTATTGCAGATAAAAGTATGTGAGGGAACGTGTATTCTTGCTATTATTTTTGTCGCTTTGGTTCCCTCTGCTTTATCTCCGGAGAACAGGACATCTGGATAAATGGCTGTCGCCTACAGGTTTATAAACCTTCACACTAAATTTACATATTTATTGTCATAGTCGAGCTCTTATTTGGCTGTTGGAATCAATTTTTAGCAATCTTGTATTTGATGTTTCCTGATCTACAGAGTGAGTCACTAATTATTGCCGAAAGTATGACAGGAGCTGAAAAGTTTGTAGGACAAAGGGCAAAGGGTATCGTAATATGACCTTTTTTTTTTTTTTTTTTTTTTTTTTTTTTTTTTTTTTGTCAGGCGTGGTCCCTTCAGAGTTATTCTGGCACACGTTGTCAAATGGCTCTTTTGTTCCACAAACGTTTCAGCTACTATCATTGATTGATTGATTTTCTCAGGGAAGCCAAAACAGTCTCGGTCCAAGTCGCTACTGCCCGCACCGAAACTAAGTTTATTGTGCGGTATCGCTCCCTGTATACCTAGTAAAGCCAACCAATGCCCTTGAACATTGCAAGGAGTCCCTTTACCAGTTCTTTATTAGACACAATTTCTTCGGGTCTGGTTGTGCCAAATGTTCTGTGCCTTTTACTCTCCAATGCAATGCATTCGAAGATTATATGTGATGCAGTTTCATCACCGTCATCACAGATCCTACATTTAGGGTCCTCTTCTGTTATTCCCATTGTATGTAGGTGTTTTTTGAAATTCCATGGCCTGTCAGCAATCCAACCAAGAGTCTAATCTCTCTCCTGTTCATGCACAGGATTGCAGAGCTTCTTTTAAAACATGGTATTGGCATCATTACCTTGCCATGGTTTTGTTGATAGACTTTGGTCCAATATTCTACGTGCTGTCTTCTGAGCCATTTGCTTAGCTCCAATTTGATCATTGCCTTGGTGACTGTCAGGACAGGTTCCAGTCCAATAAATGGAGTCTCTGCCCCCATCCTGGCTAATCAGTCGGCATGTTCGTTTCCACTGATCCCCGAGTGGCCAGGGACCCACAATAGGTTTACTCTATTGCTTTCCCCTAGCTTCACCAGAACCCTGTGACATTTTGCAACAATTTTAGTCCTTGTTGCAGGAGCTGCCAGTGATCTCAGGACTGCCTGGTTGTGAGCTACTATCATACTTTCGGAGTTATTCTTGGAGCCAATTTGTAAAGTGGAAAATTGTTAGAAACTCACAACGTTCTTAATCATTGATTTTCTAATAAGTGTTAAAATTGATTGCTTTAATTCTCCACTCCAAGATCCTGGCCACACGGTGACAAAACTGCAATGGTTATCAGTCCTAACCGGCTTTTTATAGGTATAAGCACAGTAAAACGTCCAGCAGTTCAGCACAGCCGTTCCCGCGCGCTGGCTGGCGCTCACACCACAACAGTAAGCAAACATGTATCCCATCAAGGTGGCTCATTAACGCGTTTCGTGCCATATTTATTTTTAAGGGTGTTGTAGTGGTGAGAACCGACAATGAAATTCAACGTAATGTATATTGACAATGAAATTCATAATTTCATCTAATATTTTTATGATGCAAAGCTCGGGAAGCAGCCAACTACGAAACATAGTATTTCTTAGGACTGTTACAAACTTACTAAATTGCCATATTAGAACGAAATTTTATTTAACAGATTTATATTTCAGTGCCATTTTATCTATATATATCTAAATGAATGTTTGCCTGTATGTCCTCTATATGTTCATAAACCATTCATTCGATTGCAATGAAACTTTGGTGAACTGTTCGCCGTACGCCCAGGAAGGTTCTTGACCCGAAAACAAAAGAGCGCGACACATAAGTCAGGAGATATGACGTCATAAATAATGAAAGGCCATCGCGTGAGAATACCCTAATGTATGCGTCGATTATTGGAAAAAGGGAATAGTTAGGGATCTGCAACAATGTTTGCATGTAATTTCGGACGTATATGAAACGTTTTGTAACTGGCCCTCACCTCCTCCCCCCCCCCCCCCTCACATACACACACAAAATGATGAAACGAAAAGAAGTCTACCGTTCACAACAGTTTCGCTGTAGATGCCGTAAAACCTTGTATCAAATAAAGTTAGTATTACAGATTTGCATGTTACTTTTTTTTTTCTCTCCAAGTCTCCCTTAATTTTCTTGCATCCGAAGTTAAGCAATCTGTCTTCTTAACCTGTATTTATATAAAAGCGAAGGGACACTTACTCACTCACTAACCACGAAATCTCGTAAACTACTTCACCTTTGGCTGAAATTCGGCATAATATAGTTTATAGGTAGTAAACGTCAGCTAAGAAAGTATTTTGTGATAGGTGCATGGCGGAGGATACTTCTCCTACAGACTCATGAAATCTACAGTCTCAATCAGATCTTCAAGAAATTTCGCACGCTTGAGATTCAGAACAAGAGGAAGGTCGCCGTCTATCTTAAGTTTCATCCGGTGCGTGGGGGAGGGTACTTTGCAACATAAAAATGGAACCCTAAATATCTTGTTCGCGCCATAACTTGAGAATGGCTCGACGATTTCACGGGTCCTTTTTTCCGTTATTCTCAGAATAAGGGTATTATGAAATAAAACTGGAATATTTGAGAACAACAAAGGGCGTTTTCCAAAGTGGCCCTGCGTTTATATTGCATAGAAATCTATAGTTTAGCTCCAATATTGATGAAATTTCGCACACCTTAAAAACAAGATGAATGTCACTGTCTGTATAAAATTTCATTCGGTGCATGGTAGAGAGTACTTAACTTTGAATTTTACAAAATGCGTAGTTTTCCTCCAATCTTTATGAATTTTTGCACACATGACCTTTAAACCAAGAGGAAGATATAAATTTTTGTATGATACATGAGAGAGGGTACGTTGCAAAAAACTTTGCCGAGGAAGGGAAGGTGGAAACGAACAGAGAGATGGGAGAGAAAGAAATGGATGCAGAGAGAGGCAGAGGGGGATGTGGACTACGAGTGAGTAGGATAAATAAACACCCGGGTAACGCCGGGTTTATAGATAGTTTATACATAAAAACAAAGAATGTGAAGGAATATTACCTATTTTCCTTTTCGCTAAAAGATCAATGTCTAATACAACTTTTCCAGTAATATCAAATTGGAACCAAACTCTTAAGTTGAAATCCGCCAGTGTGTTTCTGTGGGTGGATTTCTTTCCCTTCGTTATGTAAAAAAAATGCAACATGTAAATACAAGTCTAAACATTGACATAATCGTAGCTGCAAACTTACATTTTGGAAAAAGAAGTCTACGAGACCAATTTTGCTATGAAACTAATCGCAGAAATTACACTCTCTAGGTGAATAAATTCTAGCTTTAGACACGTTTCTACACTGTCAACATAACACAGAATTCAATGTAACTGCACAACCCTATGAAAGCTGAAGATCAGTATAGTAACTTTATCTAACTACAGATTAATTCGTTGAATTTCCTCCTGAAAAAAGAAGCGTATTTTCATAATGGAAATGTTTGGAAAGTTATTGAGACGTTTATTACTATGCTACCATATGATGATACCTTTTTTCTGTCAAACTTCTTAAAAGCATTACAACACTGAGCATATCAAGACACCTTCGCATACAATAAATGTATTAGGCATTCTAAACCAGACATGTTAATGTGTAATTACTAACCAAACCATCATGGTACTTTAATCACTTTAAAATCAGTTATTCTATAATTTTAACTGGAGACTCCACAATAAGGCTTCAGTTAACGAAAAAAAAAAAAAAAAAAAAAAAAAAAAAAAAAAAAACTGGTGATGTCACATATTTCGAGTGTTTACTCTTAGATCCGAAAACGATTTGGGTGTATTCGAATTACAAATATGTTTAAATACAATGTAAGGGACTATGACACACCGACAGATATTATTATCAAACAGAATCGTATTTAGTTCGAAAGTGACATACACTCAAACAGGGAGGGACAAGTTGCAAGATCTCTGGAAAACTGGAGTGAAACAATCGTTGGATATCATTTACTTTGGCTGTTGATTGTGTAAATACAAATTATGGAATAGACTGAACTTCTGTTCAGTACAATCAAAACGCTCTGAGGATATAGGCGGTGGCTTACAATCTGATATCTGTACAACTAATCCTTCTCAAGAATTGTGTGAGTAGAGTTTTATTCAGAAAATTCAAGAAAAAGGCAACCATGGACTTGAAATTACGAAAGGAAGCATCATATAAGCAGGAAGGAGAAACGTTAAGGCGCCAATACATTTTATGGGAGTATGACTTGAAGTAACATTCATGTTTTGAAAAAAAAATGTTAAAATACATTTAACAAGAAGTTTGCTTTTCTAAACTCAGTGCTACCTTTGTTATCATCACTATTAACGAATCTGAAAGAAATTTTTGCAGGAAGTAGTTTTGCATGTCTGTATGTAATAATCTTATTAAAAAAAAAAATCAAATTTTTGTATATCTCTCGGACCAAACTGCGTGGTCATCAGTCCGTAGCTTACAAACTACTTAAACTAACCTAAGTACAACACAAACACCCATGCTTCAGGGAAGACTCGAACCTCCGACGGCGAGCAACCGCGCGCTCTGCAGCGAGGCGTCTTAGACCGCTCGGCTACTCTTTCACGGCCATTAATCTTATCGAACATGTCTTTTGTTCATTTCATTAAACTTTTAATTACCAATAATTAGGAAAATTTATGGCTGAAATGTGAAATAAACACTGAAAAAATGAAAAAGAAAAATCTCATAAGATGACTGTACAGAACCGTTGAACTGTGTCTTGTTGATGTACCTTCAAAATTCTTAGTGTAAAAATTGTAGCGTAAGAACCAAACGATGGTTTTTCTGTAATGTTATTAACAGCAAACAAACAATTCAGAACTCGAAAGCCAAAGACATTACACACTTAAAACTACTTGTGGCACACCCTGTCCACTACCTGCGGTATCCGGAGTTCCGGGAAAGTATCAACACATTTCCTCTCTGGGCAAGTGTCACTCCGTGCACTTGTCACAAACTCGTCAAAGGGAGGATAACGCGTGTAACAAGCGGGAAGGGCTTAGCAGTTCCAGCTGACAGCAAACAGAAATCTTCCTAAAACCTCGGTCGGAATTGGGAAACGTAGCAGTTTCATTCAGATTTGGGACGTTGCTCCAGTCTTTAAGTGAAATACTGGGACGGAGCAGGTGCAGTCACAGCACCCAAGCTTGGGTGCCAGGGTTACCAGAAAGCGTTGGTTGGTGTTGGGATATTGGGACCATTTTAGTTCAGTTGTCGCCAGGATTACCAGAAATCCTTGGTTGATATCGGGATTTTGGGACAATTTTAGTACATTTCTGGAGTGTCATCTCAGTCGTCAAATGAATTACCAGGACAGTGCAGTGCGAATGACCAGTCGCGGCAGCCAAGCATAGGGAAGCAGGGTTAGTCCAGCATATTCGATAATACCAGTTCGGCCGCATTGCAGTAGACGAGCCTATCTCTCAGCCATACTCGTGCGTGTGTCAGTCTGGTCAGTGTGGCAGGGCTGTAGCTATTAGAATGTCAGAACACGAGAGAAGCTGGAGATTAAAAAAAGACATTCAACTTTTCCTGAACATCTGCTCAGAGAAAAACATGTTTACAATGTACACTGTGAAATCCTACATTCCCTGAAGGAAAGCAGAAAGATGACACCATTGGAAATACTGGAAATCAATGAACATTTTGCTCAGGATGCCTGTTTAGTATTAAACATTCAAATCCAGTTCCCCTTTACACCTCTGCTGAAATAAGTTTTAGTTTCCAACTTTCCTTTTCAACAAAAATAATCATGTCAGTTTTGATCCTTTACATATACTTATCATATTTTCATATAAATGTAAGTAACTCTCATAAACATGTTGTACTGTTCCTTCCTGTGAACTAGTCAATTTTTTGTGATAACATCTTTGCAAATCGTAACATCTTTGAAAACATGTATACTACAGTTAGTTGTCACCTTATGATGGCTTGAAAAGCCGAAAGCCCATTTCTGACGAATAAATAAGTTTTTCATAACATCGGGAAGTTGTTCCTTTTTGATATTATTATCATGTCCTGTCAAGCAGCGACAAAAAATTAAATTAATTATATATACTAAGCCTTAGGTCAATTAACATTCAGATGTGCTACATATTTATAGAGGTTTATTAAAAGTGACTATGCTGGTTTTAGCGGTTTCTGCAGTCAGTTTTAAGTATGGTACCAGAACATCAATCCATTAGGCGAATATATGTACGATGTATATGTTTTTGTTGTAGTCTTCAGTCTGTGGACTAGTGTGATGTAGCTCTCTAACATACTCCATCTTGTACAAGACTCTTCATCGCTGAGTAAGAACGTGAACCTTCTCGCCGTACTCCTCTCCTAGTCTCCTTTGCGATTTTTATCGCCCATGCTTCCTTCTAGAGTAACGATTACTTGATTTCTTCTTCTTTTTTTTATAATTATTCAAGCTATGTGATATATTTCTTTTCTCCCAAATTCCGTTCGGAATCTCCTCATTAGTTACACGATCTAGCAATCTAATCTAAGGGATTGAAGGTAATCACATTCACACAACTTAAATTTTCGGCAACAGCCCTCACCTGAAAAAGAAACACGTACATCCATTCACACATTCTCTCAGACATAATACAGGCACACATAACCACATCTCTGGCTGCTCCAGCGCAATAATCATCTAGACAGTGAGTGTGGAGCGGAATGGAGGGCAATGGAGGAGAAAGGATGCCAGGCAATTGTGAGTATTGAACGTTCCGTCTTACAAGACGGATTTTAAAAGATCTGATTGAAGGGAATGTGAAATATCGTCCAGGCTGCAAAAGAACGCTATATCAACACAAACAGTCCGAAATCGCTTTCGGAAATGAGACCTTTACGCGCGGAGGGCTATGGTGTGTGTCCTATTAAAATCACGATACTCGTTTAGCCCGCAGAAAATGGGCGGAGGAACATCATGAGCGACGTGGTGTGGTCAGGAGTCAGCATTTGAAAACATACGGAACTCATTGTTGTTCAGAATGGCGGTCTGACTGCTCATATGTATAAAGACAAGATCCTGCGACTTTTGTTGTGCCCTACGCTAGTGCCATGGGTTACTTCTTGAGGATGGTAACGCTCGTCCCCACATAACTGCACTGGTGGACAAGATGCTTGAAGCTGAGGGAATTGAAAGAACGGAGTGGCCAGCTTGTTCAACGGACTTAAAACCTATTGAGCATGTCTGGGAAGTATCTGGCAGACGCACTGCCGTTAGACCAGCATCTTCCACATCGGTTTCAGAGCTTTACTTATGGAAGGATGGCCAAATATCTATAAAGAAATGTTCAGATGTTTGTAAATCTATCGGACCAAACTGCGTAGTCATCAGTCCGTAGCTTACAAACTACTTAAACCTAGGTAAACTAACCTAAGGACAAACACACACACCCATGCCCCAGGGAGGACTAGAACCTTCACGGCGAGCAAACGCGCGCTCCGCAGCGAGACGCTTTAGACCGCTCGGCTACTCCACCAAGGCATCTCTAAAGAGCTGATTGATAACCTCATACCGTCTGTGCCTCGCAGGTGTGCGATTGTGCTGGCCAACGAAGGTGATCACACCCCATATTAGAGGGCAACGAAAATTCACTATTATAGCAGCCGTTTAAACCTCAAGTAAAAAGTCGAGACAGCAAAATATCACACTGTGTCACACACGAATTACAATTGTAACCAATATCTGAATAAAATACATTACCATATATGTATCATATCTCAACTGATCCCCTAATTGTTTTGATGAGTGTGGATGGTTCAGACTCGACTGAAAGAGAAGACACCAAACCAATCTGCAAATAAATACTTGTATGCTTGCAGTGACTTGTTGAATTCATACTACGTCACGCGCAGCACTTTGCTGGGTAAATGTAAGTCGACTCGTTATTAGAAGGTGTGTTGTGCCTGTGTCACCTCGTTCTATTACTACGATTTTACGAAATACTACACTGTTTTTATTTATTTTATTTTTTACATTACGTACGAGACCTGAAATCAATAAAAAGTGTTAGTTTTGGATACTAGTTGGTGTCCCTCTGCAAGTGGCGCATTGTGCACGACAGATCCCTTTGTACCGCATTTTGTCTCAGACGTTTTAGCTAAGCAGCCTTACAGTCAAAAAATGATGAAATTTTTGTAAATCTGTTGGAATAAACTGCAATGGCCATTAACGCCGAGACTTACAAACTTCTTACAATAACTTATACTAAGGACAACACACAGGCACACACACACACACACACACACTTAAACATACCTGAGGAAGGACTCGAACTTCCGACGGAGAGCAACCGCACACTCCACAGCAAGGCACCTTAAAGTGCACGGCGATTCCCGCGAGGCTCCTTCCATTTTCAAGACTTATTCCTGAAAGCCTTTTCTTTTATTTTTATATTATTTCTTTATATACTCTCTTCTACTTCATTGACCAACTTGTGTACTTTTCAAAAATGTTCAAATGTTTGTTAAGCTTACGAGACTTATCTGCGGGGTCATCAGTCCCTAAAGTTACAAACTACTTATAAACTAGCTTATACTAAAGACAACACAATGATCCATGTCCGAGGGAGCATTCGAACCTCCGACGCGGGAAGCTGTGTACTTTTCATCGCAGATACATTTAAAAATCTTAATGGTAGGTAGCGTTTGAAATAGATGAGCGAAAACGAGTCTTCTTTTTCTTATGATATTTGATGTGTTTCCTATTTCCAACCTTCTGTTGTCTTTCGTGGTCTAAATACTGTCGCGTTGCAATGGAAGCAGGCTTGACTTCGGAGGCAACTGAACACTGTAGTAATACATTAATGATTTTTTAAAAAATAACTTGTGCGATGCTTGTCGCTGACTTCTGCCCTCTCTCTGCCAGCGTATCGATAAACATATGACATGACATTTGTCACGTTCATTTTTTTTTTTTTTTTTTTTTTTTTTTTTTTTTTTTTTTTTTTTTTTGCAACAAGCTGAAGGGAGAGAGCGGAACTGTTCGTCACTTACTTTCTTCTCCTTCATGTGCTAGGACGTGTCCCAGGATTTGGTGTAATTAATGTAAGTGTGAGCTTAGTTTTTTTATTAATTTCAATAAACCACCACAGTTAATTTGAAATATCTTACTTACTTACAATCCCTGCTCCATTCTCACTAATTTTAAAGTAATTTATTTTCAGCAGATCTAGTACTTCATAAAGTGATGCTCGGGTATTGTTGCGATTTGTTTCGCGATTGTACTAGAACATTCTCTGTGTAACTTTTATTTATCTCGTGTCTATTAATGGTTTATTACATTTTAATGCCTGCAGAAAAATCTTTGCGATGTTTATGAAGTCCGATAATTTTGCAGTTTTTGGCGACTACCATGATTAATTTTCAACACGGTCATAGAACAATAGTAAACGAAATGCACAATCCCAGCATCAATTTATCGAAGTAATATCCCAGTCATCTCAGCTAGAATTACTACAGAATATGACCGAAATGTTTGTACCAGCTCTCAATAAGGTAAAATTTAGATTCCGCCGACTTCTTCTGTAATGTTGCTTTCTGATGTTGTATTTGCTACCGAAATTACGACCGCTACCATTTAATGGCGGAATCCAATAATTTTGTTTAAATTGTCCCTTCCTTGTCAAAATTGCTTAGTAATCTCATTTTAAAATATTTCACTACCTGGTAAAATTTCATTTGTGGTCCCCAACCTTATCTTTAATACGCAACACCCATTTTCATACGAAAGCAGCATTACAACAAAGCACTTTTACTGAAAGCATGTTTATTACGAACTTAACATAGACGCAGCACTGACTCCCTCTCGGGCAGAGTGCTCTGCTATTTATACACAGACAGAATGTACCAGAAATTAGAACAGTTAACATAAGAAACAAGTAGAAATTACAAGTGAAGATAAGAAAGATGAACATTCTGTACTTGTTAATTACAATGAAATAAATTTTTGCCGGTTGGCGGGATTGAACTGGCGACCTTCAGCACCGGAATCAGTGACGCCATCCCCTGCGCCACGCCGGCAGTCGGTGTACTTAGTATCCGCGGCAATATGTTTGTTATTTTTACGTAATTATTTTCATTGTGGGCTGAATCTGTTCTAGGAACGAAAGTCCGTAGAATACGTTTATCACGAGACCGTGACACGGCGAAGGGCTACGACAGGAATGAATATTAAATAGTGTAGAACCACTTCTTTCGTGGCTCCCCTTCCAACAACATTTCGACTTAGAGCGCTTCTTTATGCAAAAAGGAGCAAAAGAAACTCTTTCTGCGTAACCAGCCTTTGCGACATGACTGAGTTCAGTTGTTTGTGCAACTGGCGAAGAAACGCCACAGAGCGAGAGTTGCTGTCGATTGACGTGATAGCTGCTGAGTCGCGACAAACCCCTTGTTTGAAACCCGTGCGCCATGACGCCTTCGTGTACACGCGGCAGTGGTGGCTGAACAGTTGACAAACGCCGCGGTGCGCCGGGGGCAAGTAATGATATTTCGTGACGGAAAGCTCTCCGATTGGCCGGCCGCGATAGCGCCCCCTGTAATAACAATGCGCGCGGCGTACGGAACGCGCAGGCAACAATTTGTCCCGCGTTCTGCGGGGGCGAGCGGTGGTAGCTTGAGGCGAGGAGGGGAGAGGGGGCGCGAATAAACCAGGGACACGGCCGCGCCGCGTGCTGCGTCGGCATCTGATACGTGCCGGCTAAAAGGCCGGCCAGACCCCCAGGATTCCTGCGGCGCGTTTATCAAACGCGACTGCCGAGCGCCCAGCGACTGCCTGTTTATTCCGTCTGATGAGCAGGCTGATCATGCTGGACATGACGTAAATCCGTGGGCAGCGTAAAGGTGACTGAAGGGCGTTTGAAAAGTCTGTGCAAAAATAAAAAACTACTAACGTGTTCGGGGAAAACCATTTTTATTTTCCGATATAGTCCCCTTTTAACAATTATATATTTTTGATGACGTTACAGAGTTCGTTTAATGAAATAAATCGCAATTTGCGATAGTTATGGCTTCACTGTACTAGGTTTAGATGAAGTACCAAAGTGCAGCGAATGAAAATTTGTGCCCGGCCGAGAATCGAACACGGGGTCTCCTGCTTACTAGGCAGACACGTTGACTACTCCGCCACCGAGGACACAGCGGCCAGGTCCACTGCAGAAGACGCTTCCCTCTTAATTGTGTCTCGATACCTCATGGTCTGTTCTCCCTGATGCGGGAATACATTATTGTAGCTGCGAGTATTGCAGAACAAATAGGCTGTGGCACAGACAAATATATACAGACGGGAAACCTCCGTAAGGGCCCGGTCCTACGCTCATGGGTGCGGAAGGGTTTCCAGCAGTTCCGTAAGATGTCCCATGATGGCGCTGCTGTCAGAAGCAGAACTAGCCAGAGCAGGCGGCAGGTAGCAGCTGCCCCCACCACCACCTCCCCTCAAACGCCAGCAACCTGGACACAGCCGTGGCCTCGTGGCAGGCGGCATGAGCTCTCCCCTCAGCCTCCCCTCCATGCTACCCTCTGACATGCGGGAGGCACCCTAAGCCAGCGATCCGCCTGACACCTGCTAGCATCTTACGGAACTACGAGGGGAGCATAGGCACAGAGTAACATATACAGAGAAGCAGCCACCCCTAAACCACTGTCCTACGCTCCCCTCGTAGTTCCGTAAGATGCTAGCAGGTGTCAGGCGGTTCCCTGGCTTAGTACCGGTAGACCACACTAGAGGCGCTTCTGAGGGTAGCGTGGAGGGGAGGCTGAGAGGAGAGTTCGTGCCGCCTGTCACGAGGCCACGGCTGTGTCCGGCTTGCTGGCGTTAGAGGGGAGGTGGTGGTGGGGACAGCCACTACCTGCCACTTGCTCTGGCCAGTTTAAAGGGCTGCTTCTGACTGCAGCGCCATCATGGGACATCTTACAGAACTGCAGAAAACCCCCGCCCCGCACCCCTGGGCGTGGGACCGGGCCCTTACGGTGGTTTCCCATCTGTATATATTTGTCTTTGGCGTAGGACAGTGGTTTAGAGGGGCTGCTCCTTTGTATATGTTACTCTGTGGCTGTGGCTGTGGTAACAGGAAAGAGACAGCATGGCGAATGCAGATTTGGGTGTGGCCAGAGACGTGTAGGAAAGGGTCCTCTGCAGTTGGGCTGGTCACTCTGTCCTCGGTGGCATTGAACATCAGGGGATTCGACAATACAACGGTATCTTGGGCCCAAATTGTTGAATCACACAAAATGCTAGGCATTAAATTAGAGCTAAGCCCTCTTAAAATGATGGCCAATAACTGGAGAGCGGTGATGCAAAATGTGCGAGGTGTCCTACTTGAATGTCACTGGAGGACCCTTAACATTATTGAAAAATCCGGATAGTGAACACTTATGTGTTCTCAAAGGCATATTACGTTGCACAGTTCTTTCCAATTTCGCAAATGCAAGGCAGCAACATAATGAGGGCAGCAAATAGGTACATATGGCAAGGAAATCTCTTTAAAGTGTCATATATATATATGAGTGCAGCAAAACCAAGACATAATGGAGGGCTAGACCTCGTCAACATCAAGAGAAAAGGCAATGGCCTTGTTCGTTAAGCGGACCATAAGCATGATGGATGACAATCAGGATAACATCATAAAAGCGCTCTTCGTGACATTGCGTCCGGCTAGCATGCTTCCCCCTACAGACGCCAGAAGGATAAATTATAGTTTGAAGTACATCAGAGACTTCTTCCTGCAAGTCAGCTACACGAATGTCAGACCTTTAACAACACAAGACTTACAAAGAGAGTGGGAAAAGGAAAACCAAACAACATCGAAGTCAAGTATCCTGCCACGAAAGTGTGGGCTAATATTAGCTTAAAAATGCTCACTTCAGATGTAGCAGCCACATGGTATAGGGTGGTAAACAACACTGTCGCCACTAATGACAAACTTCAAGCCATAGGGAAGGGTGACACGGACCTATGCCTCCAGTGTGGACTGGTCGACAGCTTAATTCACCGTTTCATTTGCGGTGGTCACATGCAGAACTGGCGGTGGGTCAGGAACCGACTAGCACTGTTGGCAAGGACCACTAAAGAAAACTTCAAGCCATACATCCTACTGCTACCAGACACCAAGTTCTATCCTAACACAAAAAACAATACCATTATGTGGCTGTTAGGTAACTATGTTAACTATGTGGTTCACATCAGAGGAGAGGACGACTTCTGCAGCTTTATGAGCTACATGCACATAGCATACTGGACTATTCAAAGGCTCACCAACAGCAAAAAACTATTTGGAAACATGTTAGACATAGTCTTTGAAAAAACAGGAATAGGATAATCAATTACGACCAGAAAACGAAATTACTTTATGTTCACGGGGAAAAGTGTTTCACTTGTTTCGGCCTTAATTTACTCTAATGAAGAAATATATTCATTTACACTTCTATATTAAGATCAGCAATATTCAAAATTGTACTTCATTTTGTATACCTCTGCGGGGAGGCATAGAACATAGAATTCTTTATTTAGGTATAAATTAAAAAATATAGTAATACCACAAGAATGACAACTGCCAAAAGACAGGTGGCAGTATGAAGACATCGTCGAGTGGTGGTTCACGAGTAATAAGATGACAAAATAAAAAAAATAAAAATAAAAAAATGAAATAACTAGTAGACCCTGAAAACCAAGACACAACTCCGGCATTACGTGCGAAAGCAGTCAACCATCGAGAAGACGAACTCGCAAGCTGTCAACAATTTGAGATTGTGTCACTTTGAAAGACAGGGAAAAGAGAAGAGGACAGAAGCAATTAAAAGAATAAAATTGCGTTACTCTCATTTCAAGCAAAGAATAACTGGTTTTGCTGGTTTTTAATGTTTTTTTATATATATTTTTATTCCTTGTTTCTTTAAATGAAATTGTCATAATTTTATGAAAAAAAGGAGGAGGAAGAAGTAGTTCCTTTGTGTATTTAGTAACTATGGGATGTGGCTGGTGCATATATATATAAAGGTGGCGGAGTGGTCAACGCGTCCGCCTAGTAAGCAGGAGATCCCGGGTTCGAATCCAGTCCGTGCACAAATTTTCATTTGCCGCACTTTGGTATTTCATCTAAACCTAGTAAAGTGAAACAGTTAAGCCATAACCATCGCAAATTGCGATTTATTTCATAGTCTCCTTTTAGATTTGTAAAATAGCTATTAGGTTCTACAATCACCTCCTCGTTTGAATGAAATCTTCGTCCCGTTAGCCATTTCTTCAAACTGAGGAACAAATAGTAGTCAGTTGGAGCCAACTGTGAAGAATAGGGGGGATGTGAAACGAGCTGGAATCCTGTATCCAATAATTTTGCGACTACAACTGCTGAGGTGTATACTCAAACGTTCAAATGTTTGTTCAGCTTAAGGGACAACTGCGGGGTCATCAGTCCCTAAACTTACAAACTACTTATGAAATATCTTATACTAAAGACGACACAAACATCCATGCCTGAGGAGGGATTCGAACCCCCGACCGGAGCGGCGTTGCAGACTGTGAATGGCGCGTCGCAGACCTCTCGGCCACTGCGGTCGGCGAGGTGTGTACCGATGCATTGTCGTAATTAAAAATGTCTTTTTTTGTGGGCCAATCGCTCGCGTTTTTCTTGCAGCTCGGTTTTCAGACGGTCCACAAACGATGAATATTATGCACCGGCTTAATTTTATTGTCCGTGTCTCGGCGTTGTGTTTTCTTTTCAGAAGTTGGCTAAGGCCGCTGCATGTGAAGTACGGCAGCCATGTTATTTTTCCGAATATTTTGTTATGTATTTTTCCGGTAATCCCACGCACCTTAACTCTTCTGTCATCCATCACCATATCATGGATTTTATGAATGATTTCTGGAGTCGTAACCTCCACAGGGCGTCCAGAATATTCAGCGTCACTTGTGCCCATATGGCCATTCCGAACATTTTGTAACCACTTATAAATTGTGAAAAACGTCCACCGAATTTATGCCCGTGTTCCATACGTTACTTCACACACATAAATGTATTAGTAACGTCGTTGGTCAATTTAAAATTTATCTATTGTGTAGTTTACTCATTTAATAAACTGACTAGGATGCTAATTAATTTATTTAAATTGCTATTTATGTTCTTGCCCCACAGATTTATGAATATTTTCCTCCAGTGTGTGTGTACTTTTGTATATTCGTATGATTTTGGAAGGTTGCTTTAACACTGCTGTGAAATGGCTAGCAATCAGTGCTTTGAGCTTTAGACCTTCGTCTTGTAGTTAGTAGTGCATGCCCTCATTCATCGTCTGCTCAGCCTTCTGCTGCAGGCAAAGACAGTGTTTGTATCTTCTTCTGGTATAGTTGTGTCAACCTTTGTACGCCTGAGATGTTCCCTGAGTAAGCAGCTCTGACCTGTTAGAAATTTTTTTCTCTTGTAGCTTAAGTTAGTAGTAAATAGCGCTGAAAGCATCCCAGCAGAAGTGTGGCCAGGGAGCGTCCTGCGCGTGGCTTGGGCTTCATTCTTCATTGGGCCTTCGCAGTGGCTACTTGTCTGGGATCATGCTGAAAGGAGTGCATCTCTTTAGAACTTTCTCAGCTTGCTAGTTTTGTACTTAGAAATTTTCTGAGTAATTCTTTCTCCATGCGGGGAAAAGTGTTCATTAGTTATCTGAAGTTCCTTAAGTCTAGTAAACGTAGCTTCATGTTCTGATTTTAAATTTTATTTCAGTTTCTTGCCCTGGTGAGACCGATTGCACAGCGTGTGTTCTCAACGGTCTGTGCCGAGCTGCAGCCATGATGACCAGTTGGTTGCTTTCTTGTTTTAATTTGTAAATAGTTTTTTCTTATTTAATTCCACACGTGTTTTTTGTAATAACCTTTGCATTGTTGTGCAGTTAGTTTCTTTGTTCGGTACTGCACGTGCTATTTGGTGAATTTGCATATGCCTCCTCGAACATGAATCCGCTAGGGAATTAGTTTAATTTTATCCGTGTAATCAAGACTACCGCCATGTCTCCTGCTGCTGGTAGCATCGCCGTTGTATGATTGCAGTTTGACTAAGCGTCAGTAACCATTAGCGTGTGACTGAGTTTTTGAATGTGTGTGTTTTTCTTGTTAAATACCTGTGTGTATGAAAATGTTCTCCACTTAGCTCCACGTTCATATTTTGTTCAAAATATTTGCATAAATCATAAAATACAGTAAAACCTATACTGGGCTCGAATTCACGTTAGTCTGATCTTTTTGCCTTGTAGAATATTTTCAAAATACATAAAGGCTGCATAATGAGTAATGAGCAAGCCTCTCCTGTGTCTCCTGTAAACTTGCGTCCCAACACTCTTTCGTCTCCGCAGTATTGCAGAATCCCAGAATGTAGCTGCGCCTCTATCAATGTGCTCCTCTTTCCCACAATCCCCACGACTTTTATATCTTTTCTCCACGGAATTTAGAACACTTTCCCCTGGCTGATCGTGAAATAATCCCAGGAATACATCTCTCTTTCCAGTCCTAACCCTCACTCCTACTCCATTTCTCGATGAAGGCTCCACCCAACCCTTGTCCCAGGTGTCATTCCCTCTGCCCTACCGCCCCTCCTCTCGTTGACCTGTGTGGCTCCTGGCACTAATAATCTTATCCTTAACCTCCTACATCTTCTTCCTCAACCAATGAATTTTTCCCTGACTACATTTACCAGTAGGCCCATCCCAACATCCTCTGTCTTCTTTATTTATTTATTGTACTCATTCACTTTTACCTACTTAATAACAACAATGACCTATGTTCATCATCATTTTCTGTATTCAAATCTGCTGTCAGTTTTTCAAAATCTAATGGCTGGAGATTGGCATCTGCGCTGTTGCTTTCTCTGGTACCGAATGCCGGCCGGCTATAAAAGGAACAGGACGACGACTGAGAGGAAGGTCCTTAGATGGACGGGTGGCGTCACTCAACTGAATTACGTTTGAAATGACAACATTAGGGAACGTTTGGGAATTACACCCATCCAAAAGTAAAGGCGGGAAAGTCGTCTGCTATTGTCTGGAGATGCGCTGCGCGCAGATGAAAATTCTGTAGCAAAGATGGTATAATCGGTGGAAGTTTTTGGAAAGAGACCCAAGGTACGAACAAAGGCAGCGACGGGTCGATAGCCTGCACAGCTACCTGAAAGCAGTAAATCTTCATGCAGACACGCCCCATGATCGAACAATATGAAGGTAGTGGATTTACTTAGCGGACACTGGAACCAGGAGAAGAACATTGGATGAAGAGGGGCAGTCTAGCAGCTGCCAGCCCACTTTCCCGAAAAAGAGGAGGAATGTACCTAAATTGTTTTTCAAGTAAAACAAGTCGAGACGGCGTCTTGTACCACCTGCACCTACGATTAGCCGTGCGCATTGGGGTGCCATGCTACGGTGCACGCGGCCGTTCGCCGTCGGTGGTTGAGGTTCGAGTCCCCCGTGGGGCAGGGGTGTTTTGCCCTTAGGTTAGTTTACCTTAGTTCAAGTAGTTTGTAAGCTACGGAATAATAACCCAGCAGTTGACTCCGATAGATTTACAGAATTTGAACAGCACCTGAGGGGCTATTTCTGTAAATGTCACGTACTGACTACCCTGTGACACGGATAATGTCATCTTTGGTGTTGTATGGGATCCAATGGAGTGGTTCTTTCACTGTGGAAAAGATATCGTAGTCGCAGGTACTCATATCGGGTGAGTACGTATTATTTCCCAGAATCTCCCATTACCAGCGACGCGAAAGGTCCTTGATAGCAGCAACGGTGTGGCATCGTGCATTTTCATGCAGAATGATGGTGACTGTTCTTTGAAATGTTGTTTTTGGCTGAGTACTGGACGAAAGTGGTGTTGCATTTCATGGATGATCACCCCGACGTAATGCACAACAATGCTACTGTTGAAGCAGCAGTGGGAGAAAATGGAACATCCACAATATTCACTGCACAAGAGCCACTGTGAGGGATCTGGTACAATACCAGAGATGATATTACCTTTGCCACAGGGTAATCAATATGGGGCATCAAAAGAAGTACAGGCGTAGACGGTATACGACGCCTTCTGGACATTCAGCCGTTGTATTTACTTACTCATTTATTTAACCCGGCAGGATTAGAGGCATGTACTTAATTTAGATGTGACTGTATGTGCCTTTTTAACTGAGACATTAAGTACCATGTCACACGAGGTGCTACAGATGTGAAGGTGACGACCAAGATTTTCGAAACCGGTCATCCAGAATAATACATAATACTAAAAAGCGATCTTGGCATATATATATATATATATATATATATATATATATATATATATATATATATATATATATATATATATATATATATATATATATAAACAAATAATTTAGATCAGCAACTCACTTGAAAAATGGCAAACACATGCAACATATTGAAAGCATTATACCATCTGAAGAGGAATGTAAAATTCGAAACTGGTTATGTTACTTTTTAAATAAAGTAAAATAAAATTAATTGTGGCTTGTTGCTGTTTCACACCAACAAGTAAAATGATTACCACAGTTTCAATCAATTTATTTATTTCGCTAATTTCACAAATACAAACTACTAAGTTAAACTAACCTAAGGACAAACACACACACACCCCTGTCTCATGGAGGACTCGAACTTCCTATGGCGAGCCGTTGCGCACTCCGCAGCAGGGCGCCTTAGAGCACTCGGCAACTCCACTGCGGCCTTTCATTCTATGCCCTATACCTGACAGGAATACTCAATTTTACTAGTTGTTTTATTTATAGACATTTTCACACAGTTCCGCATCTGGTCACACTTATCAGCAATTTCTTTAAATTTACGAATGTGATTTCCTTGTTTATATTAGATACTAGGTTACAATTAATGTCTTTCAAGAAACGACAGCGTTTAGCCCGCAGAAACTGGGCGAAGAAACATCGGAATTAGTGTCGAACGAATGGCACCCTGCTCTGTTCACAGATGAGTCAAGATTTTGTGTTCAGCCGGACAATCGTCGTCCCCTCACCTGGAGAGATCGTGGAACTCGGGACAATCCTGCTTATGCGCAGGAAACATCAGCATGTCAAGGTGGTGGACGAATAATGTGGGCAGGAGTCTGGCGGGTGTACGGACCCCTATGTCGTTCAAAATGGCGCTTTGACTGCTCAGAGTTATTCAGCCGAAATCTGTATACTTTCTTAGCTTTGAAAACAAACAATCCGTTCCGGTTCTACTAATTTGTGCTTATTTACGAACTAGTTTTTGGCTTATTAGGCCATCATCAGGTAAACGTTTCACAGGCGTCGACAAAACACAAGTGCTTATGTTGCAAACATGTTAAATAAAGATACAACACACAACATTTTAGTTCTTTTATATTGACCTTAGTTGTCAAATATTTGTTTGTGCTGTGTGATAAATGCTTACTAATTTATAATTGTACACAGTGAAATACGTTACACATTTGGTATTATATCATTCTAAGCTACGTGCAATAGAACAAAATGAAACACTTAACATACTCAATATTACTCCATTATATGCTACGGCCCAATTATTTTGTTATAGTTTTCAAAATGAAATGCAAAGATCGCACATTGATAATTTATTCAATGACGACCGGTTTCGATGAACTGTGTCACCATCATCTGGTCACATGTATATTTTACACTCTGGGAATGTTGCACTTCTTATTTTAGACCTAATTTTTTAACAAGATGATCAGCTTGTAAAATATACATGTGACCAAATGACGGTGACACAGTTCACCGAAACCGGTCGTCATTGAATAAATTATTAATGTGCGATCTTGGCATTTGATTTTGAAAACTATAAAACGATCAGATCGCCTCCGAACCCGACTATGTCAGGTAATCTTAACAGTTATTGTGGTTGTGATTTATAGTGAGCCGGCCGCAGTGGCCGAGCGGTCTGCGGCGCGCCAGTCACGGTCTGCACGGCCGCTGCGCTCGGGGTTTCGAATCGTCCATCTGACATGGGTGTTTGTGTTGTCCTTAGTGTAAGTCAGTTAAGTAATTAGTGTGTAAGTCTAGCGACTGATTATCACTTGGTTTGGTCACATAAGACATCAAACACATACACACACACTTATGGTGAGACCTACTTTGGTGTGCGTTAGACACGTTTTTTACACTGTGATTACCTTACTTATTGGATAACTCTCATAAAACTTACTTATTTAAGTAACATATGACAATTTCTTATAGTTACTACTTGGTTATAAAGTCTATAAGGTAAACAAGGCAATAAAGGAAACTTGTAAGGTTATATGTAGGAATTTGAAAGTTGAACTCATTTGTGGTAGATTGCTGGTTGACTACATTATGTGAAAATTAATGATGGGGATGTGTTCAGCTGTAATTGGTCATTTATAAGTGGACTGGAGTTTTTAGCTAATTGTTTATTTCCAGTGCTTTCAGCAAGTATAGTTTCCTACCTTTGTTGGCTCTATCAGTAAGCCTGGTTTCTATAGCCCTGGCTGTTAGACCTATATACAGCTCTCTGCAGTCATTACAACTGATTTTCTAAACTTCACTATTACTAAATGCATCTCATGTATCTTTGCTAATGAATGCGGTGTTTAGAATTTGCAGGATTTTAGAGTTTTGCTTAGCTTGGTGGATATTTTTCCTAACTATGATATAGCACACCAGTTGGTTATAGTTTTGGCTGTTTCTGTATTGTGTGCATACAGGTGTGGGTAGGACCTTTCTACTTAGTTTATTTTGTAGAATGTTGTGACCTACACTGGTTCCTGCTGGTGGACAATGACGCTGTCCCCACAGTGTTGCAGTGGTGGACAAGATGCTTGAAGCTGTGGGAACTGAACAAATGGAATGCCCAATAATAGTTCCGCAAATATAATGACTGAAATTATCTTTTAAACCTCTCGAAATAGCAAACAGCAGATGGTCGGTAAAACGCCACTGTAGCAATAAATTCATAACTGCATAGTTCAAGAAGGGGATGTGTGATCACCATTTTGTATCGTCTTTTATACCGGTGCCTGTTTGGCTATAGTTAAAAGTAACAACAACGTCTGCAAAGAACAGTTCTGGCCCCTATACTGTTCAAATATATACACCAATGACCAGCCTTCCTCGACATACCCAAAACTTCATATATGCAGACGACCGTGCTATCACCGCCCAAGCAGAAAATTTTGAGATTGTAGAAGAAAAGCTATCACGAGCCCTCGAAGAGCTCACAGCATATTATAGGAAAAACCAACTCAAACCCAATCCTTCAAAAACTCAAAACTGTGCTTTCCATCTTAAGAACAAGGAGTAAGGTACAACTCATGCCACGCTAAACAAGTGGATGTGGCTCTAAACGAAACCTGCCGCATTGTCAAGGGGTGTCTAAGGCTAACGCCAGGTGAAATACTATACTGCCTAACTGGTATAGCGCCACCTGGGATTAGAAGGGAAGTCACAGCCAGAATGGAACGAGCAAAGGCATCGAAATTATCAACACATCCCCTTTTTGATTATCAGCCAGCCCATAGTAGACTCAAATCATGCATGCTTTCTGCATGCAACGGCGAAGCTCGACAAATCACCACAACTGACCAGGATGGAGATGTGGAGAGCAAAGATGGAGAACATTGGTGGCTGGATGACCCCATAGGAAGCACTCCCACCTGGCTATGAGGAGGACTGGATGACGTGGAAGTCCCTCAATAGACTGCGGACCAACGTAACTAGATCCAAAGTCAACATGAGAAGGTGGGGCCTCTATGATGCATCTGTCAGGTACGAGTGTGGAAAATAACAAACCACCGAGCATCTGCTACAGTGTGAAATTTGTCCAGCCTGCTGTACTATGCAAGACCTGACTGGTGCTACCCGTGATGCGCGTGATGTAGCCAGATTTTGGGCTAGCATAGTTTAATGTCTAATCCTGGAAAAAAGACCTTTGAACTGTTACCACTGTTACTTGTAAATATGTGTACTATTAATGGCTACTTTGTATTTATATTCATTGATCTTCATTTTTGTTTATGTGTTTCATGTTATGTTTTGTACAACATGCTTCTGACACGAATAAATAAAAATAAAATAAAGTTATTGCACTTATTAATTCAAAATTTATTGACTGAATGGATGATAGACGCGTAATTATAGAACATGTTGTTACAACAGTAGAACTGCATTAATTTTAAGTTGTAATTTATCAACATAATATGTAATCGGCAAGATGTATAAGGTAATAAAAATGACACGCTCTATCCTGTTCTAATTAATTCCTAAAATAACATGTGGATGTTCGCATATTAAGCATTGTATGGGGATAGTAAAACGCTAATGCACAGCGTTGCATCGTGTCCGTTGACGAGGGATTAGTAGGGCTTAGGTGAGGTGAAGCGGGTGTACAGTAGGTAATGCTGGTGACCTGGATAACCTGCTTTGTGAAGTGGGAGTAAGGTTAATACCGTGGCGTGCCGAAACAAGCGGATGCATGGCGGCGTCCGATCAATTGTCGAACACGACAGCAGCAATTTGGGCGCGCGCGCGTCCGTGCTGGATTAACGAACAGCACATGCAGCCCACGCGGGATGGAGCCGGCAGTTTCATTAGCAAACTTCGACGACACGCTGACCGCGGCATTTGACCCCTTTGTGGGTGCGGAGGTTCGGAATGAGGTCCTGCGGAAATTCGGAAACATGGGTTCTGCGTATTAGTTTATCCACCAACTGAAGCTCATCTCAGACGTCGACGAAATGGCAAAGTGAAGTCAAAAAAAGTAGCGAACAGCTGAAATGGCGGTCTGACAATGTGCTGTTTTCATCTCGTGGTCGTGACGGAGTGTAATAAAGACTGTAGCTGTCCTTATAACGGTGGCCACGAAGGTAAAGAGAATGATGGATAGCCTAACACCTTGTCCGTTTCAGACGGCGTCAGAATAACCGCAGACAAAGATGTATACTCTGTGGAGTAACACGCCTGCCTCTGTCTTCGTCACGTTCTTGCCTGTAGATGATAAAAGTAATAAGGAAATTGACAAAAAAGGATGAGCAAACCTCTTGGTTATTAATAGGATAGAATGGAAGAAGCGTTATTTTTAAGGCATACGAACAGATCTATAGATGTAACTCTTCAAGCTTTCCCGGCGATGACATCTTCGGTTGTCGGGTGTTCTGCCAGATAACGGTGTCGAATCTTGTACAATATTTCGGCTACGTAGCTCGTAACCTTCTTCAGGTGCGATCTGAGCCTGTTTTTCGAGTGGTCCTGATTCAGTATTTACGCCTGTGATCTTCCCCCTGCTCTCTTTGCGGTCGGCGCCCTCTCAAAGAACAGTCTCAGGTCGTACCTGGAGAAGGTTACGATCTACGTAGGGGAAATATTGTGAAAGGTTCGACACAATTATCCGGCAGAACACCCGAACACCCAAGATGTCAAGTTCTATAGAGATCGCTGGTAACTACTGCCACAACTTGTCGACTTTTGGGGTCGTTGGAGATTATTAACTGCAATTCTTACACACAAATTATGGGAGCTGTTCTTTATATGTTCCTTAGTGAAGTAGATAATTCTGGAAGTTGTTGCCAAAAATGTTCAAATGTTTGTAAATCTATCGGACCCAAGTGCTGGGTTATTAGTCCAAAGCTTACAAACTACTTAAACTAAGGTAAATTAACCTAAGGACAAACATAAACACCCATGCCCGAGGGGGGACTCGAACCTCCGACGGCGAACAGCCACGCGCACCGCAGAACGGCGCCCCATTGCGCACGGCTAATCCGCCGCGGAAAGTATATGTTCAAACCTCACAAAGATTGTAATGCGAAAAGTGCTGTCCAATGAGCAAAATTTGGAAGCAAGTATTTTTCATTTATGTTTGTCTCGTTTTCACGAAAAGTTAAAATAACTTGAACTGGATCTGAGCATAGGTAAACAAGGACACACATTTTTATTAATTTGTTTCATTTAAATTCAAAAGGTAGTCGAAATAGCAGTGCACTGCATTAAAATCTCCTACCGTTTTCTCTCGGATTATTACTCATTTCGGCATAATAAAGGTAGGATATTCATCTGCAGCCTACAGAATTCAGGACACGATTAATTATAATACTCGAAATCAAAGTAGTTTTCCCCCACATGGAACATATTTCATTTATTTACTTATTTATTTTATTTTAGAATGGTATAGCATCCCCTAGTACTGACAGTCGAATTTTAAGCCATATGTATAGGATGCGTAGTTGCAGTATCATAATCATTTGGCCGTTGCAACGGAAGTTCTGTCCACAGTTTAAAAAGTACTTAACAGGAATGGAAATGTCAGATAATAAATGCATAATACAGTTGTATAGAATCATTTGCAAATACTGACAGCTCAATAAAGTCACCTAAAACTGATATTTGAGGAGAAAGCTCTTTTGGCTCCTGTTTTCAGCATACGAGTCTGTACGGAAATCGTCAACGACAAATTACAAGAGATTCAGTGCAATGTGTTGCTAAATCTGACAAATTTTGACTTATTTAAACTTTAATTTAAACAAAATGAATAGAAACTATGTTAAAAGTAAAAAGCTTGATTGTTGTAGTCATTTAATCTAGTCGGTTAATAGTACAATTTTCTATGAAATTAATATTCCGTGGTGTTTCAAAGATAACTGTAATATCTATATTAAGTTCTACGTCATTTTATATATCATTTTTAAATAAATCATACAACCTGTTACACTTGCTTCTGACTGATTTTCATTTGACAACATCTTTCGCTTTATAATCGAGTTCCACAGGAACAAACCTATCATATTCACCATTACAGTCAAGTACTTACTAGGCAGTGCTACTCAGATATTCTGTATAAAGGACAAAACATTATATATATGAGTATATTCTGTTTTTATTTATTTATTTTATTTGCGTAAAGCTGGTGGGTTACCACTATTGAATAAATATGAGACACCAGTAGCTTCCAAAAACGAAATGTTTACGTGAGCTTCGGCGTAACTTCAACAGATCGCTGTCTGATTCCGTCTCGTATGCCTTTCTATGCTGACATGAACAGTCAATAAAAATGCGCAGCCTCTACGAGGCGAAGACTAGCTGAGATTGGCGACCTGGTTTGCCTACTCCTTTGGGATGGCCTCTCCTTGTCAGCAGTACCACGCCGTCAATGTGTAAAGCTTGGAGGCATGTGTCTGACCCATGCAGGTGGAATCTTACACCACCAAGACCACAACCCAACCAAACTGAGGCTGAGATTACGTGAACTAAAACGTCAAATTTGTAAAACTTTTGTCCATTGTTGTTGTTGTGGTCTTCAGTCCGCAGACTGGTTTGATGCACTCGCCATGCTGTCCTGTGCAAGCCTCTTAATCTGAGAATACGAACGGCAGCCTACATCCTTTTCTATGTGCTTACTGTTTTTAGCCCTCGGTCTCCCTCTACGATTTTTACCCCACATACTACCTTCTAATGTTAAGTTGACGATTCATTTATGTCTTAGGAAGTGTCCCACCAACCTATCCCTTCTCTTAGGCCTTGCCAGAAACTCCTTTTCTCTCCAATTCAGGTGAGCACCTCCTCATTAGATACGTGATCTATCCATCTAATATTCGTTTATAGTACCACATGTCGAAAGCTTCTATTATCCTTTTGCCTGAACCCCTTATCGTCCACGTTTCACTCCCATACAGACAGAAAGGACTTTCTAACATTTAAACTAATATCGGATGTCAACAAATTTCACTTCTTCAGGCACGCTTTTGTTCCCACAGTCATTCTGCATTTTATATTTACCTTACTTCGGACATTTGCTACCCAGATAACAGAACTGATCTACTACTTATATCGTCTGACTCCCTAATCTAATTTCTCCAGCATCGCCTGATTTTATGACACTACATTCCATTACCCTCGTTTTACCCTTGTTAATGTGCATCTTTTATCTTCCTTTCAAGACACTGTCCATTCCATTTAATTGCTCTTCCAAGTCCTTTGGTGTCTCTGAAAGAATTACAATGTCATCAGCAAACCGCGTCGTTTTTCTTCCATCTCCGTGGGCTTTAATTCCCTCTCCAAATTTTTCCTTGCAGTCTTGTGAAAGCTTGATGTACAGACTGAAAAACATTGGGGGAAGACTACAGTCCTGGTTTACTTCCTTCCCAACCACTGCAATCCTTTCATGCCCTCGATTCTAATAACTGCTGTCTGGATTTAGGTAACGTCGAATATACCTCTTCGCTCCCTATATTTTACCCCTGCCATCTTGAGAGTTTGAAAGAGTGTATTTCAATCAACATTGTCAAAACATTTCTCCAGATCCACAAACGCTAAAAACATAGGTTTCCGTTTCCTTGACGTATCTTCTAAGATACGTCGTAATGTGATTATTGCCTCGCGTGTTCCTACATTTCTCCAAAATCAAACTGTTCTTCCCCGAGGTCGGATTCCACAAGTTTTTCCAGTCGTATGTTAGTATTTTGCAACTATGACTTATTAAACTGATAGTTCTGTAATTTTCACATTTGTCTGCACTTACGTTTTTTGGAATTGGAGTCACTATATTCTTCTTGGTCTGAGGGTATTTCCCTGGTCTGCTTCTCACCCAGGAAGCTCGTGCTCGATTCCGGGTACCGGAACATACCACCCTCATGAACCACAGACACTGCCGAGATGCTGTGGCTTGCGTGCCTCAACGATGCAGATAGCCTTACCGTAGGTGCAACCACAGCGGAGGGGTATTTGTGGAGAGCCAGGCAAACGTGTGGTTTCTGAAGAGGGGCAGTAGCCTTTTCAGTAGTTACAGGGGCAACAGTCTGGATGAATGACTGAACTGGCCTGGTAACATTAGCTAACATGGCTTTGCTATGGAGTTACTGTGAACGGCTGAAAGCAAGGGGAAACTACAGTCGTTAATTTTCCCCGAGGACATGCAGCTCTACTCTTTTATAAATTATGAATGTTAATTGTACTAGTACGTTTTGTATGTACCATCTGATGATAAGCTGTTAGTCAAAACCGGTTAACGTAAACAAAATAAATAAATAAATAAGAAATAAAAAAATAAAAAATAAACTTTATTCTAAAAAGGCTCCTGGTCTGCAGTAATTTCGGAAACCAATTCAAGCAAAATTTTTAACTAGATAACTTCTCGTGTAGCACGTGTCGCCCTATAAAAGACGAACTGAAAATAACGCATCATACACCGTACACCAGACAAGAGAGCGAGTTAAAACGGCATAATCGTCCTGTTCACAGTTATCTTTTGAATAAGATATCACTATAGTGTAGTCTAAATAATGATAAGTGTGCTGTCGTCCACATGAGTACGAAAAGAAATCCATTAAACTTTGTTTACAAGATAAATCAATCAAAAGTGAAGGCCGTAAACTCTACAAAATACCTAGTAATTACTATTACTTCAGACTTAAACGGGAAGGAACACGTACATAATGTCGTGGGAAAGGCGAACCAAAGACTGCGTTTTATTGACAGAACCCTTAAAAGATGCAACAGAAGTACTAAAGAGGCTGCATACACTACGCTTGTCCGTCCTTCTTTGGAGTATTGCTGCCCAGTGTGGGATCCTTATCAGGTGGGTTTGACGGAGGACATCAAAAGAGTCCAAAGAAGAGCAGCTCGTTTCGTATTGTCGACGACGACACAGGGAAGATAGCGTTACGGAAATGATATAGGACCTGGGATGGGAATCATTACAACAACGGCGCTTATCGCTGCGGCTTGGGCTAGTTACGAAACTACAATCGCCAACATTTTCCTCCGAATGCGAAAATATATTGTTGACTCCCACTTACATAGGTATAAATGATCTTTAGGATAAAATACGAGAAATCAGAGCTCAAACGGAGAGATTCAGGTGTTTTTTCCTCCCGCGCGCTATTTGAGAATGGAATGGGAGCTAAATAGTATAACGGTGGTTCGATGAACCCTCTGCCAGGCACTTAAATATGATTTGGAGAGTATCCCATGTAGATGTAGATGAATCCTTGCGGAAGTTTGAAATATGCTGCAGGATTACTATCGAACTGAGAAACAAACAAAAAAAGCACTCTAATAAAACTTGTAAAACATCTGATAAATTCTTTACGGTGTGATAATGATGACGTCCATACAGACCACTTAGCACTTCTTTTACATCCAATGTCATGACTTCTGCCACTGAAGCAAATGGTCGCCCGGTAGCCTATGCTGTCTGAGCCATCCACGGCGCTCCAAAGCGACGATTGTTTTCGTTTAAGGGGGTGACAATATCTTCCCTGGTAATTTATATCTTATAGCTAAGGACTCGTTGCGAAGGCAAATGGCTTATTCCTTAAGGTTTAAATATTGAATTGATCTATCAAGCTTAATTATAAATGCAGCAATTAACTCCAGTGAAAAAAGTTTATGAACAGACCGGAGTTACATCTGAAAGAGAGAAGAGAGTCGGAGAGGGAGGGAATGGGAATAGCGGGAGGAAGGGGTCGGTGCAGAGAGGGAGAAGGCAATGAAATATACGATTCAATAAAGCAAATCGCTCAGCAAACAGCACTTTACATTCCAAATGAGAATTTCCATCGAAGCTGAGTAGTATTCTCGTCCGAACATTTCGATTATGACGGTTGTCGGGGTTTATTCGCCTCGTAATGGTTTGTGCGTCCGCGCAGGGATTCAGTGTTATTTAAAATCAGAGGTAAAAGCTCCGCTACTGTTGAAACCTCAGAGCGGCAGCGCGTGCATCCGACAGACAATCAGCGAAAAAGCTCTGCCTTCAAAATGGAACGTCAAATAAGCTGACATGTTTGCGACCCTGGAACCAAAATAAATAAAGATCCCTGTGTATATCTAAAATTTATACTCTCGTATTGCAGTTTGTCTACGTAAACGTCCACGCGCTTGATTACACTGTCACTAATATATTGGACACTCATTTATGTCATTCAACATGTCTGCTCTGCTACAGATAAAATACATTTATTTGTTCCCTCACGTTCTTTGTCGGTATCAGTATTCACAATTTATGTGTAATTACTGTCGGCTTGCTATCAGAGTGAAACAATTTCAATGGTGGTAGTCACGTTCTGGTGCGTTTCGGAACAACAAAAACTCCTGATGGAAAATTCCATCGTTAGTAAGTAAGTATATGCGCACTATGTTTCCCACACCTCACCATACTACTAAAACTGTTTTTCGGAATATTTGGAAAATTACAAATCTGATTTCAGAGGGTTGTAATAAATGTTGTTCACCTTCAAAAGGGACGTCCATTAATATAAAGCAAGAGCCTCATGTACCATCCCCGAGGGCGGGAGAGGGAAACCCCCCGGCCCTTCCACAATTTTTTGCAGAATTAGATTCTCAGCGAAAAAAATATATAGCTTTTGTTATGATTACCATACCTCTGGCGAGCTTCTTCAATATTTCTATGAGCCTCAAATGAGCACATAATATCTACTCTTACTAATGCCATGGAGCAATTGCGTAGAGGTTTTTTTTTTTTTTTTTTTTTTTTTTTTTTTTTTTTTTTTTTTTTCAACATATTTCATTCTCTCTCTCCTGACGGGGATACCGGGCTGTTATAGGGCTCATCTTATCTTGCCCTCTATCAGCCAAGGCATTTACAATTATTTCTATTTATTACAATTGTTCATATACACTACTGGCTTTAAAATTGATACACCAAGAACAAATGCAGATGATAAACGGGTATTCATTTGACAAATATATTATACTAGAACTGACATGAGATTACATTTTCACGCAATTTGGAAACATAGATCCTGAGAAATCAGTACCCAGAACAACCACCTCTGGCCGTAATACCGGGCTTGATAAGCCTGGGCATTGAGTCAGAGTTTGGCTGGCGTATACAGGTACAGATGCTCATACAGCTTGAACACGATACCACAGTTCATCAAGAGTAGTGACTGGCGTATTGTGACGAGCCAGTTGCTCGGCCGCCATTGACCAGACGTTTTCAATTAGTGAGAGTTCTGGAGAATGTGCTGGCTAGGGCAGTAGTAGAACCTTTTCCTTATCCGGAAAGGCCCGTACAGGACATGCAACATGCGGTAGTGCATTATCCTGCTGAAATATAGGGTTTTGCAGGGATCGAATGAAGGGTAGAGCCACGGGTCGTAACACATCTGAAATGTTCAAAGTACCGTCGATGCGAACAAGAGGTGGCCGAGACGTGTAACTAATGACACCCAATACCATCACGCCCGGTGATACGCCAGTATGGCGATGACGAATACACCCTTCCAGTGTGCGTTCACCGCAATGTCGCCAAACACGGATGCGACCATCATGATTCTGTAAACAGAACCTGGATTCGTCCGAAAAAATGACGTTTTATCGTTCGTGTATCCAGGTTCGTCGTTGCCTATACCACCACAGGCACTCCTGTTTGTGATGCAGCGTCAAGGGTAACCGCAGCCATGATCTCCAAACTGATATGCAATGCTGCTGCAAACGTCGTCGAACTGTTCGTGCAGATGGTTGTTGTCTTGCAAACGTCCCCTTCTGTTGATTCAGTGATCGAGACGTGGCTGCACGATCCGTTACAACCATGCGGATAAGATGCCTGTCATCTCGACTGCTAGTGATACAAGGCCGTTGGGATCCAGCACGGCGTTCCGTATTGCCCTCCTGAATCTACCGATTCCATATTCTGCTAACAGTCATTGGATCGCTACCAACGCGAGCAGCAATGTCGCGTTGGTACTCATTTCTCCTCCTTACACGAGACAACACAACAACGTTTCACCAGGCAAAGCCGGTCAACTGCTGTTTGTATATGAGAAATCGGTTGGAAAATTTCCTCATGTCAGCAAGTTGTAGGTGTCGCCTCCGTCGCCAACCTTATGCGAACACTCTGAAAAGCTAATCATTTGCGTATCACAGCATCTTCTTTCTGTCAGTTAAATGTTGCTTCAGTAGCACGTCATCTTCATGGTGTAGTAATTTTAATGGCCAGGAGTGTATTTCAGTACAATGTTCACATTAATTTGATTTATTGGATTTTTCCGATTTTTAAAGCATTTAAAAACAAAAACAATTTACATATAATTATAATTTGGTTTTGAGAAAATGGTAATTGGGCAGAGAACATACTGATGAATATACATTACAGTAGAAGAAAACAATTTAAAGAATTTTATGTTACAATCATTTTTGGTAATATAGATCAAGTCTTTTTTAGGTGATGAACATAGTTACAGTTTGCCAGTCTTTCCTTTCTTGAGGCTTTGACAGTGGTTTTGTTGTGTAGTAGGAGTTTCGTTGTTTGTGATACATAGTGCTGTGTTGTGATTATTTTGTGGTTCTTTCCTGTTTATTTGTTGCGTCATCATTCCTACTTTGTGTTCTGCAAGGTGTTGTGGATGTTATATCATGGGCCTTGGGTGGAAGTGTCTCATTCTGCGTCATCTATGTTATTGTGATGCTGGGTCTGTGTATTCTTGGGAGGTGTTTTGTGTTACTGTACACACTGCGTACATGTATTTAAACTTTGGTCGTCTTGTCATGAGTTGTTTGGTGGTTATTAGGTCTTCTGTGTCCGATTTTTTGTGTCTGACTCTAAGTTTAACAACTCTGGACTTCACTGGTGTTAGTTTCGTAATCTAGTCGCTGGGAATAAGTCTGGGGAGTTTTGCTACGCTTGTAGTAGACTCCTTTCAGTCGAGTATAGTCGCTGGGCTATTGTGTGGGACATAGCGTCTAGTGGTGCTACTGCATTGTTGGTTGAAACACGTCCACTGAATGTGTGGTCGTGTTCCACTTTGATTTATTCATTAACCTAAAGTGTTTCTGCACCATTAATGTTATCTATCTGTGTGTTGATTATTTTATTATTTTTATTAATGATCAGTGCCCCAAGTTTATACATGTTTGTCCTATATTTATATATGTTTCCACCCATGTGATTGAACTTGTGTGTTCATGTGAATTTGGAAGGTTAACTGACTGCCACGCAGAGGCTTACAGTCGCCGCCTCCCGCTTTAGGCTTCGTTTTTCTGTAGTTAAGAACGCATGGATTCGTTTGTCGTCTGCGCTGGCGTCTGCTGGATGGCCAGAGACAAGTTTACTTGGCAAGATGGCGAGGTGGCCGTGTTTTTAGTGTCGTACCAACCTAATATTGGACGAACGAGGTGACAGGAGACCTCCCTGGAATTGTCTTGCCCAGGTAGCAAGGATTGGTAACACAAGTCTCTGAACGCACTCTGCGTCACTTTTAGCGTGCTCTACATCTGGTGTATGGTGGGGGGAGATTTTTCCTGTGGCCATAGAGCTTCACTCTTGATTCTGGCTCCGACGACCATGGAAGTAACTACTCCACCAAATCATGCTGACGGTAAGGCATGCTGTTAGGTCTTTGCTTTATTTGTAATAAGGCAGTCTTGGTTTATCAGTGATTTTCTTGAGCAATTCTTTCGTTATGCTAGGCGAAGTGTTTGCTTATTTACAGAACACATGTAATTCAGTGTAAATTTATTATCTGCATTTTCATTCCAGTGATGATTTTGTGTCCAGTTTTGTTCAATTTAGAATACACGTGTGTGGCCTTCAGCCTTTGTGTAAATTTAGTGAGTTTGAATTTCCTTGCTGTTTTTAACTAAGGTTTTCATGGCGCATCTGTATCTGTGAGTGTCGTAAATATTTCTGAGATTTTATTATTTGATTTCATATGTCCTGTCTTGTATGACCGTGCTTTTGTAACTGTCGTTACTTCGGCCTTCAGCCATGGTTTTAGTAATACTAGCTACCTTCTATACGAATTCTAGTGTGTGCTCTATTGGCTTGTTCTGATTTAATTACCTTTGTAAATTCTATGTAATTCACTGTGGTTGTACACCACATGCTGCTTAAGAAAAGTATGCCACTGCCTTCCCACACATGAGTTCGTTTAGTGCACAGTATACTTAAATTTGTGATCAAGACACCGCCATCTCGTCAAGACACTGCAAATGCTTTGTTTCAATGCTGCTTTCATGTGTTCCAGCGTTGTAATGTACCACCAAGCATTATGTGTGTGTCTGAATGAATGAATGTGCTGTCAGCTACCCATGGTGTATTTGAAAATTTCCTCCCACATTACCTTCATATTCATTAATGGGAAGAAACAATTTTAATACAGGTAGTAATTATATGATTTAATTCAATTTTGTACAAGGTGTGTGCTTAATTTGGTCTCCCCACATTTATTTGCTGGTTTTTTACTGAATAGATTATGATTTTTAAGTATCAAACCTCTTCTTTATGATTTCATGCTCCCCATCCCATGTTTAATTATCTGTTCATTTTGTGTTTGTTAAAACGTTGGCTGCTCCATTAAGGAGTGAGCAGTGAGATAAATTTACATTGTGTATGTACTGTGGCCACTCATAAAGTAATTTAGAGCAGCAGTGAGCGTTTTAACTTACATTTGCAGATCTCAACTGCCTGTGGTCTTCTTATTTTAATAACAAGTTGCTTTTAAGGTACTGATTTCTGTTTCGGTTGAGACGTGCTGTCGTCCTTGTATTTGTCTGATTAGAGGTTGTCATTTCCTTGCCCTGTTTAGTGGAACTGGAGGTGTGCCTGGTAGTTTTGTGCTTGTCTAGATATACGCCTAGGAATTTTACAGAGTCAGTAAGTCTTAGGTGTTGGTTCCAAAGTCTTAAGGTGATTTTGCACGTTTTTGCTGCCGCGTTTTTGTCAAGTTCCTGTGTTAAGTAGTATTACTTGGATTTTCATCAGGTTTGGGCGGATTCTCTGTTTGGCCATCCAGGATTCTAATTTACTATGTATCTTGCTGCCATTTCTTGGGTTCTGTCTGTCCATAGGCCTGTGCACCACTAAGCAGCATCGTCTGCATATAGAGCAATTTTTTCGTTTCTCTCTGTCAGGATGCTATGTCATGTGTGTACAGCACTTTCAAGAGCAGGGACAATATTCCTTCCTGTGGATCTCCTGCCTAGGGTGTAAACTCCTTGGATGCTGTATTACTAGTATATGATCTGCAGTGTCCTGTGATTAGAGCTTTGATAATTATGACTTTTTTGTGGGAGGCCTAGTTGGGCAAGACAGTAAATTAGACCATTGTGGCATAACCGGTCGAAGGCGCACTCAGTGTCTAGGAATATTACTACAGTGCAGAGTGATTTATTGAAGCCTTCTGTGATATCGCTCTATAGTTTGATAATGCGAAGCGGAATGTTTTTATTTTTTTTTTCCTGAATAGACATTACAATATGGCCAGGTGTGGTTCGTTGTTGATGTATTTTCGTATTCTGTCAGTAAGTATGCTTTCTTAAATCTTTATAATTACGTCAAGGAGCGTGGGTCAGTAGTTGGTTTGTTGTGTCTGGCAATCATTATAGTTTTGATCTCCTTCCATGTATATTGCCTAGTTTGCCAAGCAGTAATTAAATATTTCGAACAGGGTGGATACTAATATAGGGTGTGGGCGTTCGGAAGATGCATTCGTCTGATTTTATTTAGTCTTGGGCTGAATATCTTCCTGTCATTATCGCGTCACTGATTTCTGCGTTAGTTTGGCCTATGAGTTTTTTCATTTCGGCTGTGTCTTCCGTGTCCACTGTAGGGTTGGTAAGTAGGACCTTGGTGTTCTATTTGCCTTCGGAAGTAGAATATGTCGTCTATGGAAAAGAATGGATTCGTTGGAGAACGTTACTGAAGGCATTAGCTTTGGTTTTGGGGCGGTGTTTGGCTCGTTGTCTAGGATGAGCGTGTGGTTGGATTGTTTCCTCTGCCCTGTTAGTGTTCGGAATTTATTCCAGAACTTCCTTCTTTCCGTAACATATAGTTGTTGTGGCTTGAGCATTGAATCGGTTCCCCTCCCTTTATAAGTCAGGAGTGTTGGTTGCCCTCATTTCCTGTTGTACCCGTTTCTTTAGACGGATGATTGCTAGCGCCTCCGCCGGTATGGTGGGTCTCCAGTTGTGTATTGTTTTTTCAGAGATGGCCTCGTCTGTTGCCTTTTGGATTGCATGCTCAGCTTTACTGGTTAGTACTCTAGGTTGTCATTGTTTGTCAGTGTTATTGGAGTCGTAAGTTCGTCATTTATTGTGTCTTTGTATTTCGTCCAGTTAGTCCTAGAATATAGTTGGACTTTACGTTCGGTGTGACAGTTGGGGAGGGGAGGGGATAATGACTGTGGTTGAAACAATTATGGGTATTGTTGGGGGTATTTTTGTTTATTGCGTTTTAAAACCCAAACCAGGGACCGGCTGGCAGCGGCCTTGGTCGAGAGGCTTACATTGCTGAGGAGACTAAAACAAGAACATGAATACAATGAAACATATAAGGGAGGCAAAATCAGAGTATGTGAAATATAAAAACACAGATAACCGACAGTTAACTTAAAATGTTTGCTATGATGGATAAAATAACACTGAATGTCAAAACAACACGTAGACAGCGATTAAGAAGGAAGACACTGTTTAAAATACAGACACAACACGAGTTCTGCCAGTGATGACGGTTGCAGTCACTAAAATTCCAGATAACAAGATCACGACACTGACACCAATAGTTAAAATTGAGCTGGTTAAAATGATGAACGGAGACCCCGCAGGAGAACAGGAAAGGAAAGGAGGCGCGGACGGGCGGGAGGAGAGAGTGAGGTCGGGATGGGAGTGGAGGGATATAAGAACTCCAGGGGAGAGGGGCAGGAGGGGCAGACCAAGCTTGGGAGGCATCGAGGATGGGGCCGAGGGAAGAGAGGGTGTGCATCACAGTCCTTTGACTGAGATATCAGGAGGGAGGGCGTTACCTGGGAGAAGGAGGTGGCGAAAGTTACTCTCGGAAAGGAAGTTGAGAGTGTGAAGATGTAGAGAGTGAGGGATGCATTGGTGAAGGCGTGGGGTCCAGGATTTAAGAGGAGAATGACGGGATTCTATCTTGCGAGATATACGTATAGCATGTTGTTCGAGGACTTTGAGGAGGTGCGAGAAAGGGATGAGATCGTATAAAATCCGCGTCGGGGAGGCGGATACGGTAACCGAGGCTGAGGGCGTGGCGCTCCAGGGTTTGAAGGAACTTATAATACGTGGGGTAGGCTGATATAGAGGCGGGATAGAAGCTGCAGAGGATGCATAAAGAAACGATTTATGTATAGGATGGTGGTGGGGTTGATTCCCCCATGTCCCGCTAGAGAGGAGTTTTGCGCAGATTAAGGCGGGAGAGAGCTTTTTCATGGACGATCTTCAGGTGGTCTAAGAGAGGGATTGACCAAGGGTGAGGCCAAGGTATTTGAGGATGAAAGTTTGAGGGGTGGGACGATCACGGGGAGTAAGGTAAAGGTCGTGGCGGCGGAAGAAGCGGGTGGTACAAACTGTGATGATTGCCTGGGATTTAGTGAGATTTCCCCTCAAAATCCAACAACAACAACAATTTAGTGAGATTGGCGGAAACGAGGCACTGATTGTACCAAGTGGATAATTCGGAGAGGCGAGACTGGAGCAAGTGTTGGGAGCGGGCGAGGAAGGGAGCGAGGGCTAGGAATGCGGTGTCGTCAGCATACTGAAGGAGATGGACAGGAGGCTGGGGTTGCGGCATATCAGCCGAGTAAATGAGGCACAGAAGCGGTGAGAGGGAGACCTGAGGCACCCAAGCAGAGGGGTAAAACAGAGTGACATAGGAGGGGCGGCGGGCGAGAAAGGAAGCAATGAGACACACAATTAATGGGAAGGGCTTGAAAAGGAGACCAAAATGCCATACACGGTTGTAGGTCTCGATGTCGAGCGATACGAATATTGCGGCGCGACGTGAATTCTTCTGGACGGAGAGGAGGTGGGTGAGGTGGTGAAGTTGATAATCGACAGAGAAGGAGATGGTGTTTGTTGGAGATACTGGTGTATTTAGCAGGGGATGATGGTTTCCGGAACCTTGCTGAACAATGAGGTCAGGCTGATGGGTCGGTAGGAGGGGGCCTCAGAGGGAGGTTTACGGGGGTTTGGAAACATAAGGATGCAGAAGCTCTTCCACAGGTAAGGATGCGAGGGCAGCATGGAAAGAGTAGGGGCACGCACGGAGGTGCCTGTAGGTGAAGTTTTCATGACTGGGGGCGGTGTTGCATTTGGTGCAAAGTTGAATGTCGAGAGCGGTAATAGGTGTGGTAAGTTCTGAAGGAGGAATGTGATCCAAGTACTGGAAGCTTGGGGCAAGTGCGATGCCAGAGGTGTTGGTTCCCTCATGGATGTCGGGAAAGAGGGAGTAGTCCTATCGGGGATTGTCGGGGACGGAGAATACATCGGAGAGGTAGGTGGTGGAGTGTGCTGCCGCCCTAGCGATGTCAGCGCCTCCTTTCCTTTTCTGTTCCCCTGGTGGTCTGACTATAGGGTCATTCCACGTGAAGTATCCAAGGGCTTCCAGCTGGATCATCTTCAATTTTGATGAATTTGTACAGTATGTACCTGAGGGCCCGATGTGAAAGTACGCAAAGTATCAGGCTCACCTGTACCTTATTTCACGTTCTAGAGCCGTTTTTGTGAAGATCACTTTTACCGACACCGAAAAGTGGCGAAGAAATTTTCAAGTTTAACATTCCACTGTTCCTAATGTAAAAGAGCAAGACCCTTGGTTCCTTTTGTGCTCTACATACAAATGATACAGATAGCGTTCAGAAAGCAATGTATTTGGCATATTCTCAGTTCAAAGTGGGCAAAACATTATGTAGCGAGAAATTTGCTCCATAGTTAAACGAGGCTTAAGTAGTGGAGAAACTGTGCTACAGACCTAGTCTTTTCTCAAACTATTGTCTGTATGTGTGCTTACTATATAACCAATTTGCACTTGGCGTGTGTGTTTAATTACTGCTAAGATCCTGTGAATAAACTAACAACCATGTATGCGTCAAAATATACTCGTGTTCAAAGTCATGTATCTCAAAATGGACACCAGCCACTTCTTTTCATTGACACCATTCAACAAAGTACATTTCGTTCTATTAAAAAACGTATTTTCTTTTTGGTGACTCTTTGGGTAAGGTGCAAATATTTTGCCTAAGCTGTTAACTTTTTTGAAATTCGAGAAAAAATCTTGCATTGGTTCATGGTGGCTATGCCGCTACAAGACTCAGTGACTCGTAGCTCCATCGCCTAGGGACCATGCCCGATAGCCATGCAAGGTCTACTACGTATGAGTTTCTTTACTGGACGTTCCCAAGCCTGAATGTGAGAGTCCAGCAGATTCCCAAGCCGGAATATGAGTATATATCAGGTTCCAAGCCTGACTGTGGGCATCCAACAGGTTTCCAAGCATTGTTTGGATCTCTTTGCGGTTCTCAAGCGATAATATAGAACTCTTCAGTTGGTAAATGCTTTAAATTTGTAACTGATGTCCAAAACTATTCATTCTGTCAAACCGAATTGCCGCCCAATCGTTGAAGCAGCCGGAAATCTTATGACTGCAATTATCTGTTGTTCTTGGATCCAGCATATGTCTCTTCTAGCTAGCCAATGAATGATTGCGCAGCTACATGAGGATACATGAAATTAATCAAGGCTTCTTTTTCTTCACATGAAACTTCACAGATATTTTCTATCTACCATTGTCCATCATAAACGCAAGCGACATACTGGCCAGGATGTTGTTCAGTAATAGCAACATGCTTAGTAGCAACTTTAGCATATAGGTTAACATTTGCTTTAAAAGGCAATGAATCATTTGATACTCCTGTACATCCATTTCTCAAAACGGTTTTCCTGATCAATTTTCGCATATTCAACAATTTCTTTTTTAATATGAATAAATTCAATGCCATGAACTTTTGTTTTATTTTTGCAATAATCAAACTGATCAGTTGGTGCCAAATTTGATTTTAAATTGGGCGCCGCTAAACGATGACCTGCGCCCCCAATTCCATCATATGGTGATTTCCCATGGCTTGTTCCGAACAAATTCCATTCGGCAGTAATGACAAAACGTTTAGGAAGCTCTTAAATTTTTGTACCGTGCAGCAGAACCGTCGCTAAAAATGAATATGCTTAATTTGTTTAAAACTGCACTTCAGTGAGATGATCAAGCACGTTAAAAACACATGCACTGCAACTGTGTCATGTTGGATCAAATGTCAGTAAATCTATCGGACCAAATTGCGTGGCCATCAGTCCGTAGCTTACAAACTACTTAAACCTAGGTAAACTAACCTAAGGACAACACACACACACACCCATGCCCCAGGGAGGACTCGAACCTCCACGGCGAGCAACCGCGCGCTCGGCAGCGAGGTGCTTTAGACCGCCCGGCTACTCCACCGCGGCGCTGTCATGTTGGAGGCAATCACTGATTGTGCAGTGAAATACTGATTCCCCATACCATTTAACGACATACAGAGCCACAAAAGGACTAATAGCTGTAAAGGAACTTTCCTCAGAAGAACAAGAATTACTAGACGGAGCAGTTTACATTCTACTGAAAATACTCAAATATGCTTCTATCATGAAGCTTTACTCCTACAAAGGTTTGACATTTTTAGAAGAATTTTTTGCACCTTATCCAAAGAGAAACCTAAATGAAAATCGGTCTTTATAATAGAATGAAATGTGCTCTGTTGAATGATGTTGATGAATATAATATGTTAGGTGTACAATTTGAAATACATGACTTTGAAGACGGCTAAATTTTGATACATTCATGTTATCTAGCAAGTTTACAGGATGGTTGCAGAGTAATTAAACACCGAAGCCAGCACCAAATTTTTGATATACTAAACACCCATGCAGACACTAGTTTGCCTCATTAAACTACGGGGCAAATTTTTCGTGACATGATTTGTTGCCTACTATGAAAGGAGATTATGCCAAATGCATTGTTTTCTGAACTCTGTCTGCGTCATTTGTGTGTAGTACACAAAACATTGTGTCATTATACCAAGAACCAAGGGTCTTGCTCTTTTAAACACAACTTGAGGGTACACCGGCTTCATTGGAACGGGAAAAATAAAGACAAACCACGTACACCTCGGTGTTTTTATTATTATTTTATTTACCGGGAGTGGAGTGTGCAATTCGTTAATCACAGAACTTGAGACAGATACACAACGAAGAAAAGACTTACCTCACTTTCCTCTTTAGCGGCCTTGAGGCTACTGAGGAGGGCAAAATGCTGGTACCCACTCAGAGAAGGGAAGTGGAAAGAAGGGGGCGCCCCGGTCCAAAAGACGGATCTACGGGCTAAACGTTAAAGTAACTTACATTGAAGACAGCCGGCCGCTGTGGCCGAGGGGACTGAGGCGCTCCAGTCACGGTCTGCACGGCCGCTACGGTCGGGGGTTCGAATCCCCCCTCGGACATGGATATTTGTGCCGTCCTTAGGATTAGGTAGTTCTTAAGTAGTTTGTAAGTTTAGGGACTGATGACCCCGTAGTTAAGTCCCATAAGCTAAACAAACATTTGAACATTTTTTAAAGTCAGTACACACACCCATGCCCGAGGGAGGACTCGACTCTCCGGCGGCAACGGCCGACAAGTCCGTAGCTTTTGTCACGTCAGAGGATTTTGGTCCTGGCAACGCTTGGTATTGCAGCACGTGGAAAATAAAGAAAATATTTCGGCAATGCGACTTATGACCGTTCAGAGGTTAACGGTCAGAGCCTTTGCGCCTTGAGAAATCATTAAAAAAGCGAGTTATTTCGGTCGGTGATGGTGCGGCGACTATGGCCCGCCGTGCACTAGGTTCTAGGGAACGCCCGCTGGCCTGCGGCCGCGGCTGGCTAATTGCTGGCACACCTGCGCGGGCAGCGCGGCGATGCATCACCGCCGCCACGCCGCAGGCTGTGCCGCCCCCGCAACAGGAAGCGCAAGGTGGCGGCCGCCACGGCGCATGCGCCACGCCACGGCGGCTGTTATTTATTGCACTGGCTTTTATTTCGCCGGGCCCTGCGGCCACTCGGGCCGGTCCCTGTATCTGCGACTTGCTATCACACCATACGGACCAGTCACCAACAACGCGTTGCTACAGCTAAGCTGGGCACTCGTTAGGGAACAACAATGATATTTGGTTTAATAATGCAACACTTAACGAAGGTAATTCATGAGACCTCCAAAAAATGTTCAAATTTCTGTAATTCTATGGGACCAAACTACTTTGGTCATCAGTCCTTAGACTTACAAGCTACTTAAATTAAGTTAAACTAACGTAGGGACAATACACACATCCATACCCGACGGATGATTCGAACCCCCAAGGAGGGAGGCCGCGCGATCCGTAACATGGCGCTCCAGACCGCTTTTGTTTTGTTTCTTATTTTTTTTTTTTTTTTTTTTTTTTTTTTTTTACAGAGGGCGTTCAGCCCTTTTAACGGGCTGAGCCACGGAACCCAGCTACCGATCAACTACTGCCGCGCGGCTAAGAGACGTTCTTAGATCCACTACCCAAAGAGGACACAAAATGGACAGTGAGTTCCGTTGAAAGAAGTGATAAGGAATACAGGAAGCCGCAGATGAAAGGCGCTATGCTCCGATGCGCGAAGCTGTTCCCCGTCGGGGGTTCGAATTCTCCCTCGGGCATGGATGTTTGTGCTGCCTTTAATATAAGGTAGTTTATAAGTAATTTGTAAGTGTAGGGACTGATAACCAAGCAGTTAAGTACCATAAGCTTAACAAATATTTGAACATTTTCTTTTAAATAGAGGAAAAGGAATGAGCGATGAACTTCCTCCCGGAAACTTACAGAAAATTTTCTGTTTGTATGACGTTTAGCGAGAGTTGTTGTTAAGAGGAACTTTAGTAATGGTAGTTACTTTTCTTATCAATTTCCTGCAGCTGCCATTTTGATAAATTGTTGACAAGTGTTAGCACACTAGCCAGCAAAAGGCAAAGATTACCAGGTCCAACTTCGGTAAACAGTTTTAATCTGCCAGGAAAAATTTCATCATGTATATGTGGTCGAAAAATCCTTCAAACAATGCTGTTGAGTGTTGACCCAGAATTTATACAGCTATCTAACGACGATTTTAGAATGGTTTCCCCGACTAGAAGGAGTACACAAGCCGATAGTGCAAGTTCATCACGTCCGTGCCACTGTCTGATATCCGTGAGACGTTCTTTTTCGTTTCCCGACCAGTTCCCGACTCTGTTGGTAAACATTGTCTATTTTTATACAACAGAGAATTTCAGCGGTACAATCTTCCCTTTCTTATACCTATCCGTAATACAATTCACGTATAATACGATAGTTGATAGTGTGTATTATGTTTATAAAACTCGTTGCAAAGCTTCAGTCGAAGTCTTCTCACTTGGGAGGGTGCTGTTGCAGTAAATAGTACGCGTGTTTTGATACACAGTAATCTGCATTTTCTCAAATGTTTGTAAATCTATCGGACCAAACTGCGTGGTCATCAGTACGTAGCTTACTACTTAAACTAAGTTAAACTAACCTAAGAACAAACACACACCCCCATACCTCAAGGGGGACTCGAACCTCCGACGGCGAGCAGACGGGCGCTCCGCAGCGCGGCGCCTTAGACCGCTCGACTACTCCTTCGCGGCTGCATTTTCTGTCAATGAATCTACCTCATGACGGTGCTATTGGAAATTTTAAAAAAATGAAGAATTACTTTCCGATTTTACAAGGTCTAACTAGTCTTTTTCATAATAGAGCGTCTAGATGATGATTTGATAGTTGAGAATAAGAGTTTAAATGACGGAAATGGTCTGATTGCAGAAAGGGAGAAGAATGGATGTTTATATAATTTATAAAACGACTGCAGAAACGAAGAGTCTACATTTAAGAACTGTTCATGTCAGTTACCCTGCCGGGTGAACCTCCGAAACAGTAACTTTCATCTCTGGCGAGCAACTTGGCATCGTGTTTTTGGAAGTGCTGTGATTCATGAACCCTTGAAATCTGTCCCCCATCCCCTTGAATCTACACGTCTCTATGTACATATTCTTGTTTTGTGTGTGTGCTACAGTGTGTGTGTGTGTGTGTGTGAGAGAGAGAGAGAGAGAGAGAGAGAGAGAGAGAGAGAGAGAGAGAGAGAGAGATTGAGAGAGAGAAGGGAGGCCACGGGGTTAGAACGTACGCGTGTTTAGTAAGACAAAAGCGTAAGTTAACTGGTTAGATGTAGCTTATGAATTATGAAGTACGTTGGTCGCCTTTCCTTAAATAAGTAACTAGAGATTTCGCAGCGGGGTTCTGTAGCGCGTGCGTCGGAAGGAAAGCTCGAGAAGGATGGTGAAAATTCAGCAACATTTACTTTCCTTGATCGTATTATGTTGAACGAACTGATGTAAAATCTTTGTTGAAGGAAATATAACACTGTCACCAACACATGTGGTTGTGGCGAACTTGACGTTCAAATCACTCTGAACAGCAATATATTCAAGCGTTTTTTTTGTAACAAGACTCTTTCGAGTGAAGCCCTAATAATCTGCATACGTTTCTTTTGTGTAAAAAATATGCGTAGGACCAAAGTTGCCTTTAAAATAATTTTTAATGAAAGGGACGATTTGTGTCATGTTAGACATATATTTTGGTGATGGAAAAATTTAGAGTAACTTGATAAGAAATGAGTTAGGGACAGGTCTGGAGCCAATATATTTTGCCGATCCATACCTCTTTTTTTGAGGTCTGGTATTTTTTTATACTGTACACCACGAAAAACTTTTAATAACACGCCGTTTCTTCTTTTATTTCAGTATGAATAAAAACGTCTAGATTGCTAAAACTTTGATTTATTAGAACGTTTCGGCATCTGCCGATCCATACCTCTTTTTTTGAGGTCTGGTATTTTTTTATACTGTACACCACGAAAAACTTTTAATAACACGCCGTTTCTTCTTTTATGTCAGTATGAATAAAAACGTCTAGATTGCTAAAACTTTGATTTATTAGAACGTTTCGGCATCTGCCATCATCAGATCTGCAATGAAAATGAAAGGAATATATAATTGTGTTTTGATCGATATCGAGATTCAAAGAAAGTTTTAAAATACAAATATATTTTCACAACGTTTTTTTCCCCTTCATTTTACTATGATTTCTGTGTTATTAGTAATTACTTGTAATGGAAGTACTGATTCTACCAAGATTTCTCATCACTTTTAGTATGTTGATTTTGATAACGTTAAAAATCAACAAGTTTATTTGTTATTGGCACTCGCTGCTCATCATTATGCTTCACACCTCATTATTTAAGGTGGGTCATATAGAAGTGCAGACAAATGTGAAAATTACAGAACTATCAGTTTAATAAGTCCTGGTTGCAAAATACTAACACGAATTATTTACAGACGTCTGGAAAAACTTTTAGACTTAAACCTCGGGGAAGATCAGTTTGGATTTAGGAGAAATATAGGAACACGGGAGGCAATACATTACAACTTATCTTAGAAGATAGATCAAGGAGAGACAAACCTACGCCTTTAGCGTCTGTAGATTTGGAGAAAGCTTTTGACAATGTCGACTGGAATACACACTTTCCAATTCTGAAGGTAGCAGGGGTAAAATATAGGGAGCGAAGAGTTATATTCCACCTATACAAATATCAGAAAGCAGTTATTAGAGGCAAGAAAGGGACGCAGAGGTTGGGAAGCGAGTAAGACAGGGTTGTAGTCTTCCCCCCATATTATTCAATCTGTACATTGTGCAAGCAGTGATGGAATGCAAGGAGAAATAAAACTTTGCGGTTTGCCGATGACATAGTAATTTTGTCAGAGACTGCAAAGGATCTGGAAGAGCAATTGAATGGAATGGAGAGTGTATTGAAAGGAAGATATAAGAGGAATATTAACAAGAGTAAAATGAGGGTAATGTAATGTAATGTCAGAAAATCAGGCGATGCTGAAGGAATTAGATTAAGTAAAGAGACAATAAAAGTAGTAGATGAGTTTTGTTATTTGGGAAGCAAGATAACTTCTGATGGCTGAAATAAAGAGAATATAAAGTGCAGAATGGCTATGGGAAGAAAAGCGTTTCTAAACAAGCGAAAATTGTTAACATCCAATATTACTTTAAATTTTAGGAAGTCCTTTCTGAAAGCATTTGTCTGGAGGTAGCATTGTATGGGAGTGAAACGTGAACGATAAGGAGTTCAGACAAAAAGATGATAGAAGCTTTTGAAATGTGGTGCTACAGACGAATGATGAAAATTAGATGTGTAGATCACGTAACTAATGAGGAGGTGCTTAACCGTATCGGGGAGAAAAAGTGTTACTGGCATATCCTGACTAAGAGATGCGATAGATTGATGGGACACATTCTGAGACATCAAGGAATTGTCGACTTAGCATTAGAAGGAAGTGTGTGGGGTAAAAATCGTAGAGGGAGACCAATGGACGAATACAGTAAGATGATGTAAGTTGCCGAACTTATTGTCAGATGAAGATACTTGCACAGCACAGGGAAGCGTGGAGAGCTGTATCAAATAAACCCGTCGCCGGACTGAAGACCGCAACAACAGACAACATATAGATACTGATATGGTTGTGCAGGGACTGATAGAAGAGTTGTTTCTGCCACCGTTGGCCGTATCCCCCCGGATAATTTATTCCTATATCTTCTCTTTTGCATTTATCTTGTTTTGTTTGGCATCTTTTTAACTACTTAAAATAATTTCGAAAATGAAAGTATGGATAAATTTTTATTTCTTAAGAAAAGATGATACAAACAGTAATTAGTGGAAAATGCAGCCCAAAACCTTGGGATGCTTGAAGGTCGAGGACTTCGCATCCATCGAGTCATCATTAATGTTTCAATTGGTAACATTAAGTGAAATTTAAATTGTCACAAGGAACTGTTAATTTAGTAGTACAAGTGTTTTGTTATTATCTATTCACACTCTTACGGCGCTTTTTACTGGAGGGCAAACCCCTGAAGGGGTTGGAAACTTTCGTCATGTCAGCACGGCGACAACCTTGTGTGAATGCTCTGAAAAGCAAACACAGATCTTCTTCCTGTCGGTTAAATTTCGCGCCTGTAGCACGTCATCTTCGTGGTATAGCAATTTTAATGGTCTTGAGTGTCATAACTCCGTCATGTAATAACGTGATATGGTACCCATGGCTTTCACAGCATATTCTGTCAAAACAAGAGTTTCCACCAGCCAAACGAAGACTGTGTATATGATATGTGCAACGAACTCTGTGAACGATATTATGTATAAAAATGTAGAAAAACCAAATGTCTGTAACATAATTACGACTAATATAACTGTGCGCATTTATAATAATCTGGCTTATATGCCCGTGCTTCGCAACGGTTGTTAAAGAAGGGCCTGTGCGTATCTTGGCTTTTTAGGCTGCCGGACCTCGGTCAGTTTTAAACATAAATAAAACGCGCAGAAAGAAGTAAAGAAATGTCGTTAAGTATGTAGTACACAAAACTAAATCAGTAACACTATCTTCAATCTTTGTTGGTATTCTTAAGATTGCGTCGCTTTCTGTCACAGACGTACGCTTCCTTGCTGTACTATGCCATACTTATTACGCAGCAGCGACGTATATTATATCTTTAGTGCACTGCACTAAACCGCTGCCGTAAGGAAAATCATAGCCATTTGGTATAAATACTATGTAAGTAACAGCGCCTCTATCGGATCTTTGCTATACTACGCTGCAGTTCAAGCATAGCATACACCAGAAACCACAAATTGCTGTATCTTTTCTTCCCCTGATCCGATTTTGATGAAATGAAGCATATATGTTGCCCCAAGGTACTCTCAGTTGACTTATGAAACCCCATGAAAGTTCGTATAGTACTCTTGGAGATTTGCTGTACTACACCATACTTAAAAGCATAGTATACACATAAAACTTCAAATTACGATATGTTTCCTTCCTCTGGTCTGATTTTGATTAAATGAAGCCTATGTTACTCTGCAAACTATTCTCAGTTTATATATACATGTGGCGTCTGTTCGGAAAGAACAGACGTCACATTCTGATCCTGCAGCTGTTATTATTTAATATTCATAGAATATATGACTTCAACTGCTATTGGGCAAAGCGCAACTGCCTAGAAAGCAGGAGACCCGGGTTCGAATCCCGGCTGGGTACACATTTTCAGCTTTGCCCAATAGCAGTTGAAGTCATATATTCTATGAATATTATTCTCAGTTTACCTGTGGAAACCCATGAAAGTACGTGTAGTACTTTTGGATATCACCAAAATGTTCAAATGTTTGTAAATCCATCGGACCAAACTGCGTGGTCATCAGTACGTAGCTTACAAACTACTTAAACAAAGGTAAACTAACCTAAGGACAACACACACACACCCATTTCCCAGGGAGGACTCGAACCTCCGACGGCGAGCAATCGCGCGCTTCGCAGCGAGGCGCTTTAGACCGCTCGGCTACTCCACTGCGGCTGGAGATTACGCTCAACAAATAGACACACGATGGTTTTTAAACAAATGATTAAATTGTGATATCTTTATTTTCTCTGATCCGATTTTAATTATTGAAGCATTTATGTGACCGTACCATATGCTCAAATTACGTGTGGAAACCCCATGAAAATTCGTCAAGTAGTTTTGGAGATAAACGTGTTCAAAGAAATAGACAGACATGACAGTAGTAGATAAAAAATTTCAAATTACGATATTCTTTTTTTCCCATGATCCTATTTTTATGAAACGAAGTCTATACTTTGTCTAGTGTTACGCTAGAGTTACCTGTGAAAACCCCGTGCAACTTCGTGAAGTAGTTTTGGAGATAAGAGGTTTTTAATAGTTGAACAAACAGACACGACGGTTACTGAAAACACTTAAAATTAGGATATCATTTTTCTCCGTGATCCGATTTTGATAAAATTTTGCCTGTATGTTGACTCAAACTTTTCTCATGTTTCCTGTGAAAACTGCATGAAGATTCGTCCAGTAGTTTTGAAGAGTGAACAGCGACAGGCCAACATTTACAGATTTATTATTAGTATAGATTAAAAGGTAGCTAGTTAGAGCTCGCCATACGACGGACTGGATGGTTTTGTAACACCGGGACTCAGCAGTTTTGCAGGCGCTGTGAAGTCGGCGGAGCCCATACCCGGGTAGCAGCTTCTCCTCGGTTCCGTCTGCCACCAGCATGCTGCGTCGCCGACCGCCGCTCCCCTCGCACCAGGTAATATGATTTCCAATCTGCTGCCTCCTAATTCTATCACGACCTCCCCCTGCTTCAGCGGGCCAATCACAGCTCCGGCGTCTTGCATTCAACAATATTGATCTTACGAGCGCCCGAGAAACACGGCATTAAATATGCTCTTTTATATAATACAGCCTGTAGGCCGCAGCAAAAAGATATTCCATAATTCGTTTTCGCTGCCGCGCCATCAATTATTCGATAATTCATTTTTCATTATTTTAAACACCGAGGCTATAAGCTAATGATCCAATGCCCAGAAAATGCAACGAACCTTCCTGTAGACTATTATCAACGGAGCCTTTGTTTTAACGACTTTAGCTTTATGACCTGCGGTGTTATACAAGTCTTTTAATGTCGAGTTGGTTTACGTTCTAGGAGGCGATCCACTAATAATATTGTAAAAAGATATAAAAAAGCCAAGATCGCTGATCATCTATTTTTATTTACGACGACCGGTTTCGCTGAACTATGTCAGCATCATCTGGTACCTCCTATCCTTGTCTTTCTATTAACTCGTTCCGTACGTCTTTATTACTTTTAAAGCTTATTATCTAAAAAATTCAAACAGGCAAAACTGAATAATAATAACAAAGCTCTATTTTATTTTATTTTCTTACAGATTAAAGTCATGATACTGCCTCGGTTGTCAGTTCATTTTTATTCTGAACCACGACTTATGACTGACAGATGCTGCTCTAGTTTTCTTCCTTCCTATTTTTTTTTAATTTACAATAAATATAAAGAAAAATTTAGTTTCAAGGGTTTAAAATATAAAAAAATGTTTATATTAACGATTTGATGCTTCAGGCGAGTTACTAATATTGATTGTAGGTGACTGGTTTAGTGGGAATAGGGGTAGGTGAAGTAAAATGTGTATCAGGAACTTGGGGTGGATTTTGTGAGACCGTAGCAGTGCTGCGAGACTTTCAAGACAGTCATTTATTTTCGACGATTCATTGCATGTAGAAGGATAATTTAATTAAAAGTTCTCGTTTATGCTGTTACTACAAAAGCACTATTTTTTCCCTCTTCATGTGACATATAAAGGCTGATAAATGTGTGAACATTTTGAAGACGACTCTCACGACTGTATAGCACATCGCTAGATGCCATTGGCCGAATTCTAACTCTCTTCATTGCTCGCTCCACCCAAATTGGACCTGTGACAACAGGCATATCACCTAACATTTTGTCTAATATCCTCTTTCCTAGTGAAGTATATCAACTCGATAGGGCATACATTGCACAAGTCTATGTCAGGTTGGAAGTTTTGTGTACGAATATTTTGCCGTCATTTCTCTTTCGCCAAAAGCATTGCCGACGCAGGATTTTGCCCACGAACTAGCCTCTCGATAATTAATAACTTAAACTCTATCTCGAAACTGATATCTTTAATACTTTCTCCAACAAATAGCTTATGGTTTCCCAACGAAGAAGAAGCAACAGTTCAAAGTGTATACTTTGGTTAAAACTTGGAATATGTTTTGACAGGCTATTTTACGGCTGGTCAAGAAAGAAGATTGTTAAACATATATTTTCATTAACATATCTCTACGTATTGTTTCTGTAAACTGTCGCTTGTTATTTTTATTTTTGTTCACCCATTGATAATGAAACTCATTGTGTTCTGTGTAACGTATTCCCACCAAAGCGTAACGAGTTCGTCTTCATTGTTGACCATTCTCGTATTGCCCTAATTCTCCGGATTATGGTAACTAAATGATAACTACCGTCTTGAAGTCTTTTTTTTTTCCACAGTAAGCAGGCAATCGTAGAATCATAGACCGTCACAACTTTCCATACATAGTTGGATGATCGCAAAGGCTTTTGCAGAGTAAAATTGGTTCCATTCCTTGCTGACACAGGTGCAGTAACCGGTTTTAAATTTATTGCAAGAATTCAGTCCGGGTTTCGAAATTCTTTGTTATGATTTTTGACGCGCCTCGCCCATTTGGGTCGTCATCATATTATATAAAAGAGATGGTGGTTCGCCACAGCTGTTTCATGTAATCTGATGAGGCATCAAAAATACGAAACCCATCAAAATAACAGATACACATTTCTCTACCATTATAACATTCTTTGAATTGTTCCATAGAATTTTACAGCACGCTGATGACGTCTCTGAGTCAACAAAGTCGGTTGCACACCAATTGCGATAGGTACCACATGAAAAAAAGATCAAGTGCATCAGTAGCAATATGACTGAAGTCCACAAATGGTAGACTACGTACTTCCCATTCTGTACGGGTTGCACCCTATCATGTGCTGAAAATTCTAAATAAAATCCCTGGAGGCTACGACTGTAAGATATGCTGAAGGAATTAAGGATCTACAAAAAAACGACCTACAATTGTAGCTCAGACTAAATCTTCAGTTGTTGGCGCTTAAATTGAATTCCAGATGACCTCTTACGTGATTTTGGTTGATCTGAATTTCTTGAATTCTAATTTGCGCTCAATACATATCGATTGAGAAAACTGGTTAGAAGCTTTAGTTGCAAGTTTATTATCTCAATATACAATTAACATCAACTAAAAAATGTAGGATAGTGAACTTATGTTTATGAGAATATTTTTCTAGATAGAAGAAGCACACAATATACCTAAAGCCTTCCCATATACTTTTCTGAAAACCACAGTAAACTGTAAATATTATTGACTGTCGAAAGGAAATTTACCTCTGCGGAAAGCCTGTGCCCTAGGAGCAGAGATATCGTTTCTTTTTGTTTCTGTTGAATGTACATCATGTTCTGAGAAATCTTCGTTAATTTGAAAAAAAAAAAAAAAAAAAAAAAAAAAAAATTAATAGTAACGCGAAGGAAAAAATTGGGCTTAGAATCACGACCATTATCGCCTTCAGCTACGTGAAGTGAATCAGCGGTTTCACTGGAGTTTCAGCGAGTTCAAGAAAAGACGATTTAAATTCGCGTAGCAACTGTCTCTGCTCTACAGCCAAAATTCTCTAATGCAGCGGCACCAGAGCGGAAGAACTGTTTCTTGTACTGAGACATTGGCAATCCAGTGAGCTACTGGAAACAATGCTCTGTGGCAATTCAATGCAAAACGTTTCATTAGACCACAAGTCACATTTTAATAGGCATAAAAAAATTAAGAAGGTATCAGCATCTCGCCGCGCGGGAATGGCCGCTTGCTCTGGGACGCGCCAACTTGCGGAGGTTTGAGTCCTCAGTCGACTATGTTGTGTGTGTATGTGTGTGTATGTATGTATGTATGTATGTGTGTGTGTGTGTGTGTGTGTGTGTGTGTGTGTGTGTGTGTGTGTGTGTTGATCTTAGCTTAAGTTAATGTAAGTACTTTGTAAGTCAAGGACCGATTACCTTAGCAGTCCATTCCCTTAGGGTTAGAAACATTGAACATTTTTTATCAGCACCTCACGTGGGAAACTACACGCAATTTAATGGCGTCAGTGTATCATTACATTTTCAATACACAGTGCAAAAATTCTTTTCCTTGATATAATTATAATAGCGCGAGAACATATGTCGTACACATGTGATATTGCTTATGTTATAATCCACAAGTTGCAGACAACTGGTTTCGGTGCAGGTGTAAGAACGTAGTGGAAGAGAACAATGTACACAGCTCACTGAAGCTACGTTTCCACATTAAAAATCACTATCACATTAAAGCAGTCAAATGTAAAAAGCCACATTAATTATACTTTGGCGTTCTTCAGGTTAAGGTAGTAACACTAAAAATGGGACTTTGTTATCATCTTTTGATAGCTCGAAATGCAAATGAAAATAACGGCTCAACCGTTGATCTGACAAGAAAGTTAGCGATTTAACATTGTCACTTGATTTTACCTAAACCAGTACAGGCAAGAAAATAAACCTGAAAAAGAGGACAAACTGCAACGAAACACCAGCGATAATATTTCAACGGAATAAGATAATGAAACTTTGGGAGGGATATTAAAGTAATATTTTAAAGATGTAAAAGTTAAAAAAAAAAAAAAGAAAACGTATGTTTCTCAAAGCTAAACTCAAATATCAAATAATTTTTACTGTTTGTTACAATGCAGTCTGAGAGAATGTTACGTATTGAGTGCATAGATACAATCGTAATAGTAGATTCGTAGTCGTGACGTCCAAAATGTTATATTATTTATATTTTATTATTGTAGTCCGAAATGTTTTTAAAAAAATCATGAAATTACAGAAAAACTTAACGTGGGTCGTAAAACATGCCAGTGCGTATATATATATATATATATATATATATATATATATATATATATATATGATGTCATAATCTGCCTTTCGCTGCGTGTATTGGAACATAGGCTCATTCTTTGCTACAGAAAACTGATTGTAAAACATCAAATGAAGTTTGCTTGCGAACTATGATTCATTTTGTTTTAACCAATTCATCACAATTCCATATCTGCACTTTGAGGACTAAATAATCACCACCAGGAATGTGGTACGTTTGTTTTGCGCTATAGGAATTACATCAGGATTTTTGGCACTGTTGGCTGAAAATGTAATGATACACTGGCGTTGCTGAATTACACATAATTTCCCTCCTATGATCCTCGTATCTCGCTAGTTAGTTTCTCTTTATCAGATTGTCGCCTGTGGTGAAGTGCAATATTTTCTTGTTTTGTTGTTGTTGTGGTCTTCAGTCCAGAGACTGGTTTGATGCAGCTCTCCACCCTACTCTATCCTGAGCAAGCCTTTTCATCTCCTCATAAGAACGACAACCCACATCCACTTGAATCTGCTTACTATACGCGTCTCTTGGTCTCCCTCTGCGATTTTTACCCCACACACTTCCCTCCAACGCTAAATTCACAATTCCTTGATGTCTAAGAATGTGTCCTACCAATCTATCCCTTCTTTTAGTCAAGGTATGCCAGAAATTTCTTTTCTCCCCAATTCGGTTCAGTACCTCCTCATTAGTTACGCGATCTACCCACGTAATCTTCAGCATTCTTCTGTAGCACCACATTTCAAACGCCTCTATCCTCTTTCTGTCCACACTGCTTATCGTCCATGTTTCACTCCCATACAAGGCAACACTCCATACAAATGCCTTCAGAAAGGACTTCCTTAGGCGTAAATCAATATTCGATGTTAACAAATTTCTCTTTTTCAAAAACGCCTTTCTACCCATTGCCATTCTGCATTTTATATCCTCTGTACTGCGACCATCTTTTGTTATTTTACTGCCCAAGTAACAAAACTCATCTACCTCCTTTATTGTTTCGTTACCTAATCTAATTCCTTCAGCATCACCTGATTTTCTTACACTGCACTCCATTACCCTAGTTTTACTCTTGTTAATGTTCATCTTATATGCACCTATTAGCACACTGTCCATTCCGTTCAATTGCTCTTCCAGGTCCTTTGCTGTATCTGACAGAATTACTATGTCGTCGGCAAAACGCAATGTTTTTAATTCTTCACCCTGAACTTTAATTCCTTCTCCAAATTTCTCCTTGCTTTCCTTTATAGCTTGTTCAATGTACAAATTGAACAACATTGGGGAAAGGCTACAACCCTGTCTTACTCCCTTTCCAACCACTGCATCCCTTTCATGCCCTTCAACTCTGACAACCGCTGTCTGGTTTTTGTACAAGTTGTAAATAACCTTACGCTCCCTATATTTTACTCCTGCTTGCTTCAGAATGTTTTATGGAGTTTTATTGTAAGAATAATTCAGTGCGGTGGCGAATATTCGAAGTCAAGGATCTCCTATGTGAGCTACGTATAACATGAATCAGAGAGGAATGCTCTTATGACCTGTGAACCACAACAACTAGCACATTTTCGATATAGTAGTAGCATTTACTCCTGATGTAGTCCTTCCTGATCTTTTGTGCATCATCCACACGAATTACAAACTCTCTTGTAGTTTCGTTCTCTTTTAATCAGAACAAGCTGTAAATCTGGCGTTGTCCGGGTGTTTATTTATCCTATCGTAGTCCACATCCCCTTCCCCCCTCTCTCTGCATCCACCTCTTTCTCTCCCATCTCCCTGTTCGTTTCAAACTTTCCCCCTCTCAGCAACGTTTTCTGCAACGTATCCTGTCATGTATCATACAGACATTTATCTACCCAATGATCTTCCTCTTGGTTTAAAGGTCATGCGTGCAAAATTTCATAAGGATTGGAGCAAAACTATGCATTTAGTAAAATTCCTTAAGTTAAGTACCCTCCACCATGCTTCGAACGAAATTTTATACAGACAGTGTCATTCTTCATGTTTTTAAGGTAGAGTGTGCAAAAATTTCATCAATATCGGAACAAAACTATAGATTTTATGCAATAGAAACGCAGGGTTACATTGAAAAACTCAATTTGTTATTCTCAAATATTCCAGTTTAATTTCATACGACGATTGTTCTGAGAATAACGAAAACAACAACAACAACAAAAGGGATTTGTGAAATCGGTCGAGCCGTTCTCAAGTTATGGCGCGACCAAGGTATTTAGGGATCCATTATTATGTTGTAAAGTATCGTACCCCATGCACCGTATGAAACTTAAGGTAGACGGTGACCTTCCTCTTGATTTGAAGGTCAAGCGTGCGAAATTTCGTGAAGTTCGGAAGGAAACTGTAGATTTCGTTAGTCTGTAGTAGAAGTATGCCCCGCCATGTACCTATCACGAAATAATTACTTAGCTGACGTTTTCTACCTATAAACTATATTCTTGCCAAATTTCAGCTTCATAGGGGTAGTAGTTTTCGACATTTCTTTCATCATTGAGTGAGTGTGCTTTCGCGTTTATGTAGATAGATATTCAGAAAACAGATTACTTAATTAGTTAAAGGAGATTTGCAGACAAAAGTAAATAGTAACACGCAAATCTGTAATGCTATCTTTATTTGATACAAGGTCATGCCTGATGCGGCAGTTTTACTGCATCTATAGCGAAACTGTTGTGGGAGGGTCAACTACAAAACACATCATAAACGTTGAAATTACATGAAAACTTTTTTGCAGGTCCCTAACTACTCCCATTTTGCAGTAACTGACGCATAAAACTGGGTATTCTCATGCGGTAGTATCTCATTATTTATGACGTCATATCTCCTGAGCCATGTGTTTGTTTCTGTGTCAGAAACTTTCGTGGGGTTACGGTGAAGGGATCACCAAAGTTTCATTGCAATCGAATCAATGGTTTATGAACACATAGAGGACATACAAACATTCATACATAGATTTGAATATCAAATATTAAATAATATATAGATTTACGAGGATCATTCGTATATGTCTTGGTTCCTTAGAGGTGGAGTTAACTGCCTTAGCTCTTTTTATTATAGACGGGTACGTTGATATAGTTATTTTCTACAGTGCCGAACATTTTCTGTTTAAGTTTTCTATACGTGCCAATTCTGACCTCCACTTCGACCGAGCTTAAGCGAAAAATTCATTCCTTTAAAATTTTTGTTGACTCACCTATTACGTTCACGTCAGATTTGATATTTGCAGCGGCACGATGTTTTCATCAAGATGAGAAGCGTCGTGTACTGTGTCCGATGGCTCGTGAAATGCCAAGCAGCTTTTCCGCCACCACTCTGAATGTCAGGAACATGCTGCACAGTCGTCTTTATCAGAGCTGGGCGACCGTACTATCGTTCCTGCTCAGTGGAGAAGCCCTATTCGTCAGTATCTAGTGTTTCCACATACACAGAAACTTAATGTTTAGTTTCTTATTAGCTATTATGGATAAAAATTTCATATCTCGTAAGTAGAATTTTCATTATTCAATAAAATTCCGTGCTACTGTTTTTGATATTATTTATGTTAAAATTTTCTACACATTTACTCGTGACTGACGGTGCAGCACTCATTGTATTAATATAGGTTTAATACAATTTTGTACATCATCTAATTCCACTGGCTGACTACAATATCACACTGTCGTTTAAACGTGCGTAGCCCATTTACCCCAGACAAAGGAAAGTATTTATGTCTTTACAATCATTAGAATAATAGCGAGTTTGGAAGAGATGTATTGGTCTAGTTATTTGCTCTACATATTAGTAACGAAGCAAGAGTGCTGTGTACCAGATTGTACTAGAAACGGTAGAACTACCAACTACCTGCGTACAGACCTGGAAAGAATGTTGCAGTTAGTGCTGAACATTCAGCCAAAAATCACATTGTTTCTTGAGATAAAATGAGGACAAATTACTTATCGCATTCTTTGTTAAGATTCATTAATCAAATTGGATAAATATAAAGTACATGTTGCTAATGGTAATGAGACCACTGGATAACGAATCAAAAGTGACATTAACAGATTTTGGCCAAATGTGGCAACATCGAAATTACAATAAGAATTGCGAATGTTCCTCGAAAACTGTCCTTCATTCAACATCTGTTTAAAATTACTGTTCAGTTTGATTATTAGCTGTTACTAATGAGCTTACTGCTACGTCATAGATCATATTAAGATTCGAAAATTACATGTTCACTTAACTGGTCCCACTTCTATTTTCTTAATTACTGCTACTAAAGCCTTTGGTGACAACTTTGTAAACAATCAAAATGGCGTCTATAGCAGATGGAACATGAAGGTATGATATCCGAAAAAATGTCATTACATATAAAAAATACCAGGCATTTGTCATTAACTATGTCAATAATAAAAACAATGTGTGAGATTGTATAATATAAAAATACATCACTGTCAAATCTAGTAAGAAATTTTCGTAACTTGCATCATATGGTTTTGGTTGATTGGTATTTGAGCCCAGCACTTCAAGTACCATCAATACAAAATAAGTTTGAAAAACACTTTATCCATTTTTGAAAAGACAGCGTTCTAATAAAATGTTTCAATATGAAAAAATCAGTCAAGTCCGCAGAAATTATACATCTCAAATATATATATATATATATATATATATATATATATATATATATATATATATATATATATAGTTGAAGTCTATGTTTGTCTGTAATGAGAGGCCACCGAGTGAGAATACCCAGATCAATGTACCAATTATTGGAAAAAGGGAGTAGATACGGACCTGCAACAAAGTCTGCGTGTAATTTCGGACGTTTATGAAGCGTTTTGTAACTGACCCTCCCACAAAATGATGAAACGAAAAGAAGTCTACAGCTCACAACAGTTTCGCTGTAGATGCTGTAAAAGTGTCGCATCAGGCATGACCTTGTATCAAATAAAGTTAACATTACAGATTTGCATGTTACTATTTATTTTTGTCTTTAGGTCTCCCTTAATTCCTTGGCATCCAAAATTAAGCAATCTGTTTCCTTAATCTCTATCTACATAAAAGCTAAAGGACACTCACTGACTAAACACGAAATCTCGAAAACTACTTCACCTATAAAGCTGAAATTTGCAGGAATGTAGTTTATAGGTAGAAAACGTCAGGTAAGAAAGTATTTTGTGATAGGTACATGGCGGAGCATACTTCTACAGACTCTCGAAATCTACAGTTTCATTCCGATCTTCACGAAATTTCACAAGTTTGACCTTTTAACAAGAGGAAAGTCAGTGTCTACCTAAAGTTTCATACGGTGCATGGGGTGGGTACTTTGCAACATCAACTCGGATCCCTAAATACATTGGTCGCGCCATAACTTGAGACGGTTCGACCGATATCACAGGTCCTGTTTTTGTGTTTTCGTTATACTCAGAACACGGGTTGTTGAAATAAAACTGGAATATTTGAGAACAAAAAAATGTTCAAATGTTTGTTAAGCTTATGGGACTTAACTATGGAGTCATCAGTCCCTAAACTTACAAACTACTTATGAACTACTTGCCGGCCGCGGTGGCCGAGGAGACTGAGGCGCTTCAGTCACGGTCTGCAAGGCCACTACGGTCGGGGGTTCGAATCTCCCCTCGGGCATGGATATTTGTGCCGTCTTTAGTATAAGGTAGTACTTAAGTAGTTTGTAAGTTTAGGGACTGATGACCCCGTAGTCGAGTCCCATAAGCTTAACAAACATTTTTATGAACTTCTTACGAACTAGGACGGCACAAATATCCATGCCCGAGGGGGGATTCGAACCCCCGACCGTAGTGGCCGTGCTGACCGTGACTGGAGCGCCTCAGTCACCTCGGCCACCGCGGCCGTCTTTGAGAACAACAAATTGCATTCTTCAATGTGACCCTGCGTTTCTATTGCATAGAAATCGATAGTTTTTTTTCGATATTGACGAAATTTTGCACACTCTACCTTAAAATCAAGAGTAATGTCACTGTCTGTATAAAATTTCGATCGGTGCATGGTGGAGGGTACTTACGAAATTTTACAGAATGCATATTTTTGCCCCAATCTTTATGAATTTTTGCACACATGACATTTAAACCAAGAGGAAAATCACTGGGTACGTAAATGCTTGTATGGTGCATGATAGAGGGTACATTGCAGGAAACTTTGCCGAAAGAGGGAAAGGTGGAAACGAACAGAGAGATGGGAGAGAAAGTGGTGGATCCAGAGAGAGGGGTAAGGGCAGGTGGACTATGAGAGTGTAGGATAAATAAACACCCGGACAACGCCGGATGCCGACCGTGGTGGCCGAGCCGTCTGCGGCGCGCCAGTCACAGTCTGCACGGCCACTACGGTCGGGGGTTCGAATCCTCCCTGGGGAATGGATATTTGTGCCGTCCTTAGTACTAGCTAGTTCATAAGTAGTATGTAAGTTTAGGGAGCGATGACTCCGTAGTTAAGTCCCATAAGCTCTACAAACAGTTGAACAACGCCTTGTTTACAGCTAGTTTTCTCTACAAGTTACCGGTTTCGATCTCACATCAGGTCATAATCAGACCGATTTGTCTCAAGTTGGTGTTGAGAAAATATCATCGGTCTGAGCCGGCCACCTTTATAAAAAATAAAGTGTATAATTTCTGCGAACTTGACTGTTTTTATCGTATTGAAATAAATAATAAGAATACAAAAATCCACTACCCAGGAGGAATCCTTGTCAAATGTTAGTTTCAAAGCACAACACGGCGGCGTTGAGACATGCGATCAATATTACCTATGTTCTGTAGTGTGACATAAGTACGCGAATGAAAAGAAAGACATGTGTCATGCACTATCGAGGGCTTCAGTATTTAAACATGCATTTAGGCGTACTAATAGGGTCTTGAAAGGTAGCTCACTTCCCGCCAGAGACGGTCGCTAGAAGTTGTTTAGATCTTTAGTGTCACGTTCTGGGGCGAACGCTTGAGGGGCCATATGTCTTGTGACGTCACTAGTCGCAGCCACCCTTCGCGCGGGCCTCGGCTTAACACCCTTCGCCCCTCGGTCCGACTTCCACTGCTCCAGTAGTTCTCGCCATTTCATTCGTTTATAATCAAGCTCTTTTATTACCCGCGGGTGAGGGGTCTCTTGATTAGGGCATTGTAACTGAATGGCCGCCTAGGTCGTAGTGGAAAGGCAAACAATAGTAAGAGTTTGCTGATGTACAGCTTGGCGCACAGATGGCGAGAGCGACGCTGTTGGCTGCAAACGCCTCGGGCGCCTAGCCACGCGGGCGTCAACATGGGGGAGCCCCTTTCTAATGGCAGCTGTGACTAACTCCACTTAACCGCTCCCTAATTCAATAACCTGGCCACGACCGCCCCATTGTCACGGGCCGGTGTAAATAAATCATAACCGCGCTGGATGCGGCTCGGGTGGCAGGCCTCTCGGGGATGAATGGATTATGTTGCGGGCCGCAGCAGAGGGGAGGGGCAACCTCTGCGTTACGTCAGCTGTCTGCAGCGCTGGCCACGGGGTAAAGGCTACGTCCTACATAAGCGACACAAGCGTGCTACAGTTTCAGGCGACAAAAGACGGCCACAGCTGTAGATACTGAGTTGTGCTAAGTGTGTGACGTTCGCCTCGCCGCCTGTCGCCCACTACATTTGGCGACGTTTGAATTCAAACTCGTTTGAATCTTGTAGCTCCAGTCGCGCACCGGACGATATGAAATAATTATCAGCCGATCTGAATACAATTATCAGCTGAAAAATTTCGATTTTTTCGAACCTTTGTACCCAATATTTTCACTCTGTAAAGGGCTGTATTAGTTTGCTTATTCGTTACAGTAAGCTGTTACATAAAACTTTTCGAGATGTACAGTGGTAAAAAAATCAGTGTGTAGACTCTGCAGCTCATAGACTGCTGTGTATAAAATGTAGATAACATACCGAAATTGTATTTAAAATTAAGAACAAACAAATATCTTTTGTATGGATTCTTCCGTAACATCTTAGGAGAACAATTCCATATTTCGTTATGAAACAAATAAACAGTTTTTCTCTACTGATTTTTTTTATTCACTTCAAACTAGTTTTCGGCTCATTAGGAAACAACTTACATCTTCAGGAAACAACTTACACCATCAGGAAACAACGTACTAGCGTCGAGAAGGAACGCTAATTCTTTGATTTTCAAACAATTTACTCAAACATGTACATATACACAAGGTATTACGTTACCAGATTCGTTAAGAAGTTTTCACTTACTTCTCATGTAACAGATAGTATTTAATAAACTTGCTTATTCTCATTTATTAACATTTGGTTTAAGAACGTCCAACAAATAAACTGTTTTTGTCTACTGATTTTTTATGCACTTCAAGCTAGTTTTCTGCTCATCATGAAACAACTTACATCATCATGAAACAACTTACATCATCATGAAACAACTTACATCATCATGAAACAACTTACATAATCAGGAAACAATTTACTAGTGTCGAGAAGGACCGCTAGTTCCTTGATTTTCAAACATTTTGCTCAAAGATATACATATACACAAGGTATTACTTTACCAGATACGTTAAGAAGTTTTCACTTACTTCTCACATAACAGATAGTATTTAATAAACTTGCTTAATCTCATTTATTAACATTTGGTTTAAGAATGTCCAAAACTAAACACATTACTTATGCTACCTAAAGTACGTAGTATTATTTTACAATCAATGTAGATATTGTAGGGTCGTGTATTTTGAATTGTCAGAAGGAACACTTGTTACATTTGTTGTACATCAGACATTACGGTTTACATGTTGTGTTACATTTGAATATGGTACTCGACATTATAATTTTACAATTTTTATATTGTTTTTACATTTGATCTTGGGGTATGAACAAGAAAGGGAAAGTTACTATGTATATTAGTGTAGCAGTATTTTAATTGTCTGTGGTGTACAACATAAATAACATGAAAGTGTGATGGTTAATAGTTTCTCTGATAAGTGCTTGACTGAATTGCATTATGTGGCGCTTAATAGTGGGGAAGTTGTGAGCTGTAGTCGTCATTTAGAACCCTATGAAGGTTTTTGGCTAGACTTTTATTTACTTTCTATGCTTCTAACAGGTTTAATTTTTTACTTTTGCTGGCTATATGTAGAACTTTCGTGTGGATTTGATATCGGTGTCCTTCCTCCAGTACGTGTGTTGCAAATGTAGAATCTGATTTTTGTAATCTCCATTTATGGTCGTGTTATTTTGCCCTATTTTCTATAGCCCTGCCTATCTGCCTAATGTATTGTTTGTTGCAGTCATTACAAGTGATTTTACAAACTGTTGTTTAATGGATCTTTTTACTATTGTAATTTAATAAGATATGAGTTGTTGTTCCTCTTACATAAAATAAAGTTTTGTAATTGCAAGATTTGAGTGTTTTAGCTAGCTCGTTTGAAATACTTCCTAAATATGGGATTGTACACCATTTGGGTTTTGTTATTGCTGCATAAACAATGTGAATGCTGGAAACAACATTAAAACTTTGTTCAAGTTACATCGTGCCTTTGTTGACCAACACCCCAACATTAATGTTGCTGGCGTCAAACTTCTTGATGACAAACTTCGCACCCATGTTGTATCAAATTTATGTGGGAGGTGAGCCAGTATTCACTATGCAGACCGGACATTGCAGCATCGGACTTTAGTCTGTTCAACCGCTTGAAGTAATTCCTGGGCGTCCAGCGGTTTACGGCCGATGCGGAAGTGACATCAGCAGTCCTCAGATAGCTACATTCCAACCAAGAGACCTCTGCGAACAGGGCATATTGAAACTGGTACCACGAAGGGAAAAATGTGTTGAGCACCTCAGTGTCTATTTAGAGAAGGACAAAATCTGTAAGGGCATTTATGATTTCTTTTTTTTTTTTTCTTTTTTTTTTTTTTTTTTTTTTTTTTTTTTTTTTTTTTTTTTTTTAACCTACCAATCATTTTTGTAATAAAGTTGTGCGTTACTTTTCTGTTCATAATCCGTAGTTTCTTATTTTCGATTATAAAATGGACGCGATCTAATAATAAATTCACTCCATTTTTCTCCACGAATGTGCGTTAGCAACGGGTGACCCTAAAATGATGTGGCAACATGGCGAAATTCAGGCTCGACTAATAATACCACTCACATAGGGGAAGTTTTTATTTTACAAGTATAAATTTATACACTCTGAGACTGTTTTTCGTCTCGTTAATGTCAGAAACATTAATGCTAAAGGTGAAGCATTGAATTCAAATTTCTGATGCTGCCGGGAATCGAACCCGGACCTCCATACTAGGTATACGTCTTACCGCTTTTTTTCATGTAGATCTATGATTTCCAGTCGTTTTCATTGTTCGTAGTTGGTCGTTTGTTGAGCATTTGGCTCAGCTTTTTTATTACAGAGAACGTTGAGCTCTCTGACCTAACGCGCTGAGCCACGGCGGCCGGCACCGCTAGACCACCGCATCACTAGCAATTAAGGCGCCTCGGAATTAACTAAGTACGATTTCCCTCCACGTCACGAACTTTAATTCAGCTTCTGTGTTCCTATGAAAGATTGTCACATCTGCCAAGGCTCTCCATGGATCGCAATAGCACCTTGGCAATGGACAGATCGGAACATTCCTGCCTTTAACCTCAGGCTAAGGTAATAGAGAAATCGAGCTTAGACTATTCCGAGGCGCTTTAATTGCAAGTGATGTGGTGGGCTAGCGGTGCCGGGCGCCGTGGCTCAGCGCGCCCGGTCAGAGGGCTGAACGGCCTCTGTAATAAAAAAGCTGAGCCAACAACATATCGAACAAAAACGAACAAACTTGATCAACGTCCGCAACGAACAGAACTACACATAGAGCAAAAAAAAAAAAAAAAAAAAAAAAAAAAAAAAAGCGGTAAGGCATGTGCCTAGTAAGTATGGAGGTCCGGGTTCGATTCCCGGTCGTATCATAAATTTTAATTCAATGCTTCATCTTTATCATTTTTTTATTTTATTTTATGTTTTGTTTATTTATTTACTTTATTTCCGCCAGTATTAACAGGCTGTTAATCTACTTAACACTAAAGTTATAATATGGAGATGTCGTAAATTTACAAACTGAAGCCCGGTCGTGTTGCAGAATTTACATTTCGCAAGACGATACAACAGTGAGAGTGTCTTGTACTACTAAGCCTGTAGTTTCTATTTGCGTGCTCCGCGTTTTTCTCTATTGGTATCTTTCTCAAGTCTCTCTTGCGGACAAAGTATCTCTTCCCTCCTTCGCAGGATACAACTTGGATCGGACCAGCATATGCATTCAGGTCTTGTAACTTCATACGTAGACATTACTCATGCCAAACTGGAACAAGATAGCCATTTTATCTCACATTCAGTAGATTGTCACGTTATAAATATGGATAGCGGCGTAGTTGATGTTTCGGGAAGACGCTGTGCTACATTTCCCAGAGCAGCAGTGTACTCAAAGAGACCTAAACATACGAGGAGTGAAAACATGCTTCATAGATGAGAACTCCCCGCTGTTCACATTTGTCGGCGGTTGTTCTCTGTGCCTTGGCAATGGTTCATCTAGAAGACCTTAAGTTAGTTGCTCTCGTTTCATACCCAGTTTATACGCAAATGTATGAAATGTATATCATGAAAACAGACCCTGAATAAGCAAGCAGCCCTGTTATCTACAAAATTTAGACCCATGAATTACATCAGAGTCTTGTTTTACTATACCTTTTAGAACATATAGGAGGAACAGGGGTAGCGTACTTTTTTCAACGTATAAATACTTCGTATGAAGACACAGTTCACTAAATTAATGGAATAAGGAGTGGTAAGCATATGTATTAAATATTTTGGCTCTAAACATTGGCACCGAGCAGTCCGATAAAGAGAGATATTTGCATCTGAAAGATGGTACGTGTTGTGCTTTATTCACATTTGTTGGCAGTTCGACTATAAATCGAAGAACAGCAGCTCTGTCTCATATTCTCACCAATGGCAACTGCATTGCGATGTCTGCATTTAAACAATGGTATTTGCTAAAAATATGATTGATGATAGTAATAACATGTGCTGCATACGTATCAGGCCGTGCAGAAATGGCCGTGCTCTCTAAGGCGCTTTGCTTTGGAGTGCTTGGTTGCTCGGAGGTTCGAGTCGTCTCTCGGGCATGGCCGTGTGTGTGTGTGTTGTCCTTAGCGTAAGTTAAAGTAGTTTTAAAGTCTGGGAATCGATGACCACTGCAGTTTGGTTGCTTAGCTTTACAAACATTTGAACATTTTATTCGTGTCAGGTAAATTCTTTTCAAGGAAAATTTGTGGAAAAATGAGGATGATAAGAATAACTGCCACTCCGATAAAGATCCAAAATATGTATTTGAATGGAAGTGCGCCTCAAAAGTTGCTCTAATAAAGTAACCGCGAATAATTCTTTCAGCTAGGAAACACTGTTACGTCAGTTACCACAGCTTAAGTCACAGAGTGACGGGATAAATTTTAGGGGCTACCCATCCTCAACATTGTTCACGCGCTGTAGTAAGGCGAGAACAAATTAACGTTGTATTTGCAGAACCATAGATAATTTCTGAATTTGTCATATCACACACTGAAAAAACAATCGATTATCTGAATATTAAAGTAAAAAAAAAATGTAACTGTTACAAGCTTGTAAACTTTCATATTAATGTTTTCTTGTCTTCCCTGGTAAGTAAACAATGGTAATTGGTATTAGGTAAACTTTGTTTAGAGGTAAGCCACGTTCATATCTCTTAACATATTTCTTGAATAACGTTTTGTATAGAATTAACGATTTAAATAATACAATTACTGGAGAAAATTTAATGAGGACCTTTATTTTTCTACGAAATGATTTTTTGACCGAAGTATTTAGGGTTACCCATATTCAATACAATTGCCCCAGTTATTTACAACCTTTTGCCAAGAGCCCGGACTACTTCGTATACCTTCTATTCGTTTATCCCCTTTGCTGTCCCGCAATAACTACCCTATGGCATGTACTGAATCCCTATCAGTGGTTCTTTCACTGTCTCAAAGATATCGCTATTACAGACTCAACACGTAATACTCTCTCTGACCGTATTTTAACAAACAGCCCAAATTATTTGATATTTGTGGTTAGCTTTGACAAGTATACTCTTTTTTTAACCCTTACCTCGTTCAACTATTATTTTAATATCCCTCCCATAATTTCATTATCTGTTTCCGTTAAAATATTATCACCTGTCTTGCCGTGGTAGTTGGTTCTTTTTCAAGTTTATTTTCATGGCCAGTATTGGTTTAAGTATAATCAAAAGACAGTGTCATATCGACAATATTTTTGCAAATATCTCTGAGACGGTGCGAGTTTTGGGAATAACAAAAGAGAGCAACGTTGTAGGGAATTTTCTCCTCCACAAATACTTCAATTTTCGTCTCAGATGAACGCTCAAGAAGTTATTTGCAAATAAATTTCGAGCTGTCAAAAAGCCATCACAAAGATATATTTTTAGTGTTAACAAACCTACTTTTGTCCGAAACATTTGAAGAAATATGTTTTTAAAATTTGATGCCGATCGGTTGAACGGTACGACCTAAAAAGTGGGAACACGTTACAGACAATACAGACAGACATCGTCAAATCGACTTTATTTTTTGAAAATATCTCTGAAACGATGCGAGATATAAAAACGCATAACGGAGAGAAATTGTACAGAATTTTCTTCTCTACTAATTTTGTTAATTCAATTTTCGTCTCGGATAAACGGTTAAGCCGTTATTTTCATTTAATTGTCGAGTTGTCATAAGTCGATCGCAAAGGACCAATTTTTAGTGTTAATACCCCTATTTAGAGTTAAGTAATTACATATGTAGAGTTAAGTTATTACCTTTTATTTACATCCTTTTAAATGTAATCAACCTGTATAAATAATGTTATTAACTGTTCATCTGTAAAAATCATTATTATGTTATAGGTAACTCACATGTAAAGAAATATTGTATGTGTAAAACCCTGGTCCGATGTAAGAGAGGGCCTGATGGCCCTAATCTGATCAGGCTAAATAAATCAATAAATAAATAAAATAAAGTGGGCATAAAACACTGATCGTCTCAGAAATTGTTCGATACAAAATATATCTTTATAGTTTTGTGGAATATCTGAGATTTCAAAATTGCGAAAGAAATTGAGTACCGAATGTTGTAATTTTGACAAAGTACTTTCGAGCGCTCCGAAAGAAACGGTGTGCAGTGTGTCGTGTGACGTAGGCTGTTCGGTGAACGGCAGAGGGCGAGGAATAACCTACGCAAGCCATTTAGTCATCATGTCTCTCCTTTTTTTTTTCGGAGAGAGGTGGGTAGACGATGTCTCGGTTGTATAGTACTTGCCGTTTGGCTGCACACGAATTGTTACAAGAACAAGATAAACAGAAGGATAAGGCAAGAGAGAGCAGAAAGGCGCACAGAAGAAGACAAGGAAGCAGACAGGGTTGGCTTTACGGCGTGTGGCGCCGAAGTCGGAGCAGGGTCCCCGACGCGCGTCCGACACTTCCTCAGATTAGCCGAATAACTTATTGGCCCGTTGCCGCTGTAAAACCGGGACGGATCTCGCATCTGGGGGCGAAGACGCCGGGTCGGGCCGTATGCATAATGCATGAGCAACTTTCGCAGCGGCCTGCCACGAATATACGTACGCGAGTGCGGCAGAGCAAATAAAGAAACGCTGTTGGGCAATCGAATAAAGACTGTGGGAGGCTGGGAGGGGAGGGGAGGCGAGCAGCTCGTAAAGCACAGTGACGAGGAGGAGGTGGGGGGGGGGGAGGGGGGGCTGTAATAAGCGGGCAGCGTGGCCGGCGCGTCGCCGATGACCTCGTGGTGGCCAGTCGTGATCAGCGGAGCATCGGCCTCACCAGCTGTCGGTGTCCTCTGCTGCGGGGGCCGACACAATCGCTGAGAAGTGCCGCCTCAACCGCCAATTCCGTCAGTTCCGCCTTTTCACTGGCTGTGTTTCCCAACGAGAAAGGTTGTTCACGTTCTGAAACTCTGAGGGGGGTCTTGGAAAGTTAGCGCGATTTCTTTATCAAGCATGGAACTCTGTTGTTGTTATTGTTGTGGCGATGGTCTTCAGTACGGAGACTGGTTTGATGCAGCTCCCCACCCAACTCTATCCTGAGCAAGCCTTTTCAGCTCCACATAAGAACGGTAATCTACATCCTTTTGAATCTGCTTACTGTATTCATCACTTGGTCTCACTCTGAGATTTTTACCTCGCACGCTTCTCTCCAACGATAAATTCACGGTTCCTTCATGTTGAATAATATGTCCAACTAATCGATCCCTTCTTGGGAAGTTAAGCAAGGTTATCTTTTTCAACCACCACACTGTTGTTGTTGTGGTGTTCAGTACAGACACTGGTTTGATGCAGTTCTCCACCCAACTATATCCTGAGCAATCCTCTTCATCCAGTCATAAGAACGGCAACCTACATCCATTTCAATCTGCTTACTGTATTCATCTCTTGGTCTCCCTCTGCGATTTTTACCTCACACACATTCCTCCAACGCTAAATTCACGATTCCTTCATGTCTAACAATGTGTCCAACTAATCGATCCCTTCTTGGGAAGTTAAGCGAGGTATCTTTTTCAACCACAGAACACTGTTGTTGTTGTGGTGTTCAGTACGGAGACTGGTTTGATGCAGCTCTCCACCCTACTCTATCCTGAGCAATCCTCTTCATCTCCTCATAAGAACGGCAACCTATATCCATTTGAATCTGCTTACTGTACTAATCCCTTGGTCTCCCTTTGCTATTTTTACCTCTCACACTTCCCTACAACGCTAAAATCACGATTCCTTCAAGAATGTATCCAACTAATCGATCCCTTCTTTTAATCAAGGTTTGACAGAAATTCCTTTTCTCCCCAATTCTGTTCAGTACCTCCTCATTAGTTACGCGATTCACCCACCTAAGCTTCAGCATTCTTCTGTAGCACCACACTAGAAAATCCTCTATCCTCTTCCTGTCCACACTGTTTATCGTCCATGTTTTACTCCCATACAAGGCAACACTCCACACAAATGCCTTCAGAAAGGACTTCCTATGGCTTAAATTAATATTCGATGTTAACAAATGCCGGCCGCGGTGGCCGAGGGGACTAAGGCGCTCCAGTCACGGTCTTCACGGCCACTACGGTCGGGGTTTCGAATCCCCCCTCGGGCATGGATATTTGTGCCGTCCTAGTTCGTAAGTAGTTCATAAGTAGTTTGTAAGTTTAGGGACTGATGACCCCGTAGTTAAGTCCCATAGACTACACAAACATTTGAACATTTGTTAACAAATTTCTCTTTTACAAAAACGATTTTCTTTACAATTCCATACTGCATTTTATATCCTCTGTACTGTGACCATCATGTGTTATTTTACTACCCAAGTAACGAAACTCATCTACAACCCTTAGTGTTTCGTTACCTAATTCAATTCCTTTAGCATCGCCTGATTTTCTTAGACGGCACTCTATTATCCTTGTATTGATCTTGTTAATGCTCATTTTATACGCTCTCTTCAACACACTGTCCATTCCGTTCCACTGCTCTTTCAGGTCTTTTGCTCTCTCTGACACAATTGCAATGTCATCGGCAAAACGTAATGTTTTTATTTCTTCACCCTGAACTTTAATTCCTTCTCCAAATTCTCCTTGCTTTCCTTTATAGCTTGCTCATTGTACAAATTGAATAATATTGGAGAGAGGCTACGACCCTTACTCCCTACCCAACGTCAGACTCCCTTTCATTCCCTTCAACTTTGTTATCTAGTTTTTGTATAAGATGTAAATAACCTTCCGTTCCCCATATTTTACTTCTACTGATTTCAGAATTTGAAACAGTTTATTCCATTCAACATTGTCAAAGGCTTTCCCGAAATCTACCAAAGCTAGAAATCTAGGTTTGCCTTTCCTCAATCTAAGATAAGCTGTAAAGTGAGTATTGCCCCCCGGGTTCCTACATTTATCCTGAATCCAAACTGATCTTCCCCGAGATCGGTTGTGAAAAATCACATGTTTGTAAATCTAAGGGACTTAACTACGTTGGTCATCAGTCCCTAACCTTACAAACTACTTACACCAACGCCACAGTATTAATTCTGGCACAATAAAGGTTGTCCATGACAATTCTCTTTCACATGTTGCTGCTTTGTTCCTGTGACAATCGCCATTTTCAGCGGGAGGTTCTCCAGCACCCATCATACAGACCGGATCTTGTACCATTGGACTTTCATCCATTTTGTCCCACGAAGAAATACCTCGACTGGCCACGCTTTGTAACAGATTCGGAAGTGATGTCAACAGTTCCCACATGGCTATACTCCAACAATAATGAAACCGCTGGCGAGTTCTTGGATCCGTGAGACGTTCGTCACAATGTACGGAAGTAAGTAGAAGATAAAAGTTAATTTGGGATTTTTTTACCAATTACACATTGTAGTAATAAAATTACAGTGCGTTACTTTCCAATTATCCCTCGTACAAGACTCACAAGAAGAGCTCCTCAACGTCATTTGCCATCGAGCCCTCTCCAGCGGCAGTTGACTGTTTCTGTCACAGTAATCACACAGTTTATGAAAATGAAGACGCACAAAGTAGATGTATCTGTTAACGATCGTCGAGGAACGGCGGATAATGTAGCGAAGTAGATTTTGGACTTACAGGGAATTTATGCTCTCTCTTCTTTCTCTTGAGCAATGTTTCCGCACATGCTTGGTCGGCTTTCTTAATCAGATTTGGCGCGTTAGTAGTTACGGGGTGGCCGGATGCCATTCCTGTCGCCACCCCATGCCCCCTGCGAGGAAATGTATACCCTAAATGTCTGCATATAGTGTTCAATGTATGAAAGTGTAAATTGTTACGAAATGTATGCGACTCGTATAACTGAGGCGGGACTTTGGTACCAGCCAGGTATTCACCTAGGGGGACGTGGGAAACCGCCTAAAAACCACATCTAGGCTGGCCGGCACTCCGACCTCTACGTTAATTCGCCGGGCGGATTCGAACTGGGGCCGGTACGCCTCCCCGTCTCGGAACGTTGTGCGTTAGACCGCACGGCTACCCGAGCGGGTGCTGTTTATGCTCTACAGTGATATAAATTACGTTTTGCACGCGACTTATCCAACGGCTTTCAGAACAGAGAAATATTTGAATTTCAGTCTTTCTTTCTCTTTAACCATATTGCTGCACATGCAGAGTCGGCTTTGTTAAATCCAGATTTGGCGTGTTAATATCTACGGGGTGGCCGCCCTTACTGTCGCCAAACATGCCCCCCCTTCCCCAACCCTCCTGGGAGGAAATGTGTACCCTAAATGTTCGTGTATAGTGTAATATGTGTGAAAGTGTAAAGTGTTACGAAAATATTTACGAATCGTCTAACTGAGGCGGGACATAGGTACCAGCCCAGTATTTACTCAGAGGGATGTGGAAAACCGCCTAAAACCATATCCAGACTTGCCAGCACTCCGACCCTTTCATTAATCAGCTGGGCGAATTCGAACTGGGGCCAGTACACCGCCCCGTCTCGGAAAGTGGTTCGTTAGATCACACGGCTAACAGAGTATATATTTGATTTTTCAGTAATTCTCGATGTTAAGGACTGTTTTTAAAATTTGTAAGTGCTGTCATATTCTTCTCGATGAAGGTATAATCTTTTGTAAAGTTCAACAGGAAAATACAACTACTCTCACGCATTTAAAAGACTTGTTCTAGAAGCCATGTTAGGGACTGCGCGGCAGCTCCCACTGGAGGTTCGAGTCCTCCCTCAGTCATGAGAGTGTGTGTGTTTGTTTTCCTTAGGACATATATGAGTTAGTTTAAGTAGTATATCAGTCTACAGACCGAAAACCACAGTAGTTTGGTCCCATAGAATTAAAAACATTTTGTACTTCAAAATATCGACTTTTCCATTGCACGAAAATGATAACACATGTCGACTTACAACAACAAATTTCACAAATCATTTCAAAGCTTTCCTCTCTTGTTCTCGATAAGAGAATGTATGGAAAAAGATTATCACTTGCTACATTGTGGCCAAACATCAGCATCTGCCATGTCATTTTAATTTATTACATTTAAACTCTTAACTCTGTTAGCAACACATTTTGCAGAAAGTATCTACATGTATCACTGAATGCACCTACGAAATTACAACACTTTATGTAACATAGTTCAGGAGGTACGACCTGAATCTCAACAACTACCTCCTGTTTGGCTTGATGCGAAATACTATTTCAGTGTTCCCTTGACTTCTTCATATTTTCATTAAATAGTTCAGCAGGTATAACGTCATAAGCACTGAGGGATGTGAAAATCTAGTTTTTGCCTGAAATGACGTGCAAATTAACCCATGACTACATTCATCCATTGTTCGAAATTCAGAACACTTAGTGACTTCCAACAAGCTTTAAACGCAATTTCAAACCGTTTATACTTTCTTGGTAACACAGTCTAATATTTAACGCAGTAACTCATTTGTAACAGTGAGTGATTTGAAGATAAAAACAGTGGATCCCAGAAATAACCAATACATAAATGAGTTGTAATATACTCATTTGTACTGCCATCATATGTTTCAAGAATTCTTTATGCGTTTGGGGGTTTTACTTGTTCTTTAAACTGAATCTCTATAATATTCTCCATTTTAAATTGGGTACAGTTATAATATAGCATCCAGCTTTAGTTTAAACGTAATATCCAATTCTCGATGTCATATAGGGTAAAATGAACCTGAAGTAAAGCATCTCATCATGTACATTTCTAGATTGAGATCCGTTTCGTAATTTCATTATAAGGAAAATGACATTTCCTTGAAGCTGCTACATAATATTCAGAGAGATATTCCAGCAATATGCAAACATGAGACAGCCATAAAGGTAAGAGGCAGGTAACTTAAATACATTTTGCATAAAGTTTTTATTAGAGAGTGATTTTTTAGTAGCTAGGAAAACATTCCAGATGCTGGGCTATATGACAATGAGTCCCGGCTAATATATTATTTATTGAAAATTACATTACTATTGTAAATAATACGTCCAGAGTCTTTTAGGGGAAAAAAAGATGAAAAATTGATTGGGGCAAATGCAAATCTGCCATCTGTGTCTTTATAGTTCACAACCCCATCAACTATGCCGTTACTTTAACCTACCAAATTGATGTTTTGCTATGACAAAACAAAGTCACGCAGGATTGTCCACATTATGTAGGGCAACACCTCATGGATTGCAAAGAAAGCCACTTCCGTCGTCCCTCGGGCATGGCTGTGTGTGTTGTCCTAAGCATAAGTTAGTTTAAATTAGATCGAGTAACTGTAAGTCTAGGAACCGATAACCGTAGAAGTTTTGTACCCTAGGATTACAAACATTTTTGACAAAAAGTACCACAATGATGTGGTTTTCATAGATTAACATTCTGCCTCAGCATTAATATGGTACGTTTTTGTAGCAGTAAAATCGGAATACTAAAAGCATCTAACAAAATAAGCTTCAAATACTGATATCCAAGTTCTTGTCATTATATTGTAACAAGTCATATCTACAACTAAGACTTCAACTTCAACCTACCAACCTAAGTTACACCAGATGTTGTCAAAAATTGTTGCAGAAGTAAAATGAAATTGTGAAATGCTAAGACTATCGAAAAATCTTCAGCCAAAACATGTAGTTGTCACTTCTAATACTTTATCATTAATGAAGAGTCTTAACTATTCACATACGTTAGTTAAGCAAACCCAAAGTTTTAATAATAGGCTTAAAGAAAAGGATGTGATTGTTACAAATGCAGATAAAGGTAGTCCTTTGATATTGTAAATGGTGAGGATTATGTCAGTAAAATTTTGAATTTCTTTGGTGAAAGTAATGTTTTGAAAATTTCTGAAAATCCTTTACCTACATTCGTGAGTGATATAAGAAGCTTAATTAATCATTCTGATTCATTTTTTAGTTCTAAAAGTGAGAAAAATAATGTACCTACGATGAACACGGGATTGGCTTTTTTAAGATCACAGGTAAAGTTGCATAAAAACTATTATATCCTATAGTTATCTCTTGTTAGTGCCCCAATTATTATATTAACAGTTTCTGCGAATGTAAAATTAAGGAACTATATATCTTTCAGAAAAGAATCCGTACATTACATTAAAGTCATCCACAAAACTGTTTTTAATAACATTAACAATTTATGCTAACCAGCATTTGTACAAGAACTTGTCAATCTTATAGAACATTTCCTTTCTTTTAATTACTTTTTAATGGGCACATATATATCATCAAAATGATGCCTAGCAATTGGTTTGAGTTTTTCTTGTATTCGTGCTGAAATTTTTATTAATAGTGTGAGAAAAAAACTGTTTGAAATGCAAAATGAGCTTATTAATAAAACTGTACTTTACAAACTTTACATTGAAGATATTTTCATCACCATTAATGGATGTAATGAGGAGGCTGACAACTACAATATATTTTTGACAATTTGCACCATAAGATAAATTTCACCTTGGAATTTGAAGTTGAAGGCTCTTTCAATTTTTTGGACTTACAGATAAGTAGAAAAAAAAAAAACAAATAATCAAAATATGGTATCTTCTGTAAACCAACAGAAACCATTATTGCTGCAAATTCTAATCATCTCCATCCCAAAATAAAGCAGTTTTTCGCTCCATGTTCCACAGGTTGAAAATTTTGCTGTTCATCAGGAGGCTACTGACATCTACATCTACATCTACATCGATACTCTGCAAATCACATTTAAGTGCCTGGCAGAGGGTTCATTAACCACCTTCATAACTTTTCTCTACCGTTCCATTCTCTAATAGCGCACGGGAAGAAAGAACACCTAAATCGTTCCGTTTTCGATCTGATTTCTCTTATTTTATTGGGATGGTCATGTCTCCCCTAAGTAGGTGGGTGCTAGCAAAATATTTTCACATTCAGAACTAAAAGTCGGTGATTGAAACTTCGCAAACAGATCACGCCGCAATGAATAACGTCTTTCTTTTAATGATTTCCACCCCAATTCGTGCAACATTTCCGTGACGCTTTCCCCCCCGTAACGTGATAAAACAAAACGAGCTGCCCTTCTCTGAACCTTCTCAATATCTTCCGTCAGTCCCACCTGGTGAGGGTCCCACAAGGGGCAACAGTACTCCAAGAGAGGACGCACAAGTGTGATGTAGGCAGTCTCTTTGGTGGAGCTGGTGCATCGTCTAAGCGTTCTGCCAATGAAACGTAACCTTTGGTTCGCCTTCCCCACAATATTTTCTATGTGTTCTCTCCAGTCAAAGTAATTGTAACTCCTAGGTATTTGGTAGAATTTACGACCTTAAGGTTTGACTGATTTATCGCGTAATTGAAGTTCAGCGGATTTCTTTTAGTGGTCATGTGTATTACTTCACACTTTTCTTTATTTAGTGGCAATTGCCAATTTTCGCACCACGTAGAAATTTTGTCTAAATCGCTTTGCAGTTGCTTTTGATCCTCTGTTGACTTCACTAACTGATAAACGACAGCATCATCCGCGAAGAGTCTAAGGGAGCTATTCAGATTATCTCCTAAACCGTTTATAAACACGAGGAAGAGTAGGGGACCAATAACGCTTCCCTGTGGAACGCCAGATATCACTTCTGTTTTACTCGATGACGTACCGTCTATTACAACGAACTGTGTCCTTTCTGATAGGAAATCGTGAATCCAATCGCACAATTGGGGAGATATTCCATAAGCACGCAATTTCATTAGAAGCCGCTTGTGGGGTACAGTATCAAAAGCCTTCCGGAAATCCAGAAATATGGAATCGATTTGAGATCCCTTGTCGATGGCACTTAACACTTCATGTGAATAAAGGGCAAGCTGTGTTTCGCAAGAGCGATACTTTCTGAATCCGTGCTGACTATTGGTTAATAGGTCGTTCTCTTCGAGGTAGTACATAATATTCGAACAAAGTATATGTTCCAAAATCCTGCTGCAAATCGACGTCAATCAGATAGGCTTGTAATTTTGGGGATCACTCCTATTGCCTTTCTTGAATATTGGAGTAATTTGGGCAACTTTCCAGTCTTTGGGTACGGATCTTTCGCTGAGTGATCGGTTGTAAATTATAGCTAAGTACGGAGCTATTTCATCAGCATACTCTGAGAGGAATCTAGTTGGTATACAATCTGGCCCGGAAGATTTATTTTTGTTTAGTGACTTAAGTTGTTTTACTACTCCAGGAACATCTACTTCTAAGTTTCGCATGCTGGCAGCTGTTCTTGGATTGAATACTGGAGTGTTCACTTCGTCTTCTTTGGTGAAAGAATTTCGGAAAGCTGTGTTTAGTAATTCTGCCTTAGCAGTACTGTCGTCGGTAGTATTACCATTGCTATCGCGTAGTGAAGGTATTGTTTGTGTTTTGCCGCTAGTGTACTTCACATATGACCAGAATTTCTTTGGATTTTCTGCAAGATTACGAGACAGGATTTCGTTGTGGAAACAACTGTAAGATTCTCGCATTGAAGTCCGCGCTAGGTTGCGAGTTTCAGTAAAAGATTGCCAGTCTTGCGGATTCTGTGTCTTTTTAAATTTTGCATGCGTTTTTCTTTGCTTCTGCAACAGTGATCTGACCTGTTTTGTGTACCACGGGGGGTCAGCCCCCTCTTTTATTAATTTATTTGGTATAAATCTCTCGATTGCTACTGATATTATGTCTTTGAATGTAAGCCACAACTGATCTACACTCGCATTTTTAGTTTTGAAGGACTGGAGACTATCACTCAGGAAAGCGTGAAGCGAATTTTTATCTGCTTTATTGAATAGATATATTTTTCGTTTATTTTTGGTGCATTTGGGAATTTCGATATTCAGTCTCGCTACTACAACTCGATGTTCGCTAATCCCTGTATCTGTTTTGATGCTCTTTACTATCTCGGGATTATTTGTTGCTAGGAGATCAAGAGTATTTTCGCAACCACGTACTATTCTAGTGGGTTCATGAACTAACTGTTCGAAGTAGTTCTCAGAAAAAGCATTCAGAACTAGTTCGGACGATGTTTTATATTTGCCTCCGGTTTTGAATACGTAATTATGCCAACATATCGAGGGTAAATTAAAGTCGCCACCGATCATAACAGTATGCTTCAGATACCTATTTGAAATATGATTCAAGCTTTCTTTGAACATTTCTGCAACCGCATCGTCTGAGTCAGGTAAATGTGTACTATAATGCATGTAGGAAATAGCAAATGGATTCAAAGAATGAGATATTAAGAAAATGGGTAAAAAGATGCTTTCACAGTGTCATAAAAACACACAGTAAGAATGTAAAAAATGTGATGTTAAATACGCCACTATGACTTACACAGACCAGTTATCATCAAAAATTAATAATGAATTTAGAAAACACAATGTCATAATAGGATTTAACACATCTAATCATTTGGGAAAATTCCTTTGCTGTGGTGTTGAGAAGCCTGTTAACGAATTTTATTGTGGTAGGGTATACAAGATTAAATGTGGGATGTGCGACAATTTTTATATTGGGCAAACAGTAAGCGAATTTAAAATATGATACAGGGAGTATACTTGTCTGAGTAATGCCCATTTGTGTCAAAAACATCATCAACTTCTTAATATTGAAAACAACTTGCATATTCTTCATTATGATAATAAGAGCAAATGTTTAGACATTTTGGAGGATTTAGAAATTTTTGTGCATAAATAAACTTTGCAGGATCAACTGCTTAAGGAACAAGTAGATCCATGATTCTTCATTTTCTCGTTGGCGATTGCAGCTAGCTGAATTGTCATGGGTCCAAAACTAATCCACTACTAATAACATAGAAAACACACCAAATTGCAATTCTCTGGTATTTTATGTCCTTATTACCGTCCAATTGTCCCCATTTATACTTAGTGTATAAGTCTCATAAATTACAACCATTATGACGTGGCATGCGCATTCCACAAATAAATAATACGAATTTGCACAGTTCATCTGTGGAATAAACAAATCTGAGGTGTACAGTGTGGCAAAACTATGGATCAATCACTCTACATACAATTAAATTTATAAGGGGCAGCCCTCAGTCGCAAAGTACGAAAATAATCGTAACCAGGTTTCAATGCCGCTATGGGCAGCTTCTTCAGATGAAGATGAATATGTTAAAACTACATGTCAAAATTTAAAATACAAAAAATATATATCTGACATAATCAGATAGTCATACCTAAAAAGTAAATAGTTTACTTTTTAGGTATGACATCCTGCGGACGTATAATGCAGCTATATCGGTAGCATTTCTTTGAGGGATTCGTTGTAGTGGACGACGATTCTCGAGCTCAGCGTACACAACTTGTAAACACAAAGTCAGAACGTCAATGTTCCATTTTTATGTTCAGGCCGTAGAATGTTTGTGATGCAACACATTTTTGATGAAGGTGAAAGAAAGTACCAGAAGTTGGATAAATGTTAGTTATTCAATTATGCGACCGGTTTCGGTGTTACAATTACACTATCTTCAGGTCCCCGTTGTGCAACTGTCAGTAGTATCACATTTAAAAATGGCAGCCAATGACGTTGTATTTCTGACATGAATGGACTAAGAAATTTACAGCTGCCGTTTTTAAATGTGGTAGTACTGAAAGTTGCACAATGGGGGACTGAAGATTGTGTGATTGTTAACACAAAAATCTGTCACATAATTGAATAAATAATATTTATAAAGCTTCTGGTACTTTCTTCTACCTTCAAATTTATCAGTTGTAGTTCCAACCCATTGATTATGAAGAAAATTAAACATTTTTAATGTGTGGAAAAACGTTTCATGCGAATAATGTTCGGCAATTTGGGTAGCACAATAGTTCGCTGGAATTATCCTGAATGTTTCTAGACTGTAATTTTCAATCTGCGGCAGGGTGTGCGCTGATATGAAACTTACTGTAAGATTAAAATTGTGTGCCGGAACTGGGACTCGAACCTGGGACCTTTGCCGTTTGCGGGCAAGAGCTCTACCGGCTGAGCTATCCCGACACAACTTTACTTCTGCCAGTACCTCGCCTCCTACTTTCAGTCAGTAGAGCTCTTGCCTGCGATAGGCAAAGGTTCCAGGTTCCGAGTCCCGGTTCTGGCACATAAGTTTAATCTCCTAGGAATTTTCAACCTGACTGTTCTTCAAACCAATCGTGAAGAAGTGTGACCCAGTGGCAGGGAGTACTGTTATGCATAAAAATTTGTTTGGAAACATCAAGTTATCAATTTATAAATGGTCCCAATTACCAAATTCAAATGTTCAAATGTTTGTAAGTCTACAGGACCAAACTGCGTCGTCATCAGTCCGTAGCTTACAAACTACTTAAACCTAGAGAGGACTCGAACCTCCACGGCGAGCAACCGCGCGTTCTGCAACGAGACGCTTTAGACCACTCGGCTACTCCACCGCGGCTACCAAGTACCCGAATTCTATCATTTACAGTCAATGATCAGCTTTGTTTGACCTGATGAGTCAGCCCATTCTATGTATAAAAATGTCACCCCATTTTGAAGACACGACGAGTATTCGTAGTGCATTGTTGAGATACTGGGTCCATATCCCGTGGGGTCTGCACATATTCGAACCGAATAGAAATTGAAATTGGGTCTCATCCCACCAACCTATGGTTTTCCGCTCATCTAGCTTTCAACCGGCATAGTCACGAGCCCAGGAAAGGCGCTACTGGCGATATCGTGCAGTTAGCGAAGTCACTCGGTTGTCTGCTGCCATAGACCATTAGCGCCAAACTGGGCAGCACTGTCCTAACGCATACGTTCGTAGTACGTCCCACGTTGATATCTGCGGTTATTTTACGCAGTCCTGCTTATCAGTTGGCACTGACAACTCTACGCAAACGACGCTAATTTCGAATTTTTAATGGTCCGTCCGGCACAGTGCTCGCGACAAGTAATTCCTGAAATTTAGTATTTTGGGCAAAATCTTGACACTGTGGATCTTGGAATAGTAGTCAGTTGACTAACTATTATTAAAACGCAGTGGCCCAACTACCAATACGTCTTCAAAGCCTGCTGATTCCTGTCGTTTGGTCGCCGCAGTGCTGTTGAAAACTGTTTGCATACTAATCATTAGAGTACGGATGACAGCTCCGCCAATGCATCATCCTTTTTAAACTGTTCTACGCGTTACTGTCACCAGTTGTAGCTGTGTATTATTATAGGATACATATTTCAGGAGACATGATATCATGATGTTATAATTTAGTGCAAATACCAGAAGATGATGTCTATGTACATCGAAATCGGTCGTCTGTTATAAATAAAGACGAAAGCCGCGATCTTGGCATTTCATTATTCAAAAAAATACATTTATAAGATCGCTTCCTGCCATGAACAAATTATACGATGTCATACAGATTGGGCGTCACATAAACAAAACTAAAGGCCGTAATTAGCTACATATACGTGTGAAATAGAAAGTGAGTCAGAGGGAGAGGAATGAAAAGGTATATCATACAAATGGAATAAATACATACCAGTGCAACACTGGGTACTAAGGCTACTATTCTATAATGGAGGAAATCAACAAACATCGCATTCAACACCATTCAATATGGCTGTTCCTCTTTCAAGCTTGTGTCGCAAAACCCAAGTCGCCTGAAATGTCAAAATTGCCCTAAGACAAGTGGAAGGACTGGCTGGGTACCTAAACTAAAAGCAATTATTACTTTGAAAAGTATTTATTAAAACAATCACGAAGTACATTCAGAAATTAAAAATTTGGATGCATTCATCTTAAAACTTAACAAGCAGTGGGTGAAGCCTATACTTTAACTGTTAGAAAGATTGGTAAAGCTAAGCATCAACTTTAAATGAATTCTTAAAAGAAATCAGCAAATAAAATTGATCATTGGGTGAGGCCCACTTAAAATCTGACAAACAGTGGATGAAGCTCGTACATTAATTTGTTAAATGATCTAACAAAAAACTCAAAGAGAAAGCGCCAACTTTAATTCTCAAACAAATGAAACTGAGGGGTGGGTGAAGCCCAATTTAAAATTGAACAACCAGTGTGGAGCCTGTGCATTAATTGTTAATTAAATTTACATAAATTAGACAGGGTAAAGCACCAAGTTTGCTTGAATTCTTAAGTAACAATTACCACAAGGTGCCATTAATAAATTAAAATCTAAAAGTCACACTACATATATGAAATCACTATAGGGTAAACAAACATTCAAGTCCAACGAAGTCCTGAACACTCCTGGCTGGCAATGATTAGAGCTTAACAGGCCGGTGACACCAACAGTGAATTAAATCTACGACGTAGTAGCCAGCAGTTGATGACAGCATAATAAATATTCCAACAAGAATATATTCGGACCTTAAAAAATACTTATTGCTTACATGTAACACCTGACGAATTAATTAATTAATTTAATTAATTAATTATTGAATTTTAAAGAAGTTATTATTGACAGTACGGCATTAGATCATGAGTGTGATAATTAGCATTATTTGAGGCTGAAGCAAGTAACAGTTCAGACATACACACTGAGGGAATATTTTTGGTTACAATTTATCATTCATAAAACATGGTAGACAGTACTTGGCAACAGTATTTTATGTGGTTGTAAAGTATGGTGCAATACTACGTTACTCGCGAGCGCGAGGGATGTTGACATGGAGACGTGACGTGGCAAGGAGGAGGAAAAAATTGGCGAAATATATTGTGCAGATGCGCTAGCCAGCGATACCCTCTCGCTTCTTGCTCAGCGGACGACACGTCGTGTTTAAGGGGAGAGCGCGTTTTGCGCATCTTTGACTGTGGACAATGTGCGTGAGAGAGAAGGCACATTTTCAGTACTGCACTGAAAAGAGCCGCTCTGTGGAAAACAGATCTGAAATTACTTCTTGATTGAGAGTAATCAGATTGTGCGATATTTGCTGTGTTGGTCAGGCACTTCTTGTCTGACGCGAATAACGACAGAGTGAAATAGTTAACGCCTGTGGGCGAATTATAGTGGCATCGTGGTGGGTTGATTCATGCAATCAGTAGCGGATGTTTTGGGTGTCTCAACATTATTGAGACATAGAAAGTATTTCGATCGACAGAAGTTGATCCAGTCACGCAAGTTGATTTTCAGCGACGACACATCAGTTTGCAGCCATCTCAACGAAAGGTACTGTGTGCAACAAAAAAACATCGCGTGTTTAGTGCGACAGCCTCGAACGTATCTGTAGTTTTGTCAATTTAAAATCAAGTTAGGTACAGTGTTTCAGCCATTTTGCCAAGTGTAGATTTCTTTATTTTTAAAATTCATTTAAAATTTCGAGACAAAGATTCTATGATTTTTCGTTGTAATTTCTGTTCCTCGAGTTAACAGCTTCTATCCTAACAAACCTGAATTCTTGTGAAATTATAGTTCAGACAATACGTATTCTTTGTTTAAATAAATTAAATACACTGAAATCGCGTTCACTTTCAGTAGCTAGTCAAGTCAAATTTGTACCCAGTTTGACCTTGCTAGTAGTATATAGTTACGGGAGATGTAATCTGAGTTTAAGTACTGTTATAGAAACATATCTTAATTCAACAAGGACTTGATGTTAGATTCTCCCACGCAGGAGCTACGGGTACACTGCTAGATAGCTAGTGCGCAATAAAAATCAGTTGGAAGTTTATACAAAGTTACATCATCGCAAGCATCAATTTTCGCTTTATTCATGTAACGAATAAAAGGATGAAATTCCACACAAGGTTAGGGCGGGATGATTACCTTTAAACTTTCATATACTCTGGTTAAACCTTCGAAACTCCAGAAAAAAAAGAAAAAAAAAAAAGCATATGAAGTTCACAGCATGCCAGTAAATTTCACTCAAGCAACGTCGAGACAGAACTTTTGAACTGTCGAAAATGGCAATGAAAATAACAGAAGCTTGCAAAGTTCAGAACACGCAAACAAATTTCACCAATAGAATGTCGGCCCGGAATTCGGAGACGGGTATTAATCCCTATGCGAACCACCAGCAGACGAAAAACGCTATTTAACTTATTGGTTCCACAGTGACGAAAGTCATGCCTTCCTTGCCTGCTGGAATGCCTTTCAATGAGCATATCATGACACACAAATCCTTCATAAGATTAGCAACCCCTCAGGTCTTGAGAAAGATGCGAAACACAATTTGCTACTATGGGCTGATAAGGGCTAGCAAAAGAAGACATCTTGATGAAGTCAATCACAGCCAGACATACTGCTGGAGCATGCTGACCACTCCGCAGACTGACTCACTGCTGGCCGAACTGGTCCATCCGTCGGAAGAGACCCCACTTACCAGTGTGCATGCACAAAAGGTATTCACGTGGGTAAGACATGCCCACAGATAGCGACAAGTGCGCCATCAGTGATAGCAAGTGGAAACATCATCGACAGTCGGTTGAGAAAATTGACTTATACCAAAACAATAGATTAGATTACATTAGATTAATACTTGTTCCATAGATCATATATACGACATTTCGTAATGATGTGGAACGTGTCAGTCTAGTAAATGTTGTCTACACTTTACAGTCAATATTTTAAGTATTTCTTACTACATTTTTGTTGTTTTTCATTTTTTATTTTTATTTTTTATTTTTAAAAAGTTTTATCTAAAAATTCATCTACATTGTAGAAGGAGTTGCCATTCACAAATTCCTTTAATTTCTTTTTTAATACTAGTTGGCTATCTGTCAGACTTTTGATCCTACTTGGTAAGTGACCAAAGGCTTTTGTGGCAGCGTAATTCACCCCTTTCTGAGCCAAAGTTAGATTTAACCTTGAATAGTGAATATCATCCTTTCTCCTATTGTTGTACCTATGCACACTGCTATTACTTTTGAATTGGGTCGGATTGTTAATAACAAATTTCATGAGTGAATATATGTATTGTGAAGCTACAGTGAAGATTCCTAGATCCCTAAATAAATGTCTGCAGTATGCTCTTGCGTGGGCTCCAGCAATTATTCTGATTACACGCTTTTGTGCAATGAATACTTTTGTATTCAATGTTGAATTGCCCCAGAATATGATCCCATATGAAAGCAATGAATGAAAATATGCGTAGTAAGCTAATTTACTGAGATGTATAACACCAAATTTTGCAATGACTCTGATAGCATAAGTAGCTGAACTCAAGCGTTTCAGGAGATCTTCAATATGTTTCTTCCACTTCAGTCCCTCGTCAATGCAAACAGAATGCGCTGTAAAATAGATTGTAGGAGGAAAGATGGCAACTCGTGACAGAAAGGCAAATTGAATCAGAGAATAAAGACCACCCTAGATACAATTACAAAGGAATTCCCGTAAACAAAGATGCCACAAATTAGAAAACAAGGCGGTCGGGGGGCGTTGCGACAAGGGCCAGACCAGAAGAAAATATCGAGCCTTTCATTCTACAACTTCATTTATTTAAATACAGTGCAAATCTCATTTAAGTGCATTGCAGAGGGTTAGTCGAGAGGCTGTTTTGATAGTTCTCTATCATTCCATTCTCTAAATAGCGCGCTGGCAAAAGGTACACTCAAATTTTTTCCGTTTTCGATCTGATTTCTCTTATTCCATTAAGATAATCGTGCTCGCCTCAACGAATAACGCCTTTCTTCTAATGATTTCTAACTCAACTCATCCATCATTTCTGAGTCACTCTCTCCCCTATATCGCGTTAATACAAAACAAGCTGCTGTTCTCTGAACTTTCTGTATATAATCAGTCAGTCACACATGGTGGGATCCTGCAATGGGCAGCAATATTAGGATACACAAATGTATTGAAGGCAGTATCTTTGTAGAACTGTTGCATCTTCTAAGTGTATTGGCAATGAAACGTAGTCATGTGCTCTTTCCAATTTAAGTCGTTCATAATTGTTATTCCTAGGTTTGTAATTCAATTTATTGATTGGACTGATTTATCACGTAAATGGATTTCGTTTTGTGCTTCTATGGATGACTTCACATTTGTCATTAATGATAACTTGCAGTTGATTTTGGTCTTCTTGTGGCTTTTCTAACTGATAGACGACGCCATCATCCACGAACAGTATAAGAGAGCAGCTCAGATTGTCCCCTAAATCGTTTATAAAAGATAAGGAATAGTAGGGGCTGTATAACACTTCCCTGGGGAAAGCCAGCTATTACCCCTGTTTTACTTGATGGCTTTCGTCATTTAGTAGGTATTGCGTCCTTTTTGACAGGAAATATTTGTGCGAATCCCATCGCACAACTGTGACGATATTCCACAAGCACGAAATTTGATTAGAAGACGCATGTGAAGTACAGTATCAAAGCCTTCCGGAAACCTAGAAATATGGAATCGATTTGTATCCCTTGTCGATAGCATTCATCATTTCATTTTCTTGTGTTTTAGAAGAACGATACTTACTGAATAGGTGTTGGGTCAATATATCGTTCTCTTCGAGGTAGTTCATATTGTTGGAGGAAACTATATGTTCTAAAATCCTGTGTGCAAACTGACGTCAATGATGCAGGCCGATAATTTCGCCGATCACTCCTATTGGCTTTTTTGAATAATGGAGTGATCTGTGCAAGTTTCCAGTCTTTGGGACGGATCTTTCGTTAAGCGAGCAATTGCATAATATAACTAGGTATGGAGCTATTGTATCAGCATACTCTGAAAGGAACCTAACTGGTATACAATTTGGACCGGGAGACTAGCTTTCGTTAAGTGATTTAAGTTGCTTTAACTTAATACTCCAGGGATATCTACATCTAAATTAGTGACGTTACTCTCAGCGAGGCAAAATTACGATAGCCAGATTCTTCACTTTACGCTTCACAGTGCAGTGGAGAGTTGAATTACACGTTGTGACGTCACGAGCTCCTTGTTCACATTCGTTTCCGAGTCTCGTGGGAGGGCTTTTATGGCTACTGCGCTCTTTGAGACGGCCTCCTACATCCGCACAGGTCGTAGCACTCACAGAGATTTGTGTCCGCAGCGCTCCCAGCTCAATTCCCGGTTGCGTCTGGAGTGTAAATCGCACTGTTTATTCACGAAAAAGGACGCGTGTGAAACAGCTGCATTAAGGCTTTTTCGAGAGTCGAATAAGAGCGGAGTAAATCGTCAGGAAGAGATTGGACTCGAAGGCTAGATCAGCAAACTACTGGTACAGTTAAGGGCCCTACACACGTTCCTATGTATCGTCCGACCATCCAACTGACCAGTCAACAAACCAAATTCGTAGCGCCCAAGACACGTTCCGACAAACTTCGCGCAACGATTGCAGCGACTTTCTGTTATGGTTTCTGGTTTTCGAACTGTTTTTGTTTTCGCGTGTTCACTGTGTAGACAGCAGACGATCGCAGGTAGGAAGTTGGTCTAATAGCGCTACGCAAGGTACAATTTGTCGGGTGGAAAGGTGGGAGCGTCGGATGTCCGACGTCAGCCCCGACCTACCATCCGACAAGAAAAGTTGGTCGGGAAGCGTCTCTACACGTCCAATTTATCGGACCGGCGATAAATTTGTTCCGACTAATCGGAACGTGTGTAGGGGCCTTTACACTACTTATGCTGAAAAACATTGTAAGCACCAACCAGTAAAAGTTATTCGCTAATTCAATATTCATCACATTTTCAGTTTTCTTTATTGTTAAAGTAGTTATTGCTGTGGTGTTCAGTCCAAAGTCTGCTTTGATACAACTCTCCACGCTACCATACCCTGCGCAATACTCTTCATCCCTGAATAAGAACGGCGAATGACATCACTTTGGACCCTCTTACTGTCTCTAGGTCTTCCTGCAATTTCTCCCCCCCCTCCCCCCCCGCCTCACCAGTCCTACACTCCCCTCCAATGCTTAATTGATCAATCTTTGACGTCTCAGAATGTGTCCTAATTCTCGATCCCTTCTTTTAGTCAAGATATGTCAGAAATTTCTTTTAAGCCCCATTCTGTTCAGTAAGTGAGCTACCTGTCTAATCTTCATTATTCTCCTCAAGCACCAAATTTCCAACACTTCTATTATTTTCTGAAATGATCGTTCATGTTTCACTTCGTATAAACCTGCACTCCAGACCAATGCCTTCAAGAAAGACGTCCTAACAAATTAATATCCGATGTCAGAAAATTTCTGTTCTACAGAAATCTTTCCTTTCCATTCTGTATGTGATATCTTCTCTACTTCGGTCGTCGTAAGTTATTTTGCTACCGAAATACAAAACTCATCTACTACTTTTTTTCCCATTACCTCATCGAATTCCTTCGCTATTCTCTGGTTTTATTAGAAGATATAACATTATGCTTCCTCTTAATGTTCATTTTATACCCATCTTTATAAATACTGTCCATTCCGTTTAACTGTTTCTCTAGGTCTTTGTACTGATTAAGACAGAATTTAATGTCATCGGAAAACCATAAAGTCTTTATTTCTTCTCCCTGATCCTTAATCGTTTCTCCAAATTTATCCTTCTTTTCCTTGACAGTTTGCTCACACAGACTGAATAATACTGAGGAAAGGCTATAAACCTCTGTTACTCTCTTCCCAAGCACTGCGTCCCTTTCATGCTACTCCACTCTTAAAATATTTACGCATGTAGAACATACGTATAATCGGCGTAGTAATAATTACCATCAGTCTTCTGAAACGTACTTCATGACATAGAATCCAAGATCGGGTTTGTTTCGTAATTTAATTTGAATGGAAGATGAAAGTTTTTCGAAGTAGCTCACCAAGAGTGAAAAAGATATTCACTAATAGGTAGGATAACGAGGCTGTCTATAAAACAGTGTGTATTTGTACATTTTACACAACGTTTCATAATAGCTAAATCTTGCAGTGTGTAGCTTGGATTTATTTTTTGGAGTATTCGGTAAACACCTTGAAGTTTCCAGTTGTTGGCCTTTATAACACCCGAATTGTATCTGGGAAGTGAGTACTATTTTTCCCGCGTAGTTTCCTCTATGGTTGAGGCCCTTCTCGTAGATGTCGATCAAGTTATCTACTCCTACCTCATGGGTACGTCTCGCATAAGATCGTCTATACAGCTAATATTCCTTTCTATTTAATTAATAAGAAAAGCAAAGAATCGTTTGGAAAACATGAAAAAAAGAATAAAACAAAAGTGTTTGGGAGTATCTGAACGCTACAATGCAACCTCTGTTCTTAAGTTTAATTCTCTCCATAATTAATGGACTGGGACTACAGCTAATAAATGTGAAGGTTGAAAGAAAGTACCAGCAGCTGCATTAAGATTTTGTAATTAATTAAGAACCGGTTTCAGTGATTTATTCGCACCATCTTCAGACCCCCGTTGCGTAACTGTCAGTACATTTAATTGACATTGGTAAGCGTAAACTTCTTCGTCCTTGCATGTCCGAAATCAAAGAACAACCGCCAGGCTTCGTTAGTCCCAGATCACCTTATACGCAGGCAAGCAGTACCATAATCTCGGAAGGTGGACGGAAAACAGAGTTTATCTTTAAAATTGTTCCAATCTTGAACGATATGTCCCCCCTCCCCTCCTAATTGGAACGAAGGTTGCTCTTTATACATCTTGGCAGCTACTCCAAGCGCCGTAGCACGTATGATTTCGGACATGCAAGAACGAAGAAGTTCATGATTACTGGTATCAACGGTCACCCCTTTTAAAAGTCCTATTACTGACAGTTACGCAACGAGGGCCTGAAGATGGTGCGAATGTAGCACCGAAACCGGTCGTTTAATTAATTTAAAAAATCTTTTCACATCTCTGGTACTTTCTTTTATCTGAAGGTCACGACGTTTTTGAGGGATGTGGGTACTCTGAGAAACAGATTGTTGTTCTAGGGTATTTGGAGTATATGCCAAGGTGTATGAAGAGCAACCTTAGTTTCTTACGTTGGGAGCATATCGTTCAAGATTCGAACAATTTTACAGAGTTTTAAGATCAACACTGTTTTATGTCCACCTTCCAAGATTGTGGTACTGCTTGGTTACGTCTAAGGTGATCTGGGACTTACGAAGCCGTATCGGTATTGGAAGGCAGTGACTTTTCGAATCGCCAATTTCAAGACAGTTGCAATACGAGTCTAGAATAGCCTAAAAAGTTGGCCGTAGCGAAACACTGTTTAACTGAGAGGCATAATAAAGTTCAGAGACACTGGCAGTTGCCAGTACCTTCGTACTTGGAACAGTGTGTATAAAGAGGCAATTGAGATTGTGTTGATGGACAGTATGATTAATAATAGCAAAAGATTTTTTTCTCCCTGCAGAGCGTGGGACTCTGTATTATCAAAACACACTGTTCTATTACGCGGTGAGCAACAAGTGCTTGACGATAATCAGTAATGTTCGATATAGAATTGAAAGCTGTCTGCTCTTTGGCACCATTTGTAATATCAGTGTTAGTAACCTATTTTTATGGATAATTGATAGCTCTTTCCTTTGTCCAAAGAATGAACAGTATATTTCAAAGAAGTTACAGCTCCTCCAGTAGTCGCAGTAACAGTTCGGAGTTAGTTGCGTGCAGTGTCACAGTGTTAACATGGCTTATATGTGGAGACCGACCTACCACACAGTGGAGTCATTATTATTAGTGATAATACCTTTTGATAAGAATATTTCTGAAAGGATTACTACTGGCATCAGTCATTTTATGCAAGGAACTTGCAGGTATGGAAATATCAAGAGGTAATGTAAGATTAATCTGTTCTGTAATTTGTGAAACATTGTTAGTCTTGTGTACAAGAGAGGATCTCACTAATGAAATAGTACTTACTTAGATACTAAATTGTAGTTTGTATTCTTTCAGTAGATAAAGCATTTTATTGCCAAGTCACAAAATTTTTGATGTTATTATTTATCTTGCAATTTTTAATGTGTATATGATCGTGAAATTGTGCATTGCGCGTGGTAATGAAGGTAAAGGAGTCTATGTACAGTGTGTTAATGAAAACCATAAAAGTTGCAGAGTGAAACGTTAACTTTTCCCGGCGTAATGAATGTTATTACAACTTACAACCACCCGGCAGCATACCAGTAAGTGAGAATAGTAGCACAGTTTGCACAACAAAACGAGCGTTTCAGGGTTAATAGGCCACAAAAATAAAATCAGTGATGATTAAACTTCAGATCCATTATACAGCCACTACTATTCAGAGACTTTTGAGAAAGTCAAATGTTAAGAACACTTTTGTGGGTTTCGATAATTCAATGTGTTGTATGTAACTCAGATGTCAGAATTTTTACTTCCTTTCTGCGATGCTGTTAAATTTAAAATTCAGAATACAGAAATTGCTGTGCAATTAATAGACAGCATTAGTACTGATGAGTAACAATCAAAACAAAAGTTTTTAATATGCGGCCAGATAGCAAGGTTAAACATTCATGAAAATACTTTACTTCCTCGCAAGTGAATTACCTCAGAGAACGGACAGCTGCAGTGCGCATTGAGTATCATGTTGTTTCCGCATTCCAACCAGAAATTAAATTCTCAAATTTTCATATTCTCTCAGAGCATCAAGAGTGCAATACGTTTTACGATTGCAGTTTAATAAAACTGTATTGAGGTGCAAATCCCGTCTTTAAATCAAGCTCAAACACTACAATTTCTGATGTAGTTTTCCTCACTCTCAAGTTTTCAAACAGACGTTCCAGACTAGCTAGCTGTTCAATCAAACCTTTCGACCACAAAGGTGCCGACGGTGTTCCACTAGGGAAGGAGCCACCCAGTCTAAGAGGCAGCGACTATGGATGACAGCGCATCTACAGCTACATAATTACACTGCTGCTGCTGCTGTTGTTGTTGTTGTTTATAGGGGACCAAACTACAAGGTCATCAGTCCCCTGTTCCAGGCAGTGATGTAACATGTGATAGAACGAAAACACAGAACAAGGATTAGAGAATTCTTTGAATGTAAAATAAAGACAAATACTACACTTATACACAGAGGAGTGCACAAAAGGAATAAAAGTACAATTTCACAGCAGAATGCTATGGCTGGCTGATCACTAAGATAATAACGGTTGAGCGAGCCACGCTGTACACACTAAAAAACCACCTCAACCGAAAAGGTAGAGGCTGTCAAGTAACTTAAAAAACAGTGTAAAAATGAGGGTCTGTGAATCACTCAGAAGCGCCTTCTATTAAATGGAAGGGTAAAAACCAGATGCGCGAATAAAATTTAAAACAGTAGTAGCCAAGGAGGCATTGTCACCTAAAACTGATGGCAACGAATCTGGTAGGCTAAAGGACCGCCGCAAAGCGGCTAAAAACGGACAATACAACAGTATGTGGACTACAGTCAGCTGGTCGCCACAACGGCAAACTGGTGGGCCCTCTCGACGTAAGAGGTGGCCGTGTGTTAACCACGTATGGCCAATGCTTAGTCGGCAGAGTACAACGGACTCCCTACGAGAAGCTCGTAGGGAGGACCTCCACATTGCCGTAGAAGGCTTAACAGCACGGAGCTTATTCGGTGCGTTCGATTCAGCCCACTCTGTATTCCAAAGGCTTAATACCTTCCGATGGAGCACCGCCCGGAGATCCCTCTCCTGGAGACCGATTTCCAGCATGGTTGAGGTAGTAGCCTCCTTCGCCAGTTGGTCAACACGTTCATTTCCTTTTATTCCAATGTGGCCTGGAGTCCAAAGGAAGACCACAGTGCGACCAGATGTACCTAGTCTGTATACAGTTTCCTGAATGGACCGTACCAAAGGATGTCTTGGGAAACACTGGTTAAGGGCTTGCAAAGCACTCAGGGAGTCAGTACAGATAACCACAGACTCCCCGGGGCAGGTTATGAGGTGTTCAAGGGCCCGCCAAATGGCGACAAGTTCCGCCGTAAACACACTACTCCCACAAGGCAATGAATGTTGTTCTATATGCCGTCCGTGGGTATAGGCATACCCAACATGGCCATCGACTAGGGAGCCATCGGTGTATATAAATTCAGCGCCATGGTACGAATCCAGAAGGGCCTGGAACTGTTGACGCAGAGTCGTTGGTGCAACAGAGGCTTTGGAGTCTCGGGACAAGTCCAACCGAAGCTGGAGGCGAGGAAGGACCCAAGGAGGAGTACGAGAATGGTACTGGAAGGGGAGAGGAATAGGAAGGGACTCTAGAGAAGAAAGAAGGGAACGAACACGAACTGCAATCGGGAGGCCCGACCGGGGCCGTCGTCGCGGGGAAGGGAGTGCGTCAGCTGGGAAGAGGAGCCTGCGATTTGGGTTGTGAGGTACGGCATGAATACGGGCAACATAAGAAGCCATTAGCTGTTGCCTTCTGAATCGCAGGGGGGGAACCCCAGCCTCAGCAAGAAGGCTTGTCACAGGACTGGTACGGAAGGCCCCTGTTGCTAAACGGATACCACTGTGATGAACCGGATCTAAGGTCTGCAGTGCAGTTGGAGCTGCAGAATCATACACAAGGCAGCCATAATCCAGGCGTGACTGGATAAGTGCCTTATACAGTTGCAGTAGAGTGGGGCGAGCAGCTCCCCAACCTGTGTGGCTGAGGCAGCGGAGGATGTTTAGATGTCTCCAGCATTTTTGTTTTAATTGGCGAAGATGCGGTATCCAGGTCAGCCGAGCATCAAAAAGCATGCCTAGGAAGCGGTGTGTCTCCTCAACGCGAAGGGGTTCATCATTCAAATATAGCTCAGGTTCTGGATGAGCTACCCGACGGCGACAAAAGTGCATGACGCGGGTTTTCTGCGCCGAAAATTGGAAACCATGCTCAGAGGCCCAAGACTGTGCCTTTCGAATGGCTCCCTGCAGCCGCCGTTCTGTGACATTAATGCTGCTGGAGCTGAAGTAAAGGCAAAAGTCGTCGGCAAACAAGGAGGAAGAGACAGACGTTCCTACTGCCGCAGCTAGTCCATTAATAGCTATCAAAAATAATGGTACACTTAAAACGGAGCCCTGTGGGACGCCATTCTCTAAAACATGAGCGGAGCTAAGAGAGGTGCCAACCCGAACCTGAAAGGAGCGTAGCGACAGGAAGTTCTGTATGAACGTTGGTAGGGGGCCACGTAAGCCCCAATCATAAAGTGTGGAGAGAATGTGATGCCGCCAGGTTGTATCATAAGCTTTGCGGAGGTCAAAAAAGACTGCGACAAGGTGTTCTCGGCGAGTAAAAGCGGTTCGAACGGCTGATTCCAGGGACACGAGATTGTCTAGAGTGGAACGGCCCTGACGGAAGCCTCCCTGTTGTGGAGCCAGGAGACCTCGATCCTCCAGTAGCCACATAAGCCGTCGACTCACCATACGTTCGAGGATCTTACACAGAACGTTGGTGAGACTGATGGGGCGGTAGCTCCCAGCGTCGGACGGATCTGCGCCTGGTTTCATCACTGGGACGATAGTACTTCTCCGCCATTGTGACGGGAAAAGGCCTTCTGTCCAGAGACGATTATAAAGCGCGAGTAGCTGCCGTTTAAAGTCCGCTGAGAGGTGACGGACGAACTGGCTGTGAATACGGTCCGGACCAGGAGAGGTATTGGGGGATGCAGCAAGAGCAGTCTGGAACTCCCACTCACTAAATGGAGCATTGTACGCTTCCTGTCGACGTGTGCGGAAGGACAATTGCCTCCGCTCAACTCGCTCTTTGAGGGCGCGAAATTGTGCACTGTAGGCTGCGGTTGCAGAGCAACGCGCAAAATGACCTGCCATTAGCTCAGCAATAACCGTCGGGTCAGTACAAAGTCTACCTTCGATTCGGAGTGACGGGATTCCGCTTGGTGGGTTGTACCCGAAGAGGCGCCGTACCTGTGACCACACTTGAGAAGTAGAGGCGCGGGAGCCTATGGTGGCTACATATCGCTCCCAACAGTCCTGCTTACTCTGTTGGATCAGTCGCCGGGCTCGGGCCCGGAGACGCTTAAAAGCAATTAGATGTTCAATACTGGGGTGGCGCCGGTGGCGTTGAAGCGCCCGACGTCGCTCCCGGATAGCGTCAGCTATCTCCCCCGTCCACCAAGGCACCGACTTGCGCCTAAGTGAGCCTGTGGTAGTCGGGACATTCGCTTCAGCAGCAGAAATAATGTCCGCAGTGAGTTGTTGTACTGCCATATCAATGTTATCTGGCAATGGAGCAGTAACCACAGCTGTCGAGGTATAGCCATGCCAGTCAGCCCTATGGAGGGACCACCGAGGCAGGCGTCCTGCAGGGTGAAATTGTGAGAGCGACAAAAGGAGAGGAAAGTGGTCGCTCCCACAGAGGTCATCATGGACCTTCCAAGATAAATGCGGAAGGAGACTCGGGCTACAAATGGATAGGTCGATGACGGAGAAAGAGCCATGCGCCACACTGAAGTGTGTGGGTGCCCCACTATTCAAGATGCAAACGTCAAGCTGTGTGAGAAGGTTCTCAAGGTCTCTACCACGGCCCGTGCTCTCATTTCCACCCCATAGAGGGTGGTGGGCATTGAAATCACCCAAGAGGAGGAATGGTTGTGGTAATTGGGCAACCAATGCAGGAGAGACAACAACATCCGGGGGAAGGTATAGGGAACAGATGGTAAATTCCTCTATTGCCCGGAGTCGAACAGCCACCGCCTCCAGGGCCGTGTTGAGAGGCACAGCAGCGCTTGGGACGGTTGCAAGAACATAGACACATACTCCGCCAGATACCCTGTTATAGATGGAACGATTGCTGTAATAGCCCCGATAGCCACGAAGGGCTGGGGTCCTTTGTGCAGGGAACCAAGTTTCCTGCAGGGCTATACAGAATGCTGGAAATCCGCACAACAGTTGTTGCAGTTCGGACAAATGGCGGAAAAAACCGCCACAGTTCCATTGCATGATCACAGATGCTCCTGGTCGCTGGGACATGCAGATTGGGACGGTACACTAGTGTCTGCAAGATTGTTTGCCGTCGCTGATGGCGGAGGCAGAGCCTCAACGTCCATCGCGTTTGGGGACTCAGCAAAAGCCAAGTCTTCAGGGGACGTGAGAATTTCTATTTCGCCCTCTGAGGCTGACGTTTGTTGCGGCAGCTCAGAAGCCACTTGGTGTTCAGTCTTTTTGGGCCTCTTTTTCTTCCTGTCCCGTTCGTCTTTTGGTCTCTCCTGCTGGGAGGGCTTGTCTGCCACATCAGGGACAGAGGATACCCTCGAGGCCCTGCGACCAGCAGGTAGTAGCTTTTTCAGCCACTCACTGGTATCTGCTGTACCAGTGTCAGAGACTTTAGGAGGAAGGGCATCGAGGGAGCCCTTCCTTGCAGGAGGAGCCAGAGATAGTTGTTGGTTCTCTGGCTCAGGGATGGGGACCGTTGTCCCCTGTGGTTTTGTATTCGTTGCTCCCAAAGTAGGGACCTTGGGGGCAACAGAAGAGGAGGCGCCCCCTGACAGTATGGGGGCAACTGGTAACTGTTGGGCCGGAGGGCCCAGGATGGTAGATTGAACTTGAGTTGACTTTACCATTGATGTTGCTGTAGCATATGTCGACTTCATGCTGACAGGATGAACCTTTTCGTATTTGCGCTTGGCCTCGGAATATGAAAGTCTGTCCAGAGTCTTGTACTCCATTATCTTTCTCTCTTTTTGAAAAACTGTGCAGTGTGGCGAGCAGGGAGAGTGGTGCTGGCCACAGTTAACACAGACTGGAGGCAGTGTACATGGGACGTCTGGGTGTGACGCACGTCCGCACTCGCGACAGGTGGGGTTGGCATCGCAGCGAGATGACATATGGCCAAACCTCCAGCACTTAAAACAGCGCATAGGGGGAGGAACGTAGGGTTGGACGTCACACCGGTAAACCATCACCTTGACTTTTTCGGGCAATGAATCACCCTCAAAAGCCAAGATGAAGGCACCAGTGGCGACCCTGTTGTCCTTCGGACCCCTGTATATGCGCCGAATAAACTGCACACCTCTCCTCTCCAAGTTCTTCCGGAGTTCGTCATCGGTCTGGAGTAAGAGATCCCGATGAAAGATAATACCCTGGACCATGTTCAAACTTTTATGTGGTGTGATGGTAATGGGAACGTCACCCAGCTTGTCACAGGTAAGCAGTGCCCGTGACTGGGCTGGGGACGACGTCGTTATCAAAATCGACCCGGATCTCATCTTAGATATTCCGTCTACCTCGCCAAACTTGTCTTCAATGTTCTCAACAAAAAACAGAGGCTTAGTTGACATAAACGATTCGCCATCTGTTCGACTGCACACCAGGTATCGAGGGGCATACGCCTCACCTTGATGACGAGCCCGACGTTCCTCCCATGGCGTAGCCAGGGATGGAAACGATTGGGGGTCATACGATGCTGCATTGAACGAAACTCTTCCACGCTTTGAGACGCCGTTTTCGCGGCCGGCCACGCTTTTGTTTGCTCGTTTCATGTTCTTCCCACGAGCAGCTAGGGAACTAAAGGTCCACCCAGGCAGAGCCCCGCTTGCCTGGGTAAGCCTTGTACAACTGTGGTGCGGCAGGTTCCTCAGAGGTTGCTCGTTAGCGGCTGTTCAACCTCAACAGCCATGCATCTCCTCGGCACGTAGCACACCTTGAGATTGAGGTTTTTTTTTATAGAGGTTTATTCCGTCCTCGCGACCCGGGCGATTAAGCCAAGATCCCCGGGCTCTGAAACGTACAACGTTCCACCGTCGCGCCGAACGATGGTCGTTGAAGCACGCACAGAGCTTACGGTGTAGCGGACTGTTGGCGCGACACAGCCCACAGCTCAGGAACCCGGGTTCGCCAAGCCCGTACTCAGCAAATTAATGCTGAGCCCCTGAGGGGAATTACACTGCAAATCATATTTAAGTGCATGTGCTGAGTAAGTTTCAGACTTATGTGTACCGACGACCGTTTGCAACGTTGACACTAGTTTGCAGCGGAACTCAGCTGCTGCATCGTTCGCCTGATGATCGTGAATAATGACGGTGAATGTTAAATTATTCTGATTTTACGATAGGACTATAAAGCAGAAGACACTAACAGGAGTTGCACAATTCTGTTGCTACACCTAAATATGAAAGTATTTACAGCGTCAATCAAATACAAATTTTTGTATTATCACTGCCAGTCGGTACTACTCGTATTGCTTTCTTCACTTCACTTACAGTCTTCTGCATTTAATCCTGGTTGACAAGTTTATTAAGGCTATCTGTCAACACGTTATTGCAAGGCAAGCCTAGGTAACACGTATTGACCGCCACTTCGTCTCTTTCTACAGGCGACACAATATTGACACGGTCACATTTCTTCCGCTCCCCTACGATGTCGCAATTTCCGTTCACCCTCGAGAGAATTGCTGCTCGTTTGGAACCTCATCATGTGCCTCCCCTCATGTTCGTTGTTCTATCAGTGCTCACATTCCGCCCGTTTCAATATCATGGGCTACACAGTCTGCAACATTGGAGAAAGACTAAAGACATATTCATATTCACAGGACACGTCCATTAGTATGTTCTGAAGAAATGAATAGCCGCGGAAACTTGTTCTACGCGTGATGGCATAAAAGGCGCGAGAGACGTCGTGTGGTATGGCCATCCATGCTGCATTCATCTTGTCCAAAGTTCATCTATGATGTCTGGCATTGGGATACAGCACTACACCCGTCGCTTCTCCATGTTGTTGCTGTTGTGGTCTTCAGTCCGCAGACTGGTTTGATGCAGCTCTCCACGCTACCCTGTCCTGTGCAAGCCTCTTCACCTGAGAAAACGAACAGCACCCAACATCCTTTTGAATGCGCTTACTGTACTCGTCCCTCGGTCTCCCTCTACGATTTTTACCACACACTCTTCCTTGTAATGCTAAATTGACGATTCCTTGATGTCTCAGAATGTGTCCCACCAACCTATCTCTTCTCTTAGTCAGAATATGCCAGAAACTCCTTTTCTCCCGAATTCTGTTGAGTACCTCCTCATTAGTTACGTGATCTACCCATCTAATTTTCATCATTCCTCTGTAGCACCACATTTCGAAAGCTTCTATCATCTTTCTGCCTGAACTCCTAATCGTTTACGTTTCACTCTCACTACAGACAATCTGCTTTCAAAAAGTATTTTCTAACATTTAAACTAATATTGGATGTCAACAAATTTCTTTTCTTCAGAAACACTTTTCCTATCTTCTTTTCTCCTGCGATCAGAAGTTATCTTACTGCCCAAATAACAAAGCTGTCTTATTAGCCAATCTAAATTCCTTCAGCATCACCTGACTTTTTGTCACTACATTCCGTTACCCCGTTTTAGTCTTGTTAATATTCATCTTATAGCTTCCTTTCAAGACACTGTCTAATCTGTTTAATTGCTGTTCCAGGTCTTTTGCTGTCTCTGACGAAATTACTATGACATCAGCAAACCGCAAGGTTTTTGTTCTCTCTCCCTGGACTTTAATTCGCTCTCAATATCCCACATATTTTCGATTGTTAAAGTCAGGTGACCTTGCGGACCAGTGATAAAGGATCCTGTGACCGCAAGGTGGCACGTATTACTGCAGTAACATTCAAGCCTTGGAAGAGAATGCAACATACAATCTAATTTATTAAATAATCTACGAAAACTAAAGTCAGTCGGCCAAACCAAACTACCCGGCCGATTTCCTTCATTTTTGTTTTAAACGAAACGTATTCATCCAGAGATTTGTCATCAAGTATCAGAATTTACATAACTCTTACCTTCCTTTTTCAATATTCAAACGCGATTTCCTTCTGTATGTTTCTTATATGGATGTCCTTGTTGTAAACTAAAGTCAGTCGGTCAGGCAGCTCTATTCGACAGATTTCCTTCATTTTTGATTTAAACTAAAAATATTCAATTTCAGATTTGTCATCAAGTATCAAAATTAACTTACGCCTCTCTGTCCTTTATTCAAACGCGCGCTTTTATCCGATTGATGCCGCGGTGGAGTGGCCGAGCGCATTAAGGTGCTATGCTCCGATGCGTGAGCCCGTTCCCCGTCGGGGGTTCGAATATCACCTCGGGCATGGTTGTTTGCACTGTGTTTAGTATAAGTTAGTTTATAAGTAGTTTGTAAGTTTAGGGACTGATGACCCCGCAGTTAAGTCGCGGAAGCTTCACAATCATTTGAAAATTGATTGGTTCTGAAGAAACCTATGCGGAAAAATTCAACTTTACTTTCATTTTTTCCAACTTTTTTGTCATTCCACTAACTGTGCGAAGTATTATTTGTAATTTTGGAACATTCTACATTGGTCAGTAAGGCAAGGCTGTTTTTTATGTACTAGATTGAAAGAACACTACAGAAGTTGTGAAACTTAGGAAAAGCGAATCTACCTTGGCAATGACATGAAGTCCTGCATCATATTCAAAACTGAAGGAAGGTCAACTTTCTTGAAATAACGGTAATTAATAAAAATATGTCAATTTTCACAAAACATAGTACTCAATGGTCATACTCACCACTCATGTCTATAAAATGCACTCATAACCCATGCAGACCGTGTGAACTAACCTCCCGGCCTAACTTGCCCCATGTTCCTACTTCTGATTCCGAGCCTAGTTGTAAAGGCCCGGCATTCAACAGAACTGCCTGCTGTTCTAGACATTATGAATGGTGATTAAGAACGGTTATCTCCATCCTGAAGGTTTAACTGGATTCTCTAATAAAATTTTGATATGGTCCAGGATACTACACCACAAACGAAATAGGTTTATATAAATCTGTATTCTGTATTGTACTCTTTGTCTTTATCCAATTGTAACATATTTTCCGTCATTCATGCTAATAGCATCAGCCTAGAAATATGTTTAAAAATTGATTCTAACACTAATTTCTATCTATAGCGGTAAACAGCGATCAACTCTAGCACAGAGCATTACTCTTTCGCAGATACTTCGCGGAGAAACGTTTATAATAAGTATCGGCGGCAAACTAATACACATAAGTTGCGAATTTGTGCATGCGCGTAGCTGATTGTAGAACTCGACAATAGTTCTACGCATGCGCAGCTCTAACGGCGACAAACTGACATACCATTAAGCCGCTTATGAATAAGAAGTTATATATATGTGGTTTCTGTTGTTTCGGACATGCTGAAAAGTACAGACTTTCCAAATATGTAAGTTGATATGTCATTTTAAATGAAAAAATCCTTAGATTGTATTTTTTATTTATTCAGCAGGGCCTTGACGCCCTACAATTTTATTATGTTAACCCCCCGTCCACGATTCTGAAGGTGATTTAATCGAAACGCGTCAATAAATGCATGACCACATCACTATCTGTGGCCCTATAATTTTACACAGCGTCCTAATAGCACTGTTTATCAATTAAACACATACCTTAAGTTTATTGTTAAGGCAATATCAAGCTCGGTCTGGAACAACGCCCAAGTATTTAGGGATTTTTCAGTGTTTCAAGTCAACAGCCCTCCACCTCATTTGCAACTGACGAGATGTCTGTTTGTTGTGTAGATGGAATGCATATATCTAGTTTTCCGTTGCGTTGGGTTTCAGTTGATTACTGCAGTAATGCGAGTCAAGCTTCACCAGTGCCCCATTCAGCCTCTTCTCCACATCTTGAGACGCTCCCTGAGCAGCTATGACCTGATCGTCAGCATATATGTAACTGCTGGTGTTGACAAGAATTGGTTGGACGTTTGTGTCTACATTCAAAACGGATGGAGCCAATACACTACCCTGGGGTAAGTCACTGGTAATGTTGCGTCATCTGCTACGTTTTCCCTGGAACTTTACAAAGAATCGACGATTCTGAAGTAACTTTCTAATATCAGTAAATTTTTTATCTTTAATAATCTCGTACAGTTTTTCACTTAGATATCGAGGAATAACTTACCCATTTTATTTGAGTGTTGAGGTCTCTGCCTGTGGATTATATTATTTTATCTTTATAAATAACAACAACCAGCCAATTTTTTAAACAACGAATTAAAACTGCCGAAACGAGTTTCGGGTTTTCACTTATCATCAGTTGGCGTTCATTTTGTACATCATTCTTCAGTGGGTACAATTTGGAGGCGTGAAATTTAGTTTCGATGCTGCAGCTTGCCTGTGCAAGGTACTTAATTTCGCTATTTATTTAGATTTTCACGTATTTTATCCATAAGATTTCATAAACAAGAGTACACAGAAGAATTTAAGTAATATTTTTTATGAAATCTTATGGATAAAACACGCGTATATCAAAATAAATAACGAAATTAATGATCTTGGACAGATAAGTTGCAGCATCCAAAATGATGTTGATGCCTCCAAATTGTAACCACTGAAGAATGATGTACAAAAAGAACGCCAACTGATGATTGGTGGAAACCCGAAACGCATTTTGGCGAAATAAATTCGTTGTTTAAAAAGTGTCTAGTTGCTGTTTTTTTTTTTTTTTTTTTTTTTTTTTTTTTTTTTTTTTTTTTTTTTTTTTTTTTTTAAATGACAATCACTTCTCAATCTGTCCCCATTAATATTTGAAGCCATAGACACAATGACAATTTCTTTATATGATAGAGGCCCTGACGGAGGCATTCTTAGCATCCTACTACTGTGTCAGCTGCTAGTTCCGAAATATTCCGCCTATGGCGCCACTTATCATTGTACTTCTTATACTACTGAATATTAATCTGTTAAGCAACTGATTTATCAGTCACCTTCTCCTCTCTTTACGATTTTCTTTTCAACTATATCGAGTAATACCATTTTTCTCATGGCCTTTTTTCCTTATTTATTTTTACTCTTTCGCTATGAAGCTCATTCATAGATACTTTCTTAGCAACTGATTGTAATTCATTGCATAATCTCTGCACTTAGCGTTCATTCTTCTGCTAGCATGTACATTTATTAAACAACAATAGTAAAATGTGATAATTTTATCCCATTATATGAACATATCTTTTATTACAATCTATTTGGTTCAAAACTGCTTCAAATTTCTGTAACCGACTTTTGTACGTTTTATAGCCTTTACTGTATACCAATGCACTTCTTTGACTGTATTGAGACCAGAAGAAGGGCACTCAAGCGCCCGAAACCGGTCGTCAAAAATAAATAATCACAAGCAACTGGTTGCTGCATTTTATTAATTTACAGAAATAAAATAATAGATTGTTGACAGTGTCAGAGGCGGCATTCAGTTAATTTAAAAACAGCTCCGGTAACCTTTTTCTTCTGAAAGTCATCCTCAATAAACTGTGTTTGCCGGCCGCGGTGGCCGAGGGGACTGTGGCGCGCCAGTCACGGTCTGCACGGCCACTACGGTCGGGGGTTCGAATCCCCCCTCGGGCATGGATATTTGTGCCGTCCTTAGTGTTAGCTAGTTCATAAGTAGTTTGTAAGTTTAGGGAGTGATGACCCCGTAGTTAAGTCCCATAATCTCTACAAACATTTGAACATTTGAAACTGTGGTGGGTCTATACTCCGTTCACCGAGACGAGATACGTACTGAAAACACACTGAGGCGAGTGACAACGGGTGTACAAAAAAGAGAGTCGCTCGCTCAATTTCGCTGCATCCGTTTCACATATAAGGTCGTTGTGTGTTTTGTTATACAGCAGTGCTATAAGAAGACAAACGTTTAAAATTAATGTCTTTTAATAATTTATAGAAAGTTATTTTCTCCGAAAATTTCTCAAATCTGCATCTTCACTTACCACAACAAGCACTTTGTGAAGTTTTGGAAATTTATTACGAAAAACGTTTCTTCGTACCGCATTTCAAAGTCATCAAGACATTCTGTAAGCTATGTCATAATTTATTTATTTATTTGTTTTTATTTATTTATTTATTTATTTTGAAGCTTCAAAGAGTGAGTGGCTTTTTATTGACGGTTTTGATAACAATATCAGTCATTGACTGTTTTGGACACAACAACTGCGTTTTATACACACTAGGAACCACGTGTTTCTCTAAAGAACTTTATTACTCCTTTGAAGGCTTCTTGGGTGGACTCAAATTGAGGGGTCACATAATAACATTACTCTTATGGGATACCAATGAGAGAGAAAAAGAGACACGTAGACTATGAATGCGCGAATGTTATTGTAAACACTAATACTTACGTTACTATTCGGCAACTGGTCCTTTAAGATCACTGCCATATAACAACACACACAACGACCTTACTCCTGAAACGGGTGCAGCGAAATTGAGAGAGCGTTCCTGCTTTGTCCACCCCTGGTCACGTCGTCTCGGTGAACGGAGTATAGTATTTGTGACGTGCAGTTTATTTCAGGAGATCGGTAATGATCCCAAAGGAAACAGCATCTTTCATGAGAAAGAAGCAAAAGATGCGTGGTAGGGAAGGGCGAAGACATTTGTCGAAGTGAAGGGTAGTTAGCGGTGTTCAGTGTGTGTAGGGGGATGCCGCGCCGCCTACAACAACATTGCAGCAGAGGGGGAAGAGTCCGGGCAGGGAGGACGTGCGGTGGATGAAGCGAGCAGGTTCTTTGTCTATATGATTACGTCACTCCCCCTGGCCGGAAGAGCGGCGACCGGGCGATATACGAGGTTGGCAGAGGGTGGCAGCGGGGGGCCTTGCGGCCGGCGGCGCCCAGGAAGTGGCCGATCCAGGGTGCGGGGGCGGAGGGGCGGGCCGGAAACAGGCATCGTCTGGCGCCCCAGCCACCCCCCAGCGGAGGCACGGACCGCCCCGGGCAGCGCGGCGGCTCCGTGCAGGAGAGCTTCCCTTTATTTGGGTCCCCTCGTAACGGCGCTTTGTACTGTGCTCCCTCTGCTGGTGTCGCGTGTCAAAGATCGCAACTTCGTGACGTCGCGTGCGCGCACGACCTCTGATACGTGGGATAACTTTTCACACAAGTGTGAAACGCGGGTCCATTATCTCCAGCGCCTACCTTCCTTGTAGAAAGCCCTTTAGACAAGTCCCATTGTAAACGGCCATTATGAAGGTGCAAAAGACCCAGCCGGGAGTAATTTATTAGCGCTTGGACTTTGCGGACCTGGTTATGCAATCCTGCAAACAAATGAGAATTGATGAGGTTTAAGTAAAATCAACAGACAACAGGCACAGGAATCCCATACTGCAGCCTTATCGACGAACAGAGTGCTCATACAATGTCACGCTGAGAGTCTGTCTATAATGGGCGAAATGGTATGAGATAGCAACGGAGAAGCAGTATTCTGGGCAAGAAAAATAAACAAGTAACACCTGTTCAGGAGTAGGGTTGCCGGGCTCAAGTCTTGATCAGTGGCATGGGGCCGTCGTGGTGCGTCCATAGCAGCGTTAGGTTGGCAGTGTATTTATTACATTTCAAGTAGCCAACGAATATGTCATGATTTTAAAGGTTGTTGTTAGCCAGGTACCTAAGAGTACCGCATAAATTGTAGCAAGTGAACAAGCGAATGTTATAATTTTTAGGAATATGTCATGATATTAAAGGATGTGGTTAGGCAGGAACTTAAGAGTACAAATTAAATTTTTGCAAACGTCCTACCAAATTATGAGCACTAAAAAAATTATTATTATTCGTATCATTTGAGAGAGACACGCATATTTCGACGTAACAACCAAGTGTTACATCTGAACCGAAAGACAGTGCATTTGAAGAAACGTAGTTTTGTAGTGTGCGATGTTCTACATACGAATACTGTGATTCATGTTGTTATCACATTCACTTTGACATCTCGTAAACATTGTGTGCCGCCATTCATCACAGCCTCCATAGCGACTATTGCCAACACTGCCGCACCACGTCACGTAAGTGCTTTAGCCCATACCGCCGATCAAGACTTTTATCTGGTTGCCATAATCTCGGAATCCAAACCAGGAAAATACTTACGGTCAGCGTAATGGGTCGAAGGGAATGGAAATATGAGGAATAAGGAATCCTCATGTCTCTAAGCTAAGAGAAATGTCCATTTAATTAATTATCCAGACATGAGGAAGGGCTACTTCATTAAGAAAGCAAATCAATCAAATCAAATGTTTGTATAGCTTATGGGACTTTACTACGGGGTCATCAGTCCCTAAACATACAAACTACTTATGAACTAGCTACTACTAAGGACGGCACAAATATCCATGCCCGAGGGGGGACTCGAACCCCCGGCCGTAGTGGCCGTGCAGACCGTGACTGGAGCGCCTCAGTCCCCTCGGACACCGCGGCCGGCATTAAGAAAGCATTTATTAGAAAAAAATGAGAATATGCACTACACGAAGTTCCATTGTCATCATTTAAGCTTTTCTTACACCAAATGTATTTTTCAGAACCTTGAACATATGAAACGAACTTGATCTGGTTCTCACTCAGTTTATGGCTTCTGTTTTACTTTTGGCGCTGAAAAAGTTTACTGCAATTTTCGAGTCACTAAAAACCTGAGATAAAATTCCTGAAGCGCAAGAACTGACGCAGTGGCAGCTGCATATTTTTGCTGTTGTAGCAACTATCCATTGATGAGAACTCATCGAACGCATCTGTCACCCCGGGCTCCCAAAACCGGATTTCGTAAACCGATTTCCCAATTCCGCTTTTGGTTGGTCATGTAAACACTCCAAAATCGATTCTGGAAATCCGCTTCTCTAAGGCGGTTTTCCAGTTCCACGATCGATTTTCGTGCCCATGTAAACGCAACCGTTTTTGAAGCGTTCTTGGCTTGACATTTTGTTTTTTCTTGTGAAGAATTTTCGGCACATATGGAAAGAGTGATATTCTCTAATGTGAAATAAATGTATAAATATTAGAGTGAACATAAATCTGTGTATTTGAATAAAGAAAAATAGCGACTGTGCAGTCAAAATAAGGAACAGAATCAGCTGTTTTCCAGCCGCCATGTTAAATGAGCTAGGAAATCCGATTCAGGCTATGCCATGTAAACACGTCAGGGAAAAACGGTTTTCGAAAATCGGTTTTCGTCTTCCGGAAGATGTGCTGCATGTAAACGTAGTGTGTGTCCTTACGCCCACCGAGTACTGATGTACGTGACGTCACCTTGCTCCACCACCGCAGCTCCGAGCTGGGGTCGTGAGCGCTCGTGTGCGCTCCTGCTCGTGGTGCAGCTCTTGGAACAGATAGAAAGCTGCATCAAACCAAGGTCCAGAATGAAGACCATAACAACAACAACAACAGTATCAATCCGTTTTTATTTTTTTTATGGGACTTGACTACGGGGTCATCAGTCCCTAAGCTTACAAACTACTTATGAACTAGCTAAGACTAAAGACGGCACAAATATCCATGCCCGAGGGGGGATTCGAACCCCCGACCGTACTGGCCGTGCACACCGTGACTGAAACGCCTCAGTCCCCTCAGCCACCGCGGCCGGCGATGCGTTCGTTGAGTTCTCGTCTGTGGATAGTTGTGACAACAGCAAAAATATGCAGCCGCCAAAGCTTAATGCCTACTTCTTATAAGAACTGAATTTCTTCAATAACAGAGACTGACGTCCACAATGTCCAATGTACCACAACTCTTCTTTCACAAAATATTCCAGCTACAGCGTCATTATAGAAAAAATGACAGCCCAGTTTTTTGCTTCTGTATCTCACATCCCTACTATTTTATGACGATGCAAAGTGGATCCATTTTTTCTTGCACTGTCTTTCTAAGCTGAAAACCCTTTGTGCTATTTCTTGTGATAAACACTGGATCGACCGTTATGTCACTTATTGTTGCTCCTGCTTAGCGCGTACTGAAACTTTTAGACAGGCGACTTTTGGTTACTCTAGTTCTTATGAATTAAGGCCAATTCACACTGTCCGCCACGTCAACATCACGTCACGCCACCCTCACGTCAAGTTGTATTCACATTGTTCGTTAGTGTCCGTCGTGTTAATTCGTCCATCTCTATACCCTCACGTCAAGTTGTATTCACATTGTCCGTTAGTGTCCGTCACGTCAATTCGCTCATCTCTATACGCGATGATGAAAGTAAGGTTATGAGTGGCGATCTGTTATGTAGAAAGTCATAGTTTAATACTAGAATTGAGGGAACAACAATGTTAAATGTAATTGACAGCTAGCCGGCCGCGGTGGCCGAGGGGACTGAGGCGCTCCAGTCACGTTCTGCACGGCCACTACGGTCGGGGGTTCGAATCCCCCCTCGGGCATGGATATTTGTGCCGTCCTTAGTAGCAGTTAGTTCTTAAGTAGTTTGTAAGTTTAGGGACTGATGACCCCGTAGTTAAGTCCCATAAGCTATATAACATATTGACAGCCAAATAAAACTTTACAGTGTATTTTTTGGCCAACTCAAAAATGTTCAAATGTTTGTATAGTCTATGGGACTTAACTACGGGGTCATCAGTCCCTGCCGCGGTGGAGTAGCCGAGCGGTCTAAAGCATCTCGCTGCGGAGCGCGTGGTTGCTCGCCATGGAGGTTCGAGTCCTCCCTGGGGCATGGGTATGTGTGTTTGTCCTTAGGTTAGTTTACCTAGGTTTAAGTAGTTTGTAAGCTACGAACTGACGACCACGCAGTTTGGTCCGATAGAATTACATTTTCAATGTTGGAATCAAAATCGAAATTTATATCGCAGCCTAAATATGAGGAATGAGAGATTTGTTCAAATGTTCAAATGTTTGTATCGCTTATGGGACTTAACTACGGGGTCATCAGTCCCTAAACTTACAAATTACTTATGAACTAACTAAGACTAAGGACGACACAAATATCCATGCCCAAGGGGGGATTCGAACCCCCGACCGTAGTGGCCGTGCAGACCGTGACTGGAGCGCCTCAGTCTCCTCGGCCACCGCGGCCGGCTTTTGGCCAACTTACTGGGAACTGAAACAACATTTCAAAACATCGACATCTATTTTCAAGCGAAAAAATAAACATATCAAAACATCAAACAATACTTATAAGAGCATAAATAGCGCCTGTTTACTTTATCCATTACGATTTGCCCGCTGACATTGTTAATATCGTCGTAAACAACTGAATTTTTGTTTTTCATTAGAACTGATTTTTTCATTTAAATTGTTATTTAATAGAAAATGCGTAATCAAATTACAATCTTATTCAAATAAACAGTTTGCTTCAGTTTTTTTCTGTTACAATGTTACGTAACATAAACCATTTTTTGTTTTCAGATATACAACCTCGATTTTAGGGTGACATTCAATTGACAAAAATATTTAAGTGGTCATGAAACATTTGAGATTTATCCCTAAAACGAAGTATAACAACAAAATAAAGATGACTAAGACACATATGCATATAAACAGTGCAATCGTCGACTGCAATATGTAATTCGTGTGACGAAAATAGGTTAACTTCCGATGTTAGCAGACGGCCGTTTCGTCAAAACATTCTTCTGGAGAAAGTTTGACGTGACGTTGACGTGGCGTGACGGTCCGGTGACGGACAGTGTGAATGCCGCCATTAGAAATACATTGCGGAATGTTCTGACGGACGGTGACGTGACGTGACGGACAGTGTGAATTGGCCTTTAAGGTGGTACTCATTTGCCTGAAGTAAGCTATTATGCCTGAACATAAATGTACCATATCTCTGAACATAAGAAACATAGCCCATTTTTATGGAATACCGATATCCTAATTATGAAATGCACTGTAAAATTCTTATTGCCATACTTAGGATTAACATGGCGGAAACTAGGGCACGGTTCAGCTTGATACGTCATTCAGTCGTAATCTAGCTTCTTTTGATATTCTAGAATAAATTTCTAAAATCAGACTTCTTCATTAAGAAATATTGGGAAAATTCGATACACACATGGTAATAAATAATCCTCATGATAGTTCCATGAAACAGGCATTTATGTAAAATCATGCCACCATGAACAGGCTTTATAAAAAAATTCCAGTAACGAAACCACATCATTGATATTCAGATTCGCAGACCTTTCACATTAATTATAATAACAAAAAACATTATTATCGCCGAGGATTGACGTGGCGTCACGTGTCCCGCATGTCCATGGCGAAAAATGACAGTTTCGATTATAGCTGTTTCAGAAACAATTGTGCCTGTCGCGGGAATTGGGAAAGTAACTGGGAGTTTCTCGTGACGTCACAGCCCAGCCGGCTGCTTCATTTGCATATGAGTTCGCCGCAGCCGTGTGCCCCACCACCACCACCTAGAGTCAAGGCCGCGGCGCTCTCGTGTGACGTCACGCAGAGTAGGCATCGTTCGCGTAGCTGACTGCGTGACCGCTGGGGCACGGCCCAATACGCCGTATTGTGCAGCCTGTCAGCTACGCGAAAGATGCCTACTATGCGTGACGTCACACGAGAGCGCCGCGGCCTTGACTTTAGGTGGTGTTGGCCCCACGCGACAACAGCTCACGACTGAGAAGCGGTGCCCCGCGAGCAAGTAAGCGCTGCCTAACTGAGCCGGCCACGGTGGCCGAGGGGACTGAGGCGCTCCAGTCACGGTCTGCACGGCCACTGCGGTCGGGGGTTCGAATCCCCCCTCGGGCATGGATATTTGTGCCGTCCTAGTTCGTAAGTAGTTCATAAGTAGTTTGTAATTTTAGGGACTGATGACCCCTTAGTGAAGTCCCATAGACTATACAAACATTTTAACATTTTTTTTCTTGTTTTGCCTAGCTGACGGGCGAGCGCGCAAGTTGGAACAGCCTGTACTATATCCTGAACAAGCTTCTTAATCTCCTCACAAGAAGGGCAACCCACAACCGTTTGAATCTGCTTACTTTATTAGTTTCTTGGTCTCCCTCTGCAATTTACGATTCCTTGATGTTCAAGAATGCCTCCTACCAATCGATCCCTTCTTTTAGTCAACGTAGGCCAGAAATTCCTTTTCTCTCCAATTCTCTTCAGTACCTCCTCATTAGTTACGTGATCCACCCATCTAATCTTCAGCATTCTCCTGTAGCACCACATTCCAAAAGCCTCTAACTTCTTCCTGTCTACTATTTATCGTCCATTTTTTTCAATCCCGTACAAGGCAACACTCCACACAAATGTCTTCAGAAAATCTTTCTTACACTTGAATTAATATTCGATGTTAGCAAACTTCTCTTTTTCAAAAACTCTTTTCTTCCCATTGCCATTCCGCATTTTATATCCTCTGTACTGCGACCATCATATGTTTACTGCCCAAGTATAAAACTCTTCTACCACTTTTATTATTTCGTTACCTAATATTCTTTCAGCATCCCCTGAATTCCTTACACTGCATTCAGTACCCTTGTTTTGCTGTTGTTAATTTTCATCTTATACGCTCCTTTCATCACAATATCCGTTCCGTTCAATTGCTCTCGCTGGTCGTTCTCTGTCTCTTACAGAATTACAATGTCGTCAGAAAAACGCAATGTTTCTATTCCTACACCATTAACTTTAATTCCTTCTCTAAATTGAAGATGTATAGATGTGTAATTATATTTGGATAAAATAAAGAAGATGGTTTTGGGTGCAAAGCACTCAGATGAACCCGAATAGTGGCGGTTCAAAGAACCATAGCACCGTTCATCTTTTTCTCTCTGCCTTTTAACCTAGCCTCTACCTCTCAACAATGTGAGGATTCGCCAGAAACGACATGTGATTTAACTGTAAGTTCCCTTTTCACGGTTGTTTGGCTGGGGCATGTTAGGGACAAGCGATTCTCCAAAGTGGCATCCTATTAAGAATTTATTATTGTGGTTGAACATCTGGTTGCAAATAGCTTTTATTCATTATTTCTTTATTTTACTTACTTACTATAAAAGCGATAAGAAACATACCACGTTCAACCTCATAGAAGGTATCCGGACACGTCTTTCTATCGCGGAATTCACCATGTCTTTCTATCGCGGAATTCACCTCTATATTTAACGATTAATAGTGTAGTAATGGTGGATCAATAACAACAGGAGGGCTCCGTGACTATGAATGTGGACTACTGATTTCTCATTTGGGGGAGTGCATTTGAATGACTGTGATATTTTGGCGTGTTTTGATATGGTTTCTCTCTACACTTGCGTTTCTCTGTCTGATTTGTTTTAGCTGATTGAGGATATGTTTAGAACTGAGTAAACGAATTTATTTCGACATGTATTGACTTCCACATATTTCATGAGGAATTACCTGTTCTGCGAACAAACAGATCGCCATAGCAGTATTAAAACTTGCGGTTTTTATTTCAGTTATGTTGAATGGCTTCATGGTAGTAAGAATTTAACGGATTTTTGGCGCAAAAAGTATTGCTTCTTTCCCTTTGTTAATTACGAGGAAGGTCAATGATAGATCAATACATGCTGTTTATAGAAACCCAGCTCACACTAACTTCACTTTTGCAGGCTGACAGTTGTCACCAGGGGTAGGGGGTTTCCGCACTCCCAGCTAATGGAATCTAGTTATTAAGAAATGAATCGAAATTAAACTAGCGAATAACTATACAAATAAAGTTTGAGGTTTTTGTTTAAATTCTGCATGGAATCCTGCTCAACCAGGCTTACAACTGCATCCATACTCCGCAAGCCACGTCACTGTCTGGCGGAGAATGTTTGTGTACCATTTTCACTTGCTCCTATTCCAAAAAAAATGTTCAAATGTTTATAAATTCATTATTTTGGTCACCAGTCCCTACGCTTAAAAACTACTTAAAGTAACTTATGATAAGGACAACACAAACACCCATGCCAGAGGGAAGACGCGAACCTCCGACGGCGAGCAACTGCGCAACTCCACAGCAAGGCGCCTTAGACCGCTTAGCCACTCCACCGCGGCTCCTCCTGTTCCAGTCGCATATGTTTTGCGGAATAAACGATTGTTGGCGTGCAACGTGTGGTCTCTGGTCTTTCTAATTTTATGTGAGATACACGCACCAATTGTGCGAATGGATCTGCGATTTCCTATCGGAAAGGACACAGTTCGTAGTAATTGACGGTAAGTCATCGACTCAAACAGATGAGATATCTGGCGTCACCCAAGAAAGCGTTATAGGTCCCCTACTCTTATATATACCCCTTTATAAACGATTAAGGAGACAATCTGAATTCGCGGATGATCCTTCCGGTTATCGGTTCGTGAAGTCAACAGAGGATCAAAAGAAACTGCAAAGCGATTTAGACAAAATTTATACATGGCGCGAAATTGGCAATTATCACCAAATAATGAAAAGTGTGAAGTAATACATATGATCACTAAAAGAAAACCGGTAAACTTCAATTACACGATAAATCAGTCATATCTTAAGGTCGTAAATTCTACCAAATACCTAGGACTTACAGTTACGAACAACTTAGACTGGCGAGAAGATACAGAAAATCTTGTGGGGAAGGTGAACCAAACGTTACGTTTCAGTAGGTAGGCAGTGGGGCTTCTGGACACAAATTAGGATCTTCTGGACCAGCCTGGGGGGGTCAGATGAGAATGTGAACATTGCCTCACAGGGGCAAGATGGCGGACATAAACAATATGGCGGAGACAAACAATATGGCGGACACAAAAAAACAAGATGGCGGAATATGTCTAAAATGGCCATACCCACAGCTATTGGTTTATCAAATACTACATTGAGTCAGCCTAACTCAATGGCTACTAAATTTTCTTTAAATATGACATTTCTTTTATGATTTGGCTTCGCAATTATTAAAGCTGCAGCATCATAGTATCCATCCCATATCATCACAAGGCTTATATCAGCCATTTTGCGAACATTTTGAATAGTTTTTCCAAAAATTCTGAGGGCATTCACCCACAGGTCCCAGGGTTGGGCACTGATGGCTGATCAAAACAGCCCCAGCTTGCCCTCGTAACTGCCCACCCTATGGGAGTTTGGGCAGATTAAAGCACATTAAATAATAGCTATATAGCTATCCATACCAAATACTGCAGTGAGAGCAAAACAAAATGTGTGAAAATAACTGAAAATCAAGTATTGTTTGTAAAATATAAATAGGGCAATAGTAATGTGCAAGTGATTTCAAGTTATTTTAAACCTTAAATACTGTTGCGAAAACCCAAAAATGTGAAAAATGAGTTCTTGTTCTTTACCATACCAGTGACTACTTTGTTAGAAGCAAGATAGGTCATTCAACCGATATTGTAATGTTGTTATGAAATTAATACCCATAACCTAAATAAAGGAAGTGATCTCATGCTCTATTAAAGTTAATAACAATTGAAAATAAACAGTTGTGATAAAATATCTATCTCAAAGACTAGCACTCATCAAGTTAAACACCTTGCCCAAAGATCCACCATCATCAGCAAACAAAATATCGGAACATTTTAAATTAAACAAAGGCGAAGTCTCGCAAAAATTAAGTAGGTACATCACTCAAACGACATATTAGTGTAGGATGTATGCAGTAAAAGCGATTTTATGAAAAAAATTAGTACCATGGTACAGAACGTGTCTTGAAACATATGTCCAATCATCTTTGTGACACTTTCGTGTTCACTAAATGAGCTATTAACGACGGACGCTTGCTACTCTCCGCTGGATCTTTTATATGTCTTCTATCAACCCTACCTGGTTCGGATTCCACTCTGATGAGCAGCCCTCAAGCGTTGGTCGAACGAGTGTTTTGCAACCTACTTCCTTTGTTTGACGTATTATACTTCCTGAGGTTTCTTACAATGAATCTCAATCTGGTATCTGCGTAGTCACGGTTAATTTTATATGATCACCCTTTTTTTAAATCGCGGCGGTTTAAATTCATGGTAGACAAGCAAATATTCGGCCTCCTTATATATAGAAAACTACTTCCTTTTACCTATCGTAACAGCTACGTATTACCCGTTCATTTTACAACTGCCGTTTTATCTGAGGGCGCTGCAAACTGTTCACACGTTCCGCTATTCGTTGTTTCGAATGACGCGCGAGCGGTATAACTACGCTTAATTAAAATGTAACAGCGTTACTGTACTGAACGAGCAGCAGATAAATCAAATGTACATTCCATCAACTCATTCTTGTACATAAAAATACTGAAAATTAACAATTCGAATAAACATTGTTGTTTTACGGTCAAACAATGCAACAGCGCTTTTACAAAAACCAACGGTACCGATACCTTCGCTTTTAATATATTCTCCTAAGGAAATATGTATGAAATAAAAGAAATTGTAGTGTTACTATCGAATAACTGAATCGAACGTATAATACATTTGATATGAATAACCCACATTCTTCTACAACAAATCATAAGAATTCCAAAGACGATTTAAAATCGTTCATGCGGTGAGCAACCATTTTTAATATACAATTACTACATCGCAAAAAGGACCATCATGATTAATCAAATGAAGATCTCGTTCAACAAGTCCTGTTTGCTTCATGGTGTAACACCTAGTTACGCAAAGTTAAAACTGAATAACAAATCATGTAATCCATAGCGAATTAAGATCAGATTCGAACGTGAGTGGGTGAAAAGTGAAGGAGAGCTCCATATAGAGCTAAGCTTGGCCAGTCGTGAAGCCAGTGACCTTCGATCTCAGTTACATTCCTTTCTTTCTCCAGTGCAATTTGCAAAATCTTTTGTGTTGTGGGAACGCGAAGAGATTCGGCGTAGGCATACAAGGAAGTTGGATTGCCTCATCGCAACGAGCTCCAATTTGACAGCAGCAAGCAGCCGCCAAGTAAGTAAACACAAGTTTGCTGAGAGTGGTCAATCTGAGAAACGTTGAGTTTACAGCCGATGAGGTTTCTGTGTTAAACAAGGGTTTGGGCTTTAACCTGCCCTCAAAAGTTAGTAAAAGGTAAATTAAGAGGACTATAGCGAAAGTGAGAAGTGGTTGTGAACAAACAAAAATCTCGAAGTTTTCACAAGCTGACATTGCTGTTAAGACATGTTATATTTAGAGCAATGCTAAGCGCAGTAAACCTTACCTGACCCCTCTTGAAGTTTCTGTTAATGATTTGAATACTAAACTGTGTGAGAATAAGGTTTTAGTTACTAAAGGGGGCCTCCATTGTTTTAATTAGTGATGGTAATTACATCTCCAAAACTTTGGATTTTTTTTCGTGAGAATGATATTGTGGAGGTTAAAAAGCAGCCTATGCATTCCTTCTGCCAGCATTTAAAGAAACGCATTAATGATTCGAATTTTTTGTTTCAGTCAGATTTTCCAAAAAGCGTCTTATCGTCATGAATCCCAAAATGCCCATGTTGCGATCTCAGGTTAAGGTCCATAAAGAACGGCATCCGATCAGGCCTATCGTTTCTTCAATTCAGAGTCCTACTTGCTATGTTAACAGTTTTTGTAATACCAAGTTGAAAGAAATTTACACTTTTCCTCACTCCTATAGTTTAAAGAATAGTTCAGAACTTATAAAAATTTTAAAAGGATGTTGAGGTCCCAGAGGGGGCTGTACTTGCTTCTTTGGACATTAAGAATCTGTACACAAACATTCCCATTGAGGAAACTCTTGGAATCATAATGGCCAATTTTCTCAGATTTGGAAAGATTAGCTTTAGCGAGGCATGTGAGTTTGTTGTAGAGCTCATGCGCTTGTCCTTGTCTTTTAATTATTTCATGTTTAATCGTCGTATCTACCATCAAAGGGACGGTCTCGCCATAGGCTCTAGCCTATCTGGTATCCTGTCTGACATTTTCATAAACGATCTGGAGAATTAGTTCTTCAATTCTCATGCTGGCATTGGTAAGAAAGTTATTGTGTATCGTAGATATGTAAAAGATATATTTGTCCTCTTTCAAGGGAGCGGGTCGGACGTAGATGCGTTTACGGAGTTTTTCAACGTTATGCATGATAAGATACAATTCACTGTAGAACACGAGGTTGACAAAAGTTTAAATTTTCTAGATCTTCAGATTTCGAGGGTGGGTTCAAAGTTGGCTATGGATATTTTTCGTAAGCCTACTGCATCTGATGTTATCATTGCTTCAGATTCCTGTCATCCCGCAGCACATAAGCATGCATACTTTTCGTCCATGTTCTGCAGGCTTGCCAGATGCTGGTTGCGCTACTTATATTTTTGATTGTCAATTGTATTTTAGTCTCTCTTTATTTATTTAATTTTTTATGGCATGACATGGGTGATGCTCTATTTCTGCTGTATGTATTACTCTGTTAAAATTTGTCAGGTGAGCATTTTTTAATTTAATACTCTTCAATAATGTTATATTAAACATTATGTACAGCACGCCATCTAGTGGCTACTTTTAACTTTGATTGCCACTTGTTTTTATTTTATGGCATGACAAGGGTAAGCCCATTACTATATTGTGAATGTTAAACTGTTTTTAAAAAAGCTCTCTTTGTCATTTTGGCTTTTTTAATTTAGTCCTTTTTAATAAAATTGTATTTATCACAATGTATAGCACGCCATCTGGTGGCAGCAATGTTTACTTTGTCGTGAGCACAATGACGTGCTCAGTCACGTAATTGTTTTCTCTGTCTTCACTTTTCTTCTTTGTATGCCGAATGTTTGTTCTGTTGATGTTGGTATTTTGTGTACTGCGCTGTTTGTTAACCTTTTATATCATCTAGTTTTTTATGCAGCTACCCTTTTGTGCTCATGATTGTGTGTTTCATTCACAGTGAATCTGATGATGGGCAACGCCCGAAACCGGTAATAAAGTTATTAATTGAACCAATTTGCAACCAATCAGCATTGAGTCAAGTAATAATTAAAAATCATAAGAAATTTGAATGTTTTGCGATCTAATAACTTGAGTTACTACATTATTAACCAGCAAAGCATAAGAAATCAAAATAGAAATTTTGGTGTATGATCTAATAACTAAGAAGTGGTCCC